>JARHVA010000207.1:3532500-4872500 GCA_037957365.1 Torreya grandis
TGTAATCGAACCCATAATGGTGTTGTTATTAATTTTATGTGTCTATTATTGTTATTGTTTATACATTTTTTTATTTTTGTTTGTTTGTTGGAATGGAAACATGTTTTAACTTGGTATGTTTCCTTTAATTATGAGATGACTTTTATTAGTATGTTGATGTCATCCCTAAAGATTTTCATTCGCATACTAGTAAATCTTATTATTTTTTATTAAACTATATATTTTTTTGAATTCAATGACCATGTTGGAAGATACTTGTGTCATTAATATGCAACAAAAGGCCATGTTTGAATACACCTGAAGACCTTTATTTCCATTAGTATGAAATGTTAATGTCATCATTGCACACTATCTACAACCTATTCAACATGCCCTATTCAAGTCACTCTCACCCTAAATGTCATAAAACCCAAATGCCTCTTCTACATAATACAACATTTCATCGAGATTGTAGCATCGACATGTTTTGCCCACAACTAAACCCACAATGTTGACATGCTTTCATTCACATATGACTCTATGTTTAGTAATATAAGGATGGAAGCCCTGGAGATTTCCATTATTATACCACTAAATATTATTACTTTTGTATCAAATCAAATCATTTTTTGAGTTCCCATTGTTGTGTTATTTATATATGCAATGCAATTATATTTCCATGCCTTCAATTTTCCATGGATTCTACAAGCACCCACTTAAATTTTCCATGCATAAGTGTTTGTTTGGATGGAAATAGGTTAAATATTTTCACATTGAGGAGAATTTATGTTTTATTAGGTGTCTTTAATAAACATCAAATGGTCATAATGAAAGGTGTTTGCCAATCTTAAATTGCATTAAAGTGTAGTGTTAATCATGTTCAATGTGCCATTTTAAAATGTCACTCACTCACAATAAACAGAGATGAAAGTTGATGAAACCCAATGACATTTTCTAAATAATCCATTATTTAACATAGATTGTATCTTTGATATGCTAGAGGGATGAAACATTACCTACCTTGTACAACCTGCAAACATTTCATATGTTACTGAACATTTACTAGTATGTAGATGGAAGCCCTAGAGCTTTTCACTCAATTACCTATAAATGTTATTGAATTTGTATCAAAATTAATATTTCCATTCACATACCAGTAAATGTTATTACAAATGAATAAAACTAAGTCATTTTGTGATTTTATGTTAATGTGTTATTGATATGTTATTGTGAATTCATATTGTTATGTTATTCATTTGCATTTTCAAAATTACAAATATTATTTGCCATAGTTATTATTGATATGTTTTCCATTCATGTTGTTGTGTTATTTATATATGCAACACATTTTTATTCCCCTGCCTCCAACTTTCTTGGCTTATACAAGCACCTAGTAAACATTCCCACTCATAAATGCTTGTTTAGATAGAAATGGATTTAAACTTGGGATGGAAGATTGAATATTCACTGATATGTGGATGGAATTCTAGACATTTACTAATATGTGGATGGAAGCCCTAAAACTTTTCATTCATGTACCATTAACCATTGTCTTTGTATCAAAATTAAGATTTGCATTCATATACCAGTAAATGTTATTATTTTTATACCAAAATTAAGGTTTTAATTCACGTACTAGTAAATGTTGAGTCAGATGTATCAAACCAATTCATATTGTGAATTTATGTCATCGTGTTATTGATATGTTATTATCAATTCATGTTGTTACGTTACTCATTCACATTTTCAACACTACAACTATTATTTTCTATAGTTATTGATGATATGTTCTTCATTATTTTATCAATTTATTTATTCATGCATATATGTTTTTGACTCAATTTTACTTGTTGTAAATGGTGCATCTTTGTTGGGTTGCTCAAAGTTATAGCATTTATTAAAGTTTTACAAATATTGTGTTTCTCAACATTGTTTATGTTTGTGAAGATGATTTAACCTTCTAGGGTTTTACGAGAGTAATTTCCTATGTTTGGTTAAGGGACTAAGATGCCTAAATTAGTTAAATAAATTACAATAGTTAAGCTCTTGATTTTTTATGACTTTGACCTTGTTTGGCTTTCTATAAATATCAACAAATAGGGATAAATAAAGACTTAGTTAAAAACTGACAGTCACAAATAATTTGGGTTCTAGATTTTGAGATTTGAACAATTTTGAGTATCATTAATGAGATCTTGATATTCATCTATTCACTAGATAGTAGCACCCAGTTTAGATAGTAGCACCATCCATACATAGTGTCCTCGATGTGGTGCTAAGGAGGATTGTTCCTATTTTCAAGGAACACCTACACCTATGTTTGTATGTTTTGTTCCTATATGACCAAAATATATAGTTATATATTATACTTGAAAAGCTTGATTTGATGTGCAAACCCTAGATCTCTTTGTAAGTATGATATGATCAAGAATTGAGTATGTTAGTAGGATGGACTAGACATTCTCAACACCCCATTATGTAGAGATTTTACTACATACCAATACTCTAAAAAGGGAACAAGTCCAATATAGTTCTCCCACATAGTACTTGATGTATGTGTAATTGAATGCTAGAATGAGTGTGGCCTTGGATTCCATGAATGTGCTTGAGCTTTGAAATAATTGAAAACTAGACTTAGGTATGTTGCAGATGGTAGTATGTATAAAGTAAGTAGAGTAGGGATAATCTACCCTGATTTTGCAGAACTTTTGTCTTTGAATTGAATATATTTTGCATCTATTTTACATCTAGTCAATAGAGATGGATTAGACTTGTATTTATAGGGTTTTGTTGCTTGTGCGATTAAGAAAATGAGTTTAGGTTGACCTCAAGAGGGGCACACATTTGAAAAAGTATTTCTTGGGAAGATATAGGGTTAAGGATAATAATGCCCAGTTGGGGACACTAACTCCACATGGTTTTAGTATCCCAAATGTGGTATTAATATCCTCTCCACATCATGTTAATCAATTTGGATTAGATTTAAGGATGACAGTTCAAGAACTATGTCTTGACTGGATATAAGTGAATGTGGTCTATTGAATGACTAAAAATGTAAGTCTAAGGATATAGAATAGGTATATGGCTAGGCTAGGGATAAGGTAACTTAAGTGACACTCTTAGCATCCAATTACCACTTTTAGGTATTAAATTTACCCCCCATTTATGTTAGTAATGCA
Source organism: Torreya grandis (assembly GCA_037957365.1). NCBI lineage: Eukaryota > Viridiplantae > Streptophyta > Pinopsida > Cupressales > Taxaceae > Torreya > Torreya grandis. The sequence continues at coordinate 3,535,659 of JARHVA010000207.1, forward strand.
ACAAAGTGAAATGACTAGTATAGATGAAAAAGAAGCATACTTAGACTTACCTTAGAAGTGAAACCTATGTATCTGATTTGAATATGTAAATTTGGGTTTGCGTATGTGAAAAATGATCCAAATCAATGTCCTGTAATAAAACATGCAAAAATCAATCCTTATTAATAAGATAATCAAAAGTAAAAGAATATACTAAAATGAAATAACTGAGTAAAGAAAGAGGAAAGGAATGAATACACCTCATTGGGTATGCAAACCAATGCATGAACTTGACAACAACATGTGTGTGTGAATGTGCATAGTGATCATATCATTGAATAACTTGAATTGAGTTGATGGTTTGTTCAATCCTCCTATGGGTGGCTCAAGAATTCAATCCAGTTTTGAATCGATCATTGCCCACCTCTGCTAGGTGGATCTTGATCTTTGTGAATAGATTAGATAATACTATAAGTGTGTCAAACCCTCTCATGTAAGTGGATAAAGAAATCAAATAGGCCATGACTCCATCATTGCCCCTTGTGTGAAGTAAATTCATATGTAACTGGACTACACAAAGTGTTGAAAGTATTTAATTAAGTTATCTAACTATGTATTTGGCTTTGTGGCCACTCAAGTATATTAGGTAGCTCAGGGATGCCAACCATTACGGATGGAATAAGGCATGAATCTAGTGACAACCTAGAATGTGGTAGCAAGTGTATATAGTGTAGAGAATGAAATGAAGTTTATCATTCCATTTGATCAACCTGTTTGAAGCTAAGTATATGAAAACTATATGCTACGCACATGCCCCTAATCTAGTATATGAAATCTAAATCAAATATGCAATAACTAAATCTATGTAACTAATTCAAATGTATGAGTGATCATGTCATACATGATGCCCCCAAATTTGAGAAACTGGTATGGATCTAAATTAAAATGAATGAATCTAAGCTAAGTTTGAACATAACTACCAAATTTGTGATTGTATATGTACAAATTTGTATTGTACCTAGTGTACTAGTCTAAATGATATGGACTATCCTAAATATGGGGACATTGGACAGTATCACCCTATAGTGAAAAGTAGTGCCCTGCAGTGCTAGTGTCCCAATTTAGGAATCAATGATTGCCTGGTCTAATCTTTGTGTGGTCTATACTGACTACTAAGTATATGTTCTATTATATGCCTACCTTAAGTCTAATATCTAAAACTAAGCCTATATGTTAAAATATATATGTGAAAATTAAAATGAGAGCCTAATATCTCTGAAAACCCCTATAAATGCCCCCTATTTTTAGGGTAGTTGTGAAATATGTGAAAGAACTACCCTCTAAAGAAGTAGCTTTGAAAAATGTGTTAGCCAAAACATGTTCATGATATTACAATATAATGTAAAACATAACATCAAAATGTAAATGTATCTAATCATAAGTAAGAAACATAAGATGCATGTCATAATCTAGCATTGCACAAGGGTATCAAGATAGATGTAAGTAATGTATAACAATAATAAAATCCAAGTAACTACCTAGGGGGATGGGGTATGATGTCCATCTTTTAGGAATGGTAAATAAGCATTCCAACCCAAGATTCAAAAGTGATAACACTAAAAACACCACACAATAAATTTGTAGACAATTGATTCCAAAGCAAAGCAAATAAAGTGTTATTCAGAAATAAGATGTTAGTAAAAAGGAAAGCCCTTGCTTAAGTAGGTAAGATAAAACATAGAACTAGCCTAAATAAATAATGTGTGGCAAATTCTCATATAGGACAAACTCACAAAAAGACAAAAAATCTAGCTAATACACTAACAAACATGAGAAATACATGAAATACATACTTTAACACCCCCCCTCAAGTGAAGCTAGGGGATAACAATAACCAAAAATAAAATAGTATCATATCCACAATATGAGTCCTAAAAACTAGGCTTGATAAGGTACTCATGTATAATATTTATCCATAAAACGAATAAGAAAGATGTCCTCATAAACACCCCCAAAGGACAAATTATAAAACACCAAGTATGTCACACAAATCAAGGAAATGAGGTTATAAAAAGGATTCGTGAAGATGTCTGCAACTTGATGTTCAGTTAGAATGTACTCCAAGCTAAGAAATCTATCTTACATGTGTTGATAAATGAAGTGCATATGTACCTCAATGTGCTTGGTCCATTGATGCTCAACTAGGTTGTGAGATATGTGAATTGCACTCTAGTTATCACACCAAAGTATAGTGGGTGAATCCTACATGAAGCCAAACTCTGTCAATAATTGATGAATCCAAAGAATCTACTAACTCATAACTATTGGCCTATACTCAGCCTCTATAGATGAAAGTGTAATAGCTTACTACTTATTGCACAACCAAGTAATAGGTAAAGAACCAAGCCAAAATTTGAATGCCTAACATCAAGATAACCTACCCAATCTAGATCATTGTATCCAATCAATTGAGTAGAACCCCTGATGTAGTGTAATCCAGAATGAGTAGTGCCTTGTAGATATTGTAAAATCTTCTTCACAACCTGTTAATGACTATCATAAGGGTCATGTGCAAACCTAGATACAAACACAAACTATAAATAAAATATTGGGGCAAGTATGGGTCAAATACATAAGACTCCCAACCATCTGCTTGTATAATGTAGGATCATAAAGTTTAGTATTGCAAGAGGCAGTGAGAGTCATTCTAGACTAAAAAAGAGGACTTGGCTTGTGATCAGCCATACCAAAACAATGAATAGGATCAAGGGTATATTTTTACTAACTCAAATAAATACCTGTATATGACTGTGAAATTTGTAAACAAAGGGAAAAAATGCAAAAAACCAAGATCTATCATGCTAGACTATGTTGAAAGTGTTTGTTGAATTATCTGAATCTAAGATGAGGAGCTACCTATGAGGAGCTGATCATCAACATACAAGACTAATATAACAATGTCCTCCCCAATACATTGAATATACACTATGAGATTAGAGTGGCAATGAATAAAACCAATGGAGAGAAGAAATGACTCCATCTTTTCATACCAAGCTCTAGGGGATTGTTTGAGACCATAGACCTCCTAAGCTGACAAATAAGAGAAGAATTATGAACAAACCAATAAGTTTTCTCCATATAGATTCCTCATGCAATTCTTTATGCAAGAAATCACTCTTAATGTCCATTTGATACACTAGCCAACCATGTGATGCATCAATATAAAGTAAAAGATGAACATAATCCATCTTGGCAATGGGCATAAAAGCCTTAAAGTAGTCAATATCTTCATCTTGTGAAAACCCATTTACAACAAGCCATGACTTATACTTATCAATGGAGCCATCAACTGCATATTTAGTACAATAAATCCACTTACACCCAACCAATTTTATTCCCTTAAGAAGAGAGACCAAATCCCAACTGTGATTCTTTATCAATGAAAAATACTCATCGCATCATCCTACTCCTATATCCCATGAGCCTATAAAAAAGGCTATGGATTCTCATAGAATATTGACACAAGAGTCTAGTACCCATCAAATGTGTATGATGATGTCTAATACATGGAAGATCATATATGAAAGGTGTTGCGTTAAAAACTATAGTATGATCCAACCTAGGCATAGTGGCAACATCAGTGTGAATAAGATCCTCATCCTCTATAACCTCCTCAAGAATCTCTTGAATTAGCTCCTCAAATAATAAATTTTCAAGAGGAGGTGAATCATCAAAAGAAGAAGAAGAAGGCATGGAAGAAGATGAAGAGTCTTGAGATGTTAAATGCTCATCAAAATTTACATGTATTTGAAAGTGAACATCATGAGTATCAGGATCTAAAAGATGATAAACTCTCATGTCCTCACAATACGCTATTAAAATCAAAGGTTTGATCTTCTTATCCAATGCTTTCCTTTTCATATTTGGTGTAGATTCCCAAGAAAGGCTCCCAAAGACTCAAAAAAATGAGACATCAAGCTTGGTTCCAGACCAAGCCTCCTCTAGAGTCATATGCTTAAGTGCTCAATGTGGTGTGTGGTTCTAAATGTAGTTTACACAATTAACTACCTTTACCTAATAGATAGGAGGTAAAACCCATGAATGCATCATGCAGTTAGTTGTCTCCTTCAAATTTCACTTCTTTTGTTCTATTATCCATTCTAATATGGATATGAACAACAAAATACTAGTGAACAACACCATGGGCTACTAAAAAATTAGAGAACTCTCAACTGAAGTACTCTCCCCCATTATTTTTATAAATCTTCCTAATGCAACTCAAAGATTATTTCTCAACCAAAGCCTTAAAGACTTTGAAGTGATTAAAGACAACACTCTTATACTTGAAGAAGGAAACCCAAGTATGCCTCGAGAAATTATCAATAAAATTAAGTGCATACTTAGCTCCATTGAAAGGAGTAGGAAAGACCACCAAATCATTATAAGCAAGATCAAGTGGTGAAGAAGCTCTCATGGACAGACCCTAGTAAATAGATATTGGTATTGTTTCCCTAATTCACAATTAGAGCAAAATCCATCAAGATATGAAATTGTAGGAATACCCTCTACCATATTGTGAGTGCTCAACTCCTTCAAATATTTGTAGTTTAGGTGTCTAAATCTCTCATGCCAAAGCTGACTCTTAGATTTTGCATGAGGAACTAAACACTTCCCTTAAGGAGGAGTATCATCAAAACCCTCAAAATAATAGAGTTGAGAACTATGATCAATAATACCTTGTGCAATAAGTGTGTGTGGCTCTAGCAAAGCTTAAACTTAAACACCCTATGGTGTGAAAGTCACTATCTTGCCCTGACTAGAATGGTAAATTTGATAAACTTATAGTAGATTGGTGATTATGTTTGGAACATATAATGCATCATTGATGCGCCCACCATCTAGTTATATGTCTCCCTTCCCCTTAACATAAATTAAGGAAGAATATCCAACCTCAATGTTGGAAGTAGAACTCAGACCAAGAGATATAAAAGAGTATTGGAAGAAGTCATACAGTATGAAGCACCAAAATCTAAAACCCAACTATTTGAAATAGGTAATTGTGATCTCCCGATAACATTAAATGCTTTCCCATGCTCATGAGATGGAGTGGAGATAAAAATCTTGTGTTTCCTAACAACATCCTTTAAAGCTTGTATTTTCTTGAAACACCTAGACTTTTCATGACCAATTCCCCCATAAAAGGAATAAGATAGGTTAGACTTATTCTTGTATTTGGAAGATGATTTGGGTTTAGATGTGTTAGTGTTGGGCTTAGGTGCATTTTGAGGTGGAGTGTTTTTATTCTTACTCTTAGTTTTTCCCTTGTTTTTAAGATGTGATGTTACTAATACTATTTGAGAGGTGGAAGACTCGAGGTGAGAAAATTTGTATTCCTCCCTACTAAGTCTCTCTTAAAATAACTTTAGATCTGACATTTTGTATGTGACACCTAAGGCATCCATACTAGAGAAAAAGGTAGAAGCAAATATTTGGAATGGGCCACTCAACTTAGACAAAATTAAGTACACACACTCTTCATCCTTCTTATCTGATCCACTCCCCTTCAACTGTGTCAACAAATGTTTAAACTTAGCAAGATAATCTATAATAGAGATAAAGTCATTCAAATTTAGTGAAGTAAGCTCCACTTCAAGCTGCATGGCTCACAAGTGATCTACTTTTCCAAACAAACCCTTTAACTTAGCCCATGTTTTGAATGGAGAATCACACCCATATAAATGAAACAAAAGACTATCACTCACATAACCCCCAATAAAATTCATACACTCTTAAAACTTACATTGGTGCTATTTTTTTTTAAATTCACGTGTAAACTTTGGTTGAGTTTGATTCATTAGGGACCATAATCCTTTGTGCTTTATGATTATTTCCATTCAAGGTATCTATTTATGGTAATTATGTGTAGTCAAAGTCTCATAATGGTCAATACTAGAAGTAAAAGCCATGTTAATGAATCACCAAAGAGTAGAAAAAATGCAAAAGGGTGCATAAAATTAGCTTCAAGACAACCCCCTAAAAGATTGTATTAAGAACCCCCCAATTTGGCACTTTATAAAAGTAACATGCTTTTACAAATTAATGACACAAATAAATAGAGAATCAAAAACCATGCATGTTTGAAAAATATAGAACCAAATCCGAGTTATGATTCAAAATTTATAGGTGTTATGATTTCTCTTTAAATGGGTAAAAACATTAAAAAAACACGACAAACATATTTTTGTGACCAAATTAGAAAAAATATATAGGTGTACAACCACTCATTGAGACCATAATTAAACCATAGACTTAGAAATGTCAAATAAAGTGAAAAAAGATCCTTTCAATGGCCTCGGTGTATGTACAAGCGATTTATACTTACTCCTTTAAAAAAAACCCAGCTTATAACAAAGAAAAATGAATGTTCAACTATTACACGAGGAAAGAAAGGAGGTTTACTATTTTTAGTCAGCTTAGATCCTTCTAGGAAGATACAAACTCAAATCAACACCCCTCCAAAAAGAATGCCAAACATCAAGATAAGAATTTTTCAATGCCATACTAAAACCACCACCAAAAAGGGTACAAGCCAGGCAATGTCTTCTCTCTTCCTCCTCTACCATGCACCTCTACACATTAAAATAAAAATAAAATAAACCTCAATGCAAAAAATCACATGATCAAATAAGACAACTCAAATATCTTCCCAAGTATATCTAATGCCACTCTTAGCAAATCTAAAATAATAAAAAAAGCCAATGCCTAGCCAAGGGAGAGGATGATGGTTTCAACATAGCAAATCCTCTTGGAAATCCTCAATGCCTAGCTAAAAAAAAACATAGAATTACATGCTATCAAGCCTCATATCTAATTTGATACAAATATGCGAATCCAGATCTGAAATTTCAAATTAAGATGCCTTTCTCTAAATAATCCAACACTTAGCTCAACAACGCTTTATCTTCTTATTCTTGTCTTTAACACCTCAATGCATTAACACCAACAAAAAAGACAAGAAAGAATGACATAACATATCTAGTGTGGAAAGTTAGGATGCCTCTCCAATAAGGATGCCAACCCACTTCCAATGCCTTTTTCTAATGCAATGCTTAAAAAATAATGCTTCGATTGTGCAACACAGGGTGCTTTAATGCCTTACTACTGATGGGAAAAAAATGCTCCTTTAGCAGATCTAGGACACCAAGGAGGAAAGGCATATCTTAGATCCAACATTAAACTCAAACTCTTTCTAACAAGGACACCTCCTTTTGCCATTCAATGTATTAATAGAATAAGGACTCTTTCTTTTGACAATAGAAAAATAATGCAAAAGCTTCAAAAAGTCTTGAAAAATGGCATGTTTCTTCCAAACCCGATGCTTTTTCAATAGGGATGCCTCTTTCCTCAAGGGAAATAAATGTTCCACTTATTCTCTACCTTCCCTCTAAGAATAAAAAACCACACACTTTCTTCAAAGCCTAAAAAAATGTTAGATCCGTAAGAGGGAAAAAATGTTGAAGAATTCGACAAGGGAAGAAACAATAACTGGAAGGGAAAATTCTAAAACAAAATGCAATAATGTAGATGGGTGAAACACCTCAAAGATATGGTACCGTGTTAGGAATGGTGAAAAAGTAGTCCAACCCAAAATTCATAAGTGATAACACCAAAAACATCACACAATGAAGTTGTAGATAATTGATTGAAAATTAAAGCAAATTGAGTGTTATTCAGAAATAAGATGCTAGTACAAAGGAAAGCCCTTGCATAAGTAAGCAAGATAAAACATAAAACTAGCCTAAAAAACCAATGTGGGATAAATACTCATATAGGACAAACTCAAAAAAGGATGAAATATCTAGCTAACACATTATCAAACATGAGAAATACATAGTCTAACACCATCAAGGCTCCTAAGTAGGAAGGGTAGATGCATGAGGTCCCTCATGGCATCGAAAATTGTTGTGTGTGTAACAAGTAAATACAAGTGTCACAGTGTATAATCATACAAGTAAGTAAACATGCAAACACACGAAGCATGCAAAAGGTAGGCCAAGGGGCCATAATACAAGGGATGTGGGCACATGTCACTAAATATGAGAATAAAGACATACAAAGACATCTTTTAATGTCCACATACACAAACAACAAGTAATTTGGAAGAACACCACATAGGACACATTCAAATATTCACATAGAGAAGCACGAAAGAGCACACACAAGGGACATGAGCACATGTCCAAGGCATACAAACATAAAAATGGCATAGAGGTCAAGGAACAATGGCATATTCAAATGCCCTCAAAGATGGAAGAAGCATAGGCAACACAATCAAGTCTAATCTAGGAATTAGAAATGAAAGCATGTATAATTATGTAATACAAATCTATGTAGATGTCAAGGTACATGTATATTGATTCTAACTAATGATATTGGAAAAATATGATCAATGAGGAGCAATGATCAATATCCAGCTAAGTAAATGTGTAAACTAGAATGTATAATATGTAAGATAAAACCTGGTTATAGTAATTGTGTAGGAGATGCCTCTAAGTGGGTGGATGTATCAATGTGTAAACTTGGATAAGTGTAAATACCCCCAATGGGTGTATGATAGGTGACCTAGATTAGTGTAGTGGACCGGAGTCCTGTCTGGAATCTACAAGCACTCGACAAGAATAAGTGAAGCATGTGTTTGATAAAATTGACTATACTAGGATAACTAGCAATATGCAATATATATAAAGTAATAGAAATGTAAACATAACATTGCATACATTCTATAAAAATTTGTTTTTTAAAAATATTTGAATGTTCTTGTATTTTGACATGTTATAGTGTTCTTTGTTTTTTAAGTATAAGATATGTACAAGCATATGAAAATAAACTATGTACAAGGAGCAAGAGAGAGAAGGAAGTATGTACAAGGGTAGGAACCATATAACTAATGGGTCTTATGAGAGACTCACTATCACTGTGGCCTATGTCAAAAATAGAAATGGTAATCTCTCGTGTAGTGTGATTACTATGATGTATTTTAATGTTGTTGCAGTAGAAATATGAGTATTATTCATCATTGGAATCATAATATTGTTCCACATCAAAATCATAATAACCTGGTGTGCTGGAGAGAACTACCTCATACTATGGAGTTGACCTTTCTGAATTGTGCTTTGGCATATTGATTTTGGTTTTTCCCTTTGAAATTGTGTTTATTATAGATATATTATGTTGTGGAGGCTCCTTTACTAGAAAACCTGTTTTGAGGATGTTTGTTGGTTAAGCATGATTTTGACTTTGAAACTTACGCTCTTGCTCTTTTTATAATATTTTTTATGTATCTAGATATTTTGCCTTGATAAATTATATTTGTGACTAATGTGTCTTAGGATGTTTAATAAACCCTAACCCTTGTTGACCAATATTATCAACTGTTAGAATAGGAGAAGTGATGGCATGTTTGCCCAAACCTTGACCATGATAATCATATTGTTGTATATATTTGTGACCAAAATTAAACCATATTGAATGTTGAGCCTCCTTTTGAAAAGGTGGACTCTTTTGATTTATTTGTGCTTATTGTATTATTTTTTGATTTGATTGTGCTTTGTGAACCTTTGTTGTCATGAGTTATGCTTTGGTAACCATTTTTGTACCATATTCTGAGTTTGACTATTTTTGAATTAGTAGGTGTGTTATTGTAAGTTGTCTGGATGATGTGTTATTGTGTGAGTCATTTGTATCCATCATCTATTGTATTTTCCTTTTCAATGCTAAACGAGAATTTGTGTGGTGCCCATGCATTTGATGATATTCACAAAATATTTGGATCTCCTCATTGGGTGTAGAGGAGGTAGGTTGATTAACTTAGCTTTAATCATGTCCTTGAGCATCTCACTGGAGATAATATTTGATATTTGAATTATTTTTTAATCACTATTTGTATATGTACTTTGTTGTTATGATTTTGTGTTCTTATATGTAACATTGTTTGCCATAAATTGACTAGTTGAAGATGTATAAACATGATTTACACTATTGTGGCTTGGAGGATTTTGTCTTGTAAATTATTTTTCCAATGTTATAATATTTTCATGTAGTGGTTTATTTTGATTTTCTAAACCTGTAATTATATTTTTCGTACTGATAAGTTGATCGCATAGAGTTTCGTAAGTGCAAACCCTAGTTGTTTATGTTTGAACATGTAGGCACACACCCTACAGGGAAGAGGTGTAAATAATTTAAGTAGGGGGATTAGTGACAGTGTTATAATTTTCTTCATCTCATGTAGGAATGATAACATGGACCTGGTTAGGGGGAAAGTATCTATCACCCTCATGGAGATGAGGAGGAAAAGGAGATTCTTTCCTATGCATAAGATATGACATTAAAACTTGAAATATAGTTGTTAGCTTATGCATTGAATCCTTTGTGTGTATATATTTGCCTATTAATGGAATTTCACATAAGATAGAGATAACATGATGTGAGATATGACATATACTGTAATTAATATAAAGCATCATTTATACATGTATTTTATGAGTTCATTCTGAATCAAAGGGAACAAGTATGCAAATGAAATTATTAGACTTTGTAATAAAAAGTGATTGATTTTTTCTGTCATCATGATCATGATTAGAAGATAAATGAATCTAAAATTTGAGTATGAATAGAAAAAATATAAAACCCTAAGTGTGTTTAGGGTTAGGATTTTTTGAATTTAGGGTTTCTTTGTAATAATTTAAATTATATGTAAAATTAATTGAAACCCTAATGTGAAATTGATTTTAATTAGCTAAGTTATCTAAAAAAATTAAAAAATTAGAAGTAGGCAACCTTAAATTATTGCACAAAAATTTAGATTAATGCAAACTAGAGTTTGAAGTAAGAGCTATAGTTATGTATTGTACCTAGAAAGCTTGATTTAAGTTATAAATCCTAGTTCTTTTTTGAAGTATGATATGAGCAAGAATTGAGTGTGTGTTAGTAGGATGGACTAAACATCCTCAACACCCCGTTGTGTAGAGAGTTTCCTACATACCAATACTCTGAAAAGGGATCAAGTCTGATATTTTTCTCCCACCTAGTGCTTGACGTATGTGCAAGTAAATGTTAGGATGAGAGTGGTCTTAGATGCCTTAAATGTGATTAAGCTTTGAAATGCTTGAAAATTGGACTTAGGGATGTTGTAGATGGTAATATGTAGAAAGTAGGTTATAATAGGGATAAAGTACCTTGATTTTGCACAACTTTGTTTTTGATTTGAATAAAATTTTCATCTATTTTCCATCCAATCAATAGAGGTGGATTAGACTTGTAATTTCAGGGTTTTATTGCTTGTGTAGATGAGAAAATGAGCTTAGGCCAACCTTAGGAGGGGCACATGTTTGAAAAAGTATTAATTGGGAAGAGATGTTGCTAAGGACAATAGTGCCCACTTGGGGACACTAACACCATGTGGCTATAGTGTCCCAAATGTGGTGCTAATGACCTCTCTACATATTGTTAAGCAATTTGGATCGGAGTCAGTTATGATAGTTCAGGGATTGTATTAACTGGTTGTAAGTGAATGTGGTCTAATGAATGACTATAAATTTTAAGTGTAAGGCTCTATAATAGGTCTATGGATAGCCTAGGAATAGGTTAACTCAAGCAACACTCTTAACATCCAATTACCACTTTTAGGTAATTACAAAAGATTATACTACTTTTACATTGTCTTTATTAACACAATTTATGTTTGTGAAGTTTGTAATGTTATTTCATTTATTACATTCTATTTCTTAGAACAATTTATGTTCACAAAGTTTGTAATGCTTTTACATTGTTTTTTTTAAATTAATAAACGTTTTATCATGTTAAACTTTTTATTACGTGTGTTCTTTATCTGTGTTATTAATGTTTATTTCATGTATGTGATAATGACATAGTTAGAACTAAAGAGTAGAGAAGAATAATGTGGAACTTAGTTTCAGGTGAAGGTTATTTAACTTTCATTAAGATTATGACCCATTTCCATGCCAAAGGATAGAAAACGTGTAACTAAATTATATAGTTGAAACACAATCATTACATAATATACTTTGCTTGTATCATCACCTATAAAAAAACATTAGTCTTGGGCACCCTAATTTCATTTTTAAAAAAAACATATTTTACAAATGATGTCTTTAAGATCAAACAAAACTTACACCATCCAAGGTGGAAAATTTGAGTTATGTCATTCATTGCTTATATTTGGAGAAATGGAGTTGCAGTTGGTCCTTCAAGGGCAATCTCTTTAGTGGGATTTTCTACCATGTTATAAAAAATAGGAGGGCTCTCACATGGATCATTACAAGCATATGAAACAATTGGGGAAAGAATGTTTATCATGTCTTTCAAAAATGTGATGTTGTTTGGGTAGAGGGTTGAATTGGTTGTTTAAATGCCTTTGCCTCTCCAATTATTTTTACCTTCTCAAATTCCCTCTCCCTTCTATCATGATCTTTATTTCTCTTTTTACTACCTTTTTTGTATCTTCTCATGCTCCTTATTTTTCTTATTGATTTCATTTTGAATCTCAAATTGTTCCCTTCTTTCCTGCTCAATCTTCCCAAGGGATTTTCTATCATTAACTTGTTCTTTCTTCCTTGCCTTCATTTCTTCAATCTCTTTCTTATGAGACTCCTATTCCATAAACATTTTACATACTCATCTGTTGTTAGTATTTGATATTGTCTGCTCAGCATGAGTGCATTATTTCATTATTTCCTATCAACCCTTTCCACTGATAATTTAATAAATGTTGATATTCAATTTTATTATTCATTCATTAATACCTGGTTATAATTTGGATCTTTTACTATATTTTCTACCATGTACTCATTAGCACCTAAATCTATCATTGCATTTTCTATGCTCCATTCTCCACCTACTACATAATAATGAACTATTTAAGGTAGGATAAAATGTGGCAGTGATGGCATCCACATTGACATGTCTACTTCCATTAATTCACAATTAAGGCCAAGATTTTTTGTTCCCTCATTCAACCAATTTGGTGGGCTTACTTGGGTAGAAAGACTTAAATTTTGTTGGTTGGAAGTGAATGTTGCATCCATTTCATTGGAAGAGACATTCTTTGCATCTTCAACTATTTATGTTTATCAAGTGAGAGTAACATGAATTTCACATGTTTTTTTTATGCCACATGTTTCTTAGCTGATAACATCTTTTGCTTTTGCTACCTATTCACCTTCAATAACACATGTTTCCTACATTTTATCCATATTTTTTATAATATCTTGAATATCTTCCTCGCATATCCTTGCCAACCTCATGGTATTTTCAACAACACTAAATTCATCCTCTTCAATATGGAATTCTTCACTCATATTCATGTCATTGGCTACTACTTCAGGGTTTAGGGGCCATATACCTATCCTTCTAAATCTATATTTTATATTCTCAAGAATTTGTGCCCTATTCAATGCTATGATAACAAAAGTGGCCAATTATTATATCTTAATATTTAGACCATGATGTTTATTCATCCATGATGTCCTATCACTCCTAATGTAGGCCTTAAATGGACCAAACACATCTATGTCCAATGGTTGCAATTTGTGGCTAGTGTGTGTAGGCAATGTAAGCGAGTCAATCCCTGAAGTTCTTGCCTCTTCAATTATTGATAGTGAAACATGATTATTGTGCCCATAAAATATGAGATTGTAACTATTTTTAGGTGAAACTCATCTTGGTACATATTTGTATTAATTATGCAACCAATTCATAAACATTTATATCATCATCCACGCATGGGGTTGAGCAACCATACATGCCCCTTATGTACAACCTCAAATGAAAATTTTCAGTCACCTTTTTGCTTTGAAGAGGTAGAACACCATGATACTATAGATAGATGCATTCACACATGAAAAAATTGTGATCCATTTCCCTACTTTTAAACATCATTTATGGCACACTCCTTGCCCTTTTTTTGGTGATGACACTCATGCCAAAATTCCTTCTATCTTGTAATCCTGTCTCATCACATTTCCATATGTATTTAGGTCCAAAATGGTTTTAGGATTAGATAATTCTCAAGTTCTCATAAAAAACTATCATTATGGATGGCCTTAACATCATAACCCCATTTATGTCCAGTCCTTTTGTGGTTCTCATAGACAAATCAAGATGCCTCTTTTTTAAGCCTATCTACCATGGCTTACTAGGGACCCATAATTGAAAGGGTTGGGTCCGATTTCACATATGAAGGTAACACATGCCTTAGAACAAAATATGTCTAATCCATGGCACATTTTAGTTAATTCCTTGCACCACTGCATGATTTCACATTATTTTTCATTTGATAAAATAGTAGGTGGCCTCCTCTTGTTAGTTGTAATCCATTTCAACCAATTAGACAAAGTGTTTGGTTTCATACCCCATTTTACTACTTTAATGTTTTTTGATCAATCATTATCCTCAACATCTTGTATTGCACTTTCTACATCATCTATTGTCTACTCTTTATAGAAGAAAACCTTTTTAGTGGAAATAACATTTCTACTCACTTCATTGTTACATCCCAATTTCACCCTGAGTTTTATAACCTTTGGATGTGTGGATTATGTGGTTATTATTTGATTATTATTAATTTTATTTGAGCTTTATGACATATAATAGTTATGGGACAATGATATGTTGATTATTTTACATGATGTGACAATTGTACTTTCTTATTTTTGTACATTATGGATGTATATTTGTTAGTTATGCATCATTAGTAGATATATATGACGACTTTGACTAACTACCTACTTATCATGAGGTGGATGCATGATTGATCCTTCCCTTAAAGCATGATGGAGGGAGAGCATCATCAGAGAGGATGGCATAGATGGGATGAATGGTGGATGACAGAGAAGTTATTGGTAACCCAACACACCACAATATAATAACATGTTTTACTCTTTGTTTGATTTAGATAGATGGTATGGTTTGAGTGCTAACGTATTCTTCTATGATCATATTTTTTGAGGCTTACACTAAAATGATTGCATTATGGTATTGATTTTTGATATATTAATTTAATGAATATGTTATGTTTCAGTATTTATTCACTGTTGTCTTTTGGTTGTGTATCGCATAAACATTGTTTTGTGTGGATTTACTTGTTATTAGTTGTGATGACATTCATATGGCAGGGTCATCTAAGTAATGTTAATTATTGTTGATTGTTAAAAAACATCCTTAGTGCTCAAGAAATAAACATAAATCACGTGCAATTGATATTAACCATTCGTTATGTTGACTTTCTAATATATGGACATCATTATTTATAGTATTGATGACTTGTTAAATATTGACAACGGTCTTTTTATAACCAAGTGCTATACTTACCTCATCATGTAATTTTTATGTTATTTGCACTTGTCATTTAGTTTACATTGCATGGGATTATAACGTAATTAGTCTTTAGTAAATTAGACTCATGATTGGAAATTGGAGTCAATTAGCCATGCATATTTTTAAAAAGGAAGAATGATTATTTAATTATTATTTTGGGAACTTCAAGAGGAATTAGGGCTTTATGTTGGCCTTTGAATTGAGTTAATGTTATTTTGGCAAAACCATTTTTGTGAATTTGGGGGCTTTTTGCATGAAAGGAATTATGGAGACTGTGAGAGTTGTTAGCGTGCAGCAACATGCAAGGGACTAAGTCAATAATTTTGGCTGAAAGTTTGGGGTAAACTTGGAGTGGTGGAAAGAATAAGAAGGCATAATGGAGAAAATGAAAAAAGGGAATACACAACACAACATGACATAGTACGGGAAGAAGAGGAAGTTGAGCTGAGAGAAGTTGGAAAATATATTCAAGCACAAAAAGAATAATTTGGAAGCTATTACTAGGTTGGTGATATAATTCCATTTGATGTTTACTAGGCTTTGAAATTTTGTGTATATTTTATTGTATGGGTTTTTGATAGTTTATATATATATACACACACACAAACACTTATGATAAGGATTTAGCTTTGTGGATGGCTCAACCATCCATATAACTAAATCATTACCTAGAGAACCTAAGCCTATGAGAACAGGACTGTGTGATGATATGGTGAATGAAACATGGTTGAAAACTCTATGTGGCTATTGTGAACAAATTTCAATCCATATTTGTGAAGTATGAAACCTAAAATTGGGTTTTTAAAATATATACATGACTGCATTGTGTATGTTTAATTTTTAGAACCATTTTTGTGATGTAATAAGTCTTGAATTGGTTGGGGATGGGTTTTCAAACCGTGCCTCTTTAAGGGATATTTTGTGTGTGTGTTGATGTTAAAATAAACTTAAAATTATATATATATAGGATTTCTTTGATGAGCGTTTGAGGTCATCATACCCATTGGGGGTTTGGTTGTATATACAAATTTTTATAACTTTAGAAGGGGCTAGAAATTGAATAGATCTATAGGATTTGACTTTGTGTCAAAGTCAATTTACTTTATTTTGAAAGAAGAGTAAAAATAGCACACACACAGATATATATATATATATATATATATATATATATATATATATATATATATATATATATATATATATATATATATATATATATATATATATATATATATATATATATATATGTATAGACACACACACACACACACACACACACACAACTATATATAGATTTCCAGCAATGAGTATATATAAATAGAAAATAATTTTTTAGTCATTTTAGTGGTTGAAACCTGTAGCTTTTTGAAGGATGGATTTCTTGCATATGGATTTCCATTATGTCCTTTACATTCTCATTATACCCTATTTAAAATTGATTGAGTTAGATTAGAGGCTATGTATAAGACATATCTAGGGTTTTACTTTGATTGGTAGGTTGTATTTCTTGTGAATCGATTATGTCTTTTGGTTGTGCATGCTTTATATTTTGGAGAATTGATTATGCCATTTGGTTGTGCAAGCATTATTCTTGTGAATTGATTATGTCTTAGTTTTATATAAAACTTGAGAGGTAGTCAATATGTGTGTTTATACATAAGACTATAAAGCCAATTTTTATGATTGATTTGCATAATATTTTAGGGCCATCATTATGTTTAAGTTTTAAAGACAATAATTAGGTTGGTTGTTCATTCGACTTAACAAATCCAAGTTTGGTTGTGCATTTAAAATATTTATATTTTGGGTTCTTGTAATATAATGTGGATTGTATAATGTATATGCATTTACACATATATAAATGTATATTACTAAGAATTAGTAGTCTGATGATACATACATACATATATATCCTCAGGATGGATGACCCAGTGATATATATATATAGCTGTGTAATTATATATATAAATGTGTCTTCTGCATACTCTGCTTAACATAACTAGTTGACTAGGTCAAATTAGCAGTTGTTGTCAAGATCCTGCTGCCCACTAAGGGCACACTTGATTACCTCTTGTATAAGCAACTAAACACGGAATTTAACTAGAATGATAAGTAACTAGAAATATGAAACAACACAGGATATGAGAGACAATACCCAATTATATTAATACTCAATCAGAAGAAAATACAATAAAGAAGATGCCACACTTCTTCTTCCCACACCTCTAGAGCTCCCACACTTCTAGGGTTCACCTATAATTCTCCTTCAACACTTCACTCTCTCAACACGGTCACAACAATCAACTCAAACACATAGTTGTTGTTCACCTCCACCAGTCAGTAACAATGCTGCCAGTACACCAAGTACACAACCATACTCCAAGTAGATCTCCCTTTCCTTGCTGCCACCTGCAAATCAACAGACCTTACTTACCATGTAGATATCTCTACACCCTGAAGAACCCTTGTCCTTGCCTCACCAAGTCCTCATGATTCTTCAACCAGTACCCTGATGGATCTCCTAGTAGAACTTGCACAACCTGCAACTCTCCCTGATCATACACACTTAGCACCCCTTTGGAACTAGGAGGACCTACTCTTGCTCTCTCTACAAGCACAATGGCTTTCTAGCACAATTTTACAATACAGCCCATGAGTCTATTATATAGATCTCATGCATACAATAATTAGACATTCTTAATTACAATAATTAGACTCATAACTCAAGACTATAATTAGCCTCTTAACATGCAAACAACTGGTTCATTAACAAACTGTTCATCAACTCACAATTTTGGAACCACACAGGCGATCGATGTCAGTCCCTATCTGTCTAGAGGTGATCGACATCGGCAGATCCTAACAGATGTCGATAGCTTCCTGTCTCTCCCCTGATCGACGTCCGTTTGCCTGACTGACGTCAATGTCTGTGACACTTCAGCAACTCCTCCTGTTCACAACCTGGTGAAGCTTTTAACTCCACAACCTAACAATCTCCCACTTGGAGATAAACAGCTGCACCTATACTTGTACCTATACCTTCATCTAATTTATTCCCTGGCTTGTATCCCTCTTCAAGCTCAATCTTGAAGACCAACCACCACACAACCTATGGTGCTACTCCTATCATCCAAGTAATCTACCGCATCCGCATCTACAAACCCATGTAGAAAAGAACTTGACCCTACACCGCATGTATACCTGCTACTGGTCCATCTCAGATACCTGAGAATCCACTGAATTGCTCTCCAGTACTTCTTCCCTGAATTGGCTCCAAACTTTTTGACAACTCCCACTACTTGGGAAAACTTAGGTCTACACCAGACCTCATGTGATTTCGAACACTGTTCTAAGCTCAGCTTGAACTATCCAGCCCTTGGTGTGCTTACCGGTTCTGCATTCTGTGTATTGAACCCTGCCAACACCTTCTTCACATCAGCTCCCACTAGAGATCAACCTGTGATCTTCCATGTCTCTTATGCCAAAGAATTTTGCTACTCCAAATTCCTCATGACATACCTCTGAACTAACTTTACCTTTAGGTCATAAACTCCCTACATGTGTAACCCTGCAACAAGCAACCACACCACATACAGTAACAAGATAATGTTGTGACCATTATCTAACCCAATAAAGAAAACACAATGGTTACATTGACCTTGACCAAAGCCATGCTTTGTCATACACCTGTCAAACCTGTACCACTGTCTTACAGCTTTCTCAAGACCATATACCCTGGCCTTCCATCTCATGTGTCCATTCCTGCTCTTCTTTATCTTGAACATCCATTCATCTCTCAGTGCTTTCTTCTAGCTGGCAACTCCACCCAAAAACCCCTATTTGGTTCTTCTCCAAGGAATCACATTCCTCATCCATGCCAAGCTCCCACTGTTTCCTGGATCTACCTGCTCTGCTTCTTTAACAACTTCCTGATTCTTGACCATCAGTGAGCAACAAGTAGTGTAAAGAAGGGAAATGAAGAATTTGAGGCTTACTTACCCTTTTAGTCCTCCATATGGGCATTTGAGACTCCTTGACAGCTTGCTATCCACCCAAAATCCATCTCAGTGATCAATGTCAATCACATCTCAGTCTACATCCGACCAATGTCGGTTCCATGCGACTACCTCATCACTGACGTCGGGTCTCCCTGACTGATGCTAGTGTTTACTAGTCCTTGCATCACCACCATCAGTCTGCACATAGCTGACGTCAGTTTTCTAATTGACGTCGATCTCTGTGTGTTACTTGTGAGCGATGACTTTTACCCACGAGCTCCTTTTGGGTCAAAACCCTATTCAAATTAACACAGCCCTGCTCAAAATAATTCAGTCCCCTCAGTTGATCTCTATCTGTCATCTCCTCCATGAACACCAAGGTTTTCCAGTTCTTAAGTTTATCAAAAAAATTTGTCTTCCACTTAAGAACATGCATTCCCTTCTTACATATGTGACCAAGCCTACAAAGCCACATCTCTACAATAGAAGGTGAATCAGTAATATAAGTAGATAGATAAAGGATACCTACTTTCTTACCACCGTCTAATTCAAGTGCATCCACTATGAGAGTTACTGTGCATCTCCCATCACCCAACTTTCCTGAAGAAATTAGAGTCATCTCCAAGACTGGAACCTGCATGACCTTCTTCAACACCTGTGTGTTACCTGTCTGCAATTTTAGCTTCACTTCCCCTTTGCCAACAATTTGACAAGGCTCACCAACCCCTAAATAAATCTCTCCAAAGTCTCCCTGGACATACTCTTAAAAAGATGCTCTATTTCGGGTTGCATGGAAAGAGGCAATAGAATATGTAAACCAAGATTCTACTTTATCTAGAGCAACCTGTGTAACAACACCTACAACATCTGCTTCTACATGTTGATCTTCTATCGACCAATAATCTCCCTTTACCTGCTCTTTCTTTCCATCAATCTGACCATTCGTGCTATTCAATTTCTCCATTCGTAGCTTACTTTCTTCTACCATTGCTATACTCCCACTCAATCAAAAACCCCTGTGAGTAACCTGTAATCAACAAACACTAACCAGATCTGAACCACCTGTTAGTCAACCCAACCAAAAGCTCTAATACCAACTGTCAAGATCCTGCTGCCCACTAAGGGCACACTTGATTACCTCTTGTATAAGCAACTAAACACAGAATTTAACCAGAATGATAAGTAACTAGAAATATGAAATAACACAGGATATGAGAGACAATACCCAATTGTATTAATACTCAATCAGAAGAAAATACAATAAAGAAGATGCCACACTTCTTCTTCCCACACTTCTAGAGCTCCCACACTTCTAGGGTTCACCTGTAATTCTCCTTCAACACTTCACTCTCTCAACATGGTCACAACAATCAACTCAAACACATAGTTGTTGTTCACCTCCACCAGTCAGTAACAACGCTGCCAGTACACCAAGTACACAACCGTACTCCAAGTAGATCTCCCTTTCCTTGCTGCCACCTGCAAATCAACAGACCTTACTTACCATGTAAATATCTCTACACCCTGAAGAACCCTTGTCCTTGCCTCACCAAGTCCTCATGATTCTTCAACCAGTACCCCAATGGATCTCCTAGTAGAACTTGCACAACCTGCAAGTCTCCCTGATCATACACACTCAGCACCCCTTTGGAACTAGGAGGAGCTACTCTTGCTCTCTCTACAAGCACAATGGCTTTCTAGCACAATTTTACAATACAGCCCATGAGTCTATTATATAGATCTCATGCATACAATAATTAGACATTCTTAATTACAATAATTAGACTCACAACTCAAGATTATAATTAGCCTCTTAACATGCAAACAACCAGTTCATTAACAAATTGTTCGTCAACTCGCAGTTCTAGAATCGCACAGGTGACCGACGTCGGTCCCTATCTGCCTGGAGGTGATCGATGTTGGTAGATCCTGATCGATGTCGGCAGCTTTCTGTCTCTCCCCTGACCGACGTCGGTTTGCCTGACTGACGCTGGTGTCTGTGACACTTCAACAACTCCTCCTGTTCACAACCTGGTGAAGCTTTTAACTCCACAACCTAACAAATTAGTAGTCTGATGATACATACATACATATATATCCTCAAGATGGATGACCTAGTGATATATATATATATATAGCTGTGTAATTATATATATAAATGTGTCTTCTGCATACTCTGCTTAACATAACTAGTTGACTAGGTCAAATTAGCAGTTGTACATATGTTAAATTTTGAGGTATACAATTGTAGAATGGATATGTATGCACATTGCTTGCCAAGTGTTAAATTTGTTATTTTGCATTGATGTAGTATTCTTTGTGATAGGTTTGGTATGATTTATTCATTTGTGATGTAGGAATAAGAATTCAATTGAGCGTGAGTAAATCACTAGTGAAGTAAATACGGATGTTCAATCATGCATGAATTATTCTTATAAGAAAATTAATATTGGTAATGGCTGTAATAAAATATTATAATGTGATGTGTAATTAGTAAGCATTATACCCTAAGATTATGTACAATAGTTGTACACTTAGAGTATAGTGAATACATCCTTAGTTGTGGTTGTACGTAATTTGCATATATACTTATTTGAGGTATTTAAATATACACCGTATAAATGGATTGTTTGAACCTGTAATAAATATGGAAATGGGTATTCTATGTATAATTATATATAACTTGTTATATGCTTTTTGATTATTACTTATTTGGACAAGTTACATTGAAACCAGGGTTATTGTACAATATTAGTTATGATATTCAATATAAAGTAGTGGATAGGATATCACATGATCCTTTGAGTATGTTTTATGATTTGATTATTATTATATTGTTGAAGTATGAAACACAAAAATAGGTTGTAAGTATGCTTTGTTTATGAATCTACAAATGAGTTTTATGTGGTTATTTGTAGTCTTGATATGAAATTACCCGGATGGTATATTTGCATATGTTTGAGTTACTTTTGAGATTTGGTAACTTGTAATCTTGTTATGAGATATACCCAGATGGTATATTCTATTAAGGACTGTATTTATCTTGTTTATTATTTATGTATTAAATAATATGTTTTTAGATTCATTGCATAACATTTAATAGACCAAATGTATGTATTTTATTACTTACATACTTAGCATGTTTTATGTCTGCTAATAGGAAATTAATCCAATTGAATATGTTGGTTATGTTTTACATAACCAAATCTTGCATTTATGACACTAAATACATTGTGAGATGGACTTCACTAGCTTAGTTTGTAACATCAGTGCAAGATGAAGGTAATCCAATCAAGTGGGTTGTATTCCAACGGTGAGGATGATAATGTAAAAGGTGTTGCCTAGCCATCCACTAACATACAAATCTCAGGAGATACTAGTGTTATACAAGATTATTACTTTATATGCAGATAGTATTGAAAACTTACGTGTAGTGCATATTGTGAGAGTATAAATATAAATAATATTTAGACTTTTATAGTAGAAAATAGTGCATCGTGATGTGTACTTAGATATTATGTTTCATTTTGATTGCTTAAATTGTAGTATAATCTAGGGTATACCTAGATGGTATAATTCCATACCTGATTGATTAATATTTATAAGTGTAAGATTGTTTGATCATGCTTTGAGTAGGGTGCTCATGCATAATGAAATATGATATTATGGGATGTCATGGAGTTCTACAGTATTAAAGGATGTTATACCCGGATGGTATATACTGTAATTGTTATGCCTAGACTCACACCTATGTAAATATATGTGCTTTGGTTATTACTATGAATAGTATGTTTTGTAATAGTCAGTAGGTCATTATGTATGTGTGCATACAACCTATGAGTGTGTAATTAATGATAGGATGAAAAAGTATGTGTTCGTAGAATCTATACTTCTTTTGATTACCCCTATGTTTAGCATGTTTTGTGTTATGATTGCTAGCAAGATGTAAAATGATTGAATCTTTGGGTTAAATTATGTTTAGTGAGACATTATCATTTCTTGAGTATGATTTACATGTTGGTGAAATATCTTGCAATAGAATGGGTTTTCTCTGATACACTGCATGGTTAGTTTTAGAAATCATACAACACATAAGTACTTGCTTATTTTTCTAGATTCCTATATTGTCATTATCTGCCCATTCATGAAGGGAGGGCCATTCCCTGATGGTATAAGTATGGGGGATTGTTGGTCCGTGGTTGGTGTGGAAAAGTGTTTAGATGATGCTCTCCCTCTCCACAAAAGTATTACTTTTGAGATGACTCTTGAAATTGACATAGATACTGGAGAGATCAGAGCACTCATGCTTCAGAGAGCCATGTATCTTATATATGCACATTATATTATGTTGTATTTATTATTAGAAAAATTATTATTGAAGAATTGTAATTACCTATCTACTATGGATTGAAAATAGTGGTTGTGTAATTGTACCAATAGTGGATGGATATTTGTAATTACTTTTTATGATTGTATTATGATGTGTTTTCTTATATTGATAGTGATCAATGACTGTTAGATGTCGCATGTTTATTTGAAGTCATCACTCTTGGAGTATTTTATATGATCACTAATTAGATTCCTATGGTGTAATATATTTATTATATTTGTGTTTAAAAATAAAAAGAAAAAAAATTACTCATTTTTCTATTAGCACCAAATGGGGTTGTTACATGTGGTATCAGAGCTGAGGTTTGAACTCTAAGCACTGATGAGTACATTAACATTTTTGTATATATCTATTTATTAGAAAAAAAATTGTGAATGTGTGTGCGGTACATTATGTGTGTACCCTAAGAGCATTTGTACCCCCTTGGAGTTGTTAAAGGGTTGGTTTATTGAGTGTCTTGTTGGTGATGGTTACATAAGGTGTTTGGGTACGTAAGTGCATATCATAGTTCTTAATTTATGAACAAGAGTTTCCTACCATATTATTGATCTGTTAGATTGAACACCTCAAGTATGATCAAATTTTCTTGGTAATCGAATCACCTTCACCATTTGTGTTTGTGTGTTATGAGTGTTTTAAAAAGCATTGATTGTTTCTTGCTAAATTATATATGCATTAGTTTTGTGTCTTAATTACACAAATCCTAGGAGTGGGAAATCCTATAAGACCATTCTAGATTGGCACCACCTAATGCGATGGGAATTTTCTTATAGTTGAGTGTGGATGCCTTGGTTGAGAAATCCTTTGTGTAGGAGTTTTGTTTTTGAGATGTTAGTTCTCTACTTTCCACTTGTGACTTTTCAAAGTCACTATTTTGTGAACTTTGACCACAAGGAGTGGCTAACCTTGAATTTATATTAATTATAGCTATTTATAATTATTATATACTTTTATTTATAGTGATATTATTCTCTTTTTGAAGCATGTTATTTTAAAGAGTTATTTATGTATCTTTCTTCAAGAATGAGTAAGGTGTGTGATATGTAGAACATTTTGGTAATTTAAAAGGGTTTTAATAAACTTTTAAAGTACTAACTGGTCAAGTAGGGAGACATTATCTCGATTGTTCCTTTATAAGGTTGTAAGGACAATATAATCCTTAACCTTTGTATGATACGTTAATTTTAATATTATTTCCTCTTAACTGTGAATATAACACTATAGGTAAAACTGTGAAATGTGATACTAGTTATGTTTGGCTAGTAAAAACTTAATACAGTAACAAAATGATTATATGATTTTTCTTGTATGTATATTGGTACATATAGAATTATTTATCAAATAGTATTGATTTATATGATCTGTTAGTATAGATTTGTGTTTCATTGAACCTTGTGCACATTATGGAGATCATTAGGTCATGGAGACCTAAGGGAGGAGTGGTGAATTAAGAATGTGAGTTTTAAGTGATAAGAGTGGATCCTTCTTAGCCTCAAATTGACTCAATAGTTACTAAGTTTGGATCTGACAAATAAACTTGTTGAATCTATAATTTGATAGATGAACTTGTCAAATTTAGTCGTATGGCCATACACATGTATACTATGGATGGGTATTCCATAAATTTGTATACATTGGAAATGTAGTATTTATAATTCTTATTCATCACCATACTTGTTAGGAACTCTATGAAATAATGATAATATTTACATGTTATACTTATTTTAAGCTACATAGAGTATCAATAATATTAACTTATACATATTACTCTTGCCAAGTTCCCTAAATACTTTTCTCTATAATGACAAAAAATACTCTCTAGATTAGAGAGATGTGCATAGGGGGGCTAAAAGGTTTTGTGAAACTCTCTTTGGTCATTTTTTTTGGCTATTATGATGATTTTATGAGCTTTTAGAAAGTCAATGAAACATTTACCAAGATATTATAGGCTTGTCTTGCAGGTTCTGGACCCCGGAGAGGTCATGAAAGAACCAACCAGAGTTTGCAAACTTTGTTTTACATAATAGATAAGTGTTACAATGCAAGGTCTTATAAGACTAATATTCCAAGGATATTGCCACTTGGGAGGACTATGATGGGTTCTATAGGTTATTTTCACATTTGGTTACATGATTTGATACTAGAAGTTATGTTTTTATTATCTTAAACATTATTTGTTATTCAGAACTATTGTTTCAATATCTGTCAACGAGACGATGACTAGTTGTAGGGGGAAGGATGTTACATACCAATTTCACCCTAAGTTTTATAACTTTTGAATCCATGGATTGTGTGGTTATAATTTGATTATTATTTACATTTATTTGAGCTTTATGACATATACTAGTTATGGGATAGTGATATGTTGATTAGTTTACATGAATAGTTGTACTTTCTTATTTTTGTATATTATGGATGTATATTTGTTAGTTATGCATCATTAGTTGTTATATATGATGACTCAGACTAACTACCTACTTGTCATGAGGTGGATGCAAGATTGATCCTTCCCTTAGAGCATGATAAAGGGAGAACATGATCGAAGAGGATGGCATAGATGGGATGAATGGTGGATGACAGAGAAACTGCTAGTAACCCAGCGCACACACCACAATAGAATAACACGTTTTATTTTTTATTTGATTTAGATAGATAGTATGATTTTGAGTGCTAATATATTCTTCTATGATCATGTTGTTTGATTTTTACACTAACCTAATTGCATTATGATATTATTTTTT
Organism: Torreya grandis; assembly: GCA_037957365.1. Classification (NCBI taxonomy): domain Eukaryota; kingdom Viridiplantae; phylum Streptophyta; class Pinopsida; order Cupressales; family Taxaceae; genus Torreya; species Torreya grandis. Next base: position 3,562,163 of record JARHVA010000207.1, read on the forward strand.
GATATATTAATTTAACAAATATGTTATGTTTCAGTATTTACTTACTGTTGTCTTTTGGTTATGTATCACATAAACATTATTTTGTGTGGATTTCTTTATTAGTAGTTGTGATGACATTCATATGGCAGGGTCATTATGAGTAATGTTACTTATTACCGATTGTTAAAAAAAGTCCTAGTGCTCAGGCAATAAACATAATACTATGCAATTGATATTAGTCATATGTTGTGTTAACTTTCTAATAAATGGACATCATTATTTTTATTAATAATGAATTGTTAAATATTGACAATGGTCTTTTTATAACCAAGTGTTATACTTAGTCTTTATGTTATTTGAACTTGTCATTAAGTTGGCATTACATCGGATTATAACGTATATAGTTTTTAGTAAATTACACTCATGATTGGAAACCAGAGTCAATAAGCCATGCACATTTTAAAAAAGGAAGAATGATCATTTAATTATTGTTTTGGGAATTTTGAGAGGAATTAGGGATTTATGTTGGACTTTAACTTGAGTTAATATTCTTTTTGTTAGGTCATCGAGCTAAAAGCTTCACTGATGCAGACATGGAGGAGGTCATTGGAGGAGGTTGTTGAGTGTCACAGACATCGACGTCGGTCAAGCCAACCGACATCGATAGGATTAGACAAGAAGAGCAATCAACGTCAGTTAGGGATCAGCTGGCATCAATCACCTCCATGCAGATAGGGACTGATGTCGATCACCTGTGCAGTTCAGAACTGCAAGTTTTACGGGCAATTAGTTAACGAACCAAGTGTTTACATGTCAAGAGCCAAATTTAGACTAGAAACTGTGGATCTAATTATTGTAATTAGGTGTCTAATTATTGTTTGCATGAGATCTATTTAAGAGACTCATGGGCTATATTGTAACATGTGCTAGAGAGTAAGAGAGAAAAATATTAGCTCCTTCTATGTGTGAAGAGAGCATGGTGTGTTCCTCTTAGTGCCACAGTACCAAGTGTGGGTGCTGGTTTGGAGAATCAGAGGGATTCTTCATGTATGTATGATCTTGGTCATCAAGTGTGCATAGCTATGTTAGGAGATCTGCATGGTAAGTAAGATCATTGATCTGCAGGTGTATGTGTGTGCATGATCCAAGTTTGCAGGTATGCAAAACCAGATTGATTTGCAAGTGTACAAGATCAGAGAGGACAACAACACAATAGGGAGCAGGATCAGGTGGGATCTACTTGGAGTACAGTGTGTACTTAGTTATAGAGCAAGAGAGGAAGGCAAGGCAGTTCCTTCCATAAGTGAGATCATTTGGGTTGTAGGTTGTTATAGTTCAGGGGAGATCTACTTGAAGTATGATTGTGTACTTGGAGTGCGTGGAGCACTTGTGGAGTGCGTGGAGCACTAGTGTACTGACAGTAGTGGATACTGACTGGTTGGAGGTGAACACCAACTCTGTGTTTGAGTTGTGTGTTGGGACCGTAAGAGAGAGAGCTTTGAGGAAAGAAGTACTGTTCACTTGAGGTGTGGGAAGCCTCTGAGAGGTGGTGAAGAAGAAGTGGCATCTTCTTTATTGTATTCTTTTATGGATGAGTATTAATACAAGTTGTGTATTGTCTCTCATATTTTGTGTTGTTTCTGAATTCTAGTTACTTGTGATTCTAGTTTAATTCTACATATTTAAGTTGCTTGTATATGGTAATCAATTGTGCTTTTGTATTTCCCAACAAGTGGTATTAGAGCTAAGGTTGCAGGGAGCAGGTTTGTGTTTGGTTACAGGTCACTCTCAGGGGTTTCTGATTGAGTGGGAGTATAACAACGGCATAAGAAAGTAAGCTAAGAATGGAGGAATTGAAAAGCACGAATGGTCTATTACGGTCCTATGGAAAAAAAGAGCAAGAAAAGAAAGATTGCTGGTTGGTAACAGATCAATATGAAGGAACTGAAGATGCAGATGTTGCAGATGTTGTTGCACAGGATGCTCTGGGAGGTTTCTTGGATAAAGTAGAATCTTGTTTTATAGATTTTGTTGCCTCTTTCCATGTAGCCCCAAGTAGAGGAGCTGGTGAGCCTTGTCAAAGAATTGGCAAAGGGGAAGTGCTGCTAAAATTGTGGGTGGCCAACACATGGGTGTTGAAGAAGGTCATGCAGGTCCCAGTCTTAGAGATGCGGCTAATTGCTTCAGGAAAGTTGGGTGATGAGGGATGCACAAGAACTCTCACAGTGGATGCACTTGAATTAGCTGGTGGTAAGAAAGCAGGTACTCTTTATCTACTTACTTATATTATTGATTCTTCTTCTATTATGGAGACGTGGCTTTGTAGGCTTGGTCACATGAGCAAGAAGGAGATGCATGTTCTTAAGCGAAAGACAAATATGTTTGATAGACTTAAGAACTGGAAAGCCTTGGTGTTCTTGGAGGAGATGACGGACAGAGTTCAGTAGATGGGGCTGGATACTTCTGAGCAGGGCAGTTTGGACAGGGTTTTGATCCATAGAGAGCTCACGGGTAAAAAGTCATCACTCACAGGTGAACACAAGTATCGACATCGGTCAAGGGGAATCGGTGTCGAACAGACAGGTGCTGATGTCAGTCATGTGTAGACTGAAGCTAGTGATGTCAGGCAGTGTAAGACCGACGTCGGTCAGGAGGACCGACAACGACATAGTTGGTAGTCAGGACAGGTGCATGGAAACTGATGTCGATCGAATGTAGACTGTGTAGTGACCGAGGTCGATCACTGTAATAGATTTTGGGTGGATAGCAAGCTGTCAAGGAGTCTCAAATGCCCATGGGGAGGACTGAAGGTGTAAGTAAGACTCAAATTCATTATTCATCTTCTTTATACTAGTTGCTGACTGCAAAGCAAGAAAGATCCAGGAAACAGTGGGAGCATGGCAGGAATATGATGCAAAACCAAGTGGGAGATTTGGTAGGGTTGCCAGCCAGAAGAAAGCACAGAGATAAATGGATACCTTAGTTAAAGAATAGAGAGAATGGACACGTGAGATGGAAGGCCAGGTCGTATGGTCTTGAGGTAGCTGCAGGACAGTGGTACAAGGTTTGACAGGTGGATGACAAAGCAGGGCTTTAGTCAATGTCAGTGTAACCATTGTGTTTGTCTTACTAGGGGGATGATGGTCATGACATTATTCTGTTAATGTATGTGGATGGTATGCTAGCTAGCAGGTTTGTACATACAGAGTTTTACTGAGCTAAAGGTAAGGTTAGTTCAGTGGTTTGCCATGAAGAATTTGGAGCAGCAAAATTCTTTGGCATGAGAGACATAGAAGATCACAGGTTGATTTTGTCTCCAGTGGGAGCTGATGTGAATCAGGTGTTAGTGAGATTTAATACGCAAGATGCAAAACTGGAGCACACTAAGGGCTGGACAGTTCAGTGTCTTAAATCACATGAGGTCTGGTATAGACTCGAGTTTGCCCAAGCAGTGGGTGTTGTCAGAGAGTTAGGAGCCAATTCAAGGAAGTGGGTTCTCAGGTATTTGAGAGGGACCAGCAGCAGGTATACATGCTATGCAGGGTCAAGATTTCACTACATGGGTTTATAGGTTCAGATGTGGCAGGTTACTCGGATGACAGGAGGTGCACCACAGGTTGTGTGGTGGGTGGTCTTCAGGGTTGAGCTTGAAGAGGGATACAAGCTAGGAAATAGATTAGATGGAGTACAGGTACATGTATAGTGCAGCTATTTATCTCCAAGTGGGAGATTGTTAGGTCATGGAGCTAAAAGCTTCACTGATGCAGACATGGAGGAGGTCATTGGAGGAGGTTGCTGAGTGTCACAGACACTGATGTCAGTCAGGCCAACTGATGTCGATAGGATTAGATGGGAAGAGCAATCGATGTCGATTAGGGATCAGTTGGCGTCGGTCACCTCCAGGTAGATAGAGACCGACATCAATCGCCTGTGTGATTTATAACTGCAAGTTTTATGGGCAGTTAGTTAATGAACCAAGTGTTTGCATGTCAAGAGCCAAATTTAGACTAGAAGCTGTGGATCTAATTATTATAATTAGGTGTCTAATTATTGTTTGCATGAGATCTATTTAAGAGACTCATGGGCTATATTGTAATGTGTGCTAGAGAATAAGAGAGCAAAATATTAGCTCCTTATGTGTGTGAAGAGAGCATGGTGTGTTCCTCCTAGTGCCACAGTACCAAGTGTGGGTGCTGGTTTGGAGAATCAGAGGGATTCTTCATGTATGTATGATCTTGGTCATCAGGTGTGCATGGCTATGTTAGGAGATCTGCATGGTAAGTAAGATCATTGATCTGCAGGTGTATGTGTGTGCATGATCCAAGTTTGCAGGTGTGCAAGATTAGGGAGGACAGCAACACAACAGGGAGCAAGATTAGGTGGGATCTACTTGGAGTACAGTGTGTACTCGGTTATAGAGCAAGAGAGGAAGGCAAGGCAGTTCCTTCCATAAGTGAGATCATTTGGGTTGCAGGTTGTTGCAGTTCAGGGGAGATCTACTTGAAGTATGATTGTGTACTTGGAGTGCGTGGAGCACTTATGGAGTATGTGGAGCACTGGTGTACTGGCAGTAGTGGATACTGACTAGTTGGAGGTGAACACCAACTCTATGTTTGAGTTGTGTGTTGGGACCGTAAGAGAGAGAGCTTTGAAGAAAGAAGTACTGTTCACTTGAGGTGTGGGAAGCCTCTGAGAGGTGGTGAAGAAGAAGTGGCATATTCTTTATTGTATTCTTTTCTGGATGAGTATTAATACAAGTTGTGTATTGTCTTTCATATTCTGTGTTGTTTCTGAATTCTAGTTACTTGTGATTCTGGTTTAATTCCGCATATTTAAGTTGCTTGTATATGGTAATCAATTGTGCTTCCATATTTCCCAACACTTTTGGCAAAATTATTTTTGTGCATTTGGGGGTTTTTTGCATGAAAGGAATTATGGAGACTATGAGAGTTGTTAGCTCACTACAACATGCAAGGGACTGAGTCAACTATCTTGGCTGAAAGTTTGGGGGAAACTTGGAGTGGTGGAAATAATAAGAAGGTAGAATAGAGGTAGTTAAAAAAGGGAACACACAACACAGTACAAGAAGAAGAGGAAGACGAGCTGAGAGAAGCTGAAAAATATATTCAAGCATGAAAAGAACAATTTGAAAGATATTACCAGGTTGATGATGTAATTCCATTTGATGGTCTCTAGGCTTGGAAATTCTATGTATATTTTATTGTATGATTTTTGATAGTTTATTGCTAAATATATACCTATGAGAAGGAATTAGCTCTGTGGATGGCTTGACCATCCACATAACTAAATTATTATCTAGAGAACCTAAGCTTATGAGAACAAGAATGTGTGATGATATGGTGAATGAAACATGGTTGAAAAATCTATGTGGTTACTGTGAACAAATTTTAAGCCATAGCTGTGAAGTATGAAATATACAATCGAGTTTTTAATATATATATATATATATATATGACTGGGATGTGTATGTTTAATTTTTAGAACCATTTTTGTGATGTAATAAGTCTTGAATTGGTTGGGAATGGGTTTTAAAACCATGCCTCTTTAAGGGATAATTTGTGTGTGTGTTAATGTTAAAATAAACTTCAGATTATATATATTCAAGATTTATTCAATTAGTGTTTGAGATCATCATACCCATTTGGGTTTGGTTGTATATACAAATGTTTATAACTTTAGAAGGGGATAAGAATTGAATAGATTTGTATGATTCAACTTTGTGTCAAAGTTGATTTCTTTTATTTTGAAAGAAGATTAAAAATAACACACACACACACACACACACACACACACACACACACACACACACACACACACACACACACACACACACACACACACACACACACACACACACACACACACACAAAACTATAAATAGATTTCTAGTAATGAGTATATATAAACAAAAAACAATTATTGAGTCATTTTAGTGGTTGAAACCTATAAATTTGTGAAGGGTGGGTTTCTTGCATACAAATTTCCATTGTGTCATTTGCATTCTCATTATACCCTATTTAAATTTGACTAAGTTGGATTAGAGATTGCGTATAAAACATATTTGGGGGTTTACTTTGATTGGTAGGTTGTATTTCTTGTGAATTAATTATGTCTTTTGGCTTTGCATTCTTTATATTTTGGAGAATTGATTATGCCATTTGACTGTGCAAGCATTATTCTTGTGAATTGATTATGTCTTAGTTGTGTATAAAACTTAAGAGGTGTTCAGTATGTTTGTTTATGCATAAGATTGTTAAGGCAATTTTTATGATTGATTTGCACAAGATTTTAGGGCCATCATTATGTTTAAGTTTTAAAGGCAATCATTAGGTTGCCTGTTCATTCGACTTAACAACTCCAAGTTTGGTTGTGCATTTAAAATATTTGTATTTTGGGTTATTATAATGTGATGTGGATTGTATAATGTATATGCATTTACACAAATATATGTGTATATTACTCAAAAATAGTAGTCTAATGATATATATATATATATATATATATATATATATATATATATATATATATATATATATATATATATATATATATATATATATATATATATATATATATATATATATATATATATATCTTCTGCATACTCTGCTTAACATAACTAGTCGATTGGGTTGAACTAGCAGTTGTGCATGTGCTAAATTTTGAGGTATACAATTATGGAATGGATATATATACGCATTGCTTATCAATCATTTAAATATTCTAGTTTTGCATTGATGTATTATTCTTTGTGATAGGCTGGGCATGATTTATTCGCTTGTGAAGTAGGAATAATAATTCAATTGAACATGAGTAAATCACTTGTGAAGTAAATATGGACATTCAGCTATGCATGAATTATTCTTGTAAGAAAATTAATATTGGTAATGGCTATAATAAAATATTATAATGTGATGTGTAATTAGTATGCATTATACCCCAATATTATGTACAATAGTTGTACACTTAGAGTTTAGTGAATGCATCCTTAGTCGTGGTTGTATAGTAATTTGCATATATACTTGTTTGGGGTATTTCAACATACATGGTATAAATGGATTGTTTGAACTTGTATTAAACCAGGAAATGGGTATTCTATGCTTAATTATATACAATTTGTTATATGCTTTTGATTGTTACTTGTAATGACTAGTTATGAGGAAATCAAGGTTATTATATAGTATTAGTTATGATATTCAATATAAATTATTGGATATGATGTTGCATTATCCTTTGAGGATATTTTATGATTTGCTTATTATTATACTATTGAAGTATGAAACAAGGAAATAGGCTATAAGTATGCTTCGTTTATGAATCTACAAATGAGTTTTATGTGGTTATTTGTAGTATTGATATGAAACTACTCGGATGGTATGTTTGCATATGCTTGAGTTACTTTTGAGATTTGGTAACTTATAGTCTTGTTATGAGATATACCTACATGGTATATACTATTAAGGACTGTATTTATCTTGTTTATTATTTATGTATTAAATAATATGTTTGAGATTCATTTCACAACATTTGATGAACCAAATATATGTATTTGATTACTTTCATACTTAGCATGTTTTATGTATGCTAATAGGAAATTAATCTAATTGAATTTGTTGGTTGTGTTTTGCATGACCAAATATTGTATTTATGGCACTAAATACACCATGAGATAGACTTCACTAGCTTAGTTTATGACATCAGTGTTAGATGAAGGTAATCCGATCAAATGGGTTTTAGTCCAACAGTGAGGATGATAGTGTAAAAGGTGTTGCCTAGTCATCCACCAAGGTACAAATCCCAATAGATACCGGTGCCATAAAAGATTGTTAGTTTATATGTAGATAGTATTGAAAACTTATGTGTGGTGCATATTGTGAGAGTATAAATATAAAAAAATATTTAGACTTTTACAGTATAAAATAATACATCATATGTACTTGGATATTATGTTTTCTTTTGAATGCTTAAATTGCAGTATAATCTAAGGTACACCTAGGTGATATAATATAGTACTTGCTTGATTAATATTTATAAGTGTGAGATTATTTGATCATGTTTTGAGTAGGGTGATCATGCACAATGCTCTATGATATTATGAGATGTCATAGAGTTCTACAGTATTAAAGTATGTTATACCCAGATGGTACATACTGTAATTATTATGTCTAGACTCACACCTATGTAGATGTATGCGTGTTGGTTATTACCTTGAATAGTATGTTTTGTAATAGTTAGTAGGACATTGTGTATGCATGCATATAATTTATGAGTGTGTAATGAATGTTAGGATGGAATAATATGTGTTCGTGGAATCTATACTTACTTTGATTACCCTTATGTTTAGCAAGTTGTGTGTTATGATTGTCAACAGGATGTAAAATGATTAAATATTTAGGTTAAATTATGTTTAGTGAGATATTATCATTTTTTGAGTATGATTTACATGTTGGTGCAATATCATTCGATATAATGGATTTTTTATGATGCACTTCATGTTTAGTTTTAGAAATCATACAACACACAAGTACTTGCTTGTTTTTCTAGATTCTCACACCGTCACTATCTACCCATCTATGAAAGGAGGGTCATTCCCTAATGAAATTAATGTGGAGGATCATTGGTCTGTGATTGGTGTGAAAAAACACTCGAATGATACTCTCCCTTCCCATATAAGTACTACTTTTGAGATGACTCTTGATATTGAAACAAATACTGGAGAGATCAAATAACTCATGCTCCAAGGAGCCATGCATCTTATATATGCACATTGTATTATGTTGTATTTATTATTGAAAACATTATTATTGGAGAATTGTAATTACCTATTTACTATGGATTGAAAACAATGGCTATGCAATTGTACCTGTAATTACTAGATATTTGTGATTAATTTTTATGATTGTGTTATGATGTATTTTCTTATATTGATAGTGATCAATGACTGTTAGATGTCACATGCTTATTTGTAGTTCTCACTCTTGGAGTATTTGGTATGGTCACTGCTTAGATTCTCATGGTGTAATCTATTTATTATATTATGATTTTAAAAAAAGAAAAAAAATTACTCATTTTTATAGTTAGCACTCAATAGGGTTGTTACATTCTTTGGTTGGTTGGTAATGGGCTAATCTCGAACAACTTCATTCTCTACCTGTTTGGTAGTGGGTTGCTCTTCAATAACCTCCCTCTCTTATTAGTTGATAGTGGGTTTATCTTCATGAACCTCTTTATCAATAACATGAGAAATTTCACTCCTATATTCTTCATTGTTATATGCAGCCACTGTGTAACAAACTACATCCTCCTATTTGCATTCCTCATGTTGAACTATAATAATCAACATAAATATATAAACAATTGAGAATATAACAGAAAACATATCAACAACAACTATGTAAAAAATATTTGTATTATTTTGAAAACATGAATGAATAACACATCAACATAAATTCACAAGGACATATTAATAACACAACATAAATTCACAAAAAGATTTGGTTTAATACATCTGACTTAGCATTTACTAATATGCAATTGAAAATATTAATTTTGATACAAAGACAATAACATTTACTAATATGTGATTAAAAACCTCTAAAGATTCCATCTACATACAAGTAAATATTAAGTCATATAGACAGACAAGTCTTACAACATGGCACTTCGTTGCATATTAATGTCCATATTAACTAGACAAGGTCCTCACTGCATGATTTTTTAAACCAATGTATTCATTTATATTTTATTAGTGATAAAACTTTAAAAAATCATTTGACGTATTGGTCTGAATGACTGGTCATACCTATAAAATGACTTAAAATTACATGTCGATGTAGAAAGGGCGATGTGGCTTCGAACATAGTCAAACTTCCTCCCAGGTGGTTTAAATCTATGGTCTCAAGTAAGCTCACTAGATTGGTTGAAGAAGGGAACAATAAACCTTGGCCTTAATTGTTAAATCACTATGCCATTTAAATGTTGCACATAAGGAAATATAATTGAATTGTAAATATAAACAACACAATAACATTAATTTATAAAATTATTTGGTTTGATACAAAAATAATAACATTTACTTGTATGTGAGGAAAAATGTCGAGGGCTACCATCCACATATTGGTAAATGTTCAATAACACATGAAGAGTTTACAACGTGTTCAAGGCAGGTAATGTTTTATCCTTCTAACATGTTGAAGATATAATCTTTGTTAAACAATGCATTATGCAAAAAAAGTCATTGGGTTCCATTATTGTTCATCCCATACTTACTACGAGTGAGTGACATTTTAAGTTGACATGTTGAACAAGATTCACTCAACACTTAAATGCACTTTAATACTAACATATGTCTTCCAACATGGTCTTTCATTGCTTATTAAAGACACCTAATAAGACATCACTATTCTTTATTGCGCAAATTTCAAATAAAAGGTAGAGAAATTAAAATGTGCCTCGTAAATATATATATATATATATATATATATATATATATATATATATATATATATATATATAATACAAGATCATTAATTCACAAAATAACTTGTTTTGATACAAAAATAATAATATTTACTGGTATGTGAATGAAAAATTTAATTTCCATAAAATGATAATAATATTTACTGATTTGTGAATGAAAACCTTTAGAGTTTCCATTCACATACCGGTAAATGTTTCAATCTTCCATCCAAATTTCTAACCCCTTTCCATCCAAACAAGCATTTGAGTGTGTAAATGTTTAGTAAGTGCTTGCATAAACCATGGAAAGTTATATGCAAGGAAATAAAAATGCATTGGTGATATAAAAATAATAAAGTTTACTAGTATGTGAATGAAAACATCCATGAATTTCATTCAAATACCAACAAATGTTGAGACATATGTGAATGAAAACATGCTACCACTGTAAGTTTAGTCGTGGGTGACATTTCATCCCTCTAACATGTCGACGCTATAATCTATTTGAAACTCTATGTTTTGTAGAAGAGGCATTTGAATTATATGACATTTAGGGGAGGGTGACCTAACTAAGGCATGCTAAATAGGCCTTAAATGACACATATGGTGGCATTAATAGGCCACATTACAATGTTTAATTGAAATAAAACTCCCCATATATCTTCCAACATGGTCCTTTATTGTATATTAACGAGACAAACATCTTCTAACATGGGCCCTTCGTTGCATGGTAATGACACAATCATCTTCGTACTGGCTGTTGTATTTAAAAACTGATAAAATTTAGTAAAAAATAATAAAGCATGAATAAAGAATTTTACAATATAATGAAAAACATATCAACAACTATGGCAAATAATATGTTTAATGTTGAAAATGTGAATGAATAACACAACATTCTGCTGGTTCTAAGAGGACCCAGTTGTTCCATTTTCAAAGTTAAGGGATCCTTAAAACCCCTGGTTATGGGGTCCTTAAAACCCTCATGTTTCATGATCTATAGTTGCAGGGGCTTCAAAAACCCCTTGTGCTTCGTAAATATTATTGTTCCTAGTGGGAAGTTTAGCCCCTTTGCTATGATCCAGCCTTGCAGAAGCTGTGCAGATGATTGTTGGTTGAGTATGGACGATAGAGGAGTCCACTCTAGGGTTCTTCAAGTTATAGGTTTATGTAGGAAGAACAAATATAGAGAAAACCCGTATAAGTTTAAATCATCTTGGTTTGAGATGAATTTTGGAACTCCAACCAAATCTTACTATACCAGCATGGATGATAAAGGAATCCACCTCTGTGAAAGCGGTGCAAACGTCTCAGGAGGCAGAAGAACTCCTTTTTTAGCTGAACTCATGTTTTGTACTTGGTTTCTTATTTTACTTTATCAAGGTATGAATCTTAGAGGGAAGAGAAACCCTTTTGTTGGAACTTTGTTAATTGAACGGTGTGCTGAAGACCCTGATGGTGGAAGACACGCTATGGAGGATCTTCTAGTGAACAATGCAATAATTTCTGTGTCCAGTAGGTTTGGTTGGGGGATCCCTTAAAACCCTCATGTTCTCTAGTCTTGCCTTGATCATGGGACCTTTACTCCACCTGTATAAGGTTGGGGGAGCCTACAAACCCTCTTTGTTATACTTATAGGTTGTGGGAGCCTTAAAACCCCTGGTTGTGAGAATCCTTAAAACCTTTATGTTTTCTAAAAATGTTGTGACTCAGTTGTGCGAAATTTGTGTGGATAGCCCAGGGGGTGGAAGACCTTCTCTTTTTGTTGAACTTTTAATATGCAACATGATTCTTGTTGTGCTTTCCTAGGTTGTGAATCTTAGTGGAAAGATAAATTCGCTTACTGTAACTTTATTATATGATGACTGTGCAGAAGATCCTGGTGGTGGAAGACCCCCCTCTCTAGAGGTTCTTATGGTGTGTAGAACCCTCAGAGAAGTCACAACGAAAGGTGATTGCCCTTTGAGACTCATTATTTAACTTCACGTTTGTGTATTTCAGGTTACGGGACCCTTAAAACTCTTGGTTGTGGGAATCCTTAAAACCCTCAATGTTCTCTTGTCTTGCCTTGGTCATGGGACCTTTACTCCACTTATTAAAGGTTGATGGAGCCTTCAAACCCTCTTTGTTGTACTTTCAGGTTACAGGATCCTTAAAACCTTCACGTTCTCGTCTTGTCAAAGTTGGGGATACCTCTACTTTTGTTGTTGGTTGGGGGAGTTAAACCCTTGATGCTGCACTTGGTAGTTAGGGGGATCCTTCACCCTCTTTGTAGTACCTGGGTGTGGGTCCAATTGTCAAAACATTTACCCTCTTGTTTCATAGCTCCGGTCTCAAAAGTGTTTTTACCTTATCAAATAAAAAACAACACAACATTAATTGACATTAACATATTAATAACACAACAATACGAATTCAAAAAACATTTTGTTTTGATAGAAAAACAATAACATTTATTGGTATGTCAATGAAAAAGTTAACTCTGACGAAAGTATTCTTACTTGGAACGTGATATTTCAAAGATTACAGGGATGGAAATAATTACAATGATTACAAATTAAGACAATTCAACACCGACATTCTCTTTAGAATTCAAACATTGGTTAGTCTAGAATTTTTCATTTATAGACAAATTATATCTCAACAACAACATTTGAATTTTGCGGGAATGGTGAGGCTTAAAAATTGTATGAAACTTCTATTTTTCTGATCCATAAAATTAATGGAGGAGGTTGGTTTTCAATGTTTTAGAATTTGGAATTAAATATTTGAAATTTGAATAATATAACATGTAAAACCAATTTAAATACACTTGTTATAGTATTATATACCCTGGAATATTTGAGATTGCATATTGTAAAACTTACAATCATATGTATAATAGTTGTTTAAATATTGACTTTTTGACACTCATAGAATCAATGAAGCAGGGGTTTTAAAATTATTTACACAAAATATTACAAATTTACATTTTTTTTGAATTGAAAAACTACTTTTTACATAAATTAGTATACAAAATATACCTTTTTCCAAATATAATATACTTTTTTAAAGAAATACCGTACCTATTTATTTTGAATATATACAATATTTTTAAATATAAATCCATATTGTTTATATCATCTATCAAAAAATTAATAAAATAAAAATTACATTTACCAAAAAAAAAATAAAATTAAAAAAAAAATAAAAATATATATATATATATATATATATAATATCACACAATTAAATAAAAATCCAAACACAATTAAATCACAACTATTAAATTCTATCTAATAAGTAACCTATTCTACTAATCCTTTTTGGTGCCTAAGAACACAACCCTAGGAAGTAGCCGACCCTAACATAAGTTTAACATTAAAAAACATATAAAGGACCCAAGCCAAAACTTTTTAAGTTCAAAAAAGAATAAAAATTGTGTGGCAAAATTTAAGAGAATTCGCCTTTAATTTGAAATGTACAAAAGCTCCGATTGGTGGGATTAATTCTCCGCGGATCAAAGAAAAATGCATCTGAATCGTCCGTAATAACGGAATCGGACGGTCTCGAAAGCCCTCTTGAACACACTCTGCATAGGCTCTATATAACTACCGGGAATTCAAATCAAATTTCATAGAATCCCGCTTTGTTTTAGTCTTTTCGAGTTTTCTTCGTAGGAGTTTATAGCTGTCGTGAGCGAGAATCAATGGAGTCTGGAGGAGCTAAGGCGGGCAAGGGAGGGCGAAAGGGAGGCTCCAAGAAGAAGAGCGTCTCAAAGTCTGTTAAAGCAGGGCTTCAGTTCCCTGTGGGCAGGCTTGCCAGGTACCTCAAGAAGGGTAGATATGCCAAGAGGGTCGGTGTTGGAGCTCCCATTTACCTGGCCGCTGTAATGGAGTACTTGGCAGCAGAGGTGCTGGAGCTGGCTGGAAATGCAGCCAGGGACAACAAGAAGAACAGAATAATCCCCAGGCATTTGCTCTTGGCGGTGAGGAATGACGAGGAGTTGGGGAAATTGTTGAGCGGCGTTACCATTGCCCATGGTGGAGTTCTGCCTAACATTCACCAGGTGCTCCTCCCAAAGAAGTCCGCCGTCTCAGAAAAGGAGCCTAAATCCCCCAAGTCTCCAAAGAAGAAATAAATTTGAAGGCCAAAAGGATCTGATTTGCTGTAAAAGGTGTTTTATAACACCACCATTATTCTGATTTGCTATCCTTTCTTGCATCGACTGCTTTCTAATTTTATTCTCATGATTATTATTATTTTTTTTGTTGTTGGTGTCGTATGCACTAGTGTTTTACTATCCAACAAAACATACGTCAAAACAAACCCTAGCAAACAAGCTGTCTGACATTCAGATCTCGGAGGATTGGATTGATTAAGAGACTTTGATATTGTGAAATATAGTGTTTGCGTCATTAAAAGGCTTATAGAAGATTACAAGCCATTCAATAATAATGCAATCTTATAAGGTTAATAGAAGACCTAATTATTAAGAGACCTTGTGAGACACCTTTTTACATTGAGTAAAAGACAGAAATAAAGTAAGTGGAAGGTACTTGCAGAAAGCATCAACAATTTTGTGAAAATGCACTGAATTATAGATTGGTTACTGTCATTGTAAGACAAAAAAATTATCATAAATTATCATCATTGTAAGACAAAAATAATCATAATTAATTATCATCATTGTAAGACAAAAATAAACCAGTGGGAGGTACTCGCAGAAAGCATCAACAATTTTGTGAAAATGATTATCATCATTATAAGACAAAAATAAACCATCTTTACAATTCAATTTGATACAAAGAAACAAAAGGTTGCATAAGGACAAAACAAGATAATATAATCACTAGATGTGTTAAACTAATTTAATTAATGCAAATATATATTTATTATTAGAAATTGAATCATTAATCTTCAAACATGGCTTGCCCAATAAAATGCAATGTTGAAACCAAATTGAGTTGCACATTGATCATTTGTGTTTTCTCATTCACATATTCCCTTTACTTTTGATGTTCAAACAAAGTGAAGTCCTCATGGCATTTCATTTGCACTTCTTTAGCTATTTGTAGGGTAAAAACCTCTAACTTATTATTCTTAACTATAATATATTTTAGACTTGTAGCTTTGGATATTGGTTTTCTTTTTTCCCTTGTCAATTGGCTTTTAGATAGTACTTTAAATGTTTAGTTGTCATTATTTTTGTCATTCTCATTCAAGGAAGAAAATTTCTCATTAATCATATAGTTTGTCTTAGAAATGTCAATGGATATATTTTTGAGATTAATGGCTATATCTTGATCAAAATTAGCATCAATTGCATCAAAAAGCTTTTTTAGATACTTTGGAGGGAACTTTTTATCAATTTTTTCTTGAGTTATCATATTCTAATAAGTGTCATGCATTGAGGGAATATTGTTTTCATAATCTCCAACATTTTTATAATCAAGTTGAATATGTTTCCATTGATTTCGACATTGGTTGGGCGTGCAAATCACATAATGATCAATACAATGTTTTTACACATTTTTTCATTTTTCAGAGGATGATATAGTTTTTTTCATGGCTCCACCATTCAATTGTGTTTCCCTCTCAATATGCTTTGTAGCAATCAAAATAAGAGTATTTACAATAGTTTAACAAATTCTACTCTTTTGAGGAGGAAGAGCAAATTGTTGAATTTTTATGACTTCTAGTTGTGTGGGAGAAATATTTGTTTCAGGGGAAGACACATCAATTTGGTATGGAGATTGTTCTTCATGGTTGAAGTCTTCAACAAAATTGTTCTCTCATAGAGATGTCAACATCATCCTCAAAGTTTATTTGTGTACTTAAAACTTGGGTACTTGAAATAAATGCAAAGCAATTCTCATTATTTATAGAGAAATCATATTGCAAGTCATCCTATGTAAGCAACGAAGTATATTTGTGAAACCTCAACTTGGTAGGATTTGGACAAAACATAAATTTATCCATGATTTTTCTTTCTTTCTATCTCTACTTGCAATAATGAAAATGGTACATGCATTAAAAAAAGAAACTAATTCATATATTGCAGTCACTTGTAGTGGTACATAGATAAGATTGCAAGAAATGACATTGTATAAAAATTCCAATTTACTACATAATTCAATGTGTCTTTTAGTATAAAAAACACAAGATTTTCTAGTTTAATACTTGTACTAGTTGAAGTTTTGTTTAATTTATTTTCATGATTCCATTTGAAATATTAAGACCAATTTGAATAGGGATAAACCACAAGTGAGTCTAGATATGCTATTCACAATGTTTTCTTACGAAAATCCTGAAACTTTAATGTTAAGAACAATTTCCATGGCAATTCTCTAAAATTAAAATACATGTTGAAACAAGCTGAACAAAACAAAAACATTTAGGTGGAGCATGATCATCATTATAAAAGGCTCACCCTCGTTATCTTGAATATTTAGGGATTACAACACAAAATACTCATAATTCCCAAAAATGATTGATTGGAAAAAATGATTAGATGAGATAAGGATAAAAAAGTTCATCAAGAAGCCTCATAGTTACTGTAAAAGTAAATTTATTATGAAGTCATAAAATAGAAAAGCATATTTTGAAATTGAATAAAAGACATTCCAATTATATTGGCATGTGTTTGGAAGCTAAATCAAACCACAAAAAGGTGATACAAACATTATGATAGATGACAAAAAATAGTGCAAAAAGAACAAACATGTTGAATGTTTTCATTCTAAAAGCATTTAAACTATGAGAAAAATTTATTATTTTTCAATCAACCACTCATAGGGAAATTAAAACTCATAGCAAATGATTTTATTATAAGGAATAAAAATCAAATGACATTAGAAAATAGAGATTGCACTTTGAATTCTTGATTCGATGTTATTTATCTACTTTACAAAAATACTTGACAAGGGAACATTACAGAGCATTCATAATTTGGTGGTTAACAACTTTCAATTTTTTGATTTATTGTAATCTCTCTCAACAAGAGGTTCCACATTCCATACCAAAATTGTTGATTTATTGTAGCCTCTGAAGGAGAGGTTTTAATCTTGTTTGGTGTAGCAACACGTGACTCTAAGTTTTGAACTGAAATCAAATTTACTTGTACTATAAATCAACATGAAAACAACAAACCCAAGAAATTGCAAACATAATTTACTAGTAAGGTAAGGGAGAACTAATCAACTTAATCACTTGTCTCTCTAGACATCTAAGATGGTAACAATAAACACCCTGAGAATGACAATATTAGCCCTGATGGCTTGTGACTATGTCGAACTTCATTCTAAATGAACATAGATCTGCGCAGGCAGCCTTGTTCCTAATTCACTCTTCAACTAAGCAAGAAAAGGCTAACAAAAGGCCACATATGATGTGCATCACCACCTAAAACACACTTACACTGTTCTCAGTGAATGGCAAGATTAATTTAACCATTTAAAGGCCAAGCCAAGACAAAACAATGTTATATTTCAACTACGCATGAAAAAGTTTATATTTAGTTGGTTCGTGCAATAACAAAATAGGTACTTGCTTATTTAGAGCAAGAGAATAATGAGCTCTTAGTTATACATTTCTATAATGGATAAAAATAGGTTGAAAAGCCTTTATACAAATCCTTGATGTCTAGTACAAACATAACTATGCTCTTAGACCTGCCAATGTTGTCCTCTTCTAAAATAAAATTGTTCCCCCACCCCTGACCTATGAGCTCCTCCAAACATTCATTTGTGTTCCTTTTTACTTGAGCCCTCTAACGGTTGTGTATATGGACATCACTACAAACAAAGTGGTCATTTTAATAACATTTAAAATCTCACAAAAAATTATTGTCTTTCAATCAACCAGTGCCATGGAAATTAAAACTGATTTCAAATAATCTTATTATTATTTATCTAACAACTCTAATTGAAATTTGTGTAATTCTAACAAAAATGTTAAGGCCACTATTTGATCCTCTAGATGTGCACATTTATATGACATTATATCAACAACAATGTATTTGGGAAATAGAAAGGTACCTGAAACTCTCTGATGATTTACAACTCTAATCTCCAATCTGCTTTGTTGTGATATGTCATTGCCATGTAGGGTCTATATATGAAAAAAAATGGTATGTTCAAAATCTCAGAGTAAAAAGATGGAGGGGTGTTTTTTGAAGGGAAACACATGCAACGATGACATATGACATAAGAAATAGCAAAATTTCAAGAGCAAACAAAATAAAATTTGTGTCCCCACTGCTTGGTGAGGTTGAGAATTCACCCCTGAAACAATCACTGTCAATTGATTGTCACATGTTTTTTTATTAAATGTTCAAAATTTTCAAAAGAATTCATGGGACCCAAATTCCTATTTTAATAAGAGTGGTAGCCCCTATTATGGGACCCCACTCTATGTTGGGACTATTTTTAAGGGATATTGTTGAGAAATTGTAGGAACCTTTTTCCTATTAGTGGTCACATACTATATAATTGACAACCAAAAAAATAAGAGAAACTATACAAATCTTCAGTTTCCTATTATATTCCACCTTTCAAAATTTTCTTTTTAAACAATAACTGATATTTATTTTAAAGCGTAGATATTTTATAAGCAATTTTTAAACCTGTAATGATGCATGAAATTGTTGTATCCAAAATCATAGAGACAATAACCTCCAACATAGAACCTCTCTATAAACACAATCTTTTAAAAATATTAATCTTATACATACTAACCTAAACTAACAAATATAAAAGATCCAAGCTAATTATCTGAATATACTAGCATGTCCAACTATTATACCTTAGTTGTGAAGTGAGCATAAGCTAATGGATTTAGAAAAAAATATTAATTGATTTTTATTTGTTTGGTAAAAGTCATTGTACTCTTTTGATGGGACATCATTTGTGGTGCCCATATAGATAAGAAAAGTAACATAAACATAAGACTAAACACCACAATAAATAAGAAAGAAGGGCTATGTTTCTCTAGTAGAGAGGAATATAAACATAGCATATGCATATTTGAAATAGGAATAGAACCAAAATTCTCATGAGAGCTAACACACCTAAAAACTTGAATTTGGGAAACTATGATATACAATATCTTGCTCAAATAGGCTGAGTTTCATTTTACAACTCCCACTCCCAATACATTTCTACAAAAGTCTTACTTTTTTTCTTCTCAATTTCTTTTACTTACACAATATCGTCCTCAAACTTCAAAACATCCCAACTTGATTAAGAAGAAACATCAAGCTTACAATAAGTAACTCATTGTATAGTTTTTCACACATACATGATCAACAAGTAAGAAAGCTCATTCTCCTCTCATCAAAAGATACTATAAAATACATATAACATATCCCACTTACCTCTTTCATTTGATTTTTTTCTTACCATGTGTATATGGGGAAATAAACAAAATGCGAGTATTATTTTTACGAGTTTATGAACTATTTGTGGATCAAAATAGTCAAACTTGTCATTTGGTTGCATAGAAAAAAAAGGGACATTAATTACCTACGGGTGTTGCAATTTAAGTAATTCCTTCCTCTCCTCCTACAAAGATGAAATTATTTTCATAAGAAGAGGTAATTGTATCTACATGGGTGAAGAGATTTTCCTCCATTTGTACAAAGCAAAAAAGCAAAACAATATTTCCGTAATATTTATTATTCTAGTTTTTTTTCTTTTAATTGTTTGAGCTTCTTGTTACAATGTGGGCATTAAAGGTGTTCCAAGCCAAAAAGGAAGTTTAACAAAAATGATACCGAATAGTCTAGAGGCAAAATACAGAGTCTAATAAAAATGATGTTTAGTGAGAGATGAAATAATAATAAAAAGGAATATTATGAAGCTGGATTGGATATTAATTGTGTTTAACTACAAAAATGCAGTTAATAATAAACTTCTATTGCAAGCAAGCCCTAATGGCTCTACTACTTGTTGAAAAGAATGACAAAAAAAGCATTGTAACTTGAAAAATAAAAGATTTAGGAATAAGACCAAAAATAATATCCTAAAATTTATGCATAATAAAGTTTATAATTATCAAAGTGATATATATTTTAAGGTCTTTTGAATGGCTAAATAATAAATTATTTAGTTAAGGTGATTCATATAATACCTATTGTGGTAGGTAAAATAGGGACCACGTAGCGGTTAGTCCCTGTCTTTGTATTGAAAATTATTTATGGTTGAATTTGCATATAAATTTGTAATGCAAGCTCAACATACTGGTGATACCACCATTGCTTTAGCAGAGATTAAAATAAATATATTGGGGACTCCATAACTATTGTGGTTGTGACACGTGTGCAATTCTTATGTCACACATTTAGTCACTCTTCTCAATATTCTTGAGCAAGTTTCTTGCTATGCATAGATGTGTTATAAAATATAATTACCCTTGTCTTACAACTATTATGAATATTGAATAATTCAATTACAACTCAATCATGTGTATGTGTTAAGTAATTGAAAGTTTAAATGAATAATTTAATTATATTAACAATGTTTTAGAATTTTAATTTATGTGGATTTAAATCCTTTAAAAGAAATGACTCTATCAAGTGTCTTAGCCTAATGCCATTTATTGTTAAAAAACATGTATATTTACAATAAAAATAATTTTTAGTACATTAATTAAAGAATAGCAAAAAAATTATATTGTATACGACTCAAAGATAAAAAAAGAAATTTGAAGACATGCCATGATAATTCTGGATTGGGTAATAAAGTGGAAAGCTAATTTTAAATATCGAACAAATTGGTGTTGTATATCTTCTTCCCTCTAAGTGAATGAAACCGAGTCAAATGCTTTAAATTAAAGGGGCTTTAAAATTTGGGTTGCTTGGCTTTTATTTATAGTGGATAAGTAAATGTTTTTATATTGATATTCATTTTTGCTTAGTCAAATACGAATTTTATAATCCCCAGGCAAGCTCGTGTTAATAAAAATTAATTTCTCCATTGTAGATCCCTAGGTCTGATCCACTTTTTACATCATTATTATGTCCTAGCTATCCCTAGCTATGTTACCTCTAATTCATAAGTTTTATGTGTGCATGGTTGCATATTTGTATAAATAATCATATAAATCTACCAAATCAAATGTTTGCCATGTGTTTGTCATATAAAATACAATTTCTATAAATTCATTATGTTATTTCCTAGGTAGTCAGTTTGAACGTTGTTTTCAAAGCATGAAATCTCTATCCTACTTGGCAGGGAACTCATGGATTCAATTTTCAATAAACAAATTTTTGTTCAACCAAAGATTTTTTCTAAAATATATATTATTTTATCAATTCCAAAGTATAATATAAAGTTTGACAAATAAATATTAGAATATTCTATAGTTGTTTAAACATATTACTTTGTTGACATCACGAACAATTATAACATGACAACACATACCACCATTAATTACTACATTTATTAATGTAACTATATGCACCCTAATTTAGTCAAGCAACCACAAGTATTATATCTTTTATTTCTCTTTCACATGAAGGTCTTAATGATGAATGTAACTCTTGTTCACATGGTCATTATGGGTCTTTTTTATATCTCATTTCCCCTATTTATTGCACCCCCAATGGTTCTAAGTCATCCCCTTCCTATCACAAGGGCCCCTAGTTTGTTCTGATTAATCTTTGCTCTATTTTAGGACCTCGGGACACTAGTTCCCTTATCTAAAGAGTAGCACCATTGGTGTTAGTGTCCAGTTTTGGCATTAGTGTCCAATGGTTATTCTTTTTCATGTTTTGGGTCCTAACCCTCCCTTGAGCCTTCTCTTATGTTTTTGTCCATCTTTTATGTCTTATCAGCCAACGAATAAGGGTATTACATTCAAATCAAAGTTTCTTCTATATAAAGAGCCTCACAAGGCATTTTACATCTAACACTTACTATCTTGTCACATAATTATATAAAATTAGTCAATAGTACAACTCAACACACTACATATTACTTAACTATCACATCTAGAATTGTATGCATGATCAAAGATGGGCATAAGCAAAAGACATACTAACATATTGTGCATGTTGAGATTCATGCAAAATAATGACACAAAATAACTTTCAGAAGTCACAAAATCACCTATATTTCTCTAAAACTCTCTCGCAACATCTCTAAAAGTTTTAGGCAACTCTTCTACAAAAGGACACTAGTTCCATAATTGGACATTAGTGCCATTGGTGCTACTATTTTCATAAAGGTACTATTATAAGAACCCTATTTTCAACTATAGTCATAGAATGAAATATATCTGGCTGATCTCCAAGTCTGTTCCAACCTCTTGATTTATAGAAACACATGTTTTGTTTTAGATAATTACACTTTCTCATTATCTTTACTATTTTGGAAAGAACTTGCCAAATTAACTATTCCCTATATTTATTTTAAGTTATTATTATATTTATCCCTTTAAAAACCTAGGATTTACATCTACTAAGTCCTAAAAATTTAAAACATTTGGGGAATCTGACTAACTTTGAATATTACTTAAAACCCTGATTTAGCCTAGGGTTTACTTTATTTTTTGTGCACTAAATTAGGGTTATAAACTTTAATTTTTTTAAATTTTTGGCACAACCTAACTCATCCAAATCAGTCCTATATTAGGGTTTCATAAATTTAATATAATTTAAAATTTTACTAAACAACCCTCATCAAACCCTAGACCCACATACTAGGTCCCTATACATCCAAACACTAGCCTTTAGGGTTTCAAGTACAATCTTAATTTTTTTTCTAGACATTGGGATGAATATTTCCCATAGTTTCACATATACTTATGTTAGATTATGTTCTACCTACTATGTGCTTATTATTCATTATTTACATTATCTTCTTTGTCAAGTTTAAAATGACTTCCAAGAAACCTCTTACCCCTCACCCAGTTGATGAATTTCTAAATTTTTCTCATAATTATAACAATGAATGGATAAATTTTCAAGATTGCATATTAGCACATGAAAATGATCTCACTTATAATGAAGATGATGATTTTTTTTAATGATGGATATGAGGATTATTATGAGCACGACAATGAAAGTGTTGATGCAAATATACTAGATGCATCTTCTTCTCTTTCCTCTCCCTCTTCTCCTACACCTCAAAATCAAACTAACAATATAATACAAAAATAACCTCTTGTTGGTAGTGCCTTGTTCCTATGTGATCCTATATTTTCAACCACTTTCACTACCTCCTTATTAAAAATTAAAACAATATAAATGTAATAAACAAAATCTACTTTCACATGATTCAAGCAACATAGAAAAGAGAAATGCATCTTCTTTATCCTTCTCAGTTAAAATTTAAAAAAAACATGCACAAATGATATTAAACCTTTACCAATACACAAACTAAAGTAGATGAAATTATTTTATCACCTTATTTTACATTCCAAGCTCAACAAAATGATTCTTTTCAAAATGTTGATAATACAAATATCTCTAACTCTTTTCCTATATATCATAATATGCCAAATGAAAACATGCTTCCTACTTCTTCTACCCTTGACTCCAAGATTGAAAGTAATAATCATACATTCACTCCACACATAGCTAGTGAAAAACATGCATTACATTACACCCACACATGATGATATATTGCATAGTAGTTAAAATTTAAAATCTTATCCTATTCTCTATCTTAGTGAACATGCAAATGACAATTCTCCTACTCTTACTTCTACAAGTGAATTAAACTCTAATTTTAATGAACCTTGTGTTGACTAATTTAACTAAAATTCAAATTAGGTCAACACCCTATGTAGTTTAAACTTGTCATAGGGTACCTTAGGGTGTAAAATGTGTTTCATGGTCTTAAAAAATGTCATATAAGGTGCTTTAGCTTGGTCATTAGTCCTTAATGTCATTTTATATCATATAAGGGCATTTTTGAGTCATTAATTAGACATGTATGGGTTTTAAATAGAAGACAAAGGTTTCAAGATATACTCTAATGTCCCACATGTTAGGTACCTATCAAATATGACATTTTTAAATTGACAACTATAGGTGCAATGCTGAAAGCAAGAAGATCAGTCAGTTTAGATAGTTTTTAGTTATTATATGGCCTATATAATAGGTTGATCACATATGAAGACTTATAAAGTGACTATTCAGGTCCCCTCAACTAAATTACATGCTTGGGAAACTTTGACAGACTTGAAAATAGAAAAAAGATGTTATATCTTTCCATTGTTCTCTTAGACAAGCAGAAGTGATCAACCGATCTTTGCATGGTATGGACAGTAGGAGGTGAATCAAAGAAAGTAACTTTGGTGGATTATAAAACTCTTTGTATACTAAAAATATATGGTAATATTTATATTTTTGGTGCATCATGCTTTATGAAACATTGCTAAGAGTGTTAACCCCCCTTTTCTACCTGCACATTCCCATGGCCTTCAGGTTTCTTCTCTATTTTCATTTCTATAAAAAATAGGTGGTGTACATGATAAAAAATATCATGATCACCTTTATCATTATATTATATATTTATTTTGAACATGTGGTGTGAAGGAGTTGGCATAAACATCTTATTTTACTAGTGAGAGATTCCATTACTATTCTACAGACATATTTTCACAGTAGCAGGGTTTATTCCTCTTGAATTGGTATTTATGACAAGGTTAATATGTTTTATTAAACCTATCTAATCATGGTTATCATATCTATTTTGAAATATCAATCTCAAGTAGCCATGGTAGATGGAGTAAAACATAGTCAAAATTGCACAGTCAGTTTTCCTATGACTGTCACCTACAATCATGTGAATATAAGCCTTGACCAGTCATGATTGAAGAAGAGAGGAGGTTTAAAAGTTTTTATAAGTATCCAAAGGTAAATAAAAAATATTAATCTATTTCAAATCTAAATATTGGTTGTAAGAGCCAATACACCACACACAATCCTATATATCTATACCTACAAACAGTCTTTAATAGCGACACCTACAAGTAGCTTTAACAAAGGTCTGGGGAGTTGGAATAGAAGTGTTGGAGCTCATTGAGACCTTAATTGAGCTATAAGAACATATAAATCATCAAGGCGATAATGGTGAGACCATCATATGCATACAAACCTAGAACTATGTCTACAAGTTTGAAAAGTTGCATTTGGGGATAACTTACCTTAATTTCTTAAAATCAGGGTTTTGCCCATATTCAATGCCATCTTATGATGATAAATTTGAAGTATGTGTTAGTCTAAACTTCTTATATCTTGTATAAAAAGTCTAAGGGTAATGTATTAGCACATAAAGTGATTATTTGGTCACGACAAGGATTGTGTACATAGGTTTCCAACTCAAGCAAATTCTCACTGTAGACTTTTAGTGTAATTTTACACTACTTTTGAATCCTTAATGATCTTATAATGCAACATGACACAATGAAAGCATGGCTTATATATCACGTGACCTCATTTGATGATAGATGACACTAGTGACCCAAGGAACAATTGGAAGAGTTGAAACATAATGGTCATACAAATATAATCACCTACAGGAGTCCCTTTTTTCTCAAAATGTCACCTACAATCTAACTATAGACTAACAATATATTAGGAGTAGGCAATCTGGATGTCGGTAAGCCCTAAGGCATGATATGAATATGTTCAACTGTGAAATCAACTAAGAGACTTCAAAGATATCTTAGGCATGAAACATGATGTTCACAACATCCTATAGGAATTTCATTTGCTTCAGAATATACACCTACAGTCAACACAATCCTTGGACTAGCTTAGGAAAATGAGGAATAAATGGTTTGAAAGGTTGGCTAGGGTGTAGGATGGATTCAAGATGACTAAGACCACTCTCATAGTGGTGATGACCATATCACATGATTCTCAGAGAGAAGAGGTAGAGAAAAGAGGGTTTCAACTCTCAACCCACAGTCAACACAAAATTTGTACACAATCATTTGTCATATAAGCTAATTTAGGAGATTGAAATGTTGATGACCCTGTAGAAGTGATCTAGCCTTGTAATTTGGTATAAAATGTCATCAAGATCTGTTATAGCCCTCCATGGTCTCATTTTTTCCTTAAAAATAGGGGAGATTCCCTTTATTTTATCTCAAATAGAGGGAACTCCCAGTCAAGACATTACTACAGGCTTGGTGAGTAGATGGTATGAGGATAACATGAGGAGTATTGGGATGTTGTAAAAAGGTGTGCTAATTTGAAGTAGATATGAACAAATGTGGAGAAGACCTCACAGTCACTGAAAACCACTCAAAGGTGGTTATGGGCAACTAAAGCATAATCAAGCTTATTAGGACTAGACTAAGCCTAAACCATAATGATGCTCAATTCCTTTCATAGAACCATATTAACTCTATAATTCATTTTATTACTTTCAAGAGGGAGTTTAGGATTATGTAGATCCACTAGTTTGTAGGGAGTTACACATAGTGGTCATATTTGACCCAATTCCATCACAGGGACACATAAAATGCAAAGGAAGAGCTTGATAGGCCAACTTAAAACACTCATACATATACAAACACATTTTGTGGTGACTCAAGGAGATAGGGGTGGTTGATTAGGGTCATAAACTTGGTTTCAATGTCATTTCTTTAGGAGCTAGATGTCTAGGTCTTATGAATCATCCCTAAGAGTTAAAACCTGCTAAAACCCTCCTTAAACCCTTGTCTACAACCCGTTGGATAAAATAAGAAGTAATATGCACTCAAAGGGGGTAAATTGGCAATTAAATTTCCTTGGACATGTCTGTCACTCACGTAGGCTCTTGAGCATCCATTTGGTCTGTACTGTCACTTGTACGAACAAACTAAAAATAGGATTTCTTATAGGTTTTTATGTGTTTTGTAGGTGTAGAAGAGAAATAAGGAATGAGAATTATTGGGGAGGTCAAGTGGGAATTTTTATAACTCCTTATGTCCATTTATAACAATAGATAGGCATAGAAACACCTCTATTGCACCAGTCATCACAGGCAGTCTTAGACAGATAATGATAATACAAAGTGACTGCTACGTGAGAGAATGAAAAGTCTAATTTTTAGGACCTTTTAAGGTTTAAATAATGGAGTGGAATAAAAAGAGACTCTATATAGGTGTCATAACACTTATTATACATTTTTTTTTGAGCAACTGAAGGCTACTTGGATGGCAAATGTGAAGAATAAGGCCTAAAAGACCAATGCATGACTGCAGATGGTGAGTACAACTGTCCAAAATATGGTTAGTAGTTAGGGGAACATCTGATGAATATCATAGCATGTTTAAAAACTCACCAGGAAATTTCATATATTTAAACTTTCCCTATTCCATTTTCAAGTGCTCAAGAGATGTTTCATGATGAAGACAGTTTCAAGAAGCCAGTTGAAGGTCTCTATGCTAGTTTTGGAGAGTTTGTCAAAGTTCATATGGACACTTGTCTAAGAAGATATTCATGGTATATTTCAAACTCCATTATATTTAAATGTAATTGTTCCTTATCACTTTACACTTGTTCTTGTGACCTTTGAGCTCCATTTCTTCTCTCTCCTCTCACACATTCTATAAATGCAAGCCATTTTGGCTTTTGTAATCGAATCCACACCTGGTATGGAAAAGTCATACCTATTTGATACTATAGTTTACCTTTGAAATAATATTTTAAATATATTTTTTATCTCCTAAACTTATTGTCTAATTATGTGAAGTGATGCATAGTGAAGTGTTTAGTGATAAGTATCTATCCTTGCCTTCCCTTTATCCTTTCATGTTTGGTGTGAATAGTTCTCACTCTAACATGTCACATGAAGTGTAATCAAGTGAATTTTTATATCTTTAAGCATAAGGATTAGAATTATTGTCTAAAATATAATCTTTATTTCATTAACATTGAGTAGTTTAATGCATATCACTTCCATGTTTGAAATACTAATGTTAGAACAATTCAGGATTTTGAGACTAGTGTTGTAAGTCATGTTTTGTAGTGCACTTGTATGGTATTATAGTGAAGATATTTATAGTGTATCAACTTATTATATTAGGTTATTTTCATGTTACTTATATCCATTTTCATCGAATTAAATAATTAGTGTAGGTGATAAGCATCAAGGATCAATCTAGGGAGCTATCCCTTAAACCTAGAGGTTTACCTCTACCATAGGTAACCCACAAGCCTAGAGGTATTATAATATTACCCAAATATTAGAGTAGGATTGAAAAACCATCTCTAGGGTGAAATATTTGATGACAATAGTTTTGGCATACTTGATGAGACCATTGTCTCAAAAACATCTTGTCAAGGTGAATGCTAGTCTTGACAACATCATAGTTGCATATGGTGTTTTACTCAACATTTGGTGACTCCATTCAAGATAATATCTAGTTATAGACAATTTTTTATTAGTTATTATGTTAATACTTCATGGTCCTTACTAATTCATCTTTTAGTAGAGGTATGAATCCCATAAACCCACTCCTTCAACCTAAACTTCCTCTTAAAGTTCTACACCCTTAGCCTATCTTGACCTTTGAAAAATAAGAAGACTTTACAAGCCAAGAAGATGAAAAGTGTGAAGAGGAACTTATGGATAATATGGCTAGGTATCATGCCTTACCATCCTTAAACACTAAAAATCCTATCAACCTTAATGCATATGATGATATACCCCCCAATGTTACCAAAAGTGTTCCCACTTTCAATGATGAAGCTCATGTCACTCCTAGTGAGCATATGAGGGGCATCTCAAACTTCTACAACTTTCATAATGTCGCTAAGGTTAATATTGACATCAAAATTTTTGCCATGTCACTTAGAGGGAATGCACTTGATTGGTATAGGATATTTCCTGGAGGGTGTATCACAACATGGGATGATTTTGGAGAGCTATTGACATCAAGGTTTGAATAAAAAAGTGATCACACATCACTTATCAACCAAATTAATGTAATTCAAAGATCCCCAAAAGAGAGCATGCATGATTTTAATGAGAGATTCCAAATAACTTGGCATAGGCTACCTCCTCCCATGAGATCGCCTACAAGCTTTGTGTTTCATACATACCTAAGGGCTATTGGTACTGACATAGCCATCATGTTGCAGTCTATGGGTGGTTACACCTTACCTGAAGAATATGACATTTCCATTAGAGCTAAGAATGGCCTAATACAACTTGGAAAGTTACCTCCAAAATTTTGTATGCCTTTGATGCCAAACATTTGGTTGCTACTCCAAATGTTTCTCAAATTCCAAATGCAAATACTAAGTCTAGAGTTGCCCCTAGGAAGGCAGAAGATACCATTGATTCAAATGCAAGGATCTAAGCCTTACAAGATAAGATCGATAAATTACATCTGTAGTATGGAGTTAATAAAAAATCTTACCCTTATTCTCAATAAGTAAATATGTTCCCACCTCAACAATATGGTCAAGGTAGAGGGCAAGGACAACCTAACTTCAATAGGGCATCTAATGCATATAACCCAACCTCTAACTTCAACACAAGATCCATGGTCTCGATGCATAACAACTTGGTTCAAGGAAAATAATGGTAACAAGGATAGTTTATGGATGTAAATGAAGATTGAGGACAAGATTTGGCATCCCAAAGAGGAGTTACTCCTCAATTCTCAGCAAAATATGGAAACCTCATGCAAGCAAATGAAGGTTGGTAGCCTCAAGGAGTGAACCTTAAAAAATTTCAAGTGGAAGATACTTTTATCCTCAATCAAAATTATTCAATTGAATATAATACTAGAGTAAAGAGGAAGGCCTTGGGATATACCCATGGTGTTCATACAAATTCAGGTAACCCTCCTACAAGGCAACAAGGTGTGACTGCAAATGTGATAGTCCCTACAACTTTTGCACCTATTTCAAATCATAATGTTGGGAATGTTACTCCAAGTGATCTAATGTCTCAAGATCAAGGCACTTCTTTGCCCTTCCAAGACATAAGAAAAGGTAAATTCTCCTTCTTTAAACCTTTTTGATTCATTGAAAAGTGCTAAGACATCTCTCTGTCTTTGGGAAATACTTCACTTGCTTGGCCAAAAAGAACTTTTACAAGAGAAATTATCTCAAATCTACCTCAACCATCAAATCATGGTAATGTTACACTCACCAATGCTCCCACTCACATTGTTTAACCCTCTACTAAATATGAACAACCTCCACCCTTCTACCTCACTCTCATTATTAGAGACAAACTTGTTTCCAATTACATTATAGATAATGGGGCTATAACTTTAGTGATGCACAAGGTTGTAGCTGATAAATTGGGTTTAAAATATGAACCATATAATAAGGGAGTGATTTAACTTGATGGGACACCAACTAAGTTAGTGGGACCTGTTAGGAGTTTGAAAATTTTCCTTCATGATTGTCCAATCTTCCCTATCCTTCAAGATATAGTAGTGGTTGACTCACTTGCTCACTTTTCTATTTGTCTTTCAAGGGATTTCATAGCCAAGATAGGAGGCTACCTCTCAGCTGATTGGTCCTTCTTGGCCTTTAAGACAAGGTATGGATTAAAGGTAACCATTATAACTCAACCATTGTCTAAGTTTCATATTGATCCCTATGTAAAATCAAACTCTAATCTCAATTGCACAATAAATTATAAAGAAGAGTTTGCTATGGATGATGGATCATCCTCTAAGATTGAGGGCATATCTGATATGTTCCTAGATAAGTATGGTGATAACACTTATGGACATGATCCATACACTTTATTTGAGCAAACTGATCTTGGGACATACATCATCCATGAGGGAGGTGATGGACAATCTGAGGTAAGTATGGAAAATTCTTTTCCACAAGTTGTTGAGAACAATTACCTCATTCATTTGCATGGCGATGATAGTTTTCCAAGTATGATAGATGAAGGTGATGAAGAAGATAATGTAATTATTCCTACACTTGATGGAGGAGTCCTTAAAGATGATAATCATGAAGAGGAAGATGAACTATGGTAAAGGTTCTATGCCATAATTCAAGAGTTTGAATAGTTGAGTAGACCAACTCCCCTTCTTAAGAAGTGTGAACCTGATAGTAAAGTTGTTGAGCCTAAAAATCATGAAGGAGAGTGTCTTATCAATCATAATGATGAATTCCAAGCTAATGTCCATGAGGTTGCATTCATGGAGGATTCAAGTGAATCCAAAATAGAAAATTCTATGTTTTAGGAACAATCTAAACCTCAAGTTGAGGTTGAATCACTTTTAGTCCTAATGGAATAGAAGAAGACAAACTTGATGGTCCCATACATCAAGTGCATCATAATAGTTAAGAAGATGAAGTTGAAACAATTTTGATCACTCCTAATATGTAGTTTGAGGAGTATCAATTGGATATGATAGAGATCAAGTAAAATACAAACTCAAACCAGTCTCTTGGAGGATAGTATGGAGCATTCTTGATAGCTCCAAATAACACACTTGTAGATAGAATAAGCCCTGAGGATGGTAAGTCATTTTACCATCAACATAAGTAAGTATTTATTGATAAGTATGCTCCACATGACATATTGATTTCATGTAGTATCAAAGATGTAAGAGGTGCCATCTTTGACCCTGGTTAAAGCATGGAGATTTGTTCTTCACATCAAAGTGTTTGAGGGCTTGTATATACTAGGATAGATTTGATTTGCTTATGTTGTGTGAATTTTCCCTAAGTGTTCTTGAGAACATATGTGTGTTTGCTTTAGTGTGTTGTCTTGTGTATTTATTTTTTGTTGTTTGGTGTGGTTTCAAATGGAATTTAGTGTCTAGTACTATGTATAGGTGACTCCATAACCCAATAGATAGGAGTAAGATACTGGTCTTTGGCATAGATGGCTTGCAACCTTTAGGAAATGACCAAAATATTGACTAATTTGACCAAAAGTCAAATTAGGTCAACCCTCTATGTAGTTTAAACTTGTCATAGGGTCCCCTAGGGTGTAAAATGTGTTCCATGGTCTTAAAAAGGGTCATATAACATGTTTTAGCTTGGTTATTAGTCCTTAGTATCATTTTATGTCATATAAGGTCACTTTTGAGTCATGAATTGGACTTATACAGGTTTCGCATAGAAGATAAAGGTGTCAACATATATTCTAATGTCCCACATGTCAAGTACCTGTTAGAGATGTTAGTTTTGAATTGACAACTATAGGTACAATGTTAAAAGCAAGAAGATTAAGTAATTTAGGTAGTTTTCAAATGTTGTATGACCTATACAATAGTTTAGGCACATGTGAAGAATTATAAAGTGACTATTCAGGTCCCCTCAACTCAATTCCATGATCGAGCAACTTTGACAGACTTGAGAATGGTAAGAAACCATTCTATCTTTCCATCTCTTTCCTAAATAAACACAAATGGTCAACCGATCTTTGCATGGTACAGACAGTAGGATGTGAGTCAAAGTAAGTGCCTTTGGTGGATTATAACACTATATATATAATACAGATCCATGGAAAGTGTTATAGGTTTGGTATACCTACTTTATGAAACATTGTTAAGAGTGTTAACTCCCCTTTTCTACCTGTACATTCCCATGGTCTTTAAGTTTATTCTATGTTTGCAAAATTATGTGAAAACTAGGTGGTGTACATGATCCCAAAGAGAATGACAACCTTTCTCATGTGATTCTTAGTTTATTTTGCACATGTGGTGTGAAGGAGTTGGCATAAACATCTTAGTTTGCTAGTGAGGGACTCCATTGCTAGTCTGCAAACATGTTTTCATAGTAGAAGGGTTTCTTCCCCCTAAATTGGTCTTCAGGATAAGGTTAATATGTTATATTCAAGCTCTCTAATCATGGTGATTAGATATCCTTTAAAGTTTTAGTCTCAAGTAGCCATGTTTGATGGAGTAAATCATAATCAAAATTGAATAGTTAGTTTTCTTGTGACAGTCACCTACAATCAGGTGAATAGAAGCCTTGATCAGTCATGATTGAAGAAGAGAGGAGGTTTAAATTTTTTGATAAGTATACCAAGGTGAAGAAAACAATATGGATCTATTTAAAATCTAAAGATTAGTTTTAAGAGCCAATACACCACACACATTCCTATATATCAATACTTATAGACAATATTTAATAGTGACACCTAAAGGTAGCTTCAATAGAGGACTAAGGAGTTGGAATAGAAGTGTTGGAGCTCATTTGAGACCTTCATTAAGGTCTAAGGACATAGAAATCATCAAGGTGAAAATGGTGAGACCATCATATGTATACAAACCTATAACCATGTCTACAAGTTTGGAAAGTTGCATTTGGGGACAACTTACCTTAATTTCTCTGAATCAAGGTTCTGTCCATATTCAATGCCATTTTATGATGAGAAATTAGAGGTTTGTGCTAGTCTAAACTTCTTCTATATTATAGCCCAAGTCTAAGTGAAATGTCTTGACATAGAGATTTATTATTTGGTTATGATAAGGATTATGTAAATAGGTTTCCAACTCAATCAAATTGTCATTATAGACTTTTAGTGTAATCTATAGTACTCTTGAAGCCTAAATGGTCTTATGATGCAACATGACATAATGAAAGCATGGCCTACAAACCAAGTGACCTCATTTAATGATAGATGGCACTAGTGATCCAAGGATAAATTGGATGAGTTAAAACATATTGGTCATAAAAATATGATCACCTACAGGAGTATCTTTTTTCTCAAAATGTCCCCTATAGTCTGAATATAGACTGACAATATATTAGGAGTAGGCAGTCTATTTGTTGGCAAGACCTAAGGCATGATATGAATATGTTCAACTGTGAAATGAAATCAGAGACTTAAAAGAGATCCTAGGCATGAAACACAATGTTCACAACATCCTATAGGAATTTCATTTTCTTAAGAATATACACCTATAATCAACACAGTCTTTGGACTAGCTTAGGCAAATGAGGAAGAAATGGTTTGAAAGGTTGGTTGGGGTATAGGATGGATTAATGATAGATAAGACCACTCTAAAAATGGTGATGAAAATATCACATGATTCTCAGAGAGAAGAGGCAGAGCAAAGAGTGTTTCAACTCTCAACCCATAGTCAACACAAAATCTATACACAATCATTTGTCATATAAGCCAGTCTAGGATATTTGAAATGTTAATGACCCTACAAAAGTTATCTAGCCTTGTAATTTGGTAAAAAAGGTCATCAAGATCTGTTCTAACCCTCCATGGTCTCATTTTGTCCTTGAAAATATGGGATATTCCCTCTATTTTGTCTCAGCTAGAGGGCACTCCCAGTCAGTGAGTAGATGGTATGAGGATAACATGAGGAGTATTGGGATGTTTTATAAAGGTGTGATGAGTTTAAGTAGAGATAAAAAAATGTGGAGAAGACCTCACAGTCACTGAACTCTCCAATTTTTTTGATGAATTTAATTAGGGAGTTTATGATTATTTAGAGCCATTGGTTTGTAGGGAGTTTCATAGAGCGGTCATATTTGACCCAATTCCATCACAGGGACACACAAAATGCAAAGGAAGAGCTCGATAAGCCAAATTAAAACAATCATACCTATATGAACACATTTCATGGTGCCTCAAGGAG
Source organism: Torreya grandis (assembly GCA_037957365.1). Lineage (NCBI taxonomy): Eukaryota > Viridiplantae > Streptophyta > Pinopsida > Cupressales > Taxaceae > Torreya > Torreya grandis. The sequence goes on from JARHVA010000207.1 coordinate 3,597,137, forward strand.
ATAGGGGTGGTTGAGTAGGGTCATAAAATTGGTTTTAGTGGCATTTGTTTAGGAGCTAGACATCCAAGTTTTTTGAATCATCCCTAAGAACTAAAACCTACTAAAACCCTCCTTAAACCCTTGTATAAGACCAGATGGAGAAAATAGGAAAGAATATGCACTCAGAGGGGGTCAGTTGGCCATGAAATTCCTTATACATGTCTAACACTCACTCAGGCTCTTGATAATCCATTTGGTATGTACTTTCACTTGTATAGACAAACAAGAAATAGGGTTTCGTATAGGTTTTTATGTGTTTTGTATGTGTAGAAGAGAACTAAGGAATAAGAATCATTAGGGAGGTCAAGTGGGACTTTTTATAACTATATATGCCTATTTATCATAATAAATAGACATAGAAACACATTTACTACACCATTCATCACAGGCAGTCTTAGATAGGCAATGAAAATACAAAGTGACAACCAAGTGAGAGAATCAAAAGTCTATTTTTTAGACCTTTTAAGGTCTACCTAATGGAGTGGAAGGCAAAGAGACTTTGAAAAGTGTCCTAAAACCTCTTCTAGGGATTTGGTTAAGAAATTGAAGGCTACTTGGATGACAAATGTGAAGAATGAGGCCTAAAAGACCAATGAATGAATGTAGATGGTGAGGACAAGTGTCTAAAATATGGTTAGCAGTTAGGGGAATATTTGATGACTATCATAGCATGTTTGAAACCTATCTAAGATAGTGTATATGTGTCAACTCTCCCTAGTCCAATTTCAATCACTCAAAAGATGCTTCATGATGAAGATAATTTCAAGAAGGCAATTGAAGGTCTCTATGCCAATTTTTGAGAGTTTGTCATAGTTCATATGGACACTTGTCAAACAAGAGCTTCATGGTCTATTTCACACTCCATTCCATATAATTTAACTATTTCTCATGACTTGACACTTGTTCTTGTGACCTTTGAGCTCCACTTCTTCTCTCTCCTCTCACACATTCTATAAATTCAATCCATTTTGGCTTTTGTAATAGAATCTACACATAGTATGGTGAAGCCCTGTTGGTTTACTACTAGTTTTTACCTTTGAAATAATATTTGAAATTTGGTTTTGATCTCATAAAATTCTTCTCTAAGTATGTGAAGTGATGCATAGTGAAGTGTCTAGTGATAAGTATCTATCCTTACCTTCCCTTTGTCATTACATGTTTGGTGTAAGTAGTTCTCACTTAACAGGTCACATGAAGTGTAGTCAAGTGCATTTTTATATCTTTGAGTATAACGAGTAGACTTAATGTCTACAATCTAACTTTTGTTTCATTCACCTTGAGTAGTTCAATGCATATAACCTCTGTTGGTTCTTAGTTGTACACCTCACCTAATATAGCTTTGCATACTTTGAAAGAAATGGCAAATAGTGATGAGAAACCCACTAGAGTGTCGTTGTAGCTAAGGGAGGGTTTGGCATCAAGAATGGACCAGACTAGAGAAATTTACTGAGGGGCACCTACAAAGGGTATGGTCAGTTCCTTGCTACTTATGGCTCTGCCTGAACCAAGGTGAGAGGACCTATGGGGTAGTTAGCTCACATAGAAATATTATACAACTCAACATCCATGGGAGTTATTGCCATAAAGGAACACAAATCTGACTAGAACACAACCAGACTTTCTCATTCCACCCAGGAAAGGTTGTCACATAGAATAGGCAAATGTTCTAAGCCAGGCACAAACTACTAAAGATAGATATGAATATGTGATTTCAACTTTCATCCAAAAAGAATTTTCACAATATAGGGGCTGAATAAGAGATTGTAATACTAGGATTTAAAGCACAAAGAACAAACACATGCTAAATACATAATGTTTATGCATCTATAGGCAAATAACACTTTCGATATGCAAAGGGTGTGTTATATGTAGGGCAAGATGGGGCAAAACTAAGTTAATCTAAAATATGGATAAGGATGTGGATGATTAGCAAATGAGTATGGAGATGCTAACATCTATGTCACCTTCACTTAACAAATGCTTTTCATTTCAAAATAGATAAGATGAAATTATGCACAAATGATCCTTGATAATTTATCTACAACTTTGCAAATAACTATTGAAAAGCTCCTACCAATTGAAATCATAAACCCAAGACTACCTTTAAGAAAGCTATCAATTCCCTGTTTTTGCATATCAAAATGAAAAGGATTTTATATTCTAGATTCAAACCCTAAATGAATACCATGAAGAGGCACACATCAGATAATTAATCCATTATGCATGTAAAATAGAGCATTGTATTTCAACAATAGGAAGAAACAATAAACCCTAGCAAATTTCATATCTTAACTGAATCAAAGTTGATTATAATGTATATTGAAGATTACATATCAAAACACCATGCAAAACATTTTTGTAACAAGGGAGATATTTTTAAAGCTCTCAAATCTTGCCAATGATTTTATAAGAGGTATCAATTTGGCATCAAAAAATTACATGGGGAGAACTCTACTAAGCTATATCTATGTACCCAAAAATTAACTGACCTCTATAGAGGGATAAAACCCCTTTACTTATCAACATTAACCATACATGGCATCTCACAAAAATGTGCTCCAACTAGAAAAATCATTCACAGGCCTGGATCTCATTAGTTGTAGCAAGAGTGATAGATCTGATGAAAGTGATAGATCTGATAGTTCACCCTGGTGGGAATCCTTTCATCAGACACATGGAACACAACCTAGAAAGGATAAAACAAACCTTTGTCCACTTTCATAACCAATCCAAAATGTTCCCCTCATTTTATAAACAACTTTACAAAGAATATTTCAAGGGAAAACTGCCTGTAACAAGCGCTATACAATGAATAAAAGAAAGGGAGAGAAAGAGAAAGAGAAAGAGAAAGAGAAAGAGAAAGAGAAAGAGAAAGAGAAAGAGAAAGAGAAAGGATAAGAAAAAGAAAGAATTTGTATACCAACCAAGAAGAAACATAAATGGATTGGCCATGTTGTAGAATCAACATTGATGACCGAGCCTTGTGCCAACTTGTTCTTGTATACAATAAACTTTGCAATCACAGTGGCAAGGATTTTCCAATCCGAGCTCACTTAATACTTGAATTTGGCATTATATTCCTTTAGCCAATTGGTGGTTCTCTGGAGCTCTCCCTACTTCTTATGTTCCAATGCCTTTAATTGGTCATATGACTTTTCAAGTGATACAAGGTCCCTTATTTTCTGGCTATTAAAAGCTCTATGGGCTGCGTTGATGAGGTTCTTCAAGGCATCCTCCAACAATTCTTTTATAAAGTCCACTGTGCCATTAAGCTTCACCATTACTCTTAGAGTGGCCTCAATTTCTATCCTCATAGTCTTGAGAGACTACTCTTCTCCTTTTATATCAAAGGTGGCATCTTGGAGCATTGCTAGCCTATGATTTATGGCTAACTGACATTCTCTGGGCATTTTAAGATCATCTGAAGAGATAATATTTTATACTACTAAAGCATATTTGCCCATATTACATAGCTCATCTATTTTGGCCTTGAGTGCCTTCCAAATATTGATATTAGCATCATAGATAAATGCTAAGGAGATACACTCTCCTCATCTATCTATCTCATTATCAAGCCATTCCATGGCTGTATGGATGACTTCCTTGGCTTAAGCTATCAAGTCCTATTGCCAATCTTTTATTGCCCATCCTCTGGTCTTCAAATCCTCATTGAGGCTAAGGTCAAGTGTATCCCAAGAGGGAATGGGTGTGTTCGGGGCCCTACTATTAGTTGGATTCACTACCTTAGGCTCACTTAGTAACTTTTGCAAGTATTGGATCATTGCCTGGTTTTATGTCTTTAACTCTTGAATCGATGCTTTGTCCCTATCCATTTGATGAGCCACCATGCTCACTAAAATTTTTGACCTTTGCTCGATCTCATTCCTTGATGACTCCCCCAAATCATATTTATATATTGCATAACTTTAAAGGGGAGTTTCATTATTTGTAACATCTTGTGGGGGGACAACTATATCCTATGTTCTCTTCCCAATACTAGTGAACATGGTTTGAGAGAGTGATTTAGCTTTTTTGGGAGGTTTTTCCCTATATGACTGGGCAATCTTCATCACATCTATATCTCCCAATTTAATTTCAACATCCTATTTCTCCTTGATCTATTCTTCAACCCATGAGAGAGCCTAGTCTGAAAACCCATTGGAGTCATCGACAAGGGGTCATATGAGGCCAGTATGTCCTTCTCATCACCCTTGCCTTCCCCTTCCAAGGGTGCTTATGGCCCAAATAGTCCTATTTTTGGAGCCTTGATAGGAGTATGTGCCCTTTCCCTCATAGTTCTTTAGCTGATCCTCATTGGCAGAGGAGTGAATGCCTTGGGTTGCTTCATCATCTCCATGATTGGCCTATTTTCCTCTGAGTCTTATTTATCACTCATATCCCTCAAACTCTAGGCATATGAAGATTTTTTCCCTTATGGTTATGTGGCATCATGTCAAGAGGGTTCATTTACATTAACAACCTCCTTCCTCTTCTTAGGGGTTGCAACTAGAGGTTGCAATATCTTCTTTGTCCTTTGAGCCTTTGGCTGCTCTACTTGTTCCTCCCCTCCTCTTTTCCTTGTATACATTATTGGGGAAGGAATGGTCACTAGTGATTGCTCAGGATAAATGGTTGATGAAATGACTAGTTTAGTTAATGCAACATGAGCTACTTCAGTAGTGATTGAGATGGGAGTAACACTAACAAGTTGCACTTCCCAAAGGCAATTTGAGTCCAATTTTTAACAAGACTAGTCAACTTTGTAAATGATAGTCCAGAATTAGATTTTGTCACTGTAATCTCATCGATATTGATTGGCTTGGTAAAATTGGTATCTTTGATTATACTCTTCCCTTTGCCCTTGGCCACTACTTGAGGGCCTGCTAGATGTTTGATGTAAGGGGAAAGGATGGCCTTGAGCTCATTGACATTTATCTACTCCCTAAGAGTAGGGGTATCATATGCACCAAGGTCCACTCCCTAGGCCTTCAACCATGCAAACACCCTTTTCATCATTGGGAAAGCCCTCTAGGCAATTGAGCCATTTCTTGGGACTGTAAAGTCCACTTTTGTTATGGGTTGCACCTCTATATTTTTCTTAGCGTATGTTGATGACATTATAGCCTTATCATCAACCATATCCTTGGGGATGGGAACAATTCCATATGCAATAATTTCTTGCACAGTGAGCCTTAGATAATCAATTTTCCTCACCTACTCGTCAGTTGTACACTTAGACCAGATATCTTCATAATGTGCCTGGTGTAGGATTAGACATGTAGCCATATTGACTAGCTACCTAATATCATAATTAGATCAAGGTGGCATGTTATTCATTTGGTACCACTTGATTTCTTGTTTTCATCCCTTTGCTTTGGCCAGAGAAGGATATGAATAATATCCTATCTCCATGGGGAACTTTAAGGGATTGTTAATCTTTTTCACAGTGATCATCTCATGAGGTGGTACCATTTGTCTACATAGATCCATGAGTGCTAATTTATCATCAACATAGCTAGGTAGTTTGCAAGGTGCCCCTATAAATTCACTTACTTAGATATACGTGAAGGTGCAGAATTAAATATATGTTGCACCAAATTTGTCAATTTTTTCCCTAGCCATCTTAGTCATCCTATTCAAGCTTTGTAGAGGGAAGAAGACACTCACTATCACATTAAATAAGCAATTATAGACCTTGGCCCAATTATTTTTGAATCCTTCCAAGGTCATCTTAGGATATAATTCATATATTTTTAGCCCTGAAGGATTTTTTATAAGACTTGGAAAATCTTTGTTGTGTACCAAGCTATACATAAGATTTGAAGATATGTAAAAGGTACCTTTAAATGCTTCTTTAGAAAATATATCTATGTGTAACATCATCATTTGGATATGTAAGTTGTTGCTCATAATGGAAGCCCAATCCAACTATTTCTTCTCTTCTAGTACACAAATAAGGATGGAAAACATCCATGGCTCAAACTTCTCTACCGTGGGTACCTCATAAATTTTTGTAGCCATGGCTATGACATATTGTGACAACTCCTTAAATTCTATTATCTTAAGATTTTTGGTCATCCTTGAAACCTTGGTTCTCTTTGTAGTGAGCCAAGTGCTCATAATATCCCAAACTATCTTATCATGTTGGTCAGCATAATGTTGGCACTCTTTCATGGTTAAAACAATATTGTCAGGCTATGATGGTATCCCAAGAATGGCATTAAGAGCTTCAGGGGTGAATGAGTAGACAACTAATATACTCCCATTGAGTATAATCCTAGTGTCTTCATGGTATAATTTTGCACATGCAATGACTAACTTTGGGTACGGGGCTGCTAGTGGAAAGGCTGCTACAGAAGCCATATAGCTCATACCTAAATTAACAACTACTTTAAGATGGTTGGGTCTTTGTAAATCACTTAATAAGGCAGTAAAAGCCAACCCCTAAACATCAATGTCCCCAATTTCATCAAGAATTGAGGTAAGGTTGCTCTTCATCGAGACAGATGGTGAATCCATTTCTTTCTAATCTTAGTATAAGCTTTCTTCAAATTGAAACACACCTTTCTCGATGGCTAACCCTTAAACACTCTAAAATTCCTCTAAATAAGCACTAGACAAGCAATCCAAGGGACACTTACTTGTAATCATGCTAACTATCACACACTTGGAGGAAGAAAATCTCTAAAAATTTGATTATAATTGTTATTGTCACCATGTGTTGCTTTGGTTCTCAAATTGCTTAAAAATATGAATATAAGCTCTAATTGGAAAAAGTGGATTTTAATGAATAAAAATGCTTAGTTATAATCATCCTCTTTTAAAATTAGGGTTAACATTAAAGCCTTAGTGCAAAACAACTAATTTTTAGCTATTGCATTAACTTCCTTAATCTTCATTCAAAAGAAAAATGGAGGGAAACTCGATGGCACTTCCCTTTTTAGCCAAATACTTATCTTGTGACACGTGGCTTCATACAAGTAGAAGGGCCTTCATGAATAGTTTCACCTCCTCAACCTTCATGTTCTTTAACATAGAAATGGAATATACATTAAATTCCCCCTGGGATACATAACTTGACATGTGTCAAAGATCTAGGCATTTCAAAATGCTGGGGACATTTGCAATTCCTCCCTTCATTTAGATGAGGCATACTTTAAAAAGTGCCCAAAAACTGAAACCCTTGAGTTAATGCCATGTGGCATAATTGAGTGGTTTGGCCCTCAAAAATTATTTGTACCTTTCCCATTGAAAGGCAAGTGAGACATCTTTTAAATAAAATATTGAAACCAAAATAATTTTGGGATCCTGCCACATGTCAGTCTGAGATGCTTGCTCAAGATTTCAATCATCCTTTTACCTTTTGCATCATTAACCAACTTGAGGAGGAGTGCAATACTCTTCCATCCCCTAAAAAGGTTTTATTACATTATAAGAGCATTTAACTTGAAGGAATTTTTTAGGAGATGCTCACATGTCCCTCATCCAGTTTATTGGACAATTCATCCCTTTGGCAACTGAGATATTCCAAGGGTGTAAAATGGATGTATGTCCAAGGGGTCTAGACTTCTGCCCAAGTTTGGATGAGATCTTGTACCCTTTTCACACGATCCATAATGCAATTATACCTTACAATACAAACTTCAAACATCTTGGGGAATGAACTTTTACTGTTACCACAAATCAACACAGGGAGTTCAATTATACTTTCATGGGTCTCACTACTTCAGAAAAGGGGTTGTCAGAACAAAGGGAGATACCTCAACATAGAACATCATATACACATTTAGGCCAAATTATGATAGTTTTACTGACAAGGGCCTAATTGATCTAGTGTAATTTTGGTCACTAACATTAGGCTCTTATTTGGGGATGAGTACCCCTAGTGGATACATAGAGAACACCAGACTGGTTGCCTATCTAGTGTGTCATGGAGTCAAAGGATTTAAACATAGAGTTACAATAGGGCAACCTAGGATGATCAACAAAGAAAAAGGGAAGTCAATAAACTATACAAACACGGACAATAGTCAGACTGCAAAGATGAGAAAGTAAAACAAATTATGTACATACTTACAAAGGCAATCATAGACTCAATTTAGCAAATAGTTGAGGTGTGTGCCATTAACTGGTAATTCTAGAATTTCTCCATAAATATCTCTAAGATAAAACATATGGTTCCTTATTTGATAATCAATAGTGTAAGGGCATATCCATAGGGAATCAAACTTATCATGCTTTCCTTTGTCTTCATGCTTGTTATCCCACAATAGAACTAGATCGCTGACCTGAAAGGTACTTGGGGTGACTTTATTATCAAATATCCATTTGAGGCACTCCTTAAACTTTACATGCCTTTCATGAGCATATCATCGAGACTCATCGATCTCAATGATTTGATCAATCCTATCTCCATAGTGATTCATTTCCTCCTCATTCTTAGTCATCTATTGCATGAATTGGTAGGTTGGAAACTATACATTCAAGGGTAAGATAGCTTGAGTTCCATAAACAATATCAAAAGGGCTCTTCCCAATAGATCTCTTCAGAATCAACATGTCTACCCAGAAGACAAACTTTAACTTTTCACCCCATTTTCTTTTGTTAGCATCCAAGGTTATTTTGATGATTTTTAACATATTCTTATTACTGGACTTAGCCTACCCATTTCCTTATGGCTTATGATTGAAGGCATATGATAAATCAGTCCCATATTACTCACATAATACACTCAATTGTTTGGCTCTAAAGCACATAGCATTGTCACATACAACTTTGACTGGCACTCCAAATTGATAAATTATGTTATCCAGTAGGAAAATGATGACCACTTAGTGAGTTGATCTTTTAGTAGGGATTACTTTGACCCATTTTATGAAGTAATCGGTAGCCACTAAAATCCATTTTTGACCAACACTTGAGGCATTTCATATTTCACCTATGAAATCCATCCCTCATTTCTTGAAAGGTCCCTCAATAGAGACTGGATGTAGGGGAAGTGATCCAAATGCTTTCATTATTTTAGAAAATCATTGACATTCCTCACATCTTACCATGGCATTAACATCCCTGAATAAGGTGGGACACCAATACCTGGCCCTCAAAATATTGTGTCCAGTGACTTTAGGAGTGACATGGCCACCACATACACCATTATGAAATTTTGTAATTACTAAAGAAATATCATTTTCCACCAAACATCTAAAGAGGACACCATCTAGGTTTCTCCATGCTAAATCATCTTTCAACAAAGTATATTTTTGAGATACTTGGGTGAATATAATGTCATCAACTAACTGACAACAAAATGGTTACATCAAACACAACATAAGGAGATTTATACAGCAAAATGGATGTGGTGACCACAACTAAAATGAGACAAATCTCTCCTCTCAATAAGGGGAGGTTCCCTATAAACTATACTATATTAATATAAGCTAAAAATAGACTCAGGGGTGAAATCATACCATCCATCTCTCTTTTTCAGAGATGATGTTCACAGAATAGAGGAGAATTATGGTGTAATTACTTAAAGCATTTCTCTTCTTTCAGAAATGATGTTCAGTAGATAGTAGGGGTTCTTATTGGATAGTAACAAGATCCACAAGAAACCCACGAAAGCACAAAGTCTTTCATTGTCTTTTCTACTAATTATGACAAAGTAACACAATAAGATTAAGCGTAGCCCAAAGTCTCCACCTAAAACTACAACAGAGTGAAATATTACGAAGGAAAAGGAGAGCTCAAAGTCTCTCCAGTATCCTTTACACAAAACATAGACTAAAGACAATTATGGCAGCATAAATTCTCTCATGGTCAGCTTCAAGACATCTTCCAGCTTATTTCCACTTGTTCTACTTATTCGATTAAATGGACAAGACTGTATTTAGGAAAAAGACATAAGAATGATTTCCTAGATAACACAAGCTATTTCAACTCAAAGTCTAAAGGGTCACTAGCTTTCTCATTCACTTAACAAAATATGATTAACAGTCTGAGCTCAAAGTCTCAGGAATGCCTTTCAATTTAGGCAGAGCTTCACTTCTAATAACTGAGAGATCCCCTTAACAAAATATGATTAACATATATAGCATCCAAAGGAAGACTTGGGTGCTTATTTTCATGAAATTGCCCATGCTGCGTTGAATGCTATGAAGGGACCATGTTGTAATAAGTCATCGGCCTTAACTTTGGCATTCTAAATCATCTCAAATATCTCCTCCTAAGCATGGGTTGCCTCGTCTTCCTTATGATGCTTACATGATTATCCATTCACCTTTACTTAATGAAGAAAAATAGGCCATGTCATTGAATGTTTATGTTCTCTGAGGTCCACCTACTGGAATAACTCTTCTATAGATATTTCTAGATTTTCTATAGTCATTCCCTCTTTCCTTGACAAGTTTTGTCTCTTCTTGGTGATCTAAGCTTTTAGGGCTATCTTCTCACTTTCTACTGTCTCCTTCAACTCCTTTCTTGGCTGGTCACAGAGTTTATTTTTAGGTCTGCCCTCTTTTGAAAATCAATGGTTATTCCATTGCCTTGAATTTGACATCCATGGGGATGTCATCGGTCACTTGAACCTCTTTGTACCTTGAACCTTGAACTCTTTTGGTTCAAAGGTTCAATGGTTCACTGATTCAATGTTTTGTAAAGGGTTGTGTTCACTTAGTTTAATTCTTTGGTTGAACCATTTTTTGGAATCTTCCACTTCATCCATCTGATTGAAGCTTCTGCTCAAACTTTAAACTCTTTGAACTCGTTAAACCTTTGAACCTTTCAGAGGTGGGGTTCAATGGTTCAATGGTTTATTCTAACTCTTTGGATCCTTTTATTCTTTAAGTCCATTGAAATTGTTGAACCTTTGAACCTTTCAGAGGTGGGGTTTAATGGTTCAATAGTTCAATGGTTCATTACAATTATTTGAACCTACTGTTAAGTCTTTTTATTGAACCTCAGCATTGAACCATCCTCAAAACACTTAGGAAATGCCTTTAGTGTTTTGAACTTCCCTTTGAAAAATCTTGCCTGTTGAACTTGTGATTTCCTTAGCTGAAAAGGCTTGAATATTTGAAAAACTTAACTGCTCTGAACATTTTGAAAGAAAGAAAGAGACCATTTTGGTTTGTAGGACCAAAATGATTAGCATGTTGTCCCTAAAAACAAGTGAAAGATTTTGAGAACAACAGCTGGTTCTAGTTGGGGAACTTCCATCAATTGAAATTTGAAGCAATCGAAGGGAGTAAAATCCAAAATCTCAATGCCTTCATCTATGCCATTGGGTTACAGAGTCATGCCACCCAAAAAGAAAGGTGCCAAAAAATAAATAAACAACAAAAAATAAAGAAAGACTATACAAAAACTATATATATGTACAATTGGACTTATCTGATACTTCAGGGATTGAAGTGCTTCAGATGCTGCCCACTGTGAGGCAGAGCAAATGGCATTCCATCTTGATATTTCAGTGAGAAACTATTTTCACCATTTAAATGATGAATGACAAATGAGCCTCTCCACAAGGAATCCAATTTTCCATGCATTTTTTTTAGTTCTCACCTATTTTCCCACAATAAGACTTGATCTCTAATCTAAAAATCATGAATCTTTGCTTTCTGGTCGAAGAGTTTCTTCACCAGACTTTGATGTACAGTTATACGATCCACCACCATATTTCATTGCTCATTAAATTCAGTCAAGCACATGATCCTCTTGTCAATGGAACTTTCAAAAGTTGAATCTTTAACTGCCTTTGCCAACTACAATGCTGGTAATTCTAGGGTGATTGGTATTTCTACATTCAGACCATATAGAATTTGGAATGGGGACATACCTATCACCCTTTTTGGGGTAATCTTGTCTACCCATAAAGCATCAAGAAATTCTTTATGCCAGGTTCTCTAATTGTTATCTACCAGCTTCTTGATAATGGTCACCAAGTTCTTGTTACTTGATTCGACTTGACCATTTCCTTGCGGATAATAGTTAGAAGAGTGGGAGAGGATAATCCCATAATAGTAGCAGAATTGGGTAACTTCATGAGAAGAGAAACATGCTGCATTATCTATTACAATTTTGGTTAAGGCTCCAATCCTAGAAATAATATTTTCTTGAGGAAATTACATGCCACTTCTGAAGTAGCATGCTTGACTGGAATGGCTTCCACCCACTTGGTAAAGTAGTCTCTGGCTGTGAGAACATAGTCATGTCCAACACTTGAGGATGAATTTACAGTACCAATAAAATCAATTCCCCATTGTTGAAATAGCTCTTCTATCACCACAGGCTTGAGAGGTAACACAGCCAACTTGGGTTTGCCAAAAAATTATTGACACAGCTCGCATCTGTGCACCTAAGTATATGAATCTCAAAATAGAGTAGGCCAATAGTACCTAGCTCACAAAATATTATGGGTACTCATAGGTGTAGAAAAGTGTCCTCCATAAGTTAAATTGTGGAAAGACTCTAAGAGTTTGTTTTGCTGCACTTTATCCACATAGCGAAGGAACACCCCATTGGTTACTCTTGTACAAGCCATTGTCTCATAGGACAAAGTTAGAAGCTTTCAACTTAACAGTCCTCTTTTCTTTGTGAGAAAGGTGGGTAGGACACTCACCATAGGTAAGGAAATGATAAATATTGGAATACTACTCATTCGTAGTGGTGACAAAGAGAACTATGGGTGTGTCTTCAACTTTTGTTTCTTCATGCCTTGCTTCTTCTGGTATGTTATTAGCAATTAATTGGTAGATACCCCTTCCCCATACAAGCTTTTTAGGTTTGATGACAATATCAAACTATTAGATTTTAGCAATCCAATTGCCCCTTTTAGTTCCAAACTCCTATTGAGTTACAATGGAATTTACTAATGTATCAAGAACTAGAGTAATAGTGTGTAAGTTCAGGTTGTAAAATGGAAGTGCTTTACCACATTTACCATAGCATAAGCATGCTTCTTCATGTTTGAATACTTCAGCTCATGAACTTTGAAAGGACAACTCATGAAAGATATGGGGGATTCCACACCTTCTTTGTTGTGCTAAACCAAAATGGCTGAAAACATGTGTTCAAAAGCATAGCTGTATATCACAAAATCTTTGGTGTAATCAGGACAAACCATGAGTAGGGCATGGGTGATAGCTTCCTTGATGCCTTAAAATATTGATTTGCCTTCTTCTGTTTAGCTAAAAGTAGCTTTACCTTTTATCATGTTGACAATGTGGTAAGTCTTCTCCGTGAATTTAGGAATGAACCTTTGTAGAAAGTTTACCTTTTCAAAGATAGAATGGATTGCAGTCTTATTGACAAGAAGAGTAAGCTCTTGGATGGATTTGACTCTTTTTGAGTTGATCTTTATGCCTTCTTGAGACATAGTGTGATCGAGAAGTTTACCTTTTGTAACCCCAAAAATTAACTTTTTGAGATTAAGAGAAATACCATTTTGCCGACATCACTCCAGTACTTGTTCTAGATGATGCACATGATCAAAATTATGTTTAGAAGAGACTGTCAAGTCATTAAGATATATCATAATGAACTTCCCCATTTCATTTTTGAAGGCAAGATCCATCGCTCTCTGGAAGGTGGCGCTAGCATTGATCAAGACAAAAGGCATTCTACGATATGCAAAAGTGCCTCAAGGTGTAGTGAAAGTAGTCTTATGTTGGTCTGCTTCACCAAATTCCATTTGATTATATCCTAAAAAACCATCTAACATTGATAACATCTTTGTGCTAGTGACTATTTGTAGCAGTTAATCCATGATGGGCAGGGGATAGTTGTCTTTTAAAGATGACTGATTTAGATTTATGAAATCAACACATAAGTGAATTTCTCCATTCTTCTTTCTCATAGGGACTATGTTTGCAATCCAGGTGGAATGATAGATTGGGAAAATAATTCTTGCATTTAGCATTTTCTATATCTCAGAAAGAATAGTGCCTGATATCTTGGGGTTGTACTGCCTTTGTTTCTGCTTGTGAGGCAATGACCTAATCTTGAGAGAAATTTTATGCTAAATTTATTTAGGTTTGAAAGATTTCAGATCATTATAAAAGTATTCTAAAATATCAATGTAATAGCAAAGTAGAGTGATAAACTTGAGTTTTTAATCAGAAGTGCAACAATTCTCAATGTTGACCATTTTGGGATTATCTTCTGTACTCAAATTTATTTGATCAAAATCTTTGGAGGATTTTGAATCCATGTATGGCTTCTTAATACACCTATTATGCTTATCGAATAACTTTTCAAGAGAAACTAATCCTTTGAGAATTTTATTCTCTTTGAGTTGAAAGAACTCTTTACTAGTCTTTAAATTTGTTTTGGGAGCTAATTTTCGTGGCAAAGATTCACTGCCTTCAAAATGAAGCTTCTCAAAGCTGTCTATCTATTCTAGAAAAGTAATGATTTGGTTGTCACCATTAAATACCTACCAATGGTCAGCATTATTAGGTACAGTTGGTCGAAAGACCAACTCAATAGTGTACTTGTGCTCTAGGAAATTTTGATGAGGAACCATGAGAGTTGTAGAGACGACCAAGGAATCTGATCGATTGTTGAATTTCTTGGGCACCACAAAAATATTGAAAGCATCAAAACTTTCAAGGTAGTCCCATATAATATTGCAATAATGTCACAATTTTTCATTCTTAATTTGATACAGGTTCCTCACTTGACAAACTACCAGCTCATCATCTCCCTAAGCGTGAAGAAGCTTAAGGCCTTTAGCTTGAGCAACATTCAATTTGAGTAGCAAAGATTTATACTCAACAGTGTTGTTAGTGTTGCTAAACTACAACTTGTATGAATAGAGAAAAATATCTCCTTGAAGAGATATCACGACAACTCCAACTCCAGAACTGGTAGATGAATTACTACCATCAAATTCAAGAATCTAGACATCATTAGAATTTGATCTTTTAGATTTTTATTCATTATTGAGGGAAGATCCTCTTTCATCTATACTACGTCCTACCAATTCTTCTAATGTCTTGTCTGAATTTTTTGGATTGTCACTTAGTAAACTTTCGTCTGCTGAAATAGGAACATCTTCAATAGACAAAAAGTAATTACCCATGCCTAAAGATTCAAATAGAATTTGAGCTTTAGGGGTTGATTTTTGGGTGACAATGTATTTTGATTCCTTCTCAGAAAGTAACCTTTGCATGATGCCCTTGATAGGTATCCTCACCTCAGACAGGTCCATGCTCAACTCTCCACCAACATCTTTGAAATTTTTTTACCCAAGTAGAATGCCATAGGAGGCTGGAACATCAGCCACCAGGACTATCATTTTAACTCTCTTATATGGGAAGGACACAAATGCAATTTTTTAGTCAGAGTGAACCCAAGAGAGTCTAATACCTTGGCAGGCATCACATTGTTAGAGGTGTCAGAATCTATTATGCAATTATTTAGCTAATGACCATTTATCAACAGAGAAACGTATAAAGGTTCTGTCTTCCTAAGGGCAATAGGAGTAATGACAAGATTGTTTTGGGTGGATGTGTTCTTTAGGGGATCATGATTTACCTTTGAAATATCTTGTCCTACAGGGAAAATTTTGTTCTTGATGCATTCAACTAGCTTATCCAGCTGCTCAGGGTTAGTTTGCAAATATTCAAACTCTTGGATCTTGGTCTTCATAGTATGGTCAATTATATCAAATGACTAAAATGAACTAGGAACAGAGGAAGGAAGTCCATCAATCTAGGTTTTATTGGGAGTGGTACTAGTCTGAGAAATTGAAGCAAAAGGTGCAGGATTGTTTGAGGTACTTACTTTTTTATGGATTACCGGGTCCTTTAATTAGAAAGGCAGTGAAGTTTCTCGTTTAGCAATTGAAATTACTAGTCAAAATTCTTCCCCTATTTTTCTCTTATCAACTTGTTGAGTTGACTAGTTCTCAGACTTGGTAAATACAACGTATGATCTATCAAACACTTCTCCTTTACTTCTTACTTCATCCTGGAAATTCAAAAAACTAATGTTGGAGTCACCAACTAATTCTTATTCACCTTCTACAAAGAGATCAACATCATCTTCTTGGTTCAACTCAAGTTGAAAAGAGAAATCATGTTCAGTTTCATGATAACAAACTATTGAGTTAGTTGGTGTTGCTTCAATGGCAAGCTTTCCTAGTGGGGGAGGAAGATGATTTAGTTTCCCTTGATTTCTAACAACATTGCCCTGATATGACTGGTTGGAAAACATCTTCCTTGGTATATCCTTATAAGAAGGAGGAGCAAACATTCCTTGTGATATTTACTTTTTCAGAGCTAGCAATTCATTTTCTAGCTTTTGCACCATAGGATCAGTGGTGTCTATAGAGAATTTTTTAGAAGATGAAGATTTATTTTTGTTAGGATCTCTTATTGTCTTTCCTACCAAAATAAGATCATCTTCAACCTAAGTGACCATAATCTGAGCTACATCAAGATCTATGTGGCCAACCCGCCTCAATAGAAAACTCACTTTAGGAAGCTGAGAATTGATGAAAAATCATTTAAGATTTTTAGGTGTCAGCTGGGCAATTATAGGAATCTTGTTCCTCAACTTGTCCAATTTAGCAATGAAGTCTCGCATAGGTTCATGAGGCTCCTTCTTCATTGTGTAAGCTGAGCTAATAGGGCATGTGCATCTTTTGCAAGTTTGAATCTAGCCTCAAATTTGGCCTTGAGAGTGTTCTAGTCAGTCACTATTTGTACTTACAGATGATAAAACTAGTCCGCGGTAGCACCTTGAAATATTTCCACAAATAGTCTAACTGCTATGTCTTTGTATTCAACACCTATCACACCACAGGCTATGCAAAAGGCTGCAATATGTTCATCAAGATGAAGCTTCCCATCACCATAGAACTTGGAATTTTTTTTTCTTGAACTACGGGGTAGTTCATATAGAGGTGGGGTTAAATTTAGAGGACCTAAAGTATTACCCCAGGGGCCTTGAGCTGCCATGATATGGATGTTGAAAGGAGGGATAAAAAATCTTTGAGGGATATGTATAATCAAATCTCTACTAGCAAAGGAAATAGAAGCTTTACCTGGTATTAGGGACTTGACGTTCGTATGAAGAAAATTCTTGGTTCGCTGAAGGTGAGATGGTGGAGAAAAAATATACAAATTACTCAACTACACTAACTCAAATACAGGGTCAATAATACCTTGAGTTCTTTGGCTTTGCGTATACCATGGATCTGCCAGAGTGTGAAATGGAAATGTAAAAGAACTGGAACTACTTCAATTTGAAGTTTGAGGCTTCAAACTACTCATTCTTCCCCAACGGAGTCACCAAAAATTGTTGGGTGAATATTTTGTCATTAATTGACTAATGGCAAAATGGTTACATCAACCACATCATAAGGAGATTTATACGACAAAATGGATGTGGTGACCACAACCAAAATGAGACAAATCTCTCCTCTCAGCAAGGGGAGGTTTCCTATAAACTATACTATATTAATATAAGTTGAAAATAGACTTAGGGATGAAATCATACCATCCATCTCTCTTTTTTTAGAGATGATGTTCACAGAACAGAGGAGAATTCTAGTGTAATTACTAAAAAAATTTCTCTTCTTTTAGAAATGATGTTGAGTAGACAATAGGGGTTCTTCTTGGATAGTAACAAGATCCACATGAAACCCATGAAAGCACAAAGTCTTTCATTGTCTCTTCTACTACTTAGGATAAATTAACACAACAAGATTAAGTGTAGCCCAAAGTCTCCACCTAAAACTACAATAGAGTGAAAGATTATGAAGGATAAGGAGAGCTCAAAGTCTCTCCAGTATCCTTTACACAAAACATAGACTAAAGACAATTATGGCAGCATAAATTCTCTCACAGTTAGCTTCAAGACATCTTCCAGATTATTTCCACTTGTTTCTTACTTATTTGATTAAATAGACAAGGCTGTATTTAGGAAAAAGACATAAGAATGATTTCCTAGATAATACAAGCTATTTCAACATAAAGTCTAAAAGGTCACTTGCTTTCTCATTCACTTAACAAAATATGATTAACAGTCTAAGCTCAAAGTCTCAAAAATGCCTTTCAATTTGGGAAGAGCTTCACTTATAATAACTGAGAGATCCCCTTAACAAAATATGACTAACATATATAGCATCCAAAGGAAGACTTGGGTGCTTGTTTTCATGAAGTGTCCCATGTTGCATTGAATGCTGTGAAGGGACCATGCTAGAATAGGACATCGGCCTTAATTTTGGCATTCTAAATCATCTCAAATGTCTCCTCCTAAGCATGGGTTGCTTGGTCTTCCTTATGACGCTTACACGGCTGTCCATTCACCTTTACTTAATGAAAAAAATACGCTGCACCATTGAATGTTTGTGTTCTCTGAGGTCCACCTGGTGGACTATTCCACCTACTAGAATAACTCTTCTATAGATATTTCTAGATTTATGTAGTCATTCCCTCTTTCCTTGCCATGTTTTATTTCTTCCTGGTGATCTGAGCTCTCAGGGCTATCTTCTCGCTTTCTACTAGCTCCTTTGACTCCTTTCTTGGCTGGTTGCTAAGTTTGTTCTTAGGTCTGTACTCTTTTGAAAATAAATAATTATTCCATTGCCCTAAATTTGACATTCGTGGGGATGTCATCAGTTGCTTGAACCTCTTTGAACCTTGAACCTTGAACTCTTTTGGTTCAAAGGTTCAATGGTTCAGTGATTTAATGTTTTGTAAACAACCATGTTCACTTAGTTTACTTCTTCGGTTGAACCATTTTTTGGATTCTTTCGCTTCATCTATCTGCTCGAAGCTTCCGCTCAAACTTTGAACTCTTTGAACCTTTGAACTCATTTAACCTTTAAACCTTTTAGAGGCGGGGTTCAATGCTTCATTCTAACTCTTTAGATCCTTTTATTCTTTAAGTCCATTGATGTCGTTGAACCTTTGAACCTTTCGAGGGTGGGGTTTAATGGTTTAATGGTTCTTTCCAATTCTTTGAACCCGCCGTTAAGTCTTTTGATCAAACCTCAGCGTCGAACCATCCTCAAAACACTTAGGAAATGCCTTTAGTGTTTTGAACTTCCATTTGAGAAAGCCCTCCTATTGAACATGTGATTTTCTTAGCTAAAAAGGCTTGAATATTTGAAAAACTTAACTGCTCAAAACATTTTGAAAGAAATAAAGAGACTATTTTGGTCTACAGGACCAAAATGATCGTCATGTTGTCCCTAAAGACAAGTGACAGATTTTGGGAACAACAATACTAACTTTAGTGTCCTTTGATTTTTGTCTAAATGGGATGGGAAATTTAGATTCTTTAGATAATAGATGATATCTTATACCATGGAGATTGGTTGTATTTAGACTCAGGGTTATCAATCACCCTTTCTACATTGTTTACTTCCACTATCTATAGATTTTCTTCAATCATCAGCTTAGCCAAACCCATAACTCTAACTTAGTAGTCTGTATCTCTAGGTCATATTCTTGAAGCTTGTTGACCTATTGACATCTTTTGTCAATGGCTTCATTTTGGGTCAATATGTCCTTCACCATGGTATGAGGAACATAGGCCACAATCTTTGAACTCAAAACATACGGTCTAAACTACTTGATAGCCTTCAAAAGGGTGAAGGCTTGTTTTTCCATTATGGCATATTTATCTTAGATCCTTGTAGTGCCTTGTTGAAAAAATAAATTGGTTGCTCATGGCCTTCATCATTCTTTTGCAACAATACTATGGCAATAATATGCATGGAGGCAAATGAAAAGATTTGGAAATCTTTCATATAATTTGGATTAGCAAGCACTGGGGTAGTTTTCAAAGTCACCTTGATGTATTGAAAAGACTGAGAGGCCTTCTCCTCCCACTTTATTATTTGATCCCTTTTTAGCATAGAAGTGATAGGCAGTATAATATCTACAAAGTTGGAAACAAATATTCTTACAAAATTAATCTGGCCAAAGAAAGATTGAATACCTCTCTTGGTCTGTGGGATGGGTACTTTGTCAATGGCCTCCACCCTCTAAGGATCTATCATGACACCTTGTTGGGAGACAATATGTCCCAATAACTTTGCCTTTTATATCTTAAGATGACCCTTTTTGGGATTAAGGGAAATTTGGAACTTTCTATACCTGACTAACGTTTGTTCCAAATGTGCCAAGTGGTTACTCCTTCTAGAGTATACTGTAACATCATCTTGATATACAATAATGAACCAATTGTTTAATTTGATGAAGTCTACATCCATATCTCTTTGGGAAGTGGTGCCTATATTCATTAAACCAAAAGACATTCATATATACATGTAGGTACCCTATGGGGTGGTGAAAGTAGTCTTGGACATTTCAAAATCCTTTACCACTACTTGGTTGTAACCAAAAAAATGTCCATAGTTGACAATAAATCAGATTTGGTGACATCTTGGAGAATGTTATCCATGTTATGCAATGGATAATTATCTTTTAGATATGCCTTATTTAAATTTCTAAAATCAACACAAAACTAGATCTCTCCATTCTTCTTCCTGACAAGGACCAGGTTTGCCACCCAAAATGAGTACCTAACGGGTTGAATGATCCCATCATCTTTTAATTTCTTCAACTCTTCCAACATCTTAGTGGCTAATATGGGGTTGATGGGTCATTACTTTTGGTGGAATGGTTTTGCATCGGGGCGAAGAGGAATAACATGTTGGAGCAAATCTTCCCAAGAAGCTTTCAGCTCTGAATATGACTATGCTAGGAAATCATGGTACTTATTTAGTAACACAATAAATTTTCCCTTTTCTTTATCACTTAAATGAGTGCCTAGCCAAATCTTCCTTGGATTTTCTTCTATCTTAATGTTAACCTTAGTTACATCCCTTGACATGGAAATGTTTTTATATTTGACTTTGTCAGCTCCATCGAAGGCTACTTCTAGGCTAACCAATCCTCTTGGGATAGTATTAGTTTTTAAATAGATTATTTCCTTCCCATACAAGGGTTATTTTTCATCACAAACTTGTACCATAGAGTCCCACTCTATGATATTTCCTTAAAATTCATTCATGCAACATAAAAACCTCTTTATTTGCTCATTATTGTCAAAGACTTGCCAATGATCGATGTTATCTGGGACAAAGGGTCTCACCAATATCTCAACCTCATATTCATAAGGAAAACCCTCATGTTCAACTTTAAATTCTACATACCTCTTTGCCAACATATCTACCAAGTGATTAAGCTCTCAAGCATGGTATTGAATATTGAAAGCTTCAAACCATTCTAAGCAGTCCCATATGGGATTCAAGTATTCCTTGAATCTCTTATGTTTTGTGGTGTAAACACTTCAGACTTGTTTCACCACTAGTTTTGAGTCACTCTTGACCAACAACATCTTGAATGCATATTCTCTAGCAATATGAAAACCAATCAAGAGTGCTTCATATTCTGCAATGTTGTTAGTGCACTCAAAAGCCAATTAAAAAGAATACTTATAAAATTGACCATCAGAGGCATAAAAAACAACCTTGACCCCATTTATGACACTTGAACATGCTCCATAAAAATGCATGATCCATATGGATTCTTCATCAATAGTACTAGATTCAGGAGGCATTTCAATGTATTCAATATTTCTAAGAAAACCACCAATGTCTATATCTAGATATAATACATCATTCAATTGATGCTTGGGATCCTCTAAAACATGGAACATCTATGGCTCATAGTTTAAACAAACCATCTTCCCATCTAGGGGGATAGTTGCATAGGATAAATCCATCTAAACACTTCTTCCAATACTAGCCACCCATTTTCTAGATAGCAACATACCCCATTTTGGTAGACAATCTACAACAACAACATCCATGCTCAAACTTTTTTTAGGGTATTGTGTGAGTTGTACCACCAATCCTTTGACTATACCAACAATAGGTAATTCTATGGAATCCATAGTAAGTCATCATCCATATGATATAGTAATCCTTATACAAAGCTCATTCAATAGTGCTAATGGCAAGATATTACAAGATGCACTGGAGTCAAACATGCAATTGTGGACAACTAGCCCATTAATTAGTAAGGAAGTGTAGAAAGGACCAACATCCATTTAACTTATTACTAGTTTTTTTCCCAATTATACTTCCAAGTAGTGCTTAAGAGACCTTAATACACTCTCTCCTTCCATATATAGAGCGAGAAAAGGCTCAGCTTCAACAACTACATTGCTAATGATCTTCTCAGTGAACCTCAAATATTCAAAAAATATTTTCCTATGTTCAAGGATTCTAAGTAATTCCACAAATGTTGTGGTGAATTTAAACTAACTTAATACTTGAGTTGCATCACAAATATTGTATTTAGGCAATGACGTATCAACAAGTAGGCTTGTAACTTTCTCACTTGGGATATATCCTTAAATATTCATGGGAATAAATGCAAGAGGACCAACACTCTTAACTTCAATTTTCAAGGGAGGCTTCTTGGGTTCATCCTTCTTTAGGATATTATATAATAAAGTATTTTGGCTTTTGGCCTAGGTATTTCTTGGTTTGGTACTATAAGGTACAGAGCTAGGCTTAGTGGAACCCTAGGTTTCTTTACTCACCGTGGTCCCCTTTTCTTTAGTCTCTACTTTAGAGGGGGTAGAGTCCTTTTAATTTGGAGGAACATCTTGATCCTTACTCCTTAGATTGTATTCCTTTTTTTCTTGGGAAATTTTAGCATTGATCATCAATTTTTGATCCTCAATCGATGAAGGGGAATCCCCATATTTTTATTTCAACATCAATCTTAGGAACTCAAAATCATGAGCAGGTAATTCATATTCATGCATCATGTTTATTTCACAAATAAATTTTGGAAGAGGTACCCCTACCTTTTCACATGTTATATATAATGCACAAGTAGTGATAACAATCATTAGCTCCATTTATGGATAATTCACCATCACAATTGATTCATCAACTTGCAATGTAAAACATTAATATGCTAGAGTATCCTCAGAACTAGAGACCTTTGAGGTATTCATATCCTCCTATTTGAAAATATAGCTTTCCATATCCTAGAATTCAACCATGTAGATGTCATCTTCAGTGGACGCAACCTCAAAATCATTTGCATCTTGACCACAATCATCAATTGCATCACAAGGGGGATGAGGAAGGAAGCACTTGTCATACCAGTGGATGTCGCAATTGACTTGTTAATTCTTGTAGTTAAAGGATCCGATACTTCCTTTCCACCTTCCCTATTCTGATTTCCTTCATTCTTATCATCCCTTGTAAAGCCTTTCCCCCTATCATTATTTTTGGCTTCATACTATGGCCTACCTTGACCCTAATCTCAAGGATGATTCCTTTCATCTCTCTTAATATCTCTTTTGTCATCATTATTACCAAGTCCCTAAGACAGTCCCTTTTCATCTCTAGCAAATTTGTAAGAAATTACTTTTACTATAGTGGCCAAAATATTCACCATTTACTCTAAGTCTACACTCTTGTGAGATGACTGAGGCTTCTCAGGATTCACCAATTTGACATCAACCCTTTTGTTCAAAGGCTTACCCATAGATTTTATATTATTTTTTATCTGGACAACCAAATTGAAAGCCATTCTTAAATTTATGGGAACCTTTTCTCAAAGATAATAGGCTACATTTTTATCAAATGCATGACAATACTTAATCAAGAAAGCAACACCACTAGGTCTAATATCCTCTGGCAGTCTCCTTAATACCTTACTAAACCTGGAATTGAAATCCTTCACACACTCATTTGGATTCTTCTTTAGGTTCTCACACTCAGCAAGCAGGAATCTAGGATCAATGCTATCACCATATTGCATCTTAAAAGCATCAAGCATAGCTTTCCAAGTGTCTATGGATCCATCAGGGAGGGATTTGAACCATTCCCAAGCCTCATCCTCAAGTGTGTTCATAGAGTTTAATACATACATCTTCAAGATCTATTTCATAATCCTCAATGATATTTAAGAAAGCCTTCAAATGTTGCTCCCCAAATACTACATTGTTCCCTTGGAACTTAGGTAGTATATTTCTAAAATTTATATGGACCTCATTGGGGAAACTAGGCATACCATTAAAGTTGCTAGGCCAAAACCTCATAATTAAAAAAGGTCTACATCTATTAGCCAAATCTTGATCATCCTCTCCTTCATTATCATTGTCAACATTAAACATTCTTTTCCTCAAGTCATGGTCCCCCATTTCTAAATTTGGAGATGAAGATGAACTAGGGGATGGGGATAAACACTACGTGAAGGGCTAAAAAAAGGGGAAATAAAGTGAATCTTTTGTTGGGGATCAACCAACAATAGATTACACTTATGAAAGCAATAAACGCGAAATTAAATCAGATAGACAAGTAACTAGAATGATAAATAGCAAGAACAAGAGATACAAGAAACCACCCTGAAAACTTGTATTAAACTCTTTACAAAAGGAATACAATTGAAGAAACTTCTTTCTTCCACACCTCTCCTAGATGTATAGATCTCTCACTAGATCTCTATTCCTCAAGAGCTCTCTCTCTCAAGAACAACCAACTCCAACAGACCTGGATTGATTCAATTCTGTACTGTTCTTCAACATCTACAACAATAAGCTAAGAATATCTAATTCTACATATAGAATTAGGAGACTTGAGCATGCACTTACAACAAACAGTTAAGCCTCTTGAACAAGGGCTCTAAAAATAATATTACTAATAATAGAGACGCGAGCTTAAGACTACAACTTAAACTCATCATGCAAACACTCGCTTCTATCCTCGGAAATAGCTTTTTGGACGCACAGGTAACCGACGCTGGTTCCTGCTGCTTGCCTGTGACCACCATCGGCCGATCCTCTGTCAACATCGGCGTCTCTCCAACTACATCTGACCAACGTCGCTCGCTCCTAACCGACGCTAGTGTCTGTGTAGACCTGAAACTGATAAGTGTGCTCCTTGGTGAAGCTTTTAGCTCCACACCCTAACAATCTCCCACTTGGAGATAAACAGCTGCACCAGTACCTGTACAGCAACATATTCTAGCTCCTCCATCTTCAACTCAATCATGAAGACCAATAGAAGTTGAATGAAAATTCAACTTCTCCTTTGTAACCGGCTTGGTTAACATATCAGCCGAATTCCTATCTGTATGGATCTTCTCCAGCTTCAACTCACCATCTTCCAATACCTGTCGTATGAAAAAGTACCTTAGCTGTATGTGATTTGTTCTTGAATGAAAGGCTGAATTCTTAGCCAAATGGATTGCACTCTGACTGTCACTATACAACCTGCAACTCTCATGCTCCCTACCAAGCTCATCCATGAACCATGTCATCCATATCATCTCTTTGCTAGCCTCTGTGGCTGCAATATACTCTGCTTCTGTAGTTGACAAGGCTACAACCTTCTGCAACTTAGATATCCAGCTAACCGCTGTTCCACCTATAGTAAAAACATAACCTGTAGTGTTCCTCCTGCCATCCAAATCACCTACCATATCTGAATCTACATAACCATGTAGAGAAGTATTTGAACCTCCATAGCACAAGTGCCTACTGCTAGTTCCTCTCAGATATCTAAGGATCCACTGAACTGCTTTCCAATGTTCCTTACCTGGATTGGCCATATACTTACTTACCACTCCCACTGCTTGGGCAATATCTGGTCTAGTACACACCATTGCATACATCAAACTCCCTACTGCGAAAGAATATGGAACCTTACTCATGTACTCTACCTCATCATGTGAATTAGGATATTGTTCTTTACTTAACTTAAAATGTCCAGCCAAAGGTGTGCTTACCGGTTTAGCATCCTGCATATTGAACCGTTTCAACACCTTGTCCACATAATCTTCTTGAGACAATATCAACCTGTGATTTTTCCTGTCTCTCTTAATGCTCATGCCAAGGATTTTCTTTGCAGCTCCCAAATCCTTCATAGCAAACGTTTGAGCTAATTTCACCTTAAGCTCAGAGATATCCTGCATGTGTGATCCTGCAACCAGCATATCATCTACATACAACAATAGAATAATATATCTACCGTTATCAAATCTGTTGAAATACACACAATGGTCAGATTGACACCTACTGTAGCCATGCTCAGTCATAAACCTGTCAAATTTTAAATACCATTGCCTAGGAGCTTGCTTGAGGCCATACAAGCTTTTCTTCAATCTGCACACAAACTTCTCCTTACCCTTGACCTCAAATCCTTCTGGCTGTTCCATATAAATTTCCTCATCCAAATCTCCATGAAGAAAAGTTGTCTTAACATCTAGTTGCTCAAGATGCAAATCCTCAAAAGCAACTAAAGACAATACAACCCTTATAGAAGTCATCTTAACAACAGGAGAAAAAATCTCACCAAAGTCAATACTTGGCTTTTGTGCAAATCCTTTCACTACCAATCTGGCCTTATATCGCATCTGTCCATTCTCACCTTCTGTCAACCTGTAGGTCCATCTGTTCTTCAATGTCCTATTCCCTACTAGCAATTCAACCAAATCCCATGTTTGGTTCTCTCTTAAGGACTCCATCTCCTCAACCATGCCACACTCCCACTGACTCTTGGACTCCACCTGTATTACTTCCTCAAAACTCTCTGGTTCTCCACCATCAGTTAGCAATAAATAAAATAAAGAAGGAGAATATCTAATTGGAGGCTTACTCACCCTTTTTGACCTCCTGATGGGTGTTTGAGACTCGTTCACAACACTTTGTCCACCCAAATTCTCTAACAGTGACTGACCTCGGTCACCTCCAGACCTGTTACTGGCCGACGTCAATTCTGCCTGACTGACACCGGTGCCTGTCCTACCGACGTCGATCTCTGTATGGCCGACGCCGGTCTCTGTATTGTCGACGCTGATTCCTGCCCTGCCAATGTCGGTCTCTGTGTTTTCCTGTAAGTGATTATTTCTTTTTCCCGTGAGCTCATATTGGACCTTCACCTCGTCTAATTCACCATTGCTCTGCTCAGAATGATTCAGCTTCCTTAGCTGATCACAATACATCACTCTTTCATTGAAAACAACATCACGACTCCTAATTACCTTGTTAGTTTCTATATTCCACAATCTGTAACCAAAATCATCTGAGCCATAGCCAATAAATGTGCACCTCATAGACTTAGCATCTAGCTTCTTTCTATTTTCTTTATCTATGTGCACAAAGGCTTCACAACCAAAAACTTTAAGATATGAGAGATCTACCTTTTTACCTGTCGATGCCTCTTCTGGAATACCACCATCCAGAGCTGTAGAGGGTCCTCTGTTAATCAGGTACACTGCAGTGTCAACAGCTTGTGCCCAAAACTGTAAGGGCAAACCAGCATGCAATCTCATACACCTTGCACGCTCCATTATTGTCCTATTCATCCTTTCAGCAATTCCATTCTGCTGAGGTGTCCTTGGAACCATCCTTTGCCTACGAATTCCATGCATATAACAATAATCTCTGAACTTGTGACTGCAGAACTCACCGCCATTGTCAGATCTCAGGCACTTTAATCTTTTACCTGTTTCATTCTCAACCATAGCTTTCCAAATCTTAAAAGTTTCAAATACATCAGATTTCTTTCTAATACAATAAATCCATACCTTCCTTGTAGCATCATCTATGAAAGATACATAGTACTGTGATCTTCCAATGGAAGCAACCTGAGCTGGTCCCCACACATCTGTGTGAACAAGCTGCAACTTATGCCTCTTCTTAGTAGACCCAGTCTTGAGAAAACTAACCCTTTTCTGTTTTCCAAATACACAGTGCTCACAAAACTCTAGATATATGCCTTTTAAATCTGAAAGCATACCTTTGGACTTAAGAATTGACATCCCCTTCTCACTCATGTGGCCAAGCCTTGAGTGCCACAATTTAGCATCCACATCTGAATTAGATAATACAGAAGGAGATTTGTTAGTAACACAATTACACAAATAGAGAGTACCTTCTCTCTTACCTCTGGCCATAACAAGTGCACCCTTGGTTACCTTCCAAGATTCTGCTGTGAGAGTTACAGTACAACCCTCATCCCCTAACTTTCTTGCAGAAATCAAATTTCTCTTCAAGCTAGGAACATGCATCACATCTCTCAACACCCATGTGTTGCCATTTTGCATCTTCAGCTGCACTTTACCTTTGCCAATTATTTTACAGGGCTCATCATCCCCTAGATATACTATTCCAAAATCTCCATGGATATAGTCACAAAAATATTCTCTGTTAGGGGTAGCATGAAAAGATGCACCAGACTCTAATACCCAAGATTCTATATTATTATGCAGAGAGAATATTAAAGCATCTTGTGCAATACCTGCAACCTTGGCTTCTTCCTTTCCTTCGTGCTGATTGTCCTCCTTAGGCTTTGACCAGCAATCTCTGCATATGTGCCCAAGCTTTCCACAATTCCAGCATTGTGGCTTCCTGCCATTCCTGGATTTGGATCTTCCTCTCACCTTAGACTTAGA
The DNA here is from genome assembly GCA_037957365.1 of Torreya grandis. Taxonomy (NCBI): domain Eukaryota; kingdom Viridiplantae; phylum Streptophyta; class Pinopsida; order Cupressales; family Taxaceae; genus Torreya; species Torreya grandis. Next base: position 3,625,618 of record JARHVA010000207.1, read on the forward strand.
TCTTGATCTCCTCTTGCTCTTATCTTTCTGCCTTCCCCTGCTCTCAAAATTTAAAGCGTTCCCAGATGTCTCTTCTATGCTTTTCCTACGTATTTCCTCATTCAAGATAACACTAACAACATCCTCTACTTTCAAAATATTTGATGCAGATGTAGTATTGCTAACTGCCATTACTAAGCCATGCCAGCTTTCAGGCAAAGAACATAATATCAAAAGAGCTCTTATTTCATCATCAAACACTATATTGACTGAACTTAATTGATTCACAATTCCATTGAAATCATTCAGATGAGTAGAAACAGATCCACCTTCATTCATATGCAAATTAAATAACTGCTTTATAAGATATACCTTATTAGAAGCAGAGGGTTTTTCATACAAATTAGCTAAAGTAGTCATCAACTCTATCGTAGACTTTGCCTGTGATAAATTGGATATCACAGTGGATGCTAGACTCAGTCTTATAGACCCCAGAGTCTTTCTGTCAAGAACTTCCCATTCTTCATCCTCCATGTCTTTAGGCTTCTTAGCAAACCCACCTAACGGTAAGTAGAGATATTTCTGATACAGATAATCCTCTATCTTCATTCTCCAATGTTGATAATTTTTGCCATTGAACTTTTCCATTCTAAGTTTACTTTCATCTGCCATTGCTTCTCCCACTCAAACAGAAATCCCTGCAGAAACCTCTATGAGAACCTGTAATCAATACACACTACATAGATCTGAACCACCTGTTAGTGAACCTGAGCTCTGATACCACTTGTTGGGGATCAACCAACAATAGATTACACTTATGAAAGCAATAAATGTGGAATTAAATCAGATAGACGAGTAACTAGAATGATAAATAGCAAGAACAAGAGATACAAGAAACCACCCTAAAAACTTGTTTTAAACTCTTTACAAAAGGAATACAATTGAAGAAACTTCTTTCTTCCACACCTCTCCTAGATGTATAGATCTCTATTCCTCAAGAGCTCTCTCTCTCAAGAAAAACCAACTCCAACAGACCTGGATTGATTCAATTCTGTACTGTTCCTCAACATCTACAACAATAAGCTAAGAAGATCTAATTCTACATATAAAATTAGGAGACTTGAGCATGCACTTACAACAAACAGTTAAGCCTCTTGAACAAGGGCTCTAAAAATAATATTACTAATAATAGAGATGCGAGCTTAAGACTACAACTTAAACTCATCATGCAAACACTCACTTTTGTCCTCAGAAATAGCTTTTTGGACGCACAGGTAACCGACGCCGGTTCCTGCTACTTGCCTGTGACCACTGCTGGCCGATCCTCTGCCGACGTCGGCATCTCTCCAACTGCATCTGACCGATGCCGGTGTCTGTGTAGACCTGAAACTGATAAGTGTGCTCCTTGGTGAAGCTTTTAGCTCCACACCCTAACATCTTTAATGGTCTGACAGGAGGAGAAAAACTCCTTTATGGAAAGGGATCCTGACTCATGAGGAATTTTAAATTGTTTGAGGCGCTCTAGTATCCTTTGACTAGAGGGATATTAGAAAAAGGGGAAAAGATAATGGGGAACAAACTAATCCGATCTTACATGTATGTCTAGGAGTTGGCCCATAGTAGGCTTCCACACTTACCTTCTTCTGGATGGGATTTTTAATTTTAGGATAAGTTCTCTTGATGGATTCCTCTAAAATGAAGATCTAGTACCCTACAACTTTGTAGATCTAAAGAGAATTTCTCAATTTAGAGAATGGAACATACAATAGGCACTGATTTTCAAACCTTGACATAGTGGAGTTACCACTAGAAGCAAGACTTCTAGACTAGAAAATAAAGCTACACATCAATTGATGAAATATCACCCCCAAATATTGAAAACAACATCAAGGATATAAAATATTTTAGTGAAACAAGAATGAATATCTTCAGTGTATTTGTTCAAAAACTGTAAGGACATCAATGAAATCAACACAAATAGTCCATTATAGTGATAACACAAAGCACTTACAGCTCTCTATAAGAGTCTTTGGCAATCACAGGTGATTAGAATGGTCCCCGATAGTGGCACTAAAAAAGTGTTGGTTCTTAATTGTACACCCCCCCAAATCTAGCTTTGCATACCTTGAAATAAATGGCAAACAATGATGAGAAACCCACTAGAGTGTCATTGTAATCAGGGGAGGGTTTGGTATCAAGAATGGACAATATTGGAGAAAATGATTGAGGGGCACTTAAAAAGGGTATGGTAAGTTCCCTGCTTCTTTTGGATATACCTGAACCAAGCTGAGATGACCTATGGGGTAGCTAGCTCACATAGAGAGATTATGCTATTCAACCTCCATGGGGGTTACTAGCACAAAGGAACATAAATCCAACCAGAATATAACCAAACTTGCTCACTCCACTTGAGAAGGGTTGTCACACAAAATTGGAAAATGTTCTAAGCCAGGCACAAGCTACTAAACATAGATATGAATATGTGATTGTAACTTTCATCCAAAAAGAATTTTCATAATATAGGGGTTGAATAAGAGATTAAAATACTAGGCTTTAAAGCACAAAGAGCAAAGACATGCTAAATACACAATTTTTATGCATTTATAGGCAAATAACACTTTAGATATGTAAATGGTGTGTTATATGTAGGTCAGGATGGGGCAAAACCAAGTTAATCTAAAATATGGATAATGATGTGGATGATTAGTAAATGAGTATGGAGATGTTAACAACTATGTTACCTTCACTTAACAAATGCTTTTCATTTCAAAATAGATAAGATGAAATTATGCACAAATGATCCTTGAGAATTTATCTACAACTTCACAAATAACTATTCAAAAGATCCTACCAGTTGAATTCATAAACCCAGGACTACCCTTAAGAGGGTATCAATTCCCTATTTTTTGCATATCAAAATGAAAATAATTTTATATTCTAGATTCAAACCCTAAATGGCTACCATGAAGAGGCATGGATCAGATAACCAATCAACTATGCATGTAAAATAGAGCATTATATTTCAACAATAGGAAGAAATAATGAACCCTGTGTGGATTTGATATATTAACTGAATCAAAGCTGATTACAATGTATCTTAAAGATTACATATCAAAACACCATGTAAACCATTTATGTAACAAGGGAGACATTTTTAATGCTCTCAAATTTTGCCAATGATTTTACAAGAGGAATCAATTTGGCATCAGAAAATTACATGGGGATAACTCTCCTAAGCTATAGATATGTACCTAAAAATTAACTGACATTTGTAGAGGTACAAAACCCCTTTACTTATACAACATTAACCATATGTGGTATCTTACAAAAATGTTTTCCATCTAGAAAAATCATTTTTAGGCCTAGAGCTCATCATTTGTAACAAGAATGATTCCTAGGACTATGCATGCACTTTGATGAAAGTGATAGATTTGATAGTTCACCTAGGTGGGATTCCTTCTATCAGCCACATGGAACATAGCCTAGCAAAGGATAAAACAAACCTTTATCCACTTGCATAACCAACCCAAAACATTCCCCTCATATTACAAAAAACTTTACAAAGAATATTCCAAGGGAGAACGTGCCTCTAACGGGCACTGTACAATGAATAAAAGAAAGGGAGAGAAAGAGAAAGAGAAAGGAGAAGAAAAAGAAAGAATCTGTATGTCATCCAGGAAGAAACAAAAATGGATTGGTCATATTGTAGAATCAACATTGATGACCGAGCCTTGTGCCAACTTATTCTTGTATGCAACAAACTTTGCAATCATAGTGGCAAGGATTTTCCTATTTGGGCCCACTCGATACTTGAATTTTGTATTATATTCCTCTAGATAGTTGGTGGTTATTTGGAGCACTCGCTACTTCTTATGTACCAATGCCTTTAACTGGTCATAGGAATTTTCAAGTGATACAAGGTCCCTTATTTTTTGGCCATTGAAAGATTCATGGGGTGCATTGATGAGGTTCTTCAAGGCATCCTCCAATAGTTCTTTTGTCAAGTCCATCACGTTATTAAGTGCCACCATTGCTCTTAAAATGGACTCAATTTCTATCCTCATGGTTTTAAGAGACTGCTCTTCTCCTTTTATATCAAAGGCACCATCTTGGAGCATTGTTAGCCTATGCTTTATGGATAACTAACATTCTCTAGGCATTTTAGGATCATCTGAAGAGATAACATTTTCTACTACTAAAGCATCTTTGCCCATAATATATATCTCATCTACTTTGGGCCTGAGTGCCTCCCAACTCTTGATATCAACATCATAGATAAATACTAGGGAGATACACTCTCCTTATCTGTCTGTCTCATTATCAAACCATTCCATGGCTATATGGAAGACTTCATTGGCTCAAGATATCAAGTCTTGTTACCAATATTTTATTATCCATCCTCTGGTCTTCAAATCCTTGTCGAGGCCAAATTCAAGTGCATCCTAGGAGGGAATGGGTGTGCTCAAGGCCCTGCTAGCATTGGAGTCACTACTTTAGACTTGCTTAGTAACGTTTTCAAGTACTGAATCACTGTCTAGTTCTGCATCTTTAGGTCTTCCATTGATCCTTTATCCCTATCCATTTTATGAGCCACCATGCTCTCTAAAACTTGTGATCTATGATTGATCTCATTCCTTGATGACTCCCCCAAATCATATCTACATACTAAATAGATTTCAAGGGGAGCATCCTTCTTTGTAAAACCTTGTGGGGGGATAATTATATCCTATGTTCTCTCCCCAGTACTAGTGAAATTGGTTTGAGAGAGTGATTTATCTTTCTTGGGAGGTTTTGCCCTATATGGCTGGGAAATATTCATCACATATATATCTCCCAATTTACTTTCAATGTCCCATTTCTCCTTGATCTCTTCTTCAACCCATAAGAGGGGCCTAGTCTAAAAACCCATTGGAGTCATGGACTTTGAAATTAGCTTGGATGCACTGAATGGTGGAGTGACTAGAACATTAACAGAGGGAGTATGATAGGAGTTGGGTGTGAGCCTATTATTATCTTCTCTATATGTTCATCACTCTCCAACTCAGTCTCTTTCATTCTAGCTTCTTGTTCTCCTCCTTTTCCTGGTTCAATTTGTTCTAGGACTTCCAAATTTGACTGAATTTGTTGTTGGGAGCCCATGTGCAATCCATCAATGGAGCTCTCTTGTCCTGCATGTTGAAGAGGTGGTTTCACAGCTAACTTGATTTTTGTAGTTGGTTAGGAGAGCTAGGAAGAGGCTATGGTGTCTTCCTTGTCACCCTTAGGGGAATCATCACCAATCATGGCCTCAAAACTCTTGTGCCTAGTAGGATCATGGACCTTTATTTGGGGAAGGAGCCCCTAAATTAATTCAATAGAAGTACCTATTAAAGGTCCCTCTTTTGAAAATTTATCACCTTTATCTACCTCCTTATTTATACTTGAAGGCATAGAGGTACCCATTTTTGGGCTTGATCCCCTACCTCTTTCAGATGTAGGCTCTCCTTCTTGTATTAAACTTGTTTGTACTAAAGAGGGATGGTCCTGTGGGGTTGTCTCCATAGTTGCTATAACATCCAGTTGCTACTTTATTTGAGCCTCCACCTTTTTACTATTAGTGAGGGCTTGCTCCTCGCATCCCAACTCTTTTTTGAGTCCCTTTTTGGACACATGCACACTCCTCATTTCAATTCCCACATCTTGTCTCAATGGCTGAGTGAGAATATTTTGGACAAATGCTTCCATGTCTAGGGAGGTAGTTTCCTTTTTAGCTAGAGCCTCAATTTTCATGACCACCTTGATGCCAACTTGTGTCACATATTTAAAGGATAAGGTGTCATATGAGGGTAGTATGTCCTTCTCATCACCCTTGCCTTCCCCTCCCAAGGGTGCTTGTGGCCCAAATAGTCCTATTGCTAGAGCCTTGATATGAGTCTACGACCTTTCCCTCAAAGTTCTTTGGTCAATCCTCATTAGGGAAGGAATGAATGCCTTGGGTTGCTTCATCATATTTGTGATTGGCCTATTTTCCTCTAAGACTTATTCATCACTCATATCCCTTAACCTCTGGGCATATGAGGATTTTTCCCCTTGTGGTTTTGTGGCATCATGTCAAGAGGGTTCATTTACATGAATGACCTCCTTCCTCTTCTTAGGGGTTACAACTGGAGGTTATAATATCTTATTTTCCCTTTTAGCCTTTGGATGCTCTACTTGTTCCTCCCCTCCTCTTTTCCTTGTATACATTATTGGGGAAGGAATGGGCACTAGTGAGTATTAAGGTTGAATGGCTGGTTCAGTTAATGTGACAGGAGCTACTTGAGCAGTGATTGAGATGGGAGTAACACTAGCAAGTTGCACCTCCCCAGTGGCAATCTGGGTCTAGTTTTTAGCAAGATTGGTCAACTTTGAAAATGATAGCCTAGACTTGGATTATGCTACTGTAATCTTGTCGATATTGATTGGCTTAGTGAAAATGGTATGTCTGGCTATACCCTTCCCTTTGCCCTTGGTCGCTACTTGAGGGTATGCTATCTTGTTGATGTAAGGGGGAAGGATGGCCTTGATCTCATTGACATTTATCAGCTCCCTGAAATTAGGGGTATCATATGCACCAAGGTCCACTCCTCAGTCCTTCAACCATCCAAACATCCTTTTCATCACTAAGAAAGCCCTCTAGGCAATTGAGTCATTTCTAGAGATTGTAAAGTTCACTTTTACTATGGGTTGTGCCTCTATATTTTCCTTGGTTTATGTTGATGACACTTTAGCCTTATCATTAGCCATATCTTTGAGGATATAGATAATGCCATATGCAATAATTTCTTACACAGTGAGCCTTAGGTAACTAATTTTCCTCACCTACTCCTCAGTTGTGCATTCAGACTAGATATCTTCATAATGTCCCTGGTGTAGGATTAGAATTGTATCCATATTGACTAGCCACATAATGTCATAATTAGGTCAAGGTGGCATGTTATCCATCTGGTACCACCCCATTTTATGTTCTAATCCTTTTACTTTGGCTAGAGAAGGACATGTATAATATCCTATCTCCATGGGGAACTTGAAGGGATTGTTAATATTTTTTGCAATGATCATCTTATGAGGTGGCATCATTTGTTTGCATAGCTCCATGAGTGCTACTTTATCATCAACATACCTAGGCATCTTGTGAGGTGCCCTATAAATTCACTTACTCAGATATACATGAAGGTGCATAATTGAATATATGCTACACCAAATTTGTCAATTTTTTCCCTAGCCATCTTGGTCATCTTGTTCAAGCTTCGTAGAGAGAAGAAGACACTGATTATCACATTAAAGAAGCAATTATAGACCTTGGTCCAATTTTTTTTGAATGCTTCCAAGGTTATCTTAGGATATAATTCATATATTTTTAGCCTTGAAGGATCTTTTATAAGACTTGGAAAATATGTATTGTGTACTAGGATATACATAAGATATGGAGACATGTAAAAGGTACCTTTAAATGCTTCTTTGGAAAAGATAGATATGCACAACATCATCATTTGGCTATGTAAGTTGTTGCTCAAAATGAAAGCCTAGTCCAACTGTTTCTTCTTTTCTAATACATAGATAAGAATGGAAAACATCCATGACTAAAACTTTTCTACCATGGGTACCCCATAAATTTTGGTGGCCATGGATATGACATATTGTGGTAACTCCTTGAATTCCATTATCTTAAGATTTTTTGTCATCCTTGAGACCTTGGTTCTCTTCTTAATGAGCCATCAAGTTTTCATAATATCCCAAACTATCTTATCATGTTGGTCAGCATAATGTTGGCGCTCTTCCATGGTTAAAATAATACCTTTAGGCTACATTGGTATCCCAAGCATGACACTAAGAGCTTTAGGGGTGAATGAACAGACAACTAATTGACTCCCATTGAGTACATTCCTAGTGTCTTCATGGTATACTTTTGTACACATAATGACTAACTTTGGGTATGGGGCTACTAGTGGAAAGGCTACTGCAAGAGCCATATAGCTCATACCTAAATTAACAAACACCTTAGGGGGGTTGGGTCTCTATAAATAATTTATTAAGGTAGTAAAATCTAACCCTTGGACATCAGTGTCCCTAATTTCATCAATAATTGAGGTAAGGTTGCTCTTCATTGAGATAAACAGTGAATCCATTTCTTTCTAATCTTAGTATAACCTTTCTTCAAACTAAAACATACCTTTATTTATGGCTAACTCCCAAACACACTAAAATTATTCTAAATAAGCACTAGACAAGCAATCTAGGGGACACTTACTTACAATCACATTAACTATCACACACTTGGAGAAAGAAACTCTCTAAAAATTTGATTGCAATTGTTATTGTCACCATGTGTTGTTTTGGTTCCCAAATTACCTAAAAATATGAGTATAAACTCTAATTGCAAAAAGTGGATTCGAATGAAGAAAAATGCTTAGTTATAATCATCCCCTTTTAAAATTAGGGTTAGCATTAAATCCTTAGTGTAGAACAACTAATTCTCAGTTATTGCATTAACTTCCTCAATCTTCATTTAAAATAAAAATGGAGGGAAACTCAACGATGCTTCCCTTTTCAACCAGATACTTATCTTGTGACATGTGGCTTCATACAAGTAGAAGGGGCTTCATGAATAGTTTCACCTCCTCAACCTTCATGTTCTTTAACATAGAGATGGACTATACATTGAATTCTCCCCTAGGATGCACAGCTTGACATGTGTCAAAGATCTAGGCATTTCAAAATGTTGGGGACATTTGCAATTCCTCACCTTATATAGATGAGGCATACTTCAAAAAGGGCCCAAAAATTGAAACCCCCAAGTGAATTCCATGTGGCATGATTTGAGTGGTCTGGACCTCATAAATTATTTGTGCCTTTCCCACCCAAAGGCAAGTGATACATCTTTTGAAAAAGGGACCAAAACCAAAATAGTTTTGGGATGTTGCCACATGTTAGTCTGAGATGCTTACTCATGCTTTCGGCCATCCTTTTAACTTTTACATCATTAACCAACCTGAGGAGTGAAATACTTTTCTATCCCCTAAAAAGGCTTCATTACATTATAAGAGCATTTAACTTGAAGGAATTTTTTAGGATATTCTCACGTGTCCCTCATCTAGTTTATAGGATAATTCTTCCCTTTGGCAACTGAGATATTACAAGGGTGCAAAATGGATGTATGGCTTAGGGGTCTGAAATTCTTACTTCCCAAGTTTGGATCAGATCTTGCACCCTTTTTGCATGATCTAGAATGCAATTTTACCTTGCAAGACAAACTTTGAACATCTTAGGGAACAAAATCTTACTATTACCACAAATCAACACATGGAGTTCAATTATAATTTCATGGGTCTCACTACTTCAGAAAAGGGTTGCCAGAAAAAAGGGTGGGACCTCAACATAGAACATCATATACATATTTAAGCCAAATTATGATAGTTTTACTGATAGGGGCCCAATTGCTCTAGTGCAATTTTGGGCACTAACAACCTCCATGTTTGAAATACTAGTGTTAGAGCAATTCAAGATTTTGAGGCTAGTGTTATAATTCATGTTTCATAGTGCAATTTGATTCTCTTATAGTTATTTCCTAAGACTCTATAAGGTCAAACAATAGAGTGGTTTCATCATTCTCTCCGTAGTGGTTTATCACACACATATGATGAGTTAAAATAGGTCTTTCTCGTGCATTATATTCAAAATAATGGACCTCAAGTCACATATGAGAGGTTAGCTTCAATACACTAGGGCCAGTCAAAAATTGTAAATGAATACATTCTAAGATCCAAAACATGTATGCATCAATTGATCTACCAACGTATAAATTGAGAAGTACAATATCTTTTTTCTAGAGACCTCATTCTTCATATTAAGGATATATTGCTATACAATACATTCAAATCATTCAAACATCTATGTTACGCAACTATGGGATTAGAAAAAATGTTAGGACTAAGTGAGACATATTCAAAGGTATATTTGGATGTAAATTTCCCACAACCATAGTCATCTAATCTGGTATAGGAACACACTCCAATTATGCTTATGAAATAGGTGGAAAAAAACAAGCAAGCAATATACTGAACAAGGGAAAAGAACCACTTCACAGAGAACCTCATAAAATGAGTAGATCACACAACACCAATAGAGGGACCATATAGTTTTTAGACAAATATAGGCCTCATGATATCTTATTTACATTATTAAATAAGGAGATGATCACACTTCATTCCACTTATCACCATCCAACACATTATATACATAGGATACAAAATAAACAATATTACTATTTTTATAAGATAAATGGACATTAAGATAACAACTATTATGCACTCTGAGCTCATATTGACCAGTATGTCAATAAAGGCATTATAACATTTACATAGAGGACATCGAGGTCTTAGTCTGCAAAATCTCCTAGATCACACTCCTCTATGATTGAGGCATCCCAAGATGTTCCTTTTAAGGAGCCATTGGTTACTCATCATATGATCCATGTGGTTTCTAAGACACCTACTTATGTGATATCTCGTGCACCACATATTAAAAAAAGATGACAACTAGTTCACAGAGACCCACCTACTTATAACAACATGGTATAAAAATGGAAAATAATTCAATTCCTAGTTATAGTGTAACAATCGATTAAGATATTTAAAACAGATCACAAAATTAGGACACAATTTGACAATCAATTAAAATATTTGATAGGAATTAGGACATAGTTCAACAACCAATCAAGATATTTACCAAAGATCAAAGAGATTAGAGCATAGTTTTAGTATGACAATTTCTTAAATTATTTGCTATAGAGTCTTCACACTTAGCTACTAACAATGTACCACAAGCAGTATTAGTTTCAAAATCTACTTCTACACCAACACAAAATGAGCAGTATGGTCACTTGTTCACCATGTCATCTAGGTTCAGATAGTGCATACTGTAGTTACATGATCCACACTTAGATATCCTATGATACTCCTATAACACCCATACTAAAAACTAACATTCCTAATCCACCATACATGTCTATTGAAACATTCATAAATAGATAAACAATCTGTAACCATTACATAGACACATAACATATTTTTATATCACCATTTAAAATAATGAATATAATCAAACACATGAAAATGCACAATACCACATATAAAGATACCAATATACATGATACCCATACAAAAACAAACATCCATATATATTTATAACTTGATACATAGTTCTAATACAATAATACAAGTCAATAATCTGGGCTTGGTCCCTAAGACCATCCCCCTCATTGCCACTCTCTAATACATCCATACTGGAGCCAAAGGCTCTACTATCCCTTTAATACCATGATCAAAACCTACATATACTCTCTCCTATAATGCCTCCAACTCAACCAACACCTATGCATTATCTCATTATAGATGTATATAGTCATCCATTATCCCGCTACCTACCCTACCTAGAGTATCAAGTACATGCATAATTCATTTTTATATCTCTATATGTGCCTTATCCCTATCAGTATCTACTCACCTTATGCCATAATAGAAATGGTTTCTCAATCAAACAAGTGAGTATAGATGATAACAACATCTGTGTTCCTCTCCACTAGTCCATCATCTACAACATCATCAAGGGTATGTTGTGTTATTACTCATAGCACAGACTCAATGGTATTCCCCCAATACTCATAATCACTTGGACCTAAACATACCAACATAATACATTAGATACTTACCCAAGTAAATACACAAAAAAAAAACATAACATATAAATATATAATGGAAAACTACCCTCAATGGCCCTAAGGGGATTGACATCCAACACATCCTATGCAATGATCCCACCTTTTGGGAACAATGGTGCCCATCTATGCTCCTTTTACCATGATACATAGGCATCAATTGATCTTAAATTATCCACACCTAGTATATCAAGCATTGGATCCTTCTCTATCAACAAAATTAGAGCTAACTTTACAACTGATGGTCTAGGCTTATTCTCTGGCCTCAGTAAAGCTTGAGAACTCCTCAACCACACCAATGGAGCTATTGGTAGTACATCTTGAGTAACCACAAATTTCCACATCACTTTCTCATACTGAAACCTCTTAAATACATTGACCTAATGGTCATACAACCATCAACTCACTCGTACCCATCTCAGCTAGGCACCATCCTTAGACCAAACCTCATATCCCTTGTAGGGTCTCTATATAATGTCTTCAGCTCTTAACCTATCCAACACCTGTCAACACTACATTATACTCCTCTAGGCATGTAGGCTATACCACTCCACCTTTATGTAAACATCTTGGGGTGACTCTAATCACCTTATCGAGCCAATGCCAATCTACTCACTACTATATGCTGATAATCCCAATAATGTAAAAGACCCAATACCACTTGCATACATCTCCTCAGTGAAGCAATATAAATTATAATACAAGTGGGCTAGAAGAGTGTGACCCCTTGAGTACATGATGTTGTGATATTATATATCATATACTATCCCATGCATCCTATATGAGATAAATACCCCACTCCCATCCATAATAACAAATGAAGCTAGTACAATCACTAAAAAATTTTGCAATCATAAAACATTAAATGTAGTAATCAATGACAATAATATATCACTGTTACTCCCTGCTTATTGAGTCCCCATGGGCATCGCTAAAAAATACCTCACAACCTACTATGTAGCTTGGTCACCAATGGCCTCCTATATAACTACTCTTTGACCTGAAATTAGTAACCTTGAGATCCTATAGACATCCTCTAATGTGATAGTCATTTCTCTAGTTGGTAACCAAATGTGCTCGTATCCACGTTCCACCTCTCACACAACATTTTCATATTATGTTTATCCTAGGGCATCAGAGCCAATGATGCCACATGACCCAAATAGACTCTATGTACCATAACCATCTCCTCATCTATCAAGGGTAACCCCTGTAAATACTCTATCATCTAGCCACTCTGGAACTCTCTCATACAAACATCTACTTGTGAAATACAACCAAATTCAACATTAACATCATAGGATATCAAATAAATATACAAAAATAGTCATAAAACACCAATAAAAAATAATCACCAAAAACTTGGCCTAGTGTGCACTAGTGTTGCATATGAGATAGTAACACTAGACAATAGTGCCCTACCCAGGACACTAGCGTCATGTCCTAGACACTAGTGCCATTCTCAGGACAATAGCACCACATTTCTCAAAATGGAGCTAAACTACTTAATTTTCATTAAAAATGATAGAAAATGTACTAAATATGTAAAAAAATAGGGGAAAATGATAGATACCTTATTAGGGTAACCTTCTCCCTAGCCTGGATAAGTGCCTCCACCTCCTCATATCAGGTCGCATTCACTCCTTGTCTCTTCAACATACTTTTTATCTCAAAGAAAATAATCACCATAAATTCAAATGGTTCAAATGAGTTATAAAACCAATCAACTAATATATATAAGCCATGTTTTACAAATTCCACCTACTAAGGTTGATGTTGTGTACCAATTTTGCCAACTAATACCAATTTATTCTTAATACGATATCTAGAGAACTATAGATTCAATTTATGATCCATTTCTTGTGCAATGGACTTGACCCCAATGTACCTCTCCCTATATTAGTTCTATTAATATATTGATAAAATTAAACTCCACAAAATGATAAAAACTATATTTCCTTAACAAACTCAATATAAACCAAATTTCTATCCTACTACTAATTTAAAAATAAACAACTCAATTACAATCGATAAATTAATCAAACTCCCCAGCTAACTGTCACTAACATACCAATCAGTATCACTTTTGGTTAGACACCTTTACCATAGTTTTAGCTCTCTCACCAAAAGGGGGGCATATATACACTACTTATACATATTCACATAGACACACAGATTGGTTTAGATATAAATATTTGAATACATAGGTTTACTTAGATATTTAGATACACAAGTTTACTCAAATATATAGATATTCAGATACACAGGTTTACTAAAATATACAGTTATTCAAATATATAGGTTTGTTTATATATATATATATATATTCACATATACATGTTTACTTAGATACACAAATATTTAGATACATAAGTTTACTCATATATATAGATATTTAGATACACAAGTTTACTTAGATATATAGATATTCAGATACATAGGTTTAATCAAATATACAAATGTTCAAATACATATGTTTATTTAGTTATCAACTTTAGGGTCATGATGTAGGGCTCATGTCCTTAATCCCATAGGGATCCACTAGATTTTATAGATGGAATGGCAAGTTATACCATTCTCTATGTACAAATTACCAAGTTACACGTAGATTGCCACCAGGATGTCACCAAGATGTCACTAATATTTCACTAGTTTGGGTCACATGACTGACTACAATGGTTAATCCATAGCCTTTCACTAGACCCAAATTATGCAGGCCAAGCAACGGTTTTAACCTTCAATTTTAGATTATATACTTAGATTTAGTCCAAATATAATAGTGGGGGAAAACAAGCCTTATTTCTCCACATTTTTAGTTTACATTATCAGATTCCATCCAAATATCAAGGTGGGGGAAAAATAAGGTTTTTTTACTAACAATTTAGTTCACTATTCATATTCAGTATATGGGGCACCCACATTATGGATTTCCTCTTCACAACTTCATTCCAACTCCTATCCACTTTTTTGTCTAGGAAGTGGACCAGGCCTAGAGCACATCCACATAGGTAAGTATAGGTACAAATTCCTATTATTATTTTACTCTAGTACTCTCATTTCTTTGCATTACTATAATAAAAGGGGGATAAATGTATACACTCTAATTTGGTCAAGCAACCACAAGTACTATGCCTTTTTTTATTCTTTCACAAAAAGGTCTTAGTGATGAATGTAGTCCTTATCTTCATGGTCATTATGGGTCTTTTGGTATTTCTTATGTCTCATTTTCCATATTTTTTGCACCCTCAATGATCCTAAGTCATCCCCTCCAAGTCATAGGATCCCTTAGTCTCTTTTTCCTGATCTTTACTTTATTTTGGGACCTCAACACACTAACACCCTTATCTGGATAGTAAAGCCATTGATGCTAGTGTCCACTTCTGGTTCTAGTGTCCAATGGTTATTCTCTTCCATGTTTTGGGTCCTAACCCTCCCTTGAGCCTTCTCTTATTTTTATCTCTCTTTTGCATCTTGTTAGCCAAAGAATAAGGGTCTTACACTCAAATCAAAGTTACTTCTATATAAAAAGTCTCACAAGGCATTTTACATCTAGCACTTACTATCTTAGCACATAATTACATAAAATTAATTAATAATACAACTCATCACAGTGTATATTACTCAATTATCACATCTAGACTTGTATGCTTAATCAAAATAGGGCCTAAGTGAAAGTCATTCTAGCATATCGTGTGCATTGATTATACACATTCCCTAAGGGATAACTACATGTGATTTGAGACCCATAGCATTATGATTCATGTAGGCAGTGCTCAGGACAATAGGGATTTTGTCTCACATGATTGTAGTATCCCAAAACATTGGTTTTCCCTTTATTTTACATTTGATAAGATTGTTATTTCATGTGTGTATGTGTTCATTTGGTTTTTGAATGAGATCCACACAAAATAGTGACACAGATGAACTTCCAAAAGTCACATAATCACCTATAGGTCTCCAAAACTCTCCCACAACATATCTAAAAGTTTTAAGCAACTCTTCTACAAAAGGATACTAACATCATAATTAAACACTAGTGCCACTATCCTCATATGGGCACTATTGTCTGAAGCCTATTCTTAACAATAATCATAGAACGAAAGATGTCTAGTTGATCTCCAAGCCTTTTCTAGCCTCCTAATTTATAGAAATACCTATTTTGGGAAAAACTTGTCAAATTGACTATTCCCTATATTTATTTTAAGTTATTACTATTTTCAGCCCTTTAACAACTTGAGATTTACATATAAAGGACTTAACAATAACACATACATGACAATTGGCATAATAAACAATTATAATTAATTGTAATAAGATTTACACATAGATTTGATTTTTTAATATTTAATCTTAACAATGTCATAACCTATTGCTAACATATCCTCCTTGTGAAATGTGTTACAAATTTGTATACATTGACCCCATGATACAACTATTTTCTGAGGAGGGCCACCTATTCAACTTCCACAACTCCATCATTTTACAATGCCATTATCTCTAGAAGACACCTCTATGACCAAGCTGACATGGTGTCCATCACTAAAAGGTTTAAATGTAACACTATTTTGATATCAATCCTTTAGATGCTTTTATTAATAAATATATTTTCTTTATTTAATGGTCTCAGACTTTTTACCATAGTTCACAAGAATTATGCCACGCACGAAAGCCACAATAGCAGGTGAAGAAAAGAAATTATTTTCCAAGTGTTTATTATTTACCATACTCAAAATGAAGAAAAATTTAAACGGTACGCTTATGGGGTTTATGCTATTTTACTTATATGCATTAAGTTCATAAATCATCTTATTCTTGTGTTCTATTAGATTTTGGATATAGTATAATTTAGTTTTTGTTTATCAGTTATATTTTCAACACTTCATTTTTTCAATAGAGAAGGTTGTTTTTAGTTGGCATTTTTTATAGGTATTATTGTTTATGTGTCAAGTGCCAGAGGATCAACAAATTACATTGAAATGAACATTTTTACCATATGTAATTCTAGGAATGCCTTTTGGCACATGGTAGAGAGCACATGACACACAACACATTAATTCCTCTATGTTAAATGCATTAGCCATGAGAGGGGACACAATTCCTCTATGTTATATGTATTAGCCATTATTTCTATGGCATAGATTGTAGATACACTATATCCTTAAATCTCACAATTAATATTTTTATATTTACTATTTATTATTTTTTGGTATTTATTATTGTTCCACTGAGCTTACATTAAAAATTTACATGCAAACTAAACTTTAAATAATTTACAATATGAAGGCAGGGACTAACCATTACGTGACCCTTGTTAAATATAGTCTTTTAAAAGTACAATAAGTTATCAAAAATAAATCAATGGTTATAATAAAAAAATAATATAGTAATTAATAATAGTATGAGTTGTCATAATTATTGATTTTTAGGATGTCAACCTAAGAATATTCCCAAATAACACTCCTGGGATTATTTCATTATTTATATGAAAAAACATTAGAAAAAGTTTAAAATTATTAAAATCATATGCATTTTAAAATAATTGATTGGCTAAACAAACATGAGTTAATTGAAAAGTGATTCTTTTAGTCTCTGACCTTGGTAAGGACTAATAATAATGTTCAAAATCAAATCACAACAAACTACATAGGTTACTTTGATATTTAAATGCCATACATAAGTCAATTGAATGATAGAAGTAAACTAGTATATGTTAATACTTAGATGTGCCTAGGGGGAATAAAATTGATGGTTCAAAAATGTTTTGTGGACTTTCTCTATAATAAAATTCACCCTTTAGGTGCCATATCTTTCATTGTTTTTAATTGACACAATATTAATATTACAAATCATCATCCCCAAAAATGAGATTATTTCAATCAATGAAGAAGGGGATGATGAGGATTTAATGGACCATGAAGATGAGGTTGAAGAAGGAGATGATTAACATTTAAGGGATCATTGGATGATGAAGGCAAAGATAAATAAGATGATGATGGTTTATTGGAAAAAGACAAGGAAGTGGAAGATGTAAATAATGACAAACACCTTTTATTACTTAACTCACATGACTTTGAAAACTAGTACCCTAATGAGTCTCCAAAACACTTTTTTGAATAATATGACAAGTTTTAAAAGGATAACTATGACAATGAAAACAATTATGATATTGTGTGATTGTAATTTTGCATTATTCACATAATTACTATATTTAGTAATAAAAACCCAAGAATACAAACAACATCAAAGGA
Source organism: Torreya grandis (assembly GCA_037957365.1). Classification (NCBI taxonomy): domain Eukaryota; kingdom Viridiplantae; phylum Streptophyta; class Pinopsida; order Cupressales; family Taxaceae; genus Torreya; species Torreya grandis. The sequence goes on from JARHVA010000207.1 coordinate 3,643,579, forward strand.
GGGTATAAAGGAATAATCAGACAATTGAAATGGAATTCTTACCATCCTTTTTCTCTTAAAACTCTTATCCAAGATCTCCATGCTGATTTGAATGCAAAAATGGTTGGATGTGGATTGCTTGACTTGAGCTTCCAAGTGACTCCAATGGCTTCCTTGGATTATTAAATGGCTTGACAAGAGTGTGAGGATGTTTGATAATGGATGATTATGAGAGTATAATGGAGGCTTATTTCTTTCTAATTTAGTTTTACCATAACCCATACATGTCTTATATAAGATGGTGGAGGATAATTTAGGGAGTTTTAAATTATTTTAGAAGCCTCTAGTTTAGAGACTTCTAGAAATTTGGAGGAGCTTCCCTAGTTCTAGATATTTATTGATTGGTTTAGGAATAATGTAGGTTTAGGTGGGAGTTAATGAGTTTTAGGATTCATAGGAGTGTAGAAAAGGTAGGGTGGTAGGGTAGCTACAGGGTAGGTGAATAAAAAGGAATTTTAAATTATCAAGTGGGCTAGAGGGTAGATTAGTAGCTAAGTAAGCTAGTTAGTGGGTTAATAGGGTAATTAATTGGTTATAAGGGTATGGTAAGGTTCATGGGATGTAGTGAATTTTATGTAGGAATTAGGATATTAGTTAATTAGCTATGACTATGAGTATGAGTAAAATTAAAGGGTTTTAATAAGATTATTAGAGCAAATATATTTAGGTGCATACATTTTGCCCCTCTTTGAAATGTTATTGTGATTGGAGTGAAGTGGAAGGAGTAATGGTTTTTCAAAGATTAACCATTTCCTGGATGGGAATGTTGTTAGTAGGTATGATGCCCCCTCGAGGGAGCATGTAGGGAGGAATGAGTTGGATGGTCACTCAAACATAAGTCCATAGGGTGGGATAGGACCAAGATGATGATAAGGGATCTAGATGCCTTGAATATGGATGTAACTATGGCCGATATTGCTCGAGAATAAGTGCTATGGGATAAAATGATTGAGCCTTGAAAGATGAGTTATAGACAATGATTAATGTATAAAAAGGAGGTCAAGTGATTAATATGATAAGACTTGAATTCCTATGACATAGACATTATTCAAGAAATAAAGAGATGGGATAGGCCATAAGCTAAAGATAATTCCCATAGCAAAGACTCATGTTAGGGATTACAAGAAGCCTATAAAGGACATTAAATGGGTGATTACGAATAATTGTGATATTTGTAGGTTAAAATTATATAATAATGTTGAGTGACCCATCTAAGATGGGATAAAATTGAAGATTAATAGTGGCTGAACTAACCTTGGGCACAAAATTATGGCTAGGTACTATCTACATAGTCTTAAGAGACCTCAGGCTAATGTAGTTCTAACTCAGTATTGGGGAATGATAACAGGGAGATGGAAGGCCATGCCTCAAGAAACTTAGGGATGATATTTGATGATTAAATGGAAGAAAATATTGTGAAACAAGATTCAATAATGAAAATTAGGAAACATGGTAGGATAATTGGTGTAACGAGGGGTTAAAAGGGTGATAGGGGTAAAAAAGAGAAAGGGGGTGAAAAGTCTCATTTTATCTTTACCCTAGTTGACTTAGTTACTCTAGGGATCCAACTATGGATCATATCCCATGCTCATTGCATCATAGAGAGAGGGTCAAAGAGCACTAGAGACTAGCTAATGTGTGACCACCGATAAGTATTCAGCCCTTATCCTGTTAAATTTTATGTTTTTTCATTTATTAATGCATTAATTGCTTATACATTACATGGTCATAATATCATAACTATGGGTAATGCCCTTAGTGGCGATATTATGCCTACAAGTCATGATATCATGGTCATGAACTATGGTATTACAATACCACAAAGATTGATTTATGATATTTCCATACCACAAGAAGCAAATTATGGTTTTGCAAAACTAAAAGGTTATAGTCATAGTTATGCAAAACTACAAAAGGTGAATCAATGATATTATCGATATCACTTGTTAGGGCTAGGTCATGATCAAAAATATTATGGGTGTTAGGGTAAAGGATTAGGGGGGAATTAGGAGGGTCTAGGAACTTAAGTTAATAGGGTGGATAGTTAGTGGGTGGATAGGATGAGGTTGGATAGGGTAGGCTAGGGTCTTAGGGGGAGTTGGTGATGGATAGGAGTGGGTTAGGTTGGGGAAGATAGAAAGGGGTGAGTTAGAGTTAGGGTAAGTTAGGAGATGTTAGGATGGAGGTTAGAGGAATAGTGGGTTTAGGTGGGTTATGGGAATTAGAGTGGTAAGGACTTAGTGTAGGGTTTAGGATGGATAAGATTACTTGAAATAAGTCAAGAAATGAAGGGTAAATGGGCTGAAGGGATTAGGGTAGATGAGTGAATGGGGTTTAGGTTGGATTAGGGTAGGATAAATTAGATTAGGATAGAGTAGGATAAGTTAGAGGGATTAAGGGCATAAGGATAGGGTATAGGGGGATGGATGGGATTAGGTACGTGTGAGTTAGAGTGGTTAGGTGATTAAGCTAGTTAAAGTGCTGAGGTGAGAAGGGGGGAATAAAATGGGATAAGTTAGGATGGGTTAAAGATTAGGGTAATGAGATGAGTGGGGTTTAGTTGATGGGGTGGATAGGTAAGTTAAAGGGAAAATATAGTTAGGTAGATAAGGTGGAGTGATGAGGGTTTAAGGGGGGTAGTGAAGATAGGTTGATAGGATAGGATAGGTGTAAATGTGATGACGTGACCATTATTTGATAAGATACATGATTGGTATAGGAAGATTTAATAGTGATGGCATCTTGACTATGACATCCTTAGTTATTGCATGAGATGTATTTACTAAAACTAGAGTATGACATGCTAGAGTTGATCAACCTATACTATGTTGCAACCATGCTAGTAGTATGAATCAACAAAGTGTCATATACCTAGTTGAGAGGTGGCACTCAGAGATGAGCACTTTTCATTTTGTGATGGGAGAGATGATTGTCACTCTAGAGTATATATTTTGTATCTTTCAACTTCTTATGAGAGGCCATAATATATACTGGTGGTCACACATCCTCAGTTTTATAGTTAGAGGCTGGTTGGGAGGCTATATATTGGAGTATGATATGCATGAGTGGACATAGATAGGGCCTTAAAGGAGGGAACAATTAATAGGTTGATGTTGTGATGTTTCTTGTGGCTAGCATACTATTATTAGATAAGAGTAGGTAGTGGTTCCACTTGGGATTGGGAGATATAGTGTTAGACATGGTTCAAGACTACCGAGTGTTTACCTAGGGTTTGGTTGTATTAGCACACTTATACTAAGAGCTGCACATGAGAGCATATAGAGGAGCAATGAGCATGGGCCCATCTCTTCTACTGTAGATATGGAGCTAGGATCACATAGTTATATAGTGACCTCTAGGTACACGTGTAGATAGATATCCCTATGAGCCCATAGTATTTGGTTGGTACATTATTTTGGGAGTACAAAGATCTCATACAAGGGAGATCCAATTCTATAAAATAGGCATTAGATAGCTTACAGCCATAGCACATTATATGGATGATGTATAGATAGGTTTAGTTCAGGTGGGTTGAGAATGTAGATGTGACATGATTCACCCTAATAGATTGATACCTTACTAGATGTCAATACTATATCATTGAGTGTTATAGACCTGATCATGTGTAGTGGAAATTCAAGAGGCCATAGGATGTACCTGGTGAGGAACACTTATTTACCTATAGTGATAGAGAAAGGGATCAATGGGGTATACTTGTGGATAGGGTATTAGCACATGTTGATTATGAGAGCATTTCCCTAATGACATGGGACTACCAAATGTCGATTCTAGATCTTGGTGTGATAAAAATGTATACTCATTGGTGGGCTCATAGGTGGCTACTTAGGTTACTCAAGCGATGAGCTAGGGTGAGGAGGGGGTAGTGTAGAGGCTGATATAAAAACATGTTAGACTTGGGAGGAGGTGAGCGAGGAGATATCAACCCTAGATATAAGATCAACAGGATGGGTAAGGGGGACTAGGTGTCATGGATGTGGATGGGGAAGATCAAGGAGGCTTAGATGGGGGTCAAATAGGGGTTGGGAGATAGGTTGGAGGGAGTGGGGGTGGAGATGAGGTAGGGACATCCTGGCCACCCTTGATAGAGGATGAGTGATCATTATTAGAGAGGCTTAAGAGAGAGCTATAAGCCCATGCCTCAAATATTTTAGGTATCATTGCAAAGAGAGACATGATTAGACCACACTTATAGGGGCAGTTAGCACAGAGGGATGGATAGTTGGATAGTACATAGGGACAAGTCACAAGTTTATAGGGGTATGTGGCTACATTGTAGGGACACATTCAAAGTAGAGATGCCCAGACAATAGTTTTAGAGAGTAGTATTTAGAGCCAGGATGCATAGAGTAGGACTTTACAAGCCCAGATTAGGAAGTTACAGGCTCAAGTGAGGGATTTTATTGGAGATGTGTAGGTGGTTGAGAGGGATAAGGAAGAGGGGGATGCAACCATGTTAGAGAGGGGGATAATGGTAGTTATGAGGTAGATTACATAAATGACATGTGAAGCTTAGTACTACAGATATCTTTATGAGGCATTAGTGCCACCTAAGTGATGGGCAATGACATTTAGAGCCAATTATTCATAGTTAGTACACTAGCCTCCCAAGGGACCACCTAGACCATAGTCGGGTTTTGTGATAGATGAGACTTCTATCATTTGATAGATATTTGTATATTGTATCACATTGATGCCCGTAGGGCTCATATTTGTATTTATATATTTTGACATGGACTCCATGTGGACATTATGGATTGTTATATGTGATTATGATTTTTTGTGATATATGATGTGATGTATTGTGATTATGTTATTGATAGATGAGTTAGATGATGTGATTTTTAGACATATATATATATGTATCATGGATGAAAGTTATGTGATTATTATGTGATTTGATTATTGTGCTTATAATGTTGTACTAGTGATGGATTAAATATTGATGTTAGATGTTTAGACATTTTATTATATGATGATGTAATGGATATATTGTAAATGATATTGGTGCTGATTAATTATGGATTGATGTGATGTGATTTTTTGATAATGATGAGATGGTTTATATTATATGAAATGGATATGATTTTGTTGATTAGGGATGATGATTATGATTATGTGATGTTTACTATTTATGATCAATGTGTTAATAAAATAATAAATTATTTTTAATTATGTGTCTAAAAAATTATTGTTAAACCAAAAATCTTCCTGCACCAAGGAGATTGATGGGTATGGGATAATAGGTTATGATGATGAGATTAGATACTTGTATGATTTAAAATATTGGATGGGGGGAATTTTGAAGCCATTAAAGATGTAGGCAATCTAATTTACTATTGAACATGTGAGTAGAAGTGAGCCAATGACATGATAGTGGTCAAGCGATCATTGAAGTCACAATGCATGGGAACTCCATTTTGGGTGACTAGCGTAATTTTTGAGCTTGGGTAGTCACTTAGACCATCTTTTTTCCTGTTTGATCACACACACACACACACACACACACACATATATACACAAGATAACAAGATCTTAAAATTTACTATAATGACAAATATTTACAAGACTTAATGATTTAATCAAACAGTAACACACATACACACATATATAACAAGATAAGACAAAACATAAAAAATGACTAAGATAAGGATGTTTTATTTTTATACATTTGAATTTAATAAACAACCTAAGGAAATGATGTGGGAAAATGATTATTTACAATGGACTTAATAACAAGGTTACAAAAATATTCTAGGAGGAACAACTTGTTAGAGACATAGTGAAATATAGACATGGGGTGAATTTTGCCCAAAAGTGTTCTTATCATGACCGAGACAAAGGTCCAAACTAATCATAAACAACTATTTTTAGGGTCTAGAGTGAATGATTAGGATTCTGTTGTAGAGTGCATGATGGATCCTAGAGTAATAATAATATGTGACTGTTAGATGATGATGAGATTAGTGGGGTCTTGTGGATCGTTGCTTAGGGATGGAGATGGATAGATAAGGATGGATGCAAATTGATGCTAGTAGGAGAAATAATCATCAATGAGGATAAGATTGGGATATGTATTAGGGTGTCATAGATAGGATGGATGATGTATCAAAATTATATGGAGATATTATAGAAAACTCTTCAACAAATATTCCCCTCACATGACTAACAATGACTTGCCTCAACTTGAAATGCATGTCTCTTAATTCTACCTAAGTATGAAATATACACCCACTATTAAGACTAGGGTTAGCTATAGAATGATGAAATGGAATGAAAGGGAGAATAATAATGGCAATGGATATGCCCCTAAGAGTGGGGACTCATAGATGGAGGTGTATAAATCCTTTCAAGTATAAAAACATTTCAAATGCATGATATTCATAGACTCATCGAGATGATCACCTTTAAGAGTGGCTAATATGTAGGCTCTAGATCTGAATTTTAAAATAATGATATAGGGCCTAAGCTAGTTGGCTTCAAATTTTCCCTTCTTGTCCTAGTCTACATTGGTATTCCTTTAATTCTCCTTGAGGACTAGGTCACTGACTTAAAATTCTTAAGATTGGATCTTTTTGAGATATTGGCCTTTTAGCTTATTTTGATATGCTTGAAGATGATTTAAAGCATTTTGAAAATTTTCATCCAAAATTTCAAGCTCTTGTAGCCTTTCCTATCTAAGATTATGGTCGATAATGATGCCCTAAAAAGAGATGTGTAAGGAAGGCAACTCAACTTCAATGGGCAAGATTACTTATGTTCCCTAGACTAAAGAGTATAGAGTAGCCCTAGTTTATGTGTGGACTCTAGTTCTATAAGACCAAAGTACAAGCTATAATTATAAATGATAGTTTATTCCTACATCATTGATGATTTTATTTAGAATCTTAAGTGTCTTATTAGTAGCTTTTGCTTGTTCATTCTCCTAGGGACAATAGAGGGTGTAAAAATGTTGCTCAATGTGATAGTGTTTACACAGGTCTTCAACTTCTTGATTTTTAAAAGACTTGCCATTATTTGACAATATTTTGGTTGGGAAACCAAAATGGCAAATGATTTGATTTAGTATAAACTTTGAGATTTTTAGACCTATAGTATAAATAAGTGGCATCGATACAACCCATTTTGTAAAGTACTCCATCGTTATGATTATAAACTTGTGCCCATCAGATGATGTTTAATTTATCTTTCCAATCAAATCTAATTCCCATATGTAAAATGGACATGGGATCATTATGGGTTACATTTCTTATGCAGGGGCATGAATGAGATTACCATGTTTTTTTATAGGTTACACATTTACGTACATATTGGTAGGCATCCTAATCTATTGTAGGCCAATAATATCCAATCTTGAGTAGTTTTTTGGCTAGGGCCATTCCACTGACATGGTCACCACAAATACCATCATAGATCTCCTTGATTGAAAGATTATCCTCCTCTGAGATCAAACATCTCAACAAGGTCCCGTAATAACCTTGATGATAGAGCCTACTATCAAGGATGGTGTAATGGGATGTGTGATGGATAAAGGCCTTACATTAGTGATGATTGAGGTCCAGTGGTAGGATATTATCATAGAAATAGGTATATATGTCACGATACCATGGTAGACTAGGATTGAGGATGGCACAAATTTGAAAATGAGCCATGGATTGATGAGTTGGTAATATCAAATGTTTAGTTATAAAATTACCTTTGAGGACATCTTTTGGAAGGTTGATCAAAGATATAAGAGTTGTCATGGAGTTGAATACTTTATTACTTCCCTTTGGTACTTGTTCAAATGTGATAGATTAAAATTTTTTTCTTTAATTAATCCACCAATTATTTAAAGGGAAAAAAAATTGTCCTTTGTTTAGAACTCCTCATTCACTTAATAATAAATCGTGAATCACCAAAGACCTAAAGGTGTTGGATAATCCACTAGATGGCTAGTTGGAAACTGATAATTAAGGCCTCATATTCAGATATATTATTGGTACATGAGAAATCAATGCAAAAAACTTTAGGGATTAGGTCCCCTTGTGGGTTTACCAAAAGGATTACCGATCCCAACCCATATGTGTTAAAAGAGCCACCAAAATATAATTTCATGCTATTTGATTCTGCAGTAGTCAATATGGACTCATCTGGAAAAGTTATGATAAGAGGCTTGGTATCTACAAGGGGTACTTTCGCAAGTTTATCCCCAATTACTTCTATTTTGAAGGCCTTTTATTGGCATATTCTATGTCAACATCATGTAAAAACATAATCCACTTGGCCATCCTACCAGTTAGAGCAAATTTTGATAGCATGTACTTAAGGGGATCAACTTTGGTGATGAGATAAACTTGGATATTGAGTATATAATGCTTGAGTTTTAGTGATGTAAAGAAAATGATCTATCAATCTTTTTTGATAGGGGTATAATTAATCTCATAGGAGATCAATGTCCTACTAAGATAATAGATTTACTTATTCCTTGCCTTCATCATTATGTTGAGTTAGAAGGGCCCCTATTACACAAGGTGTTATAGATATATATAAAAACAACAATCTTCCCATGACTAGTGGTGATAAGATCAATGACTTTGCCATATATTGTTTAAGATTGTCAAAATCCTATTGACACTCAAAGTTCTAATTGAAATGAGTCCCCTTATTTAAAATATGGGTGAAGGGCTGACATTTGTTTACTAATTATGAAATAAACTGACAGATGGCATGTAATTTGCCTTGAAGGATCCTGAGTTGCTTTAGATTTCTAGGGGGAGGCATTTCCACAATAGCTTTGACTTTAACCAGATCAACCTCAATGCCTCTCATGGACACTATGAATCCTTATAGTTTACTTGAGATGATTCTAAACACACATATCTTCGGGTTCAACCTAACTTTGTATTCTTGGAGTCGCTCAAAGATTCTTCTTAAGACAACATGATGTTCAAATTGGAGTTTTGACTTCCCTAGGATATCATCTACATAATCTTTGATGATGTCATGCATCATGTCATGGAAGATGATGGTCATTTCCCTTTGGTAGGTAGCACCTATGTTTTTAAGACTAAAAGGCATCAATTGATAGCAAAAATTTCCCCATGGAGTAATAAATTTTGTCTTGTGTTGATCCTCAAGTGTAATTTTGATTTGATTGTATCCTGAAAACCCATCCATGAGGGATAAAATCTCATAACCTATAGTGGAGTCCATGATTATGTCTATATTTGGCAAGGGAAAGTCATCTTTAGGACATACCTTATTGATATAACATAAGTCATTACAAATATAAATTCCACCTTGTGGCTTGGCCTCAAGAACAATATTAGATATCTAGTCAGAATAATCAATGGGGTGGATAAATTCGGCTTCTAGGAATTTATGTAATTCTTATTTGACTAAAAGATCCACCTTGGGGTGTATCTTCAATTTTTTTTACTTTATTGGTTTTGCATTAGGATGGACTACTAAATGATGCACTACCAAGGAGGGATCAATCCCTGGTATGTCTAAATAACACCATGCAAATACATCTATATAATCTTTCAGCAACTTGATAAAAAAATATTATTCCTTGGGTGTAAGAATTTCCCCCAATTTGACAATTTTAGAAGTCTCTTTTTTTCCAATAATGACTTCAATAACTTACTCAATGAGGAAGGGTGATTGGTCATGAGGATATGTTGTGGGTGATGGTAGATTCTAGATTTTTTATGCACAATCATCTGGGAGCTTTATACCTAATTTTGAGTAGAATTCAAATTCATCAAGAGAGGGTTGAAAGTCCTATAGATTTTGAGAGGAATCTTCATCTTCATAATCCTCTTATTCAATTTTATTAAGGCATGTTTGATACTCTCCAAAATAAACTGACTCATTGTGACTAATAAATAACCCTTTCTTGTGATCTCCTGATGGCATAAAGTCTCATGCTCCCAAATATTTTATAATGGCCTTGTCACTTTGAAACATGTCAAAATAAGGCTCATGTTTTTTATCCCAATCTATTAGGGTAGGCTAACAAAGGGAGATGTTAATGGTGGAGATGGTAGTGTCATAGATGAGATTGGTGGTAGCAAGATCTTCATAAAGACTATAAATAAAACCTATTTTGATTTCTTTGTCAGATGAAGATTCCTCAAGAATTGAATAAGTGTCCAAAATGATATTGTGTAGGTCGATGCCAAGAGGTTTATACCATAGACCAAGATGTTTTGGGTGTTCTTGAAACCTTATAGGTTCCAGCCTACCTTGTTCATGTCTCCCTAGTCCTTTACCTTGATAATTCATATTTTGCAACATCTTTTAAATTTGGGGGTACTTCTATCTATGGAATGCAAGGGTCTCATTGTCTAGAATAAGCCATGAATCATTTAAATCATCGAAGTACTCTTCTAATAGTAGACCTACACTAGTAAAGTTTGTAGATCTAAATTGATAGATGATATGGTTATTTTTCCTCGTAGTTGGGGACTCATAGCTTCAAGGGGAGAGTGGTAAATATCCTACATAAAAGGTCTTAGATTCATATTCTCCATAACTTATGGAAGTGATCGTGAGACATGTGACATATGGGGATATATCTAAAGCAGGTATTAAATAATCTATGTGGACATACTTTGTAGTTATTGGATTAGGAGTGGAAATATGTGTGCTAGGGTAATAACAAGTAGGATGGGATTTGTCCATCTAACAGCTGTGGAAATGTTCTATCTCCCTGAGGATGGTAACCTTCATGCCTGAATGAGGGAATTTTAAACATAGATGGAAGGTGGAAGGAATTACTTGCATTTTATGGATCTATGGTCAATTTAGAAGTATATTATATGGTTGATCGACATCCACAACATGAATTAAGGTCTGATGGATGACAGGGTCCCCAACAATAAGAAGATAAATGGTTTCTACAAATGGCCTTTCATTATCATCATATGCCTTAATCAAGATTAAATTAGGCCCTAACAATGCCTTGGAGTACCCCAGCTTCTTTATAAAATCCAAGTTGCACAAATTTAAATAAAATCCTCCATCTATGAGCACCCGAGGGATTTTATGGTTGGAGATGGAAATTTCTATGAATAGTGGATAATTATGATGCAGGCCAATATGAGGCATGTCCTAGGCATTGAAAGTTATTTATTGTGAGGGAGACATGTGACACACCAATTCTTGAAATTGGAGAGTTTCAATATCTCAAGGGACTTTGAGGTCATTTAAGACTTTATTAAGAATCTCTTAATGCACTGATGATGTTTTAAGAAGATCTATAAGAGATATTTGGGTTAGAGTCTTATCAAGATGTTGGATTATTTCATATGGCTTATCAGAAGATGTGAAGAATTTTTTAGAGACATTGACCTTTTTGGATGTTGAATTGGATGGGTCTTTGGATGGTGCTTCAGGAACTACAACTTTGTTATGTCATGTGGTTACTACACAGTTAGTTGTGGTTCAAATAATCTTAAGAATTGTGGATGGTGTTATTGTGGGCTCTTGGGGGTTGAATATTTTGATGGTGTTGACATAATGATATGGGTGGCATGGTAATTAGTTTTATTAGATGTGGAGACTTGACCCTAGTCTTTGGGTGGTTTTATTTGCCTCTGATCATGTTTAGGCAATGGGAACTGATATATTCTGAGCTATTGATTCTTAGATTGGTTGGTCAGGATCTCCCCTTCTACTTCAATGTACCCTTTCTCAATTAGATATTGGATATATTATTTCAATTGCATGCATTTTTTAGTATCATGGCCTTTAACTCTGTGGTATTAACAAAATTCATCTTCATGATACCAATCTAGTTGGGGTTTGTTGCCATCCAAAGGTCAAATTTTTGGGAGAGTGATCATGTTTGTAGCTATTAAATGTTGTAGGACCACTTATGAAAGTATCCCGAGAATAGTGAGAGGCTTTTTTCTTATTTAGGGTTTAGGCTTCCCTGTGGTACTCTTATGACAAAGACATTTTACTAATTATTAAGGGACATTTTATGCACTATTTGAACTTGTTATTTAGAAATTGTGACTTCATCCCCTACGACATTTTTGTTCTTATTAGATATTTTTGTCTCAGTGGAAAAGGTGTTATTTTGATTATGACTTTATTCACTTTGGGTATATAATTTGGTTATACCTTTTTCAATGAGGGCCTTTTTGATTTGGATCCCCTTTTATATGATCTCATCAAAATATTTTTCAAAATTTAGCTTTAATTAATATTTCAATTCAATATTAAGGTTGTCAATGAAAATTTTGGCCAATTTCTTCTATGGGATCATGCAACAGAATTGGCTGGCAAGACTTCTCCAACATTTTAGAGATGAGGTTAGGCTTTCCCCATTTCTTTGTTTAGTGTTTTAAAGAACCATGATAGATATATCATGATTAATATTGAGAAATAAGTGTCTTACAAAATTCTCAGTCAACTCCCCAAAGCTAGATATGGACCCTTTGGGCAACTGCATAAACCACTCTAATGCGGGCCCCATGAGACTTTTAGGAAAAATATTGAGGAGATAAGCATCATCATAAGCAACATCATGACCCGCTACATAGAATTATTGTACATGATCCCAAGAATCCCCTTTCCCTCTATATTTTTTTAATTTTGGAACCTCAAAATGTGGTGGGAAAGGTACTTGTAAGATGCTCACCTCTAAAGAAGAGGTACAAAAATCTTCATACGTTTACTTCATTTCTTGTATACAAAGATTGATCTACTAAAGATCCTCCTTTTTTATCTTCTACTCTTGAGAAAAGGATGGGTCTATGAGAGTATTGGAGGTTTGAGTATGACTAGTGCAAGGTATAAAATGATCGATTTTGGTGTTTCTAGCATGTTACCTTGGGGAAGACAATCTTTTATTTTGGGTTCCAAATTGTGAGGCAAGGGAGTTAGTTTATTGGGTTAGTTGGTCTAACCGATCCTCCAAGGTGGATATTCTAGTATTATCCTCAATATCATTATTTTGGAGGGTTTTTTATTGTTCTTTTTCTTCAATCTCTTGCTTATGATCCACAAATTGTCAACTTTTTGCTCTTGGTTGGTATTGTCTTGATGATGTGGAGTGTTGGGCCTAGTAGATAGATGGATTAGATGTTTCAAGAGGTTTGGGTCAAAGTTAGGAGGTAATGTTCCCCCCATGTCAATGACTTAGGCTAGGATTTTATCATGTTATTCATAGATATATTGATCAAACTAGTCTTTAATCTCATCACTAAAGAAGAAGTCATTTATGAATCGATTCATTTTCCTAGTTGGATCCTTGTCCCATTCTAAGAATTTGGGCATGGGTTCTGATAGGCATGATGGATGACAAGGGTGATGCGAGAAAAGTGATTAGGTGTGTCTTTAATGTAGGGTGGTGGAAGAGGATGTGACTTTGGATACTAATTTTGTCTAAAAACCAAAAATAAGACTGGTCAAGAAAAATGATTTAGATGTGACTTATATTTATAATTGGGAGGATAAGAAGACTAGGATGACCAAATACTATCAAAACAATCACCTTATAAGGATTAAATTTATCAAAGAGACTAAGGAGATAAGGGGACTAAATACCCTTCACACTATCAAGATGATGATTTTATGGGTGCTAGATATGAAAAGGTAAGATGATGAAGCAATGGGTGCTAGATTAAAGCCAAACAAGGTTGTAAGCATTGATAATGTCTAGTCAAGGATAGAAGTGATGTTTAGGATAGAAAATGATGGGTGACCACTAAAGTTTGATTTCAAGATAGTTGTTATCCAAAAGTGTGAAAAGTGATATGGAATGGGTTGTTTGTTTGATTTTAAGATGGGATTTTTCTTAGGGTTATCTAGGTGTTTTATGGCAACAATGGGATGGGTTGACTCAGTTCACAAACAACATGAACTTTTAGAACAACACACAAATAACATGATCAGTTACAAGCCCTAATTTAGTCAACTAAATGGGTGTATAACCTAATGTCTACACTATCTAATGGCTTCATGGGTGAGGATGTAGGCCAATGATCCATTATAAAATCAACTAAACCCACTTTACCCCATCTACACTTGACGGTCAATTGGGAATTGATCCTAACTCCAACAATAGAACAGCTATTACGGTCGATAGGTCCTATGTTAGGTTTACACAAGGGTGTCTAAGGGAGTCTCCAAGATACATAAAAGTACATGGGACATAAATATATATATGGTGTTGTCTACTACCAAGCTTAGAGAGTTAACTCTTCGCCTTCATGGATGACATGTATGGGGTCAACCACTTAGCCTAATGATAATTGTCCTTGATATTTATACTCCATCAAAATATAGAGTTTAGTAAAATACATGGTGATTTAATATATGACACCAACCCCTAATGAATAAGTCTATGTATCGAGATGAATTCCATGTCATGTGTTATCTTAGACTCAATGGACTAATATACAAGCAAACAAGATTAAATTATTCGATTAATTAACTATGTGAGGAAATTGAAAAGTAAACAAGCAAGTCACACACACAAGATGTATACAATTAAAAAGATCAAAATATGTAAATTAGGCACTCCTACAAGCACAAGGATTATAAAGTTAGATTTAGCTCCTTCATCTCGAAAGGTTCTATAAGAAATGGGTTAGTAGTTTGAACTCAAGCAAAATTGCCTATTTCTTACAAAACCATAAAAATACAGTCAACGTAAATCAATATTGTTGTCACTTTTATTTTCAACCTTTGAGGAGATTAATAATATCTCCTCATCCAAGTGGCACAATGGAAACATCTCACTTGTTGTGGGTAGTCAATTTGGTGAGATGAATCTCTAGAATGAAGAGCTAGCTCCCTAAATTTGCCTTGAAATGCTTTCACCTATACTAACTAATTGTTTATGGAAAAAAGGGATAGATTTGGTATGAAATGAAACCTATTATAAGTGGTGATACACCAAGATGTTTACCTTAATACTATTTTACTCCATCACTTTGAAACAAAGAATACAACTCTAATTTAAGAGTCCTAGAATGCACTAACATCAGTATTTCAATATGAAGGTGCCACATATGAAGACTATCTGAGGTAAGTGGAAACATAGATAATTTTATAGATGCTAATACTTCATTTTACACTTAATAACATGTAAATACACTTCACAACACTTCATATGACCTGCTAGGCATGGAATCACTTGTATCAAACACGGAAGGATTGAGAGAAAGCAAAGATAAATAAATCTCTCTTACCCATTCACTATCATATCTTCACACACTTTAACAGGCTGATATATGAACTCAAAACTGAATTTAATATATTGTATAAGGCAAGTACAATGTCAAAATTAGTAGGGCTTCACCATACCTAGTGTGGTATTAGATTACAAAGGCCAAAATGGAAATTCTTATAGAGTTTGAGAGAGAGAAGAGAAGAGAGAAGTCCAAGGGTCATAAGGACACTTTTCAAGCTAATAAACCTAGTTATTTTTTCATGATAAGAGTATTTGGGATGAACCATGCAATTTAAAGAGCTACAAATGTCAATCCAAGTCATAAACTTCATGAAAAGTGGCAAAAAACTCCTCATTTTGGTTCAAAAAACTGCCTACATGATAAGCTCTATTTGAACACCCTATAACTAATTGGGACAATGTATGATGATTATAATGAAGTTTAAGGATATAAAACATACTTTTACATGCATTGGTTGTAGGCTTGGTCATCTAAAAACACCTATAAAGTAGCAATCATCATCTGTAGTCCAAAAACACTCTTTTCATGCACCCTGCACACTTGTCATCAAATTTGGCTTCAGTTGCTCATGTAGATATCATAGGAGGAAGTTAATGACACATGTAAATACCCTCCATGTCATTATAATAACCAATTACACCTTAAAAATTGATTCACTTGAAGTTTTCACACTTCTCCCTAGCTTGTCTACTAGGCCAATTTTGATTGGCTGAGTCGAAGCACCTAGTTTGGACACTTAGAAGTTTCCTTAAGGCATTAAATTACCATATGGAGTTATAAAAAATCTAAATATTGCATCCAAACTTGATTTCATCTTCAGACTCTTCCTATAGCATGCACAATGTTCAAAATAGTTGGAAAAATCTTGTTTCTCACTCCATCCATACAATTCCATACAAATCATTCTGATGGGGAGTAGCCTGACTGAGTACTAACAAATATGATCCTTGTTTTGGGAAAACTATGCCATTTTGATGTATTATCTCCTTAATTTTCTACATTGAGTCTAGACCAAGGGTTTAGGAGGGGTTTCGGTGAATTTTTCTCTTAAGGTTGGTTCATAAAGGTTTCACATCCAATATACAAAAAAATTACACAAAATCATTGTTCATTATCCCTATCAACTCTTCCAAACTTCTTATATTCCCATGCAAAGCCCTCAAAGAGATCTAAGCATTACAACCTAGCCTATCAAGCTTGTTCTTGCTTAACCTGCATGATAGTGTTGGTCTGGAGCCAAAAATGGCTTGCTTGATGTTTTATATACACAAAAAAAAAATTAAACACCTCCTTCTCCATCCCATAAACATGTTTCAATAATAATTAAAGCTCATCTCAAGGTGAAGTGATCATGACTCTCCTTTTGGACCTTTAGGCCTAGCCATGCCTAGTAGGTCTACTTTGTCCTTGAGACTCAATATCAATTTTTATGGATTACCCTACATTATGAAAGCTTATACACATCTAATTTTATCCCATATACATACTTTGGCCCATTAGAAATTTTTCTTAGGTCCATAATTTAAAATGACCTATTGTTTGGCCTTTAGGCATAACCATGCCTATTAGGTCTGACTGCAACCTTAGGAGTATGGAGTACCTTGTTGAGTTTCATCCCATTAAATAAGGTTCTTAATGTTTAATTTGATTTAATCAAGTCCAGACACCTCTCTCCAAGGTCCAAGCAACTTAAAATTCACCCTATCACCTCCCTTCCTCAAACCTGCCTATCTATGTACAAGGGGAAGTACCCCCTATCTGAGTCAAAATAAGGGGTACTTACCCTTATTTTATGAACCAAATGTAGGTATTATAGACTTATATAAGTTTAAAATATCCTCTTTACAAAAAAATTTCCCTTGGTCATATCTTTTTATCTTCCAACTCTGCAGTAAACCAAAACAAATCGTTGACAATGTAGACTATGCAAGGTTCCTTGACATGGACTATGTTTTAGGTGACTGAGGGTTCCTTAATTATTTCCCACTTATTAAGATTTTAGAGTCATTAAATTTTTTTTAAAACCCTCAATATTCCTCCCAAACTGCTACATACTCTTTATATTCTCTTTACTCAGTTAAAACTGAGTTTCATTATGACTATGTTGATCTCCAGAATCACACTTGTTGGTGTATATTACATGACTTAGTCCTAAACATAGTGTTAAAACACTCTATTTTAATGATTATATGGTGATATATCTATCATGAAGGTTATTTCTTATCATGCTTATACCCTTTGTATGCATTTTAGCTTCAAGGCTGAGTCTCTCTATACTTGACTGAGAAACCTTGTTCTATGGTGTGCTTGTAGGTGTGTGCTAGCTCTTTGAAACCTAGTTATGATGATTAAAAGACTTAATTTTAATTCCCTATGGTCCCATATCATTACCTTATAACTTTACTCATTTTAATTGTCTTAGAACAACACCTAAGCACCTATATTGGCTCACTGTCCAACAACCATCTAACTATGTACTTGCTTGTAGGTGTTTTGGCATGTTTAGCTTGATAAAGATGTTTTAAAACCCCATATAATATACTTGAATCATCCCAAACCTATTTTATCTCATCCCTTTTATTCTTAAACACTACCAACACCTCAACAATTTCAAACTGCCTATTGTCTGCCTAGGTATACATGAGCTTCAAATGAGCTTGGTTATGATGTTTTAAAGGTTATTTTTTTGATATTTGAGTTCACAAAGTATCTATCATACCTATTATCATCTTATATGGGCTAAACACCATCAAAAACACCTATGCCTAGGTCACTGTCTGATAGTCCAGCTATAGGTCAACATTTTCACATTGTATGGATTGAAAGATGACCGTGGGAGGAAAAACAATAGTCTATCCCTCTAATTTTATGAATTTTCACTTGAATCCTTGGAAACATCTTCATGTTTGGCATAGGATAATTTGTAATTTTGATTGAAGGTCTCATTTAGATCAAAACCTTATAGATTTTAGTTTGTTTCTAGTGTCTAAATTACAACTTTTGGGGCCTCCAAGAACCAATCTATATTGCTCATCCTCCCTTAAAAATATAAAATATCATTATAATATATGGAGAATACAATCTTAAATCATTAGGGGGCATTGAAAGTCCTTGAAACTATGTGAAATGTTATCTCTAAAACCCATAGAGCTTTTAATTTCTCAATTTAGGGCTTGTGTTTCTTGAACATAGTGATTACCTCTTTACAAGTGAACTACATTTCCATTTGTCACTTTGACACCTCAATAATTATTTAAAATTGTCCATTATAATGTTATAACTTCCAATAAGTTTTCCCCATTGCTCCAACTTCTTCATAAAATACTTCCTTTTATTGTTCACACTACCTATAGATGAACATCTAGCTGAGCAGGCAGTATAACCTTATACAATATGTGCATACTTGTAGTTTAGAATGTAGTTTGGATATTTTTACAAGTTTAAAATAACCTTCCTCACTATCAAAAGTCTTTCTTAGCTTAGATACTTCCCTTTCAATGTGATTTATCTCTATGAGGACCTTGCAGGTGGACTTAGGTTGAGTTTAGCATGCAGACTATGTGCATAGGCAGTGAATTGGAACTATGTATGGTGTATGGGTCTTGAAAAACCATTTTAACTCCTTAATTTTCCATATAAAATAATTTTAAAGTAACTTCAAAAACTTCTTTCAATGTGGAAACCTCCTCCAAAGCACCTGTACATGCTCATCAATGGTTGTCAGGCTGTGAATATTGCATATGATTATAAATTCATGAAAAATACCTTGAAGAATGAAGATTGGAAGGTGAAGGGGAGTAATATCACTTTTAAAACATTATGAAGTACCTATTACAACTCACTAAAACCATGAACAAGCATGAAGATACAAAACATGGTGAAAAATTGCCAACAACACAGAATGGGACCAGACTGTAAACTTGAGGTGATTGGACTCTCAAAACAACTCCAAACTTGAAACAAAACATGGTGAAAATTATATAAGGAATATAGCATCATCTATAACCAACCTCAACAACTAGTTTGTACAAAATTATCTAAACCAAAGCAATTCCCATAGGCTATATAAATTAGTAGGCAGATTTGAAAGGTTGACTTCTTAGGAATGGTTCATAAAGCTCAGACCACCATTCCTACTCAAAATAAAATAAAATGGAAGCTAACTAAGTTTATGATATACCCATAATATAATTTTTCCTTAAACCCCTTGTGTTGATCGTACCAAGTACAAACCTATAAGTCACGTCTACTTGCCAAGAAAGGTAAAAAGGGAGAAAAATGGTTTTACCTCATAAATAACACTTTCAAAGCAAACCACACATGGAATTGAACATGGATAAGCTGAAGAGACAGTCCCTAACCATTTCCCATGTGTCACACTTCCTAAGGAGGTCGTACAAGTGCCAAATTCACCTTTTCCTTCAAGAAAACTACCTTTTTCTGAATAACCTATCAATTTTCAATTGGTTTTAGTTATTTAAGACTTCTTAAGATGCATGTCATGTGACATCACCTTTTGAAACCTTCATATTTTCCAAGAAACCCATATAAAGTATTAAATGCACCTTTTTGACCTCAAAATGACCCAAAAATGATATAAGGACTAAAATAACCGATGACCAAGGCTAGTATAACATCAATTGACATTAATTAACCTATAGAACACCTTGTGACATCTATATTAGACCTCTAAAATGCCTCAAGGTCAATTTTTTACCTAGGGGTGCCCTAATTTGACCTAAAAATCAAATTTAGTCAAAACATTGGTGACTCATAAGGGTAGTATGCCTGCTATACTAACTAGACCAGTAGCCTTATTAGTCCATTGGGATTAAGAGTCAACTGCAGTATGAGACAAATAAGGAGAATTTTGACTAGCTCAACCACACAAATCAAAAGACACTCACAATAAAGAGATCAAACTAACAAGACACACACACACACACACACACCCACACACACATGCGCTCAAGGCACTTAGGGGAATCAGAAAACAACATCTTATATACAACTAACATTTAAGCATACCTCCCTCCTAGATCAAATGGAAATTTTGAAACCTTCCTTGCTTCATGAAATGAGGTATTTAGTGAGGCATATATCCTTTTGTCCTTTAGCATTGATGTCTCCATCTTCTTTATGGTGTTTGCCAACTTCATTGGCATGATGTTCAAAGAGGACCAAGCAACTTCATACAAGTTGACCAAGGAAATGAACTCCTCTTGAATCCAACAGACTCAAACTCCTCACGTGGATCCTCAATTACAACCTCATTATTTATTCCCATAGGGATCTCAATAAGATTGGGTCTCTTCTCAACTGCAAGCTCTTCTAGCTCATTAAGGAGCTTTGCATACTCTATCCAATCTTGATCATTGTCCACCATGGAATAATCCTCATTCACCTTGTCATGTAATTGACCCTCAACTTGGCAAAGATCCTCAATATACTAAAATAACTTAGTTTGTAGCTGCCAATCATCCTTGTCAACAACTTCTTGTATATTAATATCACCAAATGGCTTCATGATAGCATGTTCTTGACCAAAAGAAGAGCTTCATCCTTATGTTTGATTGAACACTCAATATCATGTTTATAATCATCAACAAGATTATCATTATTCATGTAATATTTTGGAGAAGAAAAAAATTAACCAACTCATCAAATTCCTTGTATATGGCATTAAACTTTAGGGCTGACTTGAAAGTGTTCTCCATCCTTGATAGCACACTCCACTACATTCTTGTGATGGTCATCTGTAACTTCATGACATGACATTCCTTCAAATATGAAGGCATTAGAATCTTCTCCATGGACACACAATCTTTCAAATATGGAGGCAAAAACTTGTGGATTGTCCTTTTGTTTACCAAGGGGAGTCCTTATGGTAATCTCTTCTTCGTAGTCACTCATTAGGTCTTATTTATCAGCCATGAATTGAGTTTGCTCTTCTTCACTTGCTTCTTTCAATATAGGCTCTCTCTCAAGAAGGGGTAAGGTGGAAAGTTGATGGATATGCTCATGGATTTGAGGTGAAAGATCTGGAATATGAGATGTAGTGAAAGGTGAAGGAATTGGAAATGGAGTGTGGGATGGAAGAGAAGGCTTATGTTTGGGTTTGGAAAAGATAAAAACACTAGTAAGTTCATATGGAAGTGAATTTTTGGGCTAATTAGAAGGAGTAGCATCTACATGAGGAACTTCACTTTGCCAACGATATCCTTGTGTATAATCAATGGAAACATTTGGTTTCATATGACAAGACTCATAGGAGTAATCTTGAGGTTGATAGGCATCATAATATGAAGGATATGGCTCATATTGGGACTGATAGAGAAGTGCTTATCGATAGGTTTCTTGGTGCCCATCCACATAGGGTTGTCTAACAACATGGTGTCCATATGGGGAGGCAAATGAGGGGTTATAGGGCTGCCATGGCTCATAAGATTGATAGCCATTTTGATAGGATTGATACACTTCCTGAATGGGCTGACAAGGATCATATTGAGTTTGGTAAGGATCATGACAAGGTTGACCAAGGACTTGTTCATATTGATAGGGAATGGCACAAGCTTGAAATGTCTCACCAACTTGTAGAGAACAAAACTCAACATCAAGGTCAGCCATGAAACTTCATTGAAATCAAAAACACAAATAAATACATTGATTATAATATTGAAAGGATAACCTAGGCTACATCACCAATTGATGTATATTCAAAGTTGCCATTGATGTTTTGATAGATGCCTCCAAAGGCTGATTATTAAGAGACAATGCCAAAAATCTCTCAACCTCTTAGACCAAGAGTCCCACCGGGCATGCCAAAAAATGTTGTCACTTAGATTTGCACCGTTTGAAGATATGACTCAACTCTCCTCATCTAATTTGAATAATGAAAACATCTCAGTTGTTGTGGGTAGTCAATTTGGTGAAATGAATCTCTAGAATGAGGGCTAGCTCCCTAGATTTGCCTTGAAATGATTTCACCTATACTAACTAATTGTTTATAGAGAAAATGGATAGAGTTGGAATGAAATGAAACCTATTTTAAGTGGTGATGTACCAATATGTTTACCATAATACTATTGTACTCCATCACTTTGAAACAAAACATACAACTCTCTAATTTAAGAGTCTTAAAATGCACTAACATAAGTATTTCAATATGAAGATGCCATATATGAAGACTATCTAAGGTAAGTGGAAACATAGATCATTTTTTAGATGCTAAGACTTCCTTTTACACTTAATAACATGTCCATACACTTCACAACACTTCATATGACCTGTTAGGCATGGAATAACTTGCATCAAACATGGAAGGATTGAGAGAAAGCAAGGATAAATAAATATCTCTTAACCATTCACTATCATCTCTTCACACACTTTAACAGGCTGATATATGAACTCAAAAATGAATTGAATCTATTGTATAAGGAAAGTACAATGTCAAAATTAGTAGGGCTTCACCAAACCTAGTGTGGTATTAGATTACAAAGGCCAAAATGGCAACTCTTATAGAATTTGAGAGAGAGAAGTCCAAGGGTCACAAGGACACTTGTCAAGATAATAAAACTAGTTATTTATTCATGAGAAGAGTATGTGGGATGAACCATGCAATTTCAAGAGCTACAAGTGTCAATCTAAGTCATAAAATTCATGAAAAGTGGCAAGAAACTCCTCATTTTGGCTCAAAAAATTGCCTACATGAAAAGCTCTATTTGAATGCCCTATAACTAATTATTACCAAGTATGATAATTGGAATTAAGTTTAAGGATATTAGATATTCTTCTCTATGCATTGGTTGTAGTCCTAGTCATCTAGAAACACCTGGAAAGGAGCAATCATCATTTGTAGTCTAAAAACACTCCTTTCATGTGTCGTACACACTTATCATCAACCTTGGCTTTATTTTCTCATGAAGATACATGGTAGGAAGTGAATGACACCTTTTAATACCCTCCATATCCTTATAATCACCAAAGACACCTTATAAATCCATTCAATTGAAGTTTTCACACTTCTCCCTAGCTTGTTTACTAGGCCAGTTTTGATTGGCTAAGTTGAAACCCCTGGTTTGGACACTTAAAAGTTTCCTAAAAGAATTAAATGACCATAGGTAGTTACAAAAATTCTAAAGCTTCCCTCCAAACATGATTTCATATTCAGACTCTTCATGTAGCTTACACAATGTTTAAAATAGTTAGAAAAATCCTATTTCTCACCCCATCCATACAATTTCATACAACTCATTCTAATGGGGATTATCTTGACTGAGTACTTAGTAACATCCAATCCTTGTTTTGGGAAAACTATGACATTTTTATGCATTATCTTCTTCATTTTCTACATCGAGTCTAGACAAGGGTTTAGGAGGGTTTTAGGTGAATTTTGCTCTTAAAGTTGGTTCATAAAGGTTTCACATCCAATCTACAAAAAATTCCACAAAATAATTGTTCAAGACCCATGTTAACTCTTCCAAACTTCTTAGATTCCCATGCAAATCCCTCAAAGAAATCTAAGCATTTCAACCTAGCCTATCGAGCTTGTTCTTGCTTTTCCTACATGCTAGTGTTGGTTTTGAGACAAAAATGGCTTCCCTAATGTTTTTTCTACACTATAAAAGCTTAAACACCTTCTCCATCCCATAAACATGTTTCGATAAGATGGAAATCTCATCTCAATGTGAAGTGATCATGACTCTCCTTTTGGACCTTTAGGCCTGGCCATGCCTAGTAGGTCTACCTTGTCCTTGAATCTCAAGATGAGTTTTTATGGATTACCATACATTATGAAAGCTTATACACATATAATTTGATCCCATAGACATGTTTTGTCCCATTATAAAGTTAACTTACGTATATAATTTAAAATGACCTATTGTTTGACCTTAAGGCTTAACCACACCTATTAGGTTTGACTGCAACCTTAGGAGTATGGAGTACCCTATTGAGTTTCATTCCCTTAAATATGGTTATTAATGTTATCTTGGATTTAAATAAACTCCACACACCTCTCTCTAAGGTCTGAATAGCCTCAAATTCATCTTATCACCTCCCTTCCTCAAACCTACTTGTCTATGCACAAGGGGAAGTACCCCCTATTTGAGATAAAATAGGGGCTACTTCCCCTATTTTTATAAACTAAATGGAGGATTTATAGGTTTATATAAGTGTAAAATATCCTCTCCACCAAAAATTAGCCCTTTTTCATCTCTTTTGACCTTCCAACTCTCCACTAAACCAAAATAGACCCTTGACAATGTAGACTGTGCAGGGTTCCTTGGCATGGACTATGTTTTAGGTGACTGAGGGTTCCTTCATTTTTTCCAAATTATTATGGTTTTATGATCATTACCAAGGTGTTACAACCCTTAATCATCCTCCCAAACTCATACATACTCTTTATATTCTCTTTACTAAGTCAAAACTGAGTTTCATTATGATTGTGTTGACCTCCAAAATCACACCTATAGGCGTATATTGCATGACTTAGGCCTAATAATAGTGTTAAAAGACTCTATTTTAAGGATTATATGGTGATATATCTATCATAAAAAATTTATATAATCATTCTTATATCCTTTGTATACATTTTAGCTTCAAGACTGAGTCTCTCTATACTTGACT
The DNA here is from genome assembly GCA_037957365.1 of Torreya grandis. NCBI lineage: Eukaryota > Viridiplantae > Streptophyta > Pinopsida > Cupressales > Taxaceae > Torreya > Torreya grandis. Next base: position 3,668,463 of record JARHVA010000207.1, read on the forward strand.
GAGAAACCTTATTCTATGGTGTACCTGTAGGTGTGTGTTAGCTCTTTGAAACCTAGTTATGATGATTACCAGACTTGATTTTAACTCCCTATGGTCCCATATCATTTACCTTATAACTTTACTCAATTTAATTGTCTTACAACACCTAAGCACCTATATTGGCTCATTGTCCAACCACCATCTAGTTAACTGTGTACTTGTCTTGGAGACCCTGCTTGTAGGTGTTTTAGCATGTTTAGCTTGATAAATATGTTTTAAATACCCATAGAGTATCCTTGAATCATTAAAAACCTATTTTATCTCATCCCTTTGATTCTCAAACACTACCAACACCTCAACATTTTTAAATTGCCCACTATCTACCTATTGGTTGAGATACTCTACTTTTGACCCTATTGTAGGTATACATGAGCTTCAAATGAGCTTGGTTTTGATGTTTTAAAGGTTATATTTGCATATTTGAGTTCAAAAAGTATTAATCATACCTATTATCATCTTGGATGGGCTAAACACCATCAAAAGCACCTATGCTTGGGTCACTGTTTGATAGTCCTGTTGTAGGTCAACATTTTCACATTGTATGGACTGGAAGGTGACCATGGGAGGAAAAACAATAGTCTATCCCTCTCCTTTGATTATATTGGTACCATGAATGTTTAAATTAATCCTTGGAAACATCTTCATGGTTGGCATAGGATAATTTGAAATTTTGAGTGAAGAATGTCTGATTTAGATCAAAACCTTATAGATTTCACTATTTGTTTCTAGTGTCTAAATTACAACTTTTGGGGCGTCCAAGAACCAATATATTGCTCATCCTCCCTTAAAAACCTACAAGATCATTATAATATATGGATAATATAATCTTAAATCATTAGGGGGCATTTAAAGTCCTTGAAATTGTGCTAAATGTTATCTCTAAAACCCGTAGGGCCTTTATTTTCTCAATTTAGGGCCTATGTTCCTGAACATAGTGATTACCTCTTTAGAAGTGAACTACATTACCATTTGTCACTTTAACACCTCAAGAATTATCTGAAATGATCCATTCTAATTTTAAAACTTCCAATAATTTTTCCCCATTGTTCCCACTTCTTCATAAAATACTTCCTTCTACTGTTCACACCACCTGTAGGTGAACATCTAACTAAGCATGCAATATAACCTTGTATCACATATGCATACTTGTATTTTCCAATGCAGTTTGGATATTTTCACAAGTTCAAAATAACCTTCCTCACTATCAAAAGTCTTGCTTATCTTAGACACTTCCCTTTCAATGTGATTGATCTCTGTGATGACCTTACATGTGGACTTAGGCTGAGTTTAGCATGCAAATTGTTTGCATAAGCAATGAACTGGAACTTTGTGTGGTGTATGGGTCTTAAAAAATCATTGTGCCTCATTAATTTTCCCTATCAAATAATTTTAAACCAACTTAAAAAACTTCTTTCAATGTGGAAACCTCCTCCAAAGCACTTATACATGCTCATCAATGGCTGCAAGACTATGAATATTGCATATGATTGAAAATTCATGAAAACTACCTGGAAGAATGAAGAATAAAAGGTGAAGGGGAGTAATATCACATTAAAAACATGATAAAGTAACTATTACACCTCACTAAAACCATGAGCAAGTATGAAGATATAGAGCATGGTGAAGAACTACCAACAACACAGAATGGGACCAGTCTATAAACTTGAGGTGATTGGACTCTCAAATCAACTCAAAACTTGAAAAAAATCATGAAAAACATTAGATAAGGAAGATAACATCATCTAAAACCAATATCAACAACTATTTTGTACATAATTCTCCAAAACACAGTAAAACCCATAGGCTACACAAATTAGTAGGTAGATTTGAAAGGTCAACTTTTTAGGGATTGTTCATAAAGCTCAGACCACCATTCCTCCTCAACCAAAAATAAAATGGAAGACAATTGAGTTTAGAATATACCCCTAAGATCATTTTTATTGAAACTCCTTGTGTTGACCGTACCAAGGAAAAACTGTAAGTCACATCTACTTGCCAAGAAAGGTGAAAAGGGAGCAAAATGGTTTTAGCTTAGGAATAACACTTATAAATAAATCCACACATGGAATTAAACATGAAGAAGCTGAAGAGACACTACTTGACCATTTCCCAGGTGGCACACTTCTTAAAGAGGCCATACAAGTGCCAAATTCACCTTTTCCTTCAAGAAAACTATCTTTTTCTAAATAATCTATCAATTTTCATTTGGTTTTAGTTATTTAAGAGTTCTTAAGACACATGTCATGTGACATCACCTTTTGAAACCTTCACATTTCCCAAGAAACTCGTATAAAGCACTAAATGCACCTTTTTTGACCTCAAAATGACCCAAAAATGATATAAGGATTAAAATAACTAATGACCAAGGCTAGTATAACATCAATTGACATTAAATAACCTATCTAACACCTTGTGACATCTATATTGGACCTCTAAAATGCCTAAAGGTCAAGTTTTTACCTAGGGGTACCCCAATTTGACCTAAAAGTCAAATTTGGTTAGCAAATATCATTTCTAAAGACTAAAAAATTATGAATTTTATGAAAAACTGTTACTCTTGAGTCATGGTATTTTGGATTAGTGGTTAATCATGGTAGTTAACCATATTGTCCTTATAAAATTGTAGATGGTTTGATAATATCACTAATTTTGAGGCAACATTGCTAATACATCATCTATGATATTGTAGAAAAGTATAAAAATCAACACTTTTGGATTTTCAAACTAGAATATAGGATATGAGATATTATATATAGGTGATATTTATAGATTACTATTACATAAAAAGATATTTTATAGAAAAATACCAAATTTTTAACCCCTTTATGAAAATGCAAGATTTTAAGATAAAAGCTTAGAATGTAGGATCAGATGGATGTTTAGTTATAATAGGAATTTTCTTTAAAATTTTGGTAATAGACATAAAAACCCTAAAAATATAATTTTATAATAATTTTAGTCAAAATCACTAATTAAAAGACAATATCATTGGTTTTACTACAAAGCTGCCAATTCACAAATAGTAGTTTTGCCAAAAATGATTAAATGGAAGTTAAATTCTTCTTTATGTAGCCTCTATATTTTTCTTGCTAGAAAATGACACTCAACAAAACCTGTTAGTAATAAATATCCTAATGCCTTAAATTTAATATTATAACTTTGTGTGAAAAGATTGTGTAAGATAGATGCCTCCTCCTTCCTATAGACAGAAAATAATTAGGCAAACAGAGAGCAAACTATCAAGAAAATAATTAGTCAGCCAAGGAGTTTTAGCTAAAAACACAAAATCATGATTTTTGAAGGCAATATCACTAGTTTTATGACAAAATTGTGACTTTTGAAGTAGCAATTTTGCTTATCAATACCCAGGTGATTTAAGGTTGACTAGTCATGATTTTCTACACATAGAAGACCAATTTCCACTCCTGCAAGACACAAGAATTTGATATATACCCACAAAAGTTGAGAATTAATATAAAAACTATTTAAACTTTTTTCAAAATAAAAATCTGCAAAACTGCAAGTTAAATGACAACACCATAGATTTTATCATAAAATCATAACTTATGAATTAATTGTATTGTTAAAAATTCAAAAGCTTATCAAAAGGAAAAATCAATAGTGGTTAAACTAAAAATTAGCACAATATCACTTATTTTTAGGAAAAATTGCTACTACAATATCACTATTTATAGGTCAATATCTAAATTTTGAGTTATTCACAAAATTATTCATAAAATTACTATATCTAGTAATAAAAACCTAAGAACACAAAAAACATCAAAGGCAGGGACAAAGGAACAATAAGACAATTAAAATGGAAATCTTACCATCCTTTTGTCCTTTATAACTCCTCTCCAAGATCACCAAGCTGATTTGAATGCAAAAATGGTTGGATGTTGATTGCTTGACTTGAGCTTCCAAATGACTCCAATGGCTTCCTTGGGTTGTGTTGTCACCAAATATTGCACTCTAGAAGAGGATGTTAAATCCTCTTCCATATTTTGGCAATATGGGAACACTTCCAAGTATGTGGGTGTACCTATAGTGGAAGTAAGCCTCTAGATTTAAGGGCTAGCTCCCTGAATGTGTCTTGAAATCCTTATCACTTAAACTAGTGCTTGTTTATAGGGAAAAGAGTTAGAGTCTGTATGAGATGGACCTATTATAAGGGGTGATACACCAAGATGTCCTCCACATGAAAATCATACTTTATTCACTAAGAATCAAAGAATATAAACTAGTCTCTAAGTCTTAGAAGGTTTCTAACACAAGTATTTCAATATAGAGGTGAAATGTATAGAACAACACAAGGAAATGAACTAGATGGAAGATTGCACACTCAAAAGATAATAATACACTTGAAATGAGCCTAATACACTTGAATACACTCTATATGACATGTTATATTAGGAACTCTTTTACAAACATGAAAGGATAAGGGAAGAAAGGATAGAGAATTATCACTTTGCATCACCATACATCATTTCCACACTTTGACAATTTTCCAAGAACTCAAAATCAAACTTTAAATAATATTCAAGGGAAAAATACAATGTCATTCTAGTAGGCATTTTCCATATATGGTGTGGTATTATATTACAAAGGCCAAAATGATAGCTACTTATAGAACTTAAGCAAGAAGTGGGAAATGAGAAGTCAAAAGGTCACTAGAACACTTGTCATCTTGAGAGGAGTTACATATGTATGAGAATGTAGTATGAGATAGACCATGCAAGTTTTGATAGGATAAATGACCCTCCAAGTCATGAGACTCATGAAATGTGGCATAAAACTCCTCATTCTGCACAAGAAAATTGCCTTCATCATTCATCCCTTTTGAAACATCCCACAACTAACTAGGGATAGATCTCATGATTTCAATGAGAGAGAGGGGTTGTGTACATGCTATAACATGCACTGGTGTCATCCCTAATCATATGGAATCTTCATAAAGTGAGCCATCACTGCCTTTAATCAAGGAAACTCCTCTTTCACTCACCCCTCACACTTGGCCTCAAAATTGGATTTAGTTTTCCATGAAAATCATTATAATGGATTGAATGACACTTGGAAAGACCCTCCATGGATTCATACTACTCAATTAGACATTAAAAAGCCATCTACTTGAAGTTCTCACCCTTCTCACTATCTTGCTCACTTTGCTAGTTTTGATTGGCTGAGATGAAGCTACTTGTAGAAACACTTAAGATATATTTTTTGAATTAAATGGTCATAGTGAGTTATTCCAAGTCCCAATATTTCTCTTGAAGTTTTTTTCATCTCCTGGAACCTCCTAGAGCCTTCAAAACATCAAAAATAGTAAAAAAATCCAAATTTCCTCTTGTCTATATAAGTAGAGAACACCTTGGTAGGATGGAGGGAATCCCTTTAGAGTCTTCTATATCATATAATCACCTTCATGGTCATTCTGGTTCATTAGGATATCTCTTCTCCTTCATTTTCCTCATCGGGTCCTTATTTAGGGTTTTATAGGGTTTTAGATAGTTTTGACCTTTAGTGATTATTCATAAAGATTTGATGTTGGATAGATGAAGTAATGCCACAAAATGTTTGTTCATGACCTTATTTAACTTATCCTATCCCCTTGAATCTCCATGCAAAGTATCAAAGGAGATGTGAACACCTCAAATTGCTTACTCAAGACTTTCCTTCCATTTGCATAGGCTTGATGTGGTCCTAAGCCAAAAATGGATTTCCTTGTGACTTATTATGCATACCAATAGCTTAGAGATACTTTATATATTCCTATATATATGTATAAATGGATTATAATTCTCATCTCATGTTAGAAGTGAAAGTGACTCTCTAGTTGGTCTTAGGTCTATTCAAGGCCATGTAGGCTTGTTTGCATACTCGAGGGTTTAGAACATCATGTTGAGATTATTCCTTCCATGAAAGGTTTTTCATGTTTTCCTATGCATGATAAACTTTTAAAACCTCCACGAAGGTTTATAACAATCCTCAGCTCACCCTCTTATCCCCATTTTCCAAGACTATAGGGTTTGTACTCTAGGGAAGTACCATCTGTTTGAGAAAAAATAGAGGGTACTTCCCCTATTTCCTTAGAAAAAAATAGACATTGGAGGGGATTATTCAAGTGACATATATTTTATATAAAAATTTCCAACCTTTGGTCACATAATTAGATCCCTTAAAAGCACTAAAACCTAAGACAAACTTGTAGGGATTCAGTTGTATACAGGGTTTTACCTTATGACTATAGATTTCATAATTAGATCCCTTTCCCTCCCCAATTTCCATGATATTTATGTATCATAGGATATATATTGTCATTATTATCATGCTTACCAACACTCTCAATCATTTATGCTTGCATCTTCAACCATGTTTTTGCTCCATTAGGTCTGACTGCCTAAATTGCTTGCTTTATCAAGAATAGTGAGCCTATCGGTGAATGCTTATGTGTTCTAGAACTTGGTATCAAGGTAATTAAATTTATTTGAAGATTTTCAAAACTAATTTCATCATCTAACTTTTTCAACTCATACCCTGAGGTTGGATCCTTATCAAGACTGGTCATAGGACTCCATTTGTTAACTATGTTTTCTATGTTTCTCCTTCAAAGGTAACCAATGTAGGTGGTCATGCATGTTCCAATCTTGAGTATTGTGTTTAAAGACATTATTAAGGTGTTATTTTTAGAAATAATTCATGTCCATACCAAATTTAAGTCATGTGCATACCTTAATATAATTCCAACCATTTTGTTCTAACTTATTGTCACCTCTCAGTCAGCTACAGTTGATTGTGTTGTAACAATATGAGGTATTATAGACATACACTATCCTTGGAATCAATGTTGCATGCATTTAGATCCCTATGGAGGTCTTAAAATCATCCATCCTTAGAAAATATTGGTGTCTTCATAGCTAAAATCACCTCAAAGATGATATAGGATTTCAAAGTCAGTTGTAGGTGAGTTGTTTCTTGGGAAAAGACACCTGTAGGTGTAGATTAGACTCCAAATAGTTCATATCAACCTCTCTTGATGACCCTTATGCTCCTTGATATGCATTTTCACTTGATAAGGTCATTAAATCATGAATATATGTTTCAATTACAACCTTGGGTGTAGGGATCTCTTTGCATTTCAAATCCTATAGTTGTCACTATTTAAATTTAGTGAACAAAAGCACATATTTGAGCCTTTCAACAACCACCTTTCACTAAACATACACTATCTTAATTTTGCAAGGTTATTATACTATGTGGAGGATACAATGTAAATGCTTTTGGATGCACCAAATATCTTTTCAACATTATCATGGGGCATCATCAAAATGCCTAGGTGCTCTGTTTTGAGATTTTAGGGATTTTATCCCTAAGACATGTTGATCCCCAAAAATGTCACTCATTTTTGGAACAACATATGAGCTATCTTGGTCCTACAGACCAAAATTTCTCTCTCCCCTTCTCAAAATTGTTCTAAGCTTTCAAATTCCTCATTTTAAAGCTTTTTCTGTAAAGGGGATTCACCGATTCAACAGGTTAAAAAAGCTTCTACAGGCAAGATCAGTCAAAAGAACAAGCTTCTAACACTTAGTCGTTTCTAGGATTGGTTCAGTGCCTCAGTTCAATCGAAGGATTTCAATCGACAAATAATAAAGGACTTAGGCTTGAACCATTGAACTTTGAACCACTTTGGTTCAAAGGTTCAATGGGTTCAACGACCAAGTTGATTCAACGCGCTTGGTGCAAAAGAACAAAGGACTTAGCCAAATAACGAAGAATGAACCATTGAACCATTGAACCATTGAACCAAAGTTGGTTCAATTGGTTGGTTCAATCAAAAGGTTCAAGGGGCTGCCCTAAGGGAAAAAATGCAAGTGCCCTTGTGGAGGGCAGGTAGCATTGGTTCAAAACCTCAAAAGCAGCCTCAGTCAAAGGAAAAGCGACACACAAGTGGTTCAACAGATGGTTCAACGAAGGAGCAAAGAAGTGATTGAACCAAGGAGCGATAAAAAAAGAGACAAAATTAACCAATGAATCGATGAACTTTTAGTGGTTCAACAAGTTCAAGGTTCAACATGGTTCAAGCAACAGTCAACCAATGATGTCCCTGCAGACGTCAAATTTAAGGTAAGGGAATATCCGTTGAAATTCAAATAAAGCACAAAACTTGAAGGAAGAACCAAGCGACTGGATGAAAAGATAGCTCGATAGCCCAAATCATAGTAGGAAGAGACAAAGCTGGAAAAGGCAAAAGTAGAAAGCAAAGGAAAACCCTGACTGAAGAGAAAAGCCCACGAAAAAGCACCCGATGGAAAAAGATAAAGTGCAGTAGAATACGTCACGTGTCCTGTTATGGCTCAGTAGAACGTGACAAGTGTTTGCATTCGTGTTCCCCTTTTGGAGTTGCTCAGGCAAAACGTGTCTTGGACCCCATTTTCTGTAAGCTTTTAATGAGTTTCATAACAATGAAACTTGCCACTTGTCAAAGATGCAGAAAGGACCCCCCAAAGACTTAGGCAAGAAGGGCTATAAAGAGCAAAGAAGTGCTTAAGTAGTGAAGAGAGGAGCGAGACCAAAGGATCGAAAATATCTTTAAAAGAGTTATTCCTAATAGGTGAAACAATGGATCGAATAGACTTTTGAGCACACCAAACCAAGGATGTGGCCTGTTTTCTTCCATGAAGTAAAGACAAATATGTAAAGGACCAGACGGTCCATATGAAGGAAGAGACATATCAAATGAAAGGACATGCCATAGTTATGGCAGCACACTATTCTTAGCATGGTCTCCCCTGACCAAACTAGAGATGCATTGAAGACATTGACTGCAGCATGGGCCATCCCATGGAAAAAGGTGCCAATCCTTGCGTAATGGCTATAAGTTTGTTAATTCTCTAATTTGTAAAGGAGATCTTCCCCTTACCAAGAAGCGAAACTCTGCCCATTTTGAAAGGCATTACTGAGACTTTGAGCTCAGGTTGTAATTTCATTTTCCTTGTTATTTGAATAAGAAAGTAGGTTTTTCAGACTTTGTGCTGTTCTGACTTGTGTCATCTGGAGGTGTCCTTATTCATTTAATTTGGTAAGCAGAATTAGTGAAGGTGAGAAGGAAGGTGTCCTGAAGGCCCACTGTGGAGAGACTTGTGCCCTCATAAGTACCTTCAGTGTGTTTGCATTTTCCTTTCCTGTGTAAAGAGCCTTGGGATGACTTTGTGCCCCCATTGTTCTTCATGTCTTTCTCTCTCGGGTTGATGGTCACTCAACACCCCTATTACCAGTTACTTGTTACCATAAAGAGTCCTACTATTTGCAAGAACAAGCACTTCTGAAAGAAGAGAAGTGCCTTTTGTTGCCTCACCAGAATTTCTACTATTTAGGAAGCAATCTGGCTCTTGGCTGAAAGTTGCTTCTGAAAGAAGAGAAGCACCTTCCCCATCACCCAGTATTTCTCCTCTATTTGTCAGCATCATCTCTAAAAAAAGAGAGATGGATGGTTTGTCCTACCCCCTGTGTCTTATTTTTTGCATATATATATATATAGTATATAGCCTCCTGCATCTCCTGCATATCTATAGGGAACCTCCCCTTGTTGAGAGGAGAGATTTGTCTCTGACTGATGTAGTAAAGCTGCACACTTGGCTGACTGATCTCCCTATGCTATGGTGACAGGAACTATTTTGGTCACCAGTTAGCTGGCTGATAAAATATTCACCCAATAGTTTTTAGCGACTCCGTTGGGGACATAGTAATTTTGTGCAATTTGGAACCTCAAGTTTCAGATTGAAACATCACCTATGTCTTACCCATTATCATTATAATCCTTATCCATTACAAACTCTGGTGACTCCATTCCATGTCTTACCCATTATAATTATAGCCTCACCATCTTCCTCCATCTCTGTTATTTTATCTGGTCTGTAAAACCAGAGCTAATGGAAAAGAGAGCACAGTTTGAAGCCTCAAGCCTCAAGCTGAAGCAAGGCCAGTTTATTTTCCATTTTTGTCTTATAATCTGGCCACTCCATCCAGATTTGTTATCCCTATTTTTCATAATTAAATCATGGCAGTTTGAGGCCCCTAGGGTAACTCTTTTGGCCCACTCAACTTGACTCCACCTCTGCATAAGCTACCACTCAATTCAAGGAAGAATTTCCCCAAATTCTTTGGTGATGGAAGAGTCCACCCTGATGAACACATTACAGCCTTCACCATAGCCTATGGTGTGATAGGGGTGGAATTTGAAGACGTGGCAATCAAGATTTTCATGGAGACACTACAAGGTCCTACTGTAGACTAGTTTTACCATCTACAGATTGGATCAGTGACTAGCTGGGACACTATCAAAGCCAAGTTTGAAGCTAGGTTTAAGCATGTAGAAGATGTTCATGCTTTGCTAGCCCAACTTATGCAGATGAAGAAGGAACCTCATGAGTACATGAGAAATTTTATTGTAAAATTTGACAAGCTAAGAAATAGGATTCTCGCAGTTGCTCAACCCACACTTGAGAACCTCAAATGCTTCTTCATAAACTCACAGCTGCCTGAAGTGAGTTTTCTGCTAAGACGTGCTAGCTGCATAGATCTTGAAGTTGCTCAAGACTTAGCCACTGAGTTAGAAGATGACCTTATCTTGGCTGGAAAGATAAGAAGGGATTCAAATAGAGGCACATCTTCCTCATCTTCTGATAACTCACCTGCAGCCATCATTGATCCAATGGTGCAGAAGCTAGCAAATGAAGTGTTGGCCCTTAAAAGACAAATGGCAAAAGGGATGTCATCTGCTCATTCATACAGAGATGTACCAAGGAGGACATTCCCTAATCAAGCACATCAAGGGAAACCCAATCATTTTCCTCCCCCACAGAGGAACCTTGCCATTGAAGCACCTCAAGCCAACTCAGCAGTTGGATATTTAGAAACAGAGCATGATTTCTCTTTCCAACCTGAGTTTAATCAAGAAAATAACATTGACCTCTTCACAGAGGATCAAGAAGAGTCAACTGGTGACTCCATCATTGGTTTATTGGATTACCAAGATGAACCCAGAAGTGAAGGTGATGCAGATGAGGGACCATATGTTGTGTTCACTTGGTCCCAAAATCAGTCAGCTTAGCAAACTGATGAAGAAAAATAGAGAAGCGACCTCAACCAACAATTTCAATCGCTGAATGTGGAACCACTCTGTCTTTCCAGCCAAAGGACCCAGTGGTTGCTAAAGAAGTAAGTATCTCGAATAGTTCTGCAACTTCTACTTTAATTTCATAGTCCAGTCCTCCCACCCCTCACAAAAACCAAATGGATGAACTCCCATCCTCTATGCCTAGTCTAATTTAGTCATTTGACATAACTGATCATGTCAAAAAGACCAAAAGTCAAATGACTAAATTTGAAGTCCTGCAGTCCAACCCCGATCAGTTGGACAAGTTGGTACAAGATGTCAAGACCCAAACGTCGGCCCCTAAAGCTCAAATTTTGTTTGAGTTTTCAAGCAGGGGTGATTACTTCTTGACCATGAAGGATGCCCATGTTCTTGGAGATGAAATTCTGGTAGGTGGTGATCCAGGAATTGATTCAAACCAGACATCAGAAGGATTGGAAGAGAACATTACAAATGAAAAAGGGTCTTCCATCTCTAATGAAGAGAAATATGACATAAGATCTATTTTTGGTGATGTTTGGATCTGAGAAATGGATGGCAGTAATTCCTCTACAGGTGTTGGGGCCAAGTTGGTGTTGATATCTCCTAAGGGTGATATTCTTCCTTCTTTTACATGAGTTGTAATTCAGCAACACCAACAACACTACCGAGTATGAATCTCTATTACTCGAATGGGGAGCTACTCGAGACAAAGGAGATGCCAAGCCAGTGGTCTGCCAGGCATCTAAAGGGGACAATCAAGACATGTGCTGGACTGAACTATCAGAACAACAAATTATGGTAATAGACCAGGCTACTGCCCATCAAAATCAGAAAAAGGGACTCCACAGGAGAACCAAGATTCATGGTTCTCAGACTATAAATCAAGTCTTGCCAAGGGGTAGCAAGAGAAGAGAACCAAGGGGAAGACACAGAAAAGTGGTTTCCAGGTGGAGAGTTCCATTCATCCGTCACCATTTCTGGGGACAAAATGGTTTCCTACTAGTTTATCAGGATGGCACACCATTTTGACTATCTTGTAGTGGGCAGCGTCTGAAGCACTTCAAATCTTGAGGCATCAGATAAGATCATCTGTACATATGTATATTTGTATAGTCTTTAGTTCTATTTTGTGCTTTTCATTTTCATTTTTGGAGCCTTTCTTTTTGGGTAGCATGACTCTGTAGCCCAATGGCATGCTTCTAAGGCATTGGAGATTCTGGATTCTACTCCCTTCAATCGATTTTTGCAATAGAAGAAATTTCTCCAATTGGAGCCAGCTATTGATCCCCAAAAATGTCACTCATTTTCAGAACAACATATGAGCTATCTTGGTCCTACAAACCAAAATTTCTCTCTCCCCTTCTCAAAATTGTTCTGAGCTTTCAAATTCCTCATTTAAAAGCTTTTTTTGTAAAGGGGATTCACAAGTTCAACAGGTTAAAAAAGCTTCTGCAAGCAAGATCAGTCAAAATAACAAGCTTTTAACACTTACTCATTTCCAAGATTGGTTTAGCACCTCAGTTCAACCGAAGGATTTCAATCGGCAAATAATAAAGGACTTAGGCTTGAACCATTGAACTTTGAACCACTTTGGTTCAAAGGTTCAATGGGTTCAACGACCAAGTTGGTTCAATGTGCTTGGTGCAAAAGAACAAAGGACTTAGCCAAATAACGAAGAATAAACATTTGAACCATTGAACCAAAGTTGGTTCAATCAGTTGGTTCAATCAAAAGGTTCAAGGGGCTGCCCCAAGGCAAAAAAGGCAAGTGCCCTTGCGGAGGGTAGGTAGCATTGGTTCAAAAACCCAAAAGCGGCCTCAGTCAAAGGAAAAGTGGCACACAAGTGGTTCAACTAAGGAGTGAAGAAGTGATTCAACCAAGGAGCGATAAAACAAAGAGACATAATGAACCAATGAATTGATAAACTTTTAGTGGTTCAATGGGTTCAAGGTTCAACATGGTTCAAGCAATAGTCAACTAATGACGTCCCCATAGATGTCAAATTTAAGGTAAGGGAATATCCGTTGAAATTCAAATAAAGCATGGAACTTAAAGGAAGAACCAAGCGACTAGCTGAAAAGATAGCCCGATAGCTCAAATCGTAGTAGGAAGAGACAAAGCTAGAAAAGACAAAAGCAAAAAGTAAAGGAAAAGCCCGACTGAAGAGAAAGGCCCATAGAAAAGTGCCTAATGGAAAAAGACAAAGTGCAACAGAATACGTCACGTGTCTTATTATGGCTCAGCAGAACGTGACAAGTGTTTGCATCTATGTTCCCCTTTTGGATTTACTTGGGCAAAATGTGTCATCGACCCCATTTTTTGTAAGTTTTTAATGAGTTTCATAACAACAAAACTTGCCACTTGTCAAAGACACAAAAAGGACCCACCGAAGACTTAGTCAAGAAGGGCTATAAAGAGAAAAGAAGTGCTTAAGCAGTGAAGAGAGGAGTGAAACCAAATGATCAGAAATATATTTAAAAGAGTTATTCCTAATAGGTGAAACAATGGATCAAATAGACTTTTGAATGCACCAAACCAAAGATGCAGCCTGTTTTCTTCCATGAAGTAAAAACAAATATGCAAAGGACCAGATGGTCCATATGAAGGAAGAGACATATCAGATGAAAGGACATGCCATAGTTATGGTAGCGCACTATTCTCAGCATGGTCTCCCCAGACCAAAATGGAGACGCATTGAAGACATTGACTACAGCATGGGTCATCCCATGTCAAAAGGTGCCAATCCTTGTGTAGTGGCTATAAGTTTGTTAATTCTCTCATTTGTAAAGGAGATCTTCCCCTTACCAAGAAGTGAAACTCTGCCCATTTTGAAAGGCATTACTGAGACTTTGAGCTCAGGTTGTAATTTCATTTTCCTTGTTATTTGAATGAGAAAGCAAGTTTTTCCATACTTTGTGCTATTCTGACTTGTGTCATCTGGAGGTGTCCTTATTCATTTAATTTGGTAAGTAGAACTAGTGAAGGTGAGCAGGAAGGTGTCCTAAAGGCCCACTATGGAGAGACTTTGTGCCCCCATAAGTACCTTCAGTGTGTTTGCATTTTCCTTTTCTATGTAAAGAGCCTTGGGATGACTTTGTGCCCCCATTGTTCTTCATGTCTTTCTCTCTCGGGTTGCTGGTCACTTAGCACCCCTGTTACCAGTTACATGTTACCAAAAAGAGTCCTATTGTTTGCAAGAACAAGCACTTCTGAAAGAAGAGAAGTGCCTTCTATTGCCTCACCAAGATTTCTACTATTTAGGAAAGAATCTGGCTCTTGGCTGAAAGTTGCTTCTAAAAGAAGAGAAGCACCTTCCCCATCACCCAGTATTTCTCCTCTATTTATCAGCATCATCTTTGAAAGAAGAGAGATGGATGGTTTGTCCTACCCCTTGTGTCTTATTTTTTGCATATATATATATAGTATATAGCCTCCTACATCTCTTGCATATCTATAGGGAACCTCCCCTTGATGAGAGGAGAGATTTGTCTCTGGCTGATGTAGTAAAGCTGCACACCTAGCTGACTGATCTCCCTATGTTATGGTGATAGAAACTATTTTGGTCACCAGTTAGCTGGCCGACAAAATATTCACCCAACAGTTTTTGGTGACTCCACTGGGGACATAGTAATTTTGTACAATTTGGAACCTCAAGTTTCAGATTGAAACATCACATGTGTCTTACCCATTATCATTATAACCTTTATCCATTACAAACTCTAGTGAATCCATTCCATGTCTTACCCATTATCATTATAGCCTTACCATCTTCCTCCATCTCTGTTATTTTATCTAGTCTGCAAAACCAGAGCTGCTAGAAATAAGTGCGTAGTTTGAAACCTCAAGCTGAAGTAGGGCCAGTTTCTTTTCCATTTTTGTCTTATAATCTAGCCACTCCACCTAGATTTGCTATCCCTATTTTTCATAATCAAATCATGATAGTTCGAGGCCCTTGGGGTAACTCTTTTTGCCCACTCAACTTGACTCCTCCTCTGCATGAGCTACCACTCAATTTAAGGAAGAATTTCCCCAAATTCTTTGGTGATAGAAGAGTCCACCCTGATGAACACATTGCAACCTTCACCATAGCTTGTGGTGTGATAGCGGTGGAATTTGAAGATGTGGTAGTCAAGATTTTCATGGAGACACTGCAAGGTGTTGTTGCAGACTGGTTTTACCATCTACAGACTAGATCAGTGACTGGCTGGGACACTATCAAAGCCAAGTTTGAAGCAAGGTTCAAGCTTGTAATTGATGCTCATGCTTTGCTAGCCCAACTTACGTAGATGAAGAAGGAACCTCATGAGACCATGAGGAATTTTATTGTAAAATTTGACAAGCTGAGAAATAAGATTCCTGCAGTTGCTCAGCCCACAACTGAGAACCTCAAATGTTTTTTCATAAACTCATAGCTGCCTGAAGTGAGTTTTTTGTTGAGATGTGCTAGCCGCATAGATCTTGAAGCTACTCAAGACTTAGCCACTGAGTTAGAAGATGACCTTATCTTAACTAGAAAGATAAGAAGGGATTCAAACAGAGGCACATCTTCCTCATCTTCTGATAACTCACCTGCAGCCACCACTGATCCAATGGTGCAGAAGCTAGCAAATGAAGTGCTGGCCCTCAAAAGATAAATGGCACAAGGGTGTCATTTTCTCCTTCATATAGAGATGTACCAAGGAGGACATTCACTAATTAGGCACATCAAGGGCAACCCAATCATCTTCCTCCCCCACAGAGGAACTTTGCCATTGAAGCACCTCCAGCCAACTCAATAGTTGGATATTTGGAAATAGAGCATGATTTCTCTTTCAAACCTAAGTTTAATCAAGAAAATAACATTGACCTCTTCACAGAGGATCAAGAAGAGTCAGCTGGCAACTCCATCATTGGTTTCCTAGATTACCAAGATGAACCTAAAATTGAAGGTGATGCAGATGAGGAACCATATGTTGTGTTCACCCAGTCCCAGAACCAATCAGCTCAGCAAGCTGATACAGGAAAAAGAGAGAAGCGACCTCAACCAGTAATTTCAATTATTAAACATGGAACCACTCTGTCTTTCCAGCCAAAGGACCTGGTGGTTGCTAAAGAAGTAAGTATCCCAAATAGTTCTGTAACTTCTACTTTAATTTCGTAGTCTAGTCCTCCCGCCCCTCCCAAAAACTAAAAGGATGAACTCCCATCCTCTGTGCCTGGTCTAATTCAATCATTTGACATAACTAAAAATGTCAAAAAGACCAAAAGTCAAATGACTAAATTTGAATTCCTACAGTCCAACCCCGATCAGTTGGACAAGTTGGTACAGATGTCAAGACCCAAACGTCAGCCCCTAAAGCTCAAATTTTGTTTGAGTTTTCAGGTAGGGGTGATTACTTCTTAACCATAGAGGATGTCCATGTTCTTGGAGATGAATGTCTAGTAGGTGGTGATCCAGGAATTGATTCAAACCAGATATCAGAAGGATTGGAAGGGTGTAGTACAAATGAAAAAGGGTCTTCCATCTCTAATGAAGAGAAATCTGATAGAAGATCTGTTTCTAGTGATGTTTGAATCTGAGAAATGGATGGCATTAATTCCTCTACAAGTGTTGGGGCCAAGTTGGTGTTGATATCTCCTAAGGGGGATATTCTTCCTTCTTTACATGAGTTGCAATTTAGCAACACCAACAACACTACCAAGTATGAATCTCTGTTACTTGAATGGGGAGCTACTCGAGACAAAGGAGATGTCAAGTTAGTGGTCTGCCAGGCATTTAAAGGGGACAATCAAGACATGTGCTGGACTAAACTATTAGAACAACCAATTATGGTAATAGACCAGGCTACTACCCATCAGAATCAAAAAAAGGGACTCCACAGGAGAACCAAGATTCATGGTTCTCAGACTAGAAAGCAAGTCCTGCCAAGGGGCAACAAGAGAAGAGAACCAAGGGGAAGACACAGAAAAGTGGTTTCTTGGTGGAGAGTTCCATTTGCCTGTCACCGTTTCTGGGGACAAAATGGTTTCCTACTGGTTTATCAGGATGACACACCATTTTCACTATCTCATAGTGTGCAGCATCTGAAGCGCTTTAAATCTTGAGGCATCAGATAAGATCATCTGTACATATGTATATTTGTATAGTCTTTAGTTCTATTTTGTGCTTTTCATTTTTATTTTTGGAGCCTTTCTTTTTGGGTAGCATGACTCCATAGCCCAATGGCACGCTTCTAAGGCACTGGAGATTCTGGATTCTACTCTCTTCAATCGATTTTTGCAATAGAAGGAAGTTCTCCAACTGGAGCCAGCTGTTGATCCCCAAAAATGTCACTCATTTTTGGAACAACATATGAGCTATCTTGGTCCTACAGACCAAAATTTCTCTCTCCCCTTCTCAAAATTATTCTGAGCTTTCAAATTCCTCATTTTTAAGCTTTTTTTGTAAAGGGGATTCACAGGTTCAATAGGTTAAAAAAGCTTCTGCAGGCAAGATCAGTCAAAAGAACAAGATTCTAACACTTAGTCATTTTTAGGATTGGTTCAGCACCTCAGTTCAATCGAAGGATTTCAATCGGCAAATAATAAAGGACTTAGGCTTGAACCATTAAACTTTGAACCACTTTGGTTTAAAGGTTCAATGGGTTCAATGACCAAGTTGGTTCAATGCGCTTGGTGCAAAAGAATAAAGGACTTAGCCAAATAATGAAGAATGAACAGTTGAATGATTGAACCAAAGTTGGTTCAATCGAAAGGTTCAAGGGGCTGCCCCAAGGCAAAAAAGGCAATTGCCCTTATGGAGGGCAGGTAGCATTGGCTCAAAAGCTCAAAGGTGGCCTCAGTCAAAGGAAAAGTGGCACACAAGTGGTTTAATGGATGGTTCAACCAAGGAGCGAAGAAGCGATTGAACCAAGGAGCGATAAAACAAAGAGACAAAATGAACCAATGAATCGATGAACTTTCAGTGGTTCAATGGGTTCAAGGTTCAACATGGTTCAAGCAACAGTCAACCAATGACGTCCCTATAGACGTCAAATTTAAGGTAAGGGAATATCTATTGAAATTCAAATAAAGCACGAAACTTGAAGGAAGAACCAAGTGACTGGCTGAAAATATAGCCCGATAGCTCAAATCATAGTAGGAAGAGATAAAGCTGGAAAAGAGAAAAGTAGAAAGCAAAGAAAAAGCCCGACTGAAGAGAAAAGCCCACAAAAAAGCACTCAATGGAAAAAGACAAAGTGCAGTAGAATACGTCACGTGTCCTATTATGGCTCAGCAGAACATGACAAGTGTTTGCATCCATGTTCCCCTTTTAGAGTTGCTCAGGAAAAATGTGTCATCAACCCCATTTTCAGTAAGTTTCTAATGAGTTTCATAACAATGGAACTTGCCACTTGTCAAAGATGCAAAAAGGACCCCCCAAAGACTTAGGCAAGAAGGGCTATAAAGAGCAAAGAAGTGCTTAAGTAGTGAAGAGAGGAGCGAGACCAAAGGATCATAAATATCTTCAAAAGATTTATTCCTAGTAGGTGAAATAGTGGATCCAATAGACTTTTGAGTACACCAAACCAAGGACGCAGCCTATTTTCTTCCATGAAGTAAAGACAAATATGCAAAGGACTAGATGGTCCATATGAAGGAAGAGACATATCAGATGAAAGGACACACCATAGTTATGGTAGTGCCCTATTCTTAGCATGGTCTCCCCAGACCAAACTAGAGATGCATTGAAGACATTGACTGCAGCATGGGCCGTCCCATGGAAAAAGGCACCAATCCTTGCGTAGTGGCTATAAGTTTGTTAATTCTCTCATTTGTAAAGGAAATCTTCCCCTTACCAAGAAGCAAAACTCTGCCCATTTTGAAAGGCATTACTGAGACTTTGAGCTCAGGTTGTAATTTCATTTTCCTTGTTATTTGAATGAGAAAGCAAGTTTTTCCAGACTTTGTGCTATTTTGACTTGTGTCATCTAGAGGTGTCCTTATTCATTTAATTTGGTAAGTAGAACTAGTGAAGGTGAGCAAGAAGGTGTCCTAAAGGCCCACTATGGAGAGACTTTGTGCCCCCATACATACCTTCAGTGTGTTTGCATTTTCCTTTCCTGTGTAAAGAGCCTTGGGACGACTTTGTGCCCCCATTGTTCTTCGTATCTTTCTCTCTTGGGTTACTGGTCACTTAGCACCCCTGTTATTAGTTACTTGCTACCAGAAAGAGTCCTACTATTTTTCAAGAACAAGCACTTTTGAAAGAAGAGAAGTGCCTTCTGTTGCCTCACCAAGATTTCTACTATTTAGGAAGGAATCTGGCTCTTGGCTGAAAGTTGCTTCTGAAAGAAGAGAAGCACCTTCCCCATCACCCAGTATTTCTCCTCTATTTTTCAGCATCATCTTTGAAAGAAGAGAGATGGATGGTTTGTCCTACCCCCTTTGTCTTATTTTCTGCATATATATATATATATATATATATATATATATATATATATATATATATATATATATATATATATATATATAGCCTCCTGCATCTCCTGCGTATCTATAGGGAACCTCCCCTTGATGAGAGGAGAGATTTATCTTCAGCTGATGTAGTAAAGCTGCACACCTGGCTGACTGATCTCCCTATGCTGTGGTGATAGGAACTATTTTGGTCACCAGTTAGCTGGCCGACAAAATATTCACCCAACAATACAGTCATCCAGCCTTAGAGATAACTTCTTAAGACTGCTAGTTATTCTAGCATTTCAAACATGTTTGTCATGATCTCCACAACATAATAGGTTTCAATAATGTTTCCTCATGTTCAATCTTATTCATACATGTACCTTTATATCTCTGTGGTGCCACTTGTAGGTGGGCATCTTCATATACAGGTAGTGAGGATGAGTAAGTTGGCAATATGTATGGTTTTTGAGATTCAAATGAGTTTTGAACTTCCTCAAATATTTAAAATATACTCTTTTCATTATAAATAACCTTACGCATCTTAGACACTCCCTCTCAACATGGTTGATCCTCATGAGGTACCTATAGGTGTACTTTGATTTGCAGATAAGCAGTAAATGTAGAATTGGAGCAATGTGCATAGTGAATGACCTCATGAACAAAATTAGACTCCTTACCAATTCCTCAAATGGTTTTTTATCACTATGAATATCTTGAAAAAAAATTTAAAACCTCTATTCTAATGTGATATCCTTATATAGATGCTAACACAATTACAAACCAAGCAATGGTAGTTGAGCGACTGGTTTGTATGGTGCATGAACTTGCAGCCAATCTTGTATCTTCTTCAAATGTTCAAATGGAATCTATTTATATATTTATGACTTGAAACAAGTTTAAATACCTTAATTAAACCTCCATGAGCACACTAGACAAGCTTCATACACATGACTGCAAGTGAAAGTAGATAGAGAGTTAACTGTGAGTATGACATGACTGAATGTTTGATTAAAACATGATATTATAAGACTAAACATGGAATGGAGGTGATTATTATGTCATAAAACATGGAAAAAATCATATTAAAATCATTTTTATTGATTATAAATAAATAAACATTTTGTAAATGATGAAACCTGATTGAGATCTCACATGGTGGCTCTTTTTTATAACTTAAGTTGTTTGATCTATGAAATAATTTCCAAACATGAAACCAAGAATGGAGGAAATTATAGGATATATTTAACATCCCATGTAATAAATATATATATATATATATATATATATATATTGTACGGACCTATCCACATGAGAAGGAAACCTACAGGGTATGGGGTTTAATAAGCAGAAAAACATAGTCAACTTGTAAAGGATGGTTCATAAATCACAACTAAAAAATCATTAAAATGTTTTTATTAAAATTAATCTCTCTGAGTGTAATATCACCCCCCAAAATCATTTGGTCTAAAACTTCTCCAACTGGTTGTACTAAGCACAACCCTGTTGACTAGTTTTGCATGTCTAGGAGGGCGATGAAGGAGTAGAATGGTTTTTGACCATTTTTCACACTTTCAAAGTTGATAAGCATTGAAATGAGTTTTTTGAAGTTAAAGAGTCATCACATAAGGTTTACACATGTGTCACACTCCCCTATAGCCCGTACAAGTGCCAAACTCCTCCCTTTTTCAGTTGTTTTCTTGATTTTTAGTTAGAGAACCTACAAGTTTCAGATAGACTAACATTATTGATAGGGAATATAAAAAATTGAAATTTTAGAATAAAATTAGGACACTTGGACACCTTTAAAACCATGCCACTTTCATAAATGACCCCAAAATGACCCTTAAGTGATTCAAGTTGGCATACGACTTAATAAAACCATAACCAAGGCACAAATGGCATAAAATTACATTTAATGAACAAAAAAACACCATATGAAACTATATAATACCCCTATATAAGTCTTTGACTATAGGGGGGTTGACCTATTTTGACTTATGGTAAAAAGTGGTCAACATTCTTAGTGATTTCCCAAGGGTGGTATGCTTGTTATGTCATGACTAGTTGCTTAATCCTATCCATTGGGACATGGAGTAACATGTACATAGGTTTGAAATGTAAATTTCCTTTGAAAACACACAAAACATAAGGAAGGACACATAAACCAAGGCAAACTCAAAAACAACACAAATGTGTTCACTAGAACACTTATGAAACACAACACAACTAAAAGAGGACACACACACCTATTTTAATGTTTAAAAATCTAAATCTTGAGGTGAAACAACTACTCATACCTCAATGAGGGTCAAATATGATCATTATTACATCTTATCACTCCATTAAGATAGTCTAGTATGAGGAGCATGCTTATCACCAATCACTATTCTTAGGTTTACAAGTGAACTATTCGAGACCTTTATGGATGATCTTTCTTGTTCTCTAAGAACCTTGTTTGGGTCTACAAATATTTTGATCTCTATCACATCCATTGGATGTTCTCCAAAAAAGTGTAGATTGGAGTGTATGGTAGTCTTCTCAACCTCATCCTCTCTTAGGATAGAATGCAGTTGATGTTTTGGAGTGTTAAACTCTTATTATTCAGGATCCAATACCTTTGGATTTGGATCAACATCAGGTCAACCTTCTAAATTTTATTGAGGTGTAATAACTTTTGCCTTAGCCTTATTATCCATATCTACAACTTTTTGGACACTAGCATCATCAAATTGCTTCATGACAATAGATTCTTGATCAATAGAATGACCTTCATCTATATGCTTGATAGAAAACTTGTCAACATGATCATTAGTCTAATTAGAAACCTTGACATTATATTTGGAATCTCTTGGAGAAAATGGAGACTTGCCCAACTTATCAAACTCTTTACATATGACATTGAGCTTTTTCCATAGGTCTTCTTCATTCACAATGTGAGACTTTTCTCCATGCTTATTGAGATAATCAGCATCATGTTTGTTAGAGGCATTAACCAAATCAGATGTAGACTTATTGAGAGGAGGAGTGACATTACCAAGCTGATCACACTCATGACATATGATATCAAACCTTTGTCAGAAGTCATTCTGATCCACCTCATGAGTGTAATCATATAAAGCATCCTCATCAATGATAGGGATAAATACATCATTTTTCCCACTATGGTGCTCCATTATATTCATCAATCTATGAGCATCATATTCATGAATCATATAGTTACCTTCAGTAGCATGAGAATGTTTGACACTTACCTCAACTCCTTCAAATGGCTCTTCATGCATAATATAAGTCCCAAGGTCAATTTTTTCAAAGTATGCATAAGGATCATGTCCATATGTATCTACACCATACTCATCCAAGAATAAATTATATATTACTTCAAGTTTAGAAGCTCTATCATCTACATTAGGCTCCTCCTTCTCCTTGGTCACATAATTCAAGTTAGAGCTTGTTTCAATGTAAGGCTTAATTTGAAATCTTGCAAGAGGTTGAGTTATAATGGTCACTTTGGTCCCATATCTTGTCCTAAAGGCCAAGAAAGACCAATTAACTGAGAGATAGCCACCAATATTTGCTATAAATTCTCTTGAAAGGTAGATTGCAAAGTGATTGGGAGGTCGACAACAACTATGTCTTGAAGGATAGGAAAGCTAAGACAATCATGCAAGAAAACCTTCAAATTTTTTATCAATCCTATTGTCTTAGCATGTGTACCATCTAGTTGGATAACTCATTTTCTATGAGGTTCATATTTTAGGCCCAATGTATCAGCTAAAACTTTGGGCATTACTAATGTAAACACTCTACTATCAACTATGCAATTGTGATCCAACGTGTCACCCACTATGAGAGTGAGATAGGATGGTGGAGGTTTCTCAGCCCTCATAGATGGTTCAAATATGGTATTAGGAATATTTTAAAGGACAACATGACTATGAATTTGAATTAAAAATAAAGGAATATTAGGAATAGTGGATAATTGCTTTTGTAAAAACTCTTTCCAGCTAGGCATATGAAGGACATCCCATAAAGAGATTGATGCTTTGGCACTTTTCAAAGTATCCACTATATTTATATCATTAGTACTCAAATTTTCTTAAGTCTTTGGATTTAAATGATTGCTTGAAACTTAAGTAATATAGGCACCTTGAGCAGACCTTACCACATTTTGACTTGAAAGAGGTGTAGGAGCTTTTAGAACTATCACATTTGCAGTCACACTTTACTACCTTGGAGGATGATTGGATGATCTTGTAGGCATGTTATTGTCACCTCCTAAAGCCTTCCTATTTGTCTTTGTATTTTATACAACAAAGGCTCCTTGATAGAGCACAAAAGTGTCTTCCACCAAAAAGTTGGTGAAACTTTCTCCATGGGGTTGTCAATCCTTATTTACTTGCATCATGACCTCATCTTCAGCTGATAGGATAGGAGTAAATAATCTTTAAGAAACAAGAGCTTTCTCTCCACATTAATTAGCATCAATTAATTTTCCTTCTTTCCAATCTTCTCCTTGTACCAAATTACTATGAATTAGTACCATATCTCTTGCATTAGTGGTGGAGCTAAGATTGTACACATTGGCAGTCCTATTAGAGTTAGGTTGCCATTGACCTCTTCCTCTTCCATATTGTTGTTAATAAGGATATTAATTTTGATGGGTACCTTACTACATACTTCCTTTCCTATTTTGAGCTTCTATAACTTGGCATCTTAACTCAAATAACTTAGACCTTGATTTTGAATCAACATCATTTTTTGCCTTTTTAGGAGCAACTTTAGGTTTGGTGTTAGCATTATAAATTTGGGCTACATCTGGAGTATTAGAAAAAGTATGAGACAATGGAGGCATAAACACCTTAGGAGGAAACCTTCCAACTTGTATGAGACCATTTTTAGCTTTGATAGCAAGTTCATATGCTTCAGGAAGAGTGGAACCCCCTATGGATTGAAGCATGATAGTAATTTTAGTTCCAATGGCTCTCAAGTAGGTAGGGAACACAAAACTAGGAGGTGGTCTCATGGAAGGAGGAAATCTACACCAAGTCTTGTGAAACCTCTCATTTAATTCATTCATTATTTATTTAGATCCTCTTTTGGTCACATTGAGCTGATGTATGAGAAAGGCATGGTCACTTTCATTTCCAAATCTTGAGGTCAACAATACTCCAAAATCATCCCATGATGTGATGCATCCACCTTTTAGAGTCATATACCAATCAAGATCTTTCCCTCTAAGGGATATGATAACGAGTCTAATTTCCATATTCTCTTGAGTGACATTGTGGAAGCTACAAAATTTGGGGACATCCCTAATGTGTTCACTAGGTGTAACATGACTTTCACCATTAAATATGGACACACTTTTTGTGGCATTAGGAGGAATGACATCATATACTTGAAGGTGAATTGGACTTATAGTATTGAAGGTAGGGAAATCATGAGTTCTAGACATGTCTTCTTCAAGATCTTCAATTTATTTAACCTCTTCACTCTCTTGGCTTCCTTGGCTAGAAAAAGCCTCTTGGTCTTCAAAGGGTAGATTATGATGAGAATATTAAACTTCAAGAGGAAGTTCAAGGTAAATAGATAGATTAATGGGGTTGAACACTCTACTAGATTATGACCTAGTGAGAACAATGAATTATGAAAGCAATTTTATAACAAAATAATGGCCTTGAACCATATTTTACCTTAATGGAGACACCAAATGTTGAGTAGCACACCAATTTATAGCTGATGTTATCAAGACTAACATTCACCTTGACAAGTTATCTTGAATACAATGGTCTCATTTGGTATGCCATAACTATTGTCACCAAATATTTCACCCTAGAAGAGGGTGTTCAAGCCTATTTGATATTTTTGCAACATGGGAGCACTTCTAGGTATGTGGGTGTAACTATAGTGAAAGTGAGCCTCTATATTTTAAGGCTAGTGCCCTAAATGTGTCTTGAAATGCTTATCATTTAAACTAGTGACTGCTTGTAGGGAAAGTAGTTAGATTTTGCATGAAATTAACCTATTCTAAGGGGGTGATACACCAAAATGTCTTCCACATGACCATCATACTTTGTTCACTAAAAATCAAAATATACAAACTAGTCTCTAAGTCCTTGAAGATTTCTAATATGAGTGTTTCAATATAGAGGTGGGATGTATAGAGCAACACAAGGCAATGAACCAAATTATATATTTAAAACTCTAAGGATAATAATATACTTTAAATGAACCTAACACACTTGAATACACTCTATATGACTTGTTAGAATAGGAACTCTTACACAAACATAAAGGATAAGGGAATAAAGGATAGAAAATTATCACTTTGCATCACCATACATCACTTGCACACTTAGATGATTGTTCAAGAAATCAAAACCAGAATTTCATTAATATGAAAAGGTAAAATATAATGTCATTCCAATAGGACTTCACCATACATGGTGTAGTATTAGATTACAAAGGCCAAAATGGCAGCTACTTATAGAACTTAAGAGAGAAGTGAAAAAAGAAAAGTCCAAAGGTCACTAGAGAAATTATCATGCTAATAGGAGTACATATATAGGGTAATTTAGTAGGAGATATACTATGTAAGGTCTGATATGATAAATTTCCCTCCAAGTCATGAGATTCATGAAATGTGGTTTAAAACTCTTCATTCTACATAAGAAAATTATCTTCATCATTCAGCTCTTTTGGAACATCCCACAACTAACTTGGGACAAATATCATGATTTAAATGAGATAGAGGATTTTTTACATGCTTTACCATGCATTAGATGCATCCCTAATCATCTAGATTCTTTTAAAAGTGAGCTATCACTAACTGCAGTCAAGGAAACTCCTCTTTCACTCACCCCTCATACTTGACCTCAAAATTGGCTTTATTTTTCCATGAAAATACATACAAGAGGGTGACTAACACTTGGAAAGACCCTCCATGGCCTTAGAATTCTAATTAGACATTGAAAGGCCATCTACTTGAAGTTCTCACCCTTCTCACTATCTTTCTCACTTTGCCAGTTTTAACTGGTTGATATGAAGCTACTTATAGGAACACTTAAGATATTTTATGTTGCATTAAATGGTCATAATGAGTTATTACAAGTCCCAATATTTCTCCTAAAGTTGGTTTCATCTCCTAGAACCTCCTAAAGCCTACAAGACATCAAAAATAGTCAAAGAAACCCAAATTTCCTCCTATTTGTATAAGTAGGGTACACCTCATTAGGATGGAGGGAAGCCATAGAGAGTCATCTATATCATACAATCACCTTCATGCTCATTTTGGTCCATTAGGATATCTCTTATCCTTAATTTCCTTCATCAGGTCCTTATTCGGGGTTTTGTAGGGCTTTAGATAGTTTTGACCTTTAGTGATTATTCATGAAGATTTGATGTCAGACAGATGAAATAATGCCACAAAATGTTTATTCATGGAATTATTCAACTTATTCTATCCCTTTGATTCTCCATTCAAAGTATCAAAGGATATGTGAGCACCTCAAATTGCTTACTCTAGGCTTTCCTTCCATTTACACAAGCCTGATTGGGTCCTAAGCCAAAAGTGGCTTACCTTGTGACTTTTTATGCATACCAATAGATTAGAAATAAATGATATATCCCTATATTTATGTCCAAATGGATTAAAATTCTCATTGCATGCTAGAAGTGAAAGTGACTCTCTAGTTGGTCTTTAGGTCTATTCAAGGCCATGTAGGCTTATCTGCATACTCAAGGGTTTAAAAGACCCTGATGAGATTATTGATTATATGCAAGGTTTATAATGTTTTCATATGCATTATATATATTTTAAAATCTCCATGAATTCTTCTAAAAATACTTAGCTCACCTTCTTATTTGCATTATCTAAGACTTTAGGGTTTGTACTCTAGGGAAGTACCCTCTATTTGAGACAAAATAGAGGGTACTTCCCCTATTTACTTAGAAAAAATAGACATTTTATGGGATTTTATAAGTGACACATATGTTTTATACCAATTTCCAACCTTTGATCACATAATTAAATCCCTCAAAAACACTAAAACCTAAGACACACTTGTGGGGAGTGGGTTATATACAAGGTTTTACCTTATGACTATAGAATTCCTTATTAGATCCCTTCCCCTCCATTTTTTCTATGATATTGGTGTATCATAGGATGGATATTGTCATTTCCCAAGTGTTTATCATGCTTACCAACCCTCTCAATCATGTATGCTTGCATCTTCAACCATGTTTTTGCTCTATTAGGTTTCAGTGCCTAAACTGCCTACTTACTCAAGAAAAGTGATCCTATAGGTGAATGCTTATGTGTTTTATACCTTGGTATCAAGGGAATTGACCTTACTTGAATTTTTACAAAACTCATTTCATCATTTAAATTTTTCAACTCATACCTTGAGGTTGGATCCTTATCGAGACTAGTCATAGGACTCCTTTTGTTGACTGTGTCTTCTATGTTTTTCCTTCAAAGGTGACCCTTATAGGTGGTCATGCATGTTTGAATCTTGAGTATAGTGTTTTAAGACCTTCTGAAGGTGTTCTTGACTGCAACAATTCATGTCCATACTAATCCAGGTCATGTTCATACCAATCTAAGTCATGTCCATACCTTGATATAATTCCAACCATTTTATTTAGCTTATTGTCACCTCTCAGTTAGCTACAATTCATTATGTTGTAATAATATGAGGTATTGTAGACATACACCATATTTATAATCACTATTTCATGCTTTTATATCCCCATAGAGGTCTTAGAATCATCCATCCTTAGCAAATATTGGTGTCTCCATATCTAAACTCACCTCAAAGATGATATAGGATTTCATAGTCAGTTGTAAGTGAGTTGTTTCAGGAGAAAAGACACATGTAGGTGTATATTACACTCCAAATAGTTCATATCAACCTCTCTTGATGACCCATATGCTCCTTGATATGCCTTTTCACTTGATAAGGTCATTCAATCATGAAGATATGCTTCACTTTCAACCTTGGGTGTAAGGATCTCTTTGGAGTTCAAATCTTATAGTTGTCACTGTTTAAATTTAGTGAACAAAACTACATATTTTAGCCATTAAACAACCACCTTATACTAAACACACACCATCTTAATTTTTCAAGGTTATTCTACTATGTGGAGGCTATAAGGTAAATTCTTTTGGATGCACCAAATCTCTTTGCAACATTGCCATGGGGCATCATCAAAATGCCTAGGTGTTCTGTTTTGAGATTTTAGGGATTTTATCCCTAATATAGTCATCCAACCTTAAAGACAACTTCTTGAGACTACCAGTCAATCTAGAATTTAAAACATGATTGTCATGATCTCCACAACATATTAAGATTTCAGTAAGGTTTCCTCGTGTCCAATATTCTCCATACAAGTACCTTCATATCTATATGGTGCCACCTGTAGGTGGGTATCTTAATATACAAGCAGTAAGGATGAGTAAGTTGGAAGTATGTATGGTTTATGAGATTCAAATGAGTTTTGAACATCCTCAAAGATTCAAAATAGAATATTTTCATTATAAAGAACCTTACTTATCTTAGACACTCCTTATCAACATGGTTGATCCTCATGAGGTACCTGTAGGTGTACTTTGATTTGCAGACAAGCAATAAATGTAGAATTGGAGCAATGTACATAGTGAATGACCTCATGAACAAACTTAGACTCCTTACCAATTCCTCAAATGGGTATTTATCACTATGAAGAGCTTGAAACAATTTTCAAAACCTCTAGTCCAATGTGATATCCTTCTGTAGATGCTAACATAGTTATAGACCAAGTAGTGGTAGTTGAGTGATTGGTTTGTATGGTCCATGAACTTCCAGCCAATCTTGTGTCTTATCAAAATTTTCAAATGGACTCTCTTCAGCTCTTGATGACTTGAAACATGTGGAAATACCTTCATTACACCTTCATGATCACACTAGATAGGCTTCATATACATCTACAAGTGAAAGTGGATCGAGAGCTGATTTGAGTATGACATGACAGAATGTTTGATCAAAGCATGATGTTGTAAGACCAAACATGGAAATGAGGTGATTATTATAGAATCTAAACATGGAAACATCATATTATAATCATTTTTAGTCTTTGTAGAGAAATAAACATTCTACAAATGATGACACCTGACTGAGATCTCACATGGTGGCTCCTTTCTGTAGCTTGAGTTGTTTGATTCATGAAATACTTTACAAATATGAAACCAAGCATATGAGACATTAAAGGAGAGATTTAACATCCTTATAAGTAATCTTATTATTTTTATTGTACAAACCTATCCACATGAGAAGGAAACCTGTAAGGTATGGGGTTTAACAAGTAGAAAGACATAGTCAACTTGTAAAGGATGGTTCATAAAGCACAAGTGACAAATAATTAAAATCATATTATGAAAATTAATCTCTCTGAGTGTAATATCACCCCCCAAAATATTTTGGTCTAAAACTTCTCCAGTTGGTCATACTAAGCACAAACCTGTTGATTAGTTATGCATGTCTAGGAGGGTGATGAAGGAGCAGAATGATTTTTGACCATTTTTAGCACTTCTAAAGATGATAAAATGTAGAGATGAGTCTAGGGAAGTTGAAAAGTCATTCCACAATGTTTCCACACGTGTCACACTCCTCTATAGGTTGTATAAGTGCCAAAATCCTCCCTTTTTTAGTTGTTCTCTTGATTTCCAGTTAGAAAACCTGCACGTTTTAGATGGAATAACATTCCTAACATGAATATAAAAAATTGGACTTTGGGAAGAAAACTAGGACACTTGGAAACCTTGAAAACATTGCCACTTTCATATATGACCCCAAAATGACCCCTAAGTGACTTAATTTGGCATAAGACTTAATTGAACCATGACCAAGACACAAATGGCATAAAATTACATCTAATGAATAATAAAACACCCTATGACACTATATCAGACCCCTATATAAGTCTTTGACTATAGTGGGTTTTGCCATTTTGACTTGTGGTAAAAAATGGTCAATATGTTGTTGAATGGCTTGACAAGAGTGTGAGGATGCTTGATAATGGTTGGTTATGAGAGTATAATGGATGCTTATTATTTCCTAAGTTAGTTTTTCCATAGCCCATGTATGGATTATATAGGATGGTGGAGGATAATTTAGGGAGTTTTAAATTATTTTAGAAACCTCTAGTTTATAGACTTCTAGAACTTTGGAGGAGCTTCCCTAGTTCTCGATATTTCTTGATTAGTTTAGGAATAATGGAGGTTTAGGTGGGATTTAATGAGTTTTAGGATTCATAGGGGTGTAGGAAAGTCTAAGATGGTAGGGTAGCTAGGGGGTAGGTGAATAAAAAGGAATTTTAAATTGTCAAGTGGGATAGAGGGTAGATTAGTAGCTCAATAGGCTAGTTAGTGGGTTAATGGGGTAATTAATTAGTTGTAAGGGTATGGTAAGGTTCATGGGATGTAGGTAATTTTTGTAGGAATTAGGATATTAGTTAATTGGTTAGGGTTAAGGTTATGATTTAAATTAGTGGGTTTAATAGGATTACTAGGGCGAGTAGATTTAGGTGCATATAGAGATATACTTGAATTTTTACATATTAGTTAGGGTATGGTTATTATTATTAGATGGTGGATTAGTAATAATATTATGTATTTATTAGTTTAATATTATTATTTATCATTGTGTTGAAGGTGTTATACTACTAGGAAAGTATCAAATATTCTTTTACAGATTTTTGGATGCCATTCTCATTAGCAATGTCAATAAACAAGTTGTACCTAAATATAAAAAAACTAATTTCATGTGCCTAATTGATATAATTTGTATCAACAGATGAAGTTAGTAATTCCCAATAAGTTGGGAAAAGTAGTTTACGTTAGAAACATGGCAGAATAAATGGATGCATGGTACTGTAATAAAGTGACAAAATTTATGCATGATGGTGGGGCATTATGATGCTTAAAAATTCATTTCGAGAATGTATGAAGGCATAATTTTGGCTAGAATATTGATGTGCACGGAGTAGACCAAATAATAAATGGTTTGATAGTGAATCCTAGGGAAAACTAGGATAACTCTATGGTAAATGTGGATTGAGATAACATTCAAATGAGGCAACTTTATGTTTGGGTAATGTAGCAGTGGAATTCTCCAAAGTGATTCTTGCCATACTACCTATAATTTAGGAGTGGGTAAATAAAAATGTAGTACCCTATGTGGAAGCAACTCATTATAATTGTAACCCATGATCCACATGTATATTTTATCATATATCTTCAACTATTACACACCTGCATTTCCATATATGCACTTTCATAGGGTAAACAAATCCACTCTTTCATTACTGATAGGGGATTTACATTTACTACACACCCCATTTTTAAAAACAAGCTTATAAACATGTATGTCAATCATGGTGGTTTACTACATGCTCATGAGGTGCTTGATGAAATGACAAAATGAGATAGCTTCCAATGGAATGTGATGATTTCAGCGTATCAAAGACATAGGTATCATCACAAATCATTGACACTCTTTCACTGCATGCAAAAAATTGGTCTTTGATCTGAATAGTTCACCTTTTCCAAAGCTCTCCCAACTTGTGCCAAAATAGGAAAATTTTGTGTGTGATTGTAAGCAGTGGTGGAAGGACCCTAATTTGTTGTAGGACTAAGAGGAGGAAGACCATCTAAGATAGATTATTTTGTAAATTATAACTACACCATTTCTTCTCTGTCTCTTGCATGAAATGGAAAACAAAATCCTCTCGACACATGTTACTATGTGTCTCACATGACAGACAAATGTTATCATGGGGTGCATGACAACATATGATGAACTTGTCTCTCTTGTTGTATTTAAAACCTACTTTATTTAGTTTTTTTAATGATATAGATTTTATTATACATATTAATATATATGCTATATAATTATTATTTTATATATTAATATATAATTATATAGTATTATAGTGTATAATATATTATTATTATCATTAATATATATTATTAATTATTAGTTTTTTATTATTAATTTAGAATTTATTTTTTCTTTGATACTCTTTATTTAGTATATTGTTGAAGATATGAAGAGTTAGTCATGCTACATTGATATTTCCCCTCACCATCGTCGCCCAACTCACTTCAATTCTTTCAGTGCTTTCATGTTCTGCATGGCCTTGCCTTTCCTCACCATTTTGCCATTGTGCAAGTTGCCCGTGAAACAAAATGTCTCCTCCCCCACAATTCATTTCTATGTCATATGAAGAAACACATCACCTCATTTTACATTATCACCTCCACTAGAATATTATTGACTAATACTTCATGCACAAAAGGTAAAATGAAGTCAACGATCATAAGTTTTGAGAGAGTTAAGATTATCGATTTACACTCTTTAATTTTACAAAACCTGATTTACCAAAATAGCTAATTACATACCTTATGGGATTAGTGGTAATGAGGTTTGAGTGAGGTGAAAATATCAATTTATAATCTTTCACTTTACAAGACCTTGATTTAGCAAAATATAAAATTACATCCCATCTAGCATAATTTACACTATTTAGTATTGTGGTTATAGCCTACACAGAGGAATTATAATAGTGAGGGTGGTGCCTAATTTGAGATATAATAAACCACCATGCCACTTAAAGAGATTATGAAAACACTGGTGGGGATTCAAACCTAAGTTCAATAAACTACTTAAATTGGTAATGCTTGTGGTCTTAGTAGCTATTTCACCTCTCCTTCAATCACTAAATAAAGAGAAATGAACACTACTATTACAAATACAATGGTTTCTATTAAGTGTTATTGAAAATGAGTATGGAAAGAGCTAGGAAATAGTTGATCCATATTTATTTGCATATGTCAACCTACATTGGTTAATAGACTATATAAGATACATCTTTCATTTATGAAGCATTTTCATTTTCTGTTTAATTAGATTTTGAGTCATCTAATTAGGTTTGTCTAGATATTTTTATGCTTGTATAAATAAATACATGGTGCATTCTCTAGGTTTTAATATGAGCCATTAGATATTTGACATATATTTTTCATTGAGATGACCCTTGTTTCAATTATGTATCGGGTAACTGAAATAATTTGATGGAAGCTAAAAATTACATTGATAGGTGTGACATATCACTAGACTTTGCACATGTATCTACTTAGGTTTTTTTGAATTGCATGTACATAATTATGTATATATCCTAATGGGTATTTATTAAAGCTCCATTCTGTAATACCATGGAGGTTGCATGACATTGAGTTGTTTTTCATGAATACTATAAATTTATGGAATGGGAAGGTGGAGGAGGTAGAGAATGGGAATAACAAAAAGAGAGGAATGATTGAAGGAAATAGAGAGATACTTGGCAAGTAGGAAATGGTAGAGAAGGCCTAATAATCAATGAAATTCTTGGAGACTAATTATAGGGTATCTCTTGATTGTTTTTGACTCCAAAATTTTTCATTTTGAATGGTCTTTTTGTCTTGATTAATTGTATTATCTTTTACTTGTGCCAGTTTGCCATTTGGGATTAAAGATAATATAATTATTATGTTTATATATGTGGTAACTTTTGATTATAAGTTATTGAGTTTGGGTGAACACTAAGTGGTGAAAATATCTGGGGCATGAAATGGTGTGGATTTATTTAACGAAGATTGCTTCTCATTTATGTAGTTTGCTTAACCTATCTCAAATAATTGGTATATGGAGAGTGTACATGCATTCCAAACTATGTGAAACAAATTTGCACATTGGAGATTTACACCACTTTAATGTTTGTCCCAATTTAATAAAATATTTAAATTATGTACCCAAAAAAATGGGGTAGATTCATTGATCTATGTACAACATTAAGTATACTAAGTATTTTTTCCACTTTAGTGTTTAGTTTTTGCTGTAATTAATTGTAGCCAACATGTTTTGATAGATTATCATTGTAATTAAAAAAAAGAAAATTAATGTTTTGACATCAATGGGAACATTCACCTAACCTATGTGTTGATCTGACATTAACAAGAACATTAATGCTTCTCATCTTTAAAAATAATGTATGGAAAAGGCACCAAGTTGAGCTAGACTAATTATGGAAGTCTACAAAGATTATATATATACAAATATTTTTTTAAAACTAAGTAATATATTTTTGTGATTATTTTTGGTACAACTATGTATTATATATATTATAAAAATCATTTATTAAGTTATTGTTGTCAAATTTACTTGACACGTCATATACTTAATGGATAATTATCTTAACTACCTAACCTCCACTCTTTAACAAGATTAATCCTCAAAATTTTCAAATAAAGCAAAAAGCCAATAATCATATATATATTGGTATTCATATTTCCATCATCATGCCAAGTTGGAATTTTTAACGATAAAAGCTAAAAATACAATTTCTTATTTTTGTTCTTATTTTTATTATTAGTATGTATTCAGGTATATAATATTTTTAAATTAAATATCATGTTATTAATAATATATCATATTATTATAATATATACTATTATTACTATTTTATATATATATAAACTATAATAATATATGATATTATAATATTAACTATTGTATAATTAATATTATATAATAATATAATAGTAAAGTGAGTATTTTTAAAGTGAAAGAGTGCAAATTGGTAGTGATATGACATTCAAAACTTATTACCATTGAATTCATTTAACATTTTGCTAAAAAGTTATTAACAAATAAAAAATTTGATTTTTTTTGTGAAAGTGACATTGAAAAATGAGGTTGTGTTTCTTCATATGGTGTGGCAATGTGTTGTGCGGGGAGGAGATGTTTTATTTTATGGTGCCCTGAGTAATGGTGAATTGATGAAGAAGTGTAAGCCCATATAGAACATGTAAATGGTGAAAGATATCAAGGTGAATTGGGCAATGATGGTGAGGGGCAATGACAAGATATTTTAATGAGAGACTCAAATAAACTTGAGAAAATACACATACAAAGTTCAATGACAAGTCACATCCAATAATGCAATATGTGGTTTCCACTGAATTGTTTCAATTATCAAAGATACGATTGAAACAAGTGTTAGAGATCCAACAATTTTTTTAAAACACATAAAATACACCATATGTCAATTTAGACAAGTTTAAAACTAAATTGATAAAAATTGTAATCATGTTAACCATGTAAAAATTAATTAGATGAATATAAAATCAATTAGAAAAAAAATGGAAAAGGCTTATTCAATGAAAGATGCATGTTATATAATCTGTTTAGGTGATGCATGCTAGCATATATATATATATATATATATATATACAAGCTTTTATATTTTCATTCTCGGTAACATTAACAATAACTATTGCATTCATAATATTAATACTTATTTCTATTTATTTGGTGAACAAAAGGTAGGTACAATTTTTATGAGGAGCACATGCACAACTAATCTTGGGTTGTTTGTTAGATGAGGATTTGAATTCCCATCTATTTTTACATGTTATATCCAAGAACAATGGCATTTTGATCGCTCACAACATAATAATGCACAATCTGAACAAAAAGGATTTTGAAAGGATTTTCTCAAACTTTTTGACCCAAAAAAAATCTCAAACATATGGTCATCATGACAATATACGGTTGAAAAAATACCTCAAAGATAAATCCATGTTCATTGAAATGGTGTTTATTTCAATCATGTATTAACTTAAATAGTTTGGTGGAAGCTACACATTTTATTCACATATGTGACATGCCACTAAACTTTGTATGTGTGTCTAGTTGGGCTTCTTCAAGTTT
Organism: Torreya grandis; assembly: GCA_037957365.1. NCBI lineage: Eukaryota > Viridiplantae > Streptophyta > Pinopsida > Cupressales > Taxaceae > Torreya > Torreya grandis. The sequence continues at coordinate 3,704,847 of JARHVA010000207.1, forward strand.
ATTGCTTGAAATGCACTATCATCACCCCTCGTCATCACGACCCACCTCACCTTGAAATATTTCTTCACTTTCATGGCAATAGATGATGTCATCATCTTTGGGCTTTATATCTTCAACAAAAACCATAATTATAACTATTCATAGGTATTAATCAGCCTACACACAACAATGGCATATTTTATAAATTCTCAATACATAGTCACCCATATTATAGATGTTGTGTGTTCAAGTGAGCCACTACTAAATGAGCTATCAGTTAATTAACAAATAACATTCATAATTGTTCTATACCAAGCCTAAAAATAGATGACTTGCATACATTGCAAAGGGGTGTGTAGCTTATAAGGTGTCAATAATATTTGATCAAGAATGTAATCTATTGTTAAGGGTGGATGAGGACATCATGAGTGTTGATTTAATTATGGTAGGGCTCCATGTGTGATGAGTGGCTTGAATCAACATTATAATGTTGTTTATGTGCAAAGAAGATATTGAGGTATAGAGTCTATATTATAGCTTATGTTCATCCATGTTGCAAATATAATAACATCTACGTAAATTAAATCAGGCTTAAAAATATACGTAAGGACCAAACTTGGACCATTAAAAGAAAGGGCAAGGTGATAAAGAACATGAAAGTGGTGAAAGATTTCAATGTGTGCTAAAAAGTGATGGTGAGTGGCAATGACAAGGTATTTCAAGTGATACCACATGCCAAGAGGCTGATATTGTACACCAAACCTGGATTCAAGGTAGTGGTTGGATTTACATGCCTGCATCATCTATTACAAAGGGGTTTGTAGCTTTAAAGGTGGTGATTTCTTTGATTTTTCATTTTATATCATTAAAAGTGGATGAGGATGTCATGAGAGTTGATTTGATTACAACGTGACTCCACGTCTAATGTGCAACTTGAATCAACGATTCAACGTCACTAATATGGGGATAAGATAATAAGATCCCACAGTCCATCTTATTACTTCCATTCATCCATGTTGCCAATATTTTGAAACTTGAAAATAAAAAATTACATCCCTTCTGGTGTTTCATACATCATCGGGGTAACTGCTAATCTATTTTGACATACAATGTTTGGTATCATTATGCGTTTTGGTTCAAGTAATTATAATATAAAAAAAGTATATTAATATATAATTTACTCTTATTAATAATTTTGTAAAATGGATATTAAAAATTAATGTCAGTTATATTTTTTCTTGGGTTGTATCTTTTATTAAAAATAAAATTAATAAAATTGACAACTAAGTTGATGTTAGTGTTAGTTTAAATACCTATCAATAATACATTTAATTTATTTAGTTACGTAGGTTTAAAGTAGTATAAATTTATGTCATTATACTTGTGAAATTAATTTGTAATATTTTAAATTAATAATTACTATAAAGAAACACTAGTATATAGATGAAAAATCTATCTATACTATTACATAATAATATGGTGAAGATATTAATATATCATGTATGTTTTTGTCATTATACCTTATTAGTCTTGAAGGGATATTATTCCCTTCATTTTGTTGTAACTGGTGATTAAGTTTTGTTCTCTCAACCAATGAAACTACAGTGTTTTGCATGTTTAAAAAGATGTAAGCCTTTTATATGATTGAATTGTAAGATTGTTAATTGATCATATAGAATAGTATTATTTGATGTGCATTAATTTGTTGGATGGTTTTTACATTGTTTCTCCCTTCACATGAATCAAAGCAATGAAATCTTATTGTTGTTTTTGGTGCAGCAGGGTAGTGCACTGCACCCAAGATTCTTTACAATTGATCGCCCAAAGTCACCAATTATAGCTTGCCTCACACAGTGTAGTTTGTTGTATCCATAAGAAGAAGAATAATAGAATAATTATTAAATGTCATTTAATTGGTGTGATTGTGTGTCTTATGCTTATTAATGGTAAATTTACTTTTCCTTCTCCCCATTTGAAGGAGTTAGGGTATGATTGTGTAGTCCCCTTTCATATTGCATCCCATATCTTTTCTTTGAGATATTATTGAGTTCTATTTTATTTACATTTTTCTATCAATTTCCTCACTAGATATAGAGTTAAATTAAATTCTCATGTATTTGCTTGTGGAATATTTGGAAGAATTGGGTACATGCACATTTTCTCAAATTATATTGTGTCTTATACTAAATTGTATTTAAACTATTTGATGTTATTTATCTAGAAAATTATTTTAGCCTAGTTGGATAAGATTATTTTTTAGTCGTTTAATTAAAATGCTTTTATCAAAAGATTGGCAGAACATATCTAAGTGCAATATATTATCCCTCTAAATTTGACTCTAAATTTATTTATCATTTGAACTAGTAACATGTTTCCTCATTTAGGTTATTTGACTAGAAGAAAATTTGCATCAACCTAGACAACCAAGCAAAACAAAGTGTTTAAAAAGACCTTATCTATATATGACAAAGACACACCCAACCATTGGCAAAATTTGACTGCTATGGTGGGTGGGAAATTCCCAGAAGAAGTGAAAAGGCATTATGAGATTCTATTAGAGTATTTGGATTGCAATGAATCAGGGTAAGTGCCTTTTCCTAAATATAAATCTTTAGGTTCCAATAATGGACAAAGTTCTAGAGACTGAAATTCTAGCAAATGGGGAGAAAGGATAACAAGCATGTTTAAAAACTCATCTTTTTGTTAGTATGCCATATTTTCTTATAAGCTAACATTATAAAGGTTAAGGGGTTGTTTTTTTTGGGTCAGCCCCAAGACAAATCCCAATTTATTATATGGCATTGTCTTAAAATTTCACAAAAAGAATTATTTTTTCATTTACCTACATGTGCGCAAAGTTTGAAGTAATTTAATATTTCCATTAATCTCTTGAAAGCATTTAATTCAATCAATTCAATTTATTTTGACTCGGCTTAAATAGATTCCCTATTAAAACCTCAAATTTTTGGAGTTATTGATTCTTTAATTTAATCCCACTAGTCTAACCATTTTGAATGGTCTTAGTGGGCTTCACGAAAATAGGGCCATAAATCAAGTAAAAGCTCTCCATATCAAAGATCTTTGTAGCTATATACCTTTTTTTCTTCTCAACAATTATTTTTCTAGTAATAACAATCATAATTAATATATTAGTTTATATATTAATATATTATACTATATCAATTTTATTATATATATATATATATATATATATGTCAATGGTACTAATATTAAATTGTGTTAGAATTTGAGGATTAGTTTGTAATTCGCTAAAATAAAATGAATTTTAAGATTTCATTCTTGTTAAATCAAATCTATTTTTTTATATCTAGCTTTAAGCATTCCCAATTATTAAAAATGTTTGTTTGTTTAGGGGCAATGCAGTTCATAGTAGCCAAAGGCTTCATTAATCAATTTCAATTGCACAAAGTACTATAATCTAGTTGTCTTACACTCTCCTAGCATAGAAGCATGGTACTATAATCTCATGAGAGAAGAAATCAGATTGTTGCATCAGTATGGGCCTAACCGCCATGTTCTTCTTTGACATATTGACAGTATTCATCTATGAGATATCACCCCAACTTAAATTTAAGTTGTTCCATAATCATTAAGATTATAAGTTTTTCATTGTTGAGCAAAACTTGGAGTCTCTATTGGGAGTTTGATGTAGATTATACGGTGCGCTTGAAATTGAAAAAACTATACCCACTATGAATATTAGTACCCAAAAATACTAATAAGTTAAAAAAATTGAATGTTGATTTGATTATTGTCAACTGCTGACTAGCACAAGGCTATCAATGAAAATGAGGGAATTAACTTTTAAAAAATTCTTGAGATTGTGATGTATTCAGCTTTTGGCTTTCTTCATGTCCATAATTACCTGTAACAAAACCATTATTGGATTCACTAAATATTATGGATAAAAATAATCTGATTAGTCAAAATGGGATGCCAATTCATGATGTCATTGTCAAATAACAAGTATCATTGTCGCTAACAGATAAGGTGGCTCTTTCATCCTTTACTTGATCCATTGATGTCACTAATTCATCATGTATTTTTTCATGCAATACAACCACTAAATCTCCCACCAAATAAGACCATGGATAATTGATATCATTATGTTGTTGTTGATGTGTAGAGGAAGATATATTATTATCTATAAGACTTAGATCATGATCCATGGGATTGTATAGGAATTTGATGTTTATAACACCTTTCCCCTACGTAAAATGCTACATTTGAATATTTGCATCTAGACAGTCTAATCCATCAAAAAATACATTAGTTATGAGGAACCTTCCAAGGGAAGTATTGTGTTCCTCAATCAAGAAGTCCACATATTTTGCATTGAATATTTAACTACCATATACACACTGGTGGAATGCGATTTGTTTTTGTTTCATGTTTGAATTTGAATTAACAGTATTGCTCTTAATAATGGTGTTGCCCATGTTAAGCTTTTTTCTCAAACAAGTAAACCATCTACAAAATAATATATTATAATAATTTGTATTAGTTGATCAACTACCAAAAAAAACTATCTAGAATATAACTTTTAAGGTTATTTAATATTTTTTACCTATTGCCAAAAAAATTATGCAATCTGATTATAAGCTCTAGGCGTGCCCTTCGATTTCCGTGTAATTGAACAAGTTATTTCCATGTAATTGTTTTTGTCCATAACTAATTCATCTATTCTTTTTGTATAGGTTGCTTTTAGCACAATTTTTAAGACACTATGTATGTTCTTTTGGTTAATGGTAAATTCTGATCCATGTAAACCCTGCATGCCATGCATATTAAAAAATGTCACTTTTTCTTATGCAAGGGATACCACCACTACAAATCATAAATTTAGGTGCTTATGAAACCTTAATTTTGTAATGGGTACTCTCTTTGATGGTCTTAATTTTACCTTTTCTCTAAGAATAGAGTATTACATATATGCGGTGTCATATTATATAATAGAATTTACATGTTCAGTATCATTTGATTCATATATTGTATAATTATAATCTATAATTTATGGTGTTGTTAATTTGTGCTTCAAATAGGTTTCATTTGTAATTGGTCATAAATGTTGGAATATTTTAAATTTGTTGTCATTTTATTTTTTTAAAATTTTTAATTTATTATATTTAATCATTTCCTCCCTTTGCTCTCAAATTTGCCCGTTACTTCCAACAAGGACTTGGTGCTTTACACCCTTGTTTTGAAGGGTGTCCATGTTTTTTAATATACCTAAGTTCAATTGTTTTTTTGGATAATAAATTTCTTAATATATTTTAATCTATGTAATATTATCTTTCATTTTATTTATAAAAAATGTAATTCTGTCAAATGTTAAAAAAAATTAAATTCAATTAAGTTTTGTTATTGTAATTGTTTGAAAAATACATAGGGGCCAAATTCTTATTAGTCCCTGCCTTGTCAAGGAACTAATGGTTTCACTTTCCAATTAACCTATATGTGTTTAGTCAATCAAGTATTTAGAAATAATTTTAATAATTTCAAAAAAAATTTAAAGTTTTTTCAAAAAATAATGGAATATTCCCAAAGGTGTTATTTGGGAATATTCCTTAGCTTTAATCATATTATTATTAACAACATTTTACTTTATAATATTTTTTAATAAATTGACGTTCATGTGACTATTTTTTTCATAAAACACAATCAATTTTTTGGTATATCATAAATATCGATGCATTTGGTATTTACATCATTGATGCATAAGCAATGCATAGGAAGCAAACAACCTATGAAGAAGTAATGGTCATTTAATGCTAAGTGTGTCCTACATGGTAAACACATACAAGTGCCCTACAAAAACAAATAGAGGGATACAAATCTTTATTATTTTTTAGGGGATTTTGACATATGAATGGAAAATGGGTCGCTATGTGAGCAAAAATTTCCCTAAAGTTGTAATTACAAGAGATTCAAATACCTTCAATGAAGAGAGCTCAAAAGAAAAAGAAAAAGAAGAGTTTGATCAACCCCACCAAGTTGAAGAAGAAGATGATTAAAAGGAGGAGAAATAGGAACAAGGGGAAGAATAAAAAAACTCTCACTACAATCAACCTCAAACAAGTTTACAAGGTATGCATGCTCTGTATTGAATGACCAACCCTGTTACTACTATTAATAAGTTTTTCATCACTGGAAATAGTTTGAAGTGTGTATAAATTATGGGATATATACATCACTTGATTACTCATGTCATATGAAGTTTTTGATGGAGGCACATGTCCAACTTATCTCTTTCTTTCTTAGTATTCTAATTTTTGGGAACCATCTTGAATGGAAGACTAGTTAATTACTATCACAATGAATATGAATTGCACTACACTTATTTCAACAACATTGTGAAACCAAAAGCTATTTAAATTTCATTTCACATTCCTCTCAGGTGTTGGGTACTTCTTGGGATTTTTCACATTTCACTAAAGAATTTTGGTGCTTACGTTGATAATAGAGACTCATAATTTTTTTATAAAAGTTTTAATAATTTTCTTAGTTTTTGATATGTTATTTATTCCACTTTTTGGAGTTGGTATTATATTATCTATCCATCCTATGATTTTTACATAGTGACAACAATGGGGATGGGTCTTGGGAACTAAATGGCTCTCTACCAAGCAATTATATAGGGCAAAGGGGACTTGATTCCTCCACACTAAGTCATTGTACTTAAGATTTAAATCATTGATCTATAAGGTGTTGATTTTCTTGTTGTAACAGGTTTGTACCTATGTAGATATTGATATGGTCATATAACAAGTTTTATAGGAGTCTTCCATACTTAATTATATGCCTAAGAACCTTAATTGGGGGATACTAAGTCAACCTACATCAGCATATACCCAATCGTATTCTATGTAAGTGTTGATATCATTCATTTAATGGCCTTTATAGGCTATCAAATGGATTCTTGACATGTTTATGGGTCTTATTCACAACTTTATGACTAGTTTTTGGTCCAATCATGCTGTCATAAGACATTTAAAATACCACTTTGGATATACAAGTGCTAATTTGATAGTTAACTATCAATTTTATGGCTTTTTGAATTTGTATGAAAGACCTTAATGGAATTTATTGATGACACCAAAAATAGACATCCCATTTTAATATAAAAGCAGATGGATTTCAAGGAGAAATGTTTATTTAACTTTCAAAATTGTTGTATGTACATTATCATTTGGTCTGATTTGTAAGATTCTTTTTTCCTAAGGAAGATGTCTTGCTATCTCATAATGTATTCTGATAGAAAAGGCCCATAGTTTTATTGTTACATGAAAATTTTATTGTATGTAGAGTATTAGGAACAAAGGGTGTCAAACATATACCCCTCTAATGTAAATTATGTTCTAATAACTACATCATTACTACACTAAATACCAAGTATAATGGATTTGACATGGCGTGATAGACCTATGTAGCTGTGTAGAGGCTATTTTGAGCATGGAAACCATTTTTTGAATTTTAATTTGTTTTAACCCTTGTCATCATTTCATTACATTTAAATGTAATATAAATACCATTAGTCAAGGTTAAATCCATCTATCGACACATACATTCCACAAGCAGTAGCTTCATTTCCATAGATGCATAGATTTTTAAATTTAGCTAATTTGCAACCAAAATTAAACAGTTTTTTTTATTTTTGTTTTCAAAATACACTCCACAAAATCATTCACCTTTTAAAGATAAAGGCATATAATTTTTTTAAGCTTTGTTATATGTAGTTGTTCGCCTCATCACTTTCATGCCATGACTTTGATTATTCCCAACACATATATTTTTGAAATGCGACATAATAGTATGCCATGTATAAACATAATGGCCTACATAGTTAGGAAATATGTAGCATATAGTGATTTTTATTGTATGTAATAATGTGTAAAAATATTAATTTTATAATAATTTTTTTATACTTTAAGTGTATAAAAAAATTATTATAAAATTAATATTTTTACACATTATTACATACAATAAAAATCACTATATGCTACATATTTCCTAACTATGTAGGCCATTATGTTTATACATGGCATACTATTATGTCGCATTTCAAATATATATATATATATATATATATATATATATATATATATATATATATATATATATATATATATATATATATATATATATACTAGTTTTGATGGGGTCCATACCCTATATTAATACTCAAATTACACAACAAGCCAAGCTAAAATGCCATGGCCTAGATGAACCAAAAACAATGAAAAACCACAAGGCTAAAAACAACCACACATCAAGCCTACCTACTACCCAAAATCCAATATCAAACATCAGCTTATGGGGAAGTAATATAAAAGATTAACAATCTTGCCTTTTTTACCTTTTTTCCTTTTTACCTCTTGCCATATCTCTTGCTCAGAATTCATCATAACTAACTGTTTGTTTGTATTCTATGTTTCTAAATTTCTAATTTCAGATAAATACTTGTCTGAGTCTGAGTGTTCAAACTCATGACCTCTCTTCACTCCCCGATTAACTGCTTCAAAGGGGAATTTTGAACATTTATGTCATATCTTCATTGGACATTGATTCTTTAGCAAAAATAAAATTTTCACCTTTCTTGTTATCTCCCAATTATATACCTTCTTGTGTTTCTAAATCTCTAAAACGGTCTTTAGCCACTAGCGATGGATCTGATGCACTCCATTTATTGGATTTGGACTTTTTTCCCTTCTTTTTCAACACTTGCAGATGCCCTTGAGGACAAGATGCATGAATATGCCTTGGTACTTTGCAATTGTGGCATTTAAAATTAGTATTCTCATAATCTAGAACTTGAACATGCTGAAATTTAACATATTTTAAAATGATTCTATCAAGAACCCCTTTGCTTAAATCAATCTGTACACAAATTTTGGCATAAGTGCATAAGACTCTAGTAACTCTTGTATGATCATTTTTTAATAATGACCATAAATTATTAGCTATTTCCTTATAAGCATGCCAAAAATGTAAAGGTAGATTAAGAATTCAAACCCAAACTGACATCTTAGTAACAGAAAGAGTGAGAGGGTTAAAATCTGAAAACTAGGGAGCAATAAACAAGCCTGCATTGCCTCAAAACCAAGGGCCTTTCAAAAGACATTTCTGATAATCTTGTTGATCACAAAAGTGGAAAACAAAAAAGACTTTATTGCATAGAGAAATTTCACAGTGATTCAACCAAGTATCATAAACCCATTTATATAAAGCATTAGAAGAAGGCCAAAGACCATTAAATATACATATAACTACATCCTCAGCTAGAGAATGAAAATACTCATCCACTACCTCATTTAAAATCTCCATAAAAAGAACCTCCTTCGCTTGATCAATAATATACACTTGAGGAGGAAGAGCACATTTTACTAAAATTAGGTTGGAATCGCATTTTTGACTGCATCTTTGAAGGATAGAGGTTTGGGATTAATAGAATGGTTTAGTCCATCCATCATTCCATGCAATTTGGAAGCCATGGAGATGATTGAGTCTTTACCCAACGAATAGTAAGATAGTGGTAAAAAAAATTGCAGTTCATTACCCTAATATACCAAACACTAAAAATTAGTTGGAACATCTAAAAAGGCCTCCAATCTCTATTTTAAATATATCGCTTCATTTGTCCCTTTAACCATAAACATTTTGTTAACCCTGAAAGAGAGCACACCATTAATTGATAACCTGGTAATGTTCAAATAATTTGTCAAACACTTTACCTGCATCCTCAAGAATTACAGTATTATCAAATATGTATTATCAAATCCTTTTTTATCACTCCATAATGCCCAAATTTCTTTAACCATCCTGACATCTTATCCTCAAGTCCAAGATTATGATAGATCTTAGGCACCTATTTTTGCTTTGCAATGACACCAACAAGATCTCCCAAAATATTATCATTCTTATGCTCGCTCACAAGCCTATACCAAAATAGGGGCTATAGAGAATCATACACCTCCATATAATTTCCCTCTACAGTCTTAATCTTTGCCTTCCACTCTTAGACCATCTTCTTCATCATCTTCTTGTCCTTAGCGAAAACATCCTCTATCTTCAAGACCGTCAAAAATGCCTCCAGAAGTAAAACCTTAGCCCTCCTCCATTGCATAAGCAATGAATATTCCTTCTCTGACTTGATCCCTTCAGAATGAAACCCTTCCAGAAACTTCAACACATGCTCCACCACCTTGGGAGCTACCTTTAGTGCCTCGGGAGTCTCATTTCACAACACTAGTAGGTTTTTCTTCTCATTGGCCATAAATTTTAGTAAACCCTCTATGTCCATTTTTTCTTCTTCAATAAAATTGTCATATTTTAATTATATTTTATGATAAATATTTTTTTGAAAAAATGTAAATACAATCATATGGATTTTGGTACTAATCAAAATGTTAGAAAAGAACAATCTACATATGTATAAAATCAAAAAAAAAAAAACTTGTGTAGCACCAACACTTCACACTTGTGTAAAATACATATCAAGAGATATTTTATGTGTGCTAGATAGATATCAACATACACTTTGCACATGTGTAACATGCATATCAACAAAACAACATAAGCTTGTCAATGGCTTCTTGTAATTTTGGGTAATCACTCTGAATTGATAATTTACCATATAACCACATTCACCATTCTATACCCTGACTTATCTGTGTAATGCAAATGCAACTTGATAATTGAATCTTTGCAATGACTTCAAGGCAACATTGTTCATTATCCTTTATGTCATTGATATAGCTCTTATGTCAATTTCTATTATATTTTACATTTGATTTTTGTCTAATTTGTTATTCATTGCTTATTTTTTGCATTTGAATTTTAGCATATTCAAAATATTAACAGCTTCTTTTTACTTGTATGTACTTAATATATATAAGTTACAAACATTAGCTACTATTCTTTTGCTATAGATTATTATATTTTCTATGATTAATTTTTTTAATTCCTTACCTAAAATTCTTTACTACAATAAACTTACATTGTAAATTTACATACAAATATCCAATTATGCTTATTTAGAGAGGAATGTGCATTGTCAATACTTTGATGAGAGGAATCAATAGTCGACATTTGATCCACAAGCCCGCCAATGGACATGTCAACGTATATTTTATGTTATGATGGGCTAAAAGTTTCATACATCTTTGCCAAGTTGTATAAAAAAATGTCATCCTATCACCTATGTGTGAGATAATATTTGGGTTTCAGTCCCAACTCCAAGGGACACTACACTAGATAAATAGATATTTATTAGTCTCAAAAAAATCATTTTGCACATTGACATCGTGAACAAAAACTAAGGTATGCAATTTACTTTTAAACCCTTTTTTCATATTTATAACTAACACTTTTAACTAAATTTCAATCATTGTCTCATCATACACAGATAAATAATTATTATTCCTATAGAAGACTCATATCTCGGAGTGACACAATATCTCCCTTTTATTGTTGATCTACATAGAAATGTGATTCACTTTTACAAATTTTGACTATACTTCAATACGTGCTTAGTTATCTGAATTATACTATGTTTTCTTTTTTCTTAGGTTGTATAATAAAAGTCGGTGACTTTTATAAATAAATTGTCTATGCATGTACCTTACTACATGATTTTATATATCATATTTATTTCTCCCATATACAAGTTGTGCTATCATCACTTGGATTTTATTAAGTTCTATATTAATCGATATATGAAACTAATTTTCATATTTCGTCATACTCATTATTAAAAAAAATTCTTTCACCTATTTAATGTTAACACTTCAATTTCAATGACATAATGATCAGATGCAACCTGTTATTTAACACAAAGGCATGGGCTAGTCACTACGTGGCCTTTGTTATTATTTGATTTTTTTCTCCACTTTTATTTCACTCTTTAAATTTGTAAATATTGACTTATTTTTTTTATATGAGATAGGAAAAGAAAAACCTATAGGGAGAAAAAAGTAACTACAAAATATTGATGACTTATCTGAAGGGGACATGAAAAATGAAAATTTAGAAAAAAGTGAAGAAAAAGTAGTCGCATAGCCGTTAGTCCCTACCTTTAAATTTTAAATTATTTATGATTGAGTATTTGTCCATGAGCATAAAAATTACAATGTGGCTAGTTTTGTTGCTAAATATTTTATATTGAATTGAATATAATTGAATTAATTAAATCATATTTTTTTAACATGAATTTAATAGGTGATAGTTTATTACCAAACCACGTTATTAAGTTATAAAACACTAATAATATTTATTCATAACCAATAAATATTACCTAACATATTATATTAATATTACGTTATCATATAAAAATTAATGTATGAATATTTTGATATTTTAGAGAATTTAATTCATAAAATTTGTAATATTCATTAAGATTTTTATAATATGACTCAACAATTCGATATATTAATATATATTATTGAAATTTAAAAATTAAATTAATAAATTGTTTTTATTATATTATAGAGAATTGAATTATTCAAATTAATGATCTTACTTTGAAATGAAAAATAAATATAATTATAGAGATTCAAATTGTTATGATTAATAAGAGTCATAAAGTAGATGAAGGATTTTAGCAAATAATTTTTAAAAATTACAAACTTTTAAGTATTAATGATATAATTGAAAATTGCAATATTAATATTAGAAAAAGAAATACTTTCATAATTTTCAAAATATACTCTAATAAATAATTTATTTATGAAATTAAGTAGTATTTATGATAAGATATTACCTACGTAGTATTTATGATAAGATTTGACATGCTCAACAATTAATTAATATTTTAGAATTTTTTTATTTTTATTTTTTTTGAAATGCACTAAACTAAATATTATTCATAACAAAAAATAATTAATGATATAAATAGTTATAATAAAAAAATAAATACAGTAATTAATAATGATATCAATTGTCTTGATATTGGTAAGCGGTTCTTTTTTGACTATTTAAATAGGGGAAACCTTTGAAGATCGGTAGGGAGCAATGCCACTTGAAGAGTCAATTAACACCCTTGAGAATATTTACAAATAACACCTTTGAGAATATTCTAATATTTATATGAAAAAACTTTAGAAAAACTTTATAATTGTTAAAATCATATGTATTTCAAAAAAAAATGATTGACTGAACAAATATGGGTTATTTACCCAAATGAAACCATTAATACACTCACTTGATCCAATAATTATTATATAATAGTGTATTTTTATTTTTTCTTCTAAAATGTGAGTATTTTAATGTCAAAATTTAGGCAATCAATTTGGAAAAACTCAACATATAGACCCAAGTTTCAAAAAGATAAAACTATGACATGCCATAATTTTTTCTTATAGTAAGTAGTTGTTATTATTATTATTATTATTATTATTATTATTATTATTATTATTATTATTATTATTATTATTATTATTATTATTATTATTATTATTTTCTAGAGTGACGTTATTTTATAGTTTTAAAAAAGAAACCATAAACCTCGTTAAATTGGAGAAGATTACTTATATATTTTATGGGAAAGTCGGTTTACATCAAACGTACAAACCAAACATGATCATATTTACCTACAAATAGTAAAATTATACCTATTTACATAAATGAATAGTATAAAATAATTGAAATATGTAAAAAGAGGATTATTATAATAAAAATGAACTATGAAAAATTTGGAAATAGGTGGAGGAAGAAAATAGTGGGAAATGGGTATAAACAACAAGGTGGACAAAACCCATAAAACTCAGAGCAAATAAAGAACTTTTCTCAGACGATTACAAACATAACACTCCATTTACTGGCACAACTAGAATCATACCATTTTTTTTAGATCTTTATTGATATTTTTGACTAAAGCAATAAATCAAGTACATAAACGGCCATAACCAACCAATTTCAGCATTATGCTTAATACCACTACAATTGATAACTACCAACATTATACACATAATCCTGCCACAATCGACGAATACGAACAATACACATAATCCCACCACAACTGGCCAATACCAGTGAAATGGCCACATTTGGCTTGAGAATACCATTAATATGCATAATACCGCCACAAGCAATGAATACCACCAATATGGCCATAACTGGCCAATACCAATGAAATGGCCACAATCGGCCTTTCAATACCTCCGAGATTTGAACCTGGGTGGTGCATATAACAACCAAGTTACTTTCCCAATGCACCCCCATCTCATCGGTAATTAGAATCGTACCATTATGTTTCTATCAACTTTAATATTATGTAAAATTAATTTTATGAATATGTTCATTTAATTTTTGGATCCAAAAAACCTGCTCTCTTTTCTAGAATTCTACATAGATCTCGGGGAAATTTATCTTTTCTTGAAACACTAATCAACTCACAACTTATAAAATCATAAAAAATCATAATAATTTGACAATTTGGCAATCAATTCTCAATTATAATGCAATTCAATAGGCAATCATGTGTCATACAAGTGTTCCAAGCCTTATCTTTTCAGTGAATGCAATCAGTAATAAGCGTTATATGTACTTTCATTGAATCTTTGATTATTGCCTTTGGTACAAAGATGTTGATCTAATAAATAAAATATTTGCTTTTACAACTTCAATAAATAGATCATGTGCATATTATGTTGTCATAAATGTATTAGTGCACCTATATGTTTATAGACTTTATGAATTCAAATTAAGATCTTATTAGCTTGCATGTTGATACACAACATGTAGGAAAAGTTGACAAAGAAGGCCCAAAAACCTCAGGGGACCCAAAACAAGGGTTAGAAAGGCCCATATAGAAGATAACTATAACCCTAGTGGTATAATTATGGCAAACCATAATCATAGTGGTACGATTTTGGGAGACCAAAAAAATACTACTATGTATCTAGCAAAAAGCCCTAAAATAGCAGAAAATAAGAAGAGAGAGAAAAATAGGGAAGATAAGGAAAATAGAAGAAAGAGGAAGCAAATAAGGAAAAACAACGATGAATAGATAGAAACATAAGAATTAAAAATAGGGACATAGAGTTGAAAGTGTCGAAGTAAAATAAAGCCTAATGAACATAGTGAAAGTTAAGTAAACATAATAAACATGTACCAACAAGAGCTTAATTTATGTTAGTAAGTACATATAACATTAGCATCATTGTAAGAACCCCTTTGGGGTACAATTGAAAATTAGTAATTTTTATTTTTATTTTTTAATAATAATATGAACTTACTTGAAGGTTTTCTTAACTAAGACCAATTCAAACATTCATTCTATGTTTCAAAATTAATAAGTGATTATAATGATACAACACATCATAAAAGCAAAGTTTGACAACTTATAACAATTGCTCATACCTTCAAACTCAAGTGTAATTTTGTACAATATATATTTTGGTATAACACTAATCCACTCATGTAATTAAAAATTATAAATGTTTATAAACCAAATTTTAAAATATACAAACTAAATGAAGGGTTTTATAGCATTCAACAACCTTTTAGTTACATCTTGTCAATAATATCTCATTGAATGTACGTCATGTTTTAATTTATATGCATCAACAAATATAATAATGGAAAGTAAATATAATTTATTCAAATTACTCTTATGTAACATCATTTGATCTAGTCTACTAACAATCCATGAACTATGTACTCACAAATCAATTAGTCCTTCATTGATTATAACACTTATCCATGTATATAATAATAAAATAACATTTTATAATTCAGTTATTTTTTATTTAGTTAAATTAAAACATATGATTATGACTATTCAAATTCTAGATTTCCTCATTTTACAATTACATTGCTTATAATAATTTACAATAGATAAAAGGAATTACTATGCAAATAGAATTTATCCTCATTTAAAATTATACAATACGAGATAATATCTTAATTATAGTTTTCAATGTCCTCAAAATTTACATATTTTAATGTGTTGCATTATTTACATACATCATTTTCAATAAAAATATACAATGCATATAACATCCAACAAGTTTTTTCTTCAAAGAAATTGAGATAAGAAAAGAACATCTGAGGTTGACAATAGACTGTATAGATGTAGAGAGGCAGAATATCATAGAGGGATTTAACTCTAACTTTAGATACCTTTGGATTCCCTGCTATGCATCTAATAATTATTAGGCCTCAATGTTTTTTGTTAGTAAATACTATGATCAACATAACACATCTATGAAACAACACCGTACGTGGGTATCCCATACCACCCATGTAGTTGAGGTCTCGTTCGTACCTTGACGAATGGTTTTATGATAGTTTGGTATATGTTTAGTTTAAGTTTGATATATTCTATCACTTTGGAAGTATTTTAGATCCTTGGTGATGTAAAATAGATATTGAATTTATGTCTCACAAAGTTTGTAGTAAATATCATGAGTGATTGAAACCAAATCTATAGAAATCACTCCATTTGACCATCACCTTAAGTTTTTTATTTTTGTTTGGAGAATTCAATCAAAAAAAGATAATATATTAACCATGTGGTAGAGTATGGATCCCTTTTTAAATTTGTCATAAAAATATTTTCTACCCATACACAATGGTGTAATTAGATTAGTGCCATTTATCGATAGTCACTAATTTGACAAAGAATGTAATGAAATTATTATTCAACATGGTATGTGAAAAATCCAAGATAATAACCTTGAGATTGATATCTCTCAGCATATTTTAGATATATTTATTTAAAATATCTTTATAATTAGTATTACATTGAAATAAGAGTGTAATGGATTGAGTTATTCATAATTATATTCAACCTTAATTTTGTCGGTGTTTTACAATGGAAACAGGTAAGTGTAATGGAGTGAGTTGTTCACAATTATGTTCATTATGCCAACATGCATTTTACAACAACTATGAAGCGTAATAGATTGAGTTGCTCACAGTTAGGTTTAACCTTAATTTTGACATTTATTTGATTATCACAAGGAAATTTAAACTTCAAATTTGATGTCCATGTAATCACCACTAATAATTTTTTTTAATTTTTACTTGGAGAATTCAATCGAAAAATCATAATCTCTTGGCCATACTATGGAGCTTGGAGATTATTTTTTATAAAAAGCTTTTTTTTCAACTTGACATAGTGGTGTGCCTAGATTGATGTCATTTGTCACTAGTTAGTGAAAATTGGAGGAGAGGGGAATAAAATAATTAATCAATGTAGTATGTAAAAAATACAAGATAACAGCCTTGAGATTGATTTTCTTAGCATATTTTAGATAGATGTATTAAATATATATACTATTTTATTCATTTATGAATAATCATTAGTTTTTATATATATTTATTTATTACATTCATATGTGTTCTACAATGGTAGTTGGGGTGGTGAAATGATGTGTACATGAAATGTTAACAATTAAGGGTTACCTTAAATTTGATGCCTATTTAACTGCTATAAGATAATTCAAACCTTAAATTTGATGTCCATTTAATTGTATTAGGATAATTTTGAATTTAAATTTTATGTCCATTTAACAAACATATTGAATTTTTTTCCTTAAATGTTGATGTCAATCGAAAAATTGTAATATCTTGGGTATACAGTGGAGTTTGGAGGTAGTTTTTTTCCTCAAAAAGTATTTTTCAAGCCTGACAAAGTGGTGTAGCTAGATTGAGGACATCTATCACTAATAACCAAAATTTTCCTTAAGAAATAATAAATTAATTAACCAATATGATCTATGAAAAATAAAAAATAATCGACTCAAAATTAATCTCTCTCAACTTTTTTCATTTCTTGGCTAGATAAATTTTAAGATCTACATATTATTTTTAATAATAGTCACTTGACACAAAAAAAAATGCACTACACCCAAGGTCTTAAGTGTATTATCACGATGATCACTTCACTTTTACCATAAACCATGCAAAATAGACTTCCTAATTAGGAGAAGGGGACCAGTCATTGGATAGAGTCGAAAAGTTGTGACCCCTTTTCTTGTTTATAATATATTAATATTTATTTGATTATGTACTAGTGTTTGTATAATTTTATATAAAGGTCTTTTCATTATTTGAATAAATAATATTAAAAATATGAACCTTTATATAAAATTACATATACATATCATATTTTTGCACTACAATTAAAAATAAAGTGTACATCATATTACAAAAAATTAATATGATATTCATACCAATGAATATCATATTTAAATTTGAATACACTTTTGAAAAGTTACATCCTTTTGTATTCATTGATAGGTGTCAATCATATTCAAATGTCAACTTTTGGTTTCAACTTTCCCCTCTAAGTTATTCAAATTTTAATCTTTTGGCTCCAATTTTTGGCTCCAAGCTTTTCAAAATTCAAATTTTTGGCTCCATCTTTTGGATCCATATTTTGGCTCCAAGATATTCAAATTTCAACATTTTGGATCCTAAAGGAAAGTTCTCGCTCCCATTTTCATCTTCATTATTCAACAAACTAGTTATTTGCATGAGGGTTTTAGCAGTTCATTTCATTTTCATGGATACTATAATTTTCAATGGTAGCTTGAATTGAAAGTGTGCCATGAGTGCCATCCTTTTGGCCTTAAAGAGTGCATGAGTGAGATAAATATGTCATAGTGTATGTGTTCCTTTTCTTGGGAATTATAAAAATTGGACATGAATCTGGATATGTTGTATACTGACAAGGAAGGAAAATTTAGAAATATAATAGTGAGGTAGAAACTTTTATCTTTACAATTGTTGGGTCTATGCTAGTTTGCTCCACAAACAAAGAATAACTTCATTTAATTTGGTCATATGGTTGTTTTTGTGACTGATAATGAGAACTCTCCAAATGTAGTTTGTTAAGACTAGGGACCTTAAACCCATTTTTTTTTTAGTTTGTAGATTTTATGTAGCTAAATCCATTCATTTTATATATTTTTATTGTTAAAAATTTGGTACATTATTGTGTCTACATTTTTTGACTATTTTTTATCCTCTAGCTTTATGATGTAGTTATGGTTGTTCATGCACAAATTACACAAAAATCATATATTCTACTGGGAAAAGGAATAGGGAGATCAAGATTTAAAACATAGAGATTAATGGGTTATGTGTGGCATTCTATTGTTCGTGTATATCTCATCATAACACTCTTTAGTTCTTCTAATCTAGTATAAGATCCATATAAATTATTGACACGGAATATCACATTTGGCACCATATGGCCTCTTGGTGTCCTTCAACAAGTGCTTTCTCTCTCTCTCTTTTTTTCAATTTCACATCTTATATTACATTGCATTTGTGAGTTACCTACATCAACATTTCCATTGTTTTTGTTATTATAGGGAATTCTTATTAATGGTCAATTTCCTAGATCTCATATTGAAAGTAACACAAATGACAACATTATTATTAATGTATTTAATAACTTAGATTAGTCTTTCCTCTTGTCATGATAGGTTTTGAGTCTCTCATTTTGCATACTTACCAATGACTTGTAATGCACTAAGCTAATATACATGTTCTATTACAGGAATGGGATAAAATTGAAGAAAAACTCTTGGCAAAATGGAATTTTTAGAACTAATTACATACAAGTTCCAATTCAAGGATCAGATTAAAAGATACTTTTAGTTCCCATCAATGCACTACCATAAGGCGATAGGGGACTTTGAAGGCCTTAAAGTTGTTAGTAGGCCTAGAATCATCGTTCCATTCCTTGATCCTGATGGTGATGTCATGTTGTTGATAGTTGTCTAGTACAAGACCAATCACACTGTATGTTACCATAGCCCACAATAAAAATGAAAACTTTGTGCCCATGAATATTATTTTGGGAACATTTTATTACTATGTCACATTCTCTCATCAATTGTTACTTATCTGCAACTCCTTAGGAGAGTGTTTGAACTCGATAAATCTATAGGTATTCCTAATATTGTTATCATAAATGGTCGAGGACCAAATGGGTTTTTGATGACAATGGATCAAGGTAAGATCCAGTTAGTATTGATGAATCTGACTGCAAAAGATGCCTTATTTATCTACTTGTGAGTTGATTACTTTTCAAGCATTTTTTGATATATATTTATTTGTAAGAAAAACATTTGTATCATTCCAATTTTTCAACTAGTATTAATTTTCTAAAAGGTGGGAATGTGTAGGGCACTTTCTTATTGGTGATCTCATCTGTGTCATTGTTATTGAGGCATGGGTATCAACAAGGCCTTCAATATTTCATTCTTATTTGGTCCTGGTATAGTGATGTATGCACCTAAAATTTCTCACCTCATTTCTCATCACTAATATTATTATTAGTCGACACTAATTTCATTTATTAATTGTCTATATCATATATTTCCCTCTAATACCATCTAATAATCCATTAATTAATTCATCTTATCTAACATAGCCCATTTATTCCCCATCCTTCACTAACCTTATAACATCCAATGCCTAATTAATTCACCTAAATCCCCATTATCTATTAACTAATCCCACTTGTCTAAAATTTGGGAATGTAAAATTCCCATAACCCACCTACCTACCCACTCGTACGCTTTCCTACAATCCTACCCCCTAATCCTCATTGAATCCCTTTCTAATCCTCATTTAGTCCTAATATGGACCTAGAGTCTTATACTCTCTAGAAGTTTCTCTCATCCTCCACATTCTCTAGAGTTCTCCATTCCTAGAGAATTCTAAGGAATTTAAAATTTCTTAAAATTCCCTCCCTCTCTAGAGTCTTCTTCTCTAGAGGCTTCCAATGAATTTTTAATTCATTGGAACAACTCCCTCCTTCCTCTATTTAAACCAACCAATCCTCCATTGAGGGCAATTAGAAAATCCATAAATCTTTCATTCTAGAATCTTCTATCAACTAAATCTATCAAACTATCATCCAAGTATTTTGATCAAGCTAATATCATGTTGGAATTCTGAGTCTATTTATAAGCAATCTTCATCTATAATATTTAGTCTTTTTCTTTGAATCTTTATTGGAACATTTGGCTTTAGATTAAAATGTTGTTTCATATGTTCATCTTATTGCATTTTGATCTAATGGTTTCCAATTTTAATGGTAGATTGTATATTTGGGTGTTTTGTATATAATTTGCATATCAAATTCTATTGCTCAAATTTATGATCTTACATTTGGCGACCATAATGGGAGCCCTCCTTCAAACTAACCCCTATGTGTGTAAGATGTGATAAATTAGCTTGTAGGGTAGGTTTGAAGAATATTGGGCTCCAAAATTTTGAAATTTTCATGTTCCAAGCGAAGTGAGGTATTGCACTATAAATTCTAGTTTTTCATAGGCGATTTTGTAGATTCTAGTTATAATTTTGACTAACCGCATGAACCTAACCACTAATGATTAACCTTTTGGACAGTCTTTTGGCCTCTTACAAAATCGCTTCTCGATAGAGGCAATTTTGAAATATGTCTATAATTTTGCATAGATAGATGTGATTTTGACTTAAGTAGTGTACTAAGATCAACATTAAGCATTTTGACTTCTTGTTGATTTTTATAATCTGTATTAACCTGGTTGTCTTGTGGGTACAGAGAGCAAAGTGTTGTCACTCATAAAATAAGCATGTTTCTTACATTATTCAAAATTGCTTCTCCCCAGTTGTGTTATTGATTTCCACGTGTGCTTTTGTATTTACAAGAAGTGATTTTGATTTAAACACGAGATCACTAACTAAACCTATATTTTTGATATCTGACCATTTTGTTGTTTTTATTGGTTTTGATATGATTATAGGGGGCATTCTACTCAGACAATATCATTACCCCTAAAATCACCCTCTTGACCATACTCTGCAATATCACCTATCCATAGTAGTGGTTTTGCATCCTAGATGCATTTTTGACAATTGTAGAGGTAATTTTGATGGTAGGCTAGACAATAATTATTGCCATTTTGGTTTATCATCTTTAATCAATAGACATACAAAATTGTGTAACTAGTCAAGGTTTTCTATTCAGTGTAATAAGTAGTCTTAGTATATCTTTGCATATTTTGTATATATTATAAATTTTAAATTATGCAAAAATGCCTCTCGATAGAAGCAACATTGATTCTTACAGGTAGTTTTGCAAATCCATCTACAATTTTGACTTAGGGAAATTTTGTAATATATTTGCCTAATAGTATATGATATAACCCTATGTCAAGTAGAATACCATCTCTTTTAGCATCATATTTTATAACCTAATGTTAGATTTTATCATTTTTTCCTATCAATTATAAAATCACCTCTTGGCATCGACAATTTTGATTCCCATAGGTGATTTTGAATAACTACAGGTGGTTTTACCTATCTAAAATTGATTTTAAAATCCTAACACTATGTCACTATGTAAGTGTAGTTTTGTAGGTGCCAGAGGTGATTTTGACTGGCTAGAAACTACTAATAGCTTTTTAGAAGATACCTAAGCAAGAGGCCTTATTAGATTTCTAACTTATTTGTTTGCAGAATTAGGGCTTTGTTTAAAATTTAGATCTTGAATTTGTTGTATATATCTCTTTGATCTCTCATGTCTTTATCTCACATAATTAAATAATCGATTATATCAATTTTTACTTGCATATTTTATCACCCCAAATTTTGTTTTTTATAGAGGTAATGTGAAGTGGAAGTGATTATCGTACATTTGCCATAGTCTTAAGGGGATTATGATTGTGGATTTCACCACCATGCATAAATCCACACGCTATGTTCTAGATGAGTATAAATATCAAGGACACTTGTCATTAGGCCAAATGGTTGACCCCATACAACTCTTTTATGAAGGGAAAGAATTAACTCTTTGACCCAAGCGTCATATAGCACCCTATATGGACTTAGGCCCCACATATCTTATGTATATCAGGGATGCCCTTAGAAACCCTGTTAAACCTAGCATAAGACCATCAATCGTAATTAGTGAATTGTTACCTGAGTTAGTATCAGCTCCCAAGTGACTATCATGCATAGATGGGGTTGAGAGAGTTTTAGAAATTTTGTAATGGTTCATCATTTTATATCCTCACCTGCAAAGTCATTAAATAGTGTAGTTATTGAGTTACACACCCAAATAAATTTACTAATAATAAGTTTGTGGTTTGCTTGACTTGGGGAGTGTTGTACTAGACCCACGATGTTTTTGAGCTAATTCAGCCTTTTACCCAAGCCTATACATACTTATTTAGGTCTCCTGTATATCCTTGTCTCATCATTATATCATTTTATACATCTTTGTCAATATCCTCTTGTACATATTTTCTTTGTACATTTATGTACATCTTTTTAAACTTATTTTGTCTTACATCTTATCCTATGTCTCATCACCCCTCTCATATTAGTCATATCCTCATCTAGTCTCATCTATCTAGCTCTAACCCCCATCACTTACATACCTTCATCCAACCTTAGCATCTCTATCACATCTTATCATAATCTAACCTTATATTCTTCACTTAGCCTTAACATTAGTCATCCCTAACATCATATTTATCACCTAAGACTAAATATTCCACCCTAATCCTTTTTGTGTCGTATATTCACATCACCTTCTCTTTCTTACTCATCTTTAGGGTCCTAGTCCAAACTTGTTGCTCTCCTTGTCTTAATCACACCACTCATCTTGACCTTGTCTAGCCTAATCACCTTATCCATCACCATATTCTTTAGACAACCTAGTCCTAATCATAGTCCAACCTGTCTTTACCTTATCATACCCTTGTCTATATTAGTCATCCCATCGAGTTTGTAGTCATACATTAGTCGTCAACCATATTAGAAAATAACTCCTTCTACATCAAGGTCCTTATTATCATTTTGCTTGTGTTCAATCAAGTTTGAATCCGATCCTATCATCCTCTTATCCTAATCAAATCTCATCATCATCACATCCTCCTTAAGTTGATTATCTTAGTATTGAACTAGTCTTAATCCAATCAATCCCTAGTCAAAATTAGTCCTTTGGGTCAATCTAGACCCTCGTCAAATCCTAGAGCTTGTTATAGCTCACTCAATCCACTTTAATCTAAATCACTGAAAGTCTAGCTCACAACCTAAGTTGGTCTACTTGATCTTGGCTTTCTTCATTGAATATCACATCATGTCAAACATCTAGTCAAACTTGAGATTATACTAATGCAAGCCTTTGTCCAAATTTGTTCACACATCCCATCTTCATCCCTCAATCTTTCCATTCAGCCCCCCACACTTATTGATTGGGGTCGATGAACCACATCATTTGTATGTTCTCCCATATCAATCCATACATCTAGAATAAATTTGGTCAATACCCTGATTGAGAAATATCTCATGGCTAATAGGGATGTATTCCTTTATCATTTCCTTATCCACCGAACATTGTCTCCAGTTCTTAGCCATTCCCATCCATCAATTCTTAGTCCCATTCAAATCCTCCATCTACTAGTCATAGCTAGTTGTCAACCCCTTCCTATATTAGTAAAGGGAATCCAATCCTAGCTACCTCATCTACTACTAAGTCCAATGCTTCCACATCCAAGTCACAAAGTGAAGAGAGGCCCTATAATCCTATTCTTATATCCTTAGAATCCCTATTTCGTAAACTTGTTGCCAAAGAAATGATGGTTTATCCATCCATACGCCATCTTGATCCTACCAAGCCTAAGCCCTCTTGGTATAAATCAAACCACTACTATATATATAATCAAACTTGGGGGCATACCATTAATTGATGTTGTAATTTCCAAAACTACATCCAAGACCTCATCGATCATGGTGAAATTGAAATAAATAATGAATCAGATGAGTCTACATCTATGGGTAAACAAGAAGAGGAATACCAAGATTCCATTTTTGATCACGATCATGCCCTTCCCTTTCCAAGCCAAGGTCAAGACACCACACCCATCTTCCATGGTCCCCCCATCTTTGACAAATCCTCCATCGAAGATGAGTTAGTTCCCCATGAACCTAGTTCTCAATTGTATAATAAGTCTCTCTTCCATGGACTTGTATTTGGTGAATCCATTGTCCCTCCATCATCTCAAAGACCCTACATTGAGAGGTCATTTATGGGTAATAAATATTCTATTAGCAACATCATACTATGTAAATTAGAGTCAACACTAGTTTTATCTGTACCAAAATCTTATTCAACACCAGTGCCTAAATTAGATTCCTTGTCAAAAACATCGTCCCTCATAGATATTGCAACAGACGATGACTATGCCTGCCTTTTTGAAGATACGTCCAAACCAGATGTCAACCAATCACAAGGTATATCTATTGATCCCAATCATGATGATGAAGTCATAAAAAAGTTTTCAAAATCTTTATTTGTCAAAGATAATTATAGTAGATTTGATCCTGCCTCAAATGTGTGTCTTACAGCTATTCTTAGTGATCCTTGTGTTGATCTTCAGGAGATTCTCTTCAATGTCAATGAGGACCATGTTGCCCCATCACCACTCATTGACCTCATCCTACTATCTCCCCCACATTCATCCATCATATATCCTTTATTTCCTATCAATGATCATTTAATCACCTCCCTCTATAAGGATGAATAGGAACATACATCGTTGGACCCTTCCCCAAGTAACATAACATGTGCCACAAATACAAAGGTCCAAGATCATATTCAAAAAGTAATTCATAATAATAAAATCATATTTGATCCAGCTAGTCAAAATCAAATCATCAGCCTAATAAAAAAGTGTCTTCCCTGAGTGAAACCCTCTTTAAAGCACTTAGGGACCATCAAATTCAAAATAATCATCATCTATCAGTCAAAAATCAATCTCCTTTGGTGAAGCCCAAAGTCAAGCACTAAGGGATAATCAAATCTATAAATCAAAACATTGACCAAAGCACTATCAGTAAGGCCAATAATCCTTTAAATAATTGGATCAAAGAACCATAAAGTCAAAATGTCTTGGACCTTTTAAAGTCTTTTGTCACATGACGCCAATCAAATATGGAATATCCAACATCTCCAATGATATGTGTGATTGCTAATCCATCATTACCTTCCTCTCACGGTCTTATCATCCCATCAAATCCTATACTCCACCATCAAATCCAAACCTTAACCCCATCCATTCCACCCCTCACAAACCTGGGCAACATTGTCTCTTGTAGAGGTGATAAAGACACCTAGTCTAGATGTCTGGAGGGGTCTCAATTAGTAATCAACGAAGGTCATAAGGACATCAATACATCCAACATCAACAACATGGTCCTAGTATCACATATCTCTATAATAGGTGTTGGTTTAAGACCAATAAAGCATTTGAATATTGCATCTTGCATCCATATCCAATAAATTGAGATGCCAAAAGTCAAAAAAGTAAAAACAAAATCATTCTTCGAATGGGGAAAACCAATCTTCTAGCACCTTGGGCAAGTACCATGATGAAAATTAGTTTACAACATCATGGTAAATAATATATTGTCTACATTTTGCCTCAACACTTGGAGGCAAAATCTATTTACCTTAGTCCTCTCTCCTCATCTATCTAACAACTAAGATGTATAACAATCATCCTCTTCCTTTATTTTATCATCGTCATCCTCTAATATAGTTTAAATTACATTGTCCTGAGGTCTTTTCAGACTACGTAGGTAATGTTCAGTCACATAACATGTCTAAGGTCACCTCGGCCACTCTCTCATCTTTCGCCATCATTCATCATCACATCTCTCTTGTTCCTCATCATGCTTAAGTATTGCATTGATCAAATCCTTGAGTTACACTATCAATCATTAATCATTTAGTATATTGATCAATCACCATCCCCATAATCATCTACCCAATCTTCTCATTCAATCACCTACACCTGTCAATTGAGCTCGATAAATCACAACATCCATCTATTCTTCCATCAGTCATCCATTATCATTGATTGGTCAATTTATCATTTAAACTTTGCATAGTTTCCTCCTTCCATTAGGGCATGACCATGATCATAACTTTATGGTATTTTGGAAACTATAATACCTTTCTCACCTCAAGTTTTGAGATCTTAAAATGGTATGTGGCTCATAGGATTGTTGAAAGTGTTGGTGAGGGTGTTATTGAAGTTCAACCTAGGGATCACGTAATTCTTTATTACTAGGCAAAATGTAGAGAATGCAAAATTTGCAAGTTGGGGAAGATAAATATGAGTGGTAGATTGATTTGTGATTTTAAGAATTGAAAACATGCTCTAGACCATGAAATTGGAACAAAGGAACCTAATATTAATTGTAGTGACATTTGGGTTACTCATGAAAATGGCCTAAAGAGAGGATATGGAGGAGAAAGGGCTTTGACTCATAATTGACAAAATGAATGCTTTGAAGATGAGTGTAGGTATCTAGTCATAAATGAGAGAGATCAACATTTGCCCTTATCTACCTCTTTCAAGGTCCTTGTGGTACATGAAAGACATTGATGACTATAATATTTGCAACAACCCTAAAATGTTTCTTCAGTTCCATCTTTCTCCTGATTCAAAATATTTATCATTGATGAATTCACCTTTGATTGGCTTATGATTGGCAATGATGTCCGTGAAGAAGTCATCTTCCTAGGATCAAATGTGGACAACATAAACAATAAGATTGTGAAGGGAATAATGGCTCCATAAATTGATATGGTGGATTTTGTACTCTTGGTGAGGTTGCATCTAGAATCCTTCTCATCAAAGAAAAATAAGAGTCCAAAAACATCTATGTAGTTCTTTGTATATGCTTGCAATGGGATGGACTATTATGTTTATAATGGTCCCTTGAGTGTTTATTACTAGTCCCTTCAGTGTTTATTAACTGCCACTTTTGTTTTCTATTATGCACCTACTTCGTAAAATATTCACATCTCATTTAAAAAAACAAATACAAATGTATTCAATTACTAATCCCATTTTTTCTTAAAATGGTCATTTTATTTTGTATTAATGATAATTAGGTTTTTTATTATATCCTTTGTGTATATATTTCCATATCACATTTTAAAATAATGAATGCTAATGATAAAACTAGCATTTAATGACACTACGTAAGCTCTAACCATTGCATCACCAACAAGATCCTTCTTTTTCTAACATTTATGGCACTGCATGAGAGAATATTTCACAAAGGGTCATTCATGAATCGTATCAAGTAAGTTTTTAAAGCTTCAATGCAGATAAATGTATTAGTCTTTGGGTAGACTACACTACATCTGTTCTTTATAGATAGTTGACATTATTACACTAGGAGTCATGGAAAACATAGTTTCCATCTTTTAGGGCACGAGGCTGCTTGCTCCTGGAATCACCATTTTTTTAATTAGGCACTCCTTGCATCCTATTAGAGTACAAGACTAAACATTGTATTTGCACCACCATTTTTGGTCAATCTTGAATAAATCCTTTAACTCATCTTATGAAAATTTGTAGTCACGGTCCAATTTTTTGTAAGGAAAAATTGTAAACTTGCAGCTAATTTTTATAGCAATTGAAAGATACTGTCTTTGAAATAACAAAGAAAGAACACAGATTACAGAGAAGAGGATACATCTGGTGGTTCGGGTGTTTGGTCATTCGAGACAACAAACAAGTAAGAATATGATAGACGAGGAACACTTACATCAAACACATTTGCATCTTTGTCTACGACATCCTTCAATACACTTCACCTCATCACTCATAATCTCTCCACAAAACTTGATATCCACTTCGACTTCATTGTTAGCCAAGAGGTATGCAACCAAGTTAGCTTCTCTAAAATAGTGGGAGAAGGAAAGTTTATCAAAGATGGGTCTAAGAGACATGGTAAAAAGGACCCATCCTTCCCCACATGCTGCCCCCGCCCCACTGTGTTCTTTTGATATGCCTAAAGTTGATGTTCCAAACTCCCTCTGCATTGTGGGTTGACAAACCTAAAAAAATCCCACAAAAATCATCAAAGTTGTCAAAACCCTGCAAAGTAAGTAGAAAGAATTATAATCTTTTGAATTTCCTACAGATTTTGCTAACTACATTACTACTTGTTCTTTTTGGAAAAGAATGTAAAAAATCGCTAATACTTAATGAGACACTTGCCATTGATGATTTGAGAATTTGCAGATACGAGGCAGTGACTGGGCATTGAGAAGGCAAATGTCGTAGGAGATAACAACCTGCTTAAACCGGTTTCAAGCGGTTTAGTGGTCGAGGATAATGTTCAAACGTGAGGTAAGGGCTTGAACCACATGGCAGTATGTAGGCACTAGGTACCGAAACCAATGAAATCTTCCTGCCCCAACCCGCCGACTTCTCTCTAGTCCTCCTTACTTCCATGAACGCAACAAATCACAAGAAGGTTCTACTAACATCTATATCTTTAAAACATGTTGCAAGATTTTCCATCAACCAATCTTGCATTCAATAACACCATGCGAACAAATGCAACATCAAATGGTAGAGTAGTGTTAGTTTGTAGAAACCCCTCGTTTGCCTACGGTGCCATTAATGCGTGGTCTCGATTGAAGTAAAATGGCCCGTAACATCTAAAAAAGCTAACCAATTAGCTTCAAACAAATTTTATTAATTTATCCACGCCGTTAAAAAAAATTGCTACTTGACTTTTCAAAAGCCTTATTTTTTCTCTTTGCCCCTCTAATTGATTAAATTAGATTGACCACCACACTCAATAATAATTTCAAGTTAAACAAAAATGATTCTTAAAATATCCCTTCAAGACTAATAATATATTAATTTGAAAATTATTATTAATAAATTTTTTAAACTTAATCGATCCCTTTAGTCCCAACAACGAATCATACCAAAAATATTAACAAAAAATGATATATTATCAACAATATCTTTATACAACTTCCCAAAACGTAAATTTTCCTTTTGAAAAAAACCATTTCTTAATATTAAACCATCTAAATCTATTTTTCAGAACAAAAATAACATAATATAAAAGATATAAAACACCGAAATTAAGAGTCTCTACAAATAATCCCCTTCCTTTAATAGCCGACCCTAACAATATATTTGTATTGGTAAAACATTAAAAAAACATAACTTCCTCATATAAAGGACCGAACAAAACTTTATACTTTGTGGCAAAATTCAAAAGAATTCACCTTTAATTTGAAACATACAAAAGCTCCGATTGGTGGGATAAAATCTCCGCGGATCAAAGCAAAAATCCATCCGAACCGTCCGTAATAACCGAATCGGACGGTCTAGAAATCCCTTTTGAACACACTCTGCAGAGGCTCTATATAACTACTGGGAATTCAAATCACATTTCATAGAATTCGGCTTGGTTTTGGTCTTTTGGTTTTTTCTTGGTTGGAGTTTATAGCTGTCGTGAGTGAGAAACAATGGAGTCTGGAGGAGCCAAGGCGGGCAAGGGAGGACGAAAGGGAGGCTCAAAGAAGAAGAGCGTCTCAAAGTCTGTCAAGGCAGGGCTTCAGTTCCCTGTGGGCAGGCTTGCCAGATACCTCAAGAAGGGCAGATATGCCAAGAGGGTAGGCGTTGGAGCTCCCATTTACCTGGCCGCTGTAATGGAGTACTTGGCAGCAGAGGTGCTGGAGCTGGCTGGCAATGCAGCCAGGGATAACAAGAAGAACAGGATAATCCCCAGGCATCTGTTGCTGGCAGTGAGGAATGACGAGGAGTTGGGGAAATTGCTGAGCGGCGTCACCATCGCCCATGGTGGAGTTCTGCCCAACATTCACCAGGTGCTCCTCCCCAAAAAGACTGCGGCCTCAGAGAAGGAGCCCAAATCTCCCAAGTCTCCAAAGAAGAAATAAATTCGAAGGCCAAACGGATTTGATTTGCTGGAAAAGGTGTTTTATAACACCACCGCCATTCTGATTTGTTATCCTTTCTTGCATCGACTGGTGTATAGTTCATTTCATGTTTTGTGTCTAGTGCAAAAGATTTTTTTTTAGTTCAACATAACTTTGAAATTTGAAACCAAGAAAAAGTATATTTACATTCGTCTTTTCATAGATTTGTTGGATCCGGATTCAATCAATCCAATCGAATCCTTATAAAGGAAGTTAGGTTACAAATAGGAAAGATTATAGTTAAAATATTGAAAGCCACAAATAAAAACATCATTGTAAATTCATTTCATAATTGTTTAAAAAAACAAAAAAACAAAGAAATAATATGTTTTTTTTCACAAATTTGTTTCATGATTTTATTTTTTTAAATAATGTAACAAGAAATTTTTTTTGCAAATTTATATTTTGGCAATATGGAATTTAGATGCAACCAACTTCATTTTAGATTTTTTGTTGCTTTTTAATTGATGTGTAGATGTGAGATATAGATTGTTAATTTTTATTGATAGATCATTGATCAAAGTTTAATTTTTATTTATTTTTCACTTTTAGAATAAATTTGTTAAAAAATGAGTTAGTGGGTTTTTAGTGATGAATTGTTTCAAAAAATTGTGTTAATAGGTGTTTTTACATAATCAATATTTTAAAAAGGGTTTTAGATTTATGTAATTTTTTTAATATGTAAAAAAGTGTAATTTTTTTTTATTTGTACATAGTATTGTTTATGTGCTATTTTTTGAATGTTTTAGATTTGTAATATGGTTATTTTTATGTTTGATATGAAAATATGAATCAATAGGATGAAATATAGTGATTGTGTAGTTGATTGATGTATTTGTTTGGTATTTCTTAAATGAAGTATAAGAAGGCTTAGACTTTTATTTGTATTACATATTTTGAAAATATATTAAGTGTGAATAAGATAATTAAGCTAATCCATGGGCCTTGATTGTTAGACAAGATAAAGATTTGGACACTATTATTGATGGTAGTGTTTTTTTGTGGTTGGGAGTGTTTGAAGGGGTAGAAAATATAGATTGATTTTAAGTTGATAGTGAAAAATGTTTATTTTGTTTAATTTTTTAAGAGTTATAAAAGCTTGGGTCATTAAAATAATATGGATTAGATTAAGAGATAATGAGATAGTGAAGGTGAAGTTTTTGATAACAAAGAGGTTTAAAATTGATGTAACATTTTTCATCAATGAATTTTGCATTCAATAGCACCTTTTGAACAAATGCAACATTGAATGGTAAAGTAGTGCAAGCTTATACAAAGCCTTCTTCTACTTCTTGTGCCATTAATGTGTGGTCTTGATTGAAGTAAAAAGACTTATATAAGATTTTAAAAAACCAACTACTTAGTGTTGAACAAATATTATTATTTTATCTACGTTGTTAAAAAAATTGTTACTTGGCTTTGCAAGAGTTTTATATTTTCTCTTTTCTTGCTAATTGATGAAATTTGATTGGCCATCACATTTAGTAATAATTCTAAGTTAAACAAAAATGGTTCTTAGAATAACCCTTTAGAATTAATAAAGTGTTAGTTTGAAAATTATTATTGGTCAAAATTAATTGATCTTTTTAGCCCCAACCAATAATTGTACTAAAAATATATATAAAAAAAATATGTTATCAATAACATTTTTTTATACAATTTCTCAATATAAATTTTCCTATTGAAAAACCATTTCAACTTTAAAAATATTAAACCACCTAAACCTATATTTTCAAAATACAAAATGACATTATGAAAGATATAAAATCTTGAAATTAGGGTTCTACTAATGGTACCCTTCCTCTAATAGCTGACCCTAACAAAATATTTGTTTGGCAAAACATTAAAAAAACATGCCTTTGTCATATAATGGACTGAAGGCAAAACTATAGAAGCTTAAAAAGGAATAAAATTTCCATGGCAAAATTTAAAAGAATTCGCCTTTAATTTGAAGCATAAAAAAGCTTTGATTGGTGGAAAAAATTGTCCACGGATCGAAGAAAACTTTTTTTGAATTGTTTATAATAATCCAATTAGACGGTCTAGAAATCCCTCTTAAAATATTGGAAACCACAAATAAGAATATTATTGTAAATTAATAATTGTTTTTTTTTTAATATTGGAAATCACAAATAAAAATATTATTGTAAATTTATAGTTATTATTATTATTATTATTTAATGAATTATTGCTTTATGAAGCGATTTTTAGTTAAGAATTAAGAATTGAGGGATATTCATTCCACCAAAATAATTTGGGATATGATTGTGGTATCATTTGAAATAAAATAACATATTTTTTTAACAAATTTATTATATGATTTTAATTTTTAAAATAATATAGTAAAATATAATTTTAAAAATTATACTTTTTTAAGATAGACTTAGATTGTTAACATGGGTAAAAGTATGTAGAATTAGTATTTTAGACAAGTTTTTAAATTTTAGAAATTGTATTTTCATGGTTGCAGATATTATTGTTAAATCTTGACACTATTATTAACATTAGTGTTTGACTATGATGTAGATATTAGTATGATTTAGATGCAATTAATTTAACCATTTTTAATTTTTTGTTCAACATTAATGTTTGACTATGATGTAGATATTAATATGATTAAGATGCAACTAATTTAATTGTTCTAAATTTTTTGTTACATTTTTGTTCATGTAGTTAGATTTGAGATATAGATCATGTGCTTTATCTTTTTTCATTATTGGAATAAGTTTGTTAAAAAAGGGTTAGTGGGTTTATGGTGTTGAATTGTTTAAGACTATTTTGTTAATTGGTGTTTTCTACATAGTTAATATTTTAAAGAGGGTTTCAAATTTATGTAATTATTTCATATGCATGAGAAAGTCTATGCACAAAAATGTAATATATTATATGAAGATTTATGTGGTGATTTACTTTATAATTAGAAAAATATTTTTCATGTATTATTTTTTGAATGTTTTAGATTTATAATATGATTATTCTTATGATTGATATGAAAATATGAATGTCTAGGGCATACTAGAGTGTTTGTTGCATTTATTGATTTATTTTTTATGTGTTTGTTTGGTATTTGCGAAATGAAGAATCATAATGATTAGATTTACATTTATCTTATATATTTTGGAAAAATATTTTATGTTAAGATTCAATAAGATAATTACGTTGATCCATGTGTTTTGATTGTTTTATAATTGGGATGATTTTTGGTTACTGGACACTAGATAAAGATTTGGGCATTGCTATTGATGGTAGTGTCTTTTTATGATTAATAATGTTTGAGGGGTTAGAAAATAGGGATTGATTTGAAATTGACAATAAAAGATGTTTTTATAAAAGACATGGGTCATTAGAATAATATGGATTGGATCAAGAAATAAACATTTAGGTATAGTGAGATAATGAATGCAAGCCTCTTGACAACATGAAGTTCTAAAACTAAAAATAGTCTTGATTGATATTTATTAAATGTACAATATTAAAATGCTTTATAAGGTGAAATTATTAGATTAAAGTAAAGAAATATGTATTTAAGTGTGTATATTGTTTTTCCTTGAGCCTACTTTAAGTGCTTTACTATTGGTATTGTTAAGGTGTGGAGCTAAAAGCTTCACCAAATGAGCGTGTGTAAAGTTGTAGGAATTACAGTCACTGGCGTCGGTCAGGGGCGACTGACGTTGGTCATGAGTCGACTAACAGATGCCGACATTAGTTATGGATCGACCGACGTCGGTCACAGGCAGACAGACAGGGATCGACGTCGGTCACATGTGCGTCCAGAATGCTATTTTCATGGACAGAACAGAATGTTTGCATGAGAGGATTAAGTGTTAGTCTTAAGTTCGCATCTCTATCTTTAGTAAGACTGATTTGAGCCCTTGATTAAGAGGTGCATTTAATGGTTGTAAATGCATGCTCATGTTTCCTAATATTATATATAGGATTAGATCTTCATAGCTTATTAAGAATTGGGACAGTACTGTATAATACATGTATATGTGATCATTCTAAGTTGTTGGAATTGATTGTAATTGAGAGAGAGAATTCTTGAGGGAAAGAGATCTGTACATCTGAGAGAGGTGTAGAAGAAAAAAAGTTTCTTCAATTGTATTTTTTCTGTAAAGAATTTAATACAAGTTTTCAAGGTGGTTTTTTGTATTTCTTGTTCTTTGCTATTTTTTATTCTAGTTACTTATCATTCTGATTTAATTTCGCACTTAGTTGCTTGCATATTAGTAATCAACTTTGTTGGTTGATCTCCAACAAGTGGTATCAGAGCTCAGGTTCACTAACAGGGGGTTCAGATCTGTTTAGTGTGTTGATTATAGGGTACTCACAAGAATTTTTGCAGAGATTTCTGTTTGAGTGGGAGAAGCAATGGCAGAAGAAAGTAAACTGAGAATGCAGAAGTTCAATGGAAAAAATTATCAATTATGGAGAATGCAGATAGAAAATTATCTGTATCAGAAAGATCTATACTTACCGTTAGGTGGAGTTTTAAGGAAGCCCACAGACATGGAAGATGAAGAATGGAAAGTTCTTGATAGAAAGGCTCTTGGATCTATAAGATTGAGTCTAGCATCTACTGTGATATCTAATTTATGATAGGCAAAGTCAACGATAAAGTTAATGACTATTTTAACAAATTTATATGAAAAACCCTCAGCTTCAAATAAGGTATATTTTATGAAGCAATTATTTAATTTGCAAATGCAGGAAGGTGGATATGTATCTAATCATCTTAATGATTTTCATAGAATTGTAAATCAATTAAATTCAGTCAAAATAGTGTTTGATGATAAATTAAAGCTCTTTTAATATTATGTTCTTTGTTTGAAAGCTGGCATAGCTTGGTAATGGCAGTTAGTAATACTACATTTGCTTCAAACATTTTAAAAGTAGATGATGTTGTTAGTGTAATCTTGAATGAAGAAATTTGCAAGAAAAATACAGAGAAAACATCAGGGAATGCTTTAAGTTTTGAGAGCAGGTAAAGGCAAAAAGAGAAAGGCAAGCATAGGAGATCAAGGTCTAAGTCAAAGATGAGATGGTAGATCCAAATTCAAAAATCGCAGGATGACAGCCTGCTGAAACTGTGGAAAGATAGGGCACATAAGCAAAGATTGCTGGTCAAAACTTAAAGAGGACAATCAGCATGAAGGTAAAGAAAAATTAAAAGTTGTAGGTATAGTTGCACAAGATGCTTTTATATTCTCTTTTCATAATAATATAAAATTTTGGGCGTTAGATTCTGGTGCCTCTTTTCATGCAACCCCTAATAGAGAATATTTCAGTGACTATGTCCATGAAGATTTTGAAATAGTTTATTTAGGGGATGATGAGCCTTGTAAAATTGTTGACAAAAGAAAAGTGTAGCTGAAAATGCAGAATGACAACACATGGGTGTTGAGAGACGTCATGCATGTTCTCAGTCTGAAAAAGAATTTAAGTTCTGTAAGAAAGTTAGGGGATGAGGGTTGTATAGTAACTCTCACAGTTGAATCTTGAAAGGTTACCAAGGGTGCACTTGTATTGGCCAGAGGTAAGAGAGTAGGTACTCTCTATTTATGTAATTGTATTACTGATAATTCTCTTTTTATATTATCTATTTCAGATGTAGATATAAAGTTGTGGCACGACAGGCTCGGCCACATGAGTGAGAAGAGAATGTCCATTCTTAAGTCAAAAAGTAAGCTTTCAGATTTGAAAAGCATAGATTTGAATTTTTGTGAGCACTGTATTTTTGAAAAATAAAAGAGAGTGAGTTTTCTCAAGACTGGGTCAACAAAGAAGAAGCACAAGTTGCAGCTTGTTCACGCAGACGTGTGGGGACCAGCTCAGGTTGCTTTTATTAGAAGATCACAGTACTTTGTCTCTTTCATTGATGATGCTACAAGAAAGGTATGGGTCTACTGCATAAAGAAGAAATCTGATGTTTTTGATACTTTTAAAATTTGAAAAGATTTGGTTGAAAATGAAACAGGCATGAGATTGAAGTCCCTGAGATCTGACAATGGTGGTGTGTTCTGCAGCCACAAGTTCAACTGATATTATTATATGCATAGAATCTGTAAGCAAAAGATGGTTCCAAAGACACCTCAGCAAAATAGAGTTGTTGAAAGGATGAACAGAATAATATTGGAGTGTGCACGGTGTATGAGATTGCATGCTGACTTGTCCTTAGAGTTTTGGGTAGAAGTTGTAGATATCACAGTGTACCTGATTAACAGAGGACCCTCTACAACTCTAAATGGTGAAATTCTAGAAGAGACATGGACAGGTAAAAAGGTAGATCTTTCATTTCTCAAAGTTTTTAGTTGTGAAGCTTTTGTGTACGTTGATAAAGAAAATAGAAAGAAGCTAGATGCTAAGTCTATGAGGTGCACATTTATTGGTTATGGCTCAAGAGATTTCAATGAAAAGGTGATGTATAGTGATCAGCTCAAGAAGCTGAATCAATCTGAGTAGAGCAATAGAGAATTGGACGAAATGACGATTCAAAATGAGCTCACAGGTAGAAATAATCACAGACAGGAAAACACAAAGACCGACGTCGATCATGCAAGAACCGACGTCGGCAATACAAGAACCGATGTCGGTCAGATAGTGACCGACGTCAGGCAGGAAGGAATCGAGGTCGGTCA
The DNA here is from genome assembly GCA_037957365.1 of Torreya grandis. Taxonomy (NCBI): domain Eukaryota; kingdom Viridiplantae; phylum Streptophyta; class Pinopsida; order Cupressales; family Taxaceae; genus Torreya; species Torreya grandis. The sequence goes on from JARHVA010000207.1 coordinate 3,742,263, forward strand.
TGTGGAACTGACGTCGATCAGTTACAGGCCTGGAGGTGACCAAGGTCAGTCACTGTCAGAGAATTTGGGCAGACAACATGTTTTGGATGAGTCTCAGACGCCCATCAGGAGGTCAAAAAAAGTAAGTAAACCTCCAATTAGATATTCCCTTTCATTATTCTATTTATTACTTACTGATGGTGGGGAACCAGAGAGTTTTGATGAAGCAATACAGGGAGAATCCAAAAATTAGTGGAAGCTAGGCATGAATGAGGAGATTGATTCCTTGAAAGAGAACCAAACGTGAGATTTGGTTGAGTTGTCAGCTGGTAAGAAGACACTGAAGAACAGATGGATCTACAGATTGAAGGAAGGTGAGAATAGACAGATGAGATATAAGGCCAAGTTGGTAGTGAAAAGATTTACACAGAAACCAGGTATTGACTTTGATAAGATTTTTTTTCTGTTGTTAAAATGACTTTTATACGGACTGTATTATCTTTAGTTGCTATTGATGATTTGCATCTTGAGCAGCTTGATGTTAAGACAATGTTTCTTTATGGAGATTTGGATGAAGAAATATATATGGATCAATCAAAAATATTTGAGGTCAAAGGTAAGGAAAAACTTGTGTGCAGATTGAAGAAAAGCTTGTATGGCCTCAAGCAAGCTCTTAGACAATGATATCTGAGATTTGATAGGTTTATGACTGAGCATGGCTATAGTAAATGTCAATCTGACCATTGTGTGTATTTTAAGAGATTGGATAATGGTAGATATATTATTTTGTTGTTGTATGTAGATGATATGCTTGTTGCAGGATCACACATGCAGGATATCTCTGAGCTTAAGGTAAAATTAGCTCACACATTTGCCATGAAAGATTTGGGATCAGCAAAAAAAATTCTTGGCATGAGTATCAAGAGAGACAAAAAAATCACAGGTTGATTTTGTCTCAAGAGGATTATGTGAACAAGGTGTTAAAACGGTTCAATATGCAAGATGCAAAACCGGTAAGCACATATTTGGCTAGATATTTTAAATTGAGTAAAGAACAGTGTTCTAATTCACATGATGAGGTAGAGTACATGAATAGAGTTCCATATGCTTTCACAGTAGGGAGTTTAATGTATGCAATGGTATGTACTAGACCGGATATTGCCCAAGCAGTGAGAGTTGTTAGTAAGTATATGGCTAATTCAGGAAAAGAACACTGAAAAGTAGTTCAGTGGATCCTTAGATATCTGAGAGGGACCAGCAGTAGGCATTTGTGCTATGGTGGGTCAAACACTTCTCTACATGGTTATGTAGATTCAGATATGACATGTGATTTAGATGGCAGAAGGAGCACCACAAGATATATTTTTCACTATTAGTGGAACGACGGTTAGCTAGACATCAAAGTTGCAGAAGGTTGTTGCCTTGTCAAATACAGAAGCAGAATATATTGCAGTCACAGAGGCTAGCAAAGAGATGATATGGATGACACGGTTCATGGAAGAGCTAAGAAAAGAGTAAGAGATTTATAGATTATACAGTGATAGTCAGAGTGCAATTCATTTGGCTAAGAATTTAGCATTTCACTCAAGAACCAAACACATACAACTTAGGTACCACTTCATTAGACAGGTATTAGAGAATGGTGAGTTGAAGTTAGAGAAGATCCATACAGAGAAGAACCCTGCTGATATGTTAACCAAGCCGATAACAAAAAAAAAGTTGAATCTTCATTCAACTTTTGTTGGTCTTCATGATTGAATTTGAAGATGGAGAAGCTAGAAGATGTTGCTGTACAGGTACTGGTGCAGCTGTTTATCTCTAAGTGAGAGATTGTTAAGGTGTGGAGCTAAAAGCTTCACCAAATGAGCGTGTGCAAAGTTGCAAGAATTACACAGTCACCGGCATCGGTCAGGAGCGATCGACGTCGGTCATGAGTCGACTAAGAGATGCCAGCGTCGGTCATGGATCTGCCGACATCGGTCACAGGCAGACAGGTAGAGATCGAAGTTGGTCACCTGTACATCCAAAATGCTATTTCTGTAGACAGAACAAAATGTTTGCATGAGAGGATTAAGTGTTAGTTTTAAGTTCGCATCTCTATCTTTAGTAAGACTGATTTGAGCCCTTGATTAAGAGGTGCATCTAATGGTTGTAAATGCATGCTCATATTTTTTAATATTATATATAGGATTAGATCTTCATAGCTTATTAAGAATTGAGACAATACTGTATAATACATGTACATGTAAATCATTCCAGGTTGTTGGAATTGATTGTAATTGAGAGAGAGAACTCTTGAGGAAAAAAGATCTAGAAAGAGATCTGTACATCTGAGAGAGATGTGGAAGAAAAGAAGTTTTTTCAATTGTATTCCTTCTATAAAGAGTTTAATACAAGTTTTCAGGGTGGTTTCTTGTATTTCTTGTTCTTTGTTATTTCTGATTCTAGTTACTTATTATTCTGATTTAATTTTGCATTTAGTTGCTTGCATATTAGTAATCAACCTTGTTGGTTGATCTCCAACAAGTGGTATCAGAGCTCAGGTTCACTAACAGGTGGTTCAGATCTGTTTAGTGTGTGTTGATTACAGGGTACTCACAGGGGTATCTGCAGGGATTTCTATTTGAGTGGGAGAAGCAATCGCAGAAGAAAATAAACTGAGAATGGAGAAGTTCAATGGCAAGAATTACTAATTATGGAGAATGCAGATAGAGGATTATCTGTATCAGAAAGATCTATACTTACCGTTAGGTGGAGTTTCAAGGAAGCCCACAGACATGGAAGATGAAGAATGAAATGTTTTTGATAGAAAGGCTCTTGGATCTATAAGATTGAGTCTAGCATCTACAATATAAATTGATGATATTAACTAAGAGTATATTACAATATAAATTGATGCATGTATAATTTAAATTTTGAAATAAATGAAAATGCTTGAAAATAAAGAGGGCAAGAAAAGAGTACACGTTGATACAACCATGTTGCCTTGACTTAGAAAAGATGCTTCTTTGTGAAACATTGGAGATGGAGAAGTTTCAAATAAGAACCTTGGAGATTTGAAGAGGAAGATTTGAATGTATTATGCCTCCCATCTAGTATAAGGATGAGTTATGACATAACCATTGAGATCATTATATTTTAATTGCACAACTTTAGTGAATATATATAATTTGGTGAAGGTGAATTATTTAATCAACTTATTGTATAAATCTAATGAGATTGGATGATTTAATCACTGCAATCTATAAATTTGGGGAGGATGAATGATTTAATCATTTCAACATTTAAAATGAACCAATTGCTACAATAAAAAAGTCTCTAATAGTACATCCTAGTATAATCAGTAAACCTTGGTGAGTAGTATAATTTAAAAAAATAGAATTTTTTGGTGCAATAACATAGTGCATGCATCACTAATATGTTTGAATTAGAGTATGTGTCATAAATCTTAAAAACTCTTTTTGAAATCTAGGTAAGGTAGATGCAATGTATAGGGTTTTAACTTAATTGAATATATGAATCATAGAATTAAACTAGAGATTTGTATAAGTGTGGAGGTCATGTATTTATGATATGCCTCCATTGAAATCTAAAGATACTAGGTAAGTGTATAAATGTGAAAGTCATTTTTTTTAATAACATGTCACCACTACAATCTAGAAATTTTTGAAAATATATGTGTGGAGGTCATGTCTTTGTGACATGCTCTCACTGAAGTCTATAAAATTGTAAAAATGTGGAGGTCGTGTCTTCTATGACATGCCCCCATTGATATGCCACCCATTTTGAGATGATGAAAAATAGAAACTAGTATGTACCTTACTTTGAAAGGAGAAGGTAGATGTGTAATTTGTATATGAATCCTATAGCATATAGAGATAACATGTAGAAGTATACATATCTATTAGGCTTGTAGTAGGTGATCACATTGTCGGAGTGTGCATCACTTGAGGATTGATAGTCAAATAAGATTGAATGTTCGAAGGTGGAATTTTATGGAGTAGTAAAAAAATGAACACATAAGAAGAAACAACTTCATAACATGTAAAAATATTCAATGCAATAACATTTTAGGTTAATTGGCCAAATAATTTTAGAAAATGTACATATATAGGTGGAAGATAGACATGTCCTTGCATCCTCATGAAAGTAGGATTATCTTCCTCAATGACTTTTGTTGAACATTGAAGTGATGTCTAAGTAAGTTAACTAGATCGTGTAAGTAAAACTATATAGTGAGAAAATGGTTACACCAATACTCCCCTTAAACATAGCTCAAGTGGGAAAAAGAATTGGGTCCTGACACAAATACTTGGTGAGGTGCCCAAGTGCATAAAAAATAGAGAAGACTAAAATGCCCCCTTAGAAGATGTTGAAGTTGCTTGACGTACAACTTATAAAATGACCAAGGTCGATGATGAGATCCTCTATCTGAAGATTGAAGAAGCTTCATCCACATCGAACAATGTTTATTCCTTTTACCAAAAGAAGAACACGATGAACATACTGAAGGTCTGCTCATTCCACAATGGAAGACAAAGGCAACAATATAAAGATCTCCGAGTATGGTCCAAAATTGAAGTGTGGCACAGGTCTAACTAAATCATGCACAATAATTAAATGTAATATCATTGAAGTGAACTTGTCAGAAGAAAGGCATTAAACATTTGTTGAAAAAATGCCCATGTGAAGTGTGGAGCATGACTCAACAACCCTTTAAATTGAAGACTACATTGTAGCTAAAGCATGCAAATCTATAGAATGAATATCCATAAGAACATATGAGTCATCAAGGTTCTCAATAAGTGCACTCACACTGTCAATGAAGACGAGATGATCCTCTGAAGAATAAGTATTTGATGGCTTTGGAAGAGTACACTCTACAATGAAATTGATGTAGATTTTTCAAAAGGACAACTAAGGTTTGATAGAAACTCATCCACTAGTGGTAGTTGATAGAAGAAAGAGCATTGTCCATCTAAAATGAGTAGGAAGAGGAATTACAACAAACTCTAAAGAGATAATAGGAAAATGAGGAGCGATAAAAATCTTAGTAAGATTTTAAAAAAGAGTTTGAAAAGTGTTACAAATAGTAGAGGAACATTTTGCGTGCTCCATAGTGGTTTAGATCCCATGAAACATTCAAAAATAAATGACTATAGACACGATTACAAGACTTGACCCAATCATTGTATTGACTTAGGTTAGTGGGGCATGAATCTATCAATATATAAATGGAATATGCACTTATTCTGTAAGCAATCATTCCATGTACATCTACCATGAAACATAGTTTATCTTTCCAAAAACCATTGGAGTAGAACCAACTATTATCTGATATCTCTCAATTGGAAATAGATGAGTCAACATGAACAAAAGTAACTATACACGCTCAATGTGATGGATTTCAGACTTGACCAAAAATATGTCCAAATGAACAATCTATGCCATAATCACCAAAATTTTCTTGATATTACATAGGTTGACACTTTATACTTAATACATATACAATCAATGCATTTAAGTGCGTATATAATCAACACGTATATAGAAGCAACACAAGTGTTAAAAAGAGAAGAGGAAATGTAACCCCCCCTAAAACTTCTTACAAGGCTCAAGAATAACATAAATACGTAAAGCTCAAAAAAATCATTCTTTAAAAATGGCACTTGGAAAGAAGCTATACGCTGAAAATTATGTGAGTTTAAAATTCTTTAAGAAACTTCACCTTATAAAATAAATATTTTAGGGTTGTAAAAGATTTGAATTAACTTTTCATGGAAAGTTAAGCCCCTTGATTTAGTTGTGATCAAGGGCTAAACTCTCATGTGAATAGGGTCTAAGGCTTAGGATGGGTCTTCCCCTCCTTGATGATGTCACTTGAACTCTGTGATGTGATTGGGGGTGTGATGTCACACTAAAATTACTTCTAAATTTTCAATGAATAGTGTTGTACTTCACCCTATCAAAATTAATGGTTTTTTGGACATCATTATGGTGCAAAGAAGGTGGCCAAAGATCTAGATTATGAGTGGGTATAGTTGATATCCAAACCACTAGGTCACAGGTAGAAGGCGGTGCATCTCAACCATCAGGGGTGTCATGTGTTGAGGGTGGTACAATAGAACCAACAAGCATGACAAAATCAAAGGATGTAATTTGATGTCGGTGCAAGTAAATAATAAGTCCATCGAGGGTCTAAAATCTACCAAAGACTATAGGGAGGAAAAATGAAATCCAATCCTTATTTGGGCAAGGACAAAATGTCTACCAACTTCTAAAATTCCACCTAGGTTATAGAACTTGCCAAAATAACAAACTTGCACATAAAACCTCAGATCTATAAAAAAAATTGTATGATTTCCTTTAAAAACAATAAAGACTCACTTAGTATTTTAAAAAATCTATAAAAACCTATAAAATTTCTTCCTCTTCGACCAATAGATGGTACAAATATGTGTAAAATCTAAAAATTACCTTCAAACCTTCCAAAATGGTAAAAAACAAACTATCATGAAAATATGTCATGTTTATAGTCATTCCTAATGTTTTGAGATCTTCAAAATTCAATGGTGTTCTTTATTTTTCATCTTGAGACTTTGATGGTGCAATTTATATGGATTTATATGAAACCCTATCAAACCCTTGAAAATAATCAATAGAATGCAAGCGAGATCACTATAAAATCTATGACATTCATCTACTAACACTGCTCTTATACTATGTCAGAGTGAGCCACACTTGAGGATCGATAGCTGAATAGGATCGAATGCATGAAGGTGAAATTGTATGGAGTAGTGAAATAATGAACACATGAGAGGAATAAATTTCATAATGTATAAAAGCATTGAATGCAATAACATTCTAGATTAATTAGTCAAATAAATCTAGGAAATGTACATATAGAGGTAGAAGATAAACATGTCATCACATCCTTGTGAACGTGGATTATCTTCATCACTGAAATTTATTAAACACATACACCTAAGCAAGATAACTAGATCGTGTAGGTAAAACCACACAATGGAAAAAGTCTAGAAGTCCTAAAATGCATGATATAGATCATGGAATTATTTAGACAATAAAAATATAAGTTCATCAGACAATCAAACACACATACAAGAACACTCAATGTAATACAAAGGAATGGTCCAAGAAGACCTCATACAAGGGACATGTTCAAACGCCACACAATTGAAATGAATGACATATTTAAATTCTAATCAACATACAATGATGCATGGGCCAACAAACAAGAATATATATTCAAATGTTCCACAAGCAAGACAATACCAAACAATGAAATACACTTTAAAAAATGACACTGTGAATATATAAATTGTAAGCAACCAACATAAACATATTATACTAGTCCCTGCATATATGTGTTAGCAAAATTGTTGTGTAGTATGGCCTATCAAGTACACTATGGAGGATTTGAGCATGGATATAGATGTGTTATCAATTTAAGCTCAAACATGATAATGTAAAAATAGACATAAAGGATATGTAACTTATATCAATTATGATCAAAAAAGCAAATGGCTCCAACATACTATATGATGTAAGTAGAGAAAAGGTCCAATATCTGAAAATACATAAATTATATGTCTGGGTATGACTATATCACACTGAAAGATGTGTGAAACGTGTGTATATAGGAATGAAATGATATACTATCTACTTACATAAAACAAACCACATGGATGCCAAGGACCTAGTAAAATCTGAGAATGTTGAATAATTTTTTATTTTTAAATTATTTGAATGTTTTTATATTATTTAAATATTTGAAAGGGAAAAGGCTATCCTATGATCCCATCCAATGGATGCTCATAGGTAGCTCCAAGCTTGAAATATAGTATATGAAATTGGTGGTATTGTCAAGGAGCATGCATATGAGTCATATATGGATCTCTAGAATCTTTGGTGCCTAGTTATGTGGAGTAGGGTTTTGTAGTTGTGAAAAAAACAATAGAACAAGTAGGGGTTCATGGAACCCATTGTTGAGTGTTTTGTGGTTTTTTTGGAGTAGTGATTGGAACATGTTTAGGTGCTCTAAGTCATTGAGTATGTTGTGTAGGCATAGAGATTTTGTGAAATCCATTGTGTGTCTTTAGTACAAGGCCTCTCAGATATGGGCCACATAAGAAAGGTGATTGCATTTTGCTTATCCTTTTACGAATTATTAAATTTAAACAACTTTTATAATTAGATATCTTAAAATAAACTTCTTTTATTTAAGTGGATGTTCATATGGAATTCCAAGAACTATGACTACTCTATTGGTATGAATGTATTTGATATGCTTATGCATTATGAAAGGTATTGCACGTAGTTTATGTATCCATGTCATCCCAATAACATATCAAAAACTCTTGTATATGGTATAAGTGAAAAAGTGGCAACCACATGTGTTGGACCAACCTGTAAAGATAAATCAATCTCACCAATAATATGTCGTAACATCTCATTACTCAGACAGTTTTTGTGGAGGGTATAAATTATCATGTGTATATCCTAAATGTGTAAGTAATGTCATGGTACATACATTTTCATTAGCATCGTTATTGATCATAACACTATGTATGAAGGTATGCTAAAATATATAATGAATGAAGCTTTGAGTCATCATCCACTATTTCACTATCATCAAATGTAATAAAAGGTCTCTAAATCATAGGAGGTATTGTTGGATTAATCTAAGATATTTGAACATCATAGATTGCATGAAAACCCTAGAAATGGGTGAGAGCAAAAGCATAACAAAAGAGAGTTTCATAAAATGATTATCTGATTTATTAGCCAAAAAGTATAAAAAAGGTACATTATATAGTGAGAAATTAGGTCACCAAAAGGTAACAACTCAACACAATGAGAAAATACATAAAGTGTATTTACCCTAATGATCTTAACAACCCTAAGCATGCTGACTAATAATCATGTAGATATAACTAGAAGCAAAAAAAATTCTACACTAACACACTCTAAATTGTAGCTTAGGTGGATAGAATAATTGGGTCCTAAGATCAAGGCCTGATGATGTACCCAAGTACAATACAACTCTCATAAAATGGAAAAAAGGATAAAACATGTCTGGATAAAACTCCTCCCCTAAAAGAGAGCAAAGAAGATGAGGGATTTAAAAATCCCCACTAGAGTCTACAACTACAGGAAACTATATAGCATCCTGCAATAGAATTCCTCGAGGTGACTGTGTATTATAAGTAGATATAGTGAAGAGTGGATCACCTTAGAATAGTAAATGAGTCTACCAAGAGCTTGATGGATCTTCAACCAAAATGTGATTTCTATCCAAAGAATTATTCTTCTCATGCAAGGTAGGAGGGTTAACTGCTTTATGCAATGATGATACAATGGGAGCAAAGGCAACAAAGGACTACTAAATGATCTAAAACTATGTTATATATTGCCTAATGTCTGATGTGTCATGGATCAATATACCTATTCCTTATAATGTCTGAAGTAGACTAGGGGTAGGTTGATCAAGGAATAACAACTTAACATCTGGAAGGTGATAATAAAATGATGGAGGTGTATCCCCATCACAATTGTAGTCATCTATATTAGAACAAGGGTCATCAATATCATAAGATTGCTCAGGCTCAGAAATGTCATCAAGTTCAGGTGAGTCCAAAAAAGAATAATCTGAAGGAGAGTTAGAAGCAAAGTGAGATATGTTATATAACTGAGTTTGATGATCGACCATTCCCTATACCAAAATAGTATCATAATATAGCTCTTTAACATACACTGAATCTGGACTGAAGTCAACTTGCATGCCCAGACCAAGGTGAGTGATCTGGTAGACTGATAGAAAATTAGTTGAAAGTGCGAGAACATTTAGAACATTATTGAATGTTCTACCACTCACTTCAATAGACCCTCTCTTGAGAATGTTTTTAGAAGTACCATTGCCCAATTATATAGAGGACATGTCACATGGTTCTAATGAACTGAACTCGATTTGTGAAGAGGCCATGTGATGTGAAGCACTAGAGTCAATGACCCATGTAGGAGTTCTAGGTACAACTAAAACTAGGGACTTGCCCTTTAGTTTATCCTTACTATTATATTTATCATTTTCTTTACCATAGTCATTTTCCCTAGAGGATTTATGGGTTGATGAATTTTGAATAGTAGAATCAAAGATACTTATGTTGTGCTTCTCGAGCATCTTAGTCAATTGGTCAATTTGCTTCTTAAAATATTTGTTTTCATCATATTTTTATAATAAAAACTCACATTTGATCTAATATTTATTAGGATTATAACTAGAATAATAGGTCTCATTGTTGGATTTAAAGTTGGGAGGATTTGCATCCTTCTATTGATCTTTTTTATTTTATTTCTTATCTTTGGTGTTTGAAGCTTTTTCTTTCTTAGCAAAAAGTGCATGAGATTTGAGGACTTCACTATGCCCATATGTATCAACTTATCTTGTTCTCAATTTAAGTCAACAACAAAGGTATCTAAAGAAGGCATCTTCCACGAGGCTCCAAGAGCACTTTTTATGGCATGAAAAGTGAACACAAACACATAATAATCTGGACCTAGTTTGGAGAGTATAGATAGAATAAGATGATCATATTACTTATCTATTCCACATTATTATAATTACAACCTCAAAGATTTGAACTTAGTGAAAAAGTCATGTAGTGTGTCAAAGTCACTCAAATTCAAACTAATGAGCTTATTCTTGAATTCATGACCTCTTATCACATCTTGCTTCCCAAAGAGTTTTTCCTGTATGGTCCATAGTTTATTTAGTGTTTTAACAAATTCAATGTGAAAATGTAAGTCAAAAAAAATAGATAAACTAAGACATCCATGTGTTTGATCACATATGTTACATTATTAATTTTTATCTACATCTATTAAGGTTTAATTTCCTTATTCATAGTAATCCCGTAGAATCCTTATTTTCTTAGATCAAGTATCACATTCCTTTTCCATTCATGATAATTGAATGCAATAAGAGTATGAAACAACTAAAAAAAATTCAAGATGCAAGAAAAGAGGAGATTGTAGAAAGTAAAGAAGAAATATAGAAAAGAAAAGTACACAATACCACATAATACCCCCTTATGTTAAGGTGTGGAGCCTAAAAGCTTCACCAAGGAGCGCATTACCAAAGTTGCAGGTTTACATAGTCACCGGCGTCGGTCAGGAGCGATCGACGTCGGTCAGGTGTAGTTGAAGAGATGCCGATGTCGGTAGGGGATCGGTCGACGTCGGTCACAGGCAAGCAGGCAGGAACTGGTGTCGGTTACCTGTGCGTCCAGAATGTTATTTTCGAGGACAAAACCAAGTGTTTGCATGATGAGTTTAAGTCTTAGTCTTAAGTCCACGTCTCTATTATTAGTAAGACTATTTTTAGAGCCCTTGTTCAAGAGGCTTAACTGTTGGTTGTAAGTGCATGCTCAAGTCTCCTAATTCTATATGTAGAATTAGATCTTCTTAGCTTATTGTAGTAATTCATTGTATGTGAATGTTGAAGAACAGTACAGAGTTGAATCAATCCAGGTTGTTGGAGTTGATTTTACTTGAGAAAAGCTCTTGAGGGAAAGAGATCTAGAGAGAGATCTATACATCTGAGAGAGGTGTGGAAGAAAGAAGTTTATTCAATTGTATTCCTTTTATAAAGAGTTTAATACAAGTTTTTAGGGTGGTTTCTTGTATCTCTTGTTCTTGATATTTATCATTCTAGTTACTTATCTATCTGATTTAATTCTGCATTTATTTATTTCATAAGTGTAATCATAGTGTTGGTTGATCCCCAACAAGTGGTATCAGAGCTCAGGTTCACTAACAGGTGGTTCAGATCTGTGTAGTGTGTATTGATTACAGGTTACTCACAGGGATTTTTGCAGGGATTTCTGTTTGAGTGGGAGAAGCAATGGCAGAAGAAAGTAAACTAAGAATGGAGAAGTTCAATGGCAAAAATTATCAACATTGGAGAATGCAGATAGAGGACTATCTGTATCAGAAAGATCTGTACTTACCGTTAGGTGGGATTACAAAGAAGCCCAAAGACATGGATGATGAAGAATGGGAAGTTCTTGATAGAAAGGCTCTAGGGTCTATAAGACTGAGTCTAGCATCTACTGTGATATCTAATTTATCACAGGCAAAGTCTACGGTAGAGTTAATGACTACTTTAGCAAATTTGTATGAAAAACTCTCAGTTTCTAATAAGGTATATCTTATGAAGCAGTTATTTAATTTGCATATGAATGAAGGTGGATCTGTGTCTACTCATCTGAATGATTTCAATGGAATTGTAAATCAATTAAGTTCAGTCAATATAGTGTTTGATGATGAAATAAAATCTCTTTTAATATTATGTTCTTTGCTTGAAAGCTGGCATAGCTTAGTAATGGCAGTTAGTAATACTGCATCTGCATCAAATAATTTGAAAGTAGAGGATGTTGTTAGTGTTATCTTGACTGAGGAAATTTGCAGGAAAAGCACAGAGGAAACATTTGGGAACGCTTTAAGTTTTGAGAGCAGGGGGAGGCAAAAAGATAAGAGCAAGAAAGGGAGATCAAGATCTAAGTCTAAGGTGAGAGGAAGATCCAAATCCAGAAATGGCAGGAAGCCACAATATTGGAATTGTGGAAAGATTGGGCACATAAGCAGAGATTGCTGGTCAAAGCCTAAGGAGGACAATCAGCACGAAGGAAAGGAAGAAGCAAAGGTTGCAGGTATTGCACAAAATGCTTTAATATTCTCTTTGCATAATAATATAGAATCTTGGGTGTTAGATTCTGGTGCATCTTTCATGCTACCCCTAATAGGAAATATTTTAGTAACTATATCCATGGAGATTTTGGAATAGTGTATCTAGGGGATGATGAGCCTTATAAAATTATTGGCAAAGGTAAAGTGCTGCTGAAAATGCAGAATGGCAACACATGGGTGTTGAGAGATGTTATGCATGTTCCTAGCTTGAAGAGAAATTTGATTTCTGTAGAAAAGTTAGGGGATAAGGGTTGTACAATAACTCTCACAGCAGAATCTTGGAAGGTGACCAAGGGTGCACTTGTAATGGCCAGAGGTAAGAGAGTAGGTACTCTCTATTTGTGTAATTGTGTTACTAACAATTCTCCTTCTATATTATCTACTTCAGATGTGGATGCTAAATTGTGGCACTCAAGGCTTGGCCACATGAGTGAGAAGGGGATGTCAATTCTTAAGTCCAAAGGTATGATTTCAAATTTAAAAGGCATAGATCTAGAGTTTTGTGAGCACTGTGTTTTTGGGAAACAGAAGAGAGTGAGTTTCCTCAAGATTGGGTCAACTAAGAAGAAGCATAAGTTGCAGCTCGTTCACACAGATGTGTGGGGACCGGCTCAAGTTGCTTTTATTGGAGGACCACAGTACTATGTTTCCTTCATAGATGATGCTACAACAAAGGTATGGGTCTATTGTATTAGGAAGAAATCTGATGTATTTGAGACTTTTAAGATTTGGAGAGCTATGGTTGAGAATGAAACAGGCAGAAGGTTGAAGTGCCTGAGATCTGACAATGGTGGTGAGTTTTGCAGTTATAAGTTCAGAGATTATTGTTATATGCATGAAATCTGCAGGTAAAAGATGGTTCCAAGGACACCTCAGTAGAATGGAATTGCTGAAAGGATGAATAGAACAATAATGGAGCGTGCAAGGTGTATGAGATTGCATGCTGGTTTGTCCTTAGAGTTTTGGGCACAAGCTATTGACACTGCAGTGTACCTAATTAACAGAGGACCCTCTATAGCTCTAGATGGTGGAATTCTAGAAGAGGCATGGATAGGTAAAAAGGTAGATCTCTCATATCTCAAAGTTTTTGGTTGTGAAGCCTTTGTGCACATTGATAAGGAAAATAGAAAGAAGCTGGATGCTAAGTCTATGAGGTGCACATTTATTGGCTATGGCTCAGATGATTTTGGTTTTAGATTTTGGAATCTAGGAACTAACAAGGTAATTAGGAGCCGTGATGTTTTTTTCAATGAAAAAGTGATGTATAGTGATTAGCTGAGGAAGCTGAATCAGTCTGGGCAGAGCATTAGAGAATTGGACGAGGTGACGGCCAAAATGAGCTCGCGAGAAAAAGAAATAATCACTTGTAGGAAAACACAGAGACCGACGTCGGTAGGGAAGGAACTGGCATCGACAGGACAGAGACCGACGTCGGCCATACAGAGATCGACGTCGATAAGACAGGCACCGACGTCGGTCAGGAAGAATCGATGTCAGCCAGTAACAGGCCTGGAAGTGACCGAGGTCGGTCACTGTCAAAGAATTTGGGTGGATAGTGTGTTGTGAATGAGTCTCAGATGCCCATCAGGAGGTTAGAAAGGGTAAGTAAGCCTCCAATTCGATATTCCCCTTCATTATTCTATTTATTGCTAACTGATGGTGGAGAACCAGAGAGTTTTGAAGAAGCAATACAGGTGGAGTCCAAGAGTTAGTGGGAGCATGGCATGGTTGAGGAGATGGAGTCCTTAAGAGAGAACCAAACATGGGATTTGGTTGAGTTGCCAGCTGGTAAGAGGACACTGAAGAACAGATGGACCTACAGGTTGAAAGAAGGTGAGAATGGACAAATGAGATATAAGGCCAGATTGGTAGTGAAAGGATTTGCACAAAAGCCAGGTATTGATTTTGGTGAATTTTTTTCTCTTGTTGTTAAAATGACTTCTATATGGGTTGTACTGTCTTTAGTTGCTATTGAGGATTTGCATCTTGAGCAGCTAGATGTTAAGACAACGTTTCTTCATGGAGATTTGGATGAAAAAATTTATATGGAATAGCTGAAAGGATTTGAGGTCAAGGGTAAGGAGAAGATAGTGTGCAGATTGAAGAAAAGCTTGTATGGCCTCAAGCAAGCTCCTAGACAATGGTATTTGAAATTTGATAGGTTTATGACTGAGTATGGCTACAGTAGGTGTCAATCTAACCATTGTGTGTATTTCAAGAGATTGGATAATGGTAGATATATTATTCTATTGTTGTATGTAGATGATATGCTGGTTGCAGGATCACACATGCAGGATATCTCTAAGCTTAAGGTGAAATTAGCTCAAACGTTTGCCATGAAGGATTTGGGAGCAGCAAAGAAAATCCTTGGCATGAGCATTAAGAGAGATAGGAAAAATCACAGGTTGATATTGTCTCAAGAGGATTATGTGGACAAGGTGTTGAAACGGTTCAACATGTAGGATGCAAAACCGGTAAGCACACCTTTGGCTGGACATTTTAAGTTAAGTAAAGAACAATGTCCTAATTCACATGATGAGGTAGAGTACATGAGTAAAGTTCCATATTCTTCCACAGTAGGGAGTTTGATGTATGCAATGGTGTGTACTAGACCGGATATTGCCCAAGCAGTGGGAGTGGTAAGTAAGTATATGGCCAATCCAGGTAAGGAACATTGGAAAGCAGTTCAGTGGATCCTTAGATATCTGAGAGGAACCAACAGTAGGCACTTGTGCTATGGAGGTTTAGATACTTCTCTACATGGTTATGTAGATTCAGATATGGCAGGTGATTTGGATGGCAAGAGGAGCACTACAGGATATGTTTTCACTGTAGGTGGAATGGTAGTTAGCTGGATATCAAAGTTGTAGAAGGTTGTTGCCTTGTCAACTACAGAAGCAGAGTATATTGCAGTCACAAAGGCTAGCAAAGAGATGATATGGATGACACGGTTCATGGAAGAGTTAGGAAAGGAGCATGAGAGTTGCAGATTGTATAGTGACAGCTAGAGTGCAATTCATTTGGCTAAGAATTCAGCGTTTCACTCAAGAACCAAGCACATACAACTAAGGTACCACTTCACACAGCAGGCATTGGAAGATGGTGAGTTGAAGCTGGAGAAGATCCATACAAATAGGAATCCTGCTGATATGTTAACCAAGTCGGTTATAAAAGAGAAGTTGAATCTTCATTCAACTTCTGTTTGTCTTCATGATTGAGTTGAAGATGGAGGAGCTAGAAGATGTTGCTGTACAGGTATTGGTGCAGTTGTTTATCTCCAAGTGGGAGATTATTAAGGTGTGGAGCCTAAAAGCTTCACCAAGGAGTGCATTACCAAAGTTACAGGTTTACATAGTCATCGGCATCGATCAGGAGCGACCGACATCGGTCAGGTGCAGTTGAAGAGATGCTGGTGTCGGCAGGGGATCGGCCGACGTCAGTCACAGGCAAGCAGGCAGGAACTGGCGTCAGTTACTTGTGCGTCCAGAATGCTATTTCTAAGGATAGAACCAAGTGTTTGCATGATGAGTTTAAGTCTTAGTCTTAAGTCCGCATCTCTATTATTAGTAAGACTATTTTTAGAGCCCTTGTTCAAGAGGCTTAACTGTTGGTTGTAAGTGCATGCTCAAGTCTCCTAATTCTATATGTAGAATTAGATCTTCTTAGCTTATTGTAGTAGTTCATTGTATGTGAATGTTGAAGAACAGTACAGAGTTGAATCAATCCAGGTTGTTGGAGTTGATTGTACTTGAGAGAGAGAGCTCTTGAGGGAAAGAGATCTAGAGAGAGATCTATACATCTGAGAGAGGTGTGGAAGAAAGAAGTTTCTTCAATTGTATTCCTTTTGTAAAGAGTTTAATACAAGTTTTCAGGGTGGTTTCTTGTATCTCTTGTTCTTGCTATTTATCATTCTAGTTACTTATCTATCTGATTTAATTCCACATTTATTGCTTTCATAAGTGTAATCATATTGTTGGTTGATCCCCAACACCTTAGAACTATTAGAATGACCCCTCTTTAAGCTGTAAATACAAACACGATCATATAGACGTCAGACACAATTGATAATATGTTTTGAATAATTATGCATAAATATAAAAGAATTAGAGGAATGTTGGACTCAACTGATAATATGTTTAATAGTGTATAATAGTTCATTTTAAGGGAATCCAAAAATATAACTTATGCGTAGAGCACCAAAAAAAAACACTTTTGAATAAGATGACACTCGAATCTAAATTACCGATCAAAAGTTATAGTCATTTGAAAATCTAAATCCATATGAAAAATTTAAGTGTAAATGGTAGAAAATATTTTTGATCAACTCCCTCAAAAAAAAACTCGAGGTCATTTGGAACAAAAACTTTAAAAAAAATTTGAAGCAATTTTATCAAAAAAAACTTATGCCTCCATAGAGCAAAATTTAAGTTTTTTTGGTTTGAAAGTGACCATTGCTTAATTTCCATATGAGCAAAGACAAAGGGCTAAGTTGGGTGCTTTCTTCATGTGACCACACCATATGACTAGAGGCTGAAGGCTTATTGTGGGTACTCTCCCCTTCCCCTTTTGAATGATGTGTGTGTGACATTATCTAAAAATGCACCTATTTTAAAATTAATAGTGTTGCACTTCACTATGTCAAATTTGACATCTTCTAGACTGTCTTCAAAATTTTGGAGGACTTGGGGGTAGTTATCAGAGTTTTTGACTACATCTATAGTCAATTTTTTTTAATTAATCTTGTAATCAAAAATTTTGACATGAAAGTTCTAGATGTCTCTTGTAGTTATCAAAGAAAACCATTGAGGTTGCATAGTGGGTATAATGACTACATGAAGTGCTAAAAGTTTTGATGCAAAAGGTTACTTGATGTTCTTGTAGCAAATTTGTTAGGTGTTTAGGTTTCTTTTGGGCTTGCATTCATCGAAGATATAGACTGCATATGCAATTGTAAATTCAAATTTTAGGATTTGAAGGTGCTATGATAGTTAACTCTGTTGCATCAAAGTTATAGACTGCATTGACAATCACTAATTTTGATGTTGAGGTTCATAAGAGTTCTGACAATGAAACTTTTGGTGTTGGGAGTAGTGGCCCAGATGCAGTTGTTGGAGGTTTGAAGATTTCTGACAGGTGTTGGGGTTTTTGATTCCTCCCACTGTACAAAATCTTGATGTGAGAATTGGTGAATATGTGTACATCAAAAAATATTGATGTCAAGATTGTCGATATTTTTTGTAATGCCCAAGAAGTTAGAAACTCATGTAGTATGCAAATAGGTACAAAAATTGTACCAAGATTAGAAAATCTAGATCTAGAATGCCCATAAAAAACCTATCAAATGTTGGGGATCAACCAACAAAGTTGATTACTATGTGAAAGCAACCAGAATGATAAGTAACTAGAATCAGAAATAGCAAAGAATAAGAGATACAAGAAATCACCTTGAAAACTTGTATTAAACTCTTTACAGAAGGAATACAATTGAAGAAACCTCTCTCTCTTCCACACCTCTCTCAGATGTACAGATCTCTTTCCAAATCTCTTTCCCTCAAGAGTTCTCTCTCTCAATTACAATCAACTCCAACACTTGGATTGATACACATATACAATTCTTGTACTGCTACAATTACCTCTACTATTCTAATAAGCTATGAAGATCTAATCCTATTATAAAGAATTAGGAAACATGAGCATGCATTCACAACCACTAGATGCACCTCCTAATCAAGGGCTCAAAATAGTCCTACTTAAAATAGAAACTCAGGCTCAACACCAACAGTTCAAGTCTCCATGCAAACATTCTGTTCTGTCCACGAAAATAGATTTTGGACACAGGTGACCGACGTTGGTCCCTGTCTGTCTGTCTGTGACTGACATCGGCCGATACATGATCGATGTCGACAACCTCTGGTCCATTCCTGATCATCGTCGGTGACTATGTGATTCTTGCAACTTCTGCACTCGCTCATTGGTGAAGCTTTTAGCTCCACAACTCAACAATCTCCCACTTGGAGATAAACAGCTACACTAGTACATGTACAACAACATCTTCTAGCTTCTCCATCTTCAAACTCAATCATGAAGACCAACAAAATTTGAATGAAAATTCAACTTCTCCTTTGTTACCGACTTGGTTAACATATCAGCAGGGTTATTATCTGTATGGATCTTCTCCAGCTTCAACTCACCATCCTCCAATACCTGTCTTATGAAGTGGTACCTAAGCTGTATATGCTTGGTTCTTAAATGAAAAGCTGAATTTTTAGCTAAATGAATTGCACTCTGACTATCACTGTATAATCTACAACTCTCTTGCTCCTTTCCTAACTCTTCCATGAACCGTGTCATCCATATCATCTCTTTGCTAGCCTTCGTGACTGCAATATATTCTGCCTCTATAATAGACAAGGTAACAACCTTTTGCAACTTTGAAATCTAGCTAACCGCCATTCCACCAACAGTGAAAACATATCCTATGGTGCTTATTCTACCATCTAAATCACCCACCATATCTGAATCTACATAACCATGTAGTCAAGTGTTTGACCCACCATAGCACAAATGCCTACTGCTGGTCCCTCTTAGATATCTAAGGATCCACTAAATTGCTTTCCAGTGCTCCTTCCCTGGATTGGCCATATACTTACTAACAACTCCCACTGCTTGGGCAATATCCGGTCTAGTACATACCATTGCATACATTAAGCTCCCAACTGCAGAAGCATATGGAACTCTACTCATGTACTCTACCTCATCATGTGAATTAGGACACTGTTCTTTACTCAACTTGAAATGTCCAACCATAGGTGTGCTTATCGGTTTTGCATCTTGCATATTGAACCGTTTCAACACCTTGTTCACATAATCCTCTTGAGGCAGAATTAACCTGTGATTTTTCCTATCTCTCTTAATACTCATGCCAAAGATTTTCTTTGCTGCTCCCAAATCCTTCATGGCAAATGTGTGAGCCAATTTCACCTTAAGCTCAGAGATATCCTACATGTGTGATCCTATAACCAACATATCATCTACATACAATAATAGAATAATATATCTACCATTATCTAATCTCTTAAAATACACACAATGGTCAGATTGACACCTACTATAGCCATGCTCAGTCATAAACTTGTCAAATCTCAAATACCATTGTCTAGGAGCTTGCTTGAGGCCATACAAGCTTTTATTCAATCTGCACACAAGTTTCTCCTTACCTTTGACCTCAAATCCTTCTCGCTGATCCATATATATTTCTTCATCTAAATCTCCATGAAGAAACGCTGTCTTAACATCAAGCTGCTCAAGATGCAAATCCTCAATAGCAACTAAAGACAATACAGTCCGTAGAGAAGTCATTTTAACTACAGGAGAAAAAATTTCACCAAAATCAATACCTGGTTTTTGTGTAAATCCTTTCACTACCAACCTGGCCTTATATCTCATCTGTCTATTCTCACCTTCCTTCAATCTGTAGATCCATTTATTCTTCAGTGTCTTCTTACCAACTGGCAACTCAACCAAATCCCACGTTTGGTTCTCTTTCAAGGAATCCATTTCCTCAACCATGCCATGCTCCCACTGATTCTGGAATTCTACCTGTATTGCTTCATCAAAACTCTCTGGTTTTCCACCATCAGTGAGCAATAAATAGTATAATGAAGGGGAATATTGAATTAGAGGTTTACTTACCCTTTTTGACCTCCTGATGGGCATCTGAGACTCATTCACAACACGCTGTCCACCCAAATTCTCTGACAGTGACCGACCTCGGTCACCTCCAGACCTGTTACTAGCTGACGTTGGTTCCACATGACCGACCTCGATTCCTGTCTGGCTGACATCGGTCACTATATGACCGACATCGATTCTTGTATTGCCGACGTCGGTTCTTGCTTGACCGATGTCGGTCTTTGTGTTTTTTTGTTTGTGATTATTCTTTTCCACGAGCTCATTTTGGACCGTCACCTTGTCCAATTCACCATTGCTCTACTCATATTGATTCAGCTTCATGAGCTGATCACTATACATCACTTTTTTATTGAAAACAACATCACGGCTCCTAATTATTTTGTTAGTTCCTAGATTCCAAACCCTGAATCCAAAATCATCAGAGCCATAACCAATAAATGTGCACCTCATAGACTTAGCATCCAGCTTTTTTCTATTTTCCTTATCAACGTGCACAAAGGCTTCAGAACCAAATACTCTGAGAAATGAGAGATCTACCTTTTTACCTGTCCATGCCTCTTCTAGAATTCCACCATCTAGAGCTGTAGAGGGTCCTCTGTTAATCAGGTAAACTATAGTATCCACAGCTTCTGCCCAAAACTCTAAGGGCAAACTAGCATGCAACCTCATACACCGTGCACGCTCCATTATTGTTCTGTTCATCTTTTCAGCAACTCCATTTTGCTAAGGTGTCATTGAAACCATTGAAACCATCTTTTGCCTGCATATTCCATGCATATAATAATACCAATTGAACTTGTAGCTACAAAAATCACCACCATTGGCAGATCTAAGGCACTTCAATCTCCTACCTGTTTCATTCTCAACTAAAGCTTTCTAAATGTTAAAAGTGTCAAAAACATCAGATTTCTTCTTTATACAATAGACCCATACCTTTTTTGTAGCGTCATCAATGAAAGAAACAAAGTACTGTGATCCTCTAATAAAAGTAACCTGAGCTGGTCCCCACACGTCTGTGTGAACAAGCTCCAACCTGTGCTTCTTCTTTGTTGACCCAGTCTTGAGAAAACTCACTCTCTTCTGTTTTCCAAAAATACAATGCTCACAAAAATCTAGATCCATGCTTTTCAAATCTGAAAGCTTACCTTTTGACTTAAGAATGGACATTCTCTTCTCACTCATGTGGCCAAGCCTTTGGTGCCACAACTTTGCATCCACATCTGAAGTAGATAATACAAAAGGAGAATTATCAGTATTACAATTACATAAATAGAGAGTACCTACTCTCTTACCTCTGGCCAATACAAGTGCACCCTTGGTAACCTTCCAAGATTCAGTTGTGCGAGTTACTGTACAACCCTCATCCCCTAACTTTCCTACAGAAATCAAATTCCTCTTCAAGTTGGGTACATGCATGACGTCTCTCAACACCTATGTGTTGCCATTCTACATTTTCAGCTGCACTTTTCCTTTGCCAACAATTTTAGAAGGCTCATCATCCCCTAAATAAACTATTCCAAAATCTCTGTGGACATAGTCACTAAAATATTCTCTATTTGGGGTAGCATGAAAAGAGGCACCAGAATCTAAAACCCAAGATTCTATATTATTATGCAAAGAGAATATAAGAGCATCTTGTGCAACTATACCTGTAACTTTTGCTTCTTCTTTACTTTCTTGTTGATTGTCCTCTTTAGGTTTTGACTAGCAATATTTGCTTATATGCCCTATCTTTCCACAATTCCAACAGGCTATCCTCCTGCCACTTCTGGATTTGGATCTACCTCTCATCTTTGACTTAAACCATGATCTCCTGTGCATGCCCTTCTCTTTTTGCCTTCCCTTGCTTTCAACACTTAAAGCATTCCCTGATGTTTCCTCTGTGTTTTTTCTGCGAATTTCTTCATTCAAGATTACACTAACAACATCATCTACTTTTAAAATATTTGAAGCAGATGCAGTATTACTAACTGCCATTACCAAGCTATGCCAGCTTTCAAGCAAAGAACATAAGATTAAAAGAGCTTTAATTTTATCATCAAACACTGTTTTAACTGAATTTAATTGGTTTACAATTTCATGGAAATCATTTAGATGATTAGATACAGATCCACCTTCCTGCATTTGCAAATTAAATAACTACTTCATAAGATATACCTTATTAGAAGCTGAGGGTTTTTCATATAAATTTGCTAAATTAGTCATTAACTCTACCGTTGACTTTGCCTGTGATAAATTAGATATCACAGTAGATGCTAGACTCAATCTTATAGATCCAAGAGCCTTTCTATCAAGAACTTCCCATTCTTCATCTTCCATGTTTGTGGGCTTCTTTGAAATCCCACCTAATGGTAAGTATAAATCTTTCTGATACAGATAATACTCTATCTGCATTCTCCGTAATTGGTAATTCTTGCCATTAAACTTCTCCATTCTCAATTTACTTTCTTCTGCCATTGCTTCTCCCACTCAAACAAAAATTCATGTGAGTAACCTGTAATCAATACACACTAACCAAATCTGAAACACCTGTTAGTCAACCTGAGCTCTGATACCACTTGTTGGGGATCAACCAACAAAGTTGATTACTATGTGAAAGCAATTAAATATGAAATTAAACCAGAATGATAAGTAACTAGAATCAGAAATAGCAAAGAATAAGAGATACAAAAAACCACCCTGAAAACTTGTATTAAACTCTTTACAAAAGGAATACAATTGAAAAAACCTCTCTTTCTTCCACACCTCTCTCAGATGTATAGATCTCTTTCCAAATCTCTTTCCCTCAAGAGTTCTCTCTCTCAATTACAATCAACTCCAACACTTGGATTGATAGACATATACAATTCTTATACTACTACAATTACCTCTACTATTCCAATAAGCTATGAAGATCTAATCCTATTACAAAGAATTAGGAAACATGAGCATGCATTCACAACCACTAGATGCACCTCCTAATCAAAGGCTCAAAACAGTCCTACTTAAAATAGAAACTCAGACTCAACACCAACAGTTCAAGTCTCCATGCAAACATTCTATTCTGTCCATGAAAATAGATTCTAGATGCACAGGTGACTGACGTCGGTCCCTGCCTGTCTGCCTGTGACCGACGTCGGCTGATACATGACCGACGCTGGCAGCCTCTGGTCCATTCCTAACTGTCATCGATGACTGTGTGATTCTTGCAACTTCTGCACTCGCTCATTGGTGAAGCTTTTAGCTCCACAACTCAACATTAAAGACCCACTAAATACCTCAAAAAACTTAAAAAATAATTTTTCTTTGAAGAAATTAGTAATACGGATTTATGTGAAATCATTGAAAAAGCCCTAAAACTATCCAAAATGGTTAAAAATTAAATGTCACAAAAATAGGTCATGTTTACAATTGATTTTAGGGTTTTGACACTTTTTGAATTTGATGGCATTATCTATTTTGTAATTTAAGACTCTAATTGATTAGTTTGCACAATTTTACAATAAATCTGACCAAACTTGTGAAGAATTAAAAAATCAAGAAACTTTTTAGGATGCATGCAAGAAGGATCTTACCAAAGATCTTCAAAAATAGAAAAACAACTATCAGATCAGAGCTTTGATACCATGTCAAATTACTCCAATATCTCTAAACGTCACATATTAAATAAAAACCCTATAATTAGATAAGAGTAAATATAGAGTAAAAGAGAGTTTCATAAACTAATTATCTGATTCATTATCTAAAAAGTACAAAGAAAGTACATTATATAGTGAGAAATTAGGTCACTAAAAAGGTAATTACTCAACTCACAATTAGAAAACACATAAATTTTATTTCCCCTAATGACTTTAACAATCTTAAGTATGTTGAATAACATCCATGTAGGTAAAACTAGAAATGGGAAAAACCCTACACTAACAGGTATCATGCATACAGAAGTACTAATAATCCCATCTAATGGGCACCCATAATGTGATGGAGGATGATGTGCATTGTATGCCATTTTCACCTCTAGATCTTTGTTAGAATGATCGTGCAAAGGATTACTAAATATTTCTTGATTATGGTGATCAGAGGTTTTGAACCTAAATCCTTTAGAGGATCATTGAATGTAATATTTTGGTCATCAATGAGGTATTATATCTTATACTTCAAGGTATAACATTTATTCATAAATTCCTCAAAGCCTTGGTAATAATAACAATATGCATTAGCATCATATCCTTTGGGTAGAGGTCGACTCATATCAACCTATATTAGAAGAGGGAAATATATGTGATGACAATCCACAAACTTTTATAGTAAGGACATTAGAGACTTAGGAAATCATGTAAATTTATCCTTTATATGCATTGGATAAAATGAATTGATTAGGTTGTGATAATTCATTAACTATTGTGATTGTTTCTTATTTAGGTCTAGTAGGTTTGACCTTGTAGTTTGGTTTGATATGAAACTTGGTATTGGATATAGTCAGTGTGTTTATTACATATTTGATCTTGTTTATAGAAATTAGTTTCATTTCATGGTGTCGAACAATATGGCATAAGTCATCAAAATATTTGAAATTTTTGTAAACAATGGATTCATCTAATGGGGCAAGCAAGTTGTGCTTGAAGATGGTTTGAATTTCTTTATTTTCCATTGAATTTGTCCTTTAGCTAACATTATTGTATATCTCAAAACATATTCATTGATAGGTTCATTGGTTCTTTGTTTTATATTTGCAATTTGAGTATATGACATCTTTTCAGTGATGTTGATAGAAAAATGTGTTAGGAACTAATAAACTAGAGGTTTGAATGTTTTTAATGATTGGAGTGGTAAATCATAGAACCATCATAAAGCATAGTCCTTGAGGCTCATTGATAATAATTTGATAATAAATTTATCATTGGAGGCATACTTAAGACATGCAACATAGAAATATTAGAGATGTTGTTCAAGATCACCCTTGCCATCATAACATATGAACTTGGATGTAACAAAACTAGTTGGAAAAGGGTGAAAATATATTTAAGTGTAAGGATTATATAACACTTCTTGTGAGTCAATAGCATTTGGTGTCTTCAGATAATTTTGCTCAATATTAGTAACCTTAGCTTATAATTTTTTTATAATTTTTATAAGATCTTGCACATTTTGATCACTAAATTTTGAAGTTTGAGAATTCACCAAACGATGTGTACCCATGGTTTGAGTTGATATAGTCATTAAAATGGGTAATTTGGTTGAAGTGCTAATGGTTCCCATAGAGGATATAGAAATAATAGGATTTATTTTGGGGAACAATGGTGTAAACACATAACCTACACCCCTATTGAATGTAAGAAGTGATGATGTACTCAAGGGGAGGGTTAAAGGAGCACGGGGATGTCTCATAGCTCTAATAACTTGATCAATAGATGTATTTGGTTATTCATCTACAATTTTTTATTTTTTAGTATCCAATATAGTTTTGAGGAAATCATCAAGATCTTCAGGTTTTTAATGGATACACTCTCAAAACATAGCAATTGCTTGTACTTGTTCTTGATATTTTTATTCATATTCATTGTTTACATTAGATGCATTATTTTCATGATCAAAATAATCTTCTATGCTAACCTCTTCAATATTTTGTTTAGTTTCATTATTGAAACTTTCATTAGGTACAAGATTCGATACTTCATTGGTTTGAGTCATTTTATGTGGAAAAAGAGGAAGCTCCAAGTGTTCAATAGAAACACCACCTAATCTAGGGCTATGCCTACATTGCATACAAATAATAGAATAAACCTCAAAAAAAAAAAAAATTGTAGGAAGTAGCTAGGGTTTGCATAAAGAGACACAGAGGTTAGGTTCACCAAATATTTAACCCTATATTTAGATATGTGGGGAATATAAAGATAAGATATATAGAAGTAGTTTTAACACAAGGGTGATAAATTAATTTGTAGTGGAATAATGAATATAAAACTTAGATAAATAATATTATAAATTTATACAACTAATATTTCTAAAAATAGTAATGTATAGTTATTGAAAGATATTGTAGTAAATAAGAAACTAATACTTAGCTAATTTGTTGTGTGTAGATAGATTTGGATTAAAAATATGTGTAAAGTATGTAGAATCAGTCTTTAGATTCTATAAATTATACTTATGTGGCCACAGACACTACTGTTAGATATCAACACTATAATTGACGTTAGTGTATGACTAAAACACATGTGCCTAATACGGAATAATGGTTGGGTTTGGATGTGACCAAATTCATCATTATCTATTTTATATCACATTTTTATGGATTTATTTATCTCTGAGATACATATTATCATTCTTCACTGATTGATCAAATCCTATCCCTTCACCCTCCATCCTTGGAATAAGTTCATTGAAAAATAGGTTAGTAGGCTCACGGTGTTGAGCTGTTCCAAATACCCTTATGTCAATGGGTACTATCTACATAGCTAATACTCCAAGGAGGGCCTCAGCCTAATGTATTTCTCTCCTATGTGTGGGAAAGTGTGTGACTAAGGCTGCAATATACTATACAAAGATCCATGTGGTGATCTACCTTGTAATTTGACAAATATCACTCATGTGATGCTCTTTGAATTATTCAAACATGTAATATGATTTTTTATATGATTTATATACTAATAATGACAAATATGTTATAATAAAATACCTGCACAATTAATTGATTTACATTTTGTATGTGTTTGCTTGGTCTTTGCTAGATGAAGAATGATAAGGCTTAAACTTGTATTTATTCCACATTTTTTGAAAATATCTCATGTTAGGGTTCAATAAGATAATTAGGCCGACCCATGAGTTTCAATCATTTTTTAATTTGATTGACTTTTGACAACTAGATACTAGATAAATATTTGGACACTATCATTGGTGGTAGTGTCCTTCTGTGACCGGTAGTGTCCAAGGGGATAAAAAATAAGTACTAATCTGAAATTGAAAGTGAAGGATGTTTATCAGGGTTTAAGCTTTATGTGCAGTCTAGGGGACTTGGGTCATCAGAATAATATGGATTGGACTAAGGTATAATCATTAAGCATGGTGAGATAGCGAATCCAAGCCTTTCGACAGTAGGAAGGTCTAGAACTAAAGGGTAGAAACTTGATTGATATTTATCAAATGTACAAGACTGTGATGCTATAAATATTCAATTTTAGTATTTACAACATTATCTAAAATATACATTATTTATTTTCTATTTTAAATACAGAGTTGTGATTGTGTGTATTAGGTATGTACATTATGGAGAATATAAATGCATAGATTCAAGGGCTTATAGATATAAAAGAGTTGATTGTTCTCATCAATTGACAAATAATCGTGCTATCATGTTTACATTGTATTTGTAAAATAGGTTACATTATCCAATTTTAAATTATGTTTACATTGTATAAGTAGAATCAACACGGGTCTAATAGAATGATGACACCACCATCATATAAGGTACTCAAAGAAAAGTATTAGTACAAATAAATTTCATAATATGAGATATATAATAAAGTAAGCCTTATGCAACAGTGAAAAAGAGTTTAAATCCATGGATTTTACTTATGATTTTGATTCAAAAATAAGTGTTGAAAATAAAAATGAGAACATGGTCTTATAGACTACACTCATTACTAAATATTCTCAACAGGGTATAAAGATCATTCAGAGATAAAATAAAAAAATATTCTCAACAAGGTATATAGAATCTTGGAACATCGTATAAATATCATTCAAATAATAGAGAAAAAATATCCTTTAAGATGTAGTTTTTAATTTCCATATTGACATTTACAAGATGTGGAAGAATATTAAAGGTAGAAAGATCATTTTTTTCACTCTAGATGGGTTAGTGCATTCTGTCCATTGAAAAAATCCATTAAAGCCACTCTAGCCATTGTTGTAATTGGATCACATGATATTTATTAATTAGTTGACATATTATACTCATTGTCATTGAGATAAATTGCCTCATTGTCATCCTACTCATATGCTAACAACATATTATGCAATATGTGTTAGGATCCGGGAGCACCAAAACTCTGACACAACTTGTCAGATATAAAAGCACAATTGATTACCGTTGTATAAAAACTAAACACATAATTAACCAGAAGCAAACAGTAACTAGAATTCAGAAATAACACAGAATATGAGAGACAATACCCAATTGTATTAATACTCTTCCAAAAGGAAATACAACAAAGAAGATGCCACAGTCTTCTTCCTTACACACCTCTAGGGCTCCCACACCTCTAGGGCATAAACAATAAATATATTCAATAGCTCACTCTCTCTCTTACGGTCCCAACACACAACTCAAACACAGAGTTGGTGTTCACCTCCAACCAGTCAGTATCACTATTGCCAGTACACCGAGTATACACACATACTCAACCGAGTACACAACGCACTCCAAGTAGATCTCCCATGAACTTGCAAAAACCTGCAACTCAAATGATCTTACTTTGTAAGGATCTACCTTGCCTTCCTCTATGCTCTCTGACTGAGTACACACCATACTCCAAGTAGATCTCCCCTGATATTGCTACCTGTTGTGTTGTTGATCTCCTTGATCATGCTGCCACCTACAGATCAATTTGGTCTTGCACACTTGCCGACCAACCTGGTTTTGCACACCTACAAACCTAGATCTTGCACACACAAACACTTACAAATCAATGATCTTACTTACCATGTAGATCTCCTAACCTGGCCTTGCACATTTGTTGACTGAGATCATACATACATGAAGAATCATTATAATTCTCCAAACCAGCACCCACACTTGGCACTGTGGCACTAAGAGGAACACACCTTGCTCTCTTCACTCTGAAGGAGCTAATTTTTCTCTCTTACTCTCTAGCACACCTGTGGAACTAGGAGGAGCTACCCTTGTTCTCCTCACACTGAAGGAGCTAACCAAGCTCAACTCTAACTAGCACAACTTTACAATACAACCCATGAGTCTATTATATAGATCTCATGCAAACAATAATTAGACATCCAATTATAATAATTAGATCCACAGCTTCAAGTCTATAATTGGCCTTCTACATGCAAACAACTAGTTTGCTAACTAACTGTTCATGAACTAGCAGTTTTAGAACCGCACAGGCAACCGACGTCGATCCCTGTCTGCCTGGGGGTGACCAACATCAACTGATCCCTGACCGTTATCAGTAGCTTCTTGTCTCTACTTGACTGATGTCGATTGGCCTGACCGATGCTGGTGACTATGACACTCAATAACCTCCTCCCCTATTTGCATCAGTGAAGCTTTTAGCTCCACAACCTAACAATCTCCCACTTGGAGATAATTAGCTACACTATACCTGTACCCCGTCTAATCTATTTTTTGGCTTGTATCCCTCTTCAATCTCAATCTTGAAGACCAACCACCACAAATCTTATGGTGCACCTCCTGTCATCCAAGTAACCTACCGCATTCACATCTACAAACCCATGTAGAAAAGAACTTGACCCTGAATAGCATGTCGACTTGTTGATGGTCCCTCTCAGATACCTAAGAATCCACTGAACTACCCTCCAGTTCTTCTTTCTTGAATCAGCTCCAAAAATTTTGATAGCTCCCACTGTGTGGGCAACCTCAGGTCCAATACACATGTACTTAACCTCATCATGTGAATCAAGACACTATTCATAGAACTGTCCAAACCATCGGCGTGCTAACCGGTTTCACACAATCATCTGGAGACAAAATCAACCTATGATCTTCCATGTCTCTAGAACACACTCATGCCAAAGAATTTTGCTGCTCCAAATTCTTCATGACATGCCACTGAACTAACCTTACCCTTAGCTCAGCAAAACCCTGTATGTCTGAACCTGCACCAAGCATACCATCCACATACATTAACAGAATAATGTTGTGACCATCATCCACCTGGTAAGATAAACACAATGGTTATACTGACATTGACTAAAGCCCTGCTTTGTCATCCACCTGTCAGACTTGTACCACTATCCTGCAGCTTGCTCAAGACCATATGACCTAGCCTTTTGTCTCACATATCCATTCTCTCTATTCTTTAACTAAGGCATCCATTCATCTTTCAGTGCTTTCATACCGACTGGCAACCCTACCAAATCTCCCATTTGGTTATGCATCCTCATTCATGCCATGCTCCCACTATTTCCTAGATCCTTCCTACTCTGTAGTGAGCAACAAGTATAAAGAAGAGGAACAATGAATTTGAATCTTACATACCCTTTCAATCCTCCATATGGGTGTTTGAGACTCCTTGATAGCTTGTTGTTCGCCCAAAATCCATTCCAGTGACCGACCTCGGTCACCACACAGTCTGCATCTGACTGACATCAGTTCCATGCGACTGTCCTAGTCACTGATGCTAGTTATTCTACCGACATCGATCTCCACCTGACCGACACCATCGACTCCTCTGGTCTGCACATGACCAATGTCGGCGCCTACCTATTCGATGCTGGTTTCTCATAACTGATGTCGGTACCTGTGTTTTCCTGTGAGTGATGACTTTTTACCTGTGAGCTTACTTTGAATCAAAACCCTATCCAAATTTCCCTACTCAGAGATATCCAGTCCTATCTAATGATCTCCATCTGTCATCTCCTCCAAGAACACCAAGTCTTTCTAGTTCTTAAGTTTATCAAATACATCAGTCTTCCTTTTCCTACAATAAATATAATCCTTTCTTGTAGCATCCCACTGCTTACAGAACTCTTGGTCTATGCTCTCAAAATCTAAACTCTTACCATTTAACTTAAGAACACCCACTCCCTTCTCACTTATGTGACCAAGCCTACAAAGCCACACCTGTGCAACAGAAGTGGAATCAGTAATACAAGCAAGTAGATAAAGAGTACCTTCTTTCTTACCACATGCTAATTCAAGTGCATCCTTGGTAACATTCCAAGAATCCACTGTGAGAGTTATTATGCATCTCTCATCACCTAACTTTTCTAAAGCAATTAGCTGTATCTTTAAGACTGGGACCTGCATGACCTTCTTCAACAACCATGTGTTGGCTGCCTGTAATTTCAGCCGCACTTTCCCTTTGCCAAAACTTTGACAAGGCACACCAGCCCCTAAATAAATCTTTCCAAAGTCTCCAAGGACCTTAACATGGAAAAATAATCTATTTCAAGATGCATAGAAAGAGGCAACCGAATCTATAAACCAAGATTCTACTTTATCCAAGGAACATCCCATAGCATCCTGTGCAACAACACCTACAACATCTGCTTCTTCAGTTTCTTCATGCTGATCTTCTACCAACCAATAATTTTTCTTTACCTGCTCTTTCTTTCCATAACACCGTAATTGACCATTCATGCTTTTCAATTCTTCCATTCTTAGTGTACTTTCTTCTGCCATTGCTATACTCCCACTCAATCAAAAGCCCCTAAGAGTGACCTGTAATCAAACACCAACCTGCTTCCTGCAACCTTAGCTCTGATACCAGTTGTTAGTGGTATCAAGCTATTGAACCTACAACCAGGCTCTGATACCAACTGTTAAGATCCGGGAGCACCAAAAATCTGACATAACTTTTCAAATATAAAAGCACAATTGATTACCTTTGTATTAGCAACTAAACACAAAATTAACCAAAAGCAAACAGTAACTAAAATTTAAAAATAACACAGAATATGAGAGACAATACCCAATTGTATTAATACTCTTCCAGAAGGAAATACAACAAAGAAGATGCCATAGTCTTCTTCCTCACACACCTCTAGGGCTCTCAGACCTCTAGGGCATAAATAGTAAATCTCTTCAAGAGCTCACTCTCTCTCTTACGGTCCCAACACACAACTCAAACACAGAGTTGGTGTTCACCTCCAACTAGTCAGTATCACTACTGCCAGTACACCGAGTATAACACATACTCAACTGAGTACACAACGCACTCCAAGTAAATCTCCCATGAACTTGCAACAACCTGCAACTCAAATGATCTTACTTTGGAAGGATCTACCTTGCCTTCCTCTATGCTCTCTGACTGAGTACACATCGTACTCCAAGTAGATCTCCCCTGATATTGCTACCTATTGTGTTGCTGATCTCCCTGATCCTGCTACCACCTGCAGATCAATTTGGTCTTGCACACCTGCTGACCAACCTAGTTTTACACACCTACAAACCTAGATTTGCACACACAAACACCTGAAAATTAATGATCTTACTTACCATGTAGATCTCCTAACTTGGCCTTGCACACCTGCTGACCGAGATCATGCATACATGAAGAATCATTCTAATTCTCCAAACCAGCACCCACACTTGGCACTGTGGCACTAGGAGGAACACACCTTGCTCTCTTCACTCTGAAGGAGCTAATTTTGCTCTTTTACTCTCTAGCACACCTGTGGAACTAGGAGGAGCTACCCTTGCTCTCTTCACACTGAAGAAGCTAACCAAGCTCAACTCTAACTAGCATAACTTTACAATACAGCCAATGAGTCTATTAAATACATCTCATGTAAATAATAATTAGACATCCAATTACAATAATTAGATCCATAGCTTCAAGTCTATAATTGGCCTTCTACATGCAAACAACCAATTTGTTAACTAACTGTTCGTGAACTAGCAGTTCTGGAACCGCACAGGCAACCGACATCGATCCATGTCTGCCTGGGGGTGACTGACGTCGGCCGATCCCTGACTATCATCGACAGCTTCTTGTCTCCACCCGACCAACGTCGGTTAGCCTAACCGATGCTGGTGACTGTGACACTCAGCAACCTCCTCCCCTGTTTGCATCAGTGAAGCTTTTAGCTCCACAACCTAACAATATGTAACATATAAAAATGGCTTTAGTAGTGTTTGCGAATTAGGCTAATAAATTTGGAATGAAAAATTCACCTTATGTTGTTTAGTTTTTTGAATGCAAATTCAACAATAATTTTTATTGGGATTTGAATAGTAGTTGTGGGTAGGATTTTGGGGTAGCTTCTTGAAAGGTGTAGAGAGGTATGTAACTAGAGTATCTACTTTTTTATTCTCTCTCTATATACCATTTCTTGCCTTTACTATTTTCTTCCCATGTTTTGTGTCATGCTCTTTTCACTAATGTTTTAACTCCCTTTGATTTCATTAGCCTTTGTTTTCTTTTGGGGTTTAGGTTATGCCTATTTTTTAAAATAAAAAAAATGTATTTTTGTAATTGCAACATGTCTAATTTACAAGCAAGAGAAAATGAAGCTTGGACATCAATATTTTTCAATTCAAATAATCTAATTGTTAAAAATAGATCCAAAAAGGGAAATTATAATACATAAACATATGTGTGTGCGTGCATAAGAAAATCATTAATAAAAAATAAAAACAAAATTGAAAATAATAAATTCTTAATATAAAAACACAAGTGAATGACAATCATAAGTCTTGCTAATTCACCATCGAAGTCATCAGAAATAAAAACCCTCTTAGTGTATAGATGAGTGTTCTTTCTCTTGGGTATACTTACATCATCTAAGCTAAGAAAAGCCATATTAAGGACATTAAAAACACTTTTGAACTCAAATTCACCTTATTTTTAAGACAAGGGACATATAAGCATATTAATCTTATGCATATTAAAATTTTTAAGTTAATCATATGTGAATATATTGGCATATGTTGAGTATGATACCAATATGCAAGCTTGGTTATTATTGTTATATTTAGTTGATTTAGTGTTTTATTAGCTTGGGAAGTTTATTTAATTTAGGCATTTCATATATTAGTTGTTTGGTCAATTTTGGACACTTTTTAGGAACTTCCTAAAATTAAATAGAAAATCTAGTTAGAGCACAATTCACCGAATGTGTACTTAACTTAGCTCAAACACTTATTCATTCATCTCTAAGAGATAGAGTGAAATTTCCAGATCTGAGTTAGCTAAAAGTTTAAAAATTAGTCAACTTTTTATTTTTTAAGGGTTTAGTGCACCTAGCTTGTCTAGTGTGCATGAGTTGTTTATTTGCTAAGAAAGACTTCTTGAGTGTTGACCTTATCTTGTCAATGAGTCAAGCTTGTTTCATTGAGTCTACTATCAGTTATTTTAGAGTATATTTTTATATCACTTAGTTGTCAAGTGAAGATCTTAATCTAGTTTTTATTTTATTCTTAATTTATACATAACTTGCCATACAGATTATCTTGTAATAGACTTATTTTAGCTTTATTTATTAATAAATAATGGTCCACAAGGTAGTGTGGTACATTATTCAAATGAGAAAATATTTTTGCATGTTCAAGATCTGATTTCACTATAAGTCTATATTAATTAAGACTAAAAACCATGTGTCTTCATATTTGAAGTTATTATGTACAATTTATTATCGATAATCTCATTTGCAACACTGCTAGATTAATAACTAGTAATTCTGGGACAAATTAGTTGATACATATCTTCAATTTCATATTAAGTCAAAGTTGATTTTTACTCCCTCCATACATTCAAAATCTTTATTTAGTATCAAATCCATGTTCAAGAAAGGTTCAGAAGGGTTTAAGGCTATTATCAAAAGAAACAATGGCTTAAGTGAATTCTATTTCCATGAATATTTGTGTTTTCAAAAGTAATAACTTTTAGTATTTGAGAGATCAATTGAATATAATTCTTGTATGGAAATCAGTTTGGTAAAATATTCTCCATTGGTACACACCACCTCAAGATTGGAACAGCTTAACACAAGATCAAAAAATAACAAAAATGAATGAATAAAAGATACATGTACAAGCCTTCTTTTATCTTTAGAGTGTATTAGACATAAACATCTATCCAATAATTATAGGATGTCATAATGCACATGAGGCATGGAATAACATGGAGACCTCATATCAAGGCTCTGTTAAGGTAAGATAAACAAAACTGTAAACCCTTAAAATAAATTTTGAGAATTTGACAATGTCATATTCTGAAAGAGTAGGAAATTATTGCATAAGAGTAAATGATTTAGTGCATAGAATGGGGGTTTATGGAGAAACTATCAAGGATAGTGTTATAGTAAAGAAAATTTTGAGAACTAGTGTTGATGATTTTGTTGGTTCTCTCTTGTCCCATAAGGATAAGATTAGGCTATACATAGGATATCAAGAACAAGTACTTGAAACCAAGAAAAAAGATTCAAAGACCAAAGAGAAATAAAAAAGCATAATATCTTATACAACCTTTGACAACTCTTATAGGTTTTGACCACAACATCTTATACAATCTCTCCCATGTACACTTATTTATTTTACTTCAATATGTCTGCACGTACACACATCAAAGTGGGGTATTATGTAGACACCTAATTTTTTGTCTAGGGCAGTTTTATATGTTTGTTTAAAATGATTTAAGGTATTTGTATATTTATCGATTATCGATTAATGCTCGGTTATTATTGACGCATGTTTCACTTCTCTAGGACCATAATTGCCTCCCTTGATGTATACATTTAAATTTGCTCGCTTTATTCATTGTCATTAATATTACTATTAGTCGACATTAATTTTAGTGATCTCATTTATATTTTCTAATTTCATCATAATATCACCACTTCTAGTCATTTATCTAACATCCCCCTTCATTATTCTTCATCTAATAACCTTATATTATCCTCACCAATCTATTAATTCTTCTTATTGTATCTTATTCACTAACTAATCCCACTTATCCATTATTCAAGAAATTAAAATTCCCATGACCCACATACCCTAGGCTATTCCCAAGCTCTCCTACATCCCTAGTCTCTAATCACCTACTAATCATATGCAAACTCTCACATAGTCATAATACAATCCATTCTAAATCCATATCATCTTAGTCTTTTGATCAAGCAAGCATCAGGTGAAAAAATTGAGTCTATCCATAGCTATCTAACAAAAAAGTCAAGAATCATTAGAATCAGTTTGAAGATCTTGAAGGGAAGATATTATGATCTAGGTAATGGTAAGAATCCATTTTTTGATTGTTGATTGTTGATTGTTCCTATATTTTTCTCATTTTTGATGTTTTGAGTAATATTGCTATTTTTAATAGCTTGAATCGATAAGCTCAAAATTACAAGCATTCATTTGGTGACCATGGTAGGAGCCCTCCTCTTAGGTTGACATATTGTGATTTGAGTGTGTTTGCTTAAGGTTTTAGGTTAGATTGAAGCAGATTGTGGTTCAAATTTATAAAAAATTCATCTTCCAAGTAAAAGACAGTATTGT
This sequence comes from Torreya grandis, assembly GCA_037957365.1. Classification (NCBI taxonomy): domain Eukaryota; kingdom Viridiplantae; phylum Streptophyta; class Pinopsida; order Cupressales; family Taxaceae; genus Torreya; species Torreya grandis. The sequence continues at coordinate 3,778,876 of JARHVA010000207.1, forward strand.
TGTACAAAAGGCAACATTGCATATGCAATTTAGACCTTAGAAGTTATGATTTTTTCTAACTACCAACATTTACCGCTAACCATGACTAATTTTGGCAAGCTTTGTAAAATTACATCTCGCTAAATGCAATTTTGATTCTTAATTGTGATTTTAAAATCGAGAAGTGTGGTTTTTACTTAGCTATAAAATCATAAATCTAAATTGGTGCTTTTTGATATCTAATCACTTTCTTATCTCTATCTAGTTATCATTTGCTTGAAGGTAAGGGGAGGTGTTGCCCAGACCAACATTAAACATCCAAATACCCTTTTTTATTATTTAGTGCAGTACCGCATATATACAAAAGTGATATTGATAACTAATGATGGTTTTATAGGTTGTAGAGGTGATTTTGATAGCTTCTAGTACATATTAGTCTCTTTTGATTCTATTATACATATTTATCCTTTTGTATAAAAGTTTATCTTGCTAAATAGTCTGCATATTTTGCATATTCTATGTTTATTATCAAAATTTTAATCCTCACAAAATTGCATATCGTAAAAGGTAATATTGAATATCATAGTTGATTTTACTTTTGCACACTCAATTTTGAAACTTTAATATATTAAGACTTCAAGTCTATCATTCTGTGCATATTTTCATTCTATAAATATCTTCATTTTGTAAATATTTTTTACCTTTTTAAAAATATCTTGTAAATATTTTAATCATTTTAAATTTGTTGTGTTCTTTCTCTAATCCACAAAACTACATTCTGTGATCTATGATATTGACATAAACCTGTGGTATTAGATTAACCATAAGTGGATTTTCTTAAATACACAGTTGGGATAATCAGAGTCAGCAAAACTACATATTATGAAGTTGTGGTATTGCTTATTAATTGCAATATTATAGTCTCTAGAAGCAATTTGATTAATATTGACTATGTATCTGTGGTTTTGAAAAAGCCAATTGTGATTTTGCTTTATGTTTTCCTTTAAAAATTGTCTTTGTTGAGTGTTTATTTTTAGACCATTTTGGTGAATTTTGAGTCATTCCAAGCATCTTGAAAGTACCAAATTATATTTTGCATTGGGGGCATTGCCTCTTGACCCCACCTGATACTATGATCGAGAATGAGCCCAGGGCATTGCCCTCAGACCCTATAAGGGGTGCTACCCCTTGATCCCATAAGATGTGCTTCCCCTTGACCCCATAAGGGGCACTGCTGTTAGGGTGTGGAGCTAAAAGCTTCAATTTTTTGCAGACAAAGAAAAGGAGGTTGCTGAAGACCCATAAGCACCGGCATCGGTAGCATGACTGACGTCAATCATGACTGTTGTAGAAGGCAACCAACGTCGGTAGGAAGTCGGCTGACGTCAGCAGCACTAGGCAAGGAGGGACCAGTGTCGGTCACCTGTGTGTTCCAAAACTATTCGTTGCACGAACAGTTAGTTAAGTGAACGGAGTGTTTACACGTAAAGGCCAGTTAGAGTCTTGAGCTGCGTGGATATTCATTCCAAATTAAGAGTCTAAGTTATTGTTTAAGTTTGGGATCTATTTATAGACCCATTGGCATGTATTGTAATTATGAGCTAGAAAGGAAGGCAAGAAAGATCCTTCCATCGTAAGATCATTGAGTTGTAGGTTGTTGCAAGCTCATAGGAGATCTACATGTGTGAGTATGGTCTATTGAATTACAGGTTGCAGGTTCATGGGAGATCAACTTGAAGTACTATAGAGTGCTTGGTGTACTGGCAGGATTATTACTGACTGGTTGGAGAGGTGAACACCAATTCTGTGTGTGAGTTGTGTGTTGGGACCATTTTTGGTAGGAGAGTGTTTTGAAGAAGAATTACTGTACACTTGAGGTGTGGGAAGCCTCTGTAAGGTGGAAGAGTGTGGCGGCTCTTTATTGTATTCTTTTCTGTATAAATGTTAATACAAGATAGTGTATTATCTCTCATATTATGTGCTATTGGTGAATTCTAGTTACTTGTGCTTCTGGTTATTTTCGCATATGTAAGTTGCTTATATTTGGTAATCATATTGTGCTCTTTCTAAGGAGCAAGATCCTAACAAGTGGGATCAGAACAAGTGTGTTTGTTCTTCGATTCCCTGACAACTGGTATCAGAGCTTTTGGTTGGGATACTAACAGGTTGGATTAGATCTGGTTAGTGTGTTTTGATTACAGGTTACTCACAGGGTTTTTGTTTGAGTGGGAGTAGAATAATGGAAAAAAATAGTAAGCTACGAATGGAGAAGTTTAATGGCAAGAACTACCAATTATGAAGGATATAGATTGAGGATTATCTGTATCAGAAAGATTTGTACTTAACGTTGGGTGGGGTTGATTGCAAGCCCTAGGATATGAAGGATGAAGAATGGGAGGTTCTTGATCAGAAGGCTCTGGGATCTATAAGATTGAGTCTTGCTTCATCTGTGATTTCCAGCTTATCACAGTGTAAGACAATAGTGGAGTTGATGGAATCTTTGGCAAATTTATATGAAAAACCCTCGACTTCGAATAAGGTATTTCTTATGAAGTAATTATTTAATTTGCAAATGTTGGAAGGTGGATCTGTACATAGCCATCTTAGTGATTTCCATGGTTTGGTAAACCAGTTAAGTTCAATCAATATTATTTTTGATGATGAAATTAAGGCTCTCTTAATCTTGTGTTCATTACCTTAAAGTTGAGAGAGTTTGGTAATGGCAGTTTTTAATACTGCATCTGCTTCAAAAATCTTAAAAGTGGATGATATTTTGAGTGTGATCTTGAATGAAGAGATTCACAGGGAAAGCACAGGTGAATCATCAGGAAATGCTTTGAGTGTTGAAGGCAGAGGAAGCCAAAGAGAGAAGATAGAGCGTGGGAGATCAAGGTCCAAGATAGGTAGGAGATCCAAGTCCAAGTATGGCAAAATAACCTGCTGGAAATGTGGAAAGCAAGGGCACTTAAAGAGAGATTGCAGATCGGGTGAAGATCAGCATGAAGGACATGAAGAAGAAGCAGATGTTGTGGATTTCATTGCATAGGATGCTCTGGTATGTTCTTTGGATAAAGTAGAATCTTGGGTTTTAGATTCTGGTGCCTCTTTTCATGCATCCCCAAATAAGGAATTTTTTCATGAGTATGTCCAAGGAGACTTTGGAGAAATTTGTGTAGGGGATGGTAAGCCTTGTCAGATGGTTGGCAAAGGGAAAGTGAAGCTGAAATTATAGACAGGTAACACATGGGTGTTGAAGGAGGTCATGCATGTCCCAGTTCTAGAGCAAAATTTGATTTCTGTTAGAAGTTTGGGTGATGAGGGTTGCACAGTAACTCTCACAGTAGACTCTTGGAAGGTTACCAAGGGTGCACTTGTTTTAGCAAGAGGTAAGAAAGTAGGTACGCTTTATCTATCTACTTGTATTACTGATTCTCTTTTTGGGTTATCTACTTCCGCTGTAGATTCGAAGATGTGGCTTAATAGGCTTGGTCACATGAATAAGAAGGAGATGCATGTTCTTGAGTCAAAGGGTATGCTTTCAGATTTGAAGAGCATAGATCGAGGTTTCTATATGTAGAAGAAGAAGGTGATGTTTTTTGAGGAATCTGATGTTAGTGACAAGAACAAGAAAGCCTTGGTTTTCAAGGAGAAGGTGACGAACAGAGTTTACCACAAGGGGCAGAAGAATTTTGAGCAAAGCAAGGGTGTTTTGGACAAGGGTTTGATCCAAAAGGAGCTCGTGGGAAAAAGTCAGTTCTCACTAGAAAAACACAGAGACCGACGTCGACAGGAAAATTGGCATTGGCGTCCATACAGGGACTGACGTCGACTATGTGCACCCTGACATTGGTGACTCAGGGCAGATAAACACCTGCGTCGGCAAGGGGGAACCGACGTCAGTGATGAGGCAGTCGCAAGGAACCGACATCGGTCAGGTGCAGACTGAGATGTGACTGACATCGATCACTGAGACAAATTTTGGGTGGATAACAAGCTATAAAGGAGTCTCAAGCGCCCATACGAAGGACTTAAAGGGTATGTAAGCCTCAAATTCATCATTTTCCTTCTTTACACTACTTGTTGCTCACTTATGGTAAAGAACCAGGAAGTTGTTAAAGAAGCAGAATAGGTAGATCCAGAAAATAGTGGGAGCTTGGCATGGATGGAGGATGTGATTCCTTGGAGGAGAACCAAACAGGGAGTTTTTGGTGGAGTTGCCAGCTGGAAGTAAGCACTGAGAGACGAATGGATGTTCAGGATGAAGAAGAGCGGAAATGGACACATGAGACAGAAGGCCAGGGTATATGGTCTTGTATAAGCTACAGTACAATGGAGGTTTGATCATTGTGTTTCTCTTTACCAGGTTGGATAATATTAGCTACATTATCCTATTACTATATGATGTGCTTGTTGCAGGGTTACATATACAGGGTATTGTTGAACTAAAGGTAAAGCTAGTTCAGAGGGGTGTCATGAGGAATCTAGGAGCAGCAAGATTCTTTGGCATGAGTGTGTTCTAGAGACATGGAAGGTCATATGTTGACTTTATTTTAGGATGATTGTGTGAGACCGGTTAGCACGCCGATGGTTGGATAGTTCAGAGAATAGTGTCTTGATTCACATAATGAGGTTAAGTGCATGGTATGTACTAGACCTGAGTTTTCCCAAGAAATGGGAGTTGTCACAAGTTTGGAGCCAATCCAGGAAAGAAGCATTGGAGGGCAGTTCAGTGGATTCTTAGATGGACCAGCAGTAGGTGCACATGCTATACAAGTTCAAGTTATTTTCTACATGGTTTGTAGATGTGGATGTGGCATGTGATTTGGATGACATGAGTTGCACCACAGGGTGTGTGGTGGTTGGTCTTCAAGAGTGGTCTTGAGGAGGGATACAAAGCCAAGGGAACAAAATAGACAGAGTACAGGTATAGGTACAGTTGCAGCTATTTATCTCCAAGTGGGAGATTGTTAGGGTGTGGAGCTAAAAGCTTCAACTTATTGCAGACAAAGAAAAGGAGGTTGCTGAAGACCCAGAAGCATCGGCATTGGCAGCATGACCGATGTTGGTCATGATTGGTGCAGAAGGCAACTGGCATTGGCAGGAAGTCGGTTGATGTCGACAGCACCAGGCAAGGAGGGACCGGCGTCGGTCGCCTGTGTGTTCCAGAACTGTTCTTTGCATGAACAGTTAGTTAAGTGAACAGAGTGTTTGCATGTAAAGGCCAGTTAGAGTCTTGAGCTGCATGGATATTCATTCCAAATTAAGATTCTAAGTTATTGTTTAAGTCTAGGATCTATTTATAGACCCATTGGCATGTATTATAATTATGAGCTAGAAAGGAAGGCAAGGAAGATCCTTCCATTGTAAGATCATTGAGTTGCAGTTTGTTGCAAGCTCATAGGAGATCTATATGTGTGAGTATGGTCTATTGAATTATAGGTTGCAGGTTCATGGGAGATCAAATTGAAGTACTATAGAGTCCTTGGTGTACTAGCAGGGTTATTACTGACTGGTTGGAGAGGTGAACACCAGTTCTGTGTGTGAGTTGTGTGTTGGAACCGTTTTTGGTAGGAGAGTGTTTTGAAGAAGAATTATTGTACACTTGATGTGTGGGAAGCCTCTGTAAGATGGAAGAGTGTGGTGGCTCTTTATTGTATTCTTTTCTTTACAAATGTTAATACAAGATAGTGTATTGTCTCTCATATTCTGTGCTATTGGTGAATTCTAGTTACTTGTACTTCTGGTTATTTTCGCATATATAAGTTGCTTATATTTGGTAATCATATTGTGCTCTTTTTGAGGAGCAAGATCCTAACAAGTGGGATCTGAACAAGTGTGTTTGTTCTTGGATTCCCCGACAACTGCCCCTTAACCCAACAAGGGGTATTGCACTTTGACTCCGTTGTGGGCTTCCACCCCAAGCCCCTGCATTGTGGTCCCTCATCTAAAGAAGTTATAAATCAAAATTTTCATTTTTTCAATGTTTTTATAAATGCTTATTGGAATAACATTTTGTCTCTTACAGGGATGAATCTAGTGGTAATTTTAGACTTGTTAATATCTCCTCTTACATATCATCTAATATTGCAAGTTTCTCCTCAAGATTGTCAAATTGAAACTACTAATCACTTATTTTGCAAGGCACCTATCAAATATTTTGCTATTTTAAAAATCATCTTGTATATGTCACACTTAATTAATCTATTAATAAATCTTTTTATTTGTGTTTGTCTCATTGGAGGGATACAATGGTGTATTCTCTCCTCCATATGTCTTAGTAGCGAATCTTGGGAGATCAAAAACCACTAACAAACCCTCCCATTTTTTTATTATAATATGAAATATAACATAGAATTCACACCCATGCACTTCACATTCTATGTTCTGATGGAGTATATATATCAGGGATAATTGACATTAGGCTAATCAATTGACCCCAAACATGTCTTTCATGAAGGGAAAAAGTTAATTCTCTAAATTAGGCATCAGACAATACTTATATAGACTTGGGCCCCATATTACCTTGCATATATTAGTGACACCCCTAGATAACATGTGTAACATAGCATATGACCATAGACCATAATAAACAACTTACTATCAGAGTTATTATCATCTCCTACATGAACATTATGTGCAAACAAGGTTGAGAGGGTTTGAGAGATTTCATACAAGTCACCATCCTGTAGCCTCACCCAAGAAGCCATTGGATGGTGCTATCATCGGGTTACACAGCCATTAGTTTAATAAAATTAGGATTGTGGTCTATTTGCTTTGGTATGTGTCATGTTAGACCAATGTTGTTTGTGAGTTGAGTCGACCTTTCACCCAAACCCATACACATATATCTAGGCATTCTATATCACCATCTTGTATATCCTCTTCCTCATCTTGTACATTCTTAGTCATCTTGTACATCCATCCTTAATTATATCTTGTACATCCTTAATGTTATACATATCCTAATCTAATTTTGTCTTTACATCCCCCTACTTCTTTATTATCCTATCCTTATCTTATCAAACCTTTTCATCTCATCCAGTCCTCCTCCATCTAGGCAAATCCCATATTACTTTATTGGAATTTTAGGTCACACATTTATCCAAACCATACCCACATCATTAATTTTATCCCTAGTCATTAATTCTTCACTACCTTTATCTACTTGTCCTAATCTCAATCCCATCATCCTTAATCTCCCCATCACATAATCCTATTTCCATCCTGCCTTGAGCAAATTGGTCTAAGGCTTAAGAAAATTTGTCACCCTTGCATATAATTCTATCAATCTAAGTTTATTATCATTTTTATATCATCTGGTCACTTTATCATATTTCATACTTGGTCGATACCCTAATAGAAACCTATCATTTTCTCAATTTCAATCTAGCATCTAATCATCATCAATCCAATCGTCTCTAATCTATTCATCTTGCCTATTCATAACTATCACCCATATATTCATCATCTTGCTAGTTTGAATTCAGGCACTAGTCAAATGCCTAATCCTTTTACTATCTTGAAAATTAGACATTGTCAATAGATCATTAACACCTATTGCAGTGCCAATTTGAAATCTGATTTTAGTTTTATATCATAATCCATTTAGTTTATCTCATCCTCACCATAACTTATCATACTAGATCAATCATTTAGACTTGCTTATCCAAGCACCTATATAATACTTAAATATACCATCACATCAACCCCATTATATCATCCATCATCCACTCAAATGAATTTGAACCCTGTTCTCACAGAATAATACATATTTTCCAACAAGGATGAGATCTTTTTGTATGCCCTAGAAATGGGTGCCCACCTACCTAAAGACTTAGATCCCATCAGGCCTAAACTAATGCCCTATGTCCTTCCCCATATACACCTATACCACATTATATCCCATCATGGTCATCCCCATTTTCCATTCATCATAGTCACAACATCTCCTAAAAATGCATGATGAGGTCACCATATTTCAAAAGTATATCTTTGCCAATAGGGATGAGGTCCTCTTATGGCTATTGGATATAGGTGCTTATCTTCCCAATGAGTTTGAACCACTAAACCTAATGTCACTTAAAAAACAAGTGCCTCATTAACCCTCATGCCCATCCAATTATTATGACAACCAATCCCATTTTAGTCCCCCATACAATAGTCCTAATCCTAGTCATGACTTTTCCAGTCTAAATATTGCCTTGTTTAATAATTATATTATTGAAAATAGATATGAATTCATATTTTGTCTCTTTGATATGGGGGCATAACTTACCAAAGGACTTAACCCTATTCATCTAACATTACCCCTAGTTCGAACCCCTCCACAGTCGAATCCTTTATTCACTAGTCATAGTCCATCATAAATCCCCAGTCCTACTACCAAATAGAAGCCTAGATTTTCAACCTCTTCCAATTATAATTCATATCCTAAATAATATCCTTTAATAATGACACCATCATCACATTATTCCACTCCTCAATCCAAAACTTCCACATTCAACACTATAGACAAGCAATAGACCCCTCTCTCAATATCTATGGAAGCCCTATTTTGGAAATTGAGGTCCATAGGCATGATTTTCCACCCAAAAACAAGACCTCTAGATTTATCTAAACATGTGCCCTCATGGTATAAAGTCTAATTATTTTGTATATAATATAAATTACCCAAGAATTTTATTAATAGATGTCACCCTTTTAGAGATTATATCTAAAAATTGATCAATAATGGCAACATTTGAAATTAAAGATGAATCCAATGCATCCACACTTAGGAATGTGTAAAAGTGGGTATGCCAAGACATGATTCCTAAGTATGATCAAGATTCTTCCCTTCTTAATCAAGGTTATGGCCCCAATCCTATCCATACCACAACCATCCATGATCACACTATCCTTATATCCTATTCACATCAAATCCCCTATTTCCATAAATCCAAAACCATGAAATCTAAGGCACCCATTCACAAACCCATGGTGAAGGAGGTAATTGTAGATAATTATGCTATCCAAAAGTCCCTTTTTATGGATGCTATCCTAAAATCATCTTTTAGTGACATCACCTCATCAACATCCCTATCAAAGTTAGCATCAAAATGGTCAATATCATGTTTAACATTAGCATCTAAATTAGAATCCATGTCACAATCATCATCCATTACAGATAATGAAAGTCATGCTGACCCCTTTCTCTTTGAATATATCTCTAATGTCGACCATTTAGAATGCATGAATCTTGATCCATCTCAAGATGATGACACCATAACACAATTCTTGGATACTTTATCATTCAAATATCATCAAGTTAGTTATGACTCAGATTTAGATGTTAATTCTACAAAGAGTCTTAGTGATCCTTTTTATTATCTCGAGGAAATATTCTCTAATGTAGAAAATAGGTCTCCTAAGAACCCCTATGAGGACCATGTTGCCCATCATCTCCATAATCCAACCCTTTCACTACACATCCCTATACCTCCTATTCATAATCCCTTCATCCCACTCCCCAAATAGAACAAATAGGAAAATGCATCATTGGATTCCCTTCAGCATGTAATCTCATGTGCCAAATCCACAAGGATCCATGCCAATGATCAAATAATCTAGTCAGCTATGATACAAACGTAATCAATCATAGTCAAGAAGAGCTTTTAAATCAGCCAAGTCAAAAAGCATCATCCCCTAGTATAAATACTTAAGGTGATAGGGGATTATCTAAGTCAAAATCATCATCATCATTATCTATCAAGTCAAATATCAATCTCCTCTGGTGAAGCCCAAATTCAAGCACTAGGGGGCAATCAAAATCCAAGTCAAATATTAGAAAGTAATTGCAATGTGGCTGATCATCCTCCTAATATTTAGATCAAGAAGGAAATGAGTCAAAAGTTATTATATCCCTTAACCTCATGGCAATAATCAAAGATGCCCCACCACCAAAGTAGCATCATCTCTCATAGGGGTTATAAATACACCTGGTAGAGATGTTTGGAGGACATTAAATTAAGAATCCACAAAGGTCACAAGGACATCAATGAATCTGGCATTGATAATATGGTCCTAACATCACATATCTCCATAATAGGCATGGGTTGACAGATTTTGAAAATGTTTGCATCTTGCATCTTGCCTATATCTAATAAATCGAGATGCCAAAAAAAAGTCAAAAAAATAAAACAAAATAAAAAATCATTCATCTAATGGTCAAAACTAGTTTACTAGCACCTTGGGAAAGTACTATGATGAAAACCAAATTCTAATGTCATGGTAGAATGATCTCTTATCCACAATTACCTCAACACTTGGGGGGAAAATCCATCCCTTTTCAATCCCCTCCATGTCATTCTTGTCCATTTGATCCCTCTATTTGTTGTCTTTACCCATCATATGCCATCATATCTTACATCCTATTATATCCATCCTTTCTTTTAGCCTTGACATTCATAAGGGAGTAGAATATGTCTTAATAAATGTTCTATAATAATCTTGCCATATCCTACAATGGACACTCAGGCAACTAGATATTTGATTCCTTCATGATGTGGTCATTGGCAATCCCTAATCCATTATTCCTTCATCCTCATCCCTTTTTTTGCATCACCTTCATCCATTTGTCATCCCATTGATTATTTCATCTATCCTTATCCTGGTTGTTAGGCTTGGTGTTCCCTTTGCTAGTAACCCCCATTTATATAGCATACATACCTATTCCAAAAAAGACCAAAAAAACTTTAAATATGTCAAAAAACCAAAAAAAATAAAAAACATGGAAAAAGTCAAAAATATTCTCATGTGTCTTGTCTTATGCATATTGCCCCGTTTGCATCCATCTCCATCTCCTTCATCTCTCATCACTAAATTAAAGTCACCTATCCCACCATTGTCTCTCATTTTGAACCTAGGTAAATCTAGTCTATACTGAGCTAACATCAACTTAATCTCACTTTAGCCTGATAAGTCTTATGTCACTCATCTAAATTCCTAACATAGTCTACTCCAAAATCCATATCCATATCCAAATCCCAATCTTGATCATCATCCCTAGTCTAATCCAAGTCTATATCTTGTTCACATTTATATCCTTAGTCCACATTCACATCACAATCATCCTAGTCCAACTCATCACCCAATCAATCCTCCCATCAACTCTAATTAGGACAATCGATAAGACACATATCACAATGTATATCGATGTAGATATTGTGTGTGTTACTCATATGCCCTATGTTATTAGACATGTTTGTATGTATTTTATCATGTATATATTTAGTTATCTTATGTTTTTCAATGGTTTTTTAAGTCTTACATCATACATCTTTTTGTCTATCGGGTAATGAACAAGGATGCTATGATGACACCAAAAAAGCTATAATAATTATTTTAGGTGCCCTCGATGATGTAGATTTTACTATTTACCCATGCACTTTGGCACAACATCCTCTTGGTCATACTTATATCATAGGGCATACTGCCAAGTGTTATATTTATTATATTTTTTAGACTATGATGATACCTTGTCACAATAATAATGGCTTGATCATCTAACATACTCAAAATTTCTCCTATCTTCTATCACCTGTCATAACATCTAACATCTCATATTCAATCATTTAAACTAGTCTGTTGGCTTCAAGTCGTGTTGGGAGATAAAACCGGAAGCACACAATTTGATTACTAAACCAAGCAACTTAATATGCGGAAATTAACCAGATTCACCAAGTAACTAGAATTCAGAATAACACATGATATGAGAGACAATACACAACTTATATTAACACTTTATACAGAAAAGAATACAATAAAGAAGATGCCACTTCTTCTCCACCACCTTACAGAGGTTTCCCACACCTCAAGTGAACAGTAATTCTTCTCCCCAAAGCTCTCCCTCTCACAGGTCCCAACACCCAACTCAAAATACAGAGTTGGTGTTCACCTCCTGTGCTCCACGCACACCACAAGTGCTACACGCACTCCACAAGCACTCCACGTGCTCCACAAGTACTCAAGGTACTTCAAGTAGATCTCCCATGAATCTGCAACAACCTGCAATTCAACAGACCATACTTATGGAAGGAACTCCCTTGCCTTCCTCTTGCTCTATCCGAGTACACCCCTGTACTCCAAGTAGATCCTGCCTGATACTGCTCCCTGTTGTGTTGCTGTCTATATGACCTTGCACACCTGCAAATCAAACAACAGTTCTGCTCACCTGTGAACCTCGACCTTGCACACACATACACCTGCAGATCAACGATCTTACTTACCATGTAGATCTCCTATATAGGCCATGCAACTGTGACCAAGATCCTACACTCTTGAAGAACCCAGCTGGCTCTCCAATCCAGCACCAACACACCTGGTACTGAGGCACTAGGAGGAACGCACCATTGCTCTACCTCACACACAGAAGGAGCTTATAATTATGCTCTCTTACTCCCTAGCACACTTTTCTAATACAACCATGAGTCTATTATATAGATCTCATCCAAACAATAATTAGACATCTAATTACAATAATTAGATCCACAGCTCTCAGTCTAAAAATAGCTCTCTTCATGCAAACACTTGGTTCGTTAGCTAACTGCCCGTAAATAGCTTGCAGTCGAACCACACAGGCGACCGACGTCGGTCCCTATCTGCCTGGAGGTGACCGACGTCGGCCGATATATGACCGACATCGGTTTCTTCTCTATGCTCTCCCGCCGACGTCGGCTGATCAGACCGACCCCAACTTCTTCTGCAACTCAGCAACCTCCTCTCCTGTTTGCATCAGTGAAGCTTTTAGCTCCACAATCCTAACAATCTCCCACTTGGAGATAAATAGCTGCACTGTACCTGTACCTGTACTCCATCTAATCTGTTTCCTGGTTTGTATCCCTCTTCAAGCTCCCACCTGAAGACAACCCACCACACATCCCGTGGTGTACCTCCTGTCATCCGAGTACCCTGCCACATCCGAACCTACAACACCTGTAGTGAAGTCCTGACCCTGCATAGCAACACCTGCTGCCGGTCCCTCTCAAAAAACTGAGAACCCACTTCCCCGAATTGGCTCCTAACTCTGACAGCTCCCACTGCATGGGAATACTCAGGTCTATACCAGACCTCATGTGATTTCAGACACTGTACCTGTCCAGCCCTTAGTGTGCTCCGGTTCTGCATCCCGAACCTCGCCAACACCTGATTCACATCAGCTCCCACTCGAGACAAAATCAACATGTGATCTCCATGCCTCCCATGTCAAAGAATTCCGCTGCTCCAAACTCCACCTGACATGCCACTGAACTAATCTTACCCTTAGCTCAGCAAAACCCTGTATGTACTAACCCTGCTAGCAAATATACCATCCACATACAGCAACAGAATGATGTCGCGACTCATCATCCCCTTGGTAAGACAAAACCACAGTAGTTACCTTGACATTGACTAAAGCCATGCTCCGTCCTCCACCTGTCAAAACCTATACCACTGTCCTGCAGCTCCTCAAGACCATATACCTGATCTTCCGTCTCACGTATCCGTTCTCTCTATTCTTCTACTAAGGTATCCATTCGTCTCTGTGCTTTCATACCTGCTGGCAACCCTACCAAAACACACCTGTCTGGTTCTCCTCCAAGGAATCACATCCTCATCCATGCCAAGCTCACACCTGTTTCCTGGATCCTTCCTGCTCTACAATCAGCAACATGTGTGAAGAAGAGGAACACGAATTTGAGGGCCTACTTACACCTTCAGTCCTCCGTATGGGTGTTTGAGACTCCTTGACAACATGCTGTCCACCCAAAATTTGTTACAGTGACCGACCTCGGTCACTCCACAGTCTGCATCCGATCGATGTCAGTTCCATGCGTCTGTACCTGACTACCAACCTGCCAGCGCTGGTGTCCCTGCTGCCGACGTCGGTCCTCCTAACTGACATCGGTCTTACATATTGCCGACGTCGATCCCATAACTGACATCAGTCTTACCCTGCCCGACATTGCCGGCTTCGGTCTGCACATGACCGACATCGGCACCTGTCTGTTCGACGCCAGTTCCTCCTGACCGACATCGGTACCTGTGTTCGCCTGTGAGTGATGACTTTTTACCCGCGAGCTTCTTTGAATCAAAACCCATGTCCAAACTGCCCTGCTCAGAAGTATCCAGCCACATCCACTGGGTTCTGTCCGCCATCTCCTCCATAAACACCAAGGCTTTCCAGTTCTTAAGCCTGTCAAATATATCTGTCTTCCACTTAAGAACATGCATCTCCTTCCTGCTCATGTGACCAAGCCTACGAAGCCACGTCTCCGCAACAAAAGAAGAATCAGTAATATAAACAAGTAGATAAAGGATACCTGTTTTCTTACCACCAGTTAATTCAAGTGCATCCGCTGTGAGAGTTCTTGTGCATCTCTCATCACCCAATCTTTCTGAAGAAATTAGCCATATCTCCAAACCTGGGACCTGCATGACATTCATCAACCCCTGTGTGTTGGCCGCCTGCAATTTCAGCTTCACTTCCCCTTTGCCAATTCTTTGGCAAGGCTCACCAGCTCCTCTACCTGGAACTGCATGGAAAGAGGCAACCGAATCTTTTATCCAAGATTCAACTTTATCCAAGAAACCTGCAAATACATCCTGTGCAACAACACCTGCTACATCTGTATCTTCAATTTCTTCATGCTGATCTGCTACCAACCAACAATAATCTTTTACCTGCTCTTTCTTTCCATAGGACCGTGAGTAACCATCTGTGCTTTTCAACTCTTCCATTCTTAGCTTAATTTGATCTGTTGTTGCTCTACTCCCACTCGATCAGAAACCCCTGAGAGTGCCCTGTAACCAAACACAAAACCTGCTTCCTCCAACCTTAGCTCTGATACCACTTGTTGGGAGATAAAACCGGAAGCACACAATTTGATTACTAAACCAAGCAACTTAATATGCGGAAATTAACCAGATTCACCAAGTAACTAGAATTCAGAATAACACATGATATGAGAGACAATACACAACTTGTATTAACACTTTATATAGAAAAGAATACAATAAAGAAGATGCCACTTCTTCTCCACCACCTTACAGAGGTTTCCCACACCTCAAGTGAACAGTAATTCTTCTCCCCAAAGCTCTCCCTCTCACAGGTCCCAACACCCAACTCAAAATACAGAGTTGGTGTTCACCTCCTGTGCTCCACGCACACCACAAGTGCTACACGCACTCCACAAGCACTCCACCTGCTCCACAAGTACTCAAGGTACTTCAAGTAGATCTCCCATGAATCTGCAACAACCTGCAATTCAATAGACCATACTTATGGAAGGAACTCCCTTGCCTTCCTCTTGCTCTATCCGAGTACACCCCTGTACTCCAAGTAGATCCTGCCTGATACTGCTCCCTGTTGTGTTGCTGTCTATATGACCTTGCACACCTGCAAATCAAACAACGGTTCTGCTCACCTGTGAACCTCGACCTTGCACACACATACACCTGTAGATCAACGATCTTACTTACCATGTAGATCTCCTATATAGGCCATGCAACTGTGACCAAGATCCTACACTCTTGAAGAACCCAGCTGGCTCTCCAATCCAGCACCAACACACCTGGTACTGAGGCACTAGGAGGAACGCACCATTGCTCTACCTCACACACAGAAGGAGCTTATAATTATGCTCTCTTACTCCCTAGCACACTTTTCCAATACAACCATGAGTCTATTATATAGATCTCATCCAAACAATAATTAGACATCTAATTACAATAATTAGATCCGCAGCTCTCAGTCTAAAAATAGCTCTCTTCATGCAAACACTTGGTTCGTTAGCTAACTGCCTGTAAATAGCTCGCAGTCGAACCACACAAGCGACTGACGTCGGTCCCTGTCTGCCTGGAGGTGACCGACGTCGGCCGATATATGACCGACGTCGGTTTCTTCTCTATGCTCTCCCGCCGACGTCGGCTGATCAGACCGACCCCAACTTCTTCTGCAACTCAGCAACCTTCAGCAACCTCCTCTCCTGTTTGCATCAGTGAAGCTTTTAGCTCCACAATCCTAACAAGTCGATCATCCCAATCCACTCGTCAAAAATCCAATCATTCATCTAAGTCATTTTAACATTACATTTATATCCTTTAACTAATCATCTATCCTCTCTCTAGTTATTAACATCTAACATCTCACCTCCCATCATTTATCATAACTAACATTTGAGTCATAAATAACATAACTAATAGTCATTTAAACTACATTGGCCTGAGGTCTTTTCAGACTATGTAGGTAGCGCTTAGTCACATAACGTGTCTAAGGTCAATTCGGCCACTCCCTCATCATCACATCTTTCTTATCCCCATAATCATCCCAAAGTTCCACATTATACAAATCCTTGAGCTATAATATCAATCATTAATCAATCACCATCCCCACAATCATCTCCCTAATATTTTCATCAATCACTCATACATGTCAATTGGGCCTGACAAGTCACAACTTTCATCTTTTCTTCATCAGTCATCCATTATCATTGATTGATAAATTCATCATTCAAAGTTTATATTTTCCTCCTTCAATTGGGCCATGATTAGGACCATAACTTTATCATCCCCTCCCTTGCATGTGTCCTTGTTAGGGGCATCATCACTATTAATCATATTATATCTAATTGATTATATGCAATGCAATCTAATTCGTCCCCTTCATATTTGGTCACTCGATCATATTGATTCTTGTCTCTTATCTCCTTCATCATAGCACTTGATTTTAGATTTGAGATACATTCATCTTTAATATTATCAAATCATTATCCTATCCTGGACTACAGTTCTCCCTTGCATGTGACCTTGCTTGGGATACAATGAAAGATTGTGACCTTTTGTCTTATCATCCTCATATTACAGTTGATTCTACCTAGGGAAGTGTCAACAATCATGACACAGTCATCTCTACTCCTTGTGCATATGTTTGTGCTAGAGGCATCATTAATTTGTAGCTTATTACTTAGGTCAAGTTTATATTCTTCTATTCTAGCATCCCATCCCCTTATCTATTCATCATATCCCACCCGTTGTTTCCTCTTTTGAGAGTCCATCTAGCTCATTCCTCCTCCCACATCCCCTCGAGGGAGAATCATATCCACTAACATAATTTACTAACATTCATCCATGAAATGGTTTTTCTTTGAAAGGTCATTACTCCTTCTACTTCATCCACAAGAAATGCCCTTTCAAAGAGGAAAAAATGTCAAAATGATTCTTGTATGTGCTAAATTATGCTCACTATTAAGGTGTGGAGCCTAAAAGCTTCACCAAGGGGCAGATTTGGCAGAGTTACAGTAGTTACACAGTCACTGGCGTCGGTCAAGAGCGATCGACGTCGGTCAGGAGCAGTTCAAAAGACGTCGGCGTCAGCAGAGATTGATCGACGTCGGTCACAAGCAAGCAGGCAGGACCCGACGTCGGTTACCTGTGCGTCTGGAAACCTATTTTTGAGGATAGAACTGAGTGTTTGCATGATGGGATTAAGTCATAGTCTTAATTCTACATCTCTATTATTAGTAAGACTATTTTAGAGCCCTTGTTTAAGTGGCATAACTATTGGTTGTAAATGCATGCTCAAGTTTCCTAATTCTATATGTAGGATTAGATCTTCTTAGCTTATTGTAATGAATGTTGAAAAATAGTACAGAATTCAATCATTCCAGGTTGTTGGAGTTGATTGTACTTGAGAGAGAGAGCTCTTGAGGGAAAGAGATCTAGAGAGAGATCTGTACATCTGAGAGAGGTGTGGAAGAAAGAAGTTTCTTCAATTGTATTCCTTCTGTAAAGAGTTTAATACAAGTTTTCAGGGTGGTTTCTTGTATCTCTTGTTCTTTGCTATTATCTGATTCTAGTTACTTATCATTCTGATTTAATTTCGTGTTTATTGCTTTCATAAGTGTAATCAAATTGTTGTTTAATCCCCAATAAGTGGTATCAGAGCTCAGGTTCACTAACAGGTGGTTCAGATCTGTGTAGTGTGTATTGATTACAGGTTACTCATAGGGGTTTTTGCAGGGATTTCTGTTTGAGTGGGAGAAGCAATGGTAGAAGAAAGTAGACTGAGAATGGAGAAGTTCAATGGCAAAAATTATCAACATTAGAGAATGCAGATAGAGGACTATCTGTATCATAAAGATCTGTACTTATCGTTAGGTGGGATTACAAAGAAGCCCAAAGACATGGATGATGAAGAATGGGAAGTTCTTGATAGAAAGGCTCTGGGGTCTATAAGACTGAGTCTAGCATCTACTGTGATATCTAATTTATCACAGGCAAAGTCTATGGTAGAGTTAATGACAGGCACTGACGTCGGTTAAGCAGAATCGACGTCAGCCAGTTACAGGCCTGAAAGTGATCGAGGTTGGTCATTGTCAGAGAATTTGGGCAGATAGCGTGTTGTGGATGAGTCTTAGACGCCCATTAGGAGTTCAGAAAGGGTAAGCAAACCTCCAATTCGATATTCCCCTTCATTATTCTATTTATTGCTTATTGATGGTGGAGAACCAGAGAGTTTTCAAGAAGCAATACAGGTAGAGTCCAAGGATCAATGGGAGCGTGGCATGGTTGAGGAGATGGAGTCCTTGAAAGAGAACCAAACATGGGATTTGGTTGAGTTGCCAGCAGGTAAAAAGACACTGAAGAACAAATGGACCTACAGATTGAAGGAAGGTGAGAATGGTAAGATGAGATATAAGGCCAAATTGGTAGTGAAAGGATTTGCACAAAAGCCAGGTATTGACTTTGGTGAGATTTTTTCTCTTGTTGTTAAAATGACTTCTATACGGACTATACTGTCTTTAGTTGCTATTGAGGATTTGCATCTTGAGCAGCTTGATGTTAAGATAGCGTTTCTTCATGGAAATTTGGATGAAGAAATATATATGGATCAGCCAGAAGGATTTGAGGTCAAAGGTAAGGAGAAGTTAGTGTGCAGATTGAAGAAAAGCTTGTATGGCCTCAAGCAAGCTCCTAGACAGTGGTATTTGAGATTTGACAGGTTTATGACTGAGCATGGCTACAGTAGGTGTCAATCTGACCATTGTGTGTATTTTAAGAGATTGGATAATGGTAGATATATTATTCTATTGTTGTATGTAGATGATATGCTGGTTACAGGATCACACATGCAGGATATCTCTGAGCTTAAGGTGAAATTAGCTCAAATGTTTGCTATGAAGGATTTGGGAGCAGCAAAGAAAATCCTTGGCATGAGCATTAAGAGAGACAGGAAAAATCACAGGTTGATTTTCTCTCAAGAGGATTATGTGAACAAGGTGTTGAAACGGTTCAATATGCAGGATGCAAAATCGGTAAGCACACCTTTGGCTAGACATTTTAAGTTGAGTAAAGAACAATGTCCTAATTCACATGATGAGGTAGAGTACATGAGTAGAGTTCCATATTCTTCCACAGTAGGGAGTTTAATGTATGCAATGGTGTGTACTAGACCAGATATTGCCCAAGCAGTGGGAGTTGTAAGTAAGTATATGGCCAATCCAGGGAAGGAACATTGGAAAGCAGTTCAGTGGATCTTTAGATATCTGAGAGGAACCAACAGTAGGCATTTGTTCTATGGAGGTTCAGATACTTCTCTACATGGTTATGTAGATTCAGATATGGCAGATGATTTGGATAGCAGAAGAAGCACCACAAGTTATGTTTTCACTATAGGTGGAACGGCGATTAGCTGGATATCAAAGTTGCAGAAGGTTGTTGCCTTATCAACTACAGAAGCAGAGTATATTGTAGTCACAGAGGCTAGCAAAGAGATGATATGGATGACACGGTTCATGGAAGAGCTTGGAAAGGAGCAAGAGAGTTACAGACTATACAGTGATAGTCAGAGTGCAATCCATTTGGCTAAGAATTTATCCTTTCATTCAAGAATAAAGCACATACAGCTAAGGAACCACTTCATAAGACAGGTATTGGAGGATGGTGAGTTGAAGTTGGAGAAGATCCATACAGATAAGAATCCTGCTGATATGTTAATCAAGCTGGTTACAAAGGAGAAGTTGAATATTCATTCAACTTCTGTTCGTCTTCATGATTGAGTTGAAGATGGAGGAGCTAAAAGATGTTACTGTACAGGTACTGGTGCATCTATTTATCTCCAAGTGGGAGATTGTTAAGGTGTGGAGCCTAAAAGCTTCACCAAGGAGCAGATTTAGTAGAGTTGCAGCAGTTACACAGTCACCAGCATCAGTCAAGAGTGACTGACGTCAGTCAGGAGCAATTCAAAAGATGTTTGCGTTGGCAAAGATCGATCGATGTTGGTCATAGGCAAGCAGGCAGGAACCGGCGTCGGTTACCTGTGCATCTAGAAACCTATTTCAGAGGATAGAACTGAGTGTTTACATGATGGGATTAAGTCATAGTCTTAAGTTCGCGTCTCTATTATTAGTAAGACTGTTTTAGAGCCCTTGTTTAAGTGGCATAACTATTGGTTGTAAATGCATGCTCAAGTTTCCTAATTCTATATGTAGGATTAGATCTTCTTAGCTTATTGTAATGAATGTTGAAGAATAGTAAAGAATTGAATCATTCCAGGTTGTTGGAGTTGATTGTACTTGAGAGAGAGAGCTCTTGAGGGAAAGAGATCTAGAGAGAGATCTGTACATTTGAGAGAGGTGTGGAAGAAAGAAGTTTCTTCAATTGAATTCCTTCTGTAAAGAGTTTAATACAAGTTTTCAAGGTGGTTTCTTGTATCTCTTGTTCTTTGTTATTATCTGATTCTAGTTACTTATCATTCTGATTTAATTCCGCGTTTATTGCTTTCATAAGTGTAATCAAATTGTTGGTTGATCCCCAACACTCACCATGCTAATTATTCTAATTATCGCTAATTTGGCCTAAATCCCACTCTTCCTAAATAAATTAACTATTAGCTTGATAACCTTCATCTCATTCCTACATCTTATATAACCTTTATCCCATCCCAAAACTAATTAATCCTATCATTAATCCCTAAACAAAACCTATTACCTACTAAACCTACCCCTAATCCTACTTGCCAATTAAAAATTCAAGAAAATCCTAGCGACCCACCCACCACCGTACACTAGCCTTTCCTAAACTCCTAAAACCCTATGAAGAGATCTCTAGAATTAGAGAATTCTAGAAATCTCTCCATTCTAGCCCTCATCCTCTAGAATTATCTATTCTAAAGGATTCTATGGAATTAAAACTTCCATGGAAAATCCTCCACCCTAGATCTTGATGGCCCAAAATTCAAATTTGGACCATAAGATATCCCTCCATAGATCTATAAAACCAACACACCCTCACTTGCTCAGGCTAATGAAGAAGCAAATGAATGCATGAAGGAATAGCATAAGCAAGCTATTGTCAAGCATATCCAAGCAATCCAACAATCAATTTCAAGCATACTAATCTTGGATCAGAGCTATGAGAAGGTAAAAATGATGGTAAACATAAGCTTTGAATTCTAATTTGTTTTTTCTATCCCTTCCTATTAGTGTCATTATCTTTGAATTTTCATTATCTCTTTGATAATATCTTGTTTGAATCCCAAATTTGGTGTACAATTCTTTTTACCCCACCCTCTTTTATTTTACTCCTAATTCACCCCATTATTTACCCCCTTCATTTCGTTTAAATCCTAATAATTATATTATCCCATCAAAATCAACTAATTTTGGCCCTCAAACCCCTTTTTAAATCCCATTATCACACTTACTCACATTATAGTCATTCTAAATCATTTTATGAGGCATAGCCTCTTATTTCCTGCTCCTTGTCTAACATCTTGAGTCAGAACTACATCGGCCTAAGGTCTCTTAAGACTATGTAGGCAGTACTTATCCACTTTTTCATTTCCCAAGGATAGATTGGCCACTACTAACAACCAATCATGTCCC
This sequence comes from Torreya grandis, assembly GCA_037957365.1. Classification (NCBI taxonomy): domain Eukaryota; kingdom Viridiplantae; phylum Streptophyta; class Pinopsida; order Cupressales; family Taxaceae; genus Torreya; species Torreya grandis. The sequence continues at coordinate 3,800,757 of JARHVA010000207.1, forward strand.
ATCCATTATGGATCACTCGAATCTATTAAATCATATTGAGATACAAACTTTATATTAAATTTATCTACTATCCCTAATCACTTCATGAATGATCTTTATCGGCCTATAGTTGTCCATTGCATGCATCCTTGTTAGGGAATTATTGTTGGCTTATGGCCTATCTTATTTATCCATTTCCCAAACATTTATCAACATCTTAGAATTTTTTTTCTTATTGTCTCAATCAAATTTCCTCTCTCATTGGCATTGTTCATTACCTAGGACTTTTCTTCTGAGGCTGAGTAACCTTATCCCATTATGATTCTACTTGGGGCATCTTACTGGAGCTCAATTATCACTCGGGGTATCCCAACCACCTCATTGTCTTGATTTTATCCCACTTTGGGCATTTATTTTTGATTGGTCATACAGATCCTTCCTCCCCGCATATCCCCTCGAGGGGCATCATGTCCACTAACATTGCTTACTATATTCATCTATGAAATAATTTTTCTTTGAAAGACCATTAATCCTTCCACTTTGCCCACTTACAATTCCCTTTTAAAGGGGGGTAAAATGTATGCACCAAAATTCACCCACTCTAATTATTCTATTAACCCCACTAATTTATCCTATAACCATAATCCTAGTTAATTAAATAAAATCATATTTCATATCAAATACTCCCTACATCCCACAAACCTTTATAACCCCTATGACCAATTAATCATCTCATTATCCTACTAACATCCCACGTAACTAATAATCTTACTTCATTAATTAGCCTCTAGCTTACTTGCAAATTAAAATTTCATATTTATTTAACTACCACTCTAGCTAACCTACCACCCTAGCCTTTCCTACATCCCTATGAACCTTAAACCTCATTTAATCCCTATCTGATCCCTATTATCCCTTAATCTAACCTAGAAGTCTCTAGATATAGAGAACCCTCTCTAAAACTGTCCAAACTAGAGGCTTCTAAAATAATTTAAAAAATCCCTAAAAATCCTTTCATCAACCTATAAATGGCCATGCTTGGATCATGTATAAGCTAATTATAAAGCCCATAAACTTTCATTATATCCTTATATCATCCATCTAAAGTGTTGTCCCTCAAAAATTCAGGCTATTTTTGGGACAACATTTGAATTATTCTGGTCCTACAGACCAAAATAATCTCTTCCCTTTCTAAATTTTGTCTTGGGCATTCAAATTCCTCATTTTTCAAGCTTTTCAAAAATCTACAGACTGTAAATAGGCTCATTTCTACAAGTTCAACGGGCTTCACGACTTTTACAGGTGGGTTCAATCAAGTGGTTCAATGCTTTGTTTCAACATTTGGTTCATCTACTCAGTTTCAGCACTTTGATTCATTCTTTGGTTCAATCAAACAGTTCATCAGTCAGTTCAAGGCTTTGTTTGAACCTTTGAACCAAAATTTGGTTCAACGTCTTGGTTCAACATTTGGTTTAACGTTTGGTTCATTGCCAAAGTTCAAAGAGTTTCCCAAAGAAGACTGAAGACCATTCAAAGACTGCCCAAATGGTAGATACCCTTGCGGGAGACTCTTCCTGATTCAAAATAGGTCCTTGCTTAAGGCCCAAAAGGGCAAGTTCAATCCGAATAAGTGCCAAACAAAAAAGCTGAAAGAAGACAAAGGAATGACACGCCTGAAAGCAACAAATTCAACTCAGTGAATTAGCAGTTGATCTTTTAAAACATACAGACCAAAATACAATCACAGATCTCAAAGCCAAGACTAGCAAAAAGCAAAGAAAGAATAGAACAGTAAATTAAATCTAGGACCTGATTCAATTAGCCAGACAAGGAGGAATGATGAAGATATGATCAGATCACCAGCTGGAACATTGAAAGTTACAAACTTTCAATAAGCGTGACTTATTTCCTTGCATTGATAAAATCAAATGGTTAAAGCACCCCTAAGTTCCAGCATGTCTTCTTAACAGATTCCAATGCAAAATGATGTATTGATTGTTCCCAAGTCCTTCTTGAAGAGGCTATATAAGGGACTTTCTTCTATTGTAATAAAGATCTCTTTTTTGACATTTAGAACAAAACTCTACCCAAATTGAGAGACATCATTGAGACTTTGTGCTCAGTCTGTTAATCATATTTTGTTATTGGAATAAGAAGGCAAGGGACTTTTTTAGACTGTGTTGTGATTTCTTTGTTATTAAGCAAACTGTTCTTATGTCTTTTTCCTTGATATATTTTTTGTTCCATTAATTCAACAAGCAGAATTAGTAAAATTAGTGAGGAAGGTGTCCTGAAGAATCAATTGTGGAGAGACTTTGTGCCCCCATAGCTGCCTTTAGTGTGTTTTCTTTTCATTACTGTGTAAGGGACTTTGAGAAGACTTTGTGCCCTCATTGTCCTTCGTATTTTAATCTTGAGCATTTCAAGTAGAGACTTTGTGTTGTATCTCGATTTACTAGTTACTACACCCTCAATTACATTCTGCTTTTATTTCCAAGAGTATTCTTATGGTTTGTTGAATAGTAATTCTGAAAGAAGAGGAGTAATGTCTGTCATTTCCCTTGAGTTTTTACTTTGATCCATGTGCATCATCTCTGATAGAAGAGAGATGGATGGTTTGTCCCACCCATGAGTATTATTTTTTGTTTATATATATATATATATATAGTATACCTACAGGGAACCTCCCCTTGATGAGAGGAGAGATCAATGTCTTTCTGATGTGATAAAACTACACTTTTGGATGACTTATCTTCCTACTTTGGCTGATCAGACCTATTTTGTTTATCAGTACGCTGATCTACAAAATATTCAACCAATAATTTTTGGTGACTCCACTAGGGAAAGAGCACACAGTTTGAAATCTCAAACTTCAAGCTGAAGTAGAGCCTACTCTTTTCCAATTTTTGTTTTATAATCTGGAAACTTCACAATATACCAGATGCCAAAAATCCCAAAGTGTTGTAGACCCTACTTTTGAGTTGGTGAGACAGAGTAATTTTGAGTTGTTTCTTCCACAATCTCAACTTTGACAAACTGTTGGTCGAGCCTTGCTTGCCCACACTCCACCTGGATTAGTGATCCCACTTTTGCATAATCAAATCATGGCTCAAGACCCTGGGGTAATTCTTTTGGTCACCTAAATTTGACTCCACCTCTGCATGAGCTTCCACGCAGTTCAAGGAAGAACTTTCCTAAATTCTTCAGTGATGGGAAGGTTCATCTTGATGAACACATTGTGGCTTTTAGCATATCCTACAGTGTAATAGGGGTGGAATTTGAAGATATAGCGATTAGGCTATTCATGGAGACATTACAAGGCACTGCTGCTGACTGGTTCTATCACTTGCAGGCTAGGTTAGTGACTGATTGGGACACTTTGAAAGACAATTTTGAAGCCAAGTTCAAGCCTACAAAAGATGCACATGCCTTACTGACCCAGCTCACTTAGATGAAGAAAGAGCCTCATGAGCTTATGAGGGATTTTATTGCCAGGTTCAACAAGCTGAGGCACAAGATTCCCCTTGTCACCTAGCCAACACCTTAGAACCTCAAATGCTTCTTCATCAACTCACAACTACCTGAAGTGAGTTTCTTGCTGAGATGGGCCAGACACGTAGACCTTGTTGTTGCTCAGGACTTGGCTACTGAGGTAGAAGATGATCTTATCTTGGCTGGAAAGATAAGGAGAGACCCTAATAAAGGAAAATCCTCTTCATCTTCTGAGTACTCCCCTTCAGTCACTACTGGCCCAATGGTACAACAGTTAGCAAATGAAATGCTAGCTCTGAAAAAACAAGTGGCACAAGGGATGTCATCTGCTCTTACATACAGAGATATGCCCGAGAGGAATTTCCAAAATCAGGCGTACCAAGGCAATGCTACCAAGAATCAGGGACAGCAAAATCATCTTCCTCCTCCACAGAGGAATCTTGCCCTTGAAGCACCTCCAAACAACTCGGCAGTTGGATATCTTGAAGCTGAAACAAATTTTTCATTCCAGTCCAAGTTAAATCTTAAAGATGATGCTAATCTCTTCATTGAGAAAGAAGAAGAATTAGCTGGTGACTCCCATATTGGTTTCTTAAACTATCAAGATGAACCTATAAGTGAAGGCCATGCAGCTGAGGGGTCATATGTTATATTCACCAGGTCTAAAAATCAATTAGCTCAACAAGCTGATAAAGATAAAATAGAGGAGCGACCTCAATCAGTAGTTTTAATTGCTAAGCGAGGATCCACTCTTCCTTTCCAGCCAAAGGACCCGGTGGTTTCAAGAAAGGTAAATACCCCAAATGCTCCTACGCCTTCTACTTCAATTTCACAGTCCAATCCTCCACCTTTAAAAAATCAAAAGGATGAACTCCCATCCTCTGCTCCTAGCTCATTCCAGGCATTTGATATCATTGATCATGTAAAGAGAACCAAAATTCAAATGTTTGAATTTGAATTTTTGTAGTCCCATCCTGAGCAGTTAGAAAGATTGGTTCAATGTGTTAAAAATCAAAACATCTCTATTGAACGAATGATCCCCAAGGTGACACATGATGCTGCCAAAAATGCACCCACCAGGAACAACCTTGTCACCACTCCCGCTGTTGCTCCTGGTAGGACTGAACTTTTTTATGTCACATTGTTGATAAATGGATATAAGCTAAATAATTGCATCATTAATTTTGGAGCTTTAGACAATGTCATGCCTGCTAAAGTGGCCAAATCCCTTAGTCTCACACTGACCAAGACATTTGGGAGATGTTTCTCCATGGAGAATAAACAAGTACAATTGCTGAGACAAATTAAAGATGCCCAATTTGCATTTGTAGCCTTCCCAGCTAAGAGAATCAAGATGATTGTCTTAGTGGCTGACGTCCCAGCATCTTATGGCATTTTGCTTGGACAAAATTTTTGCAAGACATGGGAGGCGAATTAAACATGGATCTATCTGAAGCAAGGATTCCTATCCAAGGTGTGATGAAGTGACTGCTCCTTGAAAAAGAAGCAAAATTTGTGGTCACTCAGACTTCAGAGCCCAAAGCTCAAATTCTTTTTGAATCCACAGGTATGGGTAATTATTTTTTGTCTACAAATGAAGTGCATGAAACACTTGAAAGTATCAACTCAAAAATTAGTTCAATAAGAACAGTAGAAAAATTGATAAGCTGCAGTACAAACCAAGGAGGATTCTCTATTTTTGATGAAAGAAAGTCTAAAGAAAAGTCAGTATCAGATGAAATATGAACTTTGGAATTTGATGGCAGCTATTCTTCTACTAGTTTAGGGGCTAGGATTTTTTTGATATCTCCTCAAGGAGATATGTTCCCTTCATCTTACAAATTACAGTTCAGCAATACTAACAATACAGCTGAATATGAATCTTTGTTGCTGGGCATGAAGGCTGCTCAAGAAAAAGGCATTAAATTTCTTCCTACCTAAGGGGATGCTAAATTAATAGTTTGCCAAGTGAGGAATTTATACCAAACTAAGAATGAAAGATTACACCACTATCGTAACTTGGTTTGGGATCAAATTGAAAGTTTGATGCTTTCAACATTTCTGCCATACCTAGAGAATCTAATGACAAAGCTGATGCACTTGTTGTTTCAGGAACTCTCTTAGTTCCTCATTCAGATTTCAAAAAAAATAGGTATACCATTGAACTAGTTTATAGGCCAAGTGTTCTTGACAATGTTGATCATTGGCAAGTGTTCAATGATGATCATCAAATCATTGCCTTCTTGGAATGAAAAGATAATTTTGAACAACTATGTTTTGAAGGCAGTGAACCTCAGAAGAATGAATTTGTGTTTGAATTTAGCTCAGATATAAATGAAGTATTGTAGCTGAAAGGAAATAAAATTCCCAAAGGCCTCGTTTCTCTTGAGAAGTTGTTTGACAAACATGATAGATTTATTAAACAACAGCAAACAGACTCGAGTTTCTCTCAAGGATAAATCCAGTGAATCTGTCTACTGAAGAAAATCCCAAAATGATCAATATTGGTAAGTGTTGCACCCCTGAAGAAAGATACAAGTTCACTTCTTTACTTTGTCAATACATGGATGTCTTAGCATATTCTTATGAAGACTTGAAGTCTCTCAGACCAAATGAAATCTGCCATAACATTCCTCTCAAGGCTAACTCAATGCCATACAAGCAAAAATTGAGATAGTATAATTCAAAAATGTCAGGTATTATTCTGTATGAGATACAAAAGATGTTAAATTATAGAATCATTTTCCCAATCCATCATTCTACATGGATTCCAAACATAGTGCCTGTAAGGAATAAGAATGGCAAAATTCGCATTTGTGAAGATTTTAGAAATCTGAATCAAGCATCTTTGAAGGATAATTATCCTTTACCAATTATGGATCAAGTACTTCAAACAGTGACAGGTGTAGAGATGTTATCAATGTTGGATGGGTTCTCATGTTATAATCAAGTTGAAGTTGGTGAAATAGACCAATACAAGACTGCATTCACTAAGCCTTGGGATACATTTGCATATAATAGAATGCCTTTTGGTCTAATAAATGCTGGTGCTAATTTTCAAAGAGCTATGAATTTGGATTTCAAAGATGAGATTGGTAAATTCATATTGGTATACCTTAACGATTTGATAGTCTTTTCAAAGCATCGATCTGATCATGTATGCCACCTACAGCAAGTGCTGAAGCGCTGCCGCTAGAATGGTATTTCCTTAAATCCTAAAAAGTCTATTTTTGGAGTAACAGAGGGGAAACTCCTTGGACACATTGTGTCCAAAGAAGGCATAAATATTGACTCAGATAGGGTCAAGTCTATTCAAGAGTTTAATCTACCTACAAATAAGAATGTTGTTCATTCTTTCTTCAGAAAGGTGAATTTCTTATAGAGATTCATCCCTGAATTTGCTGAGAAGACTAGACATATTGTGAACATGATAAAAGGGAAGACTGTCTTCAGTTGGACTAAAGAAGGTAAATCAAGATTTCAAGATATCAAGACTGCCATTGCTCACGCCCCTACCTTGGTTTGTCTAGATTACCACAAAGATTTCATCATATGCAGCTATGCATCTAATCATACTCTTTCAGCGATTCTTGTTCAACAAGACAAGGAAGGTATGGAATCCCCCATCTCTTTCATGAGTTACCCTCTCAAAACTCATCAGATAAAATATTCAAATATAGAAAAGCATGCCTATGTGTTGGTAAAATCAGTCAAATATTTTTGCTTTTATATTCTAAATTCACATACTACTGCCTTAGTTTCTGACACTATAGTCAAGTCTATATTAACTCAGCAGGAGTTTGGCACAAAGAGAGGTAATTGGATTGCAAATATCCAAGAATTTGATTTGGATATCAAGCTGACAAAGTTGGTTAGAGGTAAAGGCCTATGCCAATTGATGGCTGACAATAAGCCAAAAGATACACAGCATGAAGAAGCTGAAGTGGAAAATACTCCAACAGTCCTTTTTGTCTCCACTACCAATGAATGGTACTCAGGTATTGCCTATTTTCTTACTTATGGTGAATGTCTTGCTCATTTGTCTTACAAAGAAAAGAGGACTATCAGGTTGAAAGCTGCCAATTTTATCCTTTGAGATAACGGCCTGTACAAGAGAAGCATAGATGGAGTATTCCTTCGCTATGTAGATAAGGAGCAACAAACCCAGTTTTTGAAATCTTTCCACAATCTGGCTTGTGGAGGACATTTTTTAGCATCTGTGACTACTCACAAGATTTTGCAAGACAGGTATTACTGGCCAACTCTTTTCCAAGATGCACATAAGTGGGTGAGAAAATGTGAACTCTGTCAGCAATTTATTGGAAGACCCAAGTTGGTTGCCCTGCCCCTCAAGCCAATAATCATAGAAGAACCTTTCCAGCAATGGGGACTTGATTTTATTGGGACAATAAACCCATCTTCAAGTGCTGGACATGATTATGTCCTAACAGCAACTGATTATTTCACCAAGTGAGTAGAAGCAATCCCAACTAAGCATGCTACTTCAGAAGTTGTATGCAACTTCTTCAAAGAAAATATCATTTCCAGGTTTGGAGTTCCACTCAAAATTGTCACTGATAATGCATCTTGTTTCACCTCTCAAGAGATTACGCAATTCTATTTTCATTATAGAATTATACTCTCTCATTCTTCTAATTATTTTTCACAAGGGAATGGACAAGCTAAGTCCAGTAATAAGAATTTGGTAACTATTATCAAAAAGCTAGCAGATGATAATCAAAGGACATGGCATAAAGCATTGGTTGATGCTCTATGGGCAAACAAGATCACACCAAAAAAGGCAATTGGTATGTCTCCTTTTCAACTTCTTTACGGTATTAATGTTGAGATACCAATCACCTTGGAGTTACCAGCCTTGAAATTGGCAAAGGCCATTGAAGATCAGACATATGAGAGTTCTCTTGACAAAAGAATCATGTGCCTGACTCAGCTGGAAGAATAGAGAACCATGGTGGTGGATAGAATTGCTACTCATCAAACTCTGGTAAAGAAACTCTTTGATCAGAAGGCCAAAAATCGTGATTTCTAGATTGGAGATCAAGTCCTACTGTGGGACAAAAGGAGAGAACCAAAAGGGATGCATGGAAAGTTTGACTCCCTTTGGAGAGGCCCATTTATAATTCATCAGCACATTGGTGAAAATAGATTTCTACTGAAATATCAAGATGGCACACTCTTTTCTCTGACCCACAATGGACAGCATCTGAAACACTTCAATTCTTGAAGTATCATATCATTGCCTCTATATATATGTATATTTGTATAGTGTTAATTCTATTTTTTTTTCTTTTTTTTCTTTTTGAAGCCTTTCATTTCTGGGTAGCATGACTCTATAACCCGATGGTACACATGAAGACACTGGAGATTTTGGATTCTACTCCTTTCAATTCTTTTTGCAATTGACAGAAGTTCCCCAACTGGAGCCAGCTGTTGTCCCCTAAAAATATCAGCTATTTTTGGGACAACATTTGAATTATTCTGGTCCTACAGACTAAAATAATCTCTTCCCTTTCTAAATTTTGTCTTGGGCATTCAAATTCCTCATTTTTCAAGCTTTTCAAAAATCTACGGACTGCAAACAGGCTCATTTCTACAAGTTCAATGGGCTTCACAACTTTTGCAGGCGAGTTCAATCAAGTGGTTCAACGCTTTATTTCAACATTTAGTTCATCTAATCAGTTTTAGTGCTTTGATTCATTCTTTGGTTCAATCAAATGGTTCGTCAGTCGGTTCAAGGCTTTGTTTGAACCGTTGAACCAAAATTTGGTTCAACGTCTTGGTTCAATGTTTGGTTCATCGCCAAAGTTCAAAGAGTTTCCCAAAGAAGACTGAAGGCCATTCAAAGACTGCCCGAAGGGTAGATACCCTTGTGGGAGACTCATCCTGACTCAAAACAGGTCCTTGCTTAAGGCCCGAAAGGTCAAGTTCAATCTGGAAAAGTGCCAAACAAAAATGCTGAAAGAAGACAAAAGAATGACGCGCCCAAAATGTCAAATTCAACTCAATGAATTAGTTGTTGATCTTTTAAAACATACAGACCAAAATACAATCACAGATCTCAAAGCCAAGACCAGCAAAAAGCAGAGAAAGAATAGAACAGTAAATTAAATCTAGGACCTGATTTAATTAGCCGGACAAGGAGGAATGATGAAGATAAGATCAGATCACTAGGTGGAACATTGAAAGTTACAAAATTTCAATAAGCGTGACTTATTTCCTTGCATTGATAAAATCAAATGGGTAAAGTGCCCCTAAGTTCCAACGTGTCTTCTTAACAGATTCCAATGCAAAATGATGTATTGATTGTTCCCAAGTCCTTCTTGAAGAGGCTATATAAGGGATTTTCTTTTATTGTAATAAAGATCTCTTTTTTGACATTTAGAACGAAACTTTGCCCAAATTGAGAGGCATCATTGAGACTTTGTGCTTAGTCTGGTAATCATATTTTGTTATTAAAATAACAAAGCAAGGGACTATTTCAGACTTTGTGCTGTGATTTCTTTGTTATTAAGGAAACTATTCTTATGTCTTTTTCCTTGATATATTTTCTGTTCCATTAATTCAACAAGCAGAATTAGTAAAATTAGTCCGGAAGGTGTCCTGAAGAATCAATTGTGGAGAGACTTTGTGCCCCCATAGCTGCCTTCAGTGTGTTTTCTTTTCATTACTGTGTAAGGGACTTTGATAAGACTTTGTGCCCTCATAGCTGCCTTCAGTGTGTTTTCTTTTCATTACTGTGTAAGGGACTTTGATAAGACTTTGTGCCCTCATTGTCCTTCGTATATTACTCTTGAGCATTTCAAGTAGAGACTTTGTGTTGTATCTCAATTTGCTAGTTACTACACCCTCAGTTACATTCTGCTTTTATTTTCAGGAGTATTCTTGTGGTTTGCTGAATAGTACTTCTGAAAGAAGAAGAATATTGTCTGTCATTTCCCCTAAGTTTTCCTTTGATTTGTGTGCATCATCTCTAAAAGAAGAGAGATGGATGGTTTGTCCCACCCATGAGTATTATTTTCTATATATATATATATATATATATTATACTTACAAGGAACCTCCCCTTGATGAGAGGATAGATCAGTGTCTTTTTGATGTGGTCAAACTACACATTTGGATGACTTATCTTCCTACTTTAGCTTATCAGACCTATTTTATTTATCAATACGCTAATCTACAAAATATTCAACCAACATAAAGCATCAGTACTCTCTCGCAATCCACTCAATCATCCAAAGAAGCCCTTAAAGTAATTGTGAAGCCATTATCAAGCAATCCACATACAAGTCAAATAGCATTGGAATCGGTTGGAAAATATTAGTGGGAAGCTACTAGGAGTAAGGTGATGGTAAGGATTTACTCATAAATTACGGAGTATTCCTACATTTGTCTCTTTTTGATGTTATTGTGCTTTTGGGTTAAACTTGTTATTTATAGTAGTTTTGATTCATATCTCAAAAATGCAATCATATACTTGTTTCTTGTTTTCTCTATCCTTCGTGGATTACCCCATTGCCCCTTGTTTTTATGTGCTTCCTAGGTTTGATGAGGAGCATACTAGGATGCTCCTACTCCCTTATTCTTTTGGGTCTGTTTGATCCTTCCCTTTATTTTCTCCAGTGTTTTGCTTCTTTTTGTAATTTTTCTCATTATTTTTCTATTGATTTGTCCACCAATAGGGTCCTATTTCAAATTTAAAAAGTCTATATATAGATAGGTGCATTAATACATATTGGATAAACAATAGATAAGTGAGAATCATTTGAAGGAATGATAAAATTTGTGAGAAAATGTTAGAGTGATAAGCATAGGTCTAGCATTTTATTTGAAAACTAAAATTTCATTTGGAGTCTTCATATTGCATCATTGCCAATTATTTATGTAGTGAAAATTCATATCATTATAAGTTATTACATCACTAAGATTACTTATCAAACTACATTAAGTGATGGTTTCCAAAATTTCCAAGGAAATGGGTTTGAGGATTTATGGGTGATGTGCAATGAATTCGATAAAAATATGAAAGTTCTTCAGATCCCAAGATTAAAAGATCAAAATCATCAAATTTGTTTTAAATGAATCTATAGTGACCAAGATCATAGCTTAGCTTTAAGCCATGCACCTAGCAACAACCAAGAGTGTAGCACTCCACTCCTTGTGGAAAGCTCAAAGTTATCATGTTCCTTTGAAAAAATTTGGCTTTATTTGCCTTGGTTCTTGGACCTATTTTCAACCATTTTTATCCTCAAAAATCCATATATTTGCAACAATTTAGAATTCTTCTTAGAACCCTATCTTTGCATATTTTAATTATTCTATAATACTCCTTCACTGCAATTAGGTTTGTTTTTATTATTTAATTGGGTAAAAGTATTTCGATATGAATTTCCCATTATTTTAAGGTTTAGTGTAGTGCATGTTTATTTAAAATCATTTTATCATACTTCAACATGTAACATATGGATTTGGTTTTTTCGTTGCTAACCTAAGGTTCATGATAGATTTATTACATCTATCACTTGCAATGCTTACCTCAATCTTGAATTTTTTTCCAATACAAATTCCTATTTCCAATACCATTTCTCCTCGAACCATCTTTCAATTATCTTTTTTATATATAAGTTGCATACCTACATTGCTTATTTTACTTACAAATATATCAGAGCTATATCTGACCTTAGAAATTGTAGAATAACCTTCCATATTTAAACATCATGTTGATTCTTCCACATCTTATGATTTTCTATGACTAGTCATTTCTTAATAAAACATTACCTCGGTTATATTTTTCATATTTCAAAACCCACTACCTATGGGGAGTCATATGAAAAGAAACACCTAAGTTAATTAACCATGTATCATGGCATAAGTGTGTTCTTGAATCTGGAGGCCTTTATTTTTATGGAAGATCCATTGTTAGGTGCCTTATATTTTTTAACCTTTTTAAATTTGCATTGCTTCTTAAAATATCTAGTTTTATAGCAATTCCAATATTTCTTCACAAGTATTTCTTGAGATTTAGTTTTACCTTTAGACTTTGTTTGTTTATCCCTCGACCTATTATTATTTATTTATTGGGGACAACCTCTCACAAACAAGGAATATTTTTAGATGAGCATTTGTATATTTTCACCACATTTATTCTGTTAGGTTGTGGAGCTAAAAGCTTCACCAGGATGCGAATAGGAGGAGGTTGCAGAGGTTGCAGAGTTGCAGAACCAGGTGCAGGGCAATCGACGTCAGTCTGATCAACCGACGTCAGTCATATAACAATGCAGAAGCAACCGATGTCAGTTATGAGTCGACTTACATCGGTCATAAGGGAGCTGACGTCGGCAACCTGTGTGTGCATGCGGGTTCCGAATTGGTCTATTTTTGGACAGGCAGTTTGCATGTAAAGACTATTTTTGGTCTTGAGTTGCGAGTCTAATTATTGTAATTAAGAAAGTCTAATTATTGTAAGCATGAGATCTATATAATAGACTCATGGACTGTATTATAAAAGTGTGCTAGATAGCCATTGTGCTTGTAGAAGGAACAAGAGTTGCTCCTCCTAGTTCCAAAGGGGTGCTGAGAGTGTATGATCAGGGAGAGTTTCAGGTTGTGCAAGTTCTGGTAGAAGATCCACCGGGGTACTGGTTGAAGAATCATAAGGACTTGGTGAGGCAAGGACAAGGGTTCTTCAGGGTGTAGAGACATCTACATGGTAAGTAAGGTCTGTTGATTTGCAGGTGGCAGCAAGGAAAGGGAGATCTACTTGGAGTATGATTGTGTGCTTGGTGTACTGGCAGCGTTGTTACTGACTGGTGGAGGTGAACAACAACTCTGTATTTGAGTTGATTGGTGTGACCGTGATGAGAGAGTGAAGTGTTGAAAGAGAATTACAGGTGAACCCTAGAAGTGTGGTAGCTCTAGAGGTGTGGGAAGAAGAAGTGTGGCATCTTTATTGTATTTCCTTCTGGATGAATATTAATACAATTGTGTATTGTCTCTCATAACCTGTGTTGTTTCATATTTCTAGTTACTTATTCATTCTGGTTAAATTCTGTGTTTAGTTACTTATACAGAGGTAATCATATATACTCTTATTGTGGAGAGTAAGATCTTAACACGTTGTATCAGAGCTTTTGGTTGGGTTACTAACAAGTGGTTTCAGATCTGGTTAGTGTTTGTTGATTACAGGGTACTCACAGGGGTTTCTGTTTGAGTGGGAGTATAGCAATGGCAGAAGAAAGTAAGCTACGAATGGAGAAACTGAATAGCACGAATGGTCTGTTTGATGGAAAGAAAGAGCAGGTAAAGAAAGATTGTTGGTTGGTAGAAGATCAGCATGAAAGAAAAGGAGCAGATGTTACAGGCGATGTTGCACAAGATGTGCTGGATAAAGTAGAATCTTGGTTTACAGATTCTATTGCCTCTTTCCATACAGCCCGAAATAGAGCATCTTGTCATGAGTATGTCCAGGGAGACTTTGGAGAGATTTATTTAGGGGTTGGTGAGCCTTGTCAGATTATTGACGAAGGGGAAATGAAGCTGAAATTGCAAATGGGTAACACACGGGTGTTGAAGAAGGTCATGTAGGTACCAATCTTGGAGATGAGTCTAATGTCTTTAAGAAAGTTGGGTGATGAGAGATGCACAGTAACTCTCACAGCGGATGCACTTGAATTAGATGGTGGTAAGAAAGTAGGTATCCTTTATCTATCTACTTATATTACTGATTCACCTTCTGTTGCAGAGATGTGGCTTTGTAGGCTTGGTTACATATGTAAGAAGGGAATGCATGTTCTTAAGCAAAAGACAGATGTTTTTGACAAACTTAAGAACTGGAAAGCCTTAGTGTTCATGGAGGAGATGACGGACAGAGATCAGCTGAGGGGACTAAATTATTCTGAGCAGGGCTGTGTTAATATGGACAGGGGTTTGATCCAAAAGGAGCTCACGGGTAAAAAGTCATCACTCACAAGAAAACACAAGTACTGGCATCGGTCAGGAGGAACCGACGTTGAATAAATAGGCACCGACGTCAGTCATGTGTAGATCAACAGAGTCGATGGTGTCAGGCAGGTTAAGACTGACATCGGTCATATAGTAACCGACGTCGGCAACAAGACACCAGCGTCGGTCAGTGGAATCAACATCGGCAGTAAGGGTCAGTCGCGAAGAACCTACATTGATCGGTTGTAGATTGGGAGATGGCTGAGATCGGTCACTGAGACGGATTTTGGGTAAACAACAAGCTGTCAAGGAGTCTCAAGCACCCATATGGAGGACTGAAAGGGTAAGTAAGCCTCAAATTCATCATTTTCCTTCTTTACACTACTTGTTACTCACTGATGGTCAAGAATCAGGTAGTCATTAAAGAAGCAGAGTAGGTAGATCCAGGAAACAGTGGGAGCTTGGCATGGATGAGGATTGTGGTTCCTTGGAGAAGAATCAAACAAGAATTTTTGATGGAGTTGCCAGCTGGAAGAAAGCACTAAGAGACGAATGGATGTTCAGGATAAAGAAGAGCGGGAATGGACATGTGAGATGGAGGGCCAAGGTATATGGTCTTGAGCAAGCTGCAGGACAGTGGTACAGGTTTGACAAGTGGATGACAAAGCAGGGCTCTAGTCAAGGTCATTGTAACTATTGTGTTTTCTTTACCAAGTGGATAATGATTGCAACATTATTTTGTTACTGTATGTGGTGTGGTTGCTTGTTGCAGGGTTACACATGCAGGGAGTTTCTGAGCTAAAGGTAAAGTTAGTTCAGAGGTATGTCATGAAGAATTTGGAAGCAGTGAAATTTTTTGGCATAAGAGACATGGAAGATCACGGGTTGATTTTGTCTCCAGTGGGAGCTGATGTGAAGAAGGTGTTGTCGAGGTTCATTATGCAGGATGTAGAATCGATATGCACACTAAGGGCTAGACAGTTCAAGCTGAGCTTAGAACAGTGTTTGAAATCACATGAGGTCTTGTGTAGACCTGAGTTTTCCCAAGCAATGGGAGTTGTCAGAAAGTTTGGAGCCAATTCAGAAAAGAAGCACTGGAGGGCAGTTCAGTGGATTCTCAGGTATCTGAGAGGGACTAACAGCAAATTAACATGTCATGCAGGGTCAAGGACTTCACTACATAAATATGTAGGTTTGGATGTGGCAGGTTACTTGGATGACAAGGAGTGCACCACAGGGTGTGTGGTGGTTAGTCTTCAAGATTGAGCTTGAAGATGGATACAAGCCAGAGAACGAATTAGATGGTGTACAGGTATAGGTACAAATGTAGCTATTTATCTCCAAGTGGAAGATTGTTAGGTTGTGGAGCTAAAAGCTTCACCAGGATGCGAACAGGAGGAGGTTACAGAGTTGCAGAACCAGTTGTAGGGCAATCGACGTTGGTCTAATCAACCGATGTTAGTCATATAATAGTGCAGAAGCAACCAACGTCGGTTATGAGTCGATCGACATCGGTCATGAGGGAGCCGACATCGACAACCTGTGTGTGCATGTAGTTTGCATGCGGGTTCCGAACTGGTCTATTTTTGGACAGGCAGTTTGCATGTAAAGACTATTTTTGGTCTTGAGTTGCGAGTCTAATTATTGTAATTAAGAAATTCTAATTATTGTAAGCATGAGATCTATATAATAGACTCATGGGTTGTATTGTAAAAGTGTGCTAGATAGCCATTGTGCTTGTAGAGAGAGCAAGAGTTGCTCCTCCTAGTTCCAAAGGGGTGCTGAGAGTGTATGATCAGGGAGAGTTGCAGGTTGTGCAAGTTCTAGTAGAAGATCCACGGGGGTACTGGTTGAAGAATCATAAGGACTTAGTGAGGCAAGGACAAGGGTTCTTCAGGGTGTAGAGACATCTACCTGGTAAGTAAGGTCTATTGATTTGCAGGTGGCAGCAAGGAAAGGGAGATCTACTTGGAGTACGGTTGTGTGCTTGGTGTACTGGCAGCGTTGTTACTGATTGGTGGAGGTGAACAACAACTCTGTATTTGAATTGATTGTTGTGACCATGATGAGAGAGTGAAGTGTTGAAGGAGAATTACAGGTGAACCCTAGAAGTGTGGGAGCTCTAGAGGTGTGGGAAGAAGAAGTGTGGCATCTTCTTTATTGTATTTCCTTCTGGATGATTGTGTATTGTCTCTCATATCCTGTGTTATTTCATATTTCTAGTTACTTATTCATTCTGGTTAAATTTTGTGTTTAGTTGCTTATACAGAGGTAATCATATATACTCTTATTGTGGAGAGTAAGATCCTGACATATTCTTATAACAAGGATGTGACTACATCCTCAAGTTTTAATGTAGATGTAATACTACTAATGGCAATAACAATATTATCTCATGAATCTGAGAAAGAATAAAACAAAGTTATACATTTATCTTCATCCATTTTTAATCTGAATTTAGGCTAACTAATTTACCAGAGTGTTATAAACATTCAAATGCTTTGCCATGAAGTTTCCATCATTCAACCTAAGAGAATATAAATTCTTTAGAAGAAATAATTTGCTTGTAAAAGAGCTTCTCTGATAGAAAGTCCCAACCTTATCCCATATATTTTTAGTGTTTGCTTCTCCTAAGACATTCAAAAACATTGAATCTAAAAGGCATAACCTAATTGAACCCTTTTCCTTCCTATCCATCTTCTCCCAATATTGTGCATTCATACTAGTGGGTTATTTTCTTGATGCACCCCACTAATCTTAGTCCACAAGCAAATCCCTCATCTTAAGATTTTATAACTCAAAGTGTTAGCCATTAAATTTTTCTCTCTATCTTTAAGTAACTCATCATTTTTCTTCACACACAATATTAAAAATTGCAAAGCTCCCCCTCAAAACAAAGGTTTAGTATTAAACCAAATGCCCTTGCCCTTTGAAAACTGGCTAGACCCTATCTTTGATATCAAATGAAGAGAAAAATAATATCGATAAACCTAGCACCATAATATTAAGTCGCTTACTTATTATATTAAGTCAAACATTTACAATATATTAATGTATTCATTTGTAGTATGTTTAAACCTAATCCATGTGCATGTATATATATGCACATGCTAGCCAATGGCCCTCATACCTGCCAACTGGGGCAATGTTCGGACCCCCACATCATGCTAGAGAGTACAGTCTAAAGGTTGTAAATCATGTAAAGTATATAATGTAACAGCAAATATATTATTTATTCAGCTAAATGAGGAAATATTACATGGGCTATTATATAGCCAAAATAATAACATGAACAACTTCTTAGAAAATAGGAAGGAGGAATTACAAGGAACTCGGAATAGACTTCACATGTAAAACAACTTAACAAAATAATAATATTTTCCTATGGTGAATTAATCGTCGTTTATTATAATCTAATATTGTCCCCCTTTATTCAGCATAGTTTGAAGTGAACAGAAGAGATATTCTCTAAATGCCTCCAATTTGTCATGTGCAAATGATTTGGTGAAGACATCTACACTTTCTTTTGTGGAGCAATACTAGAGCTAGATGTTGTGTTTTTGTACATGTTCACGTATGAAATGGACTTGCACCTCAATGTGATTGGTGTTCATGAAAGACTAGATTACAAATAATTTTAAAAATGCCCTCTTATACCTAATATAAGAGCGAATATATTATTTATTCGACTAAATGAGAAAATATTATATAGACTATTATATAGCCAAAATAATAATATGAACAACTTCTTAGAAAATAAGGAGGAATAACAAAGAACCTAAAATAAACTTCACAGATAAAACATCTTAACAAAATAACAATATTTTGCTATGGTGAATTAATCACCATTTATTATAATCTAACATATAATAAATTTCCAACATTACCTCAAAAAATAGAACCATTATCTCATGAAAACCTTTAAGATGTCTTTCTTATGTTTGGTGTCATTTTCTCCTCCAATAAATTCAGCCACATCTAAAAATGGTAATTCTTATAAAAAGCTTATTAAATAAACAAATCTATGCCCAAAGATAAGGGGTTATTTCATAAACAATAAATACTTTATTTATGAAAAAACTCACAAAAGCTTAATTACATTCACAATGTGATAAGGGGGAAGGCCCAAACCCGTAACTCATAATGACATAGAGATATTGAAGACACTTAACATACAAATTTTGGCTACTATAAAAATTGTTTGGTATTTTATATTTCTCTTATGTATTTTAATGAAAATAATAATATTATAGATTTTATATTCACTTGAAACATTTTCTTTATCATGATAATTGTCTAAAAAATTCAAGTACAATTCTTAATAATGTCAAAAGTGGCATGATATATATATAACACCCTCCTTAATGCTATTAAAAACACATCACAAATGCTACTAAGTTATGAACTAGACTTTTATATTAAAAAACAAGTACAAATATGCTCAAGAGTCAATATGAAAAACCCTATACACAGCACACACATACATACACATATGAGAATATATAATTCCAATATATAACAACAAATATGAAAATTACACCTATAATTAATCCTCTCAAATTACACCCAAAATTTCTCATCCCTAAAAACAAAGCTCCCAAATTCCTCACCCCTTCAAAATAAAATTCCCAAAACCCTGTTAAAAAGTAACATTTCCCAACAAAAAAAGACCTTTTTCAATCTCTACCCTTTCATTTACCAAATTTTTCATTAACTAAAAGTAGGAATTTTCCTATCCCCATACATATTTTCTCATTTAAATACTTACATATTTATCTTTAAACAATATAGCTTTCTATTTTTTTTTCTTGTAAACTTTTCCAAATCAATCGGACATAAATTTTGATTTTCTTATTTAAGATTTGCTAATCCATTTTTTGTATTGGGCTCTTTCTTTTAAAACACAAGCTCTTTTTTGAATAGCCCTTTAATATTTTATTTTGAATTTTCATTATTTTATTTTAATATAAATATTAATTTTGAAATATAAATGAATTTAGTTTTTCATTGTTATCAGGGTATCATTATGTTAGAATAGGATTATTAATAATTTGGAGCTCAATATTTTTGAATTGTACAATTTTTATTATCAATAAACTTTTTTTTCGAAGATATTATTACTAGATATTTTTGTTCACTATATTCTCTTTTACCAATTCATCTCATCATCAATATAAATTTTATTGTTTACATAAATCAAATATATCATAATATTTTTATAATATAATAAAAAATAATAAATATTAATTCATAATATAATATATTTATTTATTATTTATTTTAAATTAATCAAAACATACACATTTAAACAATATAATATAATGTAAACATCTATAACCATGCCTATTCCTAATTCATGAAATAATACATTTAATCATTATTCATTTTTAATTAATTAAAATCCACAATCTAATAAATATCAAATCAATCTACATTTAAATAATATATAAAACAATATAAACGTATCTATTAACACCATATACATATGCAGAAGAAGGTAGTTGAAAGGTCAAAACATCAACATAATATTACACTCTAAACCATACAAATCTTATAAAAATGAAAATCTAATAAATATTGTGGATATATGTGATTGTTGTTGATGCCCTTGGATATATGCTTCAAAAAGCACACCAACAAGGTAATTTGAAAGGGATTACTCTCTCGCAAGGTTCTTATGCATGATTCCCTTCTTTTTCTACAAAATACTCAACAAAAAGTTGTTGATGTATAGTCTATTATTGATATTTATTGTAACCTTTCTGGATCAAAGTTGTGTAACTACAAAACGGAAGTCTTTTTCATCAAAATTGAGCCTAACCTGGCTCAAATTCCTCCAACATGGAATGCCTTTCCTCATGGGAAGATTACTCATTACTTGGGTATTTCATTTGGTATCCATCTCTCCCCCCTAAACATCTGGGACTGGGTACTTAATAAAATCCAAAAAAAAGTCGATAATTAGTCTTGTAAATTTATGTCCTTTGTTGGCAAGTTGATTGTTATTAATCACATTTTTTTGGCCAACCATGCTTACTACTCATCTTACTAATTTCCCTCGAAATCAGCATATGACAAACTAATACAACTAGTCAATGGCTTTCTATGGAATAATAATTTTGGGAAGAAAGGTATGGCAACGATATCATGGAGGTTATGTACTCAACCTATAGCAACGAGTGGGCTTAGAATTATTGATCCGCTCCAACAAAGAAAATGTCTTGCTACCAAATGGATTGCAAGAGCCACCAAAAGTAATGAGCCTTAGAATATTCTTGTTAAGGAATGAATTCAACGTGTTTTTCACAAGGGCCCTTGGTCCTTCATTCCTTGGGAAGACAAAATTTTAAATGCTTATTACTTTGATATTTTTGGTTCTCTACTCCTAAGACATAATAAGGCAACTTCACAAAAAATAACCCCTTTTTTTCAATGGTGTCATCAATCCCTTCGCCATGGATTGAGTATGCCTAACTCTAGTATTTGGTGGAATAGGGTTATTCAATCTAATCATCTACTCCTTCCTATTCAACTAGAATTCAACACCAATTATTTTGCAAAAAAAGGTTTTAATAAAATAAAAGATATTTGGGACAAAGACACTAACAATTGGCTATCTTGGAACACACTGCGGCATACTTTCAAGCTACTTGTAAAACTTAATATGGCCTATGATTCACTAATTCAATTGATTCTACCTAAAGTACTCCTTAAAATTACCATTAATCCTACCCCTCCTTGGATAAATTGGCAATGGCCAAACCAAAGAGCCATTTTCACAACCTCACCAAGATTTTTGTATCAACATATTCAACCCTTGCTTCCTCTTAATGATCCTCTCAATGCCAAGTGGCCTATGTTCTTTTTTGATTCTCAATAGTAACACATGATAAATACTATCCAACAATGCCCCACTAAAGCCAAATGCCAATTATTAAGTTGGCATATTCTACATATGAAACTTCTTGTTGGTCAAACTTTGTCTAAGCTCAAACTTGCTATTAGGAAATGCATCTTTTGGCCCTCCCTTGAAATTATTCCTCACTTATTTTGATACTACCCATCCACTTCATAACTCAAGTCCTCTTTGCTCTTCATTATTCCAAAACTCTTTCCTAACAATTTCAATAAAAAAATTATCCTACTAGGCATTTTCCACCTTGTCATCCACTATGTCAAATGGAACACTTGTCCATTGGTCATCCTCTTCCATATTTGGAAAAATCATTGCAAACATCATAATCTAAGAAATGTTCAATCCTAATTATTAAACAAACTCAAATTATTTCCTTTTTTTTGGCAATTGAAACAATTCAACACCAAAAGCTCTAAGCTACTTGTTGTGACCAAAAAAATTAAAGACAAACTCATAGTGTTGCAAAGGAGATAGGCTATTGTTGTTTAGTTTCAATTGACACAAAAACTAATCACTTTGATTGTACTATTTGTTTCAATTAATTCCTTTGTGAAAACTATTTTGTAAAATTACTTATTCCTTGTAGGTCTTGTAATTGTATTATTTCTTTGATTAATTAATAAAAGTATCTTTAATATTAAAAAAATTATTATAAAACACTATATTGTGAACTCTTCCTCATGAAAGCTTCCTTTCCCAACTGCACTAAATACCATAAAATACTATATTATTAACTCTTCCTCATGAAAATTTCCTCCCTTACTCCCAATGTAAAGAAAGCTACCACAACTCATACAAATTGCTCAAACCATTCAAAAACTAAAATAAATATCCATTACTCAAACAAAAATCTATTAGAGTTCAAGAATACACATCATATTTCTAATCTCCAAAACAATACCTTAAAATCATGTTTAAAATCAAAAGCTTATTATAAGGCTCAAGAGTGCATATCATACTCCGAACTAAGGCAATTAGTCATGAATTTTATTTAAATAGAAAACATTGAAAAATTGAAAACTGTTTTTTATATATCTAATTGTTTTGTATGATTAAAATATATAAAATTTTATATAATATAAATAAAAATTAACCTTTAAATCGATTATGTAAAAGTTTTTTTAATCAAAACTTCAAATCACTACATATAACTATCCTAAATTCTAACATAATATTTTTCATTGGATTATACAAAATGTTTACCCAGTACAATGAAATAATATTTTTCATTCTGGCATAGATGTTAAAATGCCAAATAACTTAATTACTAGTGCCATGAAACCTGTATACAACCGACATGGAGGAGCTTTCATTTCTGAATCTCTTTGACGGCTTCACAAAATACGAAAACATAAATGCCACAAGTTTTTATTGCTTCAATCGATTTAGTAAACAGCAGAAAATGAATGACAAATTTGCAGCAACCACTTTAAACCATCTAAGCTTCCATTGCTCGCCGCTACAAGGAGATCCATGTTTATTTTTAAGTAAAGATATATTTTACTTTATTTTGTTGAAATAGACACAGTTGCATGGAATTACCTGGAGTCGAACTACAGTTCCAAAATTACAGAGATAGTTATCCGTTAGGCTACCTCCGGAGGGGTTGAACAAGAAAACAGAGGTAGGGTTTCAAAACACCAGTAGACAAAATCGAAATGACATAAAATCTAACCGCCGAAGCCGTAAAGTGTCCTGCCCTGTCGCTTGAGAGCATACACAACATCCATGGCTGTCACCGTCTTGCGGCGTGCATGCTCAGTGTAGGTCACCGCGTCCCTGATCACATTCTCCAGAAATATCTTCAAAACTCCTCTGGTTTCTTCATAGATCAGGCCGCTTATACGCTTGACGCCTCCCCTCCTGGCAAGACGCCTGATAGCGGGCTTGGTGATGCCCTGGATGTTATCGCGAAGGACTTTCCTGTGCCTCTTGGCGCCTCCTTTGCCCA
Organism: Torreya grandis; assembly: GCA_037957365.1. Classification (NCBI taxonomy): domain Eukaryota; kingdom Viridiplantae; phylum Streptophyta; class Pinopsida; order Cupressales; family Taxaceae; genus Torreya; species Torreya grandis. The sequence continues at coordinate 3,824,054 of JARHVA010000207.1, forward strand.
AACCCTTGCCGCCTTTCCTTCGCCCAGACATTTTTTGAACAGAAGAAGATATCGAAAAGAAAAATCCCGCTCCTTCAACGAATTCAAATCTAGGTAAGTAAACAGAGTCGATAATGCTTTGAAAATTATTGCGCAACGAGTTCCTTTTATATATAGTTGCTGTCATATCCGCACCCGTAATTGGCCGTCGGATCCAGCCGACGCCAACAAGGATCCGTGGCAAACGAAAAGATAGATTCACAGCCGTTGGATTTTGAGATACAGCAAGTGATTGGTTGTACAGAAAACTTAAAAAGCAAATAAGAACGGGAATGTTACGATGGATACCTCACCTATGGGCGTACGTTAAACTAGCATTTGCCTCAAACGTGCAAACTTCCATCTCCAATCGTTGTAGTCTTGGAGATGTAGATTTGTAAAGTGAAAGTGTGTAAATCACGGATCGTATTTTATTTAAAATCTATGATCGTTTATAGTATATCATTTTTATGAATGAAATATTGAGTAATAATAATTTAATATTTTTGGTGGAGGTAATGGTGGGAAATAAGGTTGTGTGTTTCTTTATACGATAATGCGGGAAGGAGATGTTATGTTTCATAGAGAGTTTGAGTGATGGTAAAGTACAGGGAATAAACTCGAAAAAGCTCGAGGAGATATACATGCAAACGTTAGTGACATGTCATTGTATATACATATATTAATAATAATATAATATACATCTATCATATATAGACATATATTATAATAATAATAATAATAATAATTATTATTATTATTATTATTATTATTATTATTATTATTATTATTATTATTATATGGTGGGTCTTAAAAAATGGCTTTTGTCGCAATGAACGCTAAGGTTTTGTACACATCCAAAATAGGCTCAGTGAAGGCGATTAGAGGGATAACAAGGGAGACGGCTATTTGAGGAATGATAAATCAAACAATGACAGGGGGATTGATTGTTAGAATGGTGACAGATGAAGCAAAGGAAGACCGAATGAGGGCAAGAAATAATGATGGTGGGGCTTGTAAGGTTATAGTGCATGAGTTGGAAATGACAACGTCAATGCAACTATAAGGGAGGAATAGAATCCTAGGGGCAACAAGGCTTTCTTCGAGCTCAATAGGTGACCCTGGTTTTTAAACTGCATCTTTTGGTGCAATCTCAAGTTTGGTAGGCATGGGATGGACTATGGATGACTATAAAGGTTTCAAATCTTTTATTGAAGCGATAATCTAGCTGGAGAAGATAAAGACACCGACGGTGAAGCCTATAGATGCGAAAAAGACCAATCTTTTAATAGTATCCTTTGGGGAAAAGGCACTTGAGGAGGTGCTCAAAAATGAGGATTGGTCTGTGGCCATGGAAGTGATTTCTGGGACCACTTCCAGCCAAGCCTCCCTACTCTCCACAAAGTGGATCACTAATTCATGCTAGCCATTAATGTAGAACAATTTAGATATTTACTATTGTGATGGAGGTTTTTTCGTTATGGTTTTTTAATCTCCATAAAGATCAAAACAATGTCTTCCAAGAAGATTTGGAACGATGATCAACATCTTCTTATTTAATCCTTTTTAAGTGTTTTGGACAAATAAGGGTTAAGTGGTTAGAATAACCTAATCCAATGGATGAATAAAATTATTCTAAAGTAGCTCAATTAATTTTATTCATATAACATAATATATTAAATTTGTAAAATTACCAAATATAGAAAGTACAACGCCAATTAGATATTCTGATAATTACAACACAAATAAGTGATAATACTTGGCTTGTTTGCAGATGCACAAGTGGATCTGAGATGTACATATGTAGGAATAGGTAGATTGATGCTCATGATCCTGTCATCAAATTATGGAAATATTATTTCTTGAGGCTTGTACACTATTGTCGACCTATGGACACTGGCATCGATGCTTTTGTCTATGGCTCGACACTTCTATCTAGTACAAAATACTCACTGTATTTAGAAGCGACCCCTTGGGCTTGTTAGGCTTTTCTATTATCTTTCTATTGATATGTCTAGTTTACGCACATAGGTTATGTATGATTGAGTATAACTCAAACCCTAATTCTTCACCTTAGGTCATGCCACCTTGCCAAAAATAGGTTGATAGGCTCACAAAGTTGAGCTGGCCTCAAAAATTCCTTTGTCAATGAGTGTTACCTACATAGCCACTACTCTGAAGAGGGCCTCGAACATACATAGTTCTCTGCTAAATGTGGGTTTGTATGCATAAAATGGTGTAATATGCTATATACAAGGGCACGCAATGATATAACTTGTAACTTGACAAATATTACTCATGGGTTGTTCTTTGAATGCTTCAGACTTGTAAAATGTGCTTCTATGACTGATATAAAAATAGGAAAGATTAAAGCAGTAGAACTCAATTCTATAATTGATTGAATGAGCTTGAATAGGTGTTTGCTTGGTATGTGCTAAATGGGTAATGAGTAGGTTTTGATTTGTATTTATATCACACCTTTTGAAAATATCTCATGAAAGGGTTAGATAAGACAAATAAGTTGACCCATATGTTTTGAAAGATTTGTAATTTGGATAACTTTTAAGGTACCAACACTAGATAAGGAATCTGGACACTAGCATCGATGATAGTATCATTATTTGGATGGTCGAATCTATAAGGATAGAAAATTGTTGAAGGTTTGTAACTGACAATGAAGGATATAAATCATAATTTAAGTTGTTTGTAGTGTACATGTGATTTGGGTTATCAAAATGATAGGGTCAATCCATAAGATAAGCAATTAGGCATAGTGAGATGGTGAATGTGAGCCTTTCGATAATAGGGAAGTCTACAACTGAAGGGTAGAGTCTTGATTGGTATTTATCAAGTGTACAAAACTAAGATGGTATATATAATCATATTTTAGAATCTACATTTACCTCCCTTTAATCTAACACTGTATAAGGATGAAATTACTAAATTGATGAAAATAAATGTGTACCTGGATGTGTACAACACACCTTTCCTTTGTTTAAGTCTTGGTGAATTTGTAGTTGATGTATGATATGTAACCAAGAGCATGTTATAATATAAATCAATACATGTAATTTAAAATTGAATAATTGAAATGCTTGAAAAGTAAATAAAGCAAGGAAGGACTACACATGTGTTGATGTAACCTTGTTGCCCCTTTATACTTTACTTTGGTAAAGATGCTCCCTTATGAAGCATTAGAGGTGGGAGAGGTTTAGAATTAAAACTTGGAGATTTTGAAGAGGGAAATTATGCCCCCAATCTGGTGCAAGGGTGAGTTTTGACACAACCATTGAAATCACTAAATCTGAATCGCATAACTCAAGTGAATGTATAATGAAGCCAAGTCAATTAGTATAACCAACTTCACCTGCAAAAGAGGAGTAGTGTTAAGGTTGTCGAGGGTGTTGAATCTCAATAGTAACACTCAAAGGAGCCAACTAATTTAGACAAGAAAGGCCCAAGAAGGTGCTTCTTGGTAAAATGTTTTGAATATTTTTCATAATTTTTAAGGCACTTACATGGCATATGCACCTCTAATTGTCTCAAGTTGAAGTATCTATCAAAATATAACTTTTATTCTATAACTTTGTATAATATATGTCACAAATATGAAAAAACTTTATCCCACACGTATATCTAAATCATGTAAATTGTATAAAATTCTATCAATTGTGTATGTGTGGATCCATGTCTCTATGACATGCCTCACTAATACGCCCCCTCTTTTGAGGTGAGGGGAATGAAATTTGGTAGTCACCTTACCTTAAAAGGATAAAATAATTATATTACAGTGTATGAATCATGTAACATATATGAGTAGCATGTTTAAGAAGATATATCAATGAAGCTCGCAGTATGTGATCATAACAAGCTGTAAGATGCATTATATGGATCATGGCAATGTCTAAAAAGTAATAGTACAAGCTCAATAAATAATCAAACACACACATAAGAGCACTCAATGTTATGCAAAATGGGTCTAAGGAGACCTCAAACAAGGGGCATGTTCAAATGTTGCACACTCAAAGGGAGGACATATTCAAATGTCCACACACAATAAATAACATTGAGTGGCACAAGGGCCTACAAGCAAGGAACATATTCAAATGTTTCATGAGCAAGATAATAGCAAATAATAATTACACTCAAGGAAGTGACAATGTAAATAAATAAAGTATAAGCAACCAATATAAGCTTATCATATTAATCGCTACATTTATGTGTTGGAAAAAAATGTCATGTAACATAGTATATCAAGTACATTGTGTAATCTATAAACAGTAGTACAGATACATGCAAGCATTAGTATATAAACCCAACATGATAATATAAAGTTGGTCATAAAATAATATAACTTGTATGGATTGTGATCAAGGAAGCAGATGCCCCCAACATAGTGTGTCATGTGGTTAAATAAAAGGCCCAACATTTGTATGTGCATGTATCATGTATCTGGTATATCCTTGTACCACACTCAAGTATGTGTGAAACATGTGTGTATAGAAAAGAAATTATATGTGTATGCTATATCATTTTTGTATTTTTTATTTATTTGAATGTTTTTATATTTTCTAAAATATTTGATTTTTTTTACATTTCTTGAATAGTTTGAAAGAAAAGTCAAATATGTGATCTCATCTAAGGAATGTTCATATGAAGCTATGAATTCGTAATATGGTACATCAAACTAGTGATACTACTAAGGAGCATATATAGGTGTCATGTATGGCACTGTAAAATATGTGGTAGTTTATGGATGTCTCGTAGCACTATATAATCATGAAGAGGTAATAAAAGGAGTAGTGGTTCATGAAACCCATTGTTTAGTGTTCCATGGTAAAGCATGGGTAGTTATTCATTTAGTTTGATGTAGTGATAACTGAGGCAATCACCATACATAATGGAATCTAATCAGGAATAAAATTGCTTGACTATAATGATCAAGTGGCAATTATGCTTATGTTTCTGTTCTAACCCAATATTCGGTGCATCTTTCGAAATATCAAGTATATGTATTTCATATGTATCCAACTAACTTGGTTTAAGTAGTCATTCTTGTTGTGTAGTAAGCATGGGTGTCAAAGTATGATTAGATTCAATAGCATTTAGTTTTGTGCTTCCACCAAGTGCACTTTTAGTGAAATCTCAAAGCTCAATCGACCAATGGTTCCTTGGTAGGATCGGTGTGGGATAGATCAGTTGTTGTAGAATGTGTACCAAGAGAAAGACTTCTTCCAGTGCTTTGATTCTACAAGGGGCGATACACCATATGTTCATTAGTAGAAGTGACATGAGATGTTTCGATCCTTTTAAAGTGACCTCTCGAAGAAGTGGGAGGAGGCCTTGTTGTCTATTTCTGAAATGTAATAACTCCTTTGTCTACAAGTTGTGTAAGCTTTATCTTGAAATCAAAATAATCATTGTCGCTATGACCATTAATACCATGTTAAGTGCAAAAGGGTTGTCTTTTCATCTTTTTAAATTTGTGTGGTGGATGGTAATAATTTGGAGGGAGAGTAATCAACAGTTTGTATAATATTGTATGCAATATATTATGTGGTGTATCCCTTAATTGGGCAAACTAAAATGGTTACCTCTTAGTAGAGGTATATGTTTCAACTATAAGAGGTATTATGTATGTGGGTTTTTTTCCTTGGTGTAAAAACTTTACTATTTGTTCCTTGGTATGAACTACTAATTTGGAATTAGGTATTTGAGATGGATCGCGAACCTCCTTAGTTCATTGTTTTGCTCTATAGGATTTTTTTGTAACTCATTTACCTTCAGGTGAAGATGTAGGTAATTTGATATTGGTGTTTTTTAGTAGACATGCATATTTATGCACATCCATGTATAAGCTATCAAATGAAGTAAAAGGCCTATGCAATGCTCTTTCTTTAAACAGATAAAGAAATCCCATAGTAAAAATGAATTACCTTCCAAATCTAATGGTGTATAGTTAAATGAATATATGCATCTTTTTATTTGTTGCATAATCTCGAATAGACTCATCATCATTTTGTGTTAAACCTTGTAAATGTTTCAATGGTAATTTAAATATTTGATTCTTATGAAAACTAAGTAAAAAAATGTCTTCAAGTTTCTTGAAAGTTGGTAAGGAAAATTTTGGGAGACTATAGAACCAATCACTAACCTCTAGTGTTAGACTTCTATGGAAGGATTTTAATAATAAACATCCATATTTAGTCCAATGATCAAAGGAATGTACATATTGTTTGAAGAGATTTGCAGGGTCTCCTTGACCATCAAATGAAGGTAATATAGGCATGCAAAAAATTGGTAGAATAAGGATGATTAAAGACACCTCGTGTAAAAGGTTGATCTTCTAGAATGTTATTATTAAGAGTAACATCATGTGAAAGTACTTGTAACTTAAGAACTATCATTTGTTTCTAAAGATATCATATGGTAGTTATCATAGATACGCAATATCACTAAGAATAATTATTGGCAAATTCGAAGATGCAGTTATAGGTTGTAATTTACCATCCATGTGAAACATATGAATGTTGGCCTTTTTATAATTATTATTGTGTTTTAATTTAGGATCATTACATGATTGAAAAGTATTGGGTAGGAAAGCATTCATAGTACACGATGATTTGAGAGATGTAATTATATCATTCTAGATTTAACGAATGTTGATACAACTATCATGGCAAAGAGATTGACTAATTAAATTTGCATTACATACAAGAAGAATACAAGATGTACTTTCATTATGTTCATCTATAATTGGAATATGCTTTTGAGTAGAAAATGTGAAGGAAGGAGAAAGAGGAACATTTTCTATTTTGTTTGAAACATCATCATAGGAAGAAAAAATTCAAGTTTCACATTCATTTTTGAATTCAAATGAGAGAGGCATAGAATATGCAATGACACTTTATATGGACTATTTCAAATAATTTGTACTTATACCCACTAAAGTGGTGTGGAGAATTTTTTTTAAAAAAATAATTTTTCTATATTCCAAATAAATTAGACTATTTCAAACTATTTGGGCACAAATCATTTCAAATAAATTGTAATATTTTGAATAATTGGGACTTCTACCCACTAAAGTGGAGTGGAGAAAATTTTATCCAAAAATATTTTTTCTATATTCCAAATAAATTAGACTATTTCAAACCCTTTGGGCATAGATCGTTTTGAATAATTTAGACTATTGTGAATAAGTTGGACTTATACCCACTAAAGTGTAATGGAGAATTTTTTCTCTAAAAATAAATTTTCTATATTTCAAATAAATTGGACTATTTCAAACCATTTGGACACAAATCATTTTGAATAATTTGGACTATTCCGAATAAGTTGGACTTATACTCACTAAAGTGGAGTGGAGAAAAAATTCTCCAAAAATAAATTTTCTATATTCCAAATAAATTAGACTATTTCAAACCATTTGGGCACAAAACATTTTGAATAAATTGCACTATAAGTATATGATATGATGTTAATTATCATCATTATGACACTGATATCTAAAATGCAAGTCCCAAAAGGGAGAGAAATAAAAATTGAGGGATAACTTCAGAGATAAAACATAAACAAGCAACATATATCACAGAGCAATCTAACAAAACATTAAATATTAGGGATGAATTTGGACCGTGTTATTTTACATGTAAGTCTAAGATTGTCAGTCATTGATCCATTGTGTGTATTGGTTCCATATACACTACCCAACTTGATAGAGTCCACCGTAGATTAAAGATGATTATGAATCAGTCAAGAAGCCATGCAAAAACCACCACCTTGTGTTTTAGCATTTTTTGCATCTAAAGCATCCACCAACCTTGGATTGAACCAAAATCAACCAAATAATGGGCTATTGATACGAGGGCATTTGAGTTAAATTTTTTGATGAAGGGGAGTAGATATGGTATCAACTCTAGCCAGGAATGCACAAAAGGGGTAACAACATGCATGCCCTCCACCATATCCATGTAATGATCATATAATTAAACATAACGAGCTTACAACTCTTGAAAGACACTTAAAATAACAAAACTAAGATAGTGTGAACTAGAAAAAGGTAGAGTAGACCCAGTTACCACCTCAAACTTGTTAATCCAACTAATTAAGCCACCCTAAAGCGCCTTCCATATGAAGGCCTCTACCACTAGATGAGCTTCCTCCATATTTTGGACCACTCAAAATAGGTTACTAGCAAATCACAGTGCCATATCCACATTAGTTTTGTTATGCCATACAACATGAAGGTAATCCTCGCCAATAATAGTCTAGATTACCTCTAAAACCTCCATATTTGGAATCTAAAAGATCAGACATAGTCTATGACCTGAGACACTATCTCAAAAATCCATTTCATGATGCTTTACATGGAGCAACAAAATAGTGGTAGTAATAACCAAGCTTGACATAGCAAAATACATCTTCATAGTAGAAGAAATCCAAAAAGGGGATAAAATCAAAATGAATGTGACAAGGAGAGATAAATGTTAGTAGTTAATCACTTCAAGTGAGTTGCTGCCTATCATGACAAAGTACTTTGCATCCGAAGGATTAATGTGCAACCATGAAGTGAAAATCCATTTACACAAGTTAAAACTCTAGTATACCCAAAATTGAATGCAACAAGTCTAACAAAATTTTAGAAAGTCCCATCAATCATAAGTGGAATCACAGGGCCACCAAATTAAGTCTCGACCATTGATTATATACATAATCCATCACTACATTACTCACTTGGTCCACCCCCTAATTTGCAAGGAAATATGATTATTTATTATCTTCTCTGAACTAATGTGATGCTAACCAAGATTTCATTTTATCCAAGAGAGGCCAAATTAGGTGGAGGATGTTGAGTCATCAAGCCTTAGCATGCCAATTATGAATCACCTCCAATATGAGATTATAACTTCTTCAATTATCAAGTATTCAATTATGCATTATCTTACAAGTTGTATGCCCAAGATAGCTGACTGGGCTTCAACTTCATTATTGGTTCTATCTGGGAGGTTCGTTGAGGCAAAATAAATTAGCCTACCATAAAAATCCTAAATACTACATCCCGCTTATGCGGCTACTAGATTTCCTTGTACTGCTCCATCAAAATTTAATTTTAATAAACCATTAGGGGGGAGTCTAAGGAGACCCAACACATGGATGAGATAAACCACCATATACCCTTGACCCATTAATGGGGCATCAACAAACATATTTAATGAGAGAGACTTGAGAATTGTCTGTTATTCATTGGGAAGAACTTCATGAGCAAGTGTCAATATACTAATGGATCAAGTTGGTTAATTTCAAGATAAACTGATGGAGTATCCACTTGCAAGGGGATTAGCTTTTAAACTTGGACCTGATTCAATACTTTCAAGGTATTTCCAACTATAAATCAAATTGCATGAAATGAGACCAAAGTATTATTAAATTAAAACCCATACATTTGAAAAAAATTGGATTACATTTGAAATAATTTAGAATTAATTTGTATGAAATTGATTATAATGTTTATAAAATTATAGTTTATAATCAATAAATACACATGAAAGAGTCATATGGTAAAGTTACATCATTCTAAACAATGTTTCACGACTATTGGATGGATTTTATGATTTCTCCAAAAAAAGTGATGATAGACATCATTTTATTCTTCAACCCTTTTTGTCTTTTCGACTTCTATTTTCACTATATCTACTTGTCATAACATAACTAATTTGCAATTTTTGTTTTGTAACATAATTTTGAAAATTACAATCAATGAACACCATGTTGACAATTAAAAAGTCATTTCCAAAGGTCCCTTTAAAATTAACTTCATCCAATTTATTTATATTTATATTGAAGAGCTCAAAATCTTTTTTCTCCCAAACAAACATGAAATTTGAACTTGCATAATTAATGGCTTGAAGGAGTAGCCTCAAATGATTGCCCTCTATCATTGACCAAAGGTCAACATGAGAAAAACACTGCAATGTCATCTTCAAAATTTCTTTAGAATGATCTCTAATGTAGTATGACATATTTTTTATTATATACTATTATTTTCTTCCCGTAACATTCATTTACATATATTTAATTTTGTGCACAACAAATAATACATCATCCAACCCCAAAATTAAAAGTTTTTTAGAAGTCAATTTTAACTCTTCCTTTGAAATGTCTACAATTTGTTAAAAAAGAAAGCAATCATATATTAACAATATTATATTATAAGAAAAATAATATGGAAATTTTATAAGAAAATGTTTTACATGTTAGATTGATTATTGATGCACTTTTGATTTGCATTTCATATTGTAACATATAAACATATTGCATTTCATTTGATGTATTTTTTATTTGCATTTCCTTAAATCTTATAAAGATTCATATAAACATATACAAAAATATATACATGTTCAAGCACATGTAACTATACTCATTATACATGGATGTACCATTTCTATTACCAATTGTGTAACATACATATGCATATGCATGTTTATAATGAATCCTTATAACTTGACTATAATGAACACTTCTTATGCATTCATTAAAATAGATGTAACTCAACATATTCTGAAACAATATATATATATATATATATATCTGATTACTTTTACAATTTATTTGTCATTTATCACACACACACACACACACATACATGTGTGTGTGTGTGTGCGCGCGCGCACCTTTTTTCATCAAAATATTCTTAATAAGAAATCTATTCTTCATCAAATTCTTAACATCACAATATTTTGTCCATTCAAACAAATTGTTTTTATGTTGGTAAAGATCATGTATACTCAAACTCAAAATTTATTATCTTAGAGACACAATATAAAACATATTGAGATACTTCAAACTAGGTAAATTCAATATTTAAACAACATTTAAATGGGTATATACAACCACATTCAAGTCAACACATCAAAAAAATGAACCCACACCTCCAAATCCCAAGCTGATGCACTATATTTTATTGTTTTCTACACTCTCCTGTTGACAAAGAAAAATTCAATTGTAATGTGTTTAAATAAATAAAGATAAATTATATATTATAGTATATGAAATTATATAATTACACATTCATTGAAAGAGTTGTTTCCCCTTTTTTTTTGCCTTTTTGTACTTTTTATAGTTGCACTCTTTCGCTAAACTTTTTGTTCTTTATTCCCTGCAAGGTATTATATAATGTAGTAACTAAAAATTCTAATCATCATTTGATTTGATAATTGTATAAAAAATCACATGTATCTAAATTATTGAAAGTAGAGATAAATCTCTCCCAAAATAAGTTATCTAATTCATTTTTGAATGGCCTTCCTATTTTGTGTGAACTAATCATTTGAAATGTTGGCATGTTTGTACTGATGTCAACACCTTCCTCTAATTTACTTTGTTATGAATAGAGGATGAAATATTCAAGCTGAAAATTAGTGAAATCTTGATAAAAATTGATACCTGTAATATGAGTCCAATTGAATCCATCACTATCTAGACCCCAAACTATGACACCTGTATTTTGCATATAATGAAAATGACCAACACACAGCTTTCTGAAAGAGTTTTAAATGTTAGAAAAATGGTCAAGTTTGTGAATGATAAATACATTGAAAGTCCCAATAATAAATTTATCAATCAATATCTAAAGAAATAGGTGAACATGTTATTCCTTAAAATCTTCAACAACATTCAAAAGATCAATAAATATCAAATCAACATTCACACCAACAATGAACATTACACTAAAATCTTTTAAAATAGATGGCCAAAGACATGGGGGATCATAATGGAAACTAATTTTTTTAATATTTATCTTGAGAAGTTGACCTTTATCACTATATAGGTATTATTTCAACATGCTTATTGAGTCTAAAGATCATGTTGTTGAGTTGTGGAGCTAAAAGCTTCACTATTGAGCTAGCACAGTAACTGTCATCGATCAGAACCAATCGACATCGGTAATGGTCAAGAACCGATCGACATCAGTTAGGCGTCAGTCGACATCGGTCATCTGTAGACCGACACCAACTTCTGTGAGTTTTCAGGCGTTTCTAGAATTAGATTTGTTCTAATTTTAGGAGAATAGTTGGTTTGCATGTAAAGACTAATTTTATTCTTGAGTCTATTTTTATAATTATTGTTTGCTTTGGATCTTATTTAAGAAACCCATGGGGCAGTATTGTAATTAAGAAAAGAGGGAACAACTCAGTAATTGAGTTGGTTGTAATTAATTGAGAGAGAATTACTGTACATCTGAGAGGTGTGAGGAGAAAGAGATTTCTTCATTGTATTTCCTTCCAGAAGAGTTTAATACAGATTGTATTATTTCTTGTATCTCCTATTATTTGTTGTTTCTAATTTCTAGTTACTTATTACTTCTGATTTAATTCTATTTTTAGTTGCTTATACTAAAGTAATCAATTGTGATCTAGACCCTGACAACTGGTATCAGAGCCAGAGCGAGTTAGTGTTTGTTGATTACAAAATTCACTCACAGGGGTTTCTGATTGAGTGGGAGTAAAGCAATGGCAGAAAAAAGTAAACTAAGAATGAAGAAATTCAATGGGAAGAATTATCAATTATGGAGGATGTAGATTGAAGATTATTTGTATCAGAAAGATCTGTACTTACCGTTGGGTGGGGTTTCAAGCAAGCCCACAGATATGGAAGATAAAGAATGGAATGTTCTTGATAGAAAGACTCTTTGAGCTATAAGGCTGAGCCTAGAAGCTTTTGTGTTTTCCAACTTATCACAAGTAAAGACAACGGTAGAGTTAATGGATACTTTGGCAAATTTATATGAAAAACCCTCAGCTTCGAATAAGATATATCTTATGAAACAATTATTTAATTTGCAAATGCAGGAAGGTGGATCTGTATCTAGTCATCTTAATGATTTCCATGGAATTATAAATCCGTTAAATTCAATCAAAATAGTTTTTGATGATGAAATTAAGGCTCTCTTATTCTTATGCTCTTCACCTGAAAGCTGGGATAGCTTGGTAATGGCAGTTAGTAATACTGCATCTGCTTCAAATATCTTGAAAGTTGATGATGTTGTTAGTGTAATATTGAATGAAAAAATTCATAGAAAAAGCACAGAGGAAACATCAGGTAATGCTTTTAGTATTGAAAGCAGGGGAAGGCAAAGAGAGAAAGGCAAGCAAGGAAAATCAAGGTCAAAGATGGGAAGTAGATCTAAATCTAGAAATAGAAGAATAACCTGCTGAAATTGTGGAAAGAAAGGGCATGCAAAGAAAGATTGTTGGTTGAAGGATAAAAAAAAAAATCAACATGAAGGTAATAAAGAAGCAAAAGTTGTAGGTATTGTTGCAAAGGATGTTATTATATTTTCTTTGGATAATAAAGTAGAATCATGGGTTTTAGATTCTGGTGCCTCTTTCCATGCAACCCCAAATAGAGAATTTTTCAATGATTATGTCCATAGAGATTTTGAAAAATTTTATTTAGGGGATGATGAGCCTTGTCAAATTGTTGGCAAAGGAAAAGTGCAGCTGAAATTACAGAATGGCAACACATGGGTGTTGAAGGATGTCATGCATGTACCCATCCTAAAGTGGAATTTGATTTCTGTAGGAAAGTTGGGTGATGAGGGTTGCACAGTAACTCTCACAGCTGAATCTTGGAAAGTTCTCAAGGGTGCACTTGTATTAGCTAGAGGTAAGAGAGTAGGTACACTTTATCTATCTACTTGTATTACTAATTATTCTCCTTCTATTTTATCTACTTCAGATGTAGATGCAAAGTTGTGGCACTATAGGCTTGGTCACATGAGCGAGAAGGGAATGAATGTTCTTAAGTCAAAAGTTAAGCTTTCAAATTTGAAAAGCATGGATCTAGATTTCTGTGAGCATTGTATTTTTGGGAAGCAGAAGAAAGTGAGGTTTCTCAAAATTGGGTCAACAAAGAAGAAGCACAAGTTGGAGCTTGTTCACATAGACGTGTGGGGACCAGCTCAGGTAGCTTCTATTAGAGGATCACAATATTATGTTTCTTTCATTGATGATGCTACAAGAAAGGTATGGGTTTATTGCATAGAAAAGAAATCTAATGTTTTTGACACATTTAAGAAATGAAAAGCTTTGGTTGAGAATGAAACAAGTTTGAGATTGAAGTGCATTAGATCTGACAATAGTGGTGAGTACTGTAGCAATAAATTCAACATTTACTATTTTATGAGTGGAATACGCAAGGAAAGGATGGTTCCAAGGACACCTCAACAAAATAGAGTTGCTGAAAGGATGAATAGAATAATAATGGAGCGTGCACAGAGTATGAGGTTGCATGCTGGTTTGCCCTTACAATTTTGGGCAGAAGCTGTAGATACTACGGTTTACCTGATTAACAGAAAACTTTCTACTGCACTAGATGGTGGAATTCCAAAAGAGGCATGGATAGGTAAAAAGGTAGATCTTTCATTTCTCAGAGTTTTTGGTTTTGAAGCTTTTGTGCACATTGATAAAAAAATAGAGAGAAGCTGGATGCTAAATCTATGCAGTGCACTTTCATTGGTTATGGTTTTGGAGATTTTGGATTCTGGTTGTGGAATTTAAAAACCAACAAAATTATTAAAATCCATGATGTAGTTTTCAATGAGAAGGTGATATACAGTGATCAGCTCAAGATGCTGAATAATTCTGAGTAGGGCAATCTTGATTTGGAAAAGGTTATGATCTAAAATGAGCTTGCGAGTAAAAATCATCACTCACAGGAAAACACAAAAACTGACGTCAGTTAGGTAGAAACTAATGTCGGTTAGGTCAAAATCAATGTCGGTCAGGAAATTGACGTCGACAGTTAGGAGGAATCGACATCGATTGGGTGTAGACCGACATCGATCAGAGATGACCGAGATCGGTCACTGTTAGAAAGAAATTTGGGTGGAAAACAAACAGTTAATGAGTCTCAAACACCCATAAGGAGGTCTGAAAGGGTAAGTAAACCTCCAATTAATTATTCCCATTCTTTATACTATGTGTTGCTCACTAATGGTGGAGAACTAGAAAGTTTTGATGAGGCAATGTAGGTAGAATCTAAGAAACAGTGGGAGCATGGCATGAATGAGGAAATTGATTCCTTGGAAGAGAACCATACGTGGGATTTGGTTGAGTTGCCAGTCGAAAAGAAAACACTGAAAAATAAATGGGTATACAGGTTAAAGGAAGGAGAGAATGGACATATGAGACATAAGGCCATGTTGGTAGTAAAGGGATTTGCACAGAAACTAGGTATTGATTTTGGTAAAAAAATTCTCCTGTAGTAAAGATGACTTCTATTCAGACTGTATTCTCTTTAGTTGCTATTGAGGATTTGCACCTTGAGCAGCTTGATGTTAAGACAACATTTCTTCATGGAGATTTGGATGAAGAGATATATATGGATCAGCTGGAAGGTTTTGAGGTCAAAGGTAAGGAGAAACTTGTGTGCAGATTGAAGAAAATCTTATATGGTCTTAAGCAAGCTCCAAGATAATGGTATTTTAGGTTTGATAGGTTTATGACAGAGCATGGCTTTAGTAAATATCAATCTGACCATTGTGTTTATTTTAACAAATTAGATAATGGTAATTATATTATCCTGTTACTATATGTAGATGATATGCTTGTTGCAGGTTCACACATGCAGGATATTACTGATCTTAAGGTAAAATTAGCTCACACATTTGCCATGAAGGATTTAGGAGCAACAAAGAAAATCCTTGGCATGAGTATTAAGAGAGACAGAAAAAATCACAGTTTGATTTTGTCTCAAGAAGATTATATGAATAAGGTATGGGAGAGGTTCAATATGCAGGATGCAAAACCAATAAGCACACCTATGGCTGGACACTTCAAGTTGAGCAAAGAATAGTGTCCTAAATCACATGATGAGGTTGAGTACATGAGTAGAGTTCCATATGCTTTAGCAGTTGGGAGCTTGATGTATGCAATGGTATGTACTAAACCTGATATTGCCCAAGCAGTGGGAGTTGTCAGCAAGTTTATGGCCAATCCAAGAAAGGAACACTGCAAAGCAGTTCAGTGGATTTTCAGATATCTGAGAGGGACCAGCAGTAGGCATTTATGCTATGGAGGGTAAAAAACTTCTCTACATAGGTATGTAGATTCGGATATGGAAGGTGACTTGGATGGCAGGAGAAGCATCACATGATATGTATTCACTGTTGATGGAACGACGATTAGCTAGAATTCAAAGTTGCGGAAGGTTGTTGCCCTGTCTACTACAGAGGCATAATACATTGCAGTCACAAAGGCTAGCAAGGAAATGATTTGGATGACTCGGTTCATGGAAGAGTTGGGAAAGGAGCAAGAGTGTTGAAGATTATACAGTGATAGTCAATGTGCAATTCATTTGGCAAAGAATTCAGCCTTTCATTCAAGAACCAAACATATACAGCTTAGGTACCACTTCATTAGACATGTATTGGAGGATCGACAGTTGAAGCTGGAAAAGATCTATACGAATAAGAACCCTATTGATATGCTAATAAAGCCGGTAACAAAGGAGAAGTTGAATCTTCATTCAAATTTTGTTGGTCTTTAAGATTGAACTTGAAGAGGGAGAAATAAGCTAGAGGATGATGTTGTACAGGTACAGGTGTAACTGTTTATCTCCAAGTGGGAGATTGTTGAGTTGTGGAGCTAAAAACTTTACTATTGAGCTAGCACAGTAACCGTCATCGGTCATAACCAACTGACATCGATTATGGTCGACCGACATCGGTCATTTTTAGACACAGAACTGATCGACATCGATTAGGGGTTGGTCGACATCGGTCATCTGTAGACCGACACCGACTTTTGTGCATTTCCAAGCATTTCTAGAATTAGATTTGTTCTAATTTTAGGAGAATAGTTGGTTTGCATGTAAAGACTAATTTTAGTCTTGAGTCTATTTTTCTAATTATTGTTTGCTTTGGATCCTATTTAAGGGATCCATGGGGCAGTATTGTAATTAAGAAAAGAGGGAACAACTCAGTAATTGAGTTGGTTGTAATTGATTGAGAGAGAGAGAACTCTTGAGGGAGATTTATTGTACATCTGAGAGGTGTGAGGAGAAAGAGATTTCTTCATTGTATTTCTTTTCGAAAGAGTTTAATACAGATTGTATTGTTTCTCGTATCTCCTATTCTTTGTTGTTTCTGATTTTTAGTTACTTATTACTTATGGTTTAATTCTATGTTGAATTGCTTTTACTAAAGTAATCAATTGTGATCTAGATCCTGACAAACCTTCTCAGTTTTTTTTTTTTGAAATACTTTCATTTAGGATGCATAAATCATCAAACCTTTTCACATAAATTGTACAATGTTTCATTACTTCTTCAGGGATGATTATTTTTCTATCAAAAGTGTCAAATCATGATTGGTGAAATAATCTACAATTTTTGATAATATGTTATTTTTTAGCTTCACTTTTTTACACCAAGTGTCCATGCTACTACACCCAAGGGTTTTCAAGAAAAAAGTAGATCCTTTTTCCATTAAATTTTCTAGTTCTATTTTTTGTTTGTCTAAAATCCCTTGAATATTTCTAAGTATTATTATACCAATCAAATTTAAATCTTGTTTATATGAACTAGGTAAAGTACCACTTTCAAACAAATCAAACACTTTATTAAAATAATCTCAAATGGGTTGTTCCATGAAAATAAGGCATTCTCTATCATGTAGTTGTGTTGAGCAATTCATTTGTGTGAACAAGTGTCTATCTTGTTCATATATTTATTTTTTATTTTTTCCCTATTTCAATATTATTCCAACTTCTTCGTTGGATAAGGTCATGTGCATATCAAAATCTTTCTATAAATGAAGCTTTATAAATTGCTTCAATGGCTTCATTATATTGGTTACATATTTTGTGAACAATATGGATTGGAGTAATTATTTTCAGAAATCTTGCCCTTTTTATAGAACTTTTTTTTTCAATGATGGTGAATTGTATTCATCGTCTAAAATAATTCTCGATTGTGTATTTATGTGTTAACCATCTACAATTTTAAATGTTATGATTTTTCTCTCCATCATATCTTCAATAACTTCTTTTTATTCGATAATACGTTGAGGGTTATTTTGATCAAAATGAATTAAAAAGTATCATTCATTAGAACCTTGTTATGTTTTACGAATAAATGAATTGTAGCATTCACCCCTCTTTCATTCAGAATTCTTATTTTGATATTAGCATCCCCCAATTCACGAGCTCTAAAAGAATGTTCAAGGCCTATTTTCTAGAGGAAATATACCATGTAGAGATTTCACTATGTGTTTGATCCAAATTTTGTGCTAACAAAAATGTATCAACCTTTTGTTCGATTTTATATTTCTTCGATAGTGTGAGTAATTATATAGCCTTTTTCAAATATGTTGCCCTTACTTGTCTTGTTTTCTTTAATATTTTTTCCATCATGATGCAAGGTATCTTAGATACATATTTACATTGTGGAAAGTAGAAGTTGTTTCCCCTTGTTCATGTTTTTATTTCAACATACTCTTTCTCCACCATCTTCCTTTCACCCATCCATCCAAGTCCACCATTTCCACAAGTCCCTTCATCCTAAATCCTGAATTACTAAACATAAATTATAGAAGGTACCTACCAACAATCATGTCATCCATTAGGTCCTCTCTATGGCCTCAATAGAAACATCACATCATCAAAGTCAGTACTAGAATTAACACCAATCTTATCTACAGTAGGATCATGTTCAACACCAAAAGTCAAATCATATTCCTTGTAAGAATCATCAACCTTGATTGATGTTGCACATCATAATGATGCCTACCTTTTTGAGAATAACTCAAATTTAGACATCAACCAATCACAAGGCATATATTTTGATGAAGTCTTAACAAAGATATTACAAGCTTTATCTGTCAAAGATCATCAAGATGGATATGACTCAAATTTTGACGCTTATTTTGCAAAGAGCCTTAGTGATCCTTTTGAGATTATCGAGGACGCTTCCTTTGGAAGCAAAATTAGGTCTCCTAGTAGCTTCTATGAAGATCATGTTTCCCATCACTCATTAATTCACATCATCAATTTTCCCCCACCTTCATCTATCCTTGGCCCTTTTTTTAATACAAATAATCACTACATTACTACCTTTAATCAGAACAAATAGGAACACACATCATTAAATTCCCCTCAGCATGCAATATTGTGTGTCGAATCTATAAGAATCCAAGATCATAATCAACTAATCACGTCAAATAGTCAAGTACATCAAAGTCAAAATTGGCCAAATCAAAAATCAAAATATTTTGCTAGTAAAAACCTCTTTAAGGATCTAGGGGATCGCCAAAGTCAAAATAATCATCATCCAAGTAACCCTGGTGAAGCCCAATATAAGGTATCGAGGGGTAATCAAAGTAAAAAATTGTCATATCAACATGTCATTGTCAAAAGCTTTATGGCCAAAAATATTCCAAATAACCAAATCAAAGAGTGCAAAAGTCAAGGTGTCTTGGATCCTTTAATATCTCTAACGGAACCTCCACCATTTCTAATGGTGTGTGCAATTATTGAAACCCATTTCCACTATCCTTATAGTCACACCATCCATCATAATCATATCACTCATTCACACCCTCTACATCATTATCAAAACCATCCAATCCCATCCATACCATACATCACCTTCCTCGATAACATTGTTTCTTATAGAGGTGATAAAGACATCTAGTCTAGATGTCTGGTGGAGTCTCAATCAAGAGTCAACAAAGGTCACAAGGACATAAATACATCCAACATTGACCACACGATCCTAGTATCACATATCTCCAGAATAGGTGTTGGTTGAAGATCACCAAAATGTTTGCATCTTGCATCTCACACCCATATTCAATAAATTGAGATGTCAAAAGTCAAAAAAGTATATATATATATATATATATATATATATATATATAACATTCGTCCAATGGTGAAAATAGTCTTTTGGTGCCTTGGGCAAGTACCATGATGAAAGCTAGTCTACAGTGTCATGATAAAGTATTCTATTGTCTATAGGTACCTCCACAATTGGGATAAAAAGTCCTTTTGATACACATCATATCCCTTATCAACCCTATTTGCATCACCTTCCAAGAGTCCTTGTCTATCTCATCTATCTACCATCTTAAACATTGTTATCCTTCATGTTTTACACCTTCTTATTATGTCCATATTTTCTTCAAGTCATGATATTGTTAAGGTAGTGAAATATGTCTCGAGAAATGTTCTGAAATCATCTTGACATATCCTCCAATGGTAACCTGGGAAACTAGGTATATGGTCCTTTTACGATGTGGTCATTAGCGATCCCTAGTCCATTATTCTTTAGTCCTCAACACTTTTCTAGTCTCACCCTCATCATTTTTTCATCCCATATAAAATTCCAACCATCCTTATCTTGGTTACTAGGCTTAGTATTCCCTTTGCTAGTAACCCCCTTTGTATAGTGTACACACATATCCAAAAAAGGCCTAACAAATGAACTATTCCAAAAATATTAAAAGTTATAAAATCTAGAAAAATCCAAATGAACATCTAAGTAGTCTTATCTTATGATTTTATTTTCCTATATCCTAAGTCATCTTGTTTCATGTCTTAGCCTTAGAATCATCTTTTCTTCTTACCTTGGCTTAAGTCCTAGACATCCATATCATTATCGTCCTACCTTGTCTTGCGTCCCAATCACCTTATCTCCTAACCTTAATAACCTTATCTTAATCCTAGTCCCTAGTCTATTCCAAGTCCTTATCTATAGCCTTATCCTAATTTACATCACAACCAACTTATTCCAACCCATACCCTAATCATTCATCATGTTGACTCTCATCAGGACAATAGATAAGACACTAATTACAACACATCTCTATGTAGATACTTATGTATGTTGTATGATGTTGTTTGACTTGTTTTCACATCTTTTATCATGTATATATTGGCATATATTTGTTTGCTTATCTATGTTTACCTTCTTTCATTAGTCTTGTATCATGTCTCTTTCATCAAGGGTACAATGAATGAGGATGCTATGATGACACCAAAAACTACAATGATGATTTTAGGTGCCAAAGTTTATTATTTTCACCTTTCATACTTATGAACTTTTATAAAAAAGACACACATATTAAAATATATCTAGGTACATCTTGCCTCGTGCTATATTAACATGGATTGCACAAACTACATGGCTCAAGACATTTTCATTCCACTTTATCCATTAATTCCAATACCAACAACATAAAAACTTAGCCTTATCTCCCTAATCTAATCCATAAAATAGGAAGATCACACCTAGCCATATCATGAAACCAAAAAATATATCACATTATCATCCACAACTTCATTATTAATTATTAAAAAAAACACACACCATAACATTATCTAAATTACATATGAAAATACTACAACAATAATAATACAAATATTTGGTTGTTATACACAACAATTAAACCATAAACTCAAGCTCCTATATCCTTAGTTCATGGCCTAGGAGGTACCCCAATCGATCCTAATGTACCCACAAGCCAGTCACTTCACCTATTTTCCATAGAGCCAACATCTACTAGCTCCCTTCGAGGATAATACTAGATTGAATGGCCAACTTATATGCAATAATAACACACATTAGATGGTAATGATTCTAAATCACCTCCCTAGTTCCATTGGTTGCATCATCTTGTTGCCTTCATGTAGGTTTTTCCATCTCTCGACATCCCTATAGATCTCCTCTATAAAATAAAGGGATACCTCTTGGTCCCATGGGGCCTTGGGTACATCTCCTTGCTCAACACCTTATGCAACAAAATCAATGCATCTTACATTATGTTTGAGGCCTCAACTCTTTTGGTTGTTGTTATCATAGTATCACTTCTGAAAGGTCAATCACTCGATGTAGAGTGTGGAAAACTTGCATGTTCACTTCGTAAATCTGCTCAGGAGGTGGTATTGGCCTATCCTACAACACTCTTTGAGTATTAAACCACCTGTACTTCACCAATTACATGGATGGCTACAAAATAACTTCACTACATATTATCCTCATATGCCTAAGCATTATATAACTCCCACACCTTGTAATTAGTGGTAGTGCCCAATTGGACCTATCATAGGATGGCCCCAAAAGAGGTCATTAACCCCTCATCACAGTGTCACCAGTTACCAAGTGCCATCAAATCATATTTTGGCTACCCTCAACATACTTATCTTTGTAAATAGTGACCCCACATACCCTCAATAATTAACTTATCAACTATTACATATCACATCATCACATCATAATCATTACATGACATATTAAGACCCATCTCATTTTCCCCCATTATTATCATCAAAATCACATACATTATTACATCACATCTATGCTCAACATAACCAGGATTTCAAACAATCACATAACCATACATCACCTATAACATGTTTACGCCAACCAATACCCTCATCCATATATATATATATATATATATATATAATTTTGTGTAAAACACTTACACTCATCCTCCTTGTCAATAACATTGTATTTATATACTATAATTATATACATCTATCCTCCTATTTTTGACATATGATGATACATCCTGACTTATATCCCACCCTGTGGTGGTGGCCTCAGTGATGGGTAAACTGACTAAATTGATGACTGCAAACCTGATGACCTCTCTGATCGATTGATCACCCTGTATGATGGAGCCCTTTATCCTATAAACATTGTCTAATCATATAACGCTCTCCAATATTATATCTCTCGAACCATCCTTTCCACCTAAGTTGTCACATATCCTAATCACAGTGCATCCAATAGTATTTGATCCATATTTATCTCCAACCTAGCCACCTATGCCTCTATCTCTCTCTACTCTAACTATGACTGTAGCTACATATGGTTGGCATGCATCTACTCCACCTATTCTTGCATAGCCTCAATTTATACCTTTCGATGGTTTACCAAATCCCATAATATCATTACTTGTGCCAATACATATGCCATCTATATATCCCTTTGAATAATTTAACCCTACAAGAGTGACACCTAGTATTGTATTCCTACTATCTCCCTTTAATCACTGTTAATCAGTTTGAATAATCCCCAATGACCCTATTATTTTTATTTTTGGACCCCTACCTTCATGATTGGTATACATTCCTTAATTATTGTCTACATCTCCATCTTTAAATCCATTTCAATGCACTTTGAGCCACCATCTTCACCTCCAATGCTTGATCTTCGTATCGCACAAATACAATAACCCATCAAATAGTGCATCTCATGACTTACCTACCCTTTGACTAACATAACTCCATGACTTACAACCTATCTCTCCATGACTTTTATTTCCCTAATGTGGTTTCCCTTACTGTGACTTCTTATGACACAACCTTCATTTCATACTCTATGGCTCCCACCTCTTGCCTATGACCCCCCTCAATATCATGGCCTTATCTCACCCATGCAACCCCTACCCTATGCCTCCATCACTCTTTGGTCTCCTCTCCTCCTGATTTTCTATTAACCTTTCCCTATAATGCAACCTTCATCCCATACCCTATAGATCCCACCTCTCACCTACAACCCCCTTAATCCCATGGCTTTATCTCATCCATGCAACCCCTATCCTATGTCTCCCACACTCTTTGACTTTCTCTCCCTATGATTTTTTATTCCCCTTTCCCTATGATGTATCCCTTATCCCATACCCTATGGCTCCCACCTCTCACCTATACCCCCCTCAATCCTATGGCCTTCTCTCACCCACCTAATCCCTACCTTATGCCTCCCTCACTCTTTGGCCTCCTCTCTGTGTAATTTTATATTCCCCTTTCCCTACAATGCATCTTTCATACCATACCCTATGGTTCTCACCTATGACCCCCTGTATCATGTGGCCTTCTCTCACCCACACAACCCCTACCTTATGCCTCCCTCACTCTTCAACCTCCTCTCCCCATGATTTTCTACTCCCCTTTCCCTATGACTCCCTCACCCAGAAACCTCTACTCACTCGAGTAACTCCTTTTCCCCACTTCCTAAACCTGTAAATTTCCCATTTCTTGCCCACGATCTTCCTAACCGTGGCTTTTTACCCAAATCCCCCACTTTTTACCAACCTGCAGATCCTAAAACCCTAGTTCACCTATAATACAAACATAAATATAACATAACTCCCATAATAAATCCATACCTAGTTTATGTGCTCACCTCGATGTCAATCCAATTGCCCATCCTCCTCACCATTCTGCGTGCCCAGATTTTTCACCATCCACCTAAACTACAACCTCCCTCTCATAACATACTACATAATTTGGCTTTTTCTTCTTTATTTCCATTCCCCATGTCTATATTACACCTTTTATTCTCTTTTCATATTTTTATTACCATCATCTAATATTTCTTGAGTGGCGACTGAGCCTCTGCTAACTTCTTCACCAGTAACCATGCCTTCCTCCTCTAGGTCACTAAGCTTGACACTAATTATGTTGTCCTCAGTTCCCCAAAAGTATTCCTAGTAAATAGACATGAGGATAGATGATGCGTACACCTCCCTATGGATAATTTGAACAGGCTCTTCAACTCTTGCCTCACATATCAGTATAGACTTTGCTATAACCTCTTGTACATCAAACCCCCATAGGTATAGATGTTACTACAACTAATAAAACGTGGCCTCATAGTGATGATGTCCTTTTATCTAAAATCATCTATAGATTTTGATAGATGTACCCCTCTTAAAATTTGGATCATAGTAATAATGACTACCACTTCATTCCTACTACTTCATTTTGTCACCTTGCATCGATCGCTTGGCAACATTCTTCACCTCTTCCAAAGAAACCATCTCCTTTGTCTCAACTCTATATTTTTGGGTGCCTTCTTCTTATTTTAGATTCTTATTTATCCACCTTTCTCACTCCAAAACTATTACTCCCAATGCATATGGGATTATTCGACTTGTAAAACTTTATTGATACTTGGTCTTCTTCACACTTTGTAAGCACCTTGATCACCTGAGCTACCTAAGGTCCACTTGACCATCATCATGTCATCATCATAACTCCCATCTTTCATCAATCAACCTCATCTCCTACCTAATCTGAGTAATCAATCAACTCTCTAAGTTATATTAACACTCAGTTATCCTCAATTCGAGACCCATAGTTCTTCTAAGCATGTGTCCTTATTTGGGATATGTCAAAATCTTGTGGATCTCTTTATCACTCTTTTATTATGGTTGATTTACCCTTGGGATGTATTGATAATCATGACACCATTATTTTTACTCCATGTGCATCTATCTTTACCAAGGGCATTATTGATACCATCAGATTGTAGCTCATTAATTGACAACACTTCACCTCCTCGACCCCTATTTTTTAAATCCAATTCCTTCATTTCCTCCATTCATCATCAAGTCTCATTTTCATCCCATCATTCTTCCCCTTTTGGGAGATCTACATTAGCCTAAGGTCTATTTAGATTATGTAGGCAGTGTTTGGTCATCTATGGTGTCCAAGGATAGCTCAATCATACTACCCGTTTCTTCCCCTTCATCTCCCCATCACTCATATCCACTTGTCAAATGCTTTGAGCTACACCCATCATTTTATTTTGGTCCCAAAAATCTCCCTAACATGTGTCCTTTCTTAGGATACATTGAATGTTTGGGGCCTTGTTTATCTTCTCCTCATATTATCTTAGGTTGCAACTATCCCTAGCATGCTTGGTATACATTGAAAATTTGTAGCCAATGCACCTCAGTTAGTTGTAATTCTCCCTTGCATGCATCATTACTTCGGATATGTCAAATACTTGAGACAAATTCCCCTCAGTTAGGCTCACAGCTCTCCCTGGCATGTGTCCTTACTTGGGATACATCAAAATCTTGCAACCTTTTATCTTATCAACATTCTGTTATGGTTGGATCCCATTTGGGACATGCCAACAACCATGACACCATCATCTTTAATCCAGGTGCATCAATCTTTGCAAAGGGCATAATCAATTTGTAACTCATTGCTCTTGAGAATTTCATTCGATACTCCTTGGTAATTCACACATTCTGACCCCCTTTATCCTTTTTAGCGAACATCTATGTCATCCCTTCCTGTATGTCCCCTCGAGGGGGCATCAAGAGTCTATTAATCTCACTAACATTGATGACCATATTTCATCTTCGAAAGACCATTACTTATTCCAGTCATAATGTTCTTTCAAAGAGGGGCAAATTGTATGCATCTAATTTTTCTCACCCACTTAACTCATCTAATTTCATCTAATTTAATCCATTTAATATAATCTAGTGTCCCCTTTCTACATGCTAACCTCACCCCTCTCACCTTCTAAATTAATTAATTCCTAAAATCCCAAAATAACCAAATTTTGCTATTTTTAAAGTGTTAAAATCATAAATATTCCCTCCACTTTCTAATCACATGCATCTCAAATAAAGTCTAGAAAATTCCAATCTCTAGAACTTTCTCCATTCTAGAGCCATCCTCCATTTAAAATTTGAGAGGGAAATTTCCCCTCCATTTCCCCCTCCAACACCATTATAAATGCAAGATGACCCAAGCATTTGGGTCAATCTAGAATCAGAATGCAAGCCTGTGATGACTCAATCACTCTCCTTCATTAATCTAGTCCTGAGCCTATCATACTTTGTAATCTTACATCCCATTTCAGATATTCAATCTGTCAATTTGGCCTTCAAATAGTATTCTAGAGTTTTTGGAAAGGAGATCAAAAGGGAGCAATATGATGGTAAGAATGTTTTAATTCCAAGATTGATTGCTTCCTCTCTCTAATTCTTTCCATTTGATGATTTATTTAGAACTTGGATTTGGTTAATAGTTCTTTTGTACTTTTAATCTATTTTGTCCAAGTTTCAAGTATTACAAGATGTTTCCCCACACATCTACCAATCAGAGATTTAAACCCAAACTCCTTGTCAACTACAAAAATAGCCTCATTAGAAATTTCCAGAAGAGGAGAGTCATTAGAAAAAATTTGGGGCAATCCCTAATGAAGGTTGGGTCCAAAATAACTTGTATTTTCCCTTCATTTATGAACCTCCCCTTAGTTTAAGCATCAACCACGTCCTCCCCCATGTTGTTCCTAGGAGGTGCTGAAATAGAGATATTACTCCTAACAACCATTGAGGATCAAGCTTGGGGTTAACACGAAGAATAGTTGCTTTACAACAATATAAATAGAAATAAAAAGGGTTTGAATAATTTAGGCACTCAACAAACACTATAAATTTAGAAAACCCTAGATGTTGTCATTACATCATCTTTTGCCCTCCTATCCACAAGTTTGATCTTGAGAAGACCCTCTTTGGTGACAATTGTCTAGCATTTCCCCTCATTCACTGCCTTTTTTCCTTTGTGAATGCCTCCCAGAATAGAGTTAAGTCTTTACTAAATCTTATTGATGTACTCCTTACTTGTTTTCCTACTGTCATTGCTACATAAACCATCACCATCACCATTATTATCGTTGTCTTCATTATCATTGTTGTCCATCTCTTAATCTATATAACCTTATATAACTTAATAAGTTCTAAATTTAACCAAAGAAATTTTAACAAATTCAAAAGGATTCTAATTTATTCTAGTATTTCATCTACTAGTTATTTCTTAATAAAACATTACCTTGATTATATTTTTCATATTTGAAAAACCACTCCCTAAGGGAATCATATGAAAAGAAGCACCAAAGTCAATTAACCATGCATCATGACATAAGTGTGTACTTGAAGATGTCAAGTATACATATCTATAGATCTTTGTTTCTATGGAAGAGACATTATTAGGTTCCTTATCTTTTTCAACCTTTTTGAATCTGCATTGCTTCTTAAAGTATCTAGTTTTATAGCAGTTCCAACATTTCTTCACAAGTCTTTCTAGAGATTTAGTTTTACCTCTAGACTTCAATTGTCTATCCATCGACCTATTATTATTTATTTATCAAGGACAACCTCTCATAAACAATGGATGTTTTTAGATGATCATTTATATATTTTCACGACATTGCTTCTTATAACAAGGATGGGACTGCATCCTAAATTTTTAATGTAAGTGCAATACTACTAATGGCAATAACAATATTATCTCAAAAATCTGGGAAAGAACAAAATAAAGTTATACATTTATCTTCATCCATTTTTAATC
The DNA here is from genome assembly GCA_037957365.1 of Torreya grandis. NCBI lineage: Eukaryota > Viridiplantae > Streptophyta > Pinopsida > Cupressales > Taxaceae > Torreya > Torreya grandis. The sequence goes on from JARHVA010000207.1 coordinate 3,852,235, forward strand.
TCAAATTAGGTTAACTAATCTCCCGTAGTGTTAAAATCATTCAGATGCTTTGCCATGAAGTTTCCATCATTTATCCTAAGAGTATAAATTCCTTCAAAGAAATAATTTGCTTATAAAAGACCTTGTTTGATAGAAATTCCCAACCTTATCCCATATATCCTTAGTGTTTGCTTCTCCTAAGACATTCAACAACATTGAATCTAAAAGTCACAACCTAATTGAACCCTTTTCCTTCTTATCCATCTTCTCCCAATCTTGTGTCTTCATACTAGTGGGTTCTTTTCTTGATACAACCCACTAATCTCAATCCACAAGTAGATCCCTCATCTTAAGTTTATATAACTCAAAGTGTTGTCCATTAAATTTTTCTCTCTATCCTTAAGTTGCTCATGAGTTTTCTTCACACAAGATTTAAAATTGCAAAGCTCCCACTCAAAACAAAGGTTTAACATTAGACCAAATGCCCTTGCTCTTTAAAAATTAGCTAAACCCTATATTTGATATCAAATGAAGAGAAAAATTATACCTATAGACCTATGCACGAGAAGGAATGCAAAAAAAACCCTTAATATATTAAAAAAGAAAAAGATACACTCATAATATACAAAAGATAACTAACTTGGAACCCTAGAAAAAACATCACTTATTATATTAAGTCAACCATTTATAATATAATAAGGTATTCATTTGCAGTATGTTTAACCCTAATCTATATGCATGTATATATAGGCACATGCGAGCCAATGTCCCCCGTACCTACTGACTAGGACAATACTTAGACCCCCACATCATGTTAGAAAGTACAATCTAAAGGGTATAATCATGTAAAGTATATAATACATTTCTGACATTATCCCAAAGAATAGAACCATTGTCCCATGAAAGACCCTTAAGATGCCTCTCCTATGTTTGTTGTCATTTTCTCCACCAATAGACTCACCAACATCTAAAAATGGTAGCTCTTATGGACAACTTATTAAATAAACAAATCTCTGCCCAAAGGGCGAGGGATTGTATTTTAAACAATAAATGTTCTATAGATGAAAAAACTTGCAAGAGCTTAATTACATTCATAATATGATAAGGGGGAAGGCCCCCTCCCTAAAACATAATGACATAAATGTGCAAGACACTCCACATGCAAATTTTGGTTACTATGAAAATTGCTTGGTATTTTAGATTTCTCTTATGTACCTAATGAAATAAAGAAAAAAGAAATAATATTGTGGATTTAACATTCACTCAAAACATTTACTTTATGATGGTGGTTGTCTAAAAATTTCAAGTGCAATTCTTAACGATGCCAAAAGTGACATGAGATGTGTGTAACACCCTCCTCGACATTATTGAAAACATGTCACAAATACCACTATGAGTTATGAGCTAGACTTTTACATTAAAAATCAAGTATAAATATGTTCAAGAGTCAATGTGAAAAGCCCTATACATAACACATACATAAACATATGAGAATATATGATTCCAATATACAACAATAGACATGAAGATTACACCTAGAATTAATCTTCTCATAATTTTGTGTTAAATACACAAAATTGGGTCTCAACAAGAGCCAATTTACTACCCTAGGTTCACCAACTCTTTCAAACCCAATAAGAGTTGATTTATTAATTCAAGAACATCGGCTTTAGCATGAATAATTATCAACCTCAAGTCCAACTCTAAAATGTTCAAGGAAAGAAATGTACTAGGCTGGCCACCTTGAAATGCCAATGCAACCCACTGAATAATTGTTTACATGTGTAGATATAGAAGACCTCCTCAACACACAGAATACATGATACAAAGAATGTTTTGTCAATAAACATATTGACCTCAAGACATGGAGTACAATAAGGTCTTTATATACAAGATTGTAAGGCATTCAAACAATATAATATGAATTTATATAGGGTAATGTAAATAATGTGTGCACTAATAAACTAGATGAATTGTTTTGTTTTCTAAGGTTTTGTCCATATTGGCAAAGATGAATGGTGTTGTATGATCCTCCTCACCACCCTCACAATGGATGCATGGTTTTATACTATGTTACAAGAAATGAGAAATAAGCAAATGTGATGGCAATGGAAAGATGATGAGAAATACAATTGAGAGAGTTTACACATTGGAAATGGATCTTACTTGCAATTTATATATAAATTCATCTAAATTAAACCTCGAAGCATTAATTATTAATTAAATTAGTAAAAAGACATTAAACAAAATTAATTTGCATTGTTGTTGAGATGATCAAGGCAATGACTCCATTAATTACAAGGCATTTGGCTAGTTGAAGTGCAATTGAAACCATTAAAATTAAAAAATATATTTGCATTAAAAATTTAACAATGCAGCAAACATGGTGTTGAACTAGTTAAAACAAAATCTTTATTAAACGGCTACAAGAATGGTAGTTTCTAGTTGCTTTATCACCTATAAATCTGAGTCATAAAACTCAACACTTGTTTAATTTGTTGAAATTCAATAATTTTCAAACTTTAAAAACCTTGACCATTCACTTTTTTGTTTTTAATGACAATTGCCATTATGGTTGCATTGCAATGCAAGTATTCTTGTTTATAATGGCATCCCCATTGCATTATTATTTCAATACATATTAATATGAAATAAGAACAATTCATTGCATTTCTTACTACAAAGGTTTTATAAAGGAATATTAAGAAATTCATGTTCATTGCCTATTTCCAAACTAACTTTTACAACTAATATTGGTATTTCTACACATAACACTTAAGAATATGTTGCCCTCCACAACTTTTCTTACACTCAATTTGATTCCCCAATTTGGAAGATCCAAGGGAAGGAAGTGTAAAGTCTTACTCAAGTTTAGCATCAAATGCAAATAGAAAACAATCCAAATAGTCTTCATCATAAAGTGCTTGGGCTTAGGATAATCTCAAGAAGCTTTGACAAATGTAAAACAAATATAAGAAACATTCATTAATGTAACAAATCAAATCAAGAGGTTCTCATAATGCATAAGCAAATTCATTATAATTTAAAATAAATAAATAAAATCAATAACCATTAAATAAACCAAATGGTTAATCAACAAGAACAAAGACTACACTATAACTTCCAAACAAATAAAATGGTATTAACATAGCCTCTCCCACACCCTATACATAGTACTTAACAAATCATGACATAAGTGTAACATATACCACCCTCATGCCTAATATCCAACAATAAAAAAATACTAGTACAACATTTCAATATACTCATTAACAAGAAGTCACTCCATCATCTAATGATATAAAAAAAAAATGGTCAAAAAGTTAAAACATCAACATAATATTACACTTTAAACTATATAAATTTCAAAAAATATATAAATTTTACCAAATAATGTGGGGCATTACAATGTGGACTCTTCCTCGTGAAAGCTTCCTCTAATGTCTCCCCCAATTTAAACAAAGCTACTATAATTCATACAAATTGCTCAAACCACCCAAAAACTAAAATAAGTAAATATTACCCAAACATAAAAGTTCACCAAAGTTTAAAAGTACACATCATACTCCTAACAATTTAAAAAATACTTTAAATTCATATCCAAAATGAAAAATTCATTATAAAATTATAAAATTTAAAAATATGTATTACATTCCAACAATACAAATTTATTTAAATATAAAAAGTATTAAAGATTACTTATAATCTATCTTATTAATTTAGATGATTAAAATATGTAATATTTTACACAATATAAATAGAAATTGACATTTGGTAAAAATACAAAAATTTCAAATCATTGATATGATCCAACTTCACAAATTATGACATAATATTTGTCACGATACATGGAATAATATTACAGTAAAATAATAATTTTCTTTGATATTCTAAATCCTGACATAGATGTTGAAATGCCAAATAACTTATTTACTAGTGCCATGAAACCTGAACACTACCGACATGGAGTGAGCTTTCATTTCTGAATGTCTTCAACATCCATAAATGCAACCCTTGAGCTTTAAAAGACAGCGTCACAAAATACAAAACCATAAATGCCACATATTTTTAAAAGCAACAAATAATTGACAAATTTGCAGCAATCACTTCAAACCATCTATGCTTCCATTGCTGTAATAAAGACATACGTATTTTTTTTATTTTACTGAAATAGACACAGTTGCATGGAATTACTTAGGGTCAAACTATAGATCCAAAATTACAAAGATTGTTATCTGTTAGGCTTCCTCCGGAGGAACGGAACGAGAACACTGAGGTAGGGTTTCAAAACACCAGTAGGAAAAAATGACATAAAATCTAACCGCCGAAGCCGTAAAGTGTCCTGCCCTGTCGCTTGAGAGCATACACCACATCCATAGCTGTCACCGTCTTGCGGCGTGCATGCTCTGTGTAGGTCACCGCGTCCCTGATCACATTCTCCAGAAATATCTTCAAAACTCCTCTGGTTTCTTCATAGATCAGTCCGCTTATACGCTTGACGCCTCCCCTCCTGGCAAGACGTCTGATGGCGGGCTTGGTGATGCCCTGGATATTATCGCGGAGGACTTTCCTGTGCCTCTTGGCGCCCCCTTTGCCCAAACCCTTGCCGCCTTTCCCTCGCCCAGACATTTTTTGCACAGAAAAAGATATCGCAAAGAAAAACCCCGCTCCTTCAACGAATTCAAATCTAAACTACAACCCTTTCAATATATCTTATATTTTAGATCTTTACAAATGCTGCATCCTCCTTAACTTCCAGTCACACCTCTCGACAGATAGATAGAAGCGAGACGTTACCTTTTCCAACTTCTACAAAAGAAAGAATATGTCCAGAAATGCTTCTTTATAAGAAGACTCTGGCAAAGTATTATATAGAGTCCACTACTTTTTCACTAAAATGCCCCTTTCCTTCTGCCAACGTTTCTTTCAGATAATTATGCCCATACGAGACATTGATGCCATCTTTCTGCAATCTACAACCAACAATTTCTAAAACCAGAGGAATTCCACCGCAAATTTCCACTACCCCATCTGCGTCCACGTTATTCTCAAAACTTGCTTGGGCACTCCGTGAAGCTTTGTTGCAGAGAAGCCTTTTGGCCTCTGAGCTTGGAAGATAATCTACGGAATGGGCATGGCGTTGAATGGACATGTCAGTCTTATGAACTTCTTGTCTGCAGACTGCCCACAATAGAAGAATGGCAGCCACTTTTACACTTTGATACTTTCATATTTTGAACCAGCGGGGGCACATGTAGATATTTATTTACGCCATTCATGGAGAGAGAATACGAGGTGGGGTTAATTTTAGGTATTTTTTTTAAAGCTGATTGTGACGTTCATAGTGATTGGTAGAGAGAGACTGTACGCATCTAAAAACATCAGACGCGGGCATCTAAAACACCCTACGCGTCTCAATTTTAAATACATTGTGGGCAAACAGCAGATTGTTTTTTTAAAGTTGATTGTTACATCTTTAATGATAGATAGAGATAGAATGTGACCATCCAAAACACTCCACCTTTTATAGCATTAAGGAGTTTGACCAATTTTAAATATTTTTAAAGAGTTGATTATTACATCCAAATAATTCATTGAGATAGAATGTAGGCATTTAAAACACCCCTCTTTCATATTGTTAATAAGTAGAGGTCAAATTTATACTTTTTAACGTTGATTAGAGATAGAAAGCTGGTTTAAAGATCCAAGTAATGTTGGAAGGGATTGTTTAGTAGGATATTTTTTGGTGAGATAATTTGGTGCTTAGTGCAAAAGATTAACATTGAATGAAATTTAAAGATTGAGGATGCAAATCATATAAAACTAATGGACCTCAAGCACTCTACAAAGGGAACAATCCCTAAGGTTCTTTAGGCTTTCTTATACTCCTCCTACTCATGGGAGAAGTTTCAATCTCATCCTCCTCTTCCCCGTCCCCGTCTATATAACAGTCCCTTAAAGACCTGGTTGTCATGTAATCCTCATGTATGTTGCTCAAACCCTTTCCACTCTTTCTGGGCGGTAACACAAAGCTTAACGCATCATTCAACTTTTTAATGAAGTATTAATAAAGATATTACAAGCTTTATTTGTCAAAGATCATCAAGATGGATATGACTCAACTTTTGATGCTTATTTTGCAAAGAGCCTTAGTGATCCTTTTGAGATTATCAAGGACGCTTCCTTTGGCATCAAAACTAGGTCTCCTAGTAGCTTCTATGAAGATCATGTTTCCCATCACTCATTAATTCACATCATCAATTTGCCCCCACCTTCATCTATCATTGGCCCTTTTTTTAGTACGAATAATCACTACATTACTACCTTTAATCAGATCAAACATGAACACACATCATTAGATTCCCCTCAGCATGCAATACCGTGTGTCGAATCTATAAGGATCCAAGATCATAATCAACTAATCATGTCATAGTCGAGTACATCAAAGTCAAAATGAGCCTCAAAATTGGCCAAATCAAAAATCAAAATCTTCCGCTAGTGAAAACCTCTTTGAGGATCTAGGGGATCGCCAAAGTCAAAATAATCATCATCCAAGTAACCTTGGTGAAGCCCAATATCAGGTACCGAGGGGTAGTCAAAGTAAAAAATTGTCATATCAACATGTCATTGTCAAAAGCTATATGGCCAAAAATATTCCAAATAACCAAATCAAAGAGTGCAAAAGTCAATGTGTCTTGGATCCTTTAATATCTCTAACGGAACCTCCACCATGTCTAATGGTGTGTGCAATTGTTGAACCCCATTTCCAATATCCTTCTAGTCACACCATCCATCATAATCATATCACTCATTCACACCCTCTACATCATTATCAAAACCATCCAATCCCATCCATACCATACATCACCCTCCTTGACAACATTGTTTCTTGTAGAGGTGATAAAGACACCTAGTCTAGATGTTTGGTGGACTCTCAATCAAGAGTCAAAAAAGGTCACAAGGACATAAATACATCCAACATTGACCACACGATCCAAGTATCACATATCTCAAAAATAGGTGTTGGCTAAAGATCACAAAAATGTTTGCATCTTGCATCTTACACCCATATTCAATAAATTGAGATGTCAAAAGTCAAAAAAGTATATATATATATATATATATAACATTCATCCAATGGTGAAAATAGTCTTTTGGTGCCTTGGGCAAGTACCATGATGAAAGCTAGTCTCAAGTGTCATGATAAAGTATTCTATTGTCTGTAGGTACCTCCACAATTGGGATAAAAAGTCCATTTCATCCACATCATATCCCTTATCAACCCTATTTGAATCACCTTCCAAGCATCCTTGTCTATCTCATCTATCTACCATCTTAAACATTATTATTCTTCATGTTTTACACCTTATTATGTCCATATTTTCTTCCAGTCATGATATTATTAAGGCAGTGAAATATGTCTTGATAAATGTTTTAAAATCATCTTGACATATCCTCCAATGGTAACTTGGGAAACTAGGTATATGGTTCTTTTACGATGTGGTCATTAGCGATCCCTGGTCCATTCTTCTTTAGTCCTCAACACCTTTCTAGCCTCACCCTCATTATTTTTTCATCCCATATAAAACTCCAACCATCCTTATCTTGGTTATTAGGCTTAGTATTCCCTTTGCTAGTAACCCCCTTTATATAGTGTACACACATATCCAAAAAAGCCCTAACAAATGAAATATTCCAAAAATCTTTAAAATTATAAAATCTAGAAAAATCCAAATGAATATCTAAGTAGTCTTATCTTATGATTTTATTTTCCTATATTCTAAGTCATCTTGTTTCATGTCTTAGCCTTAGAATCATCTTTTCTTCTTACCTTGGCTTATGTCCTACACATCCATATCATTATCGTCCTACCTTGTCTTACGTCCCAATCATCTTATCTCCTAACCTTAATAACCTTATCCTAATCCTAATCCCTAGTCTATTCCAAGTCCTTATCTATAGCCTTATCTAAATTTACATCACAACCAACTTATTCCAACACATACCCTGATCATTCATCCTGTTGACTCTCATCAGGACAATAGATAAGACACTAATTACAACGCATCTCTATGTAGATACTTATGTATGTTACTTGTATGAAATATGTTGTTTGACTTGTTTTCACATCTTTTATCATGTATATATAGGTATATATATTTTTGCTTGTCTATGTTTATCTTCTTTTATTAGTCTTTTAATTAGTCTTGCATCATGTCTCTTTCATCAAGGGTACAATGAATGAGGATGCTATGATGACACCAAAAACTACAATGATGATTTTAGTTGCCAAAGTTTGTTATTTGCACCTTTCATACTTATGCACTTTTATAAAAAAGATACCCATATTAAAATATATCTAGGTACATCTTGCCTCGTGCTACATTAACATGGATTGCACAAACTACATGGCTCAAGACATTCTCATTCCACTTTATCCATTAATTCCAATACCAACAACATACAAACTTAGCCTTATCTCCCTAACCTAATCCATCAAGTAGGAAGATCACACCTAGCCATACCATGAAACCAAAAAAAATATCATATTATCATCCATAACTTCATTATTCATTATTAAAAATAACACACACCATAACATTATCTAAATTACATATGAAAATACTACAACAATAATAATACAAATATTTGGTTGTTATACACAACCATTAAACCATCAACTCAAGCCCCTATATCCTTAGTTCATGGCCTAGGAGGTACCCTGATCGATCCTAATGTATCCACAAGCCAGTCACTTCACCTATTTTCCATAGAGCCAATATCTACCAGCTCCCTTCAAGGATAATACTAGATTGAATGGCCAACTTATCTGCAATAATATCACACATTAGATGGTAATGATTCTAAATCACCTCCCTGGTTCCATTGGATGCATCATCTTGTTGCGTTCATGTAGGTTTTGCCATCTCTCGACATCCCTATAGATCTCCTCTACAAAATAAAGGGACACCTCTAGGTCCCATGGGGCTTTGGGTACATCTCCTTGCTCAACACCTTATGCAGCAAAATTAGTGCATCTTACATTACGGCTGAGGCCTCAACTCGTTTGGTTGTTGTTATCATAGTATCACTTCTAAAAGGTCAATCACTCGATGTAGAGTGTGGAAAACTTGCATGTTCACTTCGTAAATCTGCTCAGGTGGTGGTATTGGCCTATCCTATAACATTTTTTGAGTATTAAACCACCTATACTTCACCAATTACATGGATGGCTACAAAATAATTTCACTACATATTATCCTCATATGCCTGAGCATTATATAACTCCCACACCTTGTAATTAGTGGTAGTGCTTGATTGGACCTATCATAAGATGGCCCCAAAAGAGGTCATTGACCCCTCATCACAGTGTCACCAGTCACCAAGTGCCATCAAATCATCTTTTGGCTACCCTCAACATACTTATCTTCGTAAATAGTGACCCCACATACCCTCAATAATTAACTTATCAACTATTACATATCACATCATCACATCATAATCATTACATGACATATTAAGACCCATCCCATTTTTCCCCATTATTATCATCAAAATCACATACATTATTACATCATATGACATCACATCTATGCTCAACATAACCATGATTTCAAACAATCACATAACCATACATCACCTATAACATGTTTACGCCAACCAATACCCTCATCCATATATATATATATATATATATATATATATAAAACACTTACACTCATCCTCCTTGTCAATAACATCATATTTATATATTATAATTATATACACCTATCCTCCTATATTTGACATATGATGACACATCTTGAATTATATCCCACCCTGTGGTGGTCACCTCAGTGATGGGTAAACTGACCAAATTGATGCCTGCAAACCTGATGACCTCTCTAATCGATTGATCACCCTGTACAATGAAGCCCTTTATCCTACTAACATTGCCTGATCATATAACACTCTCCAATATTACATCTCTTGAACCATCCTTTCCACCTAATTTGTCACATATCCTAATCACTGTGCATCCAATAGTATTTGATCCATATTTATCTCCAACCTAGCCACCCATGCCTCTATCTCTCTCTGCTCTAACTATGACTGTAGCTACATATGGTTGGCATGCATATGCTCCACCTATTCTTGCACAGCCTCAATTTGTACCTCTTGATGGTTTACCTAATCCCACAATATCATTACTTGTGCCACTACATCTGCCATTTATATATCCCTTTGAATAATTTAACCCTACAAGAGTGACACCTAGTATTGTATTCCTACTATCTCCCTTCGATCACAGTTAATCAGTTTGAATAATCCCCAATGACCCTATTGTTTTTATTTTTTCTCCCTTACCTTCATGATTGGTATACATTCCTTAATTATTGCCTACATCTCCATCTTTAAATCCATTTCAATGCATTTTGAGCAACCATCTTCACCTCCAATGTTTGATCTTCCTATCGCACAAATATAATAACCCATAAAATAGTGCATCTCATGACTTACCTACACTTTGACTAACATAACTCCATGACTTATAACCTATCTCTCCACAACCTTTATTTCCCAAATGTGGTTTCCATTACTATGACTTCCTATGACACAACCTTCATTTCATACCCTACGGCTCCCACCTCTTGCTTATGACCCCCATCAATATCGTGGCCTTATCTCACCCATGCAACCCCTACCCTATGCCTCCATCACTCTTTGGTCTCCTCTCCTCCTGATTTTCTATTAACCTTTCGCTATAATGCAACCTTCATCCCATACCCTATAGATCCCACCTCTCACCTACAACCCCATTAATCCCATGGCTTTATCTCATCCATGCAACCCCTATCCTATGTCTCACACACTCTTTGACTTCCTCTCCCTATGATTTTTTATTCCCCTTTCCTTATGGTGTATCCCTTATCCCATACCCTATGGCTCCCACCTCTCACCTATACCCCCCTCAATCCTATGGCCTTCTCTCACCCACATAATCCCTACCCTATGCCTCCCTCACTCTTTGGTCTCCTCTCTATGTAATTTTATATTCCCCTTTCCCTACAATGCACCTTTTATACCATACCCTATGGTTCTCACCTATGACCCCCTATATCATGTGGCCTTCTCTCACCCACACAACCCCTACCTTATGCCTCCCTCACTCTTTGACCTCCTCTCCCCATGATTTTATACTCCCCTTTCCCTATGACTCCCTCACCCAAAAACCTCTACTCACTCAAGTAACTCCTTTTCCCCACTTCCTAAACCTGTAAATGTCCCATTTGCAACTCACGATCTTCCAAACCATGGCTTTTTACCCAAATCCCCCACTTTTTACCAACCTGTAGCTCCCAAAACCCTATTTCACGTATAATACAAACATAAATATAACACAATTCCCATAATAAATCCATACCTAGTTTATGTGCTCACCTCGATGCCGATCCAATTTCCCATCCGCCTCACCATTCTGCGTGCCCAAATTTTTCACCATCCACCTAAAATACAACCTCCCTCTCATAACATACTACATAATTTGGCTTTTTCTTCTTTATTTCAATGCCCCATGTCTATATTACACCTTTTATTCTCTTTTCATATTTTTATTACCATCATCTAATATTTCTTGAGTGGCGACTGAGCCTCCGTTACCTTCTTCACCAATAACCATGCCTTCCTCCTCTGGGTCACTGAGCTTCACACTAATTATGTTCTCCTTAGTTCCCCACAAAGATTCCTAATAAATAGACATGAGGATAGATGATGCGTACACCTCCCTATGGATAACTTGAACAGGCTCTTCAACTCCTGCCTCACATATCAGTATAGACTTTGTTATAACCTCTTGTACATCAAAACCCCATAGGTATAGATGTTACCTACAACCAATAAAACTTGGCCTCATAGTGATGATGCCCTTTTATCTAAAATCCTCTATAGATCTTGATAGATGTCCCCCTCTTAAATTTGGGCTCATTGTAATAACTACTACCACTTCACTCCTACTACATTTTGTCACCTTACATCGACCGCCTGGCAACATTCTTCACCTCTTCCAAAGAAACCATCTCCTTTGTCTCAAATCTATATTTTTGGGTGCCTTCTTCTTATTTTAGATTCTTATTTATCCACCTTTCTCACTCCAAAACTATTACTCCCAATGCATATGGGATTATTCGACTCATAAAACTTTATTGATACTTGGTCTTCTTCACACTTTATAAGCACCTCGATCACCTGAGCTACCTAAGGTCCACTTGACCATCATCAGGTCATCATCATATCTCCCATCCTTCATTAGTCAAACTCATCTCCTACCTAATCTGAGTAATCAATCACCTCTCTAAGTTATATTAACACTCAGTTATCCTCAATTCGAGACCCATAGTTCTTCTAAGCATGTGTCCTTATTTCGGATATGTCAAAATCTTATGGATCTCTTTATCACTCTTTTATTATGGTTGATTTACCCTTGGGATGTATCGACAATCATGACACCATTATTTTTACTCCCTGTGCATCTATCTTACCAAGGGCATTATTGATAACATAAAATTACAGGTCATCAATTGACAACACTTCACCTCCTCGACCCCTATTTTTTACATCCAATTCCTTCATTTCCTCCATTCATCATCAAGTGTCATTTTCATCCCATCATTCTTCCCCTTTTTGGAGACCTACATTAGCCTGAGGTCTATTTAGACTATGTAGGCAGTGCTTGGTCATCTATGGTGTCCAAGGATAGCTCAAACATACTACCCATTTCCTCCCCTTCATCTCCTCAACACTCAATCTCCACTTGTAAAATGCTTTGAGCTACACCCATCATTTTATTTTGGTCCCACAAATCTCCCTAACATGTGCCCTTTCTTAGGATACATTGAATGTTTGGGGCCTTGTTTATCTTCTCCTCATCTTATCTTAGGTTGAAACTCTCCCTTGCATGCTTGGTATACATTGAAAGTTTGTAGCCAATACACCTCAGTTAGGTTGTAATTCTCCCTTACATGCATCATTGCTTGGGATATGTCAAAAACTTTAAACAAATTCCCCTTAGTTAGGCTCACACCTCTCCCTGGCATGTGTCCTTACTTGGGATACATCAAAATCTTGCAACCTTTTATCTTATCAACATCCTATTATGGTTGGATCCCATTTGGGACATGTCAACAACCATGACACCATCGTCTTTAATCCATGTGCATCGATCTTTGCAAAGGGAATAGTCAATTTGTAACTCATTGCTCTTGAGAATTTCATCTGATACTCCTTGGTAATTCACACATTCTGACCCCCTTTATCCTTTTTAGGGAACATCTATGTCATCCCTTCCTGCATGTCCCCTCGAGGGGGCATCAAGAGTCTATTAATCTCATTAACATCGATGACCATATTTCATCTTCGAAAGACCATTACTTATTCTAGTCACAATGCTCTTTCAAAGAGGGGCAAAATGTATGCATCTAATTTTGCTCACCCACTTAACTCATCTAATTTAATCCATTTAATTTAATCCCATGTCCCCTTTCTACATGCTAACCTCACCCCTCTCACCTTATAAATTAATTAATTCCTAAAATCCCAAAATAACCAAATTTTGCTATTTTTAAAGTGTTAAAATCATAAATATTCCCTCCACTTTCTAATCACATGCATCTCAAATAAAGTCTAGATAATTCCAATCTCTAGAACTTTATCCATTCTAGAGCCATCCTCCATTTAAAATTTGAGAGGGAAATTTCCCCTCCATTTTCCCCTCCAACACCTTTATAAATGCAAGATGACCCAAGCATTTGGGTCAATCTAGAATCAGAATGCAAGCCTGTGATGACTCAATCACTCTCCTCCATTAATCTAGTCTTGAGCCTATCATACTTTGTAATCTTACATCCCATTTTAGATATTCACTCTGTCAATTTGGCCTTCAAATACTTTTCTAGAGTTTTTGGAAAGGAGATCAAAAGGGAGCAATATGATGGTAAGATTGTTTCAATTCCAAGATTGATTGCTTCCTCTCTCTAATTCTTTCCATTTGATGATTTATTTAGAACTTGGATTTGGTTAATAGTTCTTTTGTACTTTTAATCTATTTTTTCCAAGTTTCAGGTAGTACAAGATGTTTCCCCACACATCTGCCAATCATAGATTTAAACCCAAACTGCTTGTCAACTACAGAAATAGCCTCATTAGAAATTTCCAGAAGAGGAAAGTCATTAGAAAATTTTTGGGGCACATCCCTAATGAAGGTTGGGTCCAAAATAACTTGTATTTGCCCTTCATTTGTGAACCTCCCCTTAGTTTAAGCATCAACCACGTCCTCCCCCATGTTGTTCCTAGGAGGTGCTAAAATAGAGATATTACTCCTAACAACCATTGAGGATCAAGCTTGGGGTTAACAGGAAGAATAGTTGCTTTACAAAAATATAAATAGAAATAAAAAGGGTTTGAAAAATTTAGGCACTCAACAAACACTATAAATTTAGAAAACCCTAGCTGTTGTCATTACATCATCTTCTGCCCTCCTATCTACAATTTTGATCCTGAGAAGACCCTCTTTGGTGATAATTGTCTAGCATTGCCCCTCATTCACTGCCTTTTTTCCTTTGTGAATGCCTCCCAGAATAGAGTTGAGTCTTTACTAAATTTTATTGATGTACTCCTTACTTGTTTTCCTACTGTCATTGCTACATAAACCGTCACCATCACCATTATTATCGTTGTCTTCATTATCATTGTTGTCCATCTCTCAATCTCTATAACCTTATATAACTTAATAAGTTCTAAATTTAACCAAAGAAATTTTAACAAATTCAAAAGGATTGTAATTTATTCTAGCATTTCATCTACACCCTATGATTTTATATGACTAGTTATTTCTTAATAAAACATTACCTTGATTATATTTTCATATTTGAAAAACCACTCCCTAAGCGAGTCATATGAAAAGAAGCACCAAAGTCAATTAACCATGCATCATGACATAAGTGTGTACTTGAAGATGACAAGTATACATCTCTATAGATCTTTGTTTCTATGGAAGAGACATTATTAGGTTCCTTATCTTTTTCAACCTTTTTGAATCTGCATTGCTTCTTAAAGTATCTAGTTTTACAACAGTTCCAACATTTATTCACAAGTCTTTCTAGAGATTTAGTTTTACCTCTAGACTTCAATTGTCTATCCATCGACCTATTATTATTTGTTTATCAAGGACAACCTCATAAACAATGGATGTTTTTAGATGATCATTTATATATTTTCACCACATTACTTCTTATAACAAGGATGTGACTGCATCCTAAATTTTTAATGTAAGTGCAATAATACCAATGGCAATAACAATATTATCTCAGGAATCTGGGAAAGAACAAAATAAAGTTATACATTTATCTTCATCCATTTTTAATCTCAAATTAGGTTAACTAATCTCCCGTAGTGTTAAAATCATTCAGATGCTTTGCCATGAAGTTTCCATCATTTATCCTAAGAGAATATAAATTCTTTCAAAGAAATAATTTGCTTATAAAAGACCTTGTTTGATAGAAATTCCCAACCTTATCCCATATATCCTTAGTGTTTGCTTCTCCTAAGACATTCAACAACAATGAATCTAAAAGTCACAACCTAATTGAACCCTTTTCCTTCTTATCCATCTTCTCCCAATCTTGTGCCTTCATACTAGTGGGTTCTTTTCTTGATACAACCCACTGATCTCAATCCACAAGTAGATCCCTCATCTTAAGCTTATATAACTCAAAGTGTTGGCCATTAAATTTCTCTCTATCCTTAAGTTGTTCATGAGTTTTCTTCACACAAGATTTAAAATTGCAAAGCTCCCACTCAAAACAAAGGTTTAACATTAGACCAAATGCCATTGCTCTTTAAAAACTAGCTAAACCCTATCTTTGATATCAAATGAAGATAAAAATAATACCAATAGACCTATGCACGAGAAGCAATGCAAAAAAAATCCTTGATATATTAAAAAAGAAAATGATACACTCATAATATACAAAAGATAACTAACTTGCAAAACCTAGAAAAAACATCACTTATTATATTAAGTCAACCATTTATAATATAATAAGGTATTCGTTTGTAGTATGTTTAACCCTAATCTATATGCATCTATATATAGGCACATGCGAGCCAATGTCCCTCGTACCTACTGACTGGGACAATACTTAGACCCCCACATCATGTTAGAAAGTACAATCTAAAGGATATAAATCATGTAAAGTATATAATACATTTCTAACATTATCCCAAAGAATAGAACCATTGTCTCATGAAAGACCCTTAAGATGCCTCTCCTATGTTTGTTGTCATTTTTTCCACCAATAGACTCACCAACATCTAAAAATGGTAGCTCTTATGGGCAACTTATTAAATAAACAAATCTCTGCCCAAAGGGTGAGGGATTGTATTGTGAACAATAAATGTTCTATAGATGAAAAAAATTGCAAGAGCTTAATTAAATTCATAATATGATAAAGGGGAAGGCCCCATCCCGAAAACATAATGACATAAATGTGCAAGACACTCCACATGCAAATTTTGGTTACTATGAAAATTGCTTGGTATTTTAGATTTCTCTTATGTACCTAATGAAATAAAGAAATAATATTGTGGATTTAACATTCACTCAAAACATTTGCTTTATGATTGTGGTCGTCTAAAAATTTCAAGTGCAATTCTTAACGATGCCAAAAGTGACATGAGATGTGTGTAACACCCTCCTCGACGTTATTGAAAACATGTCACAAATACCACTATGAGTTATGAGCTAGACTTTTAAATTAAAAATTAAGTATAAATATGTTCAAGAGTCAATGTGAAAAGCCCTATACATAACACATACGTAAACATATGAGAATATATGATTCCAATGTACAAAATAGACATGAAGATTTCACCTAAAATTAATCTTCTCATAATTTTGTGTTAAATACACAAAATTGGGTCTCATCAAGAGCCAATTTACTACCCTAGGTTCACCAACTCTTTCAAACCCAATAAGAGTTGATTTATTAATTCAAGAACATCGACTTTAGCATGAATAATTTTCAACTACAAGTCCAACTCTAAAATGTTCAAGGAAAGAAATGTACTAGGCTAGCCACCTTGAAATGCCAATGCAACCCACTAAATAATTATTTACATGTGTAGATATAGAAGACCTCCTCAACACACAGAATACATGATACAAAGAATGTTTTGTCAATAAACATATTGACCTCAAGACATGGAGTACAATAAGGTCTTTATATACAAGATTATAAGGCATTCAAACAATATAATATGAATTTATATAGGGTAATGTAAATAATGTGTGCACCAATAAACTAGATGAATTGTTTTGTTTTCTAAGGTTTTGCCGATATTGGCAAAGATGAATGGTGTTGTATGATCCTCCTCACCACCCTCACAATGGGTGTGTTTTATATTATGTTACAAGAAATGAGAAGTAAGCAAATGTGATGGCAATGGAATGATGATGAGAAATACAATTGAGAGAGTTTACACATTGGAAATGGATCTTACTTGCAATTTATATATAAATTCATCTAAATTAAACCTTGAAGCATTAATTATTAATTAAATTAGTAAAAAGACATTAAACAAAATTAATTTGCATTGTTGTTGAGATGATCAAGGCAATGACTTCATTAATTACAAGGCATTTGGCTAGTTGAAGTGCAATTGAAACCAATAAAATTAAAAAACATATTTGCATTAAAAATTTAACAATGTAGTAAACATGGTGTTGAACTAGTTAAAACAAAATCTATATTAAACAGCTACAAAAATGGTGGTTTCTAGTTGCTTTATCCACTATATATCTAAGTCATAAAACTCAACACTTGTTTAATTTGTTGAAATTAAATAATTTTCAAACTTTAAAAACCGTGACCATTCACTTTTTTGTTTTTAATGACAATTGCCATTATGATTGCATTGCAATGCAAGTATTCCTGTTTATAATGGCATCCCCATTCCATTATTGTTTCAATACATATTAATATGAAATAAGAACAATTCATTGCATTTCTTGCTACATAGGTTTTATAAAGGAATATTGAGAAATTCATGTTCATTGCCTATTTCCAAACTAACTTTTACTACTAATATTGGTATTTCTACACATAACACTTAAGAATATGTTGCTGTCCACAACTTTTCTTACACTCAATTTGATTCTCCAATTTGGAAGATCCAAGGGAAGGAAGTGTAAAGTCTTACTCAAGTTTAGCATCAAATTGCAAATAGTGAACAATCCAAATAGGCTTCATCATAAAGTGCTTGGGCTTAGGATAATCTCAAGAAGCTTTGACAAATGTAAAACAAATATAAGAAACATTCATGAATGTAACAAATCAAATCAAGAAGTTTCCATAAAACATAAGGAAATTCATTATAATTAAAATTAAATAAATAAAACCAATAACCATTAAATAAACCAAGTGATTAATCAACAAGAACAAAGACTACACTATAACTTCCAAACAAATGAAATGTTACTAGTATAGCCTCTCCTACACCTCATACATAGTACTTAACAAATCATGACATAAGTGTAACATATACCACCCTCATGCCTAATATCGAACAATAAAAAAATATTAGTACAACATTTCAATATACTCATTAACAAGAAGTCACTCCATCTAATGATATCAAAAAAAAAAAATGGTCAAAAAGTTAAAACATCAACATAATATTACATTTTAAACTATATAAATTTCAAAAAATATATAAATCTTACTAAACAATGTGGGGCATTACAATGTGAACTCTTCCTCGTGAAGAGTTTCCTCTAATGTCTCCCCCAATTTAAACAAAGCTACTATAACTCATACAAATTGCTCAAACCACCCAAAAACTAAAATAGGTAAATATTACCCAAACACAAAAGTTCATCAAAGTTCAAAAATACACATCATACTCCTAACAATTAAAGAAATACTTTAAATTCATATCCAAAATGAAAAAAATATTATAAAATTTAAAAATATGTATTACATTCCAAAAATTAAAATTATATAATTTATTTAAATATAAAAAATATTAAAAATTATTTATAATCTATATTTTTATTTTAGATGATTAAAATATATAATATTTTACACAATATAGATAGAAATCGAAATTGACATTTGAAAAAATACAAAAATTTCAAAATCATTGATATGATCCAACTTCACAAATTATGACATAATATTTGTCACGATACATGGAATAATATTACAGTAAAATAATAATTTTCATTGATATTCTAATGAAAACATAGATGTTAAAATGCCAAATAACTTATTTACTAGTGTCATGAAACCTGTACACTACCGACATGGAGTGAGCTTTTATTTCTGAATGTCTTCAACATCCATTAATGTAACCCTTGAGCTTTAAAAGACGGCGTCACAAGATACAAAACCATAAATGCCACTTATTTTTATTGCTTCATTAGATCTAGTAAAAAGCAACAAATAATTGACAAATTTGCAGCAATCACTTCAAACCATCTATGCTTCCATTGCTGAAATAAAGACATACGCATTTTTTTTATTTTGCTGAAAAAGACACAGTTGCATGGAATTACTTAGGGTCAAACTATAGATCTAAAATTACAAAGATTGTTATCTGTTCGGCCTCCTCCGGAGGGACGGAACGAGAACACTGAGGTAGGGTTTCAAAACACCAGCAGGATAAATGACATAAAATCTAACCGCCGAAGCCGTAAAGTGTCCTGCCCTGTCGCTTGAGAGCATACACCACATCCATGGCTGTCACCGTCTTGCGGCGTGCATGCTCTGTGTAGGTCACCGCGTCCCTGATCACATTCTCCAGAAATATCTTCAAAACTCCTCTGGTTTCTTCATAGATCAGTCCGCTTATACGCTTGACACCTCCCCTCCTGGCAAGACGTCTGATGGCGGGCTTGGTGATGCCCTGGATATTATCGCGGAGGACTTTCCTGTGCCTCTTGGCGCCCCCTTTGCCCAAACCCTTGCCGCCTTTCCCTCGCCCAGACATTTTTTGCACAGAAAAAGATATCGCAAAGAAAAATCCCGCTCCTTCAACGAATTCAAATCTAGGTTAGTAAAGAGAGTCGATTATGCTTTGAAAACTATTGGGCAACGACTTCCTTTTATACGTAGTTGCTGTCATATCCGCGCCCGTAATTGGCCGTCGGATCCAGTCGACGCCGACAAGGATCCGTGGCAAACGAAAAGATAGATTCACAGCCGTTGGATTTTGAGATACAGCAAGTGATTGGTTGTAGAGCAAACTTAAAAAAGCAAATAAGAACGGGAATGTACAATGGATACCTCACCGATGGGCTTAAATTTTGTTTAGTAGTTAAACTAGCATTTGCCCCAAACGTGTGTAAATTCCATCGTCAAGATGTATTTTTTAAAGTGAAAGTGTGTAAATTTGGGTCGTACTTCACTTAAAAATCATCACTGTTTATTGTAGATTATTTTTATGAATGAAATATTAAATAATAATAATCTAATATTTTTGGTGAAGGTAATGGTGGAAAATGAGGTTGTGTGTTCTTTCATATGACAATGCATTATGAGGGGAGGAGACATTATGTTTGACAGAGAGTTTGAGTAATGGCGAAACACCAAGAAAGGGCAAGACCATATAAAACATGAAAGCAATGAAATATTTCATAATGAGTTGTGCAATAATGATGAGAGGTAATGCCAAGATATATCAGGGGATGGACTCTAAGAAGCTTAGGGAGATACACATGCAAATTTAAGGGACGTATTACTATATATACTTATATATTAATAATAATATAATATACATATATAATAATATTAATATATGTATTATATAGTGGGTCTCAAAACAATGGCTGTCGTCATTGTGAATGTTAGGGTTTTGAACCCATCCAGAATAGGCTCGGGGAAGGCGACTGGACGGATATCAAGAGAGACAGCGATTTGAGGAACGATAAATCAAACAATGACAGGGGGATTGATTAGTGAAACGATGACAAATGGAGCAAAGGTAAACCGAACGAGGGCATGAAATAATGAGGGTGTGGCTCATACGAATCTGGTGCCTGAGTCAGAAATAACAACATTAGTGCAACTATGAGGGAGGAACAGAGCGCCAAGGGCAACAAGGCTTTCTTTGAGCTCAATCAACAACCATGGTTTTTTATCTGCATCTTCTGGTGCAATCCCAGGTTTGGCAAGCATGGGATGGAGTGTGAAGGATTAAAAAGGTTTCCAATATTTTGTTGAGGCAATAACTTGGATAGAGAGGACAAAGAAGCCTCTAGATGCAGCAAAGACCAATCCTTTAGTATCTTTTGGGGCCAAGGCACTTTAGGATGTGCTCAAAAATGAGGATTGGTTCGTGCCCATGGGAGTAATTTGTAGATTTGACCACTTCTGGCCAAGCCTCCCTACTCTCCACAAGTGGATCTTTGATTCGTGGCAATAACTAATGGAGGACAATTTGGGGATTTACCCTTGTGCTAAGGGTTTTTCATTATGGTTTTTTTAATCTCCTTGAAGATCGAAACAAGGTCTTCTAGGATAAGATATGGATTTACGATCAACACCCTTTTCAAGGGTTTTGGGAAAATAAGGATTAAGCAATTAAAATAGCCTAATCAAATATTATGTTAACCAAATCCCAAACGTGTTTTTTCATCAAAGAAGAATACTCCTGTGTCATTGCTTTATCCCACTTTGATATGCCTTTTGCATCTAAAAAGTTTTATGGATCATCTAAAATAACATGGCTTAGAAGATAAACCTTATATTTATGTGAATGAGGGAGATGACTATTAGAAGGATCCCCTACCAAGAACCAACCTCATGTCAAGCAGTGCAAACCCACTTGGGCATATAATTTCTAATAGAAGGGAGAGGTGCGGGATCATAAAAAATAACATCATCATCAAGAAGTAAGGAATCCTCAAGTTCTGAATAAGGAGTAGGTCATTGATAACATGAATGTGAAGACTAAATAAGAGTGAAATACTCATCAACTTGAACATCCCATTGAAACATAAAATCACGAGTGATAAGGTCAAATAAATGATAAGCTTTTACATCCTCACAATACCCAACAAAAATGAGTGGTTGAAATTTCTTCTCCATGGATTTACATCTTTTTATCAACATTAAATGTCTAAGCCTCACTATCAAAAACGTGTAATTTGTAAACATTAGGCTTGGTATGGGACCAAGCCTCCTCAAGTGTCATGTCTCAAACTACCTCGTGGGGCATGTAGTTATGAAGGTAATTGGCAAAATTGACCGCCTCAACCCAAAAAGTAGTTGCCTAGTAAAAATATCACTCACTTATTACATTAAGTCAACCACTTACAATATAATAAGGTATTCATTTGCATTATGTTCAACCCTAATCCATGTGCATGTATATATAGGCACATGAGGGCCAATTACCCCCATACCTGCCAACTGGGACAATACTCATACCCCCACATCATGCTAGAGTATATAGTCTAAAGGGTGTAAATTATGTAAAGTATATAATACATTTCCAACATTATCCCAAAGAATAGAACCATTTTCTCATGAAAACCTTTAGGATGCCTTTCATGTGTTTGGTGTCATTTTTAACTCCAAAAGATTTAACCACATCTAAAAATGGTAGATCGTATGGAGAGCTTATTAAATAAACAAATCTTTGCCCAAAGGACAAGGAGTTATTTTGTAAACAATAAATGCTCTATAATTGAAAAAACTTGCAAGAGCTTAATTACATTCACAATATGATAAGGGGGAAGGCCCAAAACCCTAAAACATAATGACATATATGTGCAAAACAATTCACATGCAAATTTTGGTTACTATGAAAATTGCTTGGTATTTTAGATTTCTCTTATGTACATGATGAAATAAATAAAAAATAAATAGTATTATGGATCTTATATTCACTCAAAACATTATCTTTGTGGTGGTGCTTGTCTAAAAAATTCAAGTGCAATTCTTAATGATGCCAAAAGTGACATGAGATATGTGTAATACCCTCCCTGATGTTATTAAAAACATGCCACAAATACCACTATGAGTTAGGACCTAGACTTTTACGTTAAAAGTCAAGTACAAATATGCTCAAGATTCAATGTGGAAAGCCTTGTACACAACAAATACATACACAAATGAGAATATATGATTTTAATGTACAATAACGAACATGAAGATTACCCCCATAATTAATCCTCTCATATTTATATGGGTTAAACATACAAAATTGGGTCTCAACAAGAGTCAAATTACTACCCTAGGTTCACCAACTATATCAATCCTAATAAGAGGCGATTTATTAATTCAAGAACATCACCTTTTAGCATGAAGAATTTATAAGTGCAAGTTCAACTCTAAATGTTCAGGGAAAGAAATATACCAAGCCGACACCTTGAAATGCCAATACGACCCACTGAAAAATTGTGTACATGTGCAGATATAAAAGACCCCTCAATACACAGAGAGTATATAATTACGGTCATCCCAAATTCTTGATATTTACTCTCAACACACATAATACAAGGTAAAAAGAGTGTTTTAATTTATAAACATGTTTGCCTCAAGACACAAAGTATAATAAGTTCTTTGCATACAAGATTATAAGATGTTGTTCAATATTTCCTAGTTTATCATATTACTCTAAATAGAGCTTCATATACAATGCATTTTTAGTCCAACTCAATGCCATTTTTCTTCATAAAAAAATTAGTGATTAGCCTGCAATCATTAGAACCATTCATACATCATCTAATAGTAGATGAATTGATATAGGGTAATGTAAAGAATGTTGGATGATGCCAAGACCAACTGAACAACAAAGCTTGCACGGAGAACCTGTATGGAGAACTTGCATAAAATCTTAAAACCCTCAAGAGAGAAACTTGTCACACTAAAGAGAAGTTATAGAAATAGTATTTTGCATTATCCATAAGAGCAACAAGAAAGGTACATTTATAGGTTAAACTTAGACATGTCCCAACATCCTCATGCATGTGAAATAAACTTTCACTAATGACCTAGAATAACCTAAGCAAGCCAAAATAGACAAGTGTAGGTAAAACCACATGGTGAGAAAAAACCTACACCAACACCCCCACTCCTTAAGCGTAGCTTAGATGGGTATAAGAATTGGGTCCCGAAAATAAGGTTAAATGAGGTACCCAATCACAATACAACTCCCATAAAGTGGGGAAAAGGAGAAAACCCATAGGAACAAAACTCCCACCTTAAGAGAGAGTAGAGCAAAAAATTATGCATGCTCTAAGGACATCAGGCATAAATGAGAATGTGTCTATTAGTAAAAGCAAATAAAGCACATAGTGAGATAGGAGAATTGAGAATTTTCCATAGAAGATGTTGAAATTGCCTAAAATAGAGCTTGTAAAATGATGAATGTCACTGACAAGATCCTCTGTGTGAAGACTGAAGAAGCTCCATCTGCATCAAATAATGTTTCTTCCCTTTTTCAAAGGAAGAACACAAATGGTGCAATGGAAGTTTGCCCATTCCACAATGGATGATAAAGGTAGTAGTACAAATAAATATGAGTAGGGTCCAAAATAAAAGTGTGGCATAGGTCTTGCAAGATTGTGCATAAGCATTGAATGTAATGCCACTGAAGTGAACTTATAAGAAGTAGGTGCAGTGAAGATTGGATCACCCTAGAATAGAGAATGGGTCCACTAAGTCCTAATAGAAATCCAACCAAGGAAATATACTCCTTATGCATAGTAAAAGGGCTAATTATTCTATACAGAAATGGTGCAATGGAAGTAGAGGCTAAAACATACTACAAAATGCCCTTTACTTGTGGAATAAACTTCCTAATGTTTGATGAGTCCTAAATTAGTATACTTGCACAGTGTAATGTCAAAAGTGGACCAGAGGAAGGTTGATCAGTAAATAACTCCTCAATATCTAGAAGGTGACAAGGAGATGGTGGAGGTGTATCCCCATCACCACTATGGTCATTTGTGCTAGAAGAAGAGTCATCAATCTCATAAATGTGTTTAGGATCAAAAGTGTCATCAAGTACATGTGAGTCTGATGAAGAAGAATGACATGGAAATTCACAAAAATAATGTCCATGGGAAGTGGAGAGCATATATCAACAACCTTTGAAGCTAAAGAAGAGATTGTAGATGAATTAAATGGATCCACAGACTAAATATCCACTGGAAGAGAAAATTCACCAATGCTCTCACAATGTGTACTCTCACAAGAAGCAATAGACTCCTTTGAAGTATAAGACTATGAAGGATACGGAAGAGTAACATATGGAATCAGGATGAAATTAGAATCTTTAGTAGGATAAGTGAGGTCAGGTAGAACCTTGTCTTGTAGTGGTGGCTCGACTAAAGGAAGAACATTGTCTACCATGGATGTGTCATCACAAGTAGTAGGAGGAGAGAGTACAACATTTTCTAAAAAGATGATAAAAAAGTAGAGGAGGGGTGATATAAATTTTAGTAAAATCTTCGAAAAGATACTAAAGAATACTCTAAACAGTGCAAGGACATGTTGTATGTTCTACATGGCAACAAAGATCCACATAAACATGTAAAAATAAGGTACTAAAAACTATCACAAGGATTAGCCCACTTATTGAACTGAACAGGATCAACTAGAGCAGGAAACTATCCATATGTGAATGGAGTACAATTATTTCTCCTAAAAACATGCTCCATGTAAGCATGCCAAGAAGCATGGTTAGTCTTACAAAGAAGAACCAGTGGTGTAGAATCAACTTCCCCCCACAAGTGTCTCTCAAGCGAAGTCGATATGAATGACAAAAGACACCAAAGAAGTTCACCACTATAAAAAACAACTTCAATGACCCCCTAGTTACAATAACAATGCATGTTCATGAAGAGGACATCAGGCACAACTGAGAATGTATAAAATGAGAATGTGCATGAAAAACACCAAAGAATGCATAGGACCACACAATACCCCCTCAAAACTATCAACAATGACCCCTCCCCATAATGTTGTAGATAAAATCACATTCATATAGACATCAAACACAACTGATAATGCATCTTGAGTAATAAGTGCTTAAGTACAAGGAACTAAAGGGATGTCAGGATTTGTTGATAATGCATCCAAGAAAAAAAATACGTGAAAAAAATAGGTGGTTGTAGATGGCCCAAAAATACCACCAATGCGTAGAGCACAAAACAAGACATTTTTGAAGAAGTTGACACTCAAATTTGAGCTACCAATGAAATGTTACATGTGTTTAAAAATCTACTTATGAAAAAATTAGTGGCAATAGTGTTGGAAAAAATAAGATGCATAAATTTGAACAAAATTTAGGTGTGCAAATTGTGGGAAATAATATTCCAAGGAGAAGTTAAGCCCCTATGGATTGGGCACGACCAAGGGTTAATTTCCCATATGACTAGGAGCTAATATTTTTGTGGGTGCTCCCCACCCCTCCATTTTGATGTGACCTTGATTGATGTGAGCGTTGCATCATCCTAAAAATGACCCTATTTTGAAAATGAATAGTGGTACACTTCACTGTGTTAAATTTGATGGTCGTACATATGTTGAGGAAGGAGTCTCTGGCCCTAAAATTGATGATCTAAAGACCATCACCACATGATGGAGGTGACATGTGGTAGTACTTTGAGTCCAAGTATATTGATGCATGTAAATATGGGAATCACACATTGTGAGTGAACTTGGGACTAATATGGTATATATAGGTATGAGCATGTAAAATCATACATTACGAGTTCGTAAAGGTCCAAAATAGCTCATAAAGTCACACATCATGATTTTGTGTGGGCTTGACATGGTTAACAACCCTTACAAACATAGATTTGTTGAGGTGTGGAGCTAAAAGCTACACCAGATGAGCAAATGCAAGGTTGCTATATTTACACAGTCGCCGACGTCGGTCAGGGATCGACTAGAGGCTGCCGATATTGGTTATGGATCGGCCAACGTCGATCATATGCAGGCAGATAGGGACCGACGTCGTCCACCTGTGCGTTCCAAAAGTCTATTTTCGTGGGATGAACAAATTATTTGCATGATAAGATTAACTGTTAGTATTGAGTCTGCATTTCTATTTTTGGTAGGACTATTTTGAACCTTTGATTAAGAGGTGTATCTAACGGTGGAGAATGCATAGCTCATAATCCCTAATTCTATATAATAGGGATAGATCTTCATAGCTTGTGTATGAGAAAATGGTAGACAATTCAAGTAGCTGAATTGTGTTTGTAATTGTGAGAAATAACTCTTGAAGGAAAGAGATCTGTACATTTGAGAGGTGTGGAAGAAAGAGAGATTTCTTTAATTGTATTTCCTTCTGGAAGAGTTTAATACAAGTTTTCATTGTTTCTTGTATCTCTTATTCTTTGCTGATTCTAATTTCTAGTTGCTTATTATTCTGGTTTAACTCTGTGTTTAGTTGCTTACACAAAGGTAATCAATTGTTCTTGTAAGATCCTGACAAGTGGTTTCAGAGCTAGGTTGCTGGTTCATTAAGTGATACCACTAACAAGTGGTATTAGAGCTTAGTTCACTAACACCTTGGTTTTAGAGTGTGCTAAGTGGTTGTTGATTATAGGTCACTCACAGGGGTTTCTGATTGAGTAGGAGTAAAGCAATGGCAGAAGAAAGTAAACTAAGAATGGATAAGTTTAACGACAAGAATTATCAATTATGGAGGATGCAGATAGAAGATTATCTGTATCAAAAAGATCTGTACTTACTGTTGGGTGGGGTTTCAAGCAAGCGCACATATATGCAAGATGAAGAATGGAATGTTCTTGATAGAAAGGCTCTTGGATCTATAAGGTTGAGCTTGGCATCTTCTGTGATTTCTAACTTATCACAAGCAAAGACAATGGTAGAGTTAATGGATACTTTGACAAATTTATATGAAAAGCCCTCAGCTTCGAATAAGGTATGTCTTATGAAGCAATTATTTAATTTGTAAATGCAGGAAGGTGGATCTATATCTAGTCATCTTAATGATTTCCATGCAATAGTAAATCAATTAAATTTAGTCAAAATAGTTTTTGATGATGAAATTAAGGCTCTATTAATCTTATGCTCTTTACCAAAAAGTTGGCATAGTTTGGTAATGGCAGTTAATAATACTGCATCTGCTTCAAATATCTTGAAAGTTGATGATGTTGTTAGTGTAATCTTGAATGAAGAAACTCGCAAGAAAAGCATAGGAGAAACATCAGGTAATGCTTTAAGTATTGAAAGCAAGGGAAGGCAAAAAAAGAAACGCAAGTAAGGGAGATCAAGGTCTAAGTCAAAGATGAGAAGTAGATCCAAATCCAGAAAAAAAAAATAACCTGCTGAAATTGTGGAAAGATACGGCATGCAAAGAAAGATTGCTAGTTGAAAGTTAAAGAAGAAAATCAGCATGAAGATAATGAAGAGGCAAAAGTTGCAGGTATTGTTGCATAAGATGCTTTTGCACTTTCTTTGGATAATAGAATAGAATCTTGGGTTGTAGATTTTGGTGCCTCTTTCCATGCAACCCCAAATAGAGAATTTTTTAATGATTATGTCCAGTGAGATTTTAAAAAAAATTATTTAGGGGATGATGAGCCTTGTAAAATTTTTGGCAAATGAAAAGTGTAGCTAAAATTGCAGAATGGAAACACATGGGTGTTGAGGGATGTCATGCATGTACCCATCCTGAAGAGGAATCTTATTTTTGCAAGAAAGTTGGGGGATGAGGGTTGTATAGTAACTCTCACAGCTGAATCTTGGAAGGTTTCCAAGGGTGTACTTGTATTAGCCAGAGGTAAGAGAGTAGGTACTCTCTATTTATGTAATTGTATTACTAATTATTCTCCTTCTGTATTATCTACTTCAGATGTAGATGCAAAGTTGTGGCACTGTAGGCTTGGCCACATGAGTGAGAAGGGAATGAAAGTTCTTAAGTCAAAAGGTAAGCCTTCACATTTGAAAAGCATATATCTAGATTTCTATGAGCGTTATATTTTTAGGAAACAAAAGAGAGCGAAGTTTCTCAAAACTGGGTCAACAAAGAAGAAGCACAAGTTAGAGCTTGTTCACATAGACATGTGGGGACTAGCTCAGGTAGCTTCTATTGGAGGATCACAGTATTATATTATTTTCATTGATGATGCTACAAGAAAAGTATGGGTTTATTGCATAAAGAAGAAATCTGATGTTTTTGACACATTTAAGAAATGGAAAGCTTTGGTTGAGAATGAAACATGTTTGAGATTGAAGTGCCTTAGATCTGACAATGGTGGTGAGTACTGCAGCAATAAATTCAAAAGTTACTGTTCTATGAGTGGAATATGTAGGGAAATGATGGTTCCAAGGACACCTCAACAAAATGGAATTGCTAAAAGGATGAATAGAACAATATTGGAGCGTGCACGGAGTATGAGGTTGCATGCTGGTTTGCCCTTATAGTTTTGGGTAGACGCTGTAGATACTGTGGTTTACCTGATTAACAAAGGACCCTCTACTGCACTAGATGATGGAATTCTAGAAGAGGCTTGGACAGGTAAAAAGGTAGACTTTCATTTCTCAGAGTTTTTGGTTCTGAAGCTTTTGTGCACGTTGATAAAGAAAATAGAAAGAAGCTGGATGCTAAATCTATGCGGTGCACTTTTATTGGTTATGGCTCTAGAGATTTCGAATTCTGGTTGTGGAATTTAGGAACTAAAAAAATTATTAGAAGCAGTGATGTTGTTTTCAATGAAAAGGTGATGTACATTGATCTGATCAAGAAGTTGAATAATTTTGAGCAGGGCAATGTTGATTTAGACGAGGTGATGATCTAAAATGAGCTCATGGGGAAGAATTTTCACACACAAAAAAACACAGACACCAACGTCGATTAGGCAGGAACCAATGTCAGTCAAACAGTAACCGACATCAGTCAGACAGTAACCGATGTCGATCAGACAGGAACTGACGTTGATCAGGTGGAACTGACGTCGATCAGGTACAAACCTGGAGATGATCGAGATCGGTCACTGATAGAGAATTTGGGCAGACAACAAGCAGTGAATGAGTCTCAGACACCCATGAGGAGGTCAAAAAGGGTAAGTAAACCTCCAATTTGATATTCCCCTTCATTATTCTACTTATTGCTCACTGATAGTGGAGAACTAGATAGTTTTGATGAGGCAATGCAGGTAGAATCCTAGAAACAGTGGGAGCTTGGCAT
Organism: Torreya grandis; assembly: GCA_037957365.1. NCBI lineage: Eukaryota > Viridiplantae > Streptophyta > Pinopsida > Cupressales > Taxaceae > Torreya > Torreya grandis. The sequence continues at coordinate 3,882,424 of JARHVA010000207.1, forward strand.
GAATGAGAAGATTGATTCCTTGAAAGAGAACCAAATGTGGGATTTGGTTGAGTTGCTAGCTAGAAAGAGAGCACTAAAAAACAAATGGATTTACAGGTTAAAGGAAGGTGAGAATGGACAAATGAGACATAAGGCCAGGTTGGTAGTAAAGGGATTTGCACAGAAACCAGGTATTGATTTTGGTGAAATTTTTTCTCCTATAGTAAAAATGACTTCTATTCAAACTGTATTGTATGCAGCTTGATGTTAAGACAATGTTTCTTCATGGATATTTGGATGAAGAAATATATATGGATCAGCCGGAAGGTTTTGAAGTCAAAGGTAAGGAGAAACTTGTGTGCAGGTTGAAGAAAAACTTATATGGTTTTAAGCAAGCTCCAAGACAATGGTATCTGAGATTTGACAAGTTTATGACAGAGCATGGCTTTATCAGATGTTGATCTGACCATTATATTTATTTTAAGAGATTAGATAATGGTAGATATATTATCCTGTTACTGTATGTAGATGATATGCTTATTGTAGGTTCAAACATGCAAAATATTTTTGAGCTTAAGGTAAAATTAGCTCACACATTTGCCATGAAAGATTTGGGAGCAGCAAAGAAAATCCTTGGCATGAGTATTAAGAGAGACAGGGAAAATCACAATTTGATTTTGTCTCAAGAGGATTATGTGAACAAGGTGTTGGAGAGGTTCAATATGCAAGATGCAAAACCACTAAGCACACCTATGGCTGGACACTTCAAGTTGAGCAAAGAATAATGTCCTAAATCACATGATGAGGTAGAGTACATGAGTAGAGTTCCATATGCTTTAGCAGTTGGGAGCTTGATGTATGCAATGGTATGTACCAGACCTGATATTGCCCAAGTAGTGGGAGTTGTCAGTAAGTTTATGGCCAATCCAGGAAAGGAACACTGAAAAGCAGTTCAATGGATTCTTAGATATGGCAGGTGACTTGGATGGTAGGAGAAACACCATAGGATATGTCTTCACTATTGGTGGAACGACAGTTAGCTAGATTTCAAGGTTGCAGAAGGTTGTTGCCTTGTCTACTACAGAGGCAAAATATATTGTAGTCACAGAGGCTAGCAAGGAGATGATATGGATGGCACGATTCATGGAAGAGTTGGGAAAGGAGCAAGAGAGTCGTAGATTGTATAGTGATAGTCAAAGTGCAATTCATTTGGCAAAGAATTTAGCCTTTCATTCAAAAACCAAACATATACAGCTTAGGTACCACTTCATTAAATAGGTATTGAAGGATGGTGAGTTGAAGCTGGAAAAAATCCATACAGATGAGAACCCTGCTGATATGTTAACAAAGCCGGTAACAAAGGAGAAGTTGAATCTTTATTCAACTTTTGTTGGTCTTCAAGATTGAGCTTGAAGATGGAGAAATAAGCTAGAGGATGTTGTTGTATAGGTATAGGTGCAACTTTTTATCTCCAAGTGGGAGATTGTTGAGGTGTGAAGCTAAAAGCTACACCAGATGAGCAAATGCAAGGTTGTTGTATTTACACAGTTGCCGATGTTGGTCAGGGATCGACTAAAGGCTGTCGATGTCGGTTATGGATCGGCTGATGTTGGTCATGTGCAGGTAGACAAGGACCGACGTTGGTCACCTTTGCGTTCCAGAAGTCTATTTTCATGGGATGAACAGATTGTTTGCATGATAAGATTAACTGTTAGTATTGAGTCCGTGTTTCTATTTTTGGTAGGACTGTTTTGAACCTTCGATTAAGAGGTGTATCTAACGGTGGAGAATGCATAGCTCATGATCCCTAATTCTATATAATAGGGATAGATCTTCATAACTTGTGTATGAGAAAAGGGTAAACAATTCAAGTAGCTGAATTGTGTTTGTAATTGTGAGAGAGAAATCTCGAGGGAAAGAGATCTGTACATCTGAGAGGTGTGGAAGAAAGAGAGATTTCTTCAATTGTATTTTCTTTTGGAAGAGTTTAATACAAGTTTTCATTGTTTCTTGTATCTCTTATTCTTTGCTGATTCTGATTTCTAGTTGCTTATTATTCTGGTTTAATTCCGTGTTTAGTTGCTTACACAAAGGTAATCAATTGTTCTTGTAAGATCCTGACAAGATTCATGTGTACATTTGGAAACTGCATCATCACACTTATTAGGGTTGGTCTATCAGCTCATAAAAGCAAAAAGTCAAGGGCAGCGATATCAAAATGTGATGAAAGGGCAGTTGGTTAGGCCCACTTGTGTGTGAAGGCATGGAGCATGTGTAGGTGAGACTAGAGGATGATGGTAGAAAAATCACAAAAAACCTAAGTGTTCATATTTTTGATAAAACAACTAAGAAAGGATAAAACCCTACAGAAAAAACCTCAGAAATGCAACGTACCATTTGTATTGTCTAAAAATTGGCAAGAACCCACTTGGTAATCTGAAAAACCCAGAAACTATTTTTTTGATTGAAGACTATGATGGTATAAAAATGCATAAAAGCCAAGAAAACTACTTGAAACCCTCCAAAAATGGTAAAAAATTGTTGTCACAAAACTCGGTCATGTTTACAATCAATTTTAGAGTTTTTTTACCCTATGAATCCAATGACACTATTTTTATTTTCCTAGAGACACCAACTATAAAGATTTGCATGAATTTTTGAGAAACCCCACCAAACCGTTGAAAATTGAAATCAAGAAAATAATATGAATACATTGAACAAATCCTACCAAGGTTCAAATAAAAAATAGCTATTAGAATATATATGATACCATGTCGAATGGCAATAAGATCAATTGAATAATGAATCCTGCACATAGAACTTGTATGAAAAACTTTCATAAATCTTAAAACTCTCAAGAGAAAGAAAATTGTCTCACCAAAGAGAAGTTGTAAAAAGAGTATTTTGAATTAGCCATAAAATCAATAGGAATTTATAGGTGGAAATTATACATGTCCCAACATCCTCATGCATGTGGGATAAAATTTCACTAATGAGCTAGAATAATATAAGCAAGCTAAAATAGACAAGTGTAGATAAAACCACATAGTGGAAAAAAGCCTACACCAACAAAGAATGTGTGCACCAATAAACTAGATGAATTATTTTGTTTTCTAAGGTTTATATCCATACTAGTAGAGATTAATGGTGTTGTATGATCCTCCTCACCACCCTCACAATGGGTGCATGGGTCTATAGTGGGGCGCTGAGGCATTGATGTGTTTTGTCTATTTCAAAACTAACTTTTTCAACTAACACTCTGGTATTTCTACACTTGACATTCGAGGAAATGTTGCCCTCCCTAAATTTTATTACACTCGATTTGATTCACCGGTATCGAAGAGCAAGAAGCAACTAAAAATTAAATGATAACTAATTGGTTACCCTAAGTGTTATTAGATTATAAGAAAGTTTTGATTTTAATGTGATAGAAAATTTGGCTAAAATAAGGAACTAGAAAGTAATCTAAGGTTGGTTTTAGGATGTTTGGGATGAAAGACATATGTATTGGAAATGGTACTGGCTTGGTATTGGGTCCTACCCCCTCACTTCACAATACCTTAGTTATTAGGGTGATATGTTCTTTGCCAATATATACCATTAACCATGTATTGATACTTGGTTAAAAAAACAAGTCAACTTTCCCCTTGGTGATGAAATCTAAGTAGGTAGGCCTTGGGAAGACAAATATTTAATGCTTTTTAAATGTAAAGTGGTTTGGTAGTGTGTGAAAAAATGTAAAATAGTGTAACTAAAGTGGTAATTTGAAAAACCACCTATTTAGACTATGTGAGTTATTCTAAGCATGCAAAGTTGGTAGTTTCAAGGGAAGGGAGAGAAAAGTCTTACTGAAGAGCTTAGGCATTAAATTCAAATAGAGAACCCAAATGGACTTCATCATGAAGCATTCAAGCTTAGGATAATCTCAAGAAGCTTTCACAAATGGAAAACAAATATGATAAACTTTTGTGAATGGAATAAATCAAATTAAGAGGTTTCCATTAAGCATAGGTAAATTCATCGTAATTAATGAAAACCAAGAATATTAATAACCATTGGATAAGCCAAGTGATTAATCAACAAAAATAAAGACTACAATTTAGTTACCAAACAAATCAAATGTTGTACTAATATGGCCTCTCCCACCCCTCGTATCTAGTACTCAACAAATCATATGACACAAATGTGATGTTTGCGACCCCCATGCCTAATATCTAATAATTAAAAAATACTAGTACAACATCTCTTCCTCTCCTTAACTCTCTCACCCTCTTCTACCATACTTGATGTGTGATCATAGTTTGAGCTATTTGTAAAACTATTATATTTGGTAATTAAAACCCAATAACACAAACAATATCAGAGGAGGGAATAAATGAATAATCAAACAATTAGAACATGGATTCTTACCATAATTTTATCTTTTATAGCTTCTCTCCAATATCTTAAAGTGGATTCGAATGCTAAATTTGATTGAATATGGATTGCTTGCTTTGAGATTCAAAGTGACTCCAACGGCTTCCTTGGATTGTTGAATGGCTTGGCAAGAGTATGAAAATGCTTGACAAAGGCTAATTATGAGAGTATAATGGAGGCTTATGAATTTTCAAGTTAGCTTGGCCATATCCCAAGCATGGATTTTATAGGATGGTGGAAGAGATTTTAGGGAATTCTAAATTATTTAGAAGCCTCTAGTTTAGAGACTTCTAGAAATTTGGAGGAGCTTCCTTAATTGTAGAGTTTTATTGATTAGTTTAGGGGATAATTGGGGATTATATGTAAATTAATGAGAATTAGGATTCATAGGGGTGTAGGAAAGACTAGGGTGGTAGGGTAGCTAAGTGGGGTGAATAAAAAGGAATTTTAAATTGGCAAGTGTGTTAGTGGGTAGATTATTGACTAAGTAGGCTAGTTAGTAGGTTAATGGGGTAATTAACTGGTTATAAGGGTATGGTAAGGTTTATGGTAAGTGGGGAATATTGTGTAGGAATTAACATATTGGTTAATTGGCTAAGGCTATGATTATGGGATAAGTTAGCGGATTTAATAGGATTATTAGGCGAGCAGATTTAGGTGCATACATTTTACCCCTCTTTGAAAGGGTATTACGAGTGAAGTGAAGTGGAAGGAGTAATGTATTTTTGAATAAAATCATTTCATGGATGATATTGTTAGTAGTAGATATGATGCCCCCTTGAGGGAACATGTGGGGAAGAATGCACTGGATGGCCACACAAAAAGAAATCCCTAGGTGGGATAATACCAAGATGAGGATAGGGGTTGGGATGCCCTGAGCAATGATGTGGCTATGATTGGAGATGCCCCAAGCCTAAGTGCCATGGGATAAAGTGACTAAACCTTAGAGGATGAGTTTTATACAATTGACCAATGTCTAGAAGGGAGGCAAGTTGATTAAGATGATAAGATTTGAATTGGTGAAACATTGACATTATTTGAGAAATAAAGATATGAGATAGGCCACAAGTTGAGTATATTTCTTGTATTAAAGAATAATTTTAGGGATGGCTGGAATCTTATAGAGGACATTTGACAGATGATTATATTTACCCGTAGTGATAGGGAGAGACCTCAGTGGGGGACTCTAGTATATAGGGCATTAGCTAGAGTAGACTATGAGTATTACCCTAATAGTATGGGATTACCAGACTTTGATCCTAGATCCTACAGTGATGATCACATACACAATTTAGTGGGCATAAAGACAACCGCATAGATTATTCAGATGACCTACCTAAGTGAGGAGGGGGGTTGTGTAAAGATTGATACATGCACAAGCCATATTAGGGAGGAGATGGGGTCAGAGAGCAAAAACTTAGGCATATGACCAACAAGATGGATAGGGGGCTAAATGATATGGATGTGGATAGAGGAAACAGGGGATCTTGAGGTGGAGATGAGGTAGGAGCCAAAGGCCAGGTTAGAGGGTGAGTATAGGCTAGAGGGAGTGAAGGGGTAGATGAGGACTAGACATTGAGGCTACCTTTAACTAAAGATGAAGGAGAACTTTTAGAGAGGCTAAGGAGATAGGTACAGTTTTGTACCTCAGAGATTGTCAGGATCACTATTAAGAGGGATAATATATCAACTAATTTATAGGGGAGGTTAGCATAGAGGGATAGTCAGCTAGTTGGATCTCATGGATAGGTCATATGGTTGATAGGATAGGTATCTACCTTACAGGGGTAGATAACTACATTGTAGGGATAGATCCAGAGTCGAGATGCTTAGATTGTGGCATTATAGGGCTAGATTGGGTAGATGTAGTCTAGGTGAGAGACTTGATGGGAGAGTTATAGATGGATGATAAGGCCAAGGAGGAAGGTGATGAAAATATGTTAGAGAGGGGGATGGGGATGATCATGAGGAAAATTACACAATTGACACAGGAGGCCCAATATTATAGGTAACTATATGACGCAACAATGCCACCTGGGAAACATACAGTGACATTCAGAGCCAATTCCTCGTAGTCAAGACATCAACCTACTAGGGGACCACCAGGACCATAGTGAGTTATGTCTCATGATGTGTGATACATGTATTGTATGATGGATATGCTTGTATTATATAGCACATTAATGCCCATGGGGCTCATTTATGTATTTATATGTTTTGACATAGAATCTGATAGGCATTATGGACTATTGATATTGATGTGAATAAGATTTTTTGATATATGATGAGCTGTGCTATGTGATGATGTTGATTGTGATTATGTTATTGATGGATGAGTTAAATTGTATGATTTTTGGGTATATATATAGGGATCATGGATGTGATGTTTTGATATTATGTGATGTATGCTTACAATGTTGTATATTTATGGATGAGATAATGATGATATGTTTAGATGCTTGGTTAGATGATGATGTAATGATTATGTTTTAGATGATGCTTATTATTGATTATGGATTTAGATTATGTGATTTGGTGTGGTGAGAATGAAATGAGATAATTAGATTATACATGATTTTGTTTATTATGGATAATGATGATGCTTTTTATGGTTGTAATGTAATGGAAAATGATATGTAATGTTTATTAACAATGTGCTAGTAAAAAAATCCATCATTTTAATCATGTGTCTCACAAACTAATGTTAGGTAAAATCCTCCTGCACCAAGGAGATGAATGGGTGGGGGATAGTAGGTTAGGATTGTTAGAGTGGATAGTGGTATGATTAGGGGGATGTGATGGGGAAAATTTGAAGTCATTATATATGTAGGTAATCTAATTTAGTTTTGCACATATGAGTATAAGTACACCAATGACATGATTATAGTCCAACACACATTGGATTCATAGTGCGTGGGAACTCCATTTGAGTGACATGCCCAATTCTGACTTTGGGTAATCACTTAAGATCATCCTTATTCCCTTTGTCAAAAATAATAAAAATTTAAAAAGATAGGATAACATGACAATAAAATTTATTAACTATGACACATATTTATAAGACATAATGATTATGAACAAATTTGTCACATAAAAAACATACACTATTTGACTATAAAATATAATGTAAGATATATACAAAATGTTCTACTTAAAAAGATAAAATGGATTATGAAAAAGATGTGGAGCTGATATATACATATGAGTGTTAGAAAAGACAACCTAAGGTAATGATTAAAATTATATTGGTAATGGATTTTAATAACAAGATTACAAAAGTTCCCAAGAGGAACAACTTTTAGGGATATATGTACAAGGGTTGATTGTGTCCAAAAATATTTATTACCAATAAGACAAGGATCCACACCAATCATAAATGACTGTATGTAGGGTCTAAAGTGAATGATCATGATTCAATTGTAGAGCGCATGTTGGATCCTGGAACAAGAACATTAGATGACCCTTCGATAATGATGAGGTTAGGGAGTTTTTGTGGATCATTATTGAGGGATGGATATAGATGGGAAAGTATGGATGCAATTGAGGCAAATAGGAGAAAGAATCATCAAAGAGAATGCAATTGGGAAATATATGAGGATGTCCAAAATGGGATGAGTAGATGTTGGAAAGTGTAGTTATATATTCTAGAGGATTCCTCAATAGATATTCCCCTCATATGATTAAAAATTATTTTCCCCAATTTAAAACTCATGTCTCCTGATTCTACCTAAGCTTGTAATATACACCCACTATTAAGACCAAGGTCATGCGGGAAATGAAAGGATGGAGAAACAAAATGATGATAAATATTCCCCCAAGAGTGGGGACTCATAGACAGAGGTTTTGAAGCCTTTCAAATATAAAATCATTTCAAATGCATAATATTTATAGGCTCATCTAGCTCATCACCATCAAGTGTAGCTAATATGTATGATCCTAATCCAAATTTGGCAATAATGATATAAGGCTCGAGCTAATTTGCTTTAAATTTGCCTTTCTTATCTTGATCTACATCGGTGTTCTTTTAATTCTCCTTGAGGATTAGCTCACCGATTTCAAATTCTCGAGACTGAATCTTTTTACGATATTGGCCCTTGAACTTATATTGATATGCCGAAGATGATTTAAATCATTTTGATGTTTTTCATCCAATAATTCAAGCTCTAGTAACCATTTTTGTCTGGAGTTATGATAGGTAATTATGCCTTGAAAAAAGATGCATAAGGAGGGGAACACAAATTCCATGAGTAATATTGCTTCTATTCCATATACTAAAGGTTATAGAGTAGCCCTAGTAGGTGTTTAGACACTAGTTCTGTAAGACCAAAGTGCAGGGTATAGTTGTAAATGTTAGTTTCTTCCTGCATAATTGACAATTTTTTTGAGAATCTTAAAAATCATCGTATTAGTTGCCTCTACTTGTCCATTGCCCTAGGGATAGTAGGGTGTGGAAAAGTGTTGTTCAATGTGATAGTATTTACACAGATATTTGACCTCTTGATTTTTGAAAGACTTGTCATTATCTGATAATATTTTGGCTAGGAAGCCAAAATGACAAATAATTTGATTCGAAATAAATTTTAATATCTAAAAACCTATGGTATAGATAAGCGACATGGATTCCACCCTTTTTGTAAAGTACTCAATGGTTATTATTATAATTTTTTGTCCATCATATGATGTTAGATTGATCTTACTAATTAGATCTAGTCCCCATATAGAAAATGGCAAAGGGCTCATTATAGGTTAAAGATCTTATGCAAGGGCATGAATAAGATTATTGTGCTTTTGATAGGCTACATATTTGCATACATATTGGTAGGCATCATGATCCATCATGGGCTAATAATATCTAGTCCTGAGTCTTCTTGGCTAGGGCCATCCAACTTACATGGCCACCACAAATAACATCATGGACCTCCTTGATTGTAAGAGTGGCATCCTCTAATCTTAGGCATCTTAAAAAGGTCCCATCATAGCCACACCAATAGAGCGTACTGCCAAGGATGGTATAATGGGATGTACGATGGATGAAGGCTTTGTGTTAGTGATGATTGAGGTCTAATGGTATGATGTTATCATCGAGGTAGATGTAAATATCATGATACCAGGTAGATTAGGATTAGGGATAACACAAAATTAAAGATGAGTCATTAATATTAAGTGTTCTACGAGAAAATTACCTTCCCCTTGAACTTATTCAAATGTGATAGACTAAATTTTTTGCTTTAATTGATCCACTAACTGTTTATAGGGAAACAATTTTTCATCCTTCATTTGGAAGTCTTTGTTCACTTGTTGATAATTAGTTGTGAATCACCAAATACCTAAAGGTATTGGATATTCCATTGGATGGCCAGTTAGAGACAAATAAATAAGGCCTCATATTCAGAAATATTATTCGTGCATAGGAAAGCAATCCAGAAGGCTTTAGGGATTAGGTTACCTTGTGGGGTTACTAAAAGGATTTCCACTTTTGATCTATGTATGGTAAGAGAGCCATCAAAATATAATCTATAACTATTTGATTTTTCAGTAGTCAATATTGAATCACTTGGAAAGGCCATGATTAGAGGCTTAGTTTCTACAAGGGGTGTTACTGCAAGTTGATCCACAATACCTTGTCCTTTGATAGACTTTTGATTGACATATTATATTTCAAACTCACTTAAAAACATAATCCATTTGTCCATTCTTCTAGTTAGAGTGGATTTACATAACATATACTTAATAGGATCAACCTTGGCTATGAGCTTGACTTAGTTATTCAACATGTAATGCTAGATTTTCTAAAAAGTGAAGACCATGACCAAGCAAGATTTTTTATAGGGGTATAATTAAGCTCATATGAGATTAGTGTCCTAATGATATAATAAATTTCTCATTCCTTGCCTTCATCATTATGTTGAGCTAATAAGGCCCTTATATCACAAGGTGTTACAGATATATACAAAAGTAAAGGCCTTCCTAAGATGGGTGGTGACAAGACTGAAGGCTTAACCAGATATTGCTTGAGATTCTTGAAAGCTTGCTGACATTCTGAGTTACAATTGAAATGAATTTCCTTCTTTAAGAGGTGGGTGAAGGGGTGACATTTATTTGTTAATTGTGAAATAAATTAACAAATGGCCTATAACTTTCCTTGAAGTCTCCATAACTACTTCAAATTTTTGGGAGGAGGCATTTCCATAATAGCTTTGAATTTCATGGAATCTACCTCAATGCCTCTCCTAAAGACTATGAACCCTAATAGTTTTCCTGATGTAACTCCAAACACACATTTCTTCAGGTTCAATCTAACCTTATATTCTCAGATCCACTCAAAGATCTTTCTTAAGACCAAACGATGCTTTGAACAGAGATTAGATTTCCCCAGTATATCATATATATCATACTCAATGATGTCATGCATCATGTCGTAGAATATCATGATCATAAACCTTTGGTAAGTATCTCTTGCATTTTTAAGACCAAAAGGCATTACTTGATAACAAAAATTCCCCCATGGAGTGATGAATGTTGTTTTATGCTAATATTCAAGAGCGATTTTGATTTTATTGTATCTCAAAAAAACATCCATGAGGGATAACATCTCATAGCCCACAGTAGAATTCACAATCATGTCTATATTTGTTAGGGGAAAGTCATCTTTGGGGCATGATTTATTGATATCCTAGAAGTCAATGTAAATTTTGATCCCTCCCTGTGGCTTGGCCATAAGAACTATATTACATATCCATTTAGAATAATCAATGGGACAGATAAATTTGGCTTTCAAGAATTTTTACAATTCTTTTTTGACTAAAATAACCACCTTAGGGTACATGTTGCAAATTTTTTGCTTGATAGGTTTGGCATTTGGGTAAGCCACTAGATGAAGCACTACTAAGGTTGGATCTAACCCCTACATATCATAATAACTCCACGCGAACACATCTATATACTCTTTGAGAATCTCAATAAGAATTTGTTGTTCCTTGGGTGTAGGAATTGCCCCCAATTTGAATATTTTAGGACTCTCATTTGTTCCAATATTGAATTCAATAACTTCCTCAATGGTGAAAGATGACTGGTCCTATAGATATGTTGGGGGTGATAGTGAGTGCTTAATGTTTGAAGCAAATTCCTGTAGGAGCTCCATATCTAATTCTGAACAGGGTTATGATTCTTTAGGAGTGGGTTGAAAGTATATTGTATTTAGAGAGGGATATTCCTCTTCATATTATTCTTATTTAATTTGATTTAGAGATGTTTTCTTTTCTCCAAAGTATACATACTCATTAAGATTAAAAGATAACCCTTTTTTATGGTCTCTTGATGGTATAAAATCACGTGATCCCAAATAATTAATGATGGATTCATCATTTTAGAATATATCAAAGGAAGGCTCATTCCTTTGATCTTAGGCTATCAGGGTGGGGTAATGGAGGGAGATGTCAATATTGGAGATGGTGGTGTCATGGAAGAGATTGGTGGCAGCCAGATCCTTGTAAAGACTATAAATGGAATATGTTTTAATTTATTTGTCAAAAGAAGACTCCTCAAGAACTGAAGAAGTGTCCAAAATGATATTTCTTAGGTCGATGCCAAGAGGTTTTTACCCTAAACCAGTATATTTTGGGTGTTCTTGAACCCCTATAGGTTCGATCATGCCTTGTTCATCTCTCCCTAGTCCTTTTCCCTAGTAATTCATATTTTATAGCATCCTTTGAAGCTGGGGGTATTTTTGTTTATGGAATTCTAAGGCCTCATCATCTAGAATCAACCATGACTCATCAGGTTCATCAAAATATTCTTATGATAGTAAGCATGCACCAGTAAAGGCTATGGATCCAAACTAATAACTGATGGGATTATCTTTCTACATGGTCTAGGACCCATAGCTTTATGGGGAGAGTGGTAGGTCTCCAACATAAAAGGTATTGTATTCATATTATTCTTAACACGTGGAAGTGATCTTGAGATGGGTGATATCTGGGGATGCATTTAAAGCAGGTATGATATACTTTGTAGTTGTGGCATTATGAGTGGAAGTATTAGTACTAAGACAATAACAAGTAGAATGGGATTGAACCATTTGACAACTACAAAAGTGTTTTATCTCCCTTAGGATGGTAACCTGCATGCCACAATGTGATAATTTTAGGCATTAATGGAGGGTAAAAGGAATTGCTCACATTTCATGGAGCCATGAGCATCCCAGAAGTACATTATATGGAAGATCAACATCCATGACATGAATTAAAGTTTGGTGAATTATGAGTCCCATGACTATAGGAAGATAAATGGTTCATCCATATGGCTTTTCATTATCATCATACACCTTGATCATTATGAGATTAGGCCCTAGGGAAGACTCAAAGTACCCCAACTTCTTCATAAAGTCTAAATTGCACAATTTAAAGAAAATCCTCCATCTATGAGTATCCACAAGATTTTATGATTGGAGATGGAAATTTTGATGAACAATGGATAATTATGATGTGGGCATATAGGTGGCATGTCCTAGGCATTGAAAGTGATTTGTTGAGAAGAAAACAAATGACCCATTAATGTTTGAAATTGGATTGTGTCAAATTTCCTAGGGATTTGAGTTCATTTAGGACTCTATTAAGAATCTCCTGATGTATCAGTGACATTTTAAGAAGATCCATAAGAGAGATTTGGGATGGAGTCTTCTCAAGTTGTTGGATGATGTCATATGGCTTGTTGGAAGATATAGAGACCTTTTTATAGATAATGATTTTTTGGGATGTCAAAGTGGATGGGTCTTTAGGAGGTACTCTAGGCACTATAATTTTTCCATGCTATGTAGTCACAACATAGTTGGTTGTTTTCCTATTAATCTGGAGGATGGTGGTGGTGTGGGCTCTTGGGGCCCACAAATTTAATGGTATTGATGTAATGATATGGAATATAAAGGTAATTAGTGAAATTGGATGTGAAGTCTTAATCTTGGTCCTTGGGTGGTTTCTTTTACTTTTGGTCATGTTTAGGCAAAGGGACCTGATAAATTTCTAGTTGTTGATTCTTAGATTGATTGGTCAGGTTCTCTCCTTCTACTTCCATGTCCCCTTTCTCAATTAAATATTGGATATAGTGTTTTAATTGCATGCAATTTTTAGTATCATGCCCCTTGACTCTATGATATTGACAAAATTTGTCTTCATGATACCAATTTGGTTGGGGTTAACGGTCATCCAAAGGTCAAATTTCTACGAGAGTGATCATATTTATACTATTAACTATTGTAGGACCACTTTTGTAAGTATCTCAAGACTAATGACAGGCCTTTTTCCTATTCGGGGTTTGGGCTTTCCCCATGGTACTCTTATGGTGGAGACATTCCTCTTATTAGTAGGGGACAATTTTTGCACCATTTAAACATGCTGCTTAGAATCTATTACTCCATCCCCCATGACATTTTTGTTTTTATTAAAGATTTTAGGCTTACTCAAAAAGGTCTTATCTTGATTATAACCATGTTCATTTTGGATATACAATTTAATTCCTTTCTCAATGAGTGCCTTTTCTATTTGGATCCCCTTCTCTATGATTTCATCAAAAGAATTTGCACATTGTAGCTTTAATTGATATTTTAATTCAATATTGAGGTTGTCGATGAACATTTTGGTCAACTCCTTTTTTGGAACAATTTAATGAAATTGGCTAGCAAGATTTCTCCAACATTGTATGAATGAAGATAGGCTTTCTCCATTTATTTTTTTAGTGTTATAAATATTTATGATATATTTATCATGCTCAATATTGAAGGATAAGTATTGTACAATTTTTTCTGTCAACTCCCCAAAGCTAGAAATAGACCCTTTGGGTAAATGCATAAACCATTCTAATGTGAGCCTCGTGAGACTTTTATGGAAAATTTTGAGAAGATATGCATCATCCTAAGCAACCTCATGGTATGCTAAATAGAATTCTTGTACATGATCTTGAGGATCCCCTTTCCCTCTATATCTATCAAATTATGGGACCTAAAAGTGTGTTGGGAAAGGTACTTTTAAGATACTCATGTCTAAAGGAGATGTGCAGAAGTCTTCATATTTGTATCTCATTGCCTGTGTGTGAGGATCGATCTACTAAAGAGTCTTCTTAATGTTATCCTCCACTCTTGAGTGAATTAGGGGCCCATGAGGGGATTGGAGGTTTGAGCTTGAATGGTCCTGGGTCTTGAATGGTTGGGTTTGGTGTTTTTGACAAGTTGCCTTTGCAAGAATGGCCTTTGATTTTGAGCTCAAAATTGTGAGGCAAGGGAGTTAATTGTTAGGTTAATTGGTCTAACCAGTCCTCCAAGGTGGTTATTCTCCTATTAGCCTCGATGTGATTATTCTGTAAGGGTTCAAATTCTTCTTCAAGTTCTCATGCATGATACACAAGATTGTCTTCTTCTTGTTTTTGGTTGGTGTTAGTTTGACGATGTGGAGTGTTGGCCCTGGTAGATGGATGGATTAGATGTTGCAAGAGATTTGGGTCAAAGTTAGGGGGTAATGCGCCCCCTATTCTAATGACCTAGGCTAGAACTTGATCATGATTTTCATACATATATTGGTCAAATTGGGCCCTAACCTCATCACTATGGAAGAAGTCATTGGTGAACATCTCTTTCTCTCCAAGGGTATGCATGCCATTATGTGTGTCATCATTATCCTAGTTTCGATCACCTAGATTCCCCAAGATGTCATTTTCATAGTTAGATCCTTGTCCCATTCTTAGAACTTGGGCATGGGTTTCAATAGGCATGATAGATGATGAGGATAATGTAAGAAA
The DNA here is from genome assembly GCA_037957365.1 of Torreya grandis. Lineage (NCBI taxonomy): Eukaryota > Viridiplantae > Streptophyta > Pinopsida > Cupressales > Taxaceae > Torreya > Torreya grandis. The sequence goes on from JARHVA010000207.1 coordinate 3,897,604, forward strand.
AGTGATTAGGTGAAACTTTGATATAGGATGATGGGAGATAAGGTGACTTTGGATACTAATTTTGTCTAAAACCCAAAACTAAAAGTGGTTAATAGGAGTGATTAGATGTGACTCAGATTTGGATTGGTTTATGAGGACCAAATATCACCAAAGTAAACACCTTATAAGGATTCAATATAGCAAAGAGACAAAGAAGACAAGATGAATAAATACCCTTCACACTAGCAAGGTGATGATTAGATCGGTGCTAGGTACGAAGAGGTAGGATGATGAGATGATGGGTGATATACTAAAACCAATTAGGTTGCAAGCATTAATAATGTTTATTCAAGGACAAGGTGATGACTAGAATGATGAGTGACCACTAATGTTTGGTTTCAAGACAAAGGTTAATTATCCAAACAATGTGAGTAGTAATATAAGATGATTGGTTTCTCAATTCTAAGATGGGATATTTCCTAGGGGTCTCTAGGTGTGTTTGATAAAATGGGATAGGTTGACTCAACTCACAAACAGTACGGGATTTAACACAACACACAAATAACATACCCAATCATGATCCCTAATCTAGAGCACTTGACAGACACTGGGGAGCTGATCATGACTTCAATAGTAGAACACTTGTTATGGTCGATGGGTCATATGATAGGTTTACACAAGGGTGTTTACGAAAGTTTCCAAGATACATAAAGTTATGTGGGGTTAAAATACATATAAGGTGTTATTTAATACCTAATTCAGAGAGTTAACTCTTCCCCTTCATGAATGACTTGTATGGGGTCAACCGCTTAACCTAGCAATAATTATTTTTGATATTTATACTCTGTTAGAATACAGAGTTTGCTCAAATGCACAATGATGAAATTCGCAACACCAACCCCTAGTGACTAAACAAGTGATGAATTCCACATCATGTGCTATGCTAGACAAAATGGGTTAACACAAAGTCATGTATTGTATATAAGGGTAAATTTTGATCAAATAAGCCCTCTTGTAAAGGGCATGGACACTTTAGTAAGGGTCCTAAAAGTTTATTACCTTATTATAGATATGTTTTACCTCTTAGTTAATGTAATTCTATCCCGAGAACTCTCTAGACACCTATGCTACGTTGGAGGAGAGACAAAATAAGGAAGATAAGGATAAGGAGAGAATCTTGTCAAAGAAAACCATGTTTAGTAAAGTTGTTCTTGAAAGATAGACTTCGTTCCATCTTGGAAGTAACTTGAACAAACATAAAAAACTATTGAATAGGATTGTCTAGGTAGAGTAGGACGTAGAAGGAATTAGTGTGGGAGAGGTAGGTATGTGTAAATTTGTATAGTGTTTAAGATCTATATCAATAAAAGAAAGTGAATTTCTTTGTGTGAAAAGTCCTTGGTATCTCTCTTCTATGTGATAAAATATTCTCTTATATTTATAAGACTAATATATAACTGAAATTGTCATAGGTCTGGCTGTATATGAAGAAATTCAGAATTCTGTGTGTAAAAAAAAATGTCACCGATAACCGTGGAAAAAATAAATTGTCGAGTCTGACAGAGGAAGGTGGATGTGTGATAATGTAAGATAGAGAGAGTTTCACGTGTTTTCAGATGCATGGAAGCTTAATGGTCTTTGCTCAGGTAAGATAAAATAGTATAATATCTATTTGATGCATAATATTGTTGTGGATAAATAAAATAATGGTTTTGTAAAGATGGAAAAGTTGTATAAATATTGAATGAGTTAGAATTTCATTCATCCTTTTTGTCACGGGTCTGCAAATTACATAATTTTGTCTTGATGAAGAAAAAGTTAGAAAAGGAAATTAATGGAACGTTGATATATTGAGTTGTCATAGATTTGAGTATATATTATATCGATCTATAAAGACGTGTTTGAATCGTTCAAATCGGTTATAAGATGAAAACGCCCAGTAATAAGTCGCCATTTAAGGTTCATCTAGACTGATATCAATATTTTGTGAATTGATTATTGTTGCACAGGAATATTAAAAGGATTGATTTGATGTTGAATTCATCTCCGGAACAATTTGGTGGAAATGTGTTTGATAAGATCTATTATGGTAATGTATTTAGGAGCCGCCCGAATTCACATATAGTGTGAAACAGTATTATTAATAGTATTGTGACAAAATTCTGCCAGGTCGTAGGATTCATTAATAAGTATTGTGATGTAAAACTTAGTCACCATCTAAAGGCATGGGGAATAAAATCCAAAAATCCTATATTGGTATTCAAATTGTAAAACAAATAAATGAAATTGAATATTATAAGTCATCCTTGCTTTGGAATAATCCGTGAGAGAGATAAGAAGTCAAGAATAAAGAAAAGAATCTTTAAAGTGTAGTAAAGGATACTCACAACTATTACTTTTCCATATTTAGATCTATACCAATGCATTCAAATGAAGATATGTTAGTCTGCTACGCCATTTAGAGGATTTGCACTCCAACAAGTGAGTTCTGGGAAGTTACCTACCAAGCTTTCAAACATCATAAATTCTAAAATCTACCTTCAGAAGTTCTACACCTTTGTGCAGTTCTGTGCTTATTGTCTGGGCGAACCGTGTACTTGAATATTTCTGGGAATAACATAACATAATTGGGTGTGATACTTGGTTATTTCTGAAAAGTTAAGTAATGTTTGAAGCATTACATGTTGTGATCAGTTAATTTGCAGGTTTGAGATGTGAGACAGAGTTTAGAAAAGAAAAGTTAATGGTCAATTGAATGCACCTTTGCAGACTCATGGTGTGAGTTGATAGACATAATTAGGACAAGGAAATTGATAACTAAAGGAATGGATAGCCAATCTATGAATTAATAAATTTGAACAATTTCTAAGAGGTTTAATTGAGTGAATTTTAAGAGGCTTAATAGTTTGAGCTTTGATCTTGGAAATGTCTATTTAAATATAAGATTGCTATCAGCAAGCAAGAATAATTTACACAATTAAGTTCCTATGTGAGGAAATTTAAAACAAGCAAACAATTCACACAAGATATATAAAAATAAAAGATTAAAATGTTCAATTTTGGCACTCCTCTTACAAGTATACAAGTTATAAAATTAAATCTAGTGTCTTTTCCTTGGAAGGTTTAAAAAAAAAGGATTAGTAGTTTGAAAGTAGGCAAAATTACTTATTTCTTGCAAAATCACAAATACATAGTCAATGTAAAAACATATTGCTTTTAGAGACTACAAAATCATGACTTTTATGTATAATCGCAACTATAAACTTACGATATTGTGGACTATCTACTAACTATGGCAGAAAACTGCACGGATCCTTCAAAATCGTAACTAGTTAATCGAAAATTATAACTTTTAATACAAAACCACATTTTATAGTTAATGATATTGTAGAAAATTAAAAACTCTAGCATTTTATCTTTTAGACTAGAAAAAGCAAAATTTAATATAATATTATAAGATGTTTGACTTTTTAGAAACTAGTGTGAGAGTGCAAAATTTAAACACAAAATCTCAGAGAACAAATTGATATCTGCAATAGAAATGTTTTTTAGACCTTTACTAGCTATTTAAAAGAGACAAATCCTAACAATATATATATTTTTAATTTTGTTAGTCAAAATCGCTTGTTAAACACAAAATCACTTATTTTAATATAAAATCGCTAAATCAAAAATAATGGTATTATAGAAAGTGACCAAAGGGGTAAGGATGGAAGTTTGATTTTTATTTAGGTAGCCCATGTCCTTTCCTTGTCAACAAACAACACAAAATAGAACTTGTTAGCCAAAAATACCCTACTTCAATTTAGATCCCCTAAACAAAACTACAATTATCAATGGTGATATCATGACTATTAGGATTTTGTCCTAACTGTATTTTTGTGGTATTACGTGTTGACAACAAGACGATTGAGGATCGAGGTGCCCTGCTTTCTTACACACAGAGTATGATTTTCTATCCCTATAAGACAAAAATAATTGATAGAGACTTCAGTTTGGTTTAAAGCTATAGCTTACAAAACTACAAGTCTAAGGAAAAAACCATAGATATAAAATTGTTTTTCACGAATCAACGATATTACAAAAGGTTAATAAACCTATCAACAACCAAACTGTTAGCATTCAAAATGGTGGTCAGTTGCAAAACTATAACTTTTAAGACAAAATTGTGACTACAATACCACAATTTGTAGAGAAAAACTATTGATTACCTGTATGTGAAATTTTGAGAGATTTCAGAGCTTGTTCTTCGTCTAGTCAGGGCTATAGGTTATCAAATCACTTATACAAGCTAAAGGTTTAGATTAAAGAGGTTTGATCCCACTATGGTTGACAATGTGTGATCGTATTTTGAGTTATTTGAAAAAAATTCTATATTTAATAATTAAAATCCAATAACACAAACAACATCAAAGGAGGGAATAAAAGAAGAATCAAACAATTAGGACATGGATTATTACCATCATTTTGTTCCTTACAATGTCTTTCTAAGATCTTCAAGCGAATTCGAATTTCCAAATTTGATTGAATATAGATTGCTTGCTTTGAGCATAATAGAGGCTTACCGATTTCCAAGTTAGCTTGGCCATAGCCCAAGCGTGGCTTTTATAGGATCGTAGAAGATATTTTAGGGAATCTTAAATTATTTAGAAGCCTCTAGTTAGAGACTTATAAAACTTTAGAGGAGCTTCCCTAGTTTTAGAGGTTTCTTGATTAGTTTAGGAAATAATAGGGGATTAGACGGGAATTAATGAAGTTTGGGATTCATAGGGGTGTAAGAAAGGCTAGGGTGGTAGGACAACTAGGGGAGGTGAATAAAAATTAATTTTACATTGACAAGTGGACTAATGGGTAGATTAGTGACTAAGTAAGCTAGTTAGTAGGTTAATGGGGTAATTAATTGGTTATAAGGATATGGTAATGTTTATGTGATGTGGGGAATATTATGTAGGAATTGGGATATTGGTTAATTAGTTAAGGTTGTGATTATGAAATAAATTAATGGGTTTAATAGGATTATTAAGCAAAAGTAGATTTAGGTGCATACACTTAAAATCTAAAAACAAGGCTCCCAAATTCACCTTCATGATAATATTTGGAACTCATCATACTAAAACAAAGCTCCCAAATTCTCTACCCCTTCAAAACAAAGTTTCAAAAAACCCTCTTAAAAAGCAAAGTTCTCCCAAAAAATAAATAAATAATTGAAAAAAAAACTTTTTCCATTCTCTTTCCCTCTATTTATCCACCTCTTTCTTTACTACAAGGCTAAATTTTTCATTAATTGAAGTATGGTTCTCCCTATCCCATATTTTCTCATTTAAAAGTTTGTATATTTGTTTTTAAACAATATAGCTTCACTTTCTTTTTTTAGACTTTTCCAAATCAATTGATAGACATAAATTTTGCTTTTCTTTAATCAAGCCTAGCTAAATTCCATTTTTTCTACTGGGCTAGTTCTTTTAAAACATATGCTTTCTTTTTTAAATGGTATTTTAATAAAACTCACAAAAATCCATTTCTTGTATTTGACTCACTCTTTTAAAACACAAGTTCTTTTTTGAATGGTCTTTTAATATTTTTTTTAATATTCTTTCATAGCTTTTGATTTCACTATTTGTTTTGAACCTTTATTATCTTATTTTCATTTAAATTTAAATTTTAAAATAAAAATTAAATTTAGTTTCTCATTATCATTGCGTCATCATTATATTAGAATGGGATCAATTGTTAATATTTTGGAGCTCAATACCTTTAAAATGTGTAATTTTAATTTTCAATGAAATTTTTTAATTTTTGAGTATATCTTTATTAAACATTTTTAGGATGTTTGTTATTAGAGCTATATTTTAGTAAACTCAACTTAAATACCTTGTTATAAGAACACACCCCTTTATCAACCCATCTCATCATTAATATAAATCTTATTATTTACACAAACTAAATATATCACAATATTTTTATAACATCACAAACATAATAAATTTCAATCTTTAATTTATAATGCAATATATTTATTCATTATTTATTTTAAATTAATCAAAACACATACACATTTAAATAATATAATATACAAAATAATATAAACATCTATAAACATACTTATCCGTAATTTATAATATAATATATTTATTCATTATTCATTTTGAATTAATCAAAATACACAACATAATAAATATTACATCAATATACCTTTAAAAAATATAATATACAAAATAATTTAAACATGTATAAATATATCTAATAACGCAATATACATATTTCAGATATTTCAATATTGCAATAAACCACTCTATCATCTAGTGATAGCAAAAGGTGGTAAGAGGATCAAAACAAGTTCAAAAAAGAATGAAAAAAAAAATCTCTATCGTGAGGCACTAGAATGTGCACACTTCCTCATGCAAGCTTCCTCCACCCAATGTAAGCAAAGCTAATATGGCTCATGCAAATAAAATAATGAGGGTTCAAAATAAGTAATGAAATAGATACATATTATTGATTAAAAAAAAAGGGTCTATTATAGAGTTCAAGAGTACACATCATACTCTTAACCACTAAAAGAAATATTTTAAAATCATATTTAAAATCAAGAGACTATTATAAGGTTCAAGAGTACCCATTTTATTCTTAATTAAGAAAATAGTTTAGAATTATTTAATTTATTTAAATATATAAATTGAAAATAAAAAATTAGAGATTATTCATTTCAAAAATTAATATTTTAATTTTTATTTAAATTTAACTAATAATTATTATTCGTTGTTTTAATTAATCATAATATTATGTTTTTTATGTTTGAAAATACACTTAACAAGATACATGTTGGTTTTGCCCAAGAGAGTTTTAGATACTTCTAATGAACTTATTTCTTTGGATCCTAATGCTAGCCAAATAAGTTTAGTGATTAAGAATCATGGTTGGAAAAATTTAAGGTGTTTTTTTTTGTAATATTCAATTTGACTTTGTATCCTAAATTCCAACTCTACTATAGTTATTCTACTCGTTGAATTTACTATTTTTAGTACATTATGTGAGAAATTATATTTAGGACCTTAGTTTATTGAAAATTGATTTCTAGTTTTGATTTGGTTGGTTTTGTGCTTTAAATGTTATGCTTTGTGGTAAATTCATGAAAAAATTAAAACTAGGACTTAGAATTCTGAAGATATTAATTGCAGGTTTTGATTCAGTTTTTTAGTGATTTGATTGTTTTTATTTTCTAGTAAACTATAACTTTAAGTTTTGTAGATGTGTTGATTTAGTTTTTTATGTGTTTATCACCAAATCTCTACCTCTACAAATCCTTTTATCTAATTTAGGCAATAAAATGAGACACTTAGAAAATAAGATTATTGCCGAGCTCTACACCATACCATGGAGTTCATTATCAACTTAAAGTGTGAAACAAAGACTGGCTACATCTAGACAGATAATAGTTAAAAACTACCAACACAAACAATAAACTCAAAATCTTACAATATTATAAGCTACAACAATGATGACTTTCGCCTCAACAAAGCTTACTTAGTATCCATAAATGATATTAGTAATCTTTGAAGTTTATAAGCCTCCACTTTTCAAAGATGTGAAGCTGGTTGCACACCAAGAATACCATCCCAATTTTCCTATTTTCACCTCCAAATGAGATTTTCCATTCCACATTTATGCATAACTTCCTCATTTAAAGTAAATATTACTCAAAAAAGGTGAAATCATCTTTTGATATTTACAGAATCAAAATATTGAGCTCTAACACCATTTCCTAAATGTATAGCTCACTAACTCAAAGCTAATACTACACAAAGTAAATAGAAATATATAGAACAATAATGCACTCTAAACAACATTCAACAAACAATTCTTTCAAATTTTAGTATTTCTTACATTATTAATGACTTCTTGTGCATTAAACAACATTTGACAACCAATTCTTTCAAATTTTAATATTTCTTACACCATTAATGACTTCTTGACCACTAAGCCCTACCAATTGGTTAGTATATCCAACATGTCAAATCCTAAACAAATGAAATCTTGAACCTTAACTAACTAATCAAGCACAACAAGAGAAAGTCTTTAGATCTATCTTACCAACTACAATTGCAACTTCAGACAAGCCAAGTGTGTCTTTGCAAAACTCAACACTTTAATCATGAGAAGCAAGCATTCCCATATTCAAGACCATTTCTTGAACCATAGTTGGCTCTGCTCCTTTATAAAGGGTTATAACCCCTTCATCAATAACAACATATTCAAACTATAATCATTAAATTGACTAATTTTCACAGGCCCCTAGTCTTGCAATTTGAGAAGCAAGATTGAATATCTCTTGAAAATAAAAAAGTCAACCCAATATCTATCACGAGTTCATTATCTTTCAAGAAACATCCAATCTCACTTCTCAAATTTAGTAAATGTTGTCAAACAATATACACAATACTCAAAAAAGGCAACTTTAAAAGATATGCAAAATCATTTTATGCAATAGCTGTTAGAACATAACCTTTTAAACAAAGATCTATTTAGCTTCTATTATTTAATATTAATCTATTTAGCTTCACTAAACACAATTAAAAGATTTTTGTTTGTTTGTTCAATTTTTATTCCATTACTTTTTCCATTATACTGAAAATAATAAAATGTATAAAACACAACTTGCATGTATATGTTGTTAAATTAGAGTTATTGCTCATTTTTTCAACTTTTATTCCGTTACTTTTTCCACTATACTAAAAATAATAATAAAAATAAAACACAATTTACATATATAAATTAGATCTAATACTTCATCAAAATACAAACATTTAAAACTAATTTAAAACAACCCTTCACTCCACACCCTTGTTTTTAATATATTTGTTTGTTTTGAAATACATAATATAAATAGAAATTGGTTAAAGATAAATTATGTAAAAATTTTATCAAATTTTCAAATCACTTGTTCTCACAAATTCTAACACAATATCTTTCATTCATATTCACATAATATAATGAAATAATTTTTTTTTGTTAAAATAATATTTTTCATTAATATCATAAATTTTGAAATATGAATTGAAATATAGATATTTTATATAATTTAATAATTTTATGTGAATACTGTTTATTTAAACACATCCAAAAAAAAAATGCTACCTATATGGAAAAAAATAAAAAATAAAATCATAATCTGACATAAGTGTTAAAATGCCAAATATTTTACCGGTGCCATGAAATCTGTATGCTACCGACATGAAGAAGCTTTCATTTCTGAATCTCTTCAACATCTATAAATGTAACCCTTGATTTTTAAAAGACGGCGTCACAAGATGCGAAACCATAAATACCACATATTTTTATTGCACAATTCGATTTAGTAAACAGCAGCAAATGAATGACAAATTTTCAGCAATCACTTTAAACCATATAAGCTTCCATTGCCCGCCGCTACAAGGAAATCCACGTTTATATTTAAGTAAAGATATATATATTTTTATCTTGTTGAAAGAAACACAGTTGCATGGGGTTACTTATGGTCAAACTATACAAAAGACATAACAAGAACATAGAGGTAGGGTTTCAAACCACCAGTAGAAAAAAAATAAACGCCCCGTCAAAACGACATAAAATCTAACCGCCGAAGCCGTAAAGTGTCCTGCCCTGTCGCTTGAGAGCATACACCACATCCATGGCTGTCACCGTCTTGCGGCGTGCATGCTCGGTGTAGGTCACCGCGTCCCTGATCACATTCTCCAGAAATATCTTCAGAACTCCTCTGGTTTCTTCATAGATCAGCCCGCTTATACGCTTGACGCCTCCCCTCCTGGCAAGACGCCTGATGGCGGGCTTGGTGATGCCCTGGATATTATCGCAGAGGACTTTCCTGTGCCTCTTGGCGCCTCCTTTGCCTAAACCCTTGCCGCCTTTCCCTCGCCCAGACATTTTTTGCACAGAAAAAGATGTCGCAAAGAAAAATCTCGCCACTTCAACGAATTCAAATCTAAGTAGAGAGAGTCGACAATGCTTTGAAAACTATTGCGCAACGGCTTCTTTTTATACGTAGTTGCGGTCATATCCGCGCCGTCAAACGATCCGTAGCAAACGAAAAGATAGATTCACAGCCGTTGGATGTTAAGATACGGCAAGTGATTGATTGTTATGCAAATTTAAAAATCAAATAATAATAGGAACGTTACAATGGATACCTCACTTATGGGCGTAAATTTTGTTTAATTGCCTTAGACTAGCATTTGCCGCAAACGTGCAAGTTCTATTATCATAGATGTAGTTTTGTAAAGTGAAAGTGTGTAAATCATGGATCGTATTTCACTTAAAATTTATGATTATTTATTGTACATTATTTTTATGAATGAAATAATAAGTAATAATAATTTTATATTTTTGGTGGAGGTAATGATGGAAAATGAGGTGGTGTGTTCCTTCATTCGACGATACATTATGCGGGGAGGAGATGATATATTTCACATAAAGTTTGAGCGATGGTAAAGCTCTGGGAAAGTGTAAGACCATATAAAGCATGGAAGTAGTGAAATGTTTGTGCAGTAATTATGAGAGGTAATGACAAGATATTTAGGGAATGGACTCGAAGAAGATCGAGGATATACATGTACAAACTTCGATGACATGTCACTATATATACATATATTAATAGTAATATAATATACATATATCATATATAAACATATATGATAATAATAATTGTTATATATATTAATATCAATATATGTATTATATTGTGGGTCTTTAAAAAATGGCTTTTGTCATTGTGAACGCTAGGGTTTTGAACTCACCGAGAATAGGCTCAAAGAAGGCAACTAGAGGCGTAGCAAGGGAGACAGCTATTCGAGGAATGACAAATCAAACAATGACAAGGGAATTGATTGGTGGAATGGTCACAAATGAAGCAAAGGTAGACTGAACAAGGGCATGAAATAATGAGGGTGCAACTCATAAGGCTCTGGTGCTTGAGTCAGAAATAGCAGCATTAGTGCAACTATAAGGGAGGAACAGAGCACCAAGGGCAACAAGGCTTTCTTCTAGTCTATCGGCAACCATGGTTTTTAATCTACATCTTTTGGTGCAATCCCAAGTTTGGCAAATATGGGATGGAGTGTGGAGGATGAAAAAGGTTTCAAATATTTTGTTGAAGTGATAACCTAGTTGGAGAGGATAAAGAGATCGATGGTGAAGCCTTTGGATGTAATAAGGACCGATCCTTTACTATCCTTTAGGGCCAAGGCACTTTAGGAGATGCTAAAAAATGAGGATTGGTTTGTGGCCATGGGAGTAATTTGTAGATTTGACCACTTCTGGTCAAGCCTCCCTACTCTCCCCAAGAGGATCTTTGATTCGTGGTGACCACTAATGGAGGACAATTTGGGGATTTACCCTTGTGCTAGGGGTTTTTCATTATGGTGTTTTTAATCTCCTTGAAGATCGAAACAAGGTCTTCCAAGATAAGATCTAGATTTACGATCAACATCTTCTTATTTAACCCTTTTTAAGTGTTTTGGAAAAATAAGGGTTAAGTAGTTAGAACAGCCTATTCAAATATTAAGTCAACCAAATCCCATATGTGTTTTTTCATTGAAGAAGAATACTCCTATGTCATTGCTTTATCCCACTTTGGTATGCCTTTTGCATCTAAATTTTTTTGTGGATCATATAAAATAATATGGCTTAGAAGAGAAACCTTATAATTATGTGAACGAGGGAGATGCCTATTAGTAGGATCCCATACTCAAGAACCAACCTCATGTCAAGTAGTGCAAACCCACTTAGGCATATAATTTTAAATAAAAGAGGAGGTGTAGGATCATAAAAAATAACATCATCATCAAGAAGTAAGGAATCCTCAAGATCTGAATAAGGAGTAGGTGATGGATAACATGAATGTGAAGACTATATAGGAGTGAAATACTCATCAACTTGAACATCCCATTGAAAGAGTGATAAAGTCAAATAAATGATAAGCTTTTATATCCTCACAATACCCAACAAAAATGAGTGGTTGAAATCTCTTCTACATGGATTTACATTTTTTTATCAACAATAAATGTCTAAGTCTCACTATCAAAAACTTGTAATTTGGAAACATAAGGCTTGGTATGGGACCAAGCCTCCGCAAGTGTCATGTCTTAGAATACCTTGTGGGGCATGCAGTTCTGAAGGTAGTTGGCATAATTGAGTGCCTCAACCCAAAAAGTAGTTGCCATGTTTTTGATATATATCATACAATTGGACATATATTTTAGAGTCATGTTCTTCCTCTCGACAATTTTATTTTGTCGAGGAGTGTAAGGTCCTATGTGTTAATGTTAAATACCATGCTCGATATAAAATTCCTAAAATGTTTGACATACACACTCCCCCCATTATCTATGCATAAATTGTTGATAGGAAGTGAGGTTTAATTCTCAAAAAATGCTTTGAAGTCCTTGAAGTGGTCAAAGAATTCACTTTTGTACTTAAGAAAGTATACCCATGTGCGACATGAGAAGTCATCAATAAAATTGATAACATACTTGGCCCCTAAAAAAAGGGATTGGGAAAGGACATTAGGTCATTATGAACCAACTCAAGAGGAACATTAGCTCATGAAGCCTAGTAAAAGCATCACTCGCTTATTATATCAAGTCAACCACTTACAATATAACAAGGTATTCATTTGCATTATGTTTAACCCTAATCCATGTGTATGTATATATAGGCACATGAGGGCCAATGACCTCCATACCTGTCAATTGGGACAATACTCATACCCCAACATCATGCCAGAGTATATAGTCTAAAGGATGTAAATTATGTAAAGTATATAATACATTTCCAATATTATCCCAAAGAATAGAACCATTGTCTCATGAAAAACCTTTAGGATTCCTTTCATATGTTTGGTGTCATTTTCTCCTTCAAAATATTCAACCACATCTAAAAAAGGTAACTTATGTGGAGAGCTGATTAAATAAACAAATCTTTGCCCAAAGGAAAAGGGGTTATTTTGTAAACAACAAATGATCTATATATGAAAAAAATCATAAGAGCTTAGTTACATTCACACTATGATAAGGGGGAAAGCCCAAAACCCTAAAACATAATGACATAGATGTGCAAAATAATTCACATGCAAATTTTGGTTACTATGAAATTGCTTGGTATTTTAGATTTATCTTATGTACCCGATGAAATAAATAAAAAATAAATAGTTTTTTGGACCTTATATTCACTCAAAACATTATCTTTATGGTGATGCTTGTCTAAAAATTTCAAGTGCAATTCTTAATGATGCCAAAAGTGACATGAGATATGTGTAACACCCTCCCTAATGTTATTGAAAACACACCATAAATACCACTATGAGTTAGGAGCTAGACTTTTACGTTAAAAAACAAGTATAAATATGTTCAAGAGTCAATGTGAAAATCCACAGACACAACACATGTACATACACATATGAGAAAATATGATTCTAATGTATAACAACGAACATGAAGATTACACCCAAAATTAATCCTCTAATATTTATATGGGTTAAATATACAAAATTGAGTCTCAACAAGAGTCAATTTACTATCCTAGGTTTACCAAATCTATCAATCCCAATAAGAGTCAATTTATTAATTCAAGAGCATCACCTTTTAGCATGAAGAATTTTTGAGTGCAAGGTCAACTCTGAAATGTTTAAAGTAAGAAATATACCAGGCCGACCACTTTGAAATGCTAATGGAGCCCACTAAAAAATTGTGTACATGTGAAGATATAAAAGACCCCCTTGACACACAGAGAGTATATAATTATGATAATCCCAAATTCTTCATATTTACTCTCAATACATAGAATACAAGGTACAAAGAGTGTTTTGTACATAAACACATTTGCCTCAAGACATGAAGTATAATAAGGTCTTTGCATACAATATTATAATACATTGTTCAATACTAATTGGTTTATCATATTACTCTAAATAGAGATTCATATACAATGCATTTTTAGTCCAACTCAATGCCATTTTTCTTCATTAAAAAATGGTGATTAACCTGCAATCATTAGAACCACTCATAAGTCATCCAATAGCATTTTTATTTTATTATTGAATTAAATATAAAAATAAAAATATGAATCGATATAGGGTAATGTAAATAATTTCAAATGATGCCAAGATCAACTGAACAACAAAGTTTGAGCGAAGAACTTGTATGGAGAACTTGCATAAAATCTTAAAACCCTCAAAAGAGAAACTTGTCTCACTAAAGATAAGTTGTATAAATAACATAAAATCAATAGGAAAGGTACATTTATAGGTGAAATTTATACATGTACCAACATCCTCATGCATGTGGGATAAACTTTCACTAATGACTTAGATTAACCTAAGCAAGCCAAAATAGACAAGTCTAGGTAAAACCACATAGTGAGAAAAAGCCTACACCAACCACACACCCACCACCACCACCCCCCTTCATTAAGCATGGTTTAGGTGGGTAAAATAATTGGGTCTCAAAAACAAGGTCAGATGAGGTACCCAAACACAGTATAACTCCCATAAAGTAGGGAAAAGGAGAAAACCTGTAGGAACAAAAATCTTAAACTAAAAGAGAATAAAGCATGAAACAGTGCATGCTATAAAGACATCAGGGACAAATGAGAATGTCTTCATAAGTAAGATCAAATAAAACACATAGAGAGATAGGATAATTGAGAAGTACCCATAGAAGATGTTGAAATTGCCTGTAGAAGATTTCGTAAAATGATGAATATCATTGATGAGATCTTTTGCTTGAAGTTTGAAAAAGTTCTATTTGCATCGAATAATGTTTCTTCCCTTTGCCAAAGGAAGAAAATAAATGGTGTACTGGAAGTCTACCCATTCCATAATGGATAATAAAGGCATTAGTATAAAGAACTGTGAGGAGGGTTCAAAACAAAAGTGTGACATAGGTCTGGCAAGATTGTGCACAAGAACTAAATGTAATGCCACTGAAGTGAACCAACTAGAAGTAGGTGCAGTAAAGAGTGGATCACCCTAAAATAGTGAATGGGTCCACTAAGTCCTAATAAAATTCAAAACAAGTAAATGTACACCTTGTCCATAGTAAAAAGACCAAATGTTCTATGCAATGATGGTGCAATGGAAGCAGAGGCTAAAATGGACTACAAAATGCCCTGTAATTGTGGAATAAACTACCCAATGTTTGATGAGTCTGAATTAATATACTTGCACCCTGTAATGTCGAAAGTGGATCAAAAGTAGGTTGATTAGGAAATAACTCCTCAATATCTATAAGGTGATAAAGAGATGGTGAAGGTGTGTCCCATCACTATTGTATTCATTTGTGCTAGAAGAAGATTCATCAATCTCATAAATGTGCTAAGGATCATAAGTGTTATTAAGTATAGGTGAGTTTGATGAAGAATAATGGCATGGAACATGCACAAAAATGATGTCCATGGAAAGTGGAGAGCAAATCTCAATAACCTTTAAAGCTGAAAAATAGACTACAAATGAATCAAATGGATCCATAGACTAAATATCCATAGGAAAAAAAGAGTCATCAATGCTCTCATAAGTTGTAATCTCACTATAAATAATAGACTCCTCTGAAATACAAGATTGTGAAGGCTCTGGAAGAGCAACATATAGAATCGTTACATAATTAGAATTTGTAGCAGGATAAAAGAGTCTGGGTATAATCTTGTCTCGTAGTGGTGGCTCAACTAAAGGAAGAGCATTATCCACCATGGATGTGACATCAAAAGAAGTAGTAGGAGGAGAGAGTACAATAATATCTAAAGTGATGATAGGAAGTAGAGGAGTGATATAAATATTAGTAGGATATTTGAAAAGAGACTGAAGAATGCTCCAAATAGTGCAAGGATATGTTGTATGTTTCATATGGAAATGAATATCCATAAAAACATGCAATAGTAAGGTACCAAAAACCTTGTCACAAGTATTAGCCCACTTATTGAACCAAACACGATTAGCTGGAGTAGGAATATGTCCATATATTAATGGAGTACAATTATTTGTCATGAACAAGTGTTTCATATAAGCATGCCAAGAGTCATAGTCATACCAAGAAGAACCACTAGTGTAGAATCAAATTTCCCCCGCAAGTGTCTCTCAATTGAAGTTGGTATGACTGATAAAAGGCACCAATGAAGTGCACAACTAAATAAAACAAATACAATGACCCCCTAGTTACAATAATAATGCATGATCATGAGGATGACGTCAGGCATAATCAAGAATGCATCCGAATGAGTAGTAGGTGTAGGAATTAACATAATGTAAAAAATGAGAATGTGTAGAAGAAACACCAAAGAATGCATAAGACCACTTAACACCCCTTTAAAACTATTAGTGATGACCCCCCCCATAATGTTGTATATAAAATGACACTCATATGGATGTCAAGCACAACTGAGAATGCATCTTAAGTAGTAAGTGCATAAGTACAAGGAACTAGAGGGACATAAGGGTTTTCTAATAATGCATTTAAGAAGAATAATATGTGAAAAAATTAGGTGGCTGTAGAAGGCCCAAAAATACCACCAATGCATAGATCACAAAAAAATAATCTTTTTAAAAGAAGACGACACTCATATCTGAGCTACTGATCAAATGTTATGTGTGTTTAAAAATTTGCTTATGAAAAATTGGTGGCAATAGTGTTGTAAAAAATAAGATGCACAAATTTGAGAAAATTTTAGGTGTGTAGATAAATGGAAATAATTTTCCAAGGAAAAGTCAAGCCCCTATTATAATAGCTCTAATACCATGTCGAATGACACCAAGGTCAATTAAACAATGAAGCTTGCACAAAGAGCTTGTATGAAGAACTTGCATAAAATCTTAAGACCCTCAAGAGAAAGAAACTTGTCTCACTAAAGAGAAGTTTTAGAAAGAGTATTTTGCATTAGACATAAAAGCAATAAGAAAATTACATTTATAGGTGAAATTTAGACATGTCCCAACATCCTCATGCATACGGGATAAACTTTCACCAATGACCTGGAATAATCTAAGCAAGCTAAAATAGACAAGTGTAGGTAAAACCACATGATGGAAAAAAATCCTACACCAAAAAATAATGTGTGCACCCATAAACTAGATGAATTATCTTATTTTCTAAGGTTTATATCCACACTGGAAAAGATGAATGGTCTTGTATGATCCTCCTCACCACCCTCACAATGGGTGCATGGGTTTATAATGGGGTACTAGAGAATTGATGTGTTTTGTCTATTTCAAAACTAAAATTTTCAACTAACACTTTGGAATTTCCACACCTCACACTCGAGAAAATGTTTCCCTCCCTAATGTTTCTTACACTCAATTTGATTCACTAAGTTCGGAGATTCAAGGGAAGGGAAAGAAAAGTCTTACTCAAGAGTTTAGGCATCAAATGCAAATAGAGACCCCGAATGGTCTTCATCATGAACTATTAAAGCTTAGGATAATCTCAAGAAGGTTTCACAAATGGAAAAAAAAATATGAGAAACTTTCATGAATGGAATAATTCAAATTAAGAGGTTTCTAGAAAGCATAGGCAAATTCATCATAATTAAGAAAAATCAAGAATAAAAATAACCATTAGATAAGCCAAGTGATTAATCAACAAGAATAAAGACTACAAGATAGTTACCAAACAAATCAAATGGTGTATTAATATGGCCTCTCCCACCCCTTATACCTAGTACTCAATAAATCATATGCTACAAATGTGATGTCTACCACCCCCGTGCCTACTATACAACAATTAAAAAATACTGGTACAACATCTCTAACTCTCTCATCCTCTTGCAACATACCTAATGTGTGATCGTATTTTGAGTTATTTGTAAAATTATTATATTTAGTAATTAAAATCCAATAACACAAACAACATCAAATAAAGGAATAAAGGAACAATCAGACAATTAGAACATGGATTCTTACCATCATTTTGTCCCTTATAGCTTCTCTCCAAGATCTTCAAGTGGATTCAAATGCCAAATTTGATTGAATATCGATTACTTGCTTTGAGCTTCAAAGTGACTCCAATGGCTTCCTTGGATTGTTGAATGGGTTGGCAAGAGTATGAGGATGATTAACAAAGGTTGATTATGAGAGTATAATGGAGGCTTATTGATTTCCAAGTTATCTTGTCCATAACCCAAGCATGGTTTTTATATGTTGATGGAAGAGATTTTAGGGAATTTTAAATTATTTAGAAGCCTCTAGTTTAGAGACTTATAGAACTTTGGAGGAGCTTCCCTAATTCTAGAGTTTTATTGATTAGTTTAGGGGATAATGGGGGATTAGATGGAAATTAATGATGTTTAGGATTCATAGGGGTGTATGAAAGGCTGTCATAGTAGGTTAGTTATGAGGGAGGTGAATAAAAAGGAATTTTAAATTAGCAAGTGTGTTAGTGGGTAGATTAGTGACTAAGTAGGCTAGTTAGCAGGTTAATGGGGTAATTAATTGGTTATAAGGGTATGGTAAGGTTTATGGGATGTGGGGAATATTGTGTAGTGATTAGGATATAGGTTAATTAGCTAAAGCTATGATTATGGGATAAATTAATGGGTTTAATAAGATTATTAGGCGAACAGATTTAGGTGCATACATTTTCCCCCTCTTTGAAAGGGCATTGTGAGTGAAACAAAGTGGAAGGAGTAATGAGTTTTCAAATAAAAAGCATTTCATGGATGAGAATGTTGTTAGTAGATATGATGCCCCCTCGAGGGAGAATGCAAGGGAGAATGAGCCAGATGATCATGCAAAAGTAAATCCTCAAGGTGGGATAAGACCAGGATGAAGATAAGGGGTGGGGATGCCTTGAGTAATGATGTAGCTACAATTGGAGATGCCCCAAGCCTAAGTGTTATGGTATAAAGTGACTAAGCCCTGGAGGATGAGTTCTAGACAATCGACCAATGTCTAGAAGGGAGATAAGTTGATTAAGATGATAATATTTGAATTTTCAAAATGTTGACATTATCTGGGAAATAAAGAGATGAGGTACACCATAAGCTAAAGATAATTCCCATAGCAAGGACACATGTTAGTGATGGTTGGAAGCATATAGAGGACATTTGATGGATGATTATGCATAATAAGCCACTTTATGTTAGATTCATAGCTCAAAATGATCTTATAATTTTGAGTGACCCATTGGTCCTAAACTAAGGGCTTATTAAAGGATGAAGGTACTAAATCGATTTGCAGGCTTCTATGTTTGCTAATTTGAACCTTATTGGCCCAATTAATAAAACTCTTTCTTTCGGGATAGCTTCTCTTAGTTCTTATTTTTTTTATTTAGGTAATAATTTGTTATAATCATTTGGTCTTTTTATTTATTTTTGGTCTTCTTTTATTTAAAAATGTTCCCTCAATCTATTAAATGTATGTATGTATATATATATATATATATATATATATATATATATATATATATATATATATATATATATATATATATATATATATATATATATATATATATTGTGTGGGATGGGATGGGAATGGATTTTAATAGTGGTTGAGCTAACCTCGAGCACTAAACCATGGCTAGGTGTTTCCTACATAGTCTTAGGAGACCTTAGGATGATGTAGTTATGACTTGGGATTTTTGACTGAGAACAAAGAATAGAATAGTATGCCCCAGGATACCTAGGATTGATAAAATGATGAGGAAATATGATAAACGATCATGGAATAGGATTTAGGGATGAAATTTTTTAAATGGGGTAGGACAATGTGATTAACAAGGGTCAAATGGGGTACAAGGGATAAAATAAGGGGTGAAATGAGGGTTAAAATAGGAAAAGGTGGGTGAAAAAGGTTCATTTTATCTTTTAGCTTTTTGACTTTGTTACTCTAGAGCCCTAGCAATGGACTGCATCCCTTGCTCATCACATCATGGAGAGAGAGTCTAGGAGCACCAGAGGCCTACCGACATGGGATGACCGATAAGTACTCCATCTCTAGTCGATGAAATTTTCCATTTTCACATTTATTTTTGTATTAATTAGATGTATGTGTTGCAAGGACAATACCACAGCTGTAGGTAATGCCCTGAGGTGCAATATTATCCTCATAAGTTGTGATATTATGGTCATAAACTATGATATTATAATACTATGATAGGCAACTTGAGGTATTGCAATACTGCAATGAGCAATTTACGATATCACATTATGACAAGAGGAGAGTGGTGTTTTTACAAAAATGTGAGATTAGATTCATGATTATGTAAAATTGTATAATGTGATTAGCATTATTATTGTTATCATGATTGGGGGCTAGGTTGAAAGTAGTGATATTATGAGAGGTAGGGATAAAGGTTAATGGATAGGTTAGGGATGGAAGTTTGGGGGTAGGGACTTAGGGTGATTAGGTAAAGGGTGCTTAGGGGGTTAACTTTGGGGGAGGTTAGTATGGATAGGATTAGGCTAGGATAGGTTAGGTTAGGGTAGGTTAGGATATAGATAGGAGAGTAAGTAGATGACCAGGGTAGAGAAGGATATGAGGGGGTGTGGGTTAGTATAACAAGGTGAGTGATGTGAGTGGGGTTAAAATATTGTGGATAGGGTGAGTTAGTATGGTTTGAAAGGAAAGGTAATGAAAAGGATAAATAGATGAATAGGATAGAGTGATGACAAATGTAAGGGGTGGGAGAAGGTAGATAGTTAGGTTAGATGAGTGGTATGGGTATGTCGGTATTAGGTTGATGGGATGGGATAGGCTAGATATAGGTGTGAGTGTAATAACATGATTTGATAGGATATGTGTTGTTACATGAGGATTTATGGGTTATGTAATCTTAACTATGACATCTAATGGACCTAAGGAGTATGGAGTATTGGAGTTGATAGGACTATATTGTGTTATAACTATGCCAGTAGTGAGGATAGATAGGGCATTGATCACAACCTTGGTCAATAAGTGACACTCTAAGACCAACACCTTTCATTTCTTGACTAGGGAGATGAAAATCACTCTTGAGGATGTGCTACAAATCTTCCATCTACCTATGAGAGGCCACATGATATATTGGTGTTCATAGACTGTCAATGTGACAGTGTAAAGGTTGGATGGTAGATTAAATATTGGGGTGTAGGATGCACAAGTGGATATTGATAGGGCTTAGATGGAGGGCATAATTGATAGGTTGACATTAGTGGTTATGCCTTTTATTACTAGCATATTCTTTCTAAACAAGATTAGTCAGTGGTTTCACTTAGGATTGGGGTATGTGGTTTAAAAAATGGTTCAAAATTACTGAGTGTTTTCCTAGGGTCTAGTTATGCTAGACCACTTGTATCGAGAGCTACATATGGCTGAATATAGAGGAATAATGAGCCTAGTCCCCTCTATTTTACTACAGATTTGGAGTTGGGAGCATACTGCTATAGAGTGTCCCATAAGTACTCATGTGGATAGAGATCCCCATAAGCCCCTAGTATCTAGGTGGTATATTATTCTTGGAATGCATGGGTCTCATGCTAGGGAGATTTAATTTTATAGATAGATATTTGATAGCTTACAGCCAAAGTAAATTACATGGATGTTGTATAGACATTTCTAATAGGGGTGGCTGGAGGATGCAGATTTCACACAATTCATGTTGATCAAGTGTTATCTTACTAGACATCGAGACAATATCATTGAGTGATATAGACCTAATCAAGTATAAAAATAGTTTGGGAGGCCATAGGATGTACCTAGTGAAGAACATATATTTTTCCATAATGACAGGGAAAGACCTCATTAGGGGAATCTAGTAGATAAGGCATTAACTAGAGTGAACTATGAGACTATTATTTTGATAGTATGGGATTACCAAACTCTGATCCTGGATCCTAAAGTGACAAACACATATACATCTTGTTGGGCATAAAGATGATTGCATATATTACGTAGATGGCTTACTAGAGTGAGGAAGGGGGATGTGCAAAGATTTTTATAAGCATGAGACATATTTAGAGGAGATGAGATCAGAGAGCATAGCCCCAGGCACATGACCAATAGGATGGGCAAGGGGGGATAGATGTTATGGATGTGGATGGAGGAGACCAAGGAGCTCAAGGTGGAGATCAAGCAAGAGTTGTGGGTCAAATTGGAGGGGGAGTATAGGCTAGAGGGAGAGGAGGGGCATATGAGGTAGGGTCATTGAGGGCACCTTTGACTAAGGATGAGTGAGCACTTTTAGAGACGTTGAGGAGAGAAGTACAGGCCCATACCTTAGAGATTGTCAAGATCACTACTGAGAGGGACATAATATTGATCAATTTATAGGGGTGATTAATATAGAGAGATAATTAGTTGGCTAAAACTCATAGACAGGTCATAGGGTTGATAGGATAGGTAGCTACCTTAGAGGGGTAGATAGTTACATTATAGGGATAGATCCAAAATTGAGATGTTTAGATTGTGACATTATAGGGCCAAATTGGGTGGCTATAGTCTAGGGTGAGGGAGTTGATGGGAGAGTTACAGATGACCATAAAGGCCAAGGAGGAGGGTGATGCAGTTATATTAGAGAGGGGGATTGGGATAATCATGAGGTAGTTACATGGTTGACATGGGAGGCCCATTATTATAGGGACCTCTATGAGGCATCAATGCCACCTAGGTAGTATGCAATGACATTCAAAGCCATTTCCTCACAATTGGTACATCAGCCTATCAGGGGACCATTGAGACCACAATGAGCCAGGTCTCATGATTTGTGAGACATGTATTATATGATGGATATGATTGTATTATATCACATTAATGCCCATGGGGCCCACTTATGTATTTATATGTTTTGACATGGACTATAGTGGACATTATGGACTATTGATATTGATGTGATTATGACTTTGTGATATATGATGCAAGGAGTTATTGATGATGTTGATTATGATTATGCTCTTGATGTATGAGTTAGATTATGTGATTGTTGGGTATAGATACAAGGATGATGTGATATATTTATGGATGAGATAATGATGATATGTTTAGGTGCTTGGTTAGATGATGGTGTAATGATTATGTTTTAGATGATGTTTATTGTTGATAATGGATTTAGATTATGTGATTTGGTGTGGTGAGAATGAAATGAGATAATTATATTGTACATGATTTTGTTTATTATGGATAATGATGATGGTTTTTATGGTTGTAATGTAATGGAAATTGATATGTTGTTAGGATTGTGGAGCTAAAAGCTTCACTGATGCAAACAGGAGAGGAGGTTGCTGAAGGTTGCTAAGTTGCAGAAGAAGTTGGGGTCGGTCTGATCAGCCGACGTCGGCGGGAGAGCATAGAGAAGCAACCGACGTCGGTCATATATCGGCCGACGTCGGTCACCTCCAGGCGGACAGGGACCGCGTCGGTCGCCTGTGTGGTTCGACTGCGAGCTGATTACGGGCAGTTAGCTAACGAACCAAGTGTTTGCATGAAGAGATCTATTTTTAGACTGAGAGCTGCGGATCTAATTATTGTAATTAGATGTCTAATCATTGTTTGGATGAGATCTATATAATAGACTCATGGTTGTATTGGAAAAGTGTGCTAGGGAGTAAGAGAGCATAATTATAAGCTCCTTCTGTGTGTGAGGTAGAGCAATGGTGCGTTCCTCCTAGTGCCTCAGTACCAGGTGTGTTGGTGCTGGATTGGAGAGCCAGCTGGGTTCTTCAAGGGTGTAGGATCTTGGTCACAGTTGTATGGCCTATATAGGAGATCTACATGGTAAGTAAGATCGTTGATCTGCAGGTGTATGTGTGTGCAAGGTCGAGGTTCACAGGTGAGCAGAACCGTTGTTTGATTTGCAGGTGTGCAAGGTCATATAGACAGCAACACAATAGGGAGTAGTATCAGGCATGATCTACTTGGAGTATAGGTGTGTACTCGGATAGAGCAGAGAGGAAGGCAAGGGAGTTCCTTCCATAAGTATGGTCTGTTGAATTGCAGGTTGTTGCAGATTCATGGGAGATCTACTTGAAGTACCTTGAGTACTTGTGGAGCACGTGGAGTGCTTGTGGAGTGCGTGGAGCACTTGTGGTGTGCGTGGAGCACGGGAGGTGAACACCAACTCTGTATTTGAGTTGGGTGTTGGGACCTGTGAGAGGGAGAGCTTTGGGGAGGAGAATTACTGTTCACTTGAGGTGTGGGAAACCTCTGTAAGGTGGTGGAGAAGAAGTGGCATCTTCTTTATTGTATTCTTTTCTGTATAAAGTGTTAATACAAGTTGTGTATTGTCTCTCATATCATGTGTTATTCTGAATTCTAGTTACTTGGTGAATCTGGTTAATTTCCGCATATTAAGTTGCTTGGTTTAGTAATCAAATTGTGTGCTTCCGGTTTATCTCCCAACATATGTAATGTTTATTACTAATGTGTTTATAAAATAATCCATTATTTTAATCATGTGTCTCACAAACTAATGTTGGGTAAAATCCTCCTACACCAAAGAGATGAATGGGTGGGAGATAGTAGGTCAAGATTGTTAGATTGGATAGTGGTATTATTAGGGGGATGGGATGGGGGGAATTTGAATCCATTAGATATTTAGGCAATCCAATTTAATATTGCACATGTGAGTACAAGTGCACTAATGACATAGTTATATTCCATGACACATTGGATTCATAGTACGTGGGAACTCCGTTTGAGTGACATGCCCAATTCTGACTTTGGGTAATCACTTAAGACCATCCTTGTTCCCTTTGTAAAAAAGAACAAAAATTTAAAAAACAAGACAATAAAATATTTTAACTATGACACATATTTATAAGACTTAATGATTATGAACAAATTTGGCACATAACACATATACACACATGACTTAAAAAGATAATGAAAGATATATACAAAATGTTCTACTTCAAAAGATAAAATGGATTATGAAAAGGATGTGTGAATTATATATACATATGAGTGTTATAAAAGACAACCTAAGGTAATGATTAAAATGATATTGGTAATGAATTTTAATAACAAGGTTACAAAAGATTTTAAGAGGATCAACTTTTAGGGATACATGTACAAGGGTTGATTGTGCTAAAAAATGTTTATAGGGTTTAAAGTTAATGATTAATACTCAGTTGTAGATTACATAATGGATCTTGGAATAAGAACATTAGATGACCCTTTAATAATGATGAGGTTAGTGGGTTCTTGTGGATCATTATTGAGGGATGGATATGGCTGGGAAAGTATAGATTTAATTGAGGAAAATAAGAGAAATAATCATCAAGGAGAATGTGATTGGGATATAAATGAGGATGTACAAAATGGGACGAGTAGATGTTGGAAAGTGGAGTAGATATTCTAGAGGACTCCTTAGCAGATATTCCCCTCGTATGATTAAAAATGATTTACACCAACTTGAAACTCATGTCTCTTGATTATGCCTATGCATGTAATATACACCCATTATTAGGACCAAGGTCATGTGGGAAATGATGGAATGGAATGGAATTAAAGGATGGATAAATGGAATGATGATAGATATGCTCCCAATAGTGGGAACTCATAGACGGAGGTTTTGAAGCCTTTCAAGTATAAAAGCATTTTAAATGCATAATATTCATAAGCTCATCGAGTTCATGACCATCAAGTATAAATAATTTGTATTCTCCTAATCCAAATTTGGCAACAATGATATAAGGCCCGATCCAATTTGATTCAAATTTGCCTTTCTTGTCCTAGTATGCATTAGTTTTCTTTTGATTCTCCTTGAGGACTAGGTCATCAATTTTAAATTCTCAGGACTGGATCTTTTTGCAATATTGGACCTTGATATTTTTTTGATATGATCAAAGATGATTTAAATCATTTTGATGTTTTTCATCAAATAATTCAAGCTCTTGTAGCCATTCTTGTCTAGAGTTATAACTAGTAATTGTGCCTCGTAAAGAGATGCATAAGATGGCAAGCTCAATTTCCACAAGAAAGATTGCTTTTATTCCATAGACTAAAGAGTATGGAGTAACCCTAGTAGGTGTTTATACACTAGTTTTATAAGACCAAAGTGTAGGGTATAGTTACAAATTCTAGTTTCTTCTTACATCATTGATAATTTTCATGAGAATCTCTCAAAAGCATCTTATTAGTTGCCTCTGCTTATTCGTTGTCCTAAGGATAGTACATTCTGGAAAAGTGTTGCTCAATGTGATAGTGTTTACACAGATCTTAGACCCCTAGATTTTTTAATGACTTATCATTATCTTATAATATTCTGGATGGGATGCTAAAATGATAAATAATCTAATTTAGAATAAATTTTGATATCTAGAGACCTGTGGTATAGATAAGCAACATGGCTTCCACCCATTTTGTAAAGTACTTTGCGGCTATTATTATAAAATTATTACCTTCAGATGATATTGGATTGATCTTTCTGATTCGATCTAGTCCCCATATGGAAAATGGCCAAGGGTTCATTATAGGCTGAAGCTCTTGTTTGGGGGCATGAACAAGATTATTTTTATTTTAATAGGCTACATATTGACAAGCATCATGATTCATCGTAGGCCAATAATATCCAATCTTGAGTAATTTCTTATCTAGGGCCACCCCAATGACATGTTCACCACATATATCGTCATGGACCTCCTTGATTTCAAGAGTAGCCTCTTCTGATGTTAGGCATCTTAACAAGGTCATGTCATAACCACATCGATAGAGCGTGCTTCCAAGGATGGTATAATGGGATTTATAATGGATGAAGGCTTTGTATTGGTGATAATTGAGGATTGATGGTAGGTTATTGTCAAAGAGGTACATGTAAATATCATGATACCAGACTAGACTAGGATCAGGGATATCACAAATTCAAAGATGAGGCATAGTTTGATGAGTTGGTAATAATAAGTGTTATATGAGAAAATTACCTTCAAGGACATCTTTTGGAAGGTATATAAAACACCCGATAGTGGCCATGGAGTTGGCTACTTTATTTATTCCCCTTGGAACTTGTTCAAATGTGATAGACTAAATTTTTTTATTTAATTGATCCACTAATTATTTATAAGGAAGCAATTTCTCATCCTTAATATGGAACCCTTTATTCACTTGTTTGATAATTAGTTGTGAATCACCAAACACCTAAAGGTGTTGGATGTTCCACTGGATGGCTAGTTAGAGACCAACAAATAAGGCTTCATATTCAAATATATTATTCATAGATGAGAAATTAATCCAGAAGGCTTTAGGGATTAGGTTACTTTATGGGGTTACTAAAAGGATTCTTACTCATGATCCATGTGTGGTAAAAGAGCCATCAAAATATAATTTCCAATTGTTTGATTCTTTAGTAGTCAAAATTGACTCATTTAGAATGGTCGTGATTAGAGGCTTAGTGTTTGCAAGGGGTGCTAACACAAGTTGATACATGATAGCTTGTCCTTTGATGACATTTTTATTGACATATTATATATAAAACTCACTTAGAAACATAACCCATTTGTCCATTCTTCTGGTTAGATCAAATTTAGATAACATATACTTAATAGGATCAACCTTGGCTATGAGATAGACCTAGTTGTTCAACATGTAATGTTGAAGTTTATGAGAAGCGAAGATCATGACCAAGAAAGCTTTTTTGATAGGGTTCTAATGAAGATCATATGAGATCAGTGTCCTATTGAGATAATAAATTGCTTGTTCCTTGCCTTCATCATTGTGTTGAGCTAATAAGGCCCGTATAGCACAATGTTTTGTAGATATATATAAAAGTAAAGGCCTTTTTGAGATAGGTGGTGACAAGACTGGAGGCTTAACCAGATATTGCTTGAGATTCTTGAAAACCTATTGACACTCTAAGTTATAATTGAAAAGAGTTCCCTTCTTTGAGAGGTGGGTGAAAGGGTGACATTCATCTACTAACTATTTAATAAACTGAAAAATGGCCTGTAACTTTCTTTAAAGGCTCCTTCGCTGCTTCAATTTTTTGGGAGGAGACATTTCCATAATATCTTTGACTTTCACAAGATCTACCTGAATGCCTCTCTTAGAGACTATGAACCCTAATAGTTTACCCAAGGTAACTCCAAACACACATTTCTTCGAGTTCAATCTAACCTTATATTCTCAAAGTCACTCAAAGATCTTCTTTAAGACCAAAGGATGCCCTGATTGAAGTTTGGACTTCCCCAATATATCATCTACATAATCCTCGATGATGTCATGCATCATGTCATGGAATATCATAGTCATAGCCCTTTAGTAAGTAGCTCCTGCATTTTTAAGACCAAAAGGCATTACTTGATAGCAAAAAGTACCCCATAGAGTGATGAATGTTGTTTTATGATGATCTTCAAGAGCAATTTTGATTTGATTGTATCCCAAAAAACCATCCATGAGGGATAACATCTCATCGCCCATAGTAAAATCCATGATCATTTTTATATTTGGTAGGGGAAAGTCATCCTGGGGGCATGATTTATTGATATCTTGGAAGTCAGTGCTAATTCTAATTCCTCCCTCTAGCTTGGCCACATGAACTATATTAGATATCCATTTAGAATAATCAATGGGATGGATAGATTTGGCTTCCGAGATTTTTTGCAATTCTTATTTGACTAAAAGATCCACTTTTAGGTGTATCTTGCAAAGTTCTGGCTTAACAGGTTTGGAATTTGGGTGAACCACTAGATGATGCACTACTAAGGTTAGATTCAACCCTGACATTTTAGAATAACTCTATGTGAACACATCTATATACTCTTTGAGAAGCTCAATAATAATTTGTCATTCCTTGAGTGTAGGAATTACCATCAATTTGACTATTTTAAGACTCTCATCTATTCTAATATTGAATTCAATAACCTCCTCAATGAGGGAAGGTGATTGGTCTTGTAGATACGTTGGGGGTGATGGCAATTGCTCAATGTCTGAAGCAAATTCCTCTAAGAGATCCATATCTAATTCTGAATAGGGTTTTGATTCATCAAGAGTGGGTTGAATGATTATTGTATTTATTGAGGGTTATTCCTCTTCATACTCTTCTTATTCAATTTGATTTATAAATGTTTGTTATTCTCCAAAGTATGTAGACTCATTAAGACTAAAATAAAACCCTTTTTTATGGTCTCCTGGTGGTATAAAATTACATGCTCCCAAATACTCAATGATGGCTTCATAATTTTTGGAATGTATTGAAGGAAGGCTCAATCCTTTGATCCCAGTCTATCAGGAGGGGTAATTAAGGGAGATATCAATAGTGGAGATGGTAGTGTCATGAAAGGGATTGGTGGTAGCCAAATCCTCATAAAGACTATAAACATAACATGTTTCAATTTCTTCATCAGAAGAAGACTCCTCAAGAACTGAAGAAGCATCCAAAATGATATTGTTTAGGTCGATGCCAAGAGGCTTTTACCCTAAACCAAGATATTTTGGGTGTTATTTAACCCCTATAGGTTGAAGCCTATTTTGTTCATCTCTCCCTAATCCTTTTCCCTTGTAATTCATATTTTTCAACATCCTTTGAATCTATGGGTACTTTTATTTATGGAATTATAGAGCCCCATCATATGAAATAAGCCATGAATCATCAGGTTCATCAAAATATTATTCTGATAGTAAGCCTGCACTAGTAAAGGCCATGGTTCCAAGCTGATAACTAATGGAATTATCTTTCTGCATGGTCGAGGACTCATAGCTTCATGGGGAGAGTGGTATGTCTCTAAAATAAAAGGTCTTGTATTCATATTCTTTGTAACCTGTGGAAGTGATCTCAAGATGGGTGATATCTAAGGATGTATTTGAAGCAAGTATTAAATCATTCGGGTGGATATACTTTATAGCTGTGGGATTATGAGTGAAAGTATTAGTGTTAGGGAAATAAAAATTAGGATGGGATTAATCCATTTGACAGCGACAAAAGTGTTCTATCTCCCTTAAGAAGGTAATCTCCATGCTAAAATAAGGGAAATTTAGGCATTGATGGAGGGTGAAAGGAACTGCTCACATTTCATGGAGCCATGGGCATCCCAAAAGTAAATTATTTGGAAGATCAACTTCCATGACATGAATTAAAGTTTAGTGGATAACGGGTCCCATGGCTATATGAAGATAAATGATTCCTGTAGATATCCTTTCATTATCATCATATGCCTTGATCATTATGAGAGTAGGCCCTAGGGAAGACTCATAGTTCTTGAACTTCTTTAGAAAGTCTAGATTGCACAAATTTAATGTAGATCCTCTATCTATGAGTATGCATAAGATTTTATGATTGGAGATACAAATTTTGATGAAAAATGGATGATTATGATGTGGGCCTATAAGTGGCATGTCCTAGCACTGAAAGTGATTTGTTAGGAATGATAGAAATGATCCACCAATGCTTTTAATTGGCTTGTGTTAATATCTCTAAGGACTTTATTAATAATCTCTTAATGTACTGATGACATTTCAAAAAGATCCATAAGAGATATTTGGGTAGGAGTCTTATCAAGATGTTGGATGATGTCATATGACCACTCAAAAGATGTAGATACTTTTTTAGATATACTAAATTTTTAGGATGCTAAAGTGGGTGGGTCTTTGGGAGGTACTCTAGGCATTGTAATTTTACCACATCGTGTAGTGACTACATAATCAATTATTGCCCTGTTAATATTAAGGATGGTGGATGGTGGTGGTGTGGGCTCTTGGGGGCCATGGATTTTAATGGTATTGATGTAATGATATGGAATGGAATGGTAATCAGTTTGGTTTGATGTGGAGGCTTGACCCTAGTCCTTGGGTGGTTTCTTTTACATCTGGTCATGTTTAGGCAAAGTGTCCTGATAAATTCCCAGTTATTGATTCTCATAATTGACTGGTTGATCTCTCCCCTTCTACTTTGATGTCCCCTTTCTCAATTAAATCTTGGATATAGAGTTTTAATTACATGTAATTTTTAGTATCATGCCCCTTAACTCTATGATATTGACAAAATTCATTTTCATGATACTAATCTGGTCAAGGTTTATTGTCATCTAAAGGTTAGATTTTTGGGAGAGTGATCATATTTGTAGCTATTAACTGTTGTAGGACCACTTTTGTAGGTATCCCAAGACTAGTAAGAGGCCTTTTTCCTATTTGAGGTTTAGGCTTTCCCCATGGTACTCTTATGGTAGAGACATTTTGCTTATTAGTAAGGGAAACTTATTGCACCATTTGAACATGCTACTTAGAATCTATTACTCCATCCCCCATGACATTTTTTTATTAAAGATTTTAGGATTACTTAAAAAGGTATTATATTGATTATGACCCTATTCATTTTGGGTATACAATTTAATTATTCCTTTATCAATGAGTGTCTTTTATATTTGGATGCCCTTATCTATAGTTTCATCAAAGGAATTTGGACATTGTAGCTTTAATTGATATTTCAATTCAGTATTGAGGTTGTTGATGAACATTTTAGTCGACTCCTTTTCTAGGACCATGCAATGGAATTAGCTCGTGAGACTTCTCCAATGTTATAGGAATTAAGCTAGGCTTTCTCCATTTATTTATTTAGTGTTAAAAATATCTATGATAGATATATCATACTCACTATTGAAGGAAAAGTGTCACAATAATTTTTATGTCAATTCCCTGAAGCTAGAAATGGACCCTTTGGGTAAGTGCATAAACAATTATAATGTGGGCCCCATGAGACTTTTGGTGAAAGTTTGAGAAGATAAGCATCATAATAAGCAACTTCATGGTATGTTATATATAATTCTTGTACATGATCTCAAGGATCCCCTTTTCCTCTATAATTATCAAATTTTGGGATCTCAACATGTGCTATGAAAGGTACTTATAAAGACATTCATGTTTAAAGGAGATGTGTAGAAGTCTTCATATTTGTATATAATTACCTATGTGTGAAGATCAATATTTTGAAGAGTCTCCTTCATTATCCTCCACTCTTAAGAAAATGAGGGGTCTATGAGGGGATTGGAGGTTTGAGCTTGATTGGTCCTGGGTCTTGAATGATTAGGGTTGGTTTTTCTGACACATTGCCTTGGCGAGAATGGCCTTTGATTTTAAGCTTAAAATTGTGAGACAAGGGAGTTGAGTTTTTGGGTTATCTGACCTAACCGATCCTCTAAGGTGGTTTTTATCCTATTAGGCTCAGTGTCATTATTATGAATGGATTCTAGTTCTTCTTCAAGTTCTAGTTCATGCTCCACAAGATTGTCTTCTTCTTGTTCTTGGTTGGTGTTAGTTTGACGATGTGGAGTGTTGGGCCTCATAGATAGATGGATTAGATGTTGCAAGAGATTTGGATTAAAGTTAGGGGGTAAGGTGCCCCCCCATTCTAATGACTTGGGCTAGAATTTGATCATGATTTTCTAGTCAAATTGGGACTTAACCTCATCACTATGGAAGAAGTCATTGGTGAACCTATCTTCCTTTCTAAGGGTATGCATATCATTATGCATGTCATCATTATCCTAGTTTTGATCACCTAGATTCCCCAATATGTCATTTTCCTGGTTAGATCCTTGTCCCATTCTTAGAATTTGGGCACAAATTCAGATAGGATAATGCAAGAAAAGTGATTAGATGAGACTTTGATTTAGGATGATGGGAGAGAAGGTGACTTTGGTTACTAATTTTGTTTAAAACCCAAAACTAAAAGTGGTCAATAGGAGTGATTAGATGTGACTTAGTTTTAGATTGGTTTAGGAGGACCAAATATCACCAACGCAAACATCCTACCAAGATTTAATTTAGTAAAGAAACAAAGAGGACAAGATGATTAACTACCCTTCACACTAGCAAGGTGATGATTAGAAGAGTGCTAGGTATGAAGAGGTAGGTTGATGATATGATGGGTGATAGACTAAAAACAACAAGGTTTCAATCATTTATAATGTTAGATCAAGGACAAGGTGATGACTAGAATGATGAGTGACCACTAAAGTTTGGTTTCAAGACAAAATTTAATTATCTAAATGGTGTGAATAATGATATGAAATGATTGGTTTCTCAATTCTAAGATGGGATATTTCCTCATGGTCTATAGGTGTGTTTGATAAAATGGGATAGCTTGACTTGGCTCATAAACAATACATGATTTAACATAACACACAAATAACATGCCCAATCATGAGCCCTAATCTTGAGTACTTTACGATCACTTGAGAGTTGATCCTGACTCTAGTAATAAAATGTCTGTTATGACCAATGGGTCATATGATAGGTTTACAGAGGGTGTTTTAGGGAGTCTTTGAGATATGCAAATGTATGTGGGCCTAAATTTCTCTATGGTCTTATACAATGCCTGATTCAAATAGTTAATTTTTCCCCTTCATGGATAATCCGTATGGGGTCAACCACTTAGCCTAACGATTATTGTCCCTAATATTTATACTCCACTAGAACATAGAATTTGTTCGAATGCGTGGTGATGAAATCCATGACACCAACCCCTAGTGACTAAGCAAGTGCATGGGGATGAATTCCACGTCACATCTTATCCTAGACAAAATGGGTTAACACTCAAGCAAGCAAGATTAATTTACCCAATTAATTACCTATGTGATAAAAATTATAATAAGCAAACAAGTCACACATAAAATATATATACAAGTAAAAGATTAAAATTTTTCATTTAGGCACTCCTCTTGCAAGTATACAAGTTATAAAAATCTAGTGACTTCTCCTTTAAAGGTCCTACAAAAAGGGATTAGTTGTTTAAAAGTAGGAAAAATCACTTATTTCCTAAAAAATTACAAATAGAGAGTCAGTGTAAAATAATATCACTTCCAAAGACTACAAAATCATGACTTTTATGTAAAATCACAACTGCAGACTTGAGGTATTGTGGATTGTTTACTAACCATGGTAAAAAACCATACGGATCCTAAAAAACTATAACTAGTTATGCAAAATCACAACTTTTTATACAAAATCATAATTCACAATCAATGATATTACATAAAAATTAAAAAACTATAGTATTCTAAACTTTAGACTAGAAAAAGCAAAATTTAATAGAATGTTATAAGATGTTTTACTTTTTAGAAACTAGTGTGAGAGTGTAAAATTTACACACAAAATCTCAGAGAATAAATTAATATTTACAACAAAAATGGTTTTCAGACCTTTACTAATAGTTTAAAGGAGACAAATCCTAACAAGATAATTTTTTTTAATGTTGTCATTTAAAATCACTTATTTTAATATAAAACCACTAATTCGTAAATAGTGGTATTATAGAAAGTAACCAAAAGGCTAAGGATGGAAGTTTTCTTTTTATTTAGGTAGCCCTTGTCCTTTCCTTGTCAACAAACAACATAAAATAGAACATGTTAACAAAAAATACCCTACTGATTTAGACCCCCTAAGCAAAACCACAATTATCAATGGTGATATCACCACTATTATGGCAAAGTCATAATTGTATTTCTTTGATATTACATGTCGACAACAAGGCGATCAAGGATTGAAGTGCCCTACTTTCTTGCACACAAAATACATTTTTTATATACCTACAAGGCAAAAATAGTTGATATAGACCTATAGAAGCCCAAAGATTTAAACAAAACTAGCTAAGTTTTGTTTAAAGCTATAGCCTGTAAAACCGCAAGTCTAAGTACAAAACCATATATTTTAATTCAAAAACACTATTCATGAATCAAAAATATTGCAAAGGGTTAAGAAATATATCAAAATCCAAATTGTTAGCAGTTATAATGTTAGTTAGTTGCAAAACTACAACTTTTAAGATAAAATCGTGACTACAATACTATAATTTGGAGAGCAAAATCGTTGATTACTTGTACGTGAAATTTTGAGAAATTTTAGGGCTTGTTAGTCATTTAATCAAGCCTTCAAGTTACCAAATCACTTCTAACAAGTTAGAGGGTTAGATTAAAGGTGATTTCTCCCACTATGGTCGTTAATGTGTGATCGTATTTTGAGTTATTTGTAAAACTACTATATTTAGTAATTAAAACCCAATAACACAAACAACATCAAAGGAGGGAATAAAGGAATAATCAGAAAAATAGAACATGGATTCTTACCATTATTTTTTTCTTTAAAGATTCTATCCAAGATCTTCAAACAGATTTGAATGCCAAATTTGATTGAATATGAATCGATTGCTTTGAGCTTCAAAATGACTCCAATGGCTCCCATGGATTATTGAATGGCCTGGCAAGAGTATGAGGATGCTTGACAAAAGCTAATTATGAGAGTATAATGAAGGCTTATTTATTTCCAAGTGAGCTTGGTCATAGCCCAAACATGGCTTTTATAGGATGATGGACGAGATTTTAGTAGATTTTAAATTATTTAGAAGCCTCTAGTTTAGAGAGTTTTAGAACTTTGGAGGAGCTTCCCTAATTCTAGAGGTTTCTTGATTAGTTTAGGGAATAATGGGAGATTAGATGGGAATTAATAGGTTTAGGATTCATAAGGGTGTAAGAAAGTCTAATGTGCTAGGGTAGCTAGGGGGGAGGTGAATAAAAAGGAATTTTAAATTGGCAAGTGGGCTAATGGATAGATTAATGACTAAGTATGCTAGTTAGTAGGTTAATGGGGTAATTAATTGGTTATAAGGGTATGTTAACGTTTATGGGATGTGGGATATATTGTGTAAGAATTAGGATATTGGTTAAGGTTGTGATTATGGGATAAATTAGCAGGGTTAATAGGATTATTAAGCGAACAAATTTAGGTGTATACACCTAAAATCTAAAAAATTAGAATATAAATAATGAAGGCATATTCAACTTAACAACTAGAAAAAATGCATCAAATGTGCAACATATGTAGTGGAAAAACTTTTTCTCTTCCCATTTAATAGAAAATTCTCAATTTTTCTTGAAGTTATAATTTAATATTTTTCCATTACTCCCCTCTATGACAATATTTGGAACTCCTCATGATAAAAACAAGGCTCCCAAATTCCCCACCCTTTCAAAACAAAGTTTCAAACAAACCTCTTAAAAAGCAACGTTCCCACCAAAAATAAATAAATAATTTTAAAAAAGCAACCTTTTTTCATTCTCTTCCCCTCTATTTTTTCACCTCTTTCTTCACTATAAGGCTAAAATTTTCATTAATTGAAGTATGACTCTCCCTATCTCGATACATATTTTCTCATTTAAAAGTTTATATATATGTTTTTAAACAATATAGCTTCACTTTCTTTCTTGTAGACTTTTCCAAATTAATTGATAGACATAAATTTTGATTTTCTTCAATTAAGCCTCACTAAAATCCATTTTTTGTATTGGGCCCTTTTAAAACACAATCTTTCTCTTTTGAATGGTCCTTTAAAACTCACAAACATCCATTTCTTATATTGGGCTCGCTCTTTTAAAACACAAGCTCTCTTTTGAATAGTCTTTTAATATATATTTTTAATATTCTTTCATAATATTTGATTTCACTACTTGTTTTGAACCCTCATTATCTTATTTTCATTTTAATTTTAATTTTAAGATACAAACTGAATTTAATCTCTCATTATCATTAGGTCATTATTATATTAGAATTGAATTAAATGTTAATATTTTGGAGCTTAATACATTTTTCTTCAGTGTGGATGTTTATCACTAGAATTATCTCTTAGCAAAGACAACTTAAATACCTTATTATAAAAACACACCCTCTTATCAACTCATTTCATCATCAACTAAATATATCACAATATTTCTATAACATCACAAAGATAATAAATCTCAATATTTAATTTATAATATAATATATTTATTCATTCTTTATTTTAAATTAATCAAAACACACATATTTAAACAATATAAAGTACAAAATAATTTAAACATCTATAAATATATCTAACACAATATACATACTTCAAATATTTCAATATATCCAAATTGCAAGAAGTCACTCTATCATCTAGTGATAGAAAAAGGTGGTGAAAGGATCAAAACAAGTTAAAACACAACTCTATCGTGGGCACTACAATGTGCACACTTCCTCATGCAAGCTTCCTCCACCCAATTTGCTAATATGGCTCATGCAAATAAGATAATTAAGGTTCAAAACAAGTAATGAAATAGATACATAGTACTCAATCGAAACAAAAAAAGTCTACTATAGAGTTAAAGAGTGCACATCATATTCCTAACCATTAAAAAACATACTTTAAAATCATGTCCAAAATCAAGTGTCTATTATAAGGTTCTTCAGTACCCATTTCACTCCCAGTAACTAAGAAAATAGTTTAAAATTATTTAATTTATTTAAATATATAAATTGAAAATAAAAAATTGGAGATTCTTAATCTTGAAGATTACTTTTTAGTCTTCATTTAACTTTGACCAATTATTATTATTGGTTATTTCAACCAATTATATTATTATGTTTTTTGTGTTTAAAAATATATTTAAGTTTTGGAAAGGTAATATGTATATTTTTAAAACATAGCGTAAATATTATTATTTGTTAAATATTGGCAGAAATATTTCTTATGATATTAACAAACTTCATGGGTTTTAATGCAAAGATTTTTTGGGCAATGTATCCCTCCTTAAACTAAAGTAATAGTATATTATTTAATCTTGTCAGTTACAATGCATGGATCACAACAACAGACAAGTGTCGTCATACATGGAACTGATGTATTTGATCATCATGCATAATGTGGTGAGATTGAGATTAGAGGTGGATATTCATGAATTATCATAACATATCATCTATGCATACCCTGATTCCTGTCAATTACAAGTTTTACACCAAAAGATAAGGGCCATTAAACAAATAATGTTGTTTGGTTTTGAACCTTGAACATGTTTGACTTTATTCATTTTTTTATTTTTTATTTATTTTAGCCCCCTGTCTTGGCTCCCAAAGATGAGGCAATGTAGAGGCTTACTAAAAACCAATTAAGTGATTTGAAACATATCATATATTACCACATGATTGTTGAGTATCAAATTGAGCATAATGTTTATACTGTAGTGAGGCAATTTAGAAAGTTGAAGTATGATTCTTAGTATATTTCTCATAAGGCAATCTCTTCTACATCAATCGGTATTGTCTTAAACTTTTTCTAGTGTTTCAATTTTAGCTTCAACTTCACACCTCATGTCACATGACTACAACTTTCATGGTACAATGGCAACAACATCATGCATAATGGTAGTAACAACAATTATGACAAATTTTCACATCACTATATGTGAAACCTCTTTTAGGCTCGCTAATTTGCGAGGCAATCCACAAAGCCTTTATTCTTTGAATTTTTCTTTGTGTAGTGTCAAACTTCTGGTAAATTCTAAGCAGATTTCAAAAATATTAGGTGACATTGGGAGATACGTGTTGGTTTTACCCAAGGTAGTTTTAGATACTTTTAATGAGCTTATCTATTTGGATCCTGATACTAGTCAGGTAAGTTTAACAAGTTTGAAATATGTTTGGAAAATTTTTAGGTTATTTTTTTTGTAATATTTAATTTGACTTTGTATCCTAAATTCTAACTTTTTTGTGGTTGTTCTGCTCATTGAATTTACTATTTTGAATACATTCTATGGGAAATTATATTTAGGACCTTAAGTTTATTGAATATTACTTTCTAGTTTTGATTTGGTTGGTTATGTGCTTTGAACGTTATGGTTTGTGGTAAATCAATGAAGAAATTAAATTTAGGACTTAGAATTATAAAGATATAAATTACAGGTTTTGATTTGGTTTTTTAGTGATTTGAATGCTCCGTTTTCTAGTAAACGATGACTTCATGTTCTATAGATGTGTTGATTTACTTTTTTTTATGCTTATAACCATATCCCTGCCTCTAAAAATCCTTTTATCTCATTTGTGAAATAAAATGAGACACTTAGAAATCAAGATCTACAACACACCATGGAGTCCATTATCAACTTAAAGTGTGAAATAAAGACGGGCTGCATCTAGACAAATAATAGTTAAAAACTACCAACATAAACAATAAGCTCAAAATCTTAAAAGATTGCAGGCTACAACAATGATGACTTCTATCTCAACAAAGCTTACTTGATATCTAAGGAATGATATCAACGATCTTTGAAATCTATAAGCTCCCATTTTTCAAAGATGAGAAATTAATTGTACACCAAGAATACCATCCCAATATTCCTATTTTCACCTCCAAATGAGATTTTCCATTCCATATTTATGCATAACTTCCTCATTTAAAGTAAATATTAGGAGGAATTAGTTAGCACCTCGATATGAGATGTTATAGTTAAAATCTATTTTTGTGCTCAGAGGAGTTGCATATTTGTTTGCATTTTAGTATGCTTGTAAAGTATTGTTTTAGAAAGCATGTACATTATTAGAATTACTACTGCACCACATAATATCTCTTTTCAAAAGGATAAATAATTACATAATATATGGTGGCAACCACATGTTAATAAGTCAATTCATTATTTAAAGGAAACTACCCTAAAATATTCTCCAAGGTAGGGTTTAGTTGTAAATAGAGCTATATCTATATGAGCAAGTACTGCACGCCCCTTGAAACTAAAAATATCTTACTTCTTCCAATCTTATTCAGGCCTATATCAATAACAAAGGTGAAATTATCTTATGATTTTTACATAATCAAAATATTGAGCTCCAGTACCATTTCTTAAATGTATATCTCTCTAACTCAAAGCTAATACTACACAAAGTAAATAGAAATATATAAAACAATAATGCACATTGAACAACATTCGAAAAATAATTCTTTCAAACTTCATTAGTTCTTACACCATTAATGACTCCTTGACCACTAAGCCCTGTCAAATGGTTAGTATGTCCAACATGTCAAGTTCTAAACAAACGAAATCTTGAACCTTAACTAACTAATCAAGCATAGTAAGAGAAATTCTTTAGATTTATCTTACCAACTACAATTTTAGCTTCAAACAAGCCAAGTGTCTTTTCAAAACTCAACACTCTAATCATGATAAGTAAGCATTCCCATATTCAAGGCCATTGCTTGAACCACACTTGAACCTATTCGTTTATAAAATATTAGAACCCTTTCATCGATAACAACATATTCAAACTAAAATCATTGAATTGAATGATCAATCTATTGCATGGGTCCCTAGTCTTGCAATTTGAAAAGCACGATTGAATGTCTCTTGAAAAAAAAAGAAATCAATCCAACATCTTTAACAAACATCCAATCTCACTTTTCAAACTGAGTAAATATAGTCAAACAATGTACACAATGCTAAAAAAAGGTAGCAACACTAAAGACATGCAAAATCATTATATATAGATGTTAAAACATAACTATTTTAACAAAGATCTATTTAGCTTCACTAAACATATTTAAAAGTTTTTTTTTTTATTTGTTCGGTTTTTATTCCATTATATTTTATACTATATTGAAAATAATAAAGTGCATAAAGCACACCTTGCATGTATATGTTGTTAAATTAGAGCTATTGCTTATTTATTCAACTTTTATTCCATTACTTTTTCCAATGTACTAAAAATAAGAAAGTGGATAAAGCAGAGTTTATCATCAAATACAAATATTTAAAACAACCCTTCCCATAGGGACTTAACATTACACACCCTTGTTTTTAATATCTTTGTTTGTTTTGAAATACATGATATTTTACATAATATATATATAAATTGGTTAAAGATGAATTATATAAAAAAATTATCGAATTTTGAAGT
Organism: Torreya grandis; assembly: GCA_037957365.1. NCBI lineage: Eukaryota > Viridiplantae > Streptophyta > Pinopsida > Cupressales > Taxaceae > Torreya > Torreya grandis. The sequence goes on from JARHVA010000207.1 coordinate 3,938,195, forward strand.
CACTAGACCCATTGTCTCAAATTCTAACACAATATTTTTCATTCATGTTTACATAATACAATGAAATAATATTTTTCATTAAAATAATATATTTTATTGCTATCATAAATTACAAAATATGGGTTAAGATGTAGACATTCTATGTGATTTAGTAATTCCATATGAATATTGCCTATTCAAACACAAAACAAAATTTTTAACAATTTAATGATTTCATGTAAATGTTGCCTATTAAAACACACCAAAAAAATTTTGGCATAAATGTTAAAATGCCAAATATTTTACCATTGCCATGAAATATGTATACTACTGACATGAGGGAACTTTCATTTCTGAATCTTTTCAACATCTATAAATGTAACCTTGATTTTAAAAAGATGGTGTCACAAAATATGAAACCATAAATATCACATATTTTTATTGCTCAATTCGATTTAGTAAACAACAACAAATGAATGACAAATTTATAGAAATCACTTTAAGCCATCTAAGCTTCCATTGCTCGCCTCCACAAGGAGATCCATATTTATTTTTGAGTAGATGTTTTTTATTTTGTTTAAAAAAATAAAGTTACATGAAATTACTCATGGTCAAACTATACAAAAGACTATCATTTGTTAGGCTTCCTCCAAAGGGATTGAAGAACACAAAGGTAGGGTTTCAAAACACCAGTATTAAAAAAATAAATTCCCCATCAAAATGATATAAAATCTAATCATCGAAGCCGTAAAGTATCCTCCCTTGTCGTTTGAGAGCATACACTACATCCATAAGACTGTCATCTATTAGGCTTCCTTCGAAGGGATTGAAGAAGAACACAGAGGAAGGGTTTCAAAATACCAATATAAAATAAATAAATGCCCCATCAAAATGATATAAAATCTAACCACTTAATCCATAAAGTGTCCTACCTTGTCACTTGAGATCATACACTACATCCATAAGACTGTCATCTATTAGTCTTCCTTCAGAGGGATTGAAGAAGAACATAGAGGTAGGGTTTCAAAATACTAGTAGAAAAAGAATAAATGCCCCATCAAAATGATATAAAATCTAACCGTCAAAGCTATTAAGTGTCCTACCCTATTTCTTGAGAGCATACACTACATCCGTAAGATTATCATATGTTAGGCTTCCTCCTGAGGGGTTGAAGAAGAAAATAGAGGCAGGTTTTCAAAACATCAGTAAAAAAAATGAGCACCCCATCAAAATGATATAAAACCTAATTGCCAAAGTCATAAAGTGTCCTACCCTATCGCTTGAGAGCATACACTACATCCATGGTTGTCACCATCTTGTGAATTGCATGCTTGGTATAGGTCACCACATCCTTGATCACATTCTCCAAAAATATCTTTAGAACTCCTCTAGTTTCTTCATATATCAACCTAATTATATGCTTGATGCCTCCCTTCCTAGCAAGATGCCTAATGGTGAGCTTAGTGATGCCTTGGATATTATTGCAGAGGACTTTCCTATGCTTCTTGGCAACTCCTTTGCCCAAACACCTATCACCTTTCCCTCACCTAGACATTTTTTTCACTAAAAAATATATTGCAAAGAAAAATCCTACTCCTTCAATGAGTTCAAATCTATGTAAGCAAAGAGAGTCAATAATGCTTTGAAGACCATTGTGTAACAAATTTTTTATACATAATTGCGGTCATGTCTATGCCCATAATTGGCTTTTAGATCCAACTGATGCTAAAAATGATTCATGGTAAATGAAAAGACAGATTCATAGCTATTGGATGTTGATATACGACAAGTGATTGGTTGTTAAGCAAGCTTAAAAAGCAAATAAGATTAGGAACATTACAATGGATGCCTCACTTATGGGCATAAATTTTGTTTAGTTGCCTAAATGAGTTAAACTAGCATTTTCCCCAAATGTGTAAGTTCCATCGTCAGAGATGTAGTTAGTTTTGTAAGGTGAAAGTGTCTAGATAACTTTTATGAATGAAATATTAAGTAATAAAAATATAATATTTTTAGTAGAGGTAATGGTGGAAAATAAGTTTGTGTGTTTCTTCATATGACAATGTGCTACGTGAGAAGGGGATGTTATGTGTCACAGAGAGTTTGAGTAATGGTAAAACATTGGGAAAGGGCAAGACCATATAAATTATGAAAGTAATGAAATATTTCACAGTGAATTATGCAATAATGATGAGAGGCAATGATAAGATATTTTAGGGAATGGACTTGAAGAAGCTCAGGGAGATACACATGAAAATTTAAGGGACATGTTAATATATATACATATATATTAATGATATTTACTATATATATTAACATTAATTTATGTATTATATAGTGGGCTTTAAAAAAATGGCTTTTGTTGTAGTGAATGCTAGGGTTTAGAACATGTCTCAAATAGGCTCAGGGAAGGGGACTAGAGGGATAGCAAGGGAGATGGCTATTCAAGGAATGAAAAATTAAATAATGACAAGGGGATTTAATGGTGGAATGATGATAGATGGAGAAAAGGTATACCAAACAAGGTCATGAAATAATGAGCGTGTAACTCATAAGGTTTTGGTGCCTGAGTTGGAAACAATGATGTCAATGCAACTATAAGGAAAGAATAGAGCACCAAGGACAACAAGGCTTTCTTCAAACTTGATTGATGGATATGCTTTTTTATCTACATCTTCTGGTGCAATCTTGATTTTAGCATGCATGGGATGGACTGTTGAGGATGAGAAAGGTTTCAAATCTTTCACTAAAGTGATAACTTGGTTGGAGAGAACAGAGAGAATGGTGGTGAAGCCTTTGGATATAACAAAGACCAATTCTTTAGTATATTTTGGGACCAAAGCACTTGATGAGGTGCTAAAAAATGAGGATTCATTCATAGCCATGGAAGTAATTTGTAGGTTTTACCACTTATGGCCAAGTCTTCCTACTCTCCATAAGTGGATGTTTGATTTGTGGTGACTATTAATGGAGAATAAATTGGAGATTTAATCTTGTGCTAGGGTTTTTTATTACAATAATTTTAATCTACTTGAAGATCAAAATAAGGTATTCCATGGTAAGATCTAGATCTGTGATCAACATCTTCTTGTTTAACCTTTTTTAAGTGTATGAGATAAATAAGGGTTAAGTGGTTAAAATAGCCCAATAAAGTGGATGAATAAAACTACTCTAAAGCAACCTAATTAAATTAATCTAGATAACATAATATATTAAATCTATAAAATTACCAAATATAAAAAGTACAATGCCAATTTGATATTATGATAATTACAACACAAATAAGTGATAATACTTAACTTGTTTATATATGCATAGGTGGATATGAGATGTACATGTGTAGGAACATGCACGCTAATGCTCATGATCTCATCATCAACTTTTGGAAATATTATTTCTCAAGGCCTGTACACTATTATCAACATATGGACACTAGCATTAATGATTTTGTCCATGGCTCAACACTTATATCTAGTACAAAATACTCATTGTATTCAAAAGAAACCCCTAGGCCTATTAGGATTTTTTTTATCACCTTTCTATTGATATGTCTAGATCACACATATATGTTATGTAAGCTTTTATATAGGTCAAACCCTAATTATTCACATTAGGTCATGTACCTTACTAAAAATAGGTTAGCAGGCTCATGAAGTTGAGCTGGCCTCAGGGATCCCTTTATCAATGACCATTGTCAACATAACCACTGCTCCGAAGAGAGCCTCACACATATGTAGTTATCCCTTAAATGTGGGTTTGTGTGTGTACAAGGATGTAATATGCTATATATAAGAGTAGGCAATGATATAACTTATAACTTGATAAATATTACTCATGGGTTGTTTTTTGAATGCTTCACACTTATTAAATGACTGCTCCTATGAATGATATAGAAATAGGGGAAAATAAGGTAGTATAACTCAATTATGCAATTGATTTAATAGGCATTTATTATATGGGTAATGAGTAGGCTTTGATTTGTATTTATACCACACCTTTTATAAATATCTTATGAAAGGGTTAGATAAGACAAATAAGATGACCCAAATGTTTCAAAATATTTGTAACTTGGATGAATTTTGAGGTAATGACACTAGATAAGGAATATAGACACTAGTGTTGACGATAATGTCCTTATTTGGATGGTAATGTCTAGGAGGATAGAAAATTGTTAAAGGTTTGTAACTGACAATGAAGGGTATAAATCATATTTTAAGTTGTTTTTAGTGTATAAAGGATTTGGGTCATCATAATGATAAGGTTTACCCATAAGATAAGCAATTAGGCATGGTGAGATGGTGAATATGAGCCTTTCGGTAACATGGAAGTCTAAAACTGAAGGGTAGAGTCTTGATTGGTATTTATCAAGTGTAAAAGACCAAAATGGTATATATAATCATATTTTAGTATCTATATTTCCCCCCTCCTCCCCCAAATATATCAATGCATAAGGATGAAATAAGTAGGTTGAAGAAAATAAATATGTAATTGGGTGTGTACAACACACCTTTGTTTTGTCTGAGCCTTGGTGAATTTGTTGTTGGTGTATGACCTGTAATAAAGAGCATGTTTTAGTATAAAATAGTGCCTGTAATCTGAAAATGAATAATTGAAATGCTTGAAAAGTAAAGAGAGCAAGGAAGGAGTACATGTGTGTCAATGAAACCATATTTTGCCTTGGTGTTTTAATTTGATAAATATGTTCCCTTATGAAGCATTGGAGCTGAGAGAGGTTCAAAAATGAACCTTGGAGATTTTTAAGAGGGAAATTAGGCTCCTAATCTGGTGCAAGGGTGAGTTTTGACATGACCATTGAAATAATTAAATCTCAATCGCATAACTCAAGTGAATGTATAATAAATCCAAGTTAAGTGGTATAACCAACTCATAATGTAAAATGGGAGTAGTGTTAAGGTCATCAAGGGTGTTGAATCTCAATTGTAATACTCAAAGGAGCCACTTGCTATAGACAAGAATGAATCAAAATGGTGCTTCTTGGTAAAATGTTTTGAATATTTGTTTCTAATTTTTGGTGCACTTGCATGTCATATGCACCTCTAATGTGTCTAAAACTAAAGTATCTGTCAAAATGTAACCTTTGCTCTATAGCAATGTATAATATATGTCATAAATTTGAAAAAACTTTGTCCCAGATATCTAAAAAGATAATATCAATTGTATAGGATTTTAACCTAAGTGTATATCTAAATCATGTAAATCGTATCAAATTCTACCAATTGTGTATGTGTGGATTCATGTCTCTATGACATTCCCCCATTAATATGCCCCTCTTTTGAGGTTAGGGAAATGGAATTTGGTAGTTATCTTACCTTAAAAGGATAAGATAATTATATTACATGTTTATGAATCATGTAGTGTTTATGAGTAGCATGTCTAAGAAGATATATCAATGAAGCTTGTAGTATGTGATCACAACAAGCCCTAACATGCACGATATGGATCATGGCAATATCTAAAAAGTAACGACACAAACTCAATAAAAAATCAAACACACACACACACAAGAACACTGAATGTCATGTAAAATGGGTCTAAAGAGACTACAAACAAGGGGCATGTTTAAATGCCACACACTCAAAGGGAGAACATATTCAAATGTCCACACACAAAGAAATAACACTCAATGGAACATGGTCATGTAATGAAGGAATATTTTCAAAATTTTCACAAGTAAAATAATAGCAAACAATAAGTACATTCAATGAAGTAACAGTGTGAATAAATGAAGTATAAGTAATCAACATAAGCTTATCATATTATTCCCTAAATATACGTGTTAAAAAAAATGTCATGTAACACAGCATATTAAGTACGTGGTGTAAGATGTAAGAATGAGTATAGACATGTGTAAGCATTAATATATAAGGTCAACATGATAGTGTAAAAGTGATCATAAAATAATATACCCTGTATCAATTGTGATCAAGGAAGCATATGCCCCTAATGTAGTGTGTCACATGTGTGGAGGAAAGGTCCAACATTTGTATGTGCATGTATCATGTATTTGGTATATGCCTATACCACACTCAAGTATGTGTGAAACATTTATGTATATAAAATAAATGATATGATATCTACTAACATAAATTAAACAACATAGATGTCAGTGAGCTAGTAAACATGTGTATGTTGAATAATTTTTATATTTTTGATTTATTTGAATGTTTTTGTATTTTTTATAATATATATTTTTTATCTTTTCTTGAATATTTTGAAATAAAATTCAAATCTATGGTCCCATATAAAGAATGTTCATATAAAGCTACGAATTTAAAATATGGTATACCAAAGTAGTGATACTAGATATAATTGTCATTATGGCACTTATAGAATATATGGTGCTTTGTGGATGTCTCATAGGACTCTATAGTCATGAAGAGGTAATAAAATGAGTATTGGTTCGTGAAACCCATTGTTTAGTGTTCTATGGTAAAGTATTGAGAGTTGTTCATTTAGTTTGATTTAGTGATAACTAAGTCAATCACCATACACAATGGAATCTAGTTGGGAATAAAAATGCTTGACTATAATGATCATGTGGTAATTATGATTAAATTTTTTGTTATAATCTAATATCTGATGCATCTATAGAAATATAAAGTGTATATATTTCATATGTATCCAACTGACTTGGTTTAGGTACCCATTCTTGTTGTGTACTAAACATTGGTGTCGAAGTATGATTGGATTTAATAACATTTGGTTTTGTGCTTCCCCCAAGTGTACCTCTGGAAAAATATCAATCAACCAATGGTTCCTTAGTATGATTAGTGTGGGAGAGATCAGTGGTTGTATAATGTGTATCAAGAGAAAAACTTCTTCCAATGGTTTACGTTTGCAAGGGCTGATATACCATGCATTCCTTAGTAGGAGAGACATGGAATGTCTTTAAACTCTTAGAGTGATCTCTAGAAGAAGTGGAAGAAGGAGAACTTACTATCTCTTTATTAAATGTAATAACCCCTATATCTTCAAGTTCTATAAGCTTTTACTTTAAATCAAAAGAATCATTGTCACGATGCCCATTAATACCATGGTAATTGCAAAAGGGTTGTCCTTTCACCTTTTCAAATTTGTGTGGTGGATGGTAATAATTTAGAGGGAGATTAATCAACCATTTTTGTAATAGTATATGCAATATATCATGTGGTCTATCTATTAACTATTCAAACTAAACTAGTTGCCTCTTAGTATAGGTACGTGTTTTAACTATAAGAGGCATTTTGTATGTGGATTTTTTTCCTCTATATAAAACCTATACTATTTATTCCTTTGTAAAAATTATTGATTTGGAATAAGGTATTTGAGATGGATCATGAACCTCCTTGGTTCATTATTTTGCTTTGTAGGATTTGTTTGTAACCTTTTTTCCTTTAGATGAAGATGTAGGTAATTTGATATTGGTATTTTTTAATGCACATGCATATTTATGCACATCCATGTATAAGCGATCACATGAATGTATAAGATATCACATGAAGCTATACAATTCTCTTTTTTTAAGTGGATAAAGAAGGCCCATAGTAAATATGATTTGCACTTCCAAATTTGATGGTGTATTGTTCAAGGAATATAATACATCCTTACATTTGTAGCATAATCTCAAATAGACTCATCATCATTTTGTGTTAAGCCTTGAAAATGTTCCAATGGTAATTTACTTATTTGATTCTTATAAAAATCGAATAAAAATATCTCTTCAAGTTTCTTAAAAGTTGGTAAGGAACCATTTGGGAAACTATAGAACCAATCACTAGCCTCTAGTGTTAGACTTCTATGGAAGTCTTTTAATAATAAACATCCATATTTAGTCCAATGATCAAGGGAATGTACATATTATTTTAAGTGATTTATAGGGTCTCCTTAACCATCAAATGAGGGTAATGTAGGCATGAAAAAATTTGTATAATAAGGATGACCAAAGATATCACTTGTAAGGGGTTAATCATTTAGAATGTTATCATTAAGAGTGTCATCATGTGAAAGTACTTATAACTTGAGATTTGCCATTTGCTTCTAAAAATATCCTATGGTAGTCGTCATAGATACAATATCAATAGGAGTAATTGTTGGCAAGTTTGAAGATGCACTTATAGTTTGTAATTTACTATCCATGTGAAACAAATGAATTTTGGCCTCTTTATAATTATTATTTCATTCTAAGGTAGGATCATTACATGATTGAAAATTATTAGTTAGGGGAGCATTCGTAGTACATGATGATTTGATAGATGTAATTATATCATTTTTAATTTCACGAAGGTTGATACAACTATCATGGTAAAGAGATCGACTACTTGAATCTGCATTACATAAAAGAGGAATACAACATGTACTTTCATTATGTTCATATATAATTGGAACATTATTTTTAGTAGAAAATGAGGAGGGAGAAAGAAGAACATTTTATATTTTGTTTGAAACATCATTATAGGAAGAAAAAATGCAAATTTCACTCTCATTTTTGAATTCAAAGGAAAGAGGTATAGAAGATGCAATGTCACTTTCTAGTTTAGATACATCATTACCATATGAGAAAGGAACATTAGCGTAACTAGTATATGAATCTTTAGGCAAATTAGTGTTTCTTGGTTTGGGAAATTCTTTCATTAGGAATCTTTTGGAAAAGATGCTTTGTTGTTTATCTTAAATTGGAATAAGTTGAGAAGAACATGCATCTACACTACTTTGACTAATGTTATTATTTTTATATTTCCAACCTAAAATAATATGGAGAGAAGTAGTACATGAATTTGTATCATTGAGATCTATAGAGAGAGAAGTACTTTTACTATTTACATTTGCATGAGCTAAATAAGGAACATAATCTTCACTTTTGGTAACATTTTCAATATTAAAAAAAGTAAACATTAGTTATTTGTAACATGCTCATCATTAAATAAAGATAACATGAACTCAACTTTGGTTCATCTTTAGAATGTTCTATGCATGAAAGATTGTTATTTTCAACATTTAGAATTATATTTTCATGTATGGTCATTTTATAACATTGAAGGTTATGCAATGCACTAATGAATGGTACACTTGGTCTTTGTTTAAGTACCTCATTGTTAAATTTTAAATCATGCAATGTATGAGAAATAGAATAACTAAGCTCTTCACACTCACCTTAAAAATATGTGGAATCACAATCATAATCACAAGAGGAATAATAAATCATGCTATCAGTTTCACCATGTTCATCAATATTTTATTTTATATTATTGGTATTTTAATTATCATAATTGTAAGGAGATGCTACAAAGGAAGGATGGGTATTAAACTTTTGGCTAGCCATAAGATCCTCATAATCAATGTATTGATCATCATGAAGATTAAATAAAAGATCCAAAGGATGAGGCTCCTTAAGGTTTTCACTATGAACATGCATTTTTAGGTTTATAAAAATTTACATGCCCTAGAGAAAGAATACAAGGCTCAGGGTATTAAAGAGAACAAGCTTCACTTATATTATGTCCATAAAAAAAATATATATATCTGAAAAATAAATATAACAATTTAAAAATATTGTATAAGGAAGAAACCCTAAAGCAAGCTAGGGTTTGGTTCAATGAAATCTTAGAGGATGGTTTCACCAGAATGTTTAACCCTTTTAAGTGTTTAGATAGATAGGGGTTAAGAGGTTATAATAACCTAATAAAATGGATGAGTAAAATTATTTTAAAGCAGGCTAATTAAATTAATTTAGATAACACAATATACTAAATCTATAAAACTACAAAATATAGAAAGTACAATGCTAATTTAATATTATGATAATTACAACACAAATAATAAATAACACTTAGCTTGTTTACAGATGTGCAGGTGGATTTGAGATGTACAAGTGTAGGAAAAGGTAGATCGATGCTCAACATCTCATTGTTAGATTATGGAAATATTATTTATAGAGGCCTAAATGATACTGTCAACCTGTAGACACTAGCAATAATGTTTCTATCTTAGCTCGACACTTATGTCTAGTATGGAATATTCACCATATTTTGAAGTGACCACCTAGGCTTGTTATGGGTTTTTGTCACCTTTTTGTTGATATGTCTAGATCGCATGCATAAGATATGTATGACTATATATAACTCAAACCCTAGTTCTTCACCTTAAGTCATGTCACCTTGTAAAAAATGGATTAATAGGCTCACAATGTTGAGTTGGCTTTAAGGAACCCTTTATAAATGAGAAATACCTACATAGCCACTACTATGAGGAGGGCCTTAGACATGTGCAATTCTACCCTGATTATGGCATTATGTGTGCATAAGGGTGAAATATGCTATATTCAAGTGCATGCAATGATCTATCTTGAATCTTGATAAATTCTACTCACAGGTTATTCTTTGAATGCTTCAGACATGTAATATGATTTCTCCTATGACTGATATAGAAATATGCAACAATAAGTAAGTAAAACTCAATTATCCAATTGATTGAATGAGCTTGAATAAGTGTTTGCTTGGTATTTTTTAGATGGGTGATGAGTATATTTTGGTTTATATTTATAACACACCCTTTGAAAATATCTCACAAAAGAGTTAGATAAGATAAATAGGACAACCCATATGTTTGTAAAGATTTTAAATTTGGATGACTTTTGAGGTACAGACACTAGATAAGGAATTTGGACACTAGTGTCAATGCTAGTGTCCCTATTTGGATGGTAGTCTTTATATTGATATAAAATTATTGAATGTTTACAACTCACAGTGAAGGATATAAATCATACTTTAAGATTGTTGTAGTGCATAGGTGATATAAGCCATCAAAATGATATATTTGGACCATAAAATAAGTAGTTAGGCATAATGAGATGGAAAATGCAAGCCTTTTGGCAATATAAAAGTCTAAAATTGAAGGGTAGAGCCCTTATTAGCATTTATCAAGTGTATAAGATTGAGATGCTATATATAATCATATTTTAGTATCTATACTTATATTCATGAAGCTTTGGTTCCTTTCTTTCAACCCTCTTTTTAAATCCCTCAACACTAGGCCCATTAGGGTTTGATTGTCGTACTTTCCCTTCCAGACTTGGTCTAATTCCTGCCTCTCAATGATTGGTAATGCCTTGGGTGAGTTGTTGGTGGTGGATTCCTCTCCCAAAAATTTTACTCACACCACTTTTGATCATATATTAGTCTACTTGGATACTTATCTTGAACTTCCAACATCCATCAAGTTGGAAGTCAAGGACCAATGTTGGTCCCAAACCCTCAACTATGAGGGGTTACATTTTCATTGGAGTAGGTGCTTTGAAGTTGTCTATTTAGCCATGACCTATCATAATTCTAAGAGAAAGGTAGAATACTCTTAGTAGAAGGACAACCTTCTCGATCATCTTATATTGTTTACTACTAATACTCATGTTACACTTATGAGAGAGGAGGAGAAAACTATACCATATGTTGTTCATAAGGCCCTTAAAACTCAAGATGAGATTCCCTTTACTTCTCCAAAAAATTTAAAGGTGAAGAATATTGATGATGTGGTGTCTCTGTGGATTTAAATTTAGGTTTATCCAAAATGAATTTGATAATGGTTGCTTCTGGGCCTTAAAAGTAATTAAAGTTTTCACCCCTCTATGCTAAGATTTTAGAGATAAAGAGGACTAGACAATATTTTATAAAATAAAAAAGGGCATATTATCCTTGATTCTTCCTCCATAAAACTCTACTCCCATAGTGGAGATGGTGAGGGAGTGTCATAATGATTTCAGTGCTTGTAGTGATGGCTAGTCAATGACAGGGTGGTATGGCTCATTAGATCCTATTTGGGATGGGTTTGGGTGTTTAGCTTATGTGATTTGTCTCCCAAGTGGCCAATTTTGTTCCATGGATCTGTTTGGTTTCCCATTGGGATGTTTTCCTTTTTAGATGCATCTTAATTTTTTTGGGTTTTACAGATATGTTCTACTTCTTGGCATGTTGTGGATTTTAAGCCGATGTGGTCGAGGCTTCTCATATATTCACTTTGATTAATGAAGGATGATAGACCCATCAACCCTCATTTATCAATTCAAAAATATGTATTATATAGTAATATATTAGTAGTATTTTATATAAAAATATATTATAACTATACTGATAATATATATATATATATATATAACATATTTATTATATATTATATGTATAATACAAACATAATATTTACACAAATATTAATAATTATATTATAATATATATTAATATTTTTAATATATAGCTATGTCAACATGCATTCTACAATGGCAATGGTGGGGTGGAGTGTAATAGAGGGAGTTGTTTAATTTTATGTTTGACCTTAAATTTGATGTTTATTTGACTATCATGTGTCAATTTCAATCTTAAATTGACATCCATTTGACCATACATTTGATCTTTGATTGAAATTAAAATCTAACTATGAATAAATGGATGTCTATGTTTCCTATTTAATAATCAGTGGAGGAAATAAGTTAAAAACATGACCATCACCATTGAATGTAAATAATTCTTTGATCCATTACACTACCTCTAATATTCATTTCATTCTATTAGAAAAAATCAAAACATGTAGTCCAAGATAACAACAATTTAAGGATATTTTTTGTTAGTTACCATCATTGGTTGGAGCAGGCATAAGAGGGGCTAAAACCTCCAAATCATTTATGCTTGCAACAATAATCATGTTAAATGACACTGCCATAAAATTAGTTGTTGAGCTCATGAATGCCTTGTTTGACATTTTGCCAATGCTAAGAAAATAAAATAGTATTCTTTCTTTCATTCCTTCTTTCCTACATGAGATCTCAAAGATGGTAGCAGAGGAGATAAAGTGATGAGTGGATGTAGTTAAAACTAATATATTTAAAATAATATAATAAAAATTATATATTTCTCTCCATTGACCAATGGGAAACTTATATATAAATATTTTTGGTGGTGATTGCACATACCAGAGTTTATCAATATTAGAAATAAAGCTATGTTGAGTATAATCCTGATCATTTAAAACCTTCGTTGATCCACTTTCCTTGGATTCCCTGTTAGGTTGTGGAGCTAAAAGCTTCACTGATGCAGACATGGAGAAGGCCATTGGAGGAGTTTCTGGAGTGTCACAGACACCGGCATCGGTCAGGCCAACCGACGTCGGTAGGTAGGAGATAGGAAACAACCGGTGTCGGTCAGAGATCGGCCGATGTCAGCGACCCCCAGGCAGACAGGGACCGACGTCAGTCGCCTGTGTGGTTCAATTGCGAGTATATTATGGGCAGTTGGTTGACGAACCAAGTGTTTGCATGATGAGTGTTAATTATAGACTGAGAGCTGCGGATCTAATTATTGTATTAGGTGTCTAATTATTGATTGGATGAGATCTATATAATAGACTCATGGTAGTATTGTAAACTTGTGCTAGGGAGTAAGAGAGCATTATTATAAGCTCCTTTTGTGTGTGAGGTAGAGCAATGGTGTGTTCCTCCTAGTGCCACAGTACCAAGGTGGGTGCTGGATTAGAGAATCAGTAGGGTTCTTCAAGAGTGTATGATCTTGGTCATCAGGGGAGCATGGCTACAATAGGAGATCTACATGGTAAGTAAGATCATTAATATGTAGGTGTGTGTGTGTGTGTATGTGTGTGTGTGTGTGTGTGTGTGTGTGTGCAAGGTCAAGGTTCACAGGTGTGCAAAACCAGCTTGATCTGTAGGTGGAAGATCAGATAGGACAGCAACACAACAGGGAGCAATATCAGGAGAGATCTACTTGGAGTACAGGTGTGTACTCAGAGCATAGAGGAAGGCAAGGAAGATCTTTCCATAAGTAAGGTCTATTGAGGTGCAGGTTGATGCAGGTTCAGGGGAGATCTACTTGAAGTATGTTTGAGTACTTGTGGAGTGCGTGGAGCACTTGTGGTGTGCGTGGAGCACAGGTATAAGGTGAACACCAACTCAGTGTTTGAGTTGGGTGTTGGGACCTAAGAGAGAGAGATTTGAGGAGAGAAGTACTGTTCACTTGAGGTGTGGGAAGCCTCTGAAGAGGTGGTGGAGAAGAAGTGGCATCTTCTTTATTGTATTCTTTTTTGCAAGAGTTTTAATACAAGTTGTTTATTGTCTCTCATATTATGTGTTATTTCTGGATTCTAGTTACTTGTTGATTTTGGTTATTTCCACATATTAAGTTGCTTGTATTTGGTAATCAATTGTGTGCTTTCAGTGTTTCATATTCCCAACACGTGGTATCAGAGCTAAGGTTGCAGGAAGCGGTTTTGTGTTTGGTTACAGGTCACTCTCAGGGGTTTTTGATTGAGTGGGAGTAGAGCAATGGCAGAACAAAGTAAGCTAAGGATGGAGGAGTTGAAAAGCATAGATGGTCACTTATGGTCCGATGGAAAGAAAGAGCAGGTAAAAGAACATTGTTGGTTTGTGGAAGATCAGTAAGAAGGAACTGAAGAAGCAGATGTTGCAGGGGATGTGGCACAGGATGCTCTGGGAGGTTTCTTGGATAAAGTTGAATCTTGTCTTACAGATTCAGTTGCCTCTTTCCATGCAGCCCCAGGTAGAGGAGCTGGTGAGCCTTGCCAAAGAATTGGCAAAGGGAAAGTGAAGCTAAAATTGTAGGCGGCCAACACATGGGTGTTGAAGGAGGTCATGCAGGTCCCAGGTTTGGAGATGAGGTCAGAAGATTTGGGTGATGAGAGATGCATGAGAACTCTCACAGCAGATGCACTTGAATTAACTGGTGGTAAGAAAATAGGTACTCTTTATCTACTTGTTTATATTACTAATTCTTCTTTTGTTACGGAGACATGGCTTCGTAGGCTTGGTCACATGAGCAGGAAGGAGATGCATGTTCTTAAGTGGAAGACAGATATATTTGACAGGCTTAAGAACTGGAAAGCCTTGGTGTTCTTGGAGGAGATGGCGGATAGAGACCCGTGGATGGGGCTGGATACTTCTGAGCAGGGCAGTTTGGACATGGGGATTGATTCAAAGGAGCTCATGGGTAAAGAGTCATCACTCACAAGATAACACAGGTACCGACGTCGATAGGAAAACTGACGTCGATAGTAGGTAAGATTGATGTTAGTCATGAGGACCGACATCGGCACAAGAGACATCAACGTCGGTAGGTTGGTAGTCAGGACAGGTGCAGGAATCGACGTTGATCAGATGCAGACTGTGGAGTGGCTGAGGTCAGTCACTGTAACAAATTTTGGGTGGACAACAAGCTGTCAAGGAGTCTCAAACACCCATACAGAGGATTGAAGACGTAAGTAGGCCTCAAATTCATTGTTCCTCTTCTTTATACTAGTTGCTAACTGCAGAGCAGGAAGGATCTAGGAAATAGTGGGAGCGTGGCATGGAGAGATTACAGAACCAGACGGGAGATTTGGTAGGGTTGCCAGCTGGTATGTTAGCACTACAAGATGAATGGATTCCTTAGTTGAAGAATAGAGAGAATGGACATGTGAGACAGAAGGCCAGGTATATGGTCTTGAGGAGCTGCAGGATAGTGGTACAGGGTTTGACAGGTGGAGGATGAAGCATGGCTTTAGTCAATGTCAGGGTAACTACTGTGGTTTGACTTACCAGGGGGATGATGATTGCAACATCATTATGTTGCTGTATGTGGATAGTATGCTAGCTAGCAGGGGTGTACATACAGGTTTTATTGAGCTAAGGGTAAGATTAGTTCAGTGGTTTGCTATGAAGAATTTGGAGCAGCGAAATTCTTTGGCATGGGAGACATGGGAGATCACAGGGTGATTTTGTTTCCAGTGGGAGCTGATGTGAATCAGGTGTTGGCGAGACGCAGGATGAAAAATCGAAGCGCACCAAGGGCTGGACAGTTCAGTGTCCGAAATCACATGAGGTCTAGTATAGACCTGAGTTTTCCCAAGCAGTGGGAGCTGTCAGAGAGTTAGGAGCCAATTCAGAGAAGTGAGTTCTCAGGTACTTGAGAGGGACCAGCAGCAGGGATTCATGTTATTTAGGGTTAGGACTTCACTACATGTGTTTGTAGATATAGATGCGGTAGGGTAATCGGATGACAGGTGGTACACCACAGGTTGTGTGGTGGGTGGTCTTCAAGATTGAGCTTGAAGAGAGATACAAACCAGGAAACAGATTAGACGGGGTACAGGTATAGGTACAGTGCAACTGTTTATCTCCAAGTGAGAGATTGTTAGGTTGTGGAGCTAAAAGCTTCACTGATGTAGACATGGAGAAGGCCATTGGAGGAGTTGCTGGAGTGTCACAGACACCAGAGTCGGTCAGGCCAACCGACGTCAGTAGGTAGGAGACAGGAAGCAACCGACGTCGGTTAGAGATCGACTGACGTCGGTGACCCCCAGGCAGACAGGGACCAATGTCGGTCGCCTGTGTGGTTTGACTGTGAGTATATTATGAGCAGTTGGTTGACGAACCAAGTGTTTGCATGATGAGTGCTAATTATAGACTGAGAGCTGTGGATCTAATTATTGTATTAGGTGTCTAATTATTGTTTGGATGAGATCTATATAATAGACTCATGGTTGTATTGTAAACTTGTGCTAGGGAGTAAGAGAGTGTTTTTATAAGCTCCTTCTATGTGTGAGGTAGAGCAATGGTGTGTTCCTCCTAGTGCCACAGTACCAAGGTGGGTGCTGGATTGGAGAATCAGCAGGGTTCTTCAAGAGTGTATGATCTTGGTCATCAGGGGAGCATGGCTATGATAGGAGATCTACATGGTAAGTAAGATCATTGATATGCAGGTGTGTGTGTGTGCAAGGTCAAGGTTCACAGGTTTGCAGAACCAGCTTGATCTGTAGGTGGAAGATCAGATAAGACATCAACACAATAGGGAGCAGTATCAGGAGAGATCTACTTGGAGTACATGTGTGTACTCAGAGCATAGAGGAAGGCAAGGAATATCCTTCCATAAGTAAGGTCTATTGAGGTGCAGGTTGATGCAAGTTCAGGGGAGATCTACTTGAAGTACGTTTGAGTACTTGTGGAGTGCGTGGAGCACTTGTGGTGTGCATGGAGCACAGGTATAAGGTGAACACCAACTCAGTGTTTGAGTTGGGTGTTCGGACCTAAGAGAGAGAGCTTTGAGGAGAGAAGTATTGTTCACTTGAGGTGTGGGAAGCCTCTGAAGAGGTGGTGGAGAAGAAGTGGCATCTTCTTTATTGTATTCTTTTCTACAAGAGTTTTAATACAAGTTGTGTATTGTCTCTCATATCATGTGTTATTTTTGGATTCTAGTTACTTGTTGATTATGGTTATTTCTGCATATTAAGTTGCTTGTATTTGGTAATCAATTGTGTGCTTCTGGTGTTTCATATTCCCAACATTCCCTTGATTGGTAACTTACACAAATAATTACATTTGTCATCCATAAGCTATTTATCCAAGAAAGTTCCCTTGTCCACCAGAATATGGATAACGAGATGAATATGCTAATGAGACAAATCTATGGTGAGAGTGTAACAATGTCACTTTTGTCTATTGTAACCTACATGTCCAATAAACTAACCTTATCCACTGACTAGCAACTGATTCATAATTGGATATACTTCTCTTGAATAAAATAAACAAGGAGAATAACCATGGATATGTGCCTTCTACCTCATTTAAATGTCAACCTAGGGACATAGACTTGATAGGATGACGTCACTGTATGTGCACACTCAATCTCTAATTTGACATTTTGCTAATTGTATCTAAGATGCTGAAGTGTAGTAAATAAAATGCTTGAAATGAAACACAAACAAAGTATAGTAAAATAAATGCTTATGCATGGGAAGCTTCCTAAATAAATCTTAAACAAGAATGCAATTCACACAATTCATAAATGAAACACACAATGCTTAAGAAAATCAAAGAACATGCTTAACTAACAAGATGGCTTGGATTGTTGTTGTAGCCTTCCAAAGGGGGCCCTTCCTCCTTCCAACTCCAGCTTTAACCCTTCCTCTTACAATACTATATTAAACTCAGAATTACTCACTCATATTAATCAAAAGTGTAAGAACGAATTGTTGCATAAAGTTACAATCACAATTACCTAACACAATGTACATCTGACAATCTCTATTCAATAAATACTATTTTTATATATCTATCTCAACTCTAGTTTTACATATTTATATACCTCAGAGGAGATTTTTTTATACAAAACAATACATACATTCTATTATAAGATACATTTAAATTGAAATAACTTAATTTGGTTCCTTCACTAAAGACGTCCTTCATGTGAATCTGGAAACTTTATTGCAAGACAAATAATGTTTCATTCTTCAACTGCTTCCTATTTGATCTCTATGGAGGTTAGAGTCATTTTTGTGAGTCAGTTAAAAGATAATCAAAATCTATTCATCCGCGGCTTTGGTCACATATTGGCAACAAGATGATCGTTGTAATGAAATTCCTTTTGCTACAGGATGCCTTGTGATATATACATATTTCTCAAAAACATCTTCAAAACACATTCATAGAAAAATCATCCTAAAGCAATAGATAACCATCATATATTGATTTCCATACATAATTTCAACTATTAAAAGAGTTTGAAAACATAATGCCATATGGTTCATGAAAGTAGGAAACTATATGGAAAAGTGTTCAAAATTAGGGTAAGCAATCAGGATGAATACAATAGATGGACACAATAACATGCTATTTATGGAGTTCATCACACCCCCCAACTTAAACTCTTTCTTAACCTTGAGCACCATACTTATTCATTCCCAATTCATAAAGAAAATTAAAATCCATAGGATCAATACCACCACTAGAAAGGTGAGCGTAGAATCTATGCCTCTATTCAAATAGTTATCACATTTTTGTTTCTTTGGCTTCATCCACTAGGGTTTTGTCCTGCCCATCTGGAATAGGGTACCAAAATAGGGGTGGCTGTAACTTTAGATTCAACAATTTTGATTCCATGTCACCTGTAAGAAGAATGTATTTTGTGGTCCTGGTAAATGCTAAATTTAAATTAAAATGGGAATAGAGATCCCTTTTCCTTAATGTTGGGGTGAGCTCATTCCATCATTTGATACATGATTCTCTTGTAGTAGGACTAGCAGAAGTTCTCAGTCCTAAATAAAAATCTTGAACTTTATTACAATTCTCACCAAACCAAGTTCTTACTTTATGTTTCAACATGATATCATCCCATTCTACTAAAACAACATTAGGTGCCATTGATTTGCTTTTGATGAGCATCTAACTCTCATTCTCCTTTTTTCTATATTTTTCTACTTTCCTCTTCTCTGTTCATTCAACAAATATGATGAAAATCCTTGCAATTGGACATCTCCAATATATAGATTGGGATTCCACTCTCTATCATATGGAACAACATAATTGTGTAGGTAGAATTCACACAATTGTGTTTGTTCTTCCTTTGAACTTACTTTATGAATGGAAAAGATAGAAAGAAGATCAATAACTTCATGGGGCATATCACAATAAATTCTCATAAACCTGAACTCGTGCCATTGTTCTTCAAGATAAACTGAATAAAATTTTGTAGGAGGCCTACAATCAAGGAGTTCTTTTGTTATACCAACCATGTCTTCAAATTTCTATTTCATTTTGGTGATGTTCTCTTCCTTCAGGTTGTTTTCTTCTTTCAATTTCCTATTTTCTTTCCTTAGTTCCTTCAGAGATTCAAATTCATTATCCATCCAATTCAATAGTTCAAAAGATATTTCAAAATCAGAGTGATACCTAACATTAGGGGCAACTTTTCCTCTTGCTAATTAATTTATATAGAAGGTTATGGGATGCTATCTATAGAATGATCTTTGGCTGAGGGCTACAACTGACAAGCTACTACAACTAGTGCATCCAGACCTTCATTAGATTGATCTTGCAGCTACTTCATTGGTTTCTTAATTTCTTGTAAGGCTTGATCAAGGGTGGAAAATTCTACTTGCTCTGTAGTAGGTTGCTTCAATTATTCATATTCTTCCTCCATGAGTTCCTCATACAACTCTTGTTGTAATGGTTCCTCATACAATTCTTCAAAATTATGTTCAACTTGTTCTTCTTCCTCATGCATTTCTTCAAGATTATGTTCCACTTGCTCTTTTTTCTTTATGCATTTCTTCAAGACTCTGATCAATTTGTTTTGCTTCTTCTTGTATTGGTTCCTCATAGAATCCTTTAAAACTATGCTCAAATTGTCCTGCTTCTTGATGGAATACTCAAGAACATTCTTCCCTATCTATTTCAGTCTCAATAGATTCATTTTTACTAGTGGTCCATTCTTCCCCAGATTCTTCATTTATTTGAATAATAGTAGAAGGTTTAGTTTTTTTAATCTATGAGATCTATGAGGAGTATGGGTTGCTTTGGAAGAAGATGGAAATTTCTCCTCAAACTCATCTGAATTAGGCCAAAAAATGAGTTTCCTCTTTTTATTTCTCTCAAACCTTGTTGTAGGTTCTTATGTTACTATAGGAATACCTTCTTCCATAGGTTCTTGTGTGGTTGTAGGAAGGTTTTTTGCTACATGTTCTTGTGGTTATGTAGGGAGGGCTTCTTCTTCTTATTCATTTCCTTCTCTATCACTATCTTCATTTCCTAATACTTGGAGAAATTCCTCCCAATTGATGTTGGGTCTAGTTCTCTGCAAATAGTCTTAAACAAGTAACTGAATGAGACAATGGTGGGAGAGAGCTTTAAATTACCTTTTTGAAAATCTTCCAATATTTTGGTGATCATATGAAGCAAAAATTTGGGAATATTTATCTCCACTCCATGTCGTAAATGATTTAGGACCTTGAAGTATATGCCATGTAGCATAAAATACCTTCCTTTATATATAAAATATCTGGAGATAAACTCGACAGTCTTAGCCCATCTTCCTAGTAGAGACAACCTTAGGATGCCCTGATTTGACATTTTCAAGCATTCATTTACTTTGTTAAACCTTCATCTCTTAGCCTCAACATCATTTTTATCTTGCCATTCCTCCTCTGTTCTAGGTAGTCCAGTTACTATGTTGATGGCTATTTCTATCAGCTTTACTTCCATCCCTTTTACCATGGCCAAACTATTATGCAATGTATTAACAAATTCCTCTATAATTCCTTCATATAGAGACTATATTTTATCAAAATATTGCATGCATCTTATGTGCCTAAAAAAGGCCAAGATTTATGGGTTTTTGGTCAAGGGGGTAATATTTAGTGGTTCATGTTTCAATAAATCACCTCCCATATTGTGTGAGTTATAGGTCTGGTACTTACAACAAGGGTTTTGGGTAATGGTGGAATGATTTTGAATTTTGATTTAGGAGGTGAAATAATCCTTTTAAACTAATGGGAAATCTTCCCTCAACTTAATCTATCACTTGTCTTCAAGGGACGAAGATTGATGTGCACAAAACACTCACAAGAAGAGTACGAGGTGGTAGTAGTTGTTGTGTTAATGGTCACATCAACAATGATGGAGGTGGTAAGCAAGTGTGATAAGGAGAGGATACAATGGTGCATTGATAGCATTAAGTCTCATCATCTTTAGAAATTATTAAAATATATGACAAGAAATAAATATAGAACAATTACCGTATTACCTATAGAAATACCTTTCATAAATATGCAAATGATGATGTGAAGCAATGACGTGGCATACAATAGCATTTGAGTGGGATCAAACACTTGATGAAGGATGAAATGTAGGAAGACAACTTGTAATAAAACATTAATCCTATAACAAGAAGTTTTATGTAGTAGCCACAAGTTTTATTTTGCAGCAGTAAGTTTTTCACCTATAAAAAGAAGGAAAATGTATTTCTACTCAAGATAATGAATCTACAAGAAAAAGGAAGGGAAAACAAAACATTTTTATTACAGTAGTGCCTTTTTTTAAATGAATGTCGATTAGCCAGTGACCTAGTTTTGTGAGACAACATACATCAATAATGCCCAAAGATTTTTATTGCTTAATTTTTTGATTTTTAAAAATATTATCTCGTCTAAATTCAACTGAAATCACAAGAATCCACAGGGTAGGATTTTATTTATCCTGAACCAAGCCATTTGGAATGACTTGTTCTTGGCTATAGGAATCTTTATTGCTCTTGGAAAATATTAGAGAAGGGTTGACAAAAATACCCTTTAACTACAGGAACATATTGATTTACTTCATGAAGAGATGTATATTTTTCTTCAAGAAGTTGGCAAATGAGAGTTTCCTTAGAGAATGGTTTCTTGTATAGCTTGAGATTATGGCCATTAACAAGCAGTTAGAACTGAACAAAGTCAATGGCCATGAGCTTTACATCTCCATTGTCAAAAACTCATTCAATCTCATAGAGCCCAAGTCATCTAGACTGTAGCTTTCCTTTATGATCCTTACATTTAGAGTAAAAAAGGAGTGCCTAATTTCCTAGTTGGAAATTCTTAATCTTGATGTTCTTGTCATGTCATCCTATACATTGTCTTTGTACTATTTCAGTATGATGAAGTTCTTCCTATCTTAATTCATCAAGTGCATCTAACTACATGATCCTATCTTGTTAAGCTTGAGAAATATCTAAGCCTAAATCAAGTGATGTCCTTAATGTCTTATGTTCAAACTCAATGGACATAACACGCATTGTACCATAAACTAGTTCATATGGAGTGAAATTAATTATGGTTTTTTAAGTAATTCTCTAAACCCAAACTACTTCTAGAATAAGTTGACCAATCTTTTCTATGCAAGCTGACAGTCTTAATGAGGATATTTTTCAATTCATGGTTTTTCACTTCCACCTAACCATTTGACTAAGGATGGTAAGGGGTATATTTTTTGTGTCTGATTTCATATTCTTTTACCAAGACAATTGTGAGGTCTGATGTGAATTATGGGCCTTGGTTTGTGATGATCTATCTTATAACTCCATAGTGGGTGAAAATTTATTCATAGAGGAACTTAGCTACCTTCTCATCTCGAGCATGGGTTAAGGCTATGACCTCTGGCCATTTGGTGACATAATCAATGCACACTAATATGTTTTCTTTATTGTTGGATTTAAGATCAATGGGACCCACAAAATCCAGTCCCCATTTGTTAAAGGGTTACAAAACCAGTTGTGTTTGTCATGGAATTTCATCATAGCAAGTGGGATTTCTCATATGCTGCCATTGATCACATTTGTGAGTGTATATCATGGCATATTTATGTAAATAAGGCCAATAATATCCAATAATGAGTACTTTCATGGCAGTCTATTTGGTAGCAAAATGACCCCCATAGGGCTCATCATTGTAGGCTCTAATAATGTCATAAGCTTCATCTTTTTGGATACATATTATCATAACTAAGTCTGGTCTAGTGATAAAGAGATATATTGCAATCCAAAAATAATGTCTACTCTTTTGGATCAGATGTTTTTTGTCCCTAAGTGATAAATGTTGTGGTAGTGATCCTACAGTAAGATAGCAATATCTACAAACCAAAGAGATTGAATTGTTACATCAAATAAATGTTCATCAAGAAAAGAATCATCAATAATAGGATGATGTTCATCATTTTGAAATTAAGATAGAAAATCTACAACTACATTATATTTACCAGGTCTGTCCATAATGGTAATATCAAATTCCTGTAGCAAAAGCAACCAATAAATTATCCTATCTGTTACAACATGTTTGTTCATTAAATACCTTATTATTGCATGATCGATGTGGATGAATACGTTTTAACTTGTAATGTAGAGTCAAAATTTGTTGATGGCATAGATGACTATAAGAAATTCCTTCTCTAATATAGTGTAGTTAAGTTTAGCCCCTTGAATATTCTTATTGATAAAATAGATTGCATAGCTTAGAGATTTATCTTTTTGGCCAAGGATAGCTCCTAAAGTGGTGTCTGATGCATCTATATGAATGTGAAAAAGCTTTTTCTAGTCAGGCCCTCTCAAAACAAGAGTGCTTATGAGCAAGTCTTTGAGTTGATAAATGGTAGTTTGATAATCATCAGTCCATGAAAATTCATCATCTTTAGCAAGCAATCCAAATAATGGGGTGGCAATTTTACTAAAATATTTGATGAATCATCTATAATAAACAACATGTCCTAAAAAACTTCTAACATCTTTCTACTTCTTCAGTGTGGATAGATCCTTAATGATACTTATCTTTGTTGGGTCAACTTGAATTCCAACAGGGGATATGTGATGTCCCAACACAATCCCTTAAATCATAAGCATGTAACACTTTTCATTGCTCAGAGCTAATTGATGGTCCTGACAGTGTTAAAGAATTTCTCTAGATTGATCAGTGTTTCTTCGAATGTCTGCCCATAGAGAGTGAAATCATCTATGTAGATTTTAACATAAACATGGGAGAGATAAAAAAAGATGCTCAACACAAACCATTGAAAAGTATTTGGGGCATTGCAAAGACCAAATGGTAAGATGTCATATGCATAAGTTCTCCAAGGGCAAGCAAAAGTGGTTTTGTCTTAGTTTTATAGAGCAATTCATATTTGATTATCACCATTGTATCTGCATAGGAAAGAAAAGTACTTATTCACTGCTAATGTATCTAACAATTGATCAATAAATGGAAGAGAAAAGTGATTCTTCTTGGTAGCAACATTTAACTCTCTATAATCAACACAAATATGTCATTTGCCCCCCTTTTTAGGGATAATGACCAGGGGGAGACTCATTGGCTATCCAAGATAGGATAAACAAATCCTGCATCAAGAAAGATAATTGGTCCATCGAAATCTGAAGCCGTTCCTAATCCCACGCGCGCACAGACTCAAAATTTGAAGTCGTTAACTATGGAATCAAAGGCAAGAGTGGATATGGCTAACGCTAAGGGAGGGTCACCCTTTGTGTGTGGGGGAAGGGTTCAGATCACCCCCATTATGTCTTCTTCAATGAATGGGGGCTTTATCCCAGCTACGCGTTTTGCTACAGGATCTCCTGTTCAAGGTTCAGGCTTAGGCTCCAGGGGACGAACTTTTGCTGATGTGGCTATTTTTGAAGCTGGATTACATGATGCTCTTCCTCATGCACCATCTGGGTTTTCTCATGTTTTTCCTGTAAGTGCTATAAAACCTGTTAGGGTTACTCTAGATCCTGAAATAGTTGATGAAATCTTTGAACGGGTAGAAGATTTATCTTCTCAGGCTGTTATTTTTCATTTTTGTGGCTTTTGGCCTTCTCTTGCAGATCTACATGGTTGGATCTCTAAGACCTGGCTGCCACTTATTAAAGAAAATGTTGAAATCTTCCCATGCGTTAAAGGTTTCTTTATAGCTTTCTTCCAAAACTCTAAGGACAGGAGGATAATCTTGTGCAACAATAACTTCTTATGGTAGGGCAAACATCCTCTCATGGCCAAACGGTGGCATATGGATTTTAATCCTCTTATGAAAACCTTTAACAAGATCCCTATCTGGGTTCAGCTCCCTAATCTACCAATACATCTTTGGCATGAATCGGTGTTGAAAACCATAAAAAATGCTATAGGAGATTTTTTATTTGTGGATGAAAATACAACGGATTGTTACCATTCGACCTACAGACGCTTAATGGTTGAGGTGGATGTTTCTAAGGGCCTTCCTGAGGAGATTTTTCTGGACTCCCCAAGGGGTACTTGGACACAAAGGTTGGATTTTGAGGGTTTACCTTTTCGATGCAGAAAATGCCACCTGACGGGTCATATTGTTGCTCATTGTACGGTTGGGAAATCAAAATCCATACGAACACCTTCTTGGTGGTCTAAGGTTTCATCTGAACATTACTTAGCTAAACAATCGGTGGAAGCTTTGGCAGACCCTGTGAATGAAGGTAGTATCCATTCCGAGCCATTGGTTGAGGAGGATGCGCTGGGGAAAGTTTCTATTGAAGGCCCTGTGGTGACCGAGATTAGTGATCTTTCTGAGCCAGTTGTTGAGGAGGCTTTGGTCTCTTCCCCTATTTTGGAGGAACTTCCCAGGAGTCAGTATTTGGCTGGTTTTCATAAGGATTCCGCTGAGGTATCTGTGTCCCCTGGGCTTTATGGATCTTTATCTTCTGAGGCATGGATCGCTGAGGCAGCTAAGGTAGAGGATGGATGGACAGCAGTTAAGAGGAAGAAGTCTAAGCCTTTGGTCCCCCCTCTAGATATGAATCTTCGATCTTGTAAAAAAAAATATAAATCTCATTTGTATGGGAGGTTTTGTAGGATGCTGATCCTGTCTATTGGCATTCTGGTCCGTGTTCTATCAGCTTTTACATCTGGTCTTTTTTGCTATTTTCAGGTTCTTGTTTAACCTGGTCTTGTTTTTTCTGGTTTCAAGTTTCTTTTTAGAAACCCGGTTGTGCTTTAAGGTCTATCTCTCTTTTGATGTAAAGGGTTTTGGGGCCCCTTCAAAACCTGCTTTTACCTTAATCTAAAACAAATCCTGCATCGAAGAGTTTTTGTAACTCGATTTTGACAATGTCTTTCACTGCAATTTTCATTCATCTTTGGGGTTGGTGAATAGGTTTGCATTCTTATTTAATGTAAATGTGATGCATGCATAAATCTAGGGGTATTCCTCTCATATCATGGTAATCCCAGAAAAATTATGTTGTGTGTTGTCTCAACATTGTAAGTAACTTTCTTATTGAGGTGTTAAGGAAGTGTTGATGTTGATAGGTTTGTTTGGTAGAATGTTTATTTACTTCATTAAAGAAAGCATGGTCTCTATACTGGTGATTAAAGGAGTGTAACTGCATTGATAGGAAAGTAATTTATGGAATGTCTAAATATCTCTTGTGGTTTTAGCAAAATCATCTCAGGAAAAGCATTCTGAAGAGGGCATGGTGTACATTCCAAAAGGTTGGTGGCTACAGGATCTTGTTGATAGGTGTTTTTAGGATACCATTAAGGCTAGTGTCTTCTTCTCAATTCTACAAAGATGGGCTCTGGTCAATTATATAAAGAGTCTACAAGGAGATAAATTATTCAAGGTCATCAATCCAAATAATTAGTCCATCATTCAGGGAAGGCTGAGCTGGTGGATACAACATCAAATTCTTGGTGTCATTTGTGTTGGAAATTAGCATTTTTCCTGACCTACAACCAATAAAAGTATCATCAATGGCCAACCATAGGTGACCAAGGATGAGAAGATAACCCCCCAAATTTCTCTTCAGCTGTAGGATAATAAAGTCTACTGGGTATTGCCAATAATCCACAATGATAACAAGGTCCTCAACAATACCTTCAAGCTTAACAGTTGATCTGTCAGCCATACTAAGGACTGTGTGTATTGGATGAAGAGTGATAATTTTTAGTTTTTGCATGGTCTCCATGGTTTTCACATTAATGGTTGCACCCAAGTCAATTAAAGTATTGGAAATAGGTTGGTTGTGGATGCTAACATTAACTATAGGACTTCCTAGATCAAAATATTTTGGGGGAACTATGTTTCCCAACATAATATCTATTAATTGACCAATGACCTGGACTATTTTAGGATCCTTATTCTTTCTTCTCAAGTTTTTTAAACATAGCTCTCTAACAAATTTATTGTAGATAGGAACATCCTTTATTGCTTAAAAGAGTGGGATTTTGATGCACACATTCTTGAGTTATCCTAAGATATTAAATTCAGGGTCTTGTTCAAGATGTGATATGTTCAATATTTTCAGAAAAAGAGGATTGTCAGTTTCTTTTTGATTTTTTAATAAACTTGGCTCAGGATTGACTATGGGTGGTTGTGGATTAGTATGAAGTGGAGCTGGTACAAAATGTTTTATGATTATGGATGAGATGGGTTGTGAAATAACATAACCTGAGTGAAGTTGAACTTGATTAATATCCAAGGTGTATGTTGGATATTGAATTATTTTAGTGGATTATGTTGGTTGAACCAACTTATTGACAAGATTGGGGATGGGATAAGTGGATAATTGAGTGGTTTGAATAGGCTATTGAGTGTTTGGAATTATATCCTATTGTTATGGTTGTTGCATGTGATGGTTAAAGCCTTGATTTCCTCTCTATTGTTGTTGTCATGGATTAGAGGGATAAAACCATTACTAGTTTTGGAATTGTTGAGGTTATTTTCCATTATGTTGCATTCATAATTGATTTTGAGGTAGCTACCAATTTGTTTAGGACCAATTTGGATTGGGTATATTAATCTAAGGACTGTATTAAGGATTATTTAAGAATTGAGGATTTTTTAATATAGATTTTGATGGCATACCTGGTCTTTATACCCATGGTTTCCATTGAGTCATGAAAAACACTTGGTCCTCATATTCTCCTATGGCATGCATCTCTACTATTTTAGGATTTTCCTTGATGATACTAGCTACCTGAGCCTTCATGAAATGGCATGTGAAATTTGCCTTCTTTTTGCATTCAAGATAATATACAGCTAAGGCTTTCTTGGTTTCTTCTTGCTTTCTTTGTGTATGTAATTTATCAAGCTGAGTAGATAGGTGACTGATGATATCTTGCTTCATGTCCTAGATTAGGTTGTTAACTTCACCTTTAGATAGTCTTGTAGTAGATGTTATAGAAAGGGTTCAACCCTTATTTTTGTTCATGGTTGATCTAGAGTAGTTCGTACATAGAACTGTTAGTTCATCAAATGGTAGTTTAAAAACATCACCACCAAACATTAGATCTAGTGCCTCTAGACAATCATCTCTAATTATTTTTAGGAATATCAACTTGACTAATTTCTTGTCCATTGTAGTTTGCTTGGATTTTTTTAAGCTAAACAAAAATCTTTCCATATGTTCTTCCAATGACTCATCATCAACTTGTGTCATTTAGAAAATGTCATCTCTCTTGTAGTTTCTACCCCTACAATAGTCTTGGTATTTCATCAAAAACTTATCCTTCATTTCTTCCCAAGTAGAAATGGCATCCTTCCCAAGTCTTATGAACCTTATAAGTGTTGCATCTTTGATGGTTCATAGGTTGTATCTTTGAATGTTGCTGGAAATAATTTGAGTTTTTGAGCGTCTTGATTGTAATCATAGCTACGACATAAGATGTCAAACTCAAAAATAAATGTATCTGGATCCTCATACACTTTTCCTCTAAAGGTAGGGAGGGCAAAGTGAAGGATATTTTTCATGTGTTCATTTCCATCAAGAGTAAGGATAGGAAATTTGAAAGTAGCAGAATCATTGGTAGTGTTTTCTTCCTGGTGATTCCCCATAAATACTCTTTGTGTTGGTAGATGAGAGGTTGTTGCTACCCAACACTCAAAATTATTATCAATTCTTTTATTTCTTGGAGTGTAGAAGATGGAGACTTTATCATTTTCCTTAGAAATGTATGGCTTTCTATACAATGGAGATAGTGTGGAGGTTTTAGAATATTTTGATAGTGTTTCAACAAAGAATCTCTCTAAATTGAAAGATTTTATTGGCTTGGTGTTTCTCTTAGGTGTGAGAATAGCTTTGAATGCCTCCTTAACAAGAAATTTGGGTGATGGAGGGAAGCAAACTTCATATTCCTGATTATGAGGTGATAAGGTGGGAATATTTAGAGTTGGTGCATGTGGGTCTCTTTCAAGGGTATGAACCTCTTTAAGATCTCCAACTTGTGCTACTAGTCTAGCAAAAAATTCTTCTTTCTCAACCTCTTCTATTGACAACTGTGAGTGATCTTCAAGAATTCCCTTGTATTTCTCAGTTGTTACGGAATATATTTCAGATCTTGTAGCAATGTTTGGTAATTCAATAAAAAATATTCCTATATAGTCCCCTTCACTTTGCATACGTCAACCACTTTTTTTTTAACTTTTTGCCCACCCTACCTGTACAGGGTTAGTAATATGGGTTTTTTTTTTTTAAATTTACACTATCCTAATTTAAAAAAGGAAAATTTAAACTATGAAAGTAGAAAATATTTAATCTAGAAAAATAACAAGCTTTGGAAAATAATAATAGACATCCAGAATAATTGTTATCAAGATTTAAGATTACAAGTGTGTGACACTCTTTCCCAACAACGACACCAAAAATGACTAGCAGTTGATTCACAATCAGATGTACTTATCTTGATAAAAATGAATAAGGAGAGTAACCATGGATCTTTATCTTCTACCTCATTTAAATGTCAACCTAGGGATGTAGACTTGATAGGATGATATCACTGTATGTGCACACTTAATCTCTAATTTGACATTCTACTAATTGTATCTAAGATGTTGAAGTGTAGTAAATGAAATGCTTGAAATGAAACATCAAAAAAGTATAGTAAAATAAATGATTATGCATGGGAATCTTTCTAAACAAATCTTAAACAAGAATGCAATTCACATAATTTAGAAATGAAACACACAATGTTTAAGAAAATCAAAGAACATGTTTAACTAACAAGATGGGTTAGATTATTGTTATATCCTTCCAAAGGGGCCCCTTCCTCCTTCCAACTCTAGCTTCAACCCTTCCTCTTACAACACTATATTGAAATCATAATTGCTCACTCATATTAATCAAAAGTGCAGCAATGAATTACTACATGAAGTTACAATCACAATTACTTGACACAATGTACTTTTGACAATCTCAATTCAACAAATATTATTTTTCTATATCTATCTCAACTCTGATGCTACATATTTATATACCACAGTGAATATTGTTTTATGAAAAACAATATATATGTTATATTCTAAGATACATTCAAATTGGAATAACCAAATTTGGTTCCTTCGCTAAAGATGTCTTTCATGTGAATTTGGTGGCTTTGCTGTAAGATAAACAATGTTGTTTCATTCTTCAACCACTTCCTGTTTGAGCTACATGAAGGTTAGAATCATTTTTATGCATTGGTTAGAAAAGAATGAAAATCTGTTCATCCATAGCTTTGGTCACATATTGGCTACAGGATGATATGTGTAATGAAATTCCTTATGCTGCAGGATGCCTCGTGCTATATTCCTATTTATCAAAAACATATTCAAAACACATTCATAGAAAAAGCATCCTAAAGTAATAGATAACTATCATATATTAGTTTTGATACATAATTTCAACTATTAAAAGAGTT
Source organism: Torreya grandis (assembly GCA_037957365.1). NCBI lineage: Eukaryota > Viridiplantae > Streptophyta > Pinopsida > Cupressales > Taxaceae > Torreya > Torreya grandis. The sequence goes on from JARHVA010000207.1 coordinate 3,969,158, forward strand.
TGAAAACATAATGCTATATGTTTCATAAAAGTTGGAAATTATATGAAAAAGTCTTCAAAAGCATGGTAAGCAAGCATGACAAGTACAATAGATGGACATAATAACATGACATTTATGGGGCTCATCATCCAATAGAGTATGTAATGATATGAATATGCTAATAAGATGAATCTATAGTGAGGGTGTATCAATGAAAATGCCTTTGACATAATAAACAAAATGGACTTATTCAAAACCTTTATTAGTACCCCCCATAGGCAATAATACTATATTAATTATGGAAGGAAAATTGTTTGCCTTAAAACTTGTTCACATCCAAATAATAATAATAAACACATTTTTTAATTTTTGGTGAAAAATTAATAAATATTTAATATTTTTTATTACTTTTAATTATGTCGATAAGCATTATATTAGGGGACTAGCCTTTGTTGGGCACACCCCACCAACTATCGATGTTCGTCATGTCTAAGAGTCCAGTGGCATCCCATCAACCATGATTAGTCCAATGACATCCCATCAACCATAATTAGTCTAATGACATCCCCATCAAACACATATAGTTTAATGATGTCCCCATTAACCACAATTAGTCTAATGGCATCACCACCAATGCCATTTGTTGCTAAAACCCTAATGTCCTCCATGTCACCATCCCCTTCAACTAGGTCTTCTATCATAATACCGACATCCACTCCCTCTGCATCCACTATAATATCTACCATGAGACCCCCAACTCCTATTATTAGAGGACCCAACATTGCACCTACAAGGTAGGAAAGTTCTATAGGGGTTGCCAAGGTGGGAATAATGGTTTTGTTTGGAGCTACATTGGTGCCCTTATTATTGTAATAAACTAAATCTAACACGGATAATCAAGTGCTCAAATTGGCATCATAATCAACATTATCCCTCCCCTTTGATGCAAAGAGAAGAGATGCCTATCATCTTTTTAAGTCTTCTATAAATCTACTTATCAATCTCTTGGTGTTTATCATGACTAAGTATCTAAAAAAATGATGTTTGGGTTCAATGTGCTTGATTCTACCACGGAAAACTTGATTCTTAGATAGTTGTATTGCCCCATTATCATCACAAAATATCTATGTTGGCTCAAGTTGAGCCTCATTGAAATCAACTAAGAGTCTGCTCAACCATAATAATTGTGTGAAATTTGATGTAAGAGTTGTATATTCAACTCCATTATGTGATAATATAATTGTTCATTATTTTTTAAGATTAAGAAACCAATCCACTTCTCAATGTGAAGCAATAACCTAAAGTCAAATTACTATCCTCAAGAGATCCTCCCTAATTTGAATATGTGTATTCAATTAGACACAATCAACTTGTTGGTTTGAAATGAATACCATGATTATAAGTACCTCTTACATATCTAAAAATCAATTTCATTGTTTGCAAATGTTTGAGTAACAGTTTGCCCATAACTTTAGAAACTAGTGAATCCCCATAATTAATATCAGGTATTGTCATAGTGAGATACATCAAACCTTCCACCATAATTCTAAAATTAATTTTATCAGTTGAAGGACTTCCATCATCTATCCTTAGTTTTTTCTCACTTGTAATTGGATTATTTGTGGGCTTCAAATCTTGAAGATTATAGTTCTTTAACATGTATTGGGCATATTTGGCTTGATAAATGAATACTTTCTCTTTATTTTGATGGAATTCCATGTCAATAAATTACTTTATAAGTCTAATATCAGTCATCTCAAATTCTAATTTCATATCTTTCTTGAATCTATTCAACATCTCCATAGAGCTACATGTAAAGATCAAGTCATCTATATCGAGATAAACATATAAAACATTAGAACTCAGAGTTGGTTCATTTTAACTTTTTGAAAAACCTTGATTCAATAACCAACTATCAATTCTCGAGTACCAAAATTTTGGAGCTTGCTTCAGCTCATAAATAGTCTTTATATACCCAAAATTCTTTACCTTTTACCTCAAAACCTTGTGGTTACTCCACATATATTTCTTATTCAATCAATCCATTTAGGAATTCAACGTTGACATCCATTTTATAGCTTTTATATCATTTATGATCAAATACATCAAGCATTAATATTATAGTATTTTGATGTGTCACAGGTGCATCAACCCATTATTTCTTTTGACCAACTTCTGTATAACTTCTAGGTAAAGTAGCCACTCTTGACAATGCAAACATAATATTTTTATCATAAGCATCATCAAACAAATTTAATTATTGATGTTGAGGCCTTGTAATAATCCTATCATAATTTTGATCCAACATTTTATTGGTTGGATGTGAATTCAATAACTGCTTGTTCTTTCTTAGACTTGATGAAAATGCATGACTAATTTCTTGCAAAGAGCTAGTATTGTTTATTTTTGAACTAGAAACATGTGTAGGAATTTAAAAGCCCTCAAAATAAACTTAAATATTCTTCCTTCCTTAAATTTTGACTTTCATAGATATATTATCAAAATTATCATATACTTCATTTTCAAAAAAAATACAATCCTTGTAAATAATTATTGATTTACTAGCATGATTATAAAACTTGTATGTTTTGCTTTCATCACTATATCATGTGAAATTGTGATCAATACTTAGGACATAGATTTGGAAAAAAATAAGCATATTTTATTTCACCTCTACATTGATTTTTGATGTCTTACATGCTACCCTTTCCTTCAACTTAGATGGACTTTTCATATCCCGATTGTACTTGGCTTTTGAAAGAGTCATCTTTCTAAACCATTTTGATGACTTGTCATGTGATTTGAGCAACCTAGATTAAGAAACCACCAATTATTTTATTCTTATATTCTCACATTAGATATGAGACAATAATCTAAGCCCTCGTAAGCATCATTTTGTTTAGCTTGAAATTTTTTATTTTTACTCTCTTGATCATCTTGATTCTTAGCTACTAGTATATCATGTGTCTTATTTTATTGTAGCAATGACAAGTAAAGTATTTATTAATCTTACCTATGAACTTAGCTCTAACTTTGTCTCTTGAATTTGAATTTTTAGAACTTCTTTGATTATTATTTTTATTTTTCTCTTTAGTCTTTAAAACCTTTATTTTGGTTTCAAGTATTTATTCTTGATATTTTGTGTATAGTCTCATATTATCCTCATGAAACAAGAGAGAACCCACTAACTCATCAACACTTATAGTGTGCATGTCCTTACACTCTTCAAGAGCGATCATAATATGCAGTCATCTTTGACTTAAAGATTTCAAAATATTCTTACCGTAACATTATCTTGGATAATTTATCCATAAACCCTCATTATATGCACTAAATTATTTACCCTTATGCAATAATCTCCCACTCCTTTCTAAATTTGACAATCTCAAATTCTCAAAATTTATTTTAAGGGTTTGAATTTTTATTTCTCTAACATCAATAGAGCCTTGATATGAAGTCTTGAATGTATTCCATGCCTCATGGGTATTCTTGCATCCTATAATTCTTAAATAAATTCTTGGATCTATGACACTCTAAAGGTAGAAGAAAGCATGTGCACCTACCTTTTCTTCATCATTTTTTGTTCTTTTTGGATCTTGTGTAAAGGTGTTCCAATCTTGAAGTGGTTTGTACTCATGGAAAACATTATACCAAAATCATTTCCATATAATAATTCTCTTCAAATTATCTCTTCATTATTCAAAGTTATCACATGTAAAGATAAGAATATTTATGGAAGCATAATTTATTGGAGCCATTAATTCTCATGATGATGGTTTAAAACCCATCTAAACCTTTATTAAATGAGGATATGATACCAAATGAAGTTTTAATTTGATAAATTATATAAGGGTTGGGGTGATCCCTCTCCATTTTATTAATCAAAACAAATGAGGTTACAAAAATATGGAAATAACCCACAAGATAAGATTTGTAAAGAATAAAACACTAATGAATAAAAATCCATGTAGGGGAAATAAGACAACTAAAAGACAAAACATCCTAAAGAGTAATCACTAAAACCAACTAGAAAAAACAACATATGGGGACTAAAGCCCAAGCTAAGGACCAACCACTGCCTCTATCATGTTGCCACCATCAATAGTCATGGAACCACCAACAACCATCGTGTTAAATGGTACCTCATCATTGCCACATCCTTCTATGATCTATTCCATCCCCATTGTGTCACCCCTCAGTACATTCTCGACACCACCTACTCAGAGAGTGGTCATCTTCCATTGACTTAGCCTTAGTCTGTTAACCTTTCGATTCAAAATGACCCTTCCCAAGCTTGCTATTTTTTTTAGGCCATCTAAATGAGCCTTCATATGTGCAAAGACAACCCTATAAGGTGCCAAGTGACTGAATTCTAATCCTAAGGGAGGACCATCCTGAAGAGCCTCCCCCCAAAAAACCTCATAAGGGATTTCATTATAGCTACCACCCTAAGAGAAATTTTCTATTTGAGGGCTGCCACTACCAAGGCCAAAAGAGCACATAATTCATCTAAGTCAAATTTCAAAATAAAGTTCCCCTCCTAGCCAAGATGCTTAAGATAGGCCTGCACATGTTCTAAATGCTCAACCACCACTAGGGACCTTGCCTCCAACTCACATAAAGTTTGTAAGGAGATCAACCCTAGCTCGTGGTAAGTGGATAAGGGGAGTATATGCAAGTCAGTATAATTAAAACCTTCAAGCACTTCTTCCAAACCAACCTTGAAGCTAGGACACATAATTCTTGTTGATAATCACCAAAGTTTGTTTTTTGTATTTTGAAAAGAGGAATAAGTTATCAATAAAAATTGATGCCACTAGTGAATTTACATTTACCTTGCAACTAGTATTAAGAGCCACTTGACTGATTATTTCCTTGATAGCTTATAGGACACTTTCAGACTGGACAACAAAAATTCTCTCGAGTCATGATTTGTGACTTTCCCACTAAATGCCAATTCCATCCTAAATACCTCAACACATAGGAAAGATTCTCTAAGCATCACTTGGATCATAAGATCTATAGAGATTAAAAAAATCAATGTAGAATAGGTCAGAATGACAAAAATGATGGCATGGGAGAGAAAGGGAGTGTGTAATGAATTCACCATTCATCCCTGTCACATCAATTAAAGTGACAATGGGAGGATGTTGCGATTATGATGTGAGGCCTCCCAAACCAATGGTATGCCAATGATGGGTGGCAAGCCCATTATGAAGGATATTACCCCTGAAATCTTCCATTAATTCATTGTCCTTATAAAATCCCCAACTACGCCAATCATTATTGACTATTAATTAATCTCATTGATCCACTCCTTTGTTGGCCAATTTGTCGACCATAGAGTTTGTTTCATGATAGTAATGGGATACTTTCCACAGACTAAAGTTATCCAATAAGCCCCAGCCATGGTTTAGGATGTTGTTGATGTTCTAATATCTAACTTTCAAATTCTTTAAGGTTTGGATAATCACCTTGGAATCACCTTCAATGATAGCTCACTCAATTACACAATGAGTTAATAAGCCCAGGCCCAAGATAAGGGCTTGTACTTCTACCTCATTGTTGGTGCCATTAACTAATTTCTTTGAGGTAGCTCAAATGAGTAAACCCACACAATCCCAGATCACACATCCTATACTAGATGCCCTTGGGTTTCCTCTGACCACTCCATCAAAATTCAGTTTGAAAAACCTAGGGGGAGGCACCCATTCCATTTTGCCTTCATGTCGAAAAGCCTTCGATAGTATGATTAACCCCATTATGGGGAGAAAATGAAGGTTTTGAGTGTATGGAAGGAGTGCAATAAAATTTGATTTAATCTTAACTTGAATCTATGTATTGTTAGGGTGTGGAGCTAAAAGCTTCACCAAGGAGCACACTTTAATAGGTTCAGGTCTACACAGACACTAGCGTCGGTCAGAAGCGACCGACGTCGGTCAGATGCAGTTGGAGAGACGCCAACGTCGGCAGAGGATCGGACGACAGCGATCACAGGCAAGCAACAGGAACTGGCGTCGGTTACCTGTGCGTCTAGAAAGCTATTTTCGAGGACAGAAGTGAGTGTTTGCATGATGAGTTTGAGTTGTAGTCTTAAGCTCGCGTCTCTATTATTAGTAATATTATTTTTAGAGCCCTTATTCAAGTGGCTTAACTATTTGTTGTAAGTGCATGCTCAAGTCTCCTAATTCTATATGTAGAATTAGATCTTCCTAGCTTATTGTTGTAGAAGAAGAATTGGTATGTTGAAGAATAGTACATAATTGAATCAATCCAGGCTTGTTGGAGTTGATTGTTCTTGAGAGAGAGAGCTCTTGAGGAATAGAGATCTAATGAGAGATCTATACATCTAGGAGAGGTGTGGAAGAAAGAAGTTTCTTCAATTGTATTCCTTTTGTAAAGAGTTTGTTAATACAAGTTTTCAGGGTGGTTTCTTGTATCTCTTGTTCTTGCCTTTTATCATTCTAGTTACTTGTCTATCTGATTTAATTCCACGTTTATTGCTTTTACAAGTGTAATCTATTGTTGGTTGATCCCCAACAAGTGGTATCAGAGCTCAGGTTCACTAACAGGTGGTTCAGATCTGTGTAGTGTGTATTGATTACAGGTTCTCACAGGGGTTTCTGCAGGGATTTTTGTTTGAGTGGGAGAAGCAATGGCAAATGAAAGTAAATTGAGAATGGAAAAGTTCAATGGCAAAAATTACCAACATTAGAGAATGCAGATAGAGGATTATCTGTATCAGAAAGATCTCTACTTACCGTTAAGTGGGGTTGCAAAGAAGCCCAAAGACATGGAGGATGAAGAATGGGAAGTTCTTGACAGAAAGGCTCTGGGGTCTATACGACTGAGTCTAGCATCTACTGTGATATCTAATTTGTCATAGGCAAAGTCTACGGTAGAGTTGATGACTACGCTAGCAAATTTGTATGAAAAACCCTCAGCTTCCAATAAGGTATATCTTATGAAGCAGTTATTTAATTTGCATATGAATGAAGGTGGATCTGTTTCTACTCATCTGAATGATTTCAATGGAATTGTGAATCAATTAAGTTCAGTCAATATAGTGTTTGATGATGAAGTAAAAGCTCTTTTAATATTATGTTCTTTGCCTGAAAGTTGGCATGGCTTAGTAATGGCAGTTAGTAATATTGCATCTGCATAAAATATTTTGAAAGTAGAGGATGTTGTTAGTGTTATCTTGAATGAGGAAATATGCAGGAAAAGCACAGAAGAGACATCTGAGAACGCTTTAAGTTTTGAGAGCAGGGGGAGGCAGAAAGATAAGAGCAAGAGGAGATCACGATCAAAGTCTAAGGTGAGAGGAAGATCCAAATCCAGGAATGGCAGGAAGCCACAATGCTGGAATTGTGGAAAGATTGGGCACATAAGCAGAGATTGTTGGTCAAAGCCTAAGGAGGACAATCAGCACGAAGGAAAGGAAGAAGCCAAGGTTGCAGATATTGCACAAGATGCTTTAATTTTCTCTCTGCATAATAATATAGAATCTTGGGTATTAGATTCTGGTGCATCTTTTCATGCTACCCCTAACAGGGAATATTTTAGTGACTATATCCATGGAGATTTTGGAATAGTGTATCTAGGGGATGATGAGCCCTGTAAAATAATTGGCAAAGGTAAAGTGCAGCTGAAGATGCAGAATAGCAACACATGGGTGTTGAGAGATGTGATGCATGTTCCTAGCTTGAAAAGAAATTTGATTTCTACAGAAAAGTTAGGGGATGAGGGTTGTACAATAACTCTCACAGTAGAATCTTGGAAGGTGACCAAGGGTGCACTTGTTATGGCCAGAGGTAAGAGAGAAGGTACTCTCTATTTGTGTAATTGTGTTACTAACAAATCTCCTTCTGTATTATCTACTTCATATGTGGATGTTAAATTGTGGCACTCAAGGCTTGGCCACATGAGTGAGAAGGGGATGTCAATTCTTAAGTCCAAAGGTATGCTTTCAGATTTAAAAGGCATAAATCTAGAGTTTTGTGAGCACTGTGTATTTGGAAAATAGAAAAGGGTTAGTTTTCTCAAGACTGGGTCTACTAAGAAGAGGCATAAGTTGCAGCTTGTTCACACAGACGTGTGGGGACCGGCTTAGGTTGCTTCCATTAGAGGATCACAGTACTATGTATCTTTCATAGATGATGCTACAAGGAAGGTATGGATCTATTGTATTAGAAGAAAATCTGATGTATTTGAGACTTTTAAGATTTGGAAAGCTATGGTTGAGAATGAAATAGGTAAAAGATTGAAGTGCTTGAGATCTGATAATGGCGGTGAGTTCTGCAGTTATAAGTTCAAAGATTATTGTTATATGCATGGAATCTGCAGGCAAAGGATGGTTCCAAGGACACCTCAGCAAAATGGAATTGCTGAAAGGATGAACAGGACAATAATGGAGCGTGCAAGATGTATGAGATTGCATGCCGATTTGCCCTTACAGTTTTGGGCACAAGCTGTTGACACTGCAGTATACCTGATTAACAGAGGACCCTCTACAGCTCTGGATGGTGGTATTCCAGAAGAGGCATGGACAGGTAAAAAGGTAGATCTCTCATATCTCAAAGTTTTTGGTTGTGAAGCCTTTGTGCACATAGATAAAGAAAATAGAAAGAAGCTTGATGCTAAGTCTATGAGGTGCACGTTTATTGGCTATGGCTCAGATGATTTTGGTTATAGATTGTGGAATCTAGAAACTAACAAGGTAATTAGGAGCTGTGATGTTGTTTTCAATGAAAGAGTGATGTATTGTGATCAGCTAAGGAAGTTGAATCAATCTGAGCAGAGCAATGGTGAATTGGGCGAGGTGAAGGTCCAATATGAGCTCGCGGGAAAAAGAAATAATCACTTGCAGGAAAACACAGAGACCGATGTCGGCATGTTAGGGATCGGCGTCGGCATGACAGAAATCGGTGTCGGCCATACAGAGACCGACATTGGCAGTACAGGCACCGAGGTCGGTCAGGCAGAACCGACATCGGCCAGTAACAGGTCTGGAGGTGACCGAGGTTGATCACTGTCAGAGAATTTGGGTGGACAGCGTGTTGTAAACGAGTCTCAGACACCCATCAGGAGGTCAAAAAGGGTGAGTAAGCCTCCAATTAGATATTCTCCTTCTTTATTTTATCTATTGCTAACTGATGGTGGAGAACCAAAAAGTTTTGAAGAAGCAATACAGGTGGAGTCCAAGAGTCAGTGGCAGCGTGGCATGGTTGAGGAGTTGGAGTCCTTAAGAGAGAACCAAACATGGGATTTGGTTGAATTGTCAGCTGGTAAGAGAACACTCAAGAACAGATGGACCTACAGATTGAAAGAAGGTGAGAATGGACAGATGAGATATAAGGCCAGATTGGTGGTGAAAGGATTTGCACAAAAGCTAGGTATTGACTTTGGTGAGATTTTTTCTCCTGTTGTTAAGATGACTTCTATAAGGGTTGTATTGTCTTTGGTTGCTTTTGAGGATTTGCATCTCGAGCAGCTAGATGTTAAGACAACTTTTCTTCATGGAGATTTGGATGAAGAAATTTATATGGAACAGCCAGAGGGATTTGAGGTCAAGGGTAAGGAGAAGTTAGTGTGCAAATCGAAGAAAAGCTTGTATGGCCTCAAGCAAGCTCCTAGGCAATGGTACTTAAAATTTGACAGGTTTATGACTGAGCATGGCTATAGTAGGTGTCAATCTGACCATTACGTTTATTTCAAGAGATTTGATAATGGTAGATATATTATTCTATTGTTGTATGTAGATAATATGCTGGTTGCAGGATCACACATGCAGGATATCTCTGAGCTTAAGGTGAAATTAGCTCAAACGTTTGCCATGAAAGATTTGGGAGCAGCAAAGAAAATCCTTGGCATGAGCATTAAGAGAGACAGGAAAAATCACAGGTTGATATTGTCTCAAGAAGATTATGTGGACAAGGTGTTGAAACAGTTCAATATGCAGGATGCTAAACCAGTAAGCACACCTTTGGCTGGACATTTTAAGTTGAGTAAAGAACAATGTCCTAATTCATATGATGAGGTAGAGTACATGAGTAAGGTTCCATATTTTTTCGTAGTAGGGAGTTTGATGTATGCAATGGTGTGTACTAGACCGGATATTGCCCAAGCAGTGGGAGTGATAAGTAAGTATATGGCCAATCCAGGTAAGGAACATTGGAAAGCAGTTCAATGGATCTTTAGATATCTGAGAGGAACCAGAGTAGGCACTTGTGCTATGGAGGTTCAGATACTTCTCTACATGGTTATGTAGATTCAGATATGGCAGGTGATTTGGATGATAGGAGGAGCACTACAGGTTATGTTTTCACTGTAGGTGGAATGGCAGTTAGCTGGATATCTAAGTTGCAGAAGGTTGTTGCCTTGTCAACTACAGAAGCAGAGTATATTGCAGCCATAAAGGCTAGCAAAGAGATGATATGGATGACACGGTTCATGGATGAGCTTGGTAGGGAGCATGAGAGTTGTAGATTGTATAGTGACAGTCAGAGTGCAATCCATTTGGCTAAGAATTCAGCCTTTCATTCAAGAACAAAGCACATACAGCTAAGGTACCATTTCATACGACAGGTATTGGAAGATGGTGAGTTGAAGCTGGAGAAGATCCATACGGATAGGAATCTTGCTGATATGTTAACCAAGCCAGTTACAAAGGAGAAGTTGAATCTTCATTCAACTTCTGTTGGTCTTCATGATTGAGTTGAAGATGGAGGAGCTAGAAGATGTTGTTGTACAGGTACTGGTGCAGCTGTTTATCTCCAAGTGGGAGATTGTTAGGGTGTGGAGCTAAAAGCTTCACCAAGGAGCACACTTTAACAAGTTCGGGTCTACACATACACCGGCGTCGGTCAGGAGCGATCGACGTCGGTCATATGCATTTGGAGAGACGCTGACGTTGGCAAAGGATCGGCCGACGGCGGTCACAGGCAAGCAGTAGGAACCGGCGTCGGTTACCTGTGCGTCCAGAAAGCTATTTCCGAGGACAGAAGCGAGTGTTTGCATGATGAGTTTGAGTTGTAGTCTTAAGCTCACGTCTATATTATTAGTAATATTATTTTTAGAGCCCTTGTTCAAGTGGCTTAACTGTTTGTTGTAAGTGCATGCTCAAGTCTCCTAATTCTATATGTAGAATTAGATCTTCCTAGCTTATTGTTGTAGAAGAAGAATTGGTATGTTGAAGAACAGTACAGAATTAAATCAATCCAAGCTTGTTGGAGTTGATTGTTCTTGAGAGAGAGAGCTCTTGAGGAATAGAGATCTAGTGAGAGATTTATACATCTAGGAGAGGTGTGGAAGAAATAAGTTTCTTCAATTGTATTCTTTTTGTAAAGAGTTTGTTAATACAAGTTTTCAGGGTGGTTTCTTGTATCTCTTGTTCTTGCCTTTTATCATTCTAGTTACTTGTCTATCTGATTTAATTCCGCGTTTATTGCTTTCACAAGTGTAATCTATTGTTGGTTGATCCCCAACATGTATCAAACAATGTGTCTCATAATTACTAGCTATTAAACTAGTTGTGTTGTAAGTAAAATTGTTAACTAAAAATTGTACTAAATAACTTCAAAACCAAAACATATGCTTGCGAATTTTTCTTTATGAACACCTACAATAGAAAATTAGAGATAATAATATTCAACATGATTTTTTAAAGTGGATTATTATGCCACACTTTCTTGTGGACCATTATTTATTAATAAATAAAGCCAAAATAAACTTATTAAAAGATAACTTACATGACAAAATATTTTAAGAAAAATATAAAATAAAAACTAAATAAATATCTTTACTTTTAAATTAAGTAATTTATAATTAGACTTATAAAAATACACTAAAAGAAAATAAATTCAAGTAAAGAATAAAATAAACCAGGTTGACTTACTTCACCACAAGATCAACATGCAAGAAGTTTTGTTCAACAAATCATCAAATCATACAACCTACTTAATTATGGCATCCTAAATTCTCTATAAAATAAGAATTGTCTTAAACACACTTCAATTTTTGTTAAATAACACTAAAAGGTATTCCATATTTCTTGGAAACCTTTTGAGTACTCATACAATGAACTGAACTTAATTGGGAGTTCCAATTATTTTTTAAAAATTATTGAAAAGTATCTAACATTGACCAAATAATTAATTTAGAATATAAATAAATTAAATAACCTTCCTAAACACATAAAATACCAAATTTTACTAAATGTAACATTAATAATCAAGTGTCCAAATTAACATCATACTCAATATTAATATCGTTAAGCCACAAAATGTTATGCCCAGACATAAATCTGATCAGATATTACTTTTTTAAATACCCAAACTTTGATTGGCATAGTTAGTTTATTAGTGTTGGTAGAAAAGAATAATTTGCTATCTAATAAATAATCCAGTCATATCATTATATTTGAAGAAAATAAGTTGGTGTGTCTTTGTGTGTTTCTAGCCTATTGAATAGGTGTGGATTTATAAATAATGTTGATGTTTGTCATGCGAGGGAAGTGTTCAGCCATTGTTTAACACTTAGCAAGCAGTTTTCTGCCTTGTCAAGCATGTAGAAAAAGAGTTATTTTTGTTGGAATGTTATTGGGAGTGGTACGGTGAAGTATTTAGTAGCATATGATTATAGTAGAAACATTAAAAATGCACGTTTTTATTTATTCCACCATTTATCTGGCATTGAGTTTAAGTTTGGTGTGAATGGCATTGGAATTATTTAGATATTGCAGTGTAAGAATGTGCATGCTTATTTAATATACTTTTGCCATCAATGATGTGCCTTGTTTACAATTTTACATCTTGCATTTTGGACTAGATTGGCAGTCAACCCCATCCTTAGTCCATCACTATTAGTTATACATCTAACAATCAAAATTTAAAATTCAAATCATCTACTCTAATCCAACACAAAATAGTTATATACTTACCAAATAAGATTGAATTTTCTATGTTTTGGTCTGGACATACATTTAAGAAACTAGTTTTGATTTGTTGAATTCCATGTCTCAAAGGAAAGACCATTAATAATGATATACAATTGGCTTTCCCATCAATAGATCATACATCAAATTAAATGAATTTATGAGATAAGTTAAAATAATACGTCATGAAAACTTACAATTTAAGTACTATATACCCTTTCTTTTAAACATTCTTCGTTGAAAGGAATTGAAAATACTTTATGTTGTTCATAACACCATTTAATTTTAACTAATAAATAAGGATTCCAGACCAAGATCTTTTCTTTTATGAAAAATGTTGGATTATTCATGATCCAAAAACATAATTAATTTATTATTTAATTATTATTTTTATTTCTTATTTTTATTAGTTGGTTTTTTATAACCAACTCATGTAAATTATTTAAAAAAATTTGTTATAGAAAAATAAAATAATACTTATATTAAATAAATTTTGAGTCATATCCCTCTTTGTCCTAGTTTTGTGAGTGGTATCATGGCCACATTTTTTAAGGGAGGAAGCCATGAATATGCAGACATAAGGAGAGATATTCTATCATGGATAATTCTTGTCATAAATAAGCTTGATTTGATATATGTACCACCTTTCATGTACTGAATTACGAGGATCAATAACAATCAAACCTAGATGCATTAACAAGCCCACTAGTGTTCGTATATTTGCAGTGAAGCATTGAGTTTTTTTAAAATATAGGCCTGGGTTCTTACAACCCCTTCCAAATAGCGAATGACAACTAGTAAAAGTTTTTATTATGATCAAATGTGCAGGATTAGAAGAATTGATTTGGTTAAAAAAAAATTATTTATGGCAATACCCTAACAAGCATTCAACATTAATAATTTTTTTGAGAAAATTATTATATTTTGTACGAAAGTTGTAAAATCTAATCTCTAAATTTTTGTACAATATTTTCATTAAATATGCACTTCAATTTTATTGAAAGAGAGCTGCACAATGATTTTATTGAAAGAGAGACAATATTGAAGAAAGGCACAACCAGTTTGAAGGAGAAATTATGGTTTAGTCTGCAGGAAGTATGGAATATTTAAGATAAATCTACTATTTCTAGACCCCATCAAGTGATAATATAGTGAAATACATATTTTTACATGCAAATTAAAAATCAGGGACCAAATTATCGTTAAGTATTTTTTTTTACATTTGGCAAAATCAAAGATATTATAATATTTTGCCTTTGTATTGCTAAGTTGGTTGACGGGGAGTTAGCTAAAATAATTTTGTTGGTTACTTGCAACCAAGAAGAGTCAAGGATTGAAAACCCTTTAGTGTTATTTATTTATTTATAATATAATCTCAATTTATAAAAGAGATATAAGGGTTTAAAAGGTAATATAAAGTGTCATTTGACAAGTTTGAGTATCTTTATATTCAGAAGCTATTTTGCAGGTCAAGGCTAGACTTCAATAACATTCCCCTTCTTTGACTTGATTGTTTATTTGATAGGTCCATGACAAAAAATGTGAGCTTAATCTTTGAAAATGAACATTTAACACCAAAAAACTACAAGGAATGGAATATGGACATGGAAAATACATTCATTTTTAATGATTTGTGGGAAATAATGGAAAAAGACACTACACCATCTATTGAAGTTGTAAAATTGCTTTAGTATCAAAAACAAGATAAGTGTGCCCTTCCTTTATTAAAATCATCATGTTCTACACAGGTGGTTATTCACATTGAATGTGTTAAATCTGATGGATGGAAAGCTTAGAAAATGTTAAAAGATCTATATGACAAACAATATGCCTATAAAAAGATTGGTCTCTTAGTGCAATTGCTTAATAACAATCTTAGCACTAAATAAGACATATCTAAATATATCTCCCAGATAAAAACTCATAAACAAGAGTATTTTACTATAGGTGGTAAGTTTCATAGTGATATGCACATATCCATAAGTTTGAATGGTCTCAATTTTGCATATACCAACTTTGTCAAAATGTTGGAGCTTAGTGATAAGCTCAATGGTGCAACATTTGATTCTATTTGTGAGTTGACTCAACATAAGTGACAATTTGTAAAGAAAAAGAATAAGCCTACTAAAGGTGATCACTATACAAAGGCCAAGTCACATCACTGAGATCATTACCATGTCTAGAGGAAGATTCAAAATCAATCTTTGAAATACATTGAAACATTCTTCGAGACATTCTCCACATAATTCTAGACAATCTCCACAACATTCTCACCAACACTCTCTAGGATCTTCCAAATGCAAACATCACCATGGGAACTCTTCTCACTCCATTGGTTCTTCCAGTGAGTCAACTTCTTGATCTTGTCAGTATAGGAAAGAGCTTAGATGTATCAGATGTGGTGGTATTGGACATTTTGCAGATGTATGTCCTTCTTGATGACCTTGCTTTCCACACAAAAAAACAATTAAGTAAATTATGTGGATCATTCTAACCACAGATCTTCTCATTACTTTAACTATTCAGGGTATTCTAACACTTCCTCTAATCATAAAGCATCTTGTTTGGATATGATCCTGATAGACCTAACAACTTGTTATGAGTGATTAGGGATTCACCCTTCTTGTGTGAGCTACTAGGCTCAAGACCAAGATCTATTGTAGTAGCATTTTTTGGATTGTGTTTTTGCTTTCTTCCAATTTTGGATTTTTATACTTGATATTCATGACATGGAGTAGACATGATTGTTTGACTTTATTTATTTCATTACACAGCTTCTCACCTCTCATCTGATAAGGGGATAAAATATATAATTGGTCATCTTCAATCAGTCATCAGTGATAATACAAGTTGATAGGAGTTGTTAGCACCAATAATGTTGATAAAAAGTCATCCAAATTTGTTGGACATCAGGGAGATGTGCCATACATAGTATAGGTTGGTCACTTTGATGGGATTTTGAATAGAGCCTTATATGGATCAAAGTAGTTGGACAGGCCTTGATTATGTTCTCCTATAGTAAAGTATAATTATCATAGGGGATGAACAAACCTTGATCATGTTCATCAACGTTTTATACCACAATTTTTAAGATGAGTTTTTATATGGGGCAACATTGGTTTTAGTCAGTACAAAGATGTGTAGTACACTTGTTAAAGTTGCTTCAAAGTTTCTTTGATGAATTCATAGTCAACACTCAATTTTTTTTTATATACCCTTTTTGGATCAAGGGGGAGTTTATTGGATTATTTACGATCAAAAAACATAATTTGTTATTTAATTATTCAATTATTTCTTTTTTTTATGAGTTGGTTACATTCGATAGTTGGTTTTCTATAACCAACTATGTAAACTCTGTAAAATTTTATGTTGCACAAAAATAAAATAATACTTATATTGAATAAATTTTGAGTCATATTCCTCCTCGTCTTGGTTTTATCAAAAAATGGTAATGAAAAAGACAACTCCAACTTTGAATTATTTGCAACATAACATTTTATTTTGTCAATTATGTGAAGTGAGTTGATTATTCCAAAATATTCCATGTAATCACTCTTAGAGTTGATAGAGATTCCTTCGTATATTAAAATAAAACATGTTTGATATTTTATGTCAGAGTAAGTGAAAAGAAGTTTGAGTAATTCCTTAATATAGGACCGAGATATTTCAAGATCCAATAAATATTAAGTCAATCTAAATAAATTTATCATACCTTATCCTTAATAGAAGTACAAGTACAAGCTTAAACTCCATATTTATGGATGAGATTATTTAAATTCAACCCATATTATCTATCAAGGTGGTGAAACTTATCAACCAGTGATAAGCTAATATAAATTAAGGGTCAATCTTCAATTGTCTATATTCTTACATGATTTCAATATAACTATTTTGTATTAATATTTATTGAAATAATTGCAATACATCTAATTTTTCACATATACTCATTATGAACTAAAGGGAATGACATTCAATTCTTACTATCATTTATCTTTATTTTGTAATAATTGTTAGATTTTCTCTCGAGTAATTAATGTAATGGCTAAGCAAGCCAATAATGATTCAATTTGTAAGATTTCAATAGACTTTAATAGATTATAAAATTGTTCAGTGTTAACAAAACCATATTATGTGAGATGTTAAACATTAGTATGTTTCACTTAACAATAAATGTTAAGCTTTAAGTGTGGACATAAATAACATTAAACCCTTGATAACGATATAATAAGTAGCATTAAAATTACTACGGTAACTTATGATTATTCAAAAGTGTCTTGAGCCTTTAAATAGACTTAGGGACAAAACTAGACCTACGAAATGGATAAGCTATCACCAAGATGATAAGACAATTTGCCATTCATTTTAGGAAACTAACATAATATTTGATGCCTTAGATGTTTGTATTTAGAAATAGAACTAAACTATAGCCTGCGAAAAGACCTTAGAGTTTGCAATGTAATCTATAAAGGCCCAAATCGATGCCAAGATGGACTACAACTTAGTTGCAAAACTAATACTATGATATATCATTTGAGTTTGTGATATTAATGAAGTCTTGGGACATGGAAATCTATTTATTTATATGCAAGATTAAAGAGCATGAATTATATTCTCTAAATAGTTTTAGATACGGTCTTTGTGTTTTGTGATTATAACATCACATAGACCTCGTAATCTCTATATGGTTGTGTGGCCAATCCCTGTGTAAAGTATTTTGTGATAATATTTCTTATAAGTGGTATGGAACACTTATGAGATATGTCATCATTTATACACCCTACTTAGATTGACACTATACTAAATAAATTTTATGAAAGAAACCTATAATTATGTTTGCAAATAAGCAATGGTATATAAGTGGTCTAATATTATATATTAGACACTTGGGATATTTGAATTCAACTTGGGAATTGAAATCAGTAATGGATATTGTTAAACTCACATAGGGAATGTTGAAAATTAGACCACCTACTGCATCGAGTGTTAGGTTGAAAAGTGATTATTAGACTTGATCATCAATTTTGGATGATAAAATTATAATGGACTTGAATACTCATTGGGAAATCATGGTATTAGATCTTGGAAATTTCAAGAACTCTAAGTTTAGGAATCAGGGTTTTGAATAAGATAAAAAATTACTTTAGTTTGGTTGATTATCAATGCATCTCAAGAAATGAGATCTTGCCTCAAAGGAAATCATAACATGACACTTTAAAATTTGTGTGCTTGGATATTTAACACAACTAGAGAATAAATATGGAAGTTAATATTTCTATTACTTTAAATTGTGTATTAAAAGATATTCCATTTTGGACTATCACATTCTCTTATATAATAATTTTATCTTGACAATGCTAAACTCATAGTCCAATAATTTTGCATGTCAAATTACCTTTGGAAGTCAAATGCCTTATGGTAAGACTTGAAATGCATATTTTATAATAAACCATTTCATTATGTGGAGAAGTAAGTGAAACCCTTTAATTTTGTGGAGTAGTAGGTTGAGCTATTTTTTTTTATTGTGAGGAACAATAGGCTAAACCTATCCAACTACAGGAAACAATTCACTAAACCTTTTTTACTATGCGGAGTAGTGAGTCAAACTTAATATACTATTTATGTTACATTATACAAAATAAGGTATGTGCTAAGGTTCTTGATCATGCTATCGAGTTGATATTTGGATAGAATGAGCTTTGAGAAAAAATATGATGATGGGTCTTAAAACTTCAAGAATATGACATGGAAGTTAAGCTTGTAAGATTGGTTCAAGGTCAAGGTTTGTCATAATTGATTTACGAAGTTGATCCTAGAATTTTTGTTGTTAAAGTAAATTAGTCTAAAATCAAGAATAGCCCATGGTATGATTCAATTATTCATTACTTGTTATATGGTATTCCACCAGCTAACCTTGATAAGACACAAAAAAGAGCATTAATATTAAAGGCTACTCATTTATTGCTAATAAAGGCATCTTGTACCATAAAAACCATGAAGGGATTTTCCTAGGATGTTTAATAGAATAAAAATCATAAGATGTCATGATTTATTTTCAGTACAAACTAGGTAGTGGCCACCCTTTTGGTAATATGACTACACACAACATCTTAAGAGTTGGTTACTATTGAAAAACTTTATTTAAATATGCTCATGTGCATGTGAGGTCTTGTCATCCTTGCCAAATATTTTCAAAGAGAGAAAATCATGTTGTCATGCCTCTTCAACCAGTGATTAAGGAGAATCTTTTTGCTCAATGGGATCTAGACTTCATTGGTGTCATGAATCCTAATTATTTGACTAGTCATAGATTCATTTTTATAGACACTGACTATTACACAAGGTGGGCCAAAGGAAAAGCAACCAAGAATAGTAATGCTAAAGAAGCGATTAAATTTCTTAAGGACGTGGTATGTTTAACTATTTATACCATATGGGATTCTCTCTACCTATGAATCATCTATATCTAGCACCTCCATGAAAGGGAAGATTCACTTTCAGTGAATGAGAGTGATGTGGGGGATCCAAAAGGCTCTATGGTTAGAGGAAAATCTCTCATATAATGTTCTCCCTATTACGTTTCTCTTATGGTCTTTAGTGACAACAATGGATTGCATAACTATGTCATTTTGAAGACTTATTCACATGTCATAGACAAACAACTATACTATGGAGTATTGTATTGATTGTGAGATTGTAATAATGTTGTGAACACTTTATTTTCTATTTCAATATGCTTTTATTATGGTTGAAATGTATTCAAAGATGGAGTTTGAATTAGTAAAAGATGATTGTGATTTGTCTACTTAGACGTTATTGCTTTTTTATTTACTTTGAAGAAAAAATGTATCTTTAATCTCTTATGTTAAAATTTACTTAAATATCTTATTATGAGCACAATGAATGTGTAATTGGTTTAAATATAACAATGGAAATCAAATCAAGGAGGAATTGTTTTCATAAATGATTGTTGTTTACTTGTTTCATATAACTTGGTAAAACTTTTTGAATAATAAGGAATGATAGGTAAGCAAATTCTTCGAGTGGTATAATGAAAAAAATTGGTATGTTTTTTGGCACTTGACCGTAGGTTTTTTATAATGATCTATTGAGAATTCATAAGCATTGTATAGAAATCAAGCAAGCATTTAAATCATTCATCATAACATCGACATTCATTTTAGCGACATATTGTATTAAACTAGTTTGCCTAGTTGAAGACTCATTGTAATTATTATAGTGTTTTTTAGATATTTTGCACTATTAAGGTGCTTGAAAAATATTAAGGAAGCTCAACCTTTACTCATTGTAACGTAGGTCCCAAAACCTATCGTATTCCTAATCAATTTCAAGTCTACGTGTCCAATAAGGGCAAGGAAAAAAAGTGCAATTTCTCAGTGATCACTGATTTTATAAAATTAAGTGAGGTTGTTGGAGCCTTGGATTTGACGAACACAATCATACAAACAAATTAGTATTCACTCCACACTTTCTAGAACTATATTCAATATAGTTTTGAGGTCCGAAATATAATTTCGCGGTTTGGACAAGGTCCCATGAGTTTTCAAAGTTTTTTGTTGTCTTTACCACAAAAAAAATAATGGATATTATTAAACTCAAACCCTTGGGATATTTGAGTTAGCCTTGGGAATTGAAATCAGTAATGGATATTGTTAAACTCACATAGGGAATGTTGAGACTTAGATCATCTACTGCATCATATGTTGGGTTGACAAATGCTTATTAGACTTGATCATCAATTTTAGATGATAAATTTATAATGAACTTGAATATTCATTGTATAATCATGGTATTAGATCTTAAAACTTTCAAGAATCCTGGGTTTAGGAATATGGATATGGAGTTAGGTAAAAATTTACCTTAACTTGGTTGATTATCAATGTATATTGAGAAATGAGTATACTGAATATGTAATTGGTTTTTGTAATAATGGAAATCAAAACAAGGAATAATTATTTTCATAGATGATCGTTGTTTACTTGTTTTATATAAGTTAGTAAAACTTGATGAATAATAAGTAATACTTTTTTTTGGGTGGTGTATTTAAAGAATAAAAAATAAAAAATAAAAATTGATACATTTTTTTATATTTAATTGGAGGGTTCTTACAATGATTTATTGAGTATTTATAAATATTGTACATAAATTAAGAAAATATTTAAATTATTTATCATAATATCGATATTTATTTTAGTGACATATGATATTGTATTAGTTTATTTAGTTGATGATTTATTGTAATTATTGGAGTATTATTTTCGATATTGTACATCATTTAGATACTTGATAAATATTAAGGAAGTTCAAGCTTTTTTTGTTGTAATGTAGGTCCAAAATCTATCATTTTCTCAATTAATTTCAAGTTTACGTGTCTAATAAAGGCAAGGAGAACAAGTGCAATTTTTTAGTGATCATTACAAAGTTTTAGAAAACTAAGTGAGTTTTTTGAACCCTTCGATTTGACAAACATATTGATAAAAAAAATTAGTGTTTGCTTCACACTTCTTAGAACTTTGTTCACTATAGTTTCAAGGTTAGAAATGGAACTTAACGGTTTAGACAAGGTCCTTTATTCACCATAATTTTTCAAGGTTTTCCTTTGCTTACCATAAAAACTCAATTTCTACTATTAAGCTTTGACAACTATCTCTAGATTTTATGATATTCAAAATACCAATGTAAATTATCTTTTGATTATTTATTACTATAATTTCAGAAAATTAATTAGGTTTGATTGACTATTTTATATTGGTTTAGGCCTAATTAATTATGCCACCAAGGATTTTATAATAACAATAAGTTGTTCACAATTATGTTTAATTTTAGATTTGTCGTCCATTTAACTGTTACAAGGTAATTTTAACTTCAAATTCGACATCCACTTGACAATTAATTAGAAATTTATTCTTTGTGTTCAGAGAAGTAAAAAAAAATCATAATATCCTAACCATATAATAAAATTTAAATTCTCTTTTTTTCCCTCAAAAACATTATTTTAAACTTAACACACTGATATAGCTAAATTGGTACCACTTATTACTAATCAATAAAAAAATTTAATGAAAAATATAATAAAAAAATTAATTAATATAACATGTGCAAAATTTAAGATTTCTCTCCCATATATATTTTAAATAGATATATTTAAGATATATAACACACTCTAAAACATTCAAAAATTTAAGTTATTTGGGAGCGCCAATCCAAAACTATGACGATGATGTTTAGGCGGGGGATAAAATCTGGGGGCCAAAATTTAAAAATATTTTCTTTTAGTTTCAAACATACAAAAGCTCCGACTGGTGGAATAGATGTTCCGCGGATCAAGCAAAAATCAATCTGAACCGTCCATAATAACCGAATCGGACGGTCTTGAAATCCGCTTTGAACATACTGTGTAGAGGCTCTATATAACTACTGGGATTTCAAAGCAACAATCAGCTTCATTTGTGAGTTTTCGACTTGTCTTGTGCTGATTTTCCCGATTTCGTTTTAATTCTCAAGCAGAAAACAATGGAGTCCGGAGGAGTGAAGGCAGGGAAGGGAGGGAGAAAGGGAGGCTCGAAGAAGAAGAGCGTCTCAAAGTCTGTCAAAGCAGGGCTTCAGTTCCCTGTGGGCAGGCTTGCCAGATATCTCAAGAAGGGCAGATATGCCAAGAGGGTCGGTGTTGGAGCTCCTATTTACATGGCCGCGGTAATGGAGTATTTGGCAGCAGAGGTGCTGGAGCTGGCTGGAAATGCCGCCAGAGACAACAAGAAGAACAGAATAATCCCCAGGCATCTGTTGCTGGCAGTGAGGAACGATGAGGAGTTGGGGAAATTACTGAGCGGCGTCACCATCGCCCATGGTGGAGTTCTGCCAAACATTCACCAGGTGCTCCTCCCCAAAAAGACCGCGGCCTCAGAGAAGGAGCCCAAATCTCCCAAGTCTCCAAAGAAGAAATGAAGTCCAAGACAGAAACGGATTTGATTTGCTCAAACGGTGTTTTATAACACCACCATTAGTCTAATTTGTTATCATTTCTTGCATCGGTTGCTGCTTAGGTTTTTTTCCTGTGTTGTCGTATGCACTAATATTCGTTAACTGTAATATAAAGGTGATTGCTCTGAGGTCTTGCTATGATGAAAGACCACCAAAACGAATAGATTCAGGGACTGACAATGGAACGAACTGTGTATCTTTTATACTGCTGCGTAGAGAAATTTCAAATTTAAAATATGCAAAAGAACTAAACAACCAGAATGAATATATATATATATATAATTCTAGTGGTGTAACGAAATGTGTCATACTTCTTCATTTCCTATAAGTGGACATGGTGCATCGAAAATGGCAGAGACTATGGCAATGTTGGCCAAAGATGGTTATGAATGTGGACGGACAGGGTTGAAATTGGTCAATGAGAATTATTTTTCATGTTTTGATGTATGAATATGTTGTTTCTCACATTTCAATCACATTCTTCTTGAGTTTTGTTATTTGTTATTGCCTCTTTATCATTGTAAGGTGAGATCCATATTAGGATAACGGAGATTATAGTCGAGTTATGTTGATTAGGCCCATGGAGATGCTCGAGGGTTGGGCCATGTTAGTTGTTTAGGTTTTGTTCTTTATAATATTCCTTTATTGATTGTATTACTTAAATGGTGCTATTCTTATGTGTGCTTTTTGGTTATCAATTGGAGTGTTGACTATGACCTTATAAGATGCATGGTGTATATTGTATATTTCTATTATGGGTTAACATGTACAAGTTTAAGATCTCCTTTTAGTTGGGAGGGACCTTGTTATGAGGTTATATAAGGGGTTGACTAGGTTGAGTCTATAAAAATAATAATTTGTTACTTGGTGATAGAATGATAGGTGATGCTTCATGGTTATAAAAGGATTCAATCATTCTTTTGGTAGTGTTTGTAGTAGTTGATTTTAGTGGTGTGATGATTGTGTATGGTTTGCAATCTATTATATAGGAAATGATGAAGTATGACACATGTAATTCTTAAGGTTAATGAATGCTCAAGTATTTATACAAATACTTGTATTAGTTTAAATAGGAGACTTAGAGTGGTGTGTTGGTGGTTGGTACCCTTCTATAAGGGTGGGATTACGAGCACATACCAGTGATGAGGTCTCTAGGGCTACCAATAGAAGAATGGGGATTGAAGTGTCCATATGCAACATAATGGGTAACCCCACAAGGGTAGAAGCAAGAGCCATGTGATACTACAAGCTATATACAAATTTTAGATCATCTACGAGCAAGTTTCTTTCTTCCTCACTATGTTTACACACATGTATGTCTTTGTTTAAAAATAATAACTTGTTATTTGGTGATAGAATGATAGGTGATGCCTCATGGCTATAAAAAGATTTGATCATTTTTTTGGTAGTGTTTTTAGGAGTTGATTCTAGTGGTATGATGATTGTGTATGGGTTGCAACCCATTATATAGGAAATGAAGAATGACACTTTTAATTCTTAGGGTTAATGAATGCTCAAGCATTTATACAAATACTTGTATTAGTTTGAATAGGAGATTTAGAGTGGTTTGTTGGTGGTTGGTACACTTCTATAAGGGTGGGATTATGGGCACATATTAGTGATGAGGTCCCTTAGGCTACCAATAGAGGAATGGGGACCAAAGTGTCCTTATGCGACACAATGGGTAACTCCACAAGGGTAGAAGCAAGAGCCATGTGATACTACAAGTTATATATAAATTCTAGATCATCCACAAGAGGTCAATATCACATGGAGGTCATATAGGGAACACTTTGGGTGGCTCAAAGATTCAAGGGAGATGAGGAGGATTCAAGTTAGTTGATGGTATAGGGATCAACATGGAAATTTGGATAGGTTATAATACGAGCAAGTCCCTTGGTGGTATGGGGTAAGACACAATAGGCTACCAATGCGACATTGGAGATAATGGAGGAGATTCCCCTTGTGACTTGGTGAAGTACCAACATGGAGGTTTGTAGATATAGTAGAGGTTGATGATGATGATGCAAATATGCCCCATCATAGATCCAAGGGTAGATGATGTTGGAGTCATAGATAGGTATATAGTATGGTGGGTAGGAGCTAAGCTAACACCCATATAACCACCAATAGCAAGAGGAGGTGGTAGATATGTTAAGATGTTTGATGCAACCCTTATGGTGGAGACTATAATGGATGGAATTGAGAGAGCCTAATAATAACAAATCCTATGGTGTATGAGGCTCCCATAGATCTAGATAAACATTGTATTATATGTTTGTCAATTATATAGTAAACGTTTTATTTGACTTTAGTGTTTTAACTATTGTATTTGGTTTTGTGGAAGTTTGCTCAATAAATTGATATTATTAGTGAGGCCTTATGCCAAGTTTCATATGATGTTCTTATTGTGGTAGGTGTGTTGGAGAGAGCCAATTTTAAGGTAAGTCAATATGTTTTTTTTGATCTCATAGCTCGGACTAGAACAATATATCTAATGGAGGCAAAGAGGGCTAATGATACATAGAATGAGGTTTGACGATTATGGGCTCAGTTGGCAAGGTTGGGTATAGGTGTTAAAGGAGCAGGTGTAGGTGGAATAAATGGTGAAAGTGAAATAAGTGTAGGTGGAGTAGGTGTGAGACCCATGGCACCACCAAATGGATAGGGAGACATTGCGCATGCTTTTCTTACTTAGTAGACAACATTTCAAGCTACTTATGCACAAATAATGGCTTAGTTGACTCAAAATGAAAATTGTGAGCACCTAGAGCAAACATGTAGTTATAGAGATATATTTTAGACCCAAGTTAGATTGGGTGCATTTGAGTCTTGAGAGATTAGTTATGCTAGAGGTAGAGCTACCAGTAGAGATATATATGTAGATATATGTATAGGAGATGACTACTCACCCCCTCATTAGAGGTCATGGATTTATGAGGCATTTATAGGTCATGTGACCTTATTTTTGACGTATGTGACAAATCATGTTTTCATAATATTTACATTTAGTTTCTTTCTTCCTCACTATATTTGCACACATATATGTATGTCCTTGTTTTCCAAATTTTGTTCAATATTTTATGTAATGACCTAAATACATGTAAAATGTAAACATAAATGTAACATGTAAAGTAAAATATGAAATATTGGAAATATACATTTTATGTCCTATTTTGTATATAGGACAATGAAGAATATGTATATGTTGAAGTGCATAGTAAGTAGGAAATGACACTAACCAATGATATGAGTAAGAGTAAAATTATCATAATACATAATGCATTGAGGAAAACTAGTTTCACTATTAACAAAAGTAGATGTTGATAAATCCATGCTTTTAAAATCAAAATCTCCAATGTATTAATGCCTCAATAATGCCAAATTTATTTGAAGACACACTAACAATTGGTTCCTTAGGTTCACTCTTTTCTCTAGTAATATAATTTGGGGATAACAAATAAAGAAGTATTTGACATAGCATGTTTCTTAAGATTTTTAATAATATCATCACTAGACTTTTCATCATATGTAAAATTAGAATTTGAACCATTGAAAGCATGCATATTTTCTTTCAACAAAGATGCATTTCTTACACTAAAAAATCTATTTTGCCAATATAAACCATGAAATAAGCTAGACAAGGGAATAATATTTTCTCTAGTGATATATTCATGCTAGGTTCACCAAAATGTTTTACAAAAAGGGTGCACAAGTGTTGAAAACACTACACCAATTATGTAAAACTATGGCACAAGGTAAAACAAGTAAAGTACAATAATTCAAATCTACCTAGGGCTAAGGGGGAATAAAAGTACCATTAACTATAAATGACCAATATAAATGATAGTACAATGAAAATGATATATAACTACTTGTGATAGACTTACCTATATCTCAAAAGGTGCTCTAAATGCAGAGGAGATATTGGAAATGTGTAGAATGAATTTTAGAAATCAAATTGTGTTACGTGATGATAACCACTTTTGTGCAGTACCAAAAAATACCAATCACTTTTGTATGATATTGAAAGTGATAATTCATTTTGAATGTGGAAACCTGTTACGAATTTGGTTTTTTTAATCCTTGCTATTTAAAGCTACATGGAACTCTTTATCAACAAACAAATGTGTTGATGCCACTCTTAGATTTATGAATAAGTGTACAAAAATGTTAGAATCTTATTTCCTCTTGAAGAAAACCTAATTCGGTCTCAATCATCTAGTAACACATCCAAAGAACAAAGAAATATGTAGTAAATTGACCTAAACACTCTTGAGGGTTGCAGCGACATACCTTGCATGCTCAGAATTAGGGTTCAATTTAGTTATAGTGCGTGTAAGTGTCCCAACCCAAGTGAAATAAGAGATAATCTTCTCTTCCTACGATAATTAAATGCAACTAGCATGAACTTTCACTTAGGGCCTTTTTTGGTACAATTATGTAGAAATGGAAACCTTAGAAAATACTTGAAATATATGAATAAACAAAATTTAGTATGCTTTAAACTTATTGTTCAACAATTTTGACCCTTGATCAAAATTGGTCAACCCATACTTTTTTGAACTTTGTAGAAGTTCATTCATGTCTTGGAGGGGTGTACTTGTAGTCTAAAACATTTACTTGTTCATAGCCTTCCCTTGGTCCAAAGTCTAGTCCTAAAACTAGTTAAGTCAAGGAAAGTCAACTCTAGTCAAACATAGGCAAACTTGGTCAAAGATTGGAAATATACATTTTATGTCCTATTTTGATTTCTAACATGTTTTAATATCATTTAATGCAATTTATTTGCATATCTCACTCTTAATGTGCAAAAAAGAGCTTGTGGGCCAACTTTGAGCTAGATTCAAGGGCTTATATGGAGGGCAAGTGGCATTAGGTCAGCTCCAAGTAGAGGATCAATGTGGAGAAGGTTAGAGGAAGTTAGTGGCAGGATTTGGCAGGCCAAGTTTCAATTAGAAGTTAGAAAGGGCAATTTCTCCTTAAATTTAGGTCCTTTTGGGCACTTGTACAACCACCACCATCTGATCTCCAGTTAAAAACATGGGTGGAGAGTCTCTTCATCTCCCCACATCCATTTACACACTCAAACTTGAAGGAGAGTTCAAAAAATCACTTCTACAACTCATTTTCTCATTCTCTCCTCTTGGCACACAAAGAAGGCTCAACTTCAGACACTTGGTACGGAAGGTACATGCAAAGTTGGAGGGAGTGCTTCTACAAGTGGATTTTAATATGAATGTACTTAACTTTCATAACAATATTTTTTGTTTTGGTGCCCTTCCTTTATGAACAATTACTAACAATCCAAGTAGCTTTTTGAAGAATTGCATACAAGAGGGGTAGAATTATGCATCTATTTTTTAGTTTTAAGTGATCCTTGGAGCTGAGTGAGATTGATAGGGTGTCTATAGGTTGGAATAAGGCCCTTTTAATAATGTTTCAAATATCTAACATTTCACTTCTTTGCGCCTGAAAGATTGGCAAAGAAAGGTGCTAGTTTCTTGTAGGTTGCAAGGTTAAATGCAATTAATGTGTTTTCCAATGTCCAGGAGAACTCCATGATTGTGATGACATGTTTGACTTTCATGCATAAGGGGTTTTCCATGTTTTCATCTAGTGGAAAGCTCAACTAGTACCATTCCAAGGCTAATTGACTCATTTTTGCATGTTTCATTGTCTTGTCAAGCTCAGCTAGGTTGTACATTTCCATGAGAGGTGTACGAAATTGAAAGAGGAGGGAAGGATAGGGTGAAATTCATATCAAGTTCTTCAACTCCAATAAGTCATGTTTTGCATAGCCAAGTTCCAAGATGATACATAAACCACTATCACTTCAAGAGAGACCTCTTCAACTTTGGGTTCCCAGTCCCTAAAAGGTAAAAATAGAGGTCTTGGGCCTTTTTTTGAATTAACATTTGAAGTGGTAGATGGAACTTTTATCCTTCTCTAATGCTTTGGATTTGTATCCCTATGTGCCTAGTATGACCACGTCAAATTTGAAGGCTAAAGGATGAGTGGAAGAGGTACTTTGAGTCCTTGCAAAATGGCAAAAACACACTGAAACTAAGCAGTCCTATCTACCGGATTCTAAGGGAGTTTGGATGCTTGTTCTATGTGTAGAAGTCTTAGGCCTTGTCCAATGATGGGCAACATTACCAAATGGTACAAATGACATTCCTGAGAAGTTGGTTGGTAATGGGTGATGATATTTGAAATGACCTTTGGAGGTCATACCCTATCCGTACAAAAGGGGAGAGAGGGCAGTGAGGGTAAAAGGTTTTAAATTGGTTCATTTTCCCTTTGTTTTAAGTGACTCCAAGGAGAATCAGGATAAGTGGGATTACTAGCAACTAAAGAAATAAGGAGGGGTACCTAAATCCTCCCTTTATGCCCTAATTCACCCTAAAGCTCACCTACAGGTTTGACTGAGACAAGTACCTTCAGGTAGAGAAAGCAAAGCTAGTGAAATGAGCATGATCATGATGAGATAAAGGAAGGTTTGATGGTTTGTAAGCAAAAAAACACCCTCATGACATCAATTCCACTATGAACAGGCCCACCTTGATCTAGAGGGCATCTACAAGGAAAAAATGAGAGGAAAATGACCACCTATAGCCAAGCAAAAAATGGAATGGAGATCAAGGTACTTGGAGAGGTTTCAAGGCATTGTTAAGACCAGAAGGAGAGTTTAATGGCAAACTAGATGATTGATGAACCTAGATAAGTTATGAATTACCAATCAAAGGCAAAATTCATGACATTCTCTCTCAAAACCATCTACAATCATAATGCTAAAACTGTCCCAGCCCATACAAGGAGTGAACAAGTGGAGAAGTGCTAGGAGAGATCAAAGGTGATAGTTTTGAAACATATTGAAATTATCTATGGGAGTGAGCCAAATATAAGTTGAATAATTTTTTTAACATGATGGAGACTCTTTAGACCCAAAAGGAATCCCCTATTTTAGGATTGTCTAAGTCAGGGAGGGTCATAAGCATGAAGAAGAAGGAGCATGTGAATTTTGATGCCTAAGAGAAAGGGAGAAGTTATAAACAATGTAATATGAACTATAATGCCTAAATAAAATGGATTAAATGTTTATGACATCTTCAACCATCCAAGGCACCTTGCACATAAGCACACTTGCCTTAGTCCATATAGATTAGCTTGTCTAGGTCTCATTCCAAAGATTAAAAAGGGGTTTTCATATGCAAATAAGTTATCTAGATGTTTTAAAAAATCCAAAAGATTTAATTAGACATTATAATAATGTTCCAAGAGCCTCAAATATGGAGAGTTGCATGGAAGTTGAGGTTATAGGCCAGTATGGGTGAAATCATTCAAAAACAAGGTTTTTTGTGACCTTTTTTGGGAAGATTGAGTTGGTTTGGGTAGCTATACTTGGAATCTAGTCAAAAAATTTGGTAAAAATGATAATAATTACCTAATATATATTTAAAAACATTCACTTTTCATGGATTAATAGGCCTAGTACCCACTATTTTGTCTCAGACTTACCTCAGTCCATGCATGCAAGAAAGGGACCAGTTTTGGGAAATATTGTAAATGGAAGGATTGTACTAAGTTTGAGCACAATATATGATGTATACATCTGGGAGACACATATTGGGACATATAAAACCAAACTATAATGTCTGTACATCAATTTTTTGGTCCACACAAGGATCTTTTCATGAAGGGTTAGTGGGAAAACATGTTTTCCCAACCCCAAGCAAGGTGTCAATTCAAAATCCACACCTCCCAGGGAATTATAATGATTTGTTTCATGTTTTAATGGTAAAATAGGATGTTATAATTCTCCAAGGGTCCATTTAAAGAATAAATTTCCATCTTTTGGTTCACAAAGGGTAAGCAGGCTACTTGGCAAGGCACGACTCTTCCTCCAAAACAGGGATGACTTGTACTTTGGGGTCTTTCAGAGCTCTCCAAAATATTTATACATGTTTCAAGACATTTTAATAAGTGTGTGTGCTTTTTTTTTAATCATGGAAACACCATGAGAATATAATTTTAAGTCTAGGTGTGCTAGAACCCTCATGGAATGCAATAATTCAATTCAAAGGCCACTTTCTTGTGCTTATATCTTCTCCAAATATTTGCATGAGACCTGAAAGATTTTAGGACAGTTTAAGGGGGTACTTTAGGTGATAAAAGTGTAATTTTTAATAAGTTTCAACATGAAATGGCTATGAACAAAGGCTAAGACCAAAAATCCTCTTAAACCCTCCTAAAACCCTTTGGCAAACCTGATGGTGAAAATCAATCCATAAGTGTAACCAAATGAGAAAATTAGACTAGAGGTATAAAAGGAAATTTGAAGATGACATTCCTAGGATTCCAAAAATATAAATTTATTATAAATATCCATACATAAATAGGGATAAAAGGGATTATTTCCACCATTTTTGATGGTGTGTGAGTTGTAGAGATAGTTGAAAGATGAAATAAGCTTTGAGAGGAAGATATACGCTTGAGATAACTAAAAAAATTCATTTAAACTCATTAAAATTATGATAAGTGTCCTAAATAGGCTTCCACATTTGGCCACTTAGTAAGCCAAGTAGTGAACTTTAAGGCAAAGTGATGAAAAGTGGTGAAGAGGTATTTTTAAAGGATTTTTATTGAAAATGATGATTTGGAGGGCCTTGAAAGGTTTCATACCACCTATTTTATGAATTTTTTGGTAGGTTTGGTATATTTTTAGTGCTAAGTGGAAAGGGTGCATGGAATGAGCACTTTGAAAACTGTCTGAGATGATTGTGCATGAGTATACCAATAGGAATGATAAGAGACCATAAAAATTAATGTATGATGTTTTTAATAACCCATATTATCTTAGAAAATCATCAAAGTTTAGATTTTGTAGATAAAAGAGGAGTTTTGGAAGGCTACTCTAGTAGGCAGTTTTTTGTGCAAAATTGGAAGTTTTGTGCCACTTTCACCTTCTTTGTGACTTGTTTGGACAAGTGTACCTAATAAATTGGCATGGATCACCTCATTCCTATTTAAAATGAAAATTTAACTTGATTTTTGAGATGGACATGTGTCCATGTGACCCTTAGACTTCTTTCTCTCTCTCCTCTCAAACTCTATAAGAGTTGGCCATTTTGGCATTGTTTGGATGCTCCACCAGAGTATGGTGAAGCCATGATAAATTTTACACCTTTAGATAAATAAAATTACTAATTTTTTACCTCTCTCATATTGGTTCATAGTGTGTTATAATTGAATTTGGATTTTGCTTAGTGAAAACTATGGATTCCTTAGCTTTGTCTTTCGTTCTACCACCTATTTTTAGTCTCTTTTGTAGGGCATGTGAAGTGTTCAAGATATGTTTATTGTTTAAGTGAGTAATATTTTCATTATTTTCACATAACACCTCTTGTCTAGTTCTCCTACCCTTACATATCATCTAGAACCCCACAATGTAGTATTGATGCAAGAAGACATAGATTTGGGAAAGTGTATGTCTAGTTGTTTTCATTGGTTTTAAGTGTTGAATACAAGTTGGTTGTAAGTCATAAAACTAATTTTGTGTATCACCTCTATATTTGAGGTTTACGTCATGCTATTCCTAACCCTTTTCCACCCCAAGAGTTGTTAGAATTAGGAACATGAGCTCAAATGGTACATCAAGGGGAGCTAGCCCCTAATCTAGAGATTCACTCCATGATAGGGATAACCATAGCCCTGGAGTGTTTTCATAGTGCCACTTGAAATGAGGAGAAGTCAGTCCCATATCCTCACAAGGTGTATTTTCAAGTGACAACACTTACACTGTGTGATGTGTTGTCTTTACTTGTTATTCAAATGCCTTAGATTTTTTTGTATATGTAGACTTCTCAAATTTGAATTAGGAACCTATTATCAACCAAATTGACACAATAAAAGAAATTAAATCTGAAAATACATGTCCACATAACAAACAAAAAGGGAACAAGGGCCAAAGGGTTCACACAAGGAAATTGACCACTTCCATACAAAATGTTTAGAAGTAAAAAAAAATAATAGAGGTAGAGAGATAAAGAGGATCCCCAAACACATAATAACACATAAGAGAGAAAAATAAAAGAAATAGAGAGTAACAATGCCACATGTGGAGGAAAAAAGAAGCAAAAACATAAGTAAAGGTGCCATTCAATATCTAATTTGAATCAATGATCCACATATATAAAATCATGCTGAAAACATTACACTAATAAGCCTTATACCGAAATTAGGTGTCTAAATTAATGTAATATATTTGTATTTTATTTTAGCAATAATGACATGTATTTAATTTAATTGTCAAATAGATATTAAAAATTGAAAATTTAATTATGATGGTTACAAATCAAGTTTCATCATTCCCAAATTTTCTATTCACATCCAAGGGTGCCCATCAAATATCAACTTTGATTGGAAGGATGATTGGATGATAATTTGTAGGTGCAATCAAGTGGATACGATGTAGATTTGATGCATCATATTATATTTCATTCTAATACAACATGTGAGTATCAGAAGTGATCTAATCTTTATCAATACTTCATGTGTCTAAATGTATTGACCATGGGAATCTAGTGAATCATGTAATCATAAGGATATTTGATTGTAGTTTGTAGATGCATTTAAGTGTATATGATATGATACTTCTTGATCACTCCATAGTTTACACTTACATAAGCAAAAATCAACCAAATACAATAATTGAGTATGAGAAGTGATCTCATATCTATTAGTATTTATTATGTATGTAAATGTACTAACCAATTGAATCTAGTAAATTATGTGACTACAATGATCTTTTGATAGTAATTTGTGGGTACACTCAAGTAAATATAATAGGAAATTGATATATCAAACCATAATACACATTTCCTTATGCTAAAGTTAATTAGATACAACAAGTGTGTACATGAAGTGATTTGGTATTTATCACTACTTCATTGGTATCTAAATGTGATTTAGAGTATCTAGTAAATTATGTGACTGCAAAGATTAATGGATAAAAATTTAGAGCTGTATTAAAGTGGATAAAATACAAAAAATATGCATCAGAATAACTCACACAATTACATGTGTGATTTTAGGGTCATTTAAACATTAATTACATGTATCAAACCATTCACACTTCTCTAAGTAGAAGTCAATAAGATGCAACAAGTGAGAAATGGAAGTTAACTAGTATCCATCAATACTTTGTAGATGTGCTCAACTAGATATCAAATTGATGATTCAGATATATGTATGTGGACTTTATCTATTTGAACACCTCAAAATTTATAAACTTTTCCACTCAGGCATTGCATCATTTATTGATTTTAATTGAAAATAATATTAATATTACAAATCATGGCCCAAAAAAGGGATTATTGAAATAAATGAAGAAGGGGCTGATGAATATTCAATGGATCATGAAGATGATGATGACCAAGGTGAAGATGAAGAAGACAATGAGGGCTCATTATAGCAGGGCGAAGAAGTTAAAGTTTCAAAAACTACAAAGGGGATAACAATGAACTCCTTTCATCACCTAACTCATGTGAATGAATATGAGTCCCCCAAATAGTACCTGAAGCACTATTCCTAGGAGGATTTTAAGTTTTAAAAGGATGACAATGACAATGAAAACAATGATGGTATATGATTGTGCTCTTTAACCTTAGGGAGTGGTTTCTTAGTAATAATATCATGTATTATCTATTTTAATATTACCATATATTATTTGTTTTTCATTGGTAAAATGAGGGATTCTATTGGGCCCCTCACCTATGAAGAAAGAAAAAAATAAGCATGCAATATTATTAAGAAAATAACAAAATTCTCTCATATGAAAGAGATATAACATAATTACATCATACGGAATCAAAAAAAGGTGGTCAAGCACAAGAGAGAGCATGCAAAATACTCACCCTAGTGTCATCAAGACATTGATCAAAGGGTTATATATATATATATATATATATATATATATATATATATATATATATATATATATTAAAAAGTTGGTTTTTTCCAACATCAACACTAATAGAGAATTATTTAGATCACAATGCAGGTCAAGACAAACAAGAAGGAAAATACACCCTACAAATGCCAATCCAAGCTATCAACAATCACAAATCTAAAAAATAAATTAACAATTAGTGGGCATGAGGGTACTTCACCCTCCTCTAGTATCAACAAGGTCACCCCAACCACCATTACTGCTAACAATGCCAACCCCACCATTTGATATATATATATATATATATTAAAAAGTTGGTTTTTACCAACATCAACACTAATAGAGAATTATTTAGATCACAATGCAGATCAAGACAAACAAGAAGGAAAATACACCCTACAAATGCCAATCCAAGCTATCAACAACCACAAATCTAAAAAACATATTAACAATTAGTGGGCATGAGGGTACTTCACCCTCCTCTAGTATCAACAAGGTCACCCCAACCACCATTACTGCTAACAATGCCAACCCCACCATTTGAACCACCAACAAAATATCTTCTACTAGTAATACCACCTATAACTACAATCCTGGTTGAAGTCATTTCATTCTTTTTCTTTGTCAAGGGGATAATTCAACAAATGTACTCCATTTTGGCCCTCGAAAATAATTGTGATTTTTTTCTTGTAAAGGTAGAATTATAGTTGATTATCCTTGGCCACTAAGATAAATCTCACTTTTGAAGAAAAGTCCACATACATGTCATATTCCATAAGTTGGGCCATAGTGATTTTTAGGTTTGTGTTTAGTGTGGAGGGCCCACGAGTGTTGAAAACATTACACCAATGACATAAAAGTGGGATTCTAGGAAAATCCCTAATTATCATTTACATGCATTAAACAAAAAAAAAAGTTGCTTAAGAGTCTCTTAAACCCCTACATTATTTTTTAAGCTTATTCATGTAGTAAATTGAATTTTAATTGCATTTAGGATTAAAACATGACATAGTTCAAGTCATACTTAATTTAAATTGCCATAGCATAAGGTAAGATAAGTTGAAGAAATTATAGTAAATCATGAAATACAACTCAATCATAGTGAACTCAAAAAGTATGTTATACTTTCCAAACCTTAAAGATAATTAAATTGAACAAAGGATTTTTGAATATTACTCTTGGCTAAAAAATAACACACAATAATATTGCTAACATAGCTCAAAACGACTTGAATACAACATTTATTTCAACTTATATGTTTTGTTTACATAAGCGACTTTAATATATATTATTTTAGATGCTGTAAATAGAAGAATTAATGAATGTAAACAACTCATTATGGATCCTCTAATTTATTTACAAGATGGAGTTTAAAGTGCACCATAAAGTCACTCTCTTGACGAATAATAAGAATAACAACACTTATCATTATAGTAGTACAACAAGTGTGTTAGATATGATTATAAGATCCTAACATCCATTAGTTATTAATTTACTTGCTCAACCAAAAAGAGTATACAACACCTGGCAATAGAAACACACAAGATTCTAGTTAGTGAAGACAAGTAACTTCAATAATTATTGTTTCAGATGCCATAAATACAAGAATATATGAATGTAAATAAGTGAATACCTCGCTTAATAGATAAGAGTATGAAATAACTCGTAAAACAAGCAAAAAATATTATAGTCAATGAAGATTTGGTGAAGATAAGTAGCTTCAACTTTTATTGTTTCAGATCTCACAAATACAAGAATCAACTAATATATAAGGTCTTTTCAAAATGGAGTTCAAAGTGCATTATAAATTCAATTGATTGTTAAATTATAAAACTAACTACATTTATCATTAAGTAGTATAAAAAGTGTCTTACACAGCATTTGAAGATCTTTCCATTACATATTAAACATAACACAAAAAAACTTGAATACAACATTTAATTCAACTCAATATAAGTGAATTCAACATTTACTATTTTAAAGGCCATGAAAACAAGTCATTATCACTTACTCCAAGTTCTTAAAAAATTATGTTTAAAGTGCATTATGCAATCAATATCTTGGTAAATTATTAAATATATTTATCATTACAATGGTACAATAATTACATTGGCTAATAATTTCTTCACTCAGCTAAGAAGAGTATGCAGTATCTTGCAAAACAAACACAAAAGAGTTTTGTCATTACAATGTCCAATAGTGAAAGAAAATATTATACAATTGAAAGATAGAAACAAGAGATAATAAATATTATAATTTCCAACATTTAAATGAAAA
Organism: Torreya grandis; assembly: GCA_037957365.1. NCBI lineage: Eukaryota > Viridiplantae > Streptophyta > Pinopsida > Cupressales > Taxaceae > Torreya > Torreya grandis. The sequence goes on from JARHVA010000207.1 coordinate 4,006,300, forward strand.
GTTATAAATTTCTTATAAAATACAACATTTAGTGAATATTTGTTGTAAAAACATCCAAGAAAACATTGTCATGACACAAGTCGAAGATCAATGAAAGAGGAGGAAATAAAATGATCCTAACCAATATGAGGAGTTTCTCAATGTGTATTCCCTATCCACCCCCCCAAAATTGGTGTAAGATAGATACAATAGCTTAGAATACTTGATACACTATCAAGAACCAAAATGCAATGTACAAGTGTTATACCGAAATAACACTTGGTTCCGTGTAAGCACATTTTCTCTAAAGTGTCATTCAATACAACACTGATGTCAATGCCTCTTTCTCTTCTATTATTCCCTCAATCAACTGAGAAGAGTTTTTTGTACCTCATAAAATAAACACAAAAGAGTGTATTCAGTGAAAACAAGTATCTTCAACATTCATTGTTTTATATGCCATGAATACAAGAATCAATGAATGTAGAAAACCCGTTACCACTCTTCAAAGTTATTTATAAGATGGTTCAAAGTGCACTATAAATTTAATCTCTTACCACTATAGGTGTATATACAAGAATCAATGAATGTAAACAAGTCAATATCTTGATCAACTTAGAAGAGTATGTAGTACCTCACAAAACAAACACAAAAGATTGTAGTTAGTGAAGACAAAATTTAACATTTAGTGTTTCAGATGTCATGAATACAAGAATCAATGAATGTAAAATAATTGTTACAACTCTTCCAAGTTCTTTACAAAATAGAGTTCAAAGTGCAATGTAAAGTCAATCTCTTATCACTACATTGCATATACAATAATTAATGAATATAAACTAGTCATTACCTCACTTATCTTAGAAGAGTATGAAGTACCTCACAAAACAAATACAAAAGAGTGTAGTTAATGAATACACATAAATTGAATATTTATTATTTTAGATGCCATGAATATAAGAATTAATAAATGTAAAAAAAATGTTACCGCTCTTCCAATTTATTTATAAAATGAAGTTCAAAGTGCATTGTAAAGTCAAACTTTTGTTACTATAATTAAATATACAAGAATGCTTAATCTTAAACAAGTCATTACCTCAATCAACCAAGAAAAATATTCAATACCTCGCAAAATAAACACAAAAGAGTATAGTCAATGTAGACAAGTAACGTCAACATTTATTATTTCAGATGCCACAAATACAAGAATTAATGAATGAAAAAAAATTGTTACCACTCTTCCAAGTTCATTACAAAATGGAGTTGAAAGTGCACTCTAAAGTCAACCTCTTACCACACTAGTTGCATATATAAGAATCAATCACTAGAAACAAGTCAATACCTTGCTCAATTGAGAAAAGTATTTAATACTTAACAAAACAAATACAAAAGAGTGTAGTTAGTGAAGATTTAATAAAAACAAATATCTTCAAAATTTATTATTTCAATATCATATATACTAGAATCAATTAATTTAAACAAGTCATTACTATACTATCAATGAATTTATAAAGGAAATCTCTTCATAATATATAAGTATAGAGTATAGAGTACCTCACAAAATAAGCATAACAATCATGTATACCTTTAGATGGAATGACAAAAACTACGTAGACAAAATTTGTAATGACATCAATTAAAAAATAATGGAAGAGGATTTTCCAACATGATCCCAACGAGTGGAGAGGAGCTCCCCAATGTGGATGCCCTATACACTCGAACCAAATTAGATAATATAGACACAACTACTCATAAAACATGATGTCGTGTCAAGAATAAAAATGTGATGTACAAGTGCAATGAATCTGTATATTCTAAAACAACACTTAGTTCTGTGCAAGCCTATTTTATATGAATTGGTGTATCTAAATACTACTAATGTCAATGGCCCCTCTTCATCAATAAATTATCTTAATCAAAACCATTTATCAATTTACCAATTGAGAAATAAAAAACTTTTTATCAATAACGGAATGGTAATGCATGGCATCATTAAAAATTATAGAATGACGACAAGTGCATATTATCTGCCTATTCACATTTTCATATTTAAAATTGCATAATCACGTCTATCATCATTCAAAGAAACACTCTTATTTTCCAAAAAATTAACATCATAATGTTACCAATGGTAGGCAATGATTAAGAAGAGCTAATAGAAGATTACCAACTACCACAAACATCAAAAAGAAATAAAATGTGAAATAAAGTTGAGATACCATGCCTAAAAATAATGTTAAGATTCTCTTCTCAATAAATAAAGCATCGATAGTTAGAAATCTTGACTTTGTTACTTGTTGATGTTTATGGTAGTTGGTAACCTTCTATTAGCTATTTATTAATAATTAACTACCATCAAATAAAGCACCATTTACATGATACGAGTATAGGTGTGGTGCATGGTATGCAAACATCGAATGTGATCACCATAGCATAACATCTTATAATTATTTTCAAAATTAATATCAAAATGAAGGCAAATGAATGAATGTAAAACCAACTAAAATGGTTCTAAATAATCTTCATGATGAAGAACCAATAATATTGTAATAAAAATATTAAATTTTATATGTAGCATAACTATAATCTTTTTATCTATTACACAATCCCAGAAGAGCAATAAAAAAACAAGTTTTATAACAACAAAACAACTCAAAACTCATTGCGAACTACTTTCAATTTCTATTTTTCTAAGTCATCAACCAAGGTGTCATGTGTGTCTCCATTAATGTGGTGGATTTAAAAATAACTTTACACAACATAAAACTCTTTTACTATGGTATGTAAGGCACAAAAGTTCAGTGACTAATTTTCCAGTGGTTTTTCATTTGTTGTATCACTATCATAGAGTTGCTAAAAGACATAGACAATTATGCAACCCTTTAAGAGTGCTACACTCAATGCATTAGTTGGAGAATTTTATTCACATTCATTTTTGGTGATATCACTTCCAACAAATTTACCATAAAAGCTACTTGCTCGTCATGATAGTCTATCAAAGCATAACCGACTAGTTTATGCCAAGATTGTGTAAATATTATTCATTAAAGTATACTTGCTAATAATTTATCATTACTCTATATGAATTAAACAAATCATCAATATATACCCTCACATCTTCCTAAGAAATTAATTTCTATTAAAAATCATGATGGCATATATCCTTGTGAGCATGTATAGAATTAATTTAAAAAATAAAACTTGGGTTTTTTTCCTTAACAAAATAAGAAAAAAATTCCACGAGCAAATATGCTTGACTACAAACACATTCATCATGGAATGATACCTCTCAACAGATATGAACATGTACAATAGTAATTTCAATGAAATTACTTCACATTATCCACACATATTGATCCAGAATTTCCATCATGTAAAACAAGGCAAATCATGAGTATAACCTTACTGTATATTTGTATAAATTACTTCCATTGGTTTTTAACCATCAACTCTACTACAATTATCTTATAATCATACCTTTATCACAAGGTTTCAACAAGGGTTTTATATTCTAGTTTTCTACAAGAATTAATAATAATTTACAAATGTCGATCACATATAAATAAAGTAGATGAAACTAGTAGGATGATATAAGTCAACAATAATAAAAAACTACATAACTACATTAAACATCCATAAAATGTATTAAGTTAAACAATAATATGAAATTATGTCACAACATAAACAAAACAAGATGACATACTTTCAATAGTAATATGAAATGATGTCATGGCATCAATAGCCACAAGATGACATAAGTTCAACATTATTATGTAATGAACATAAAAAATATTTAATAAGTTTCAACAACATGAAAAATTCAATCAAAAATACTAGAAATATGTTCCAACATATTAAGTTCCACCAATAACATAATAACTTACAAGAACACCAATAATAACAACTCCTCCCAAACACAATCACCAACAAGAGCTGCTTTCAACCACCCATGTGTGTCTTCTTCCCAACTAAACTCCCTCAATCTCCTTTAATAATGTGGCTTTTGGAACACCCACTTCCAATCCTTTCTACTTCAAACCATGGTGAGAAATGTGTATGGAATGGGGTGGAGGGAGAGGTCATCTAAAAAATGTAAACACAAAATCACAATTATAAAATAAAAAAATAACAAAAGTAAACATTCACTTAAAAATAATAGCTAAACATGTGAAAGTAACTCACCTTTTTCTTCAATCACGTTCTCTCTATCTACAAAGTGTGAAATGGAAACATTAGGAAAAATTGGAGGTCCACTATCATTTTTATTGTGGGGTTTAAATCATACTAGAGGCCACCTTCTAAAAGATTTAAAAGTATCTTCTTCTGATACATTGAGAACCCCTTATCATAAGTGTTCAAAAGTCGTTGATCCCTACTCATTTTACTCTTACTTTTCCTCACATATTTTTTATTAGATGAGTCCTAAGAATGGAAAAAGGAAAAACATAATAACACATTTGATTTTACAATTTTAAGCAAATAAGAATGGTTTGTAGTGATAATGTTTCAGTCTCGAGATAACAATGGGTGGAACATGTGTAGATGTGAGTCATCTCATAATGTTTTTGTTTTATGTTGTTGGAAGTGGGCTCCTCTGTATGTTAGCACATCATTAGTCTATTATATTATTAAAATATCATAAATACTTGTAATAAGTGTATTGTTTCAATTATATTTTAACTAAGAACACAAACATAAATACAAAATATGAGATTTTTAAACCTTGGAAACTCCCTCAAATTTTTCTTAGGCAGGGTTGTCTTTTATAAGACAAGGCAAGATTTCTTGGTCATCTTCTTGTTGCCCACATTATACCTAGGTAATTACTCCTTCTTTGCCTACTCACTTTCCTCCTTTTCATATGAGATTTTTAAACCTTGGAAACTCCCTCATCAATTTTCTTTGGTAAGGTTGTCTTTTATAGGACAAGATAAGGTTCCTTGGTCATCCTCTACTTCCCCACTTTCTACTTAGGTAATTAATCTTTTGCCTACTCACTTTCCTCAATCTTGTCTCCCTTATGACCCAAAACATATACAAGGGGTCTCCTCTTATAAGAATGTTATTTGATATTTTTGTTGGAAGCTACCTTTTCCAAATTCCATTATTGCAGAAAATATAACTAATCAATAATTTGTGACACACAAAAAGTAAAGCATATGAGATGTAAGACAAATTATAAACATGAGTGAAAACCATAAATTGTATTAGAATGGTCCAACAAGACATTCCTCCAATAATTCCAACTATCCTCCTTGTATCAAATGCATTATTCACCTCAAAACATGTATTACATCATCACCTTCTTATTTTTATCAAAATCGTGTATCACTTTCTTAAAAAAAATTATCACTTAGATTCATAACAATCTAGAAGCCTTATGTATCCAAAGAATCAATTTAAAAACATTAACAATAACAAGATTAATATAAAAATTTAAGTATCAAGTCTCAAACTTATAAACACTCCATCCATATCACATCTATGTATATATAAAGTACAATTTTTTTTTGGGGTAGAATAATAGCCAATTTAATAAAAACTTGTGAAGTCTGAATTCAAAATTTTCAAGCAAGTTCTTGGTGGGAATTCAAAGTATTAATGAGTCTTGATATCTTTGTAGCATCTTCCTCTTCTACATATTTCAACAATCCTCAACATCATCAATCCATTAAATGGGTTCATCCTTCACTTAGCTTGGTTAAAATTAAAATTGATGGAGCTTCAAAAGACAATCCTGAAAATATTAGTATCGGAGGTGTTTGTCATGATCATCATGGTAATATTAAATTTTAGTTTGTTGTGAGTCTTGATATTGCTTCTAATAACTATGCTAAGGCTATGGCCATTCACCAAGCTCTTCTAGTAGCTAAGTCAAAGCACCTTACTAATATTATTTTGGAATCTAATTTTAAAATTTTGGTTGATCATTTCAATAAAAAATCTTCCCCTCAATTACAACAATGGTAACTGAATGAATGTAAGAGAGACATTGACATCCTCATTCAAATTTAAGGGTGTTCAATAAAACCATACTAAAAGGAAAGGAAATCAAGTTATTGACTTCTTGGTCAAATCAACATCTAATTAGCATAACATCAATTTTGATACTAGAGTGAATCAAGAAGAACCTAATTGGAATATAAACAGAGCTTTTAGTAAATTTGTGAATACTGATTTAATTGCTCATATGGACTCTTGATCCCATATGATTTTTCTTTGAAATTTTTTAATGTACTTTCTATAGGGATCAAGTGATTATACTTTGTATATAGGTATTGGGGGTTCTTCCTTTTGTATTATTTATCTTTCTTAAATCCTTTTTAATCTTCTTGTTTTCCTTGATTTGTTTGCCAAGAGTCTCTTTAAGACTGGCTGCCCCTAATACATGTTGTTTTAATATATTTTTTTGTCATTTATTTAAAAAAAAATAAGAATAAAAAACACATATATGTGAAGGATTACCACCATGTAAAAATATTTCACATCAAATACAAAATTTTACTTTTCATCCTTATCTTATTTAACCATACATAGAGAAGAAAGTAAACATTAACTTATTAAACTATATTTTTAACAAAAATAGATATACTATAATAATGTCACATAAAAATTCATACAAAATAAATCTTAACTAAATTGTAAGAATTTCAGCTTCCAATATACTATTATATTAAAATAGATAAGAAACCCTACAACCCCTAACTAAATTCTCACATTCTATTTTTATTAATAAATTATAAATAAACAAAAATCCATATAGACACACACACACACACACACACACACACACACACACACACACACACACACACATTAAATATATTTACACACAAGATTATAGATAAAATCATAACCACAAAACACTAACCAAAAATACTAAACTAAAATCCTAAGCCAAAAAACTATAAAAACCATTAACAGAATACCAAAAAAGATGAAGATGAAGTAATATCATTTCCTTACCTCAAGTTACAATGACTCTAGTGCATCCCTCAACCTATACTCATTACAAAATTAAAATCAAACTCCTTTTTATTTTGTTGTGTAGATATTAAAGTATTGGTTGAAAAAATATAATATCTCAAATGCATAAGCAAATTGGTTATAAATGTTGATATAATTTATAATATATTTTTTAGATAGATATAAGTTTTGTATTTGGGCCCTTAGCCTAAAAAGAAAAGAGTTACATTAAATGGTCTATAGGCATACAGTCAAAATTAGAAAGACTAGTATCCACCATTAACACCAACAAGCAGATCGATAAAATAAGGGCGCACCACACAAAACACAACCATACACCAAAAATTGACCACCAAAAAAACTAGAAAGACCAAAGATAGGACATGAACCAACATCAACAATTTGAACCAACACGAACCTCTTCATCCGTGTCTACCAAATAGATGATTTCCCACCCACTGCATTCTTTCTCCTCTACTACTTCCACAACCTCACATTTCACTAGTTTCTTCATGGATTTTCCATTGAAATTAGACACCAATGAGGGATTGAAGCCTATAGGGGTTTCCAACCCAAACTTCACCACCAAAGATTCATCATACCAAAGAGGAACAACAACCTATCCTCTGAGAACCCATTTAACCAATTTCCTTACCACCTCCACACATTGTTGATCATGAAGATATGCCTTCATCTATGCCATCTCCAGAATTTGACTCTTAAGTTGCATCATAAGCGGCAAGGAAATAAAATTCCTTGCCTTCATGTTTGATAAAATTTACCTTATTTTTTAAGTCTTCAATGAAACCCAAGAGGATCATAAACCATGTTTTGAGTGCCCTGAATGCTGAAGCCATGACTACCCCCAAACCATCCTTTCCTAAAAATGATAAATTAGGGAGCAGGGTGAAATCATAAAGCAAAATCTTCTTCACTAAACCAGTGCAAAAAATCAGGCACACACAAAACTCTATGACCTTCACCACCACCTCCACATCAGAAACTAGAAACATTAGGTTAGATGCAAAAATCACTACAATTTTTGAGTTAACCCTGATTCAAACACACTACACAAGAAAGCTCAGACCAAGAATGTCCAAAATAGCACCAAGCATTTCTTTAGTCAGCAACTAGAAGATGTATTTGAGATGGGCTCATGAAATTTCCCCATAAACACACATAATCGCCAGAGGTATCTCGCATGTGTTCTTCATTTTAAGCACTACCGACCTCAACCACCACACACAACAAAGGGCATGTAGAGAGTGAATAGGCTTCTAATGCTAATAAAACAAAGAGGGAAAAAACCATAATGAGGCATGAGGGAAGTCTCGTGACTACCTCATGCCTTGAGTAACCTCCTATCCTTCCAATAATAACCATCCACCATCATTAATGAAAATCTTGCCACTTGATCACCATGTCAAATGAAATGCAATCCATGAAATGATGGAAAAGACAATGCTAAGATGGCCAACCCACCATATTTAGCCAACTCACACTTTGCTAAGAAAAGACCCCTACTAAATTAGCTAGGGGATTTTGTAATTGCTTTATAGACAAAGAAACACAAAAGTAGAAATAGGTGAGATAAATTAGCCGAAATCAATCGATGATATAGATGGGAAGTCTTCCCAAGCATTTCTCAGATTATCCACCTGATAAAATTTTACTTGATCAATACCATAGTTCACCAGGAAATCAGTAGCTAAATTAACCTCCCAAAAGTAGTGATTACAATCAAATGATAAAAAGGCCTCCAGGTTCCTCCAGTTATTTGTCAAAATATTCTTTAAATGTCAAGAAGTAGCATCCTTTTTCAAATCCAAAATAACCACTTGAGAATCACCCTCAACGATCAATTTTGAGATACCACACTGAATAATAATTTAATCCCACTCACTAGCGCTTGGGATTCCGCTTCATTATTAGATCCATCCTGAATCTTCCTAGACATAGCTCAAATAAGGGATCCATAGCAATATCAAATGATAAAACCCACCCCCGATGCAACTAGGTTCCCCGAGATGCACCATCGAAGTTGAGCTTAAACTAACCCATAAGAGGGACCTAATTCTACTTCCCAAACCTATCCTTTTTACCAATTACAATTGACCCATTAACGGGGGGCATAGAAATTAGATTCCACTACATAGCCATCCTCATATCCTAGCTTGACAGATGTCCTTTATGTCTTTTGATCTAGGAAGAGATGACTTTTGAGATCGACACCTTGATTTCTCTAAGAATCTTGGGAAGAGGCTCCTCTTTACTTTCAAAGATGCACATATTTCTTTCCTTTCAAAGTGACAAGATCAAAATAGTAGGACTAGCAAACCAAAAACTGAAAAAGGATTTTTTGACATCACCACTAGGCCACAAGAAGAAGGCAACAAGTAGTGATTGAGGCCAGGCCCAAGACTAGTCCATTTTATTGTAGAGCCAGTACTAATAACAAATTGTAAGAGGACATGTAAAAAGTAAATGATTTATTGTTTCCTGATTAGCTTTGCAAAGGATGCACCTTGATGAGACACAAACACCCATATTTGAGAGTCTTTCTTGAGTTAAAATCTGATCTTGCATCGTGAACTAAGCAAATGCCCTCATTTTCTGAAGACCACATTTATCCTAGCATAGAAAATTAGCCCAAGACATCAAGTCATCTATTGCTTCAACCATTTGGTATCCCAGATTTAATTTATAGCCATCTATTTTGGCCCCAATCTAATGGAGAGAGTTAACTTCCTCATTTGGGAAAATTTTCCTCAATTTCAAACTCTTTATGAGACACACCACCTGGTCAGCAAGAATACCCAACCCCTCAAACTATTTCCAACCCTAAATGCTCAAGCTAGAATTATCCTAAAGTTTGAAATACTCTGCTACCAATGAACCCCAAGCCAAAGTAAGAATGTCCTTAGTATCCCTCAATGTCTGAATCTCAACAAGAGGTTTGTGGCCATTCTAAGAATCCTCCTAAAAGTTTACAGTCCTACCATTGTTGATAGTTCATGAAACATGTTAAGCAATAATGGGTCTGTATTTAAGGAGAAAATTCTAGAGCTGAGAGCCTTTAGGAGGATCCACCATAGATATAGGGCTCCAAGGATCTTCCAAAATAAGATATTCACTACGCATCACCTTGGCCCATAAGGCCTCCAGTTTAGACAACATATTATAGACTAGCTTTACACCCAGAGCTTGATTTTGAAGGTTTAAATCCTTGACTCCTACTTCTCCCATTATCTTAATTTTACACACCCTTTCCCATTTCAATAGTGGGATTTTCCTTTGGTTTTGGGTTACAATATGTCCAGGAGGCTAAAGGACCAAAAGACAATATATGAGGAGAGTGCTCAGAATTGATTTAATGAGGGTAATACGACTAGCCAGAGTAAGTCACTTACCTTGTCAAACTTGAGTTACTAGAGAAAAGTGGTACTCCCAGGTATTTAGATGGAAATTTACCAATATTAAAACTTAGCATGAGAGAAATCGCTTATTGAGCCTACTCAGAGTAATTTAGGCAGAAGATATCAAATTTTATTATATTCACCATCTAACTAGAGGCCACTTCATAGTTGGAGAGGATATCCTTAAAGACCTATGCTTCCCTAACCAAAGCTTGGCCAAAAAGGAAAGTATCATCAACAAACTATTGATGTGTTAAATTCATCAGGCCAATGGACACTTGGATTCCATGTAGCAGAGCACCATCCTTAGCCATAGTCAAATTTATACCTAAAACTTCAGCCACCAGTATAAAGAGAAAAGGAGATAAAGGGTCACCTTGGAAAAGACCTCTAGATGCATGGAATAAACCAATTGGATTACCATTAATCAGGATGGAAAATATGGGACTAGAAATATAGATAAAAATCTAGTTACACCACTGTTTATAGAAGCCAAAATTTTCCAAAACTTTAACGAGGAAGCACCAATTAACTCTATCATACGCTTTACTGATGTCTAGTTTTAACCTCATACCTTTTCGATGGGTAACCGATAGGTAGTGAATAATTTCATGAGCAATAATAACACTTTATTGAATAATCCTACATGGGACAACCCCCCCTGCTCCTCCGAAATCAAGAACACCAAAATTTTCCTAAGTATTAAAGCCATAGCTTTTGAAATGATCGTATAAACCATGTTGCATACTGAAATGGGTCTAAAATCCCTAAAGGTTTCTTGAGAGTCTCCTTTGGGAAAGACAGATATAAAAGTTACATTCAAATCTACAAAGACTTTAGTTCTCTTTCTAGATTCTTCCACCATCTGGAGGACTTCCACTTCCAAAATATCCTAAAAAGCCTAGAAAAAACTAGCTAGAAAGCCATTAGGACTGAGTTCCTGATCCTTTTCCATCATAAAAACAACATCTTTAACTTCCTGAAGAAAGAAGGGGGCCATGAGCTTTTCATTTTGTGCAGGAGAAACCAACCTAGGGATGAAAGAGAGGTTATTTGGTTTCAACAAAGGAACCTTTCTAGCTTTTCCAACTAAAATGCATCAATGAAAGATAATCCTTCACACTTAATTTAGTTTCTTAGATCAACAAACATCTAAATATTTATAGGAAAGAAGGCATTTAACTAAATGCCTTTTGTTAGGGGCATTTATGTTGGAATAATGCATATTTAAGCTTACCTAGGGTTAATAGCGTAAGTTGTTTATTAACGATGGTTAATTTTATTTACCTAGGTTTATTTATTTTATTGTTGAGAATCTCTCAACAATATATTTGCTCGTAGTATGAGAAAACAAATAGTTTGTTTTCTCTATTTTGTGATCACTACAAATAGTTTGTTGTCGTGAAACAAACTATTTGTATTATATATACTTTACAATATATGAGAAATGAATGAGAGATTAATGAGAGAATACAGATAATTTTATGGATTATCACCTATTTTTTAGGTGTGACAAATTTATTTTATTCTCTGGTATTATTTGCAGGTTATTTGTTGTGGGTTCTTTCTCCTGGATTGATCTTGTGGATCTTGTGTATCTCCTGCTCATTCTTTCATGGTATCAGAGCTTGGAGTTCCAGTTGAATATCCTCTTCCCTAAATTTTATTCATCTATTAACACATTCAAAAACATTATTTTATTGATGTGTTACAGATATTTTTTATTCTCTCAAATTCTAGTTCTTGTTTACAAGTTTTTTTTTGGAAAATTATGTACTTTATGCTCATTAAATGACCGTACAGATTTCCAAAATCAGATTTTTCCTCACAGGGGCGTATAAAATAAAGTTAGGAATCCATTTCAATTTGAATTTTTTCATTTGGACCAGGTCGTACAACTCTTTCCTTCAAAATCCTGCTGACTGGTTCCTGTTGGCAGACTGTTGTACCTGTACGTTTTTCTAATGTAGCAGATCGTACGGTTGACTTTTTTGAAATCTAAGACCTGTTCGTGAAAGATAATTGTTATATCTTTCATTCCATATAAATTAGGATGAATTTGGACCAAGCTGTATAGTCCTTTGGGCAGATCCAGTGGAGCCATTTTGCAGTTGCTGAGAGGTGTTTTCCTTGGCCAGTGTTGACAAAATTTATCAGATATTTCCATGACCACCACGCCTTGATGGAAAAAGATTTTATTTATGATAAAGCCAAAGATTATTCAGTATTTATCTCACACGTGTGAGTCATTTTGGCTTTTTTATATCAATTTTTTTAATTTTTAGTGGTTTAAATGCAAGTCTCTAGCTTTGAAAGTACAAATTTGACCTTGCTAAAGCGGCTAGAGATATTTTGTTAAAAATTTGTAGGGAGGAAGTCTTGGGGCCAAATATCCCAACATTTTTGTTTCATAAAGCCATTTTTTTTACTTTTGTATAAGCTAAGGCTATTTTTTTTCGTCAGGAGACGTTAAATTGTAACGGGAGGGGTGTTTTTTGAGGAAAAATGAATGTCTAGATTGTTCTTGTCAACATCATCATCTTCCTCGGGAATGGAATCCTGATTGTTTGAACCCCTAAATTCTAAAAATTACCATGTTTGGAAGTCAAAAATGCAACAACTCCTTCAATCAAAGGGCTTATAGAGAATTTTTTCTGAAACAACACCTGCAACATTCACCACTAAAAAAGACAAATATGTATATGGTTGTAAGCAGGATGAGGCTCTTGGATTGATTTGCCTCAACGTCTCAGATAATCTTCAATTTCACATTGCAGATGCTACTACGCCAAAAGAGGTATGGAAAAATTTAAAAACCTATTTGGCAAAGTTAATGAGTTTAAAATTTTGTAATTAGATGCAGAATTGAGTACTCTCTCTCCATCAGATTTCCCTTCAATAGATGAATTCTTGGCAAAATTTAAATTTATAAGGTCACAGTTGAAAGCTGGTGACAAGGATAAAAGTGATCAGGAGTGCATTTTCATGATTTTATCAAAGTTGAAAGGACAATATAGTGTTTTTTCCTCTGCTTTCTATACTATGATGGATACATTAGGTTATGAATTCAAATGGCCTTCCTTTGAAGTTTTTTGTGAAAGATTGACTAGGGAGCAAACAAAATTAATGGCCTTAGATGCTCTACCTGGTCCTAGTCATGCTCTAGTTGCTAATTCTTCTAAAGGAAAACCTTCACCTAAGTCTAAATAAAAGCAAGCACCTTCAAATAACCCTCCAGAGTCCACCACCCAAACACCTCATCATTTTAAATCTACTAAGACCAAAAAGTCCTTTAAGCAAAAGAAGAAAACATTTAGTCCATGTAATTTTTGTGGTGGTCTTAATCATGATGAAAGTAGATGTTTTAAGAAGATGGAAGCATTAGAGGCAACGGTCAGACAACACAAAATTTCCATTCCATCTCCATCTCCTTCTACTTCTGCAGGAAAAGGGAAATCACTTTCAGCCAGGGCTATATCTTCATGTCATGATCAATGGATTTTTGACTCAGGTGTTTCTCACCATCTCACACATTCTAAGGATCTATTGTCTTCTCTTACAGATTGTAGCACATCACATATTGTTATGGGTAACTCCTCACAGATTGAAGTTTTGGGATCTGGTACTGTTGATAAACAGGATGGATGTTTTAACAATGTTTTGCTTGTACCCCAAATCTCTTCTAATCTTCTCTCTGTATATCAAATATGTAATTTTGGTACTGGTAAAACTATGGAGTTTACTTCACATGATGTTGTAATAAGAGAATGTAATGATCCTAGTGAGATAGTTGCTACAGGTACAACAGACCATACTGCAAGACTCTATACTTTTGATAAGTTTGAGTCTTTTATGTCTTCTGGTTCTTCACTTATAGCACATGGTAATAATCTCAAAAAATTGTGGCATGAGAGATTAGGACATTTGAGTTATGGATATATGCAACAAATGAGTACAAAACATCTTGTAAAAGGCCTTCCTAAGGTCTCATGTATTGATGGGGTGTGTCATGGTTGTCTAGTTGGTAAACAACACTAGGATCCATTTCCAGTTGGTAAGGCCACATGTGCAAATGCACCCTTAGGGTTGGTTCATAGTGATTTGATGACTTTTCCAACTCGTTCTTTTTCAGGGGCTAAATATGCACTCACATTCATTGATGATTTCACTCGTAAAACTTGGGTATATTTTCTCAAGTTGAAAAGTGAAGTTTTTGAGACTTTTAAAGATTTCAAAACCTTTGTTGAAAAACAATCATCTCTTCCTCTTAAGAAGATACACATTGAAAATGGGGGGAAATATGACAGTAATGCTTTCTATGATTTTTGTATTGAGCATGGGATACAACACCAGTTCACTGTACCACACACTCCTCAACAAAATGGTGTAGCAGAGAGGAAGAATTGAACATTGAAAGAGATGGCTAATTGTATGATTCACTCTAAAAATTTGGGTCCACAATATTGGGCTGAAGCTGTAAATTGTGCAAACTACATTCAAAATCATATGCCTCACAAAGCTGTGTAAAATATGACACCAGAAGAAGCTTGGTCTGGGATCAAGCCTGATATTTCAGATTTTCACATCTTTGGGAGTCAAGCATGGGCGTTTGTTCCTGATGAAAAATGTAAAGCTTTGGAGAAGAAAAGCCAACCACTAATTTTTATTGGCTATTGTGAAGATGTAAAAGCCTACCATCTTTTTGATCCTGTCACACATGATGTGTTGTTTCGATGGGATGTTCATGTTGATGAGCTACCTACTCCATAGGAGTGTACATCTAGTTCTTCTTCTCCCCCTCTTACCGAGGATAGTGAGGATTTGCTTTCTATTATTGATGATGATGATGTTGCACTTGTTCAACCACCACAACCATCTTCTTCACCACCTTTGCCCAAGTGGGCAAAGAGCACTCTACAGGCAGCTGGTTCTTTTGTTGGTGATCCATCTGATTCTCATCGCACTCACTCACAAACATATGGTGTTGCTCTTTTGGGACAAGCTTGTACAGATGATCTAGTGTTGTTTTCTGAGGCTATTGGTATACTCGAGTGGGATGTTGCTATGTATGATGAATATTCTTCATTGATGAAGAATGATACTTGGGATCTTGTCCCTCTTCCTAAGGGAAGAAAACTTGTAAAATGTAAATGGGTCTATAGGAAAAAATATGGTGCAGATGGATCAGTAGATAAGTACAAAGCTAGATTAGTAGCTAAGGGTTTTTCACAAGTTGAAGGGGTTGATTACTCTGAGACCTTTGCCCCTGTAGCTAAGATGGATTCTATTTAGCTTGTACTCTCTCTTGCTGCTTCACATTCTTGGTCAATTTTTTAGATGGATGTGAAGAGTGCTTTCTTGCATGGTGATCTCCATGAGGAGATCTATATGGAGCAGCCTCCACGATTTGTACAGGACTCATCATTGGTTTGTAGACTCTTTCGTTCTCTTTATGGCCTCAAACAAGCTCCTAGAGCTTGGTACGAGAAGATGGATAGTTTTCTTTTGAGTTCTAATTTTATTCATTGTGAGTCAGATCACAATGTATACATCGTGACGCAAGGTGAGGAGCTTATCATTTTGGTTTTGTATGTTGATGATCTCATCCTCACTGGCAGTTTAGATTACTTGATACATGACATCAAGGACAAGTTGGCAGATAGGTTTGATATGACATATCTGGGACTTCTACATTATTTTCTTGGTCTCCAAGTTTTTTAGTCTTCTGAGGGCATCTCTATTGGACAACAAAAGTATGCGACAGATCTTCTTCATCGATTTGGCATGGCTGATTGTAAGCCTGCCCCCACTCCATATCAGTCAGGTATTGTGTTGTCTGCCACTTGTACGACTCCTCTTGTTGATTCCACTTTGTATAGGCAACTTGTAGGTAGTCTTTTATACCTAACTCATACCCATCCCAACATCACATTTGTTGTGAACCTTGTCTCTCGGTTCTCACATGAGCCTCATGAGAGTCATTGGCAAGCAACCAAGCATATTTTGCACTACATTCGGGGCACCACTCACTTTGGTATACATTACACACCACAGAGTTCTACACAGCTTGTTGGATACATTGACTCTGATTGGGCTGGTGATGTTGACACTCGCAAGTCCACTTGTGGATTTGCTTTCACACTTGGTTCAGGTCCAGTTGCTTGGGCATGCAAAAAGTAGACTGCTATTGCATTGTCCTCTACTGAGGTTGAGTATCGAGGTGCTGTCAAAGCTAGTTAGGAGACACTTTGGCTTCGACAGTTGCTTGGAGAGTTTGGCTTCACACAACAGGGTCCTACTACTCTTTGGTGTGACAACCAAAGTGCAATGCTATTTCATGCAATCCTATTAAACATCAACAAACAAAACACATTGAGATTCACATGCACTTCATTTGACATCTTATTCAGGATGGAGTTCTTTTTTTAGAGTTTGTGTCTACAGCTGAGCAAATTGCCGACATCTTCACTAAACCTTTGGCTTCTCCTTGTTATCTTCAGTTGCGAGCGATGCTTGGGGTGAAGGAAGTCGTCCTTGGGGGGGATTTCCCATGAAGTCCTTCCTTTATTTTTCATATATTTTGATTGGTTTGTACATGGGTGCCTTATCAGGCCTAGTAGCCGGGACCCATCTTTGTTTGTCATTCTCCCTATGTTTCGCTTAGGGGAGGGTGTTGGAATAATGCATATTTAAGCTTACCTAGGGTTAATAGGGTAAGTTATTTATTATCGAGGGTTAATTTTATTTACCTAGGTTAATTTATTATATTGTTGAGAATCTCTCAACAATATATTTGTTCGTAGTATGAGAAAACAAATAGTTTGCTTTCTCTATATTTTAATCACTACAAATAGTTTGTTGTCGTGAAACAAACTATTTGTATTATATATACTTTACAATACATGAGAAATGAACGAGAGATTAATGAGAGAATACAGAGAATTTTGTGGATTATCACCTATTTTTTAGGTGTGACAAATTTATTTTATTCTCTGGTATTATTTGCAGGTTATTTGTTGTGGTTTCTTTCTCCTAGATTGATCCTGTGGATCCTGTGTATCTCCTGCTCATTCTTTCAATTTAGTCCCTTAACATTCCAAAAAAGAATCTTCATGATTTCAATGGGAGGACTTTCACCTCCCAATTTTCATAGATAAAGAATTTAGATAGAGTACCTTATTTTCCACGTAAAACTTGGTCCACCACATGAACATGCTTATCTTTCCTACCCTACTTTAAACCTACTCCACAATCTAGCTTTAGTCGAGACTTTTGACTCCTCACAATGGATAAACATTCTCTAGTCAAAAGTTCCACTTTAGAATCTGACTCTTCCATCTTAGAGTCACTTTGAAGGGCTTCAATCATTGGATTTTCCTCTTGATCAAGGCAATCCTTGTTAGGAGAGACATTTTCTTTCTCTAGATTTCCTTTTGAGTGTTGAATGAAATTTTTGATGACTAGAGATTATTCTGAGATAAAATTGCACCCTTTGATCAAAGTATTCGGGGAGAGAAAGTCTGCCTTGCCAAGTTCCTCTAGCAAAGCTTTCATCTTTAGGATATTCACCTTTTTATTTTTGAAGATTAAATGTTTTTCTAGAAGAGACGCCAAGGAAGAAGGAGAGACATCCTTCTATGGGTGAGAGGAAGAAGGCACCTCTTTGTTGGAAACCAATGAGCTTAATTTTCCTTTATTTTTCCCTAGAACCTGCTTCTTTTTGGACTAGAAGGTCCCTAAGTTTCACCCATGAAAGTCTGAAGAATAAGGACATGATTACCAAATTTGATGGAAGGAGGTCGAAGGATTCTAAGTTACATTACCTAGGCAATGTTTTTGAATGTGCCCAATTTTTTTGCACTTGAAACACCCGATGGGGATATTTTCAAAATCTATTGGTTGGCTCCAAACTCGACCTTGGGATTTAATCACAATATTTTTTGGAACAACTTCAGAGATATTTATCAAAACCCTAGCATAGGATGCTAAGCATCCTTCCTCTTCTTTCAGATCAATTTCCACACAAGAGCCCAATAAGCTTCCCAAAGTAGTAAGACATTCCTTACTCCAATATTCAACTAGGAGACCATAAAAATGAACCTAAGTGAAAACATTGCCTAGATGTTCCAAGGTTGCATCAAATTTAGGTTTCCATGTTTGAAGCAAAAGACTTGCTCCTTGAAGAGCCCAAAAGGGTTTCTGAAGGACTGCATTATGGTTGTCTTGATTTGGAAAAATCATAGATAAAAATCCTTTGGGAAAAAAATTAATCTCAAGATTCTTACCCCAATTTGCAGCTATCTAGGCTTCGATTTCCCCAATAGTTGGACATTTACCTGTGAACTTGCTAATCAAGGCTTGTGTCTCCAAACGAGAAATAGCTTGAGTGAGCTCCATAGTCTCCTAGACAAACTCTCTATCTTTATTGATTTTCAAAAAATCTTGATTAAGAGAGCCATCATTCATGGGGTCACCCTGTATAGGTAACAATGGCCCTTCCTTGACTGGAGCTATTTTTGGATTTGACATACAACTCCCACTAGCCTGACCATCTTGAGGGGGAGATCCCCCTGCTGGAGCCTTTGGAGTCATCCCCAAGTTAGATTGGAACTGTTCTCCCACCTCTTTTGATCCTACTTCAGATGAAAAATCAATCCATTTTTTCATAAGATGCACATCTTGGTCAGAAACTTGGATGCTTGATTTGGGCTGTTTGCGGCCCAAACCCATTGAAAATTTAGGGTGTTAGATTTTTTCTTTGGCTTGCCTCTCTCCATCTTCCAGTCCACTTCAAAAATTAGTCTAAATACAATGTTGTAATCCAATAGTCACATCATTTTTGTATGTATCTATGTTTTTCAATCCTCATCCCATATCTTATTAGAATACTCTTTTATAATATTAATGTGTTCTTCATAGTTCATGATTCCAAAAGTGTCTTCAATGTATTCAGATATAATTTATAATATTATTATATATAACATTTAAAGATTAATATTGAATACATAATTCAAAAAAATCATAATAAGTTGGAAGGAAATTATAGGTCTATAAATTGATTATATAGTTAAAAAACATACATACATGTATATAGTCATCAAATATAAGCCTTCACTGTGCTCACCTACTCTAGATTCAATTACCTTTTACTTTTCATATTTTTAGTACCTATCATAAAGGCATTTAGTACCTACCATAAAGGTATGGCATTATTGCTTTCGTCGTAGGCATTGACTTTTGTTAATGAAATTATATAGCCAATGCAAACTCTATTTTATAAAAGAATTTGGTAATTATATAATTTTTGTGGCTGCCTCTAATAATTTATTATTTTTTTCATTATAATTAAATAGCTATTATTTTATCTGTTGGTTCTCAAATATAAATACTTAAGTTCATTTTATTTTTTAAAAATCCTTAATTTTTGATTGCAGATATTATGGGCAATTATGGTGGCTATGACAGAGAGTTGCTCTACCAACTTTTCTACTTATAGCTTATTGTTACAGCCACCTACAGCTTTTAAGAGACTGACTAAGGGACCCTTTATTTTTAATCGTTTCTTCACATGGTTCGATTATTACTATTGTGCAATCGCTGTGCCCTGTCATGTGACACTGTTGTTACATATTTTTTTAACACGTTTTAGAGATAAATTTTAATGATGCTAGGTGAAACTGCATATTTTTTCATTTGTTTATTATAGGTTGTACAATAATAGTAAAAAATCCATGATGCAGGGATTCTTGAATAGTAAAACTGATTCTCTATCATCCTCTTTCTCTGTTAAAATGACTCTTTTCAAATAATATAATATTATCTCATCGTGCTGGCAAACGAACATGCCTCCAAGCTTATTTAGTTATACATGCTTACTTATTGTCCCTTAACGACCTCGTCTCTAGGCTTACTTGCTTGCTCTATCAATCTACCCATCCCTACAATAACCACAAATCCATTTTCATTGTCACATTGAATTATCACCAATTGAAGGGAGCAAGAAATATAAAGACACGCCTTATTTTAAATAAAATATAAAAAAATCTTTAAACACAGGCTTAAAATATCAGATTGCATTGAAACAAGAATGAAGCAAAATCTTTTTTAAGGCTATGGTAAAATCAGAAGTTTTGTCTTCAACATCACAGTTGGGCATGTGAAATAATATATGTTTTTGCAAGCTTTGATATATGTGAGATTTTTGTTGGCTCAAACATTTTACCCATTTATCAAGCCAATGATTCTCTATTTTACAAAAGAATCACATTATATTAAATAATGATTAAATAATACACATCAAAAAGGTTGGGCTACAGTCGTTTGGTCCAAAAATATTATGGGCCAAATCACTTTTTCTATTTGCAGCCTGACCCGTTCACACTAGAAAAAAACAAGTGCAGCTTTAGTCAGGGAGAAACCCCCAAATCAAAAATAGACAATAAAAAAATCAACTTTTTATAACACAGAACAAATAAAAAATTAATGAAGAAAGAGAATAGGCTTTATAGCACATAGCAAGAGACTGGATGATTAATCGAAATTCATTTAATCACAAGTGAATACCAGATTTTCACTTGTATTCACAATGAAATAGATGCAAACTTTTCTCTGATTAAAACAATGTAAAAGCTAAAACAAAAAATGAAGTTGGAGATAATAAAAAGAATATATATTTGCTTAGGGGGTGCATAGGCTTGTAAAAATGCCCTTAAGTCCAAAACTTTTACAGTGATACCCAGGTGTATGATTTTGTCTGCTTGGTATATTAAATTTTTTTTTAGGACTATAATGATTCCTGTTACAAATACAAAATATGTTGTAGTCATCATTTTGTAAACTATTCTTGTTAAGACAATAGAGAACTTTGATGCAAAGATGGGGAGGAAGATGGTTTGTGAATTGCCTGCATGGGTTAATTGTCAATGAAGTGTGTGTGCTGACAATAGCATCCCCATGCACTTGTCCTTGCCTCTGCCTTAGGTGGCCATATTTTCATGCCTTTTCCCCTCCTCGATTCTTGCATCCCCTCCATCTATTCCATATAAAATATGATACATCAGATTTAACTCACTTGTGGATACCTGTGATTAAATTTTTGTATAATTTTTAAAATAAAAAACAACACTGTCTAGGTGGCACAAACGTCTTTCTATAATATTAGAGTCAAACAATTTTCAAAAGCATACCAAACAATTTGTAAGTTAAAAACAAAATGAATTCTGACACCAAAATTAGATGTTTGTTATTTTTATGATACATTTAAAAATTCAATACACAAATTATAATGAATATAGTTCCATGTTTGTTAAAATAATATTTTCAAAATTTTAGGTTTTTTTACTAATTTTTCAAATTCTATAGAAATTATTCCATG
Source organism: Torreya grandis (assembly GCA_037957365.1). Taxonomy (NCBI): domain Eukaryota; kingdom Viridiplantae; phylum Streptophyta; class Pinopsida; order Cupressales; family Taxaceae; genus Torreya; species Torreya grandis. The sequence continues at coordinate 4,028,032 of JARHVA010000207.1, forward strand.
CAATTTATAAATAATGAAGATAGTAAAATCACACGAAATAAAATTTGATGCTTTTTAAAATAAAATAAAAGTAATCTTAAGTGTTATTTTATAAAATATTTTGTATAGATTTGTTGTTGAAGATTTGCAGATTAATTTTTTATTTTATTTGATGACATATCATTTTTAATCGGTGTTTAATGAGGTGATTTTTTTTTCTTTTAACCAAAGTTTGTCGTTTAGCTTTTGTCAATACTAAGCACAACGTTGTCGAATTGTTTTTACTGCGTTCAATGGAAGTAGGTAGTTGAGTATTTTGGATTTAAGTGGCGCATAAGGTTTCAAAAAATTTCATTTAATATATTTTTGTATTGGTATTTTATGTTTTTTTAATATAGTCCCTGTATTGTTGCTGAGATGATTAGCCTTTTGTTCATTTATTTCATATTTTATTAATAATTTGGTAATTTAGTCATTTCACAAATAAGAATATTATTCAATTATAAAAAAATAAACTAAATAAAAGAAACGATTCGAAAAATCATATAACAATTGTTCCTCTAAATAATTGATAAATACTACCATAACCCAACATCCATTAAAAACTATATGTGTAACTTCATATTTTTAATTATTTAAAGAAATAGGTTATGTGAGAATAGTACCTGCAATTTTCTTGTTATAAAATCCATAGTATTAAGAGGGTGTCAAATGCAATTGTTATTTTTATTGGGACCTAATAAAATTAGAGTATGTTTTCAAAATGATATATTTCTAAATACTAAAAACCAATAATATATCGCACTGTCATTCTTATATACATATGACTCAAAAAATAGTAACTCAATTGAACAATATCTTTCAAAACATTCATTGTTTCTAAGATCTCTTACATTATTAACAAAGTATTTTATAAATTAGGTGCTAATAGTTCCTCTAAAGCATCTTATGACATGGATGCTTAATTCTCATTATTATTAGCTTAGGAATTAAAAGTTGTTTTTTGATTAAAATCATCATTGTTAGATACCTTATTGAAATTCACATCTTTCCCCCAAAAAAGAATAATATATAAACATTTATACCATTGGAAATTATTTCTCAATTTTGAGCTTGGCCTTAGCTATGAAATGAATTTTTGATATTTACTATTTTTTTTACATGTTATTGCAAACATTAATTATTGTTACATAAATTCTCATATTACAAATGTTTATCTTTTGGCCAATCCAAATACTTGATAGATTTGTATATATATAATGAACTTGTACTTGCTAATTATTGTTATTGTTTATCTACGTTTACTTGTTATTATGTCAATTGACAAATACATTTGGCCCATGTGTAGTGTTTATTCAATGTCACATTGTATGTTGTCTTGTAAAAAATAATAATGAGTTCCAAGTGATTTGTATAATATAAATATTATATTTGCCTTCTCAATTCACGTATTTCTAAAGGTACTTGTATTTTTTTTAAAGTATTTGGAACAAATATATTTGAAAAAAAATCAAATTTTATACAATGTTTTGTAGGAAATTTACTTATTGTAAGAAACAAAATACAATTTAGCTTCTATTATCATTGCCTTCATTATTTACTTATTTGAAAAGGTACTTGCATTTTTTATTTAATCTGAAAGTGTTTAGAATAATTAAATTCACCTATTTGCTAAGGTATCGGGATTTTTTATTTTCTTTTTAGCTATTTGGATTTATTGAATTAGAGGGTATGATTTATTCCTACATAAAAAGCTTTATATAGAATTCAACTATTGTAGAATTAAAAAATCAATTTAGCTTTAACTGTTGTTGGATTAAAATATTGATATTTGGCTAAGGAAAATCTCATTTTGGTCATTGCTAATGCAATTGCACTTATATGCAATAAGAAAACCATGAAAAGCAAAAGATGGAAACTAAAAACTAAAACAAACAAAATCTTAATAGATGTTGAAACATATGAACAACAACCAAAGATGTTTTCCAACATTGATGATGCTCTAGAAGATAGCCACATTTTTTGGATTAGTTCATTTAAATACAATGTAGGTGACTATATTTTTGATTGCAATTCAATTTTTGTTGAATTTTTTGTTACACATCAAACAAATTATGAAATGGAATGATTGATTATTTCATATTATGCTTAAACTATAGAAATGTAGATGCAATACACTCCTACAAACATGAAATGCATTGTGATGTGCTTTACGATTTGCATGTAATACATGATAAGAAAACATATTTACGCATAATGAGGCTTTCTACAAAGAATAATACAAATGTAACCAAAATTGGCCTATGGGGTGATACATCTATATCCAACAGATATCTAAATGGTTAAACATATCAATTTGCTTATGGTCACTGACACATAAAATAAAGGACTTACACTTTAACAGAGAATCATCAATACTAGATTATTCAATATTATTCCACGACAACAATCCTGCTTGTGGCTATTACGAACTTTTGTTATGCAAAAAAACAAATGTTAAAACTATTAAAACTGAATAATTGAAACTGTCAAATACATGTGCAAATCTTGAAAGTGAATGGGATGTTATTTCATATGAAATATAAAATTATGGCCTTTGTGCAGCATCACCATTTGCTAATAGTTGTGGCGAACGCATATTCAATGCAATAAGCTTACTAACAGAAAATAAATTTGATGTTCAATCTCTTAGATGCTATATGCCACAAACATTTTGCAATGTGGTTTTCACAATGGACAAATTGGAGAGAATATATCAATATGGTTGGAATTCCGTATGCAAAAGGCAAAACAAAGGGTGACCATTTATGCTTGTTATGGATTTCAAATATTTTAGAAATTGAAATTCAGAACTGGTCAGCAAGAAGCAAAACAATCATTAACATATACACAAATTGTTTATAGAAAAAAATATATACAATGTAATTTCATTTGAAATAGATACAATGTATATTCATTATGAACCTTTGTCTCGTGCACCTATGCATATAGTAGATGAAGAAGTTATTCACCTTGAGGAAAAAAAATTGCATTTGAAACAAAATCTGTATCAGAAAGCAGTGCATATCCAAACATCTCCCAAGCAAAAATAACAACCTTCAAATTATGAACAATTCAAGGCTAAGGGACTACCATTGAGCAAGGCTCCTTTGTGTGGATCTTTATCTTTTGAACCTACCTAAAAAGGAAAATAAGATCTTGTTATAGAAAGCTTGTTGGATGACATCATCAAAAAGCTTGATGGGACTTTGTGAACTATAGGTTTACATAGAAAACAAGTATCTTTGGGCTCTACATTAGAAACCAAATGCTTGTTTTTATCTAACTCAGGCTATAGATGGCAACTGTCCTCTTTACAAGGGACATGAAGAAGCAAAAGCATTAAAATCACTAAAAGAACAGAAAAATAACTCAATGACACAAAATACTAGTCAAGAGAAAGATAACCAGTTGCGTAGAGGAGATAAGAACAAGTATACTTTATCTCCGCTCTCAAAAAAGAAAACTAGATCCTAGAAATCCTCAATTACGCAAAGGGTAGTGAGGACACTTCGCCCAACACATAAAGAAAAGGTATTGAATTTGGAAACACACAATGAAAAATAATTTTGGTAGCAAGATGAATATCTTCCACCCTTATGAATATTGATATTCTATCTTATACAAAGATCTGCATATGATAAACACATTAGTAAATATTAATTCAAGGATGAAAAATTCTTTGTTGTCTGTCAGACAGTACACACTGATGTGACTATTTGTTTTGAACCAAGAATGTTACCAACCCTAAGGATTTTTGAAGATGGAAAAAATGCACAACCCAATAAGCTTTATGAAGAGATTGTAAAAAGCTTCTTAAGTATTTTTTTCAAGGTTATCAAGGTCATCCTTGATAATTGACAATGACATAGCATTAATAGTTTCCTGTACAAACATTTTCAAGGTTTCATTGCAAGTTCATTCGACTTGAGTCAGATTCTAGGGTTTGCTTCTTTGTCGAGAAGAATTAGGTATGATATTATTTTATGGTACTACAGATTTGGTATTGCTCTTCCATTAATTGTAAAATTGCACAATTTCTTTTGTCCTTTGAAAAATTAACAAAAAATAATAATATTAATGAAGCATTGGTAGAGCTTAGAAACTTGATAACAATGTCATCATTCCCATAAGACCATTTTGAGCTTTGTTATGATAAATAACATTGTGCCTTTCAATATTCTTGTGAACAAGCTAAGTTTTGCAAATTTAAAGGGCTTGAAACATCAGGAAAAGTTGGCCTTTTGGATCAAAATATATAATGCTAGCATGATGCATGTATGGTGTTGACATATCCAGTGATTTGCAGTGTAGTTTTTCTTTATTACTTTCTAAACTAAATTGTTCTAGTTGGTACCACTATGTTTGGATGTTGCTTTCAAAACATATATATGTTATACGATACATGTCTCTGCCATTAATACATTTTCATATTAGAAAATTTCAAGCCTTCTTTGAACACAGAATCCCAAGCACATCTAAGAGGTTATTGCACTAATGCACAACCCCTTGTAGCTTTCCAGGGACCGACTTAATGCCTTTGTCTAATTCTATATATAGAGTTCAAGTGGAAGCTAAAATGGGCATCACTACTCTTACTACTATTGTAGTGAAACATCATACACAACTCTGCAATGGCAATCATGGCTGCTAGAGCTCTGCATTTGTGCTTTCTATTTCTTTTTTTTGCTACCATTTTGCTGAAATCTGCAGATGGGCATGGTAGGAAAAAGTCTTCCAAAGCCATGCAGGAAGCTTGTGCTATATTTTCATGATATTCTCTATAATGGTAAAAATGTGGACAATGCAACCTCTACCCTTGTTGCAGCCCCAAAAGGGGCCAATCTCACAACCAAGACTGGGAATGGCCATTTTGGTGATTTGGGTATGTTTGGTGATCCTATTACACTTGACAATAATCTACACTCTCCTTCAATTGGGAGAGCTCAAGGGTTTTATTTCTATGACATGGAGTATCTTCAATGCTTGGCTTGTCTTCACATTTGTGCTGAACTCCACAGATTATAAAGGCCAGTAGGTCTGAAGTCAAAAAATCTTTAAGGCATTTATGACTACAAGGTAATATGCATGATTGTATTATGTGTAACTTCTGAAATGTGCACAGTAAATAGACATTGGATTTGCATTTTGCACTAAAACATGAACATACCTTTGCTAAGTGGAACTTTTTTCATTTCTGGTCTTAGGTTTTTGTTGCTATTGTCATTATTCTCAGAGATGGGATTTACAACTTTGTAAAGATATTTTCCATCACGTTGCTAGCATTGTATCGCCAACATGAGAAAAGAAAGCAACCACCCTTGAGTGAGACATATTGCCTTCTTGTGAGGGACATTAATGCTAATCACCGAGTAACTTTCAATGCAAAATAAGTTAGTGAAACTCCATCGTCAAATGTTCTAAAGCGCAATAAGATATTTATCAAACACAATATACCAATTTGGGCTGCTGTTTCAGCATATATGGTGTTGGCTGCTATATCTGTTGTATCAGACAATAGAAAGCACTTAGAAGAGTTGCTAGGTCAGGACGTGGATGTATTCAGTAAAGTTACCTATGCTGCAAACAAATTATCTATGATAATCCATGGATGAATCTATTTTTTTATGTGGTCCATTTCAACTTATACTTGCTCACATTTTTGGGGTTTCTTTTTTTCTATTAAGTCAAAAACGATCTCTGGATTCTAAGATATCATTGTTTCTTTCAGACAAAAGAATAAAACTAACCACTGATAAAAGCAAACAAGACACATTCAATTTTGAACAAGCTGAATGGAACCCCAGACAACTACATAGCTTCACATCAAACCATACAACGCAAGTATGATGGCTACAGCATAGCTCTTGTTATTTTACTTTCCATATCATGCCATCGATATCTTCTACCAAATTTCTCCTACTCACCCTGAAATGACAACAATATCAAAAACTTAAAGAGAACAATAATTTATGCACAGCCTCTTAACAGTCACTTAAAAAGAACAAGGAATTAGCAAAGGAAGATAATAGGCCATATTAAACATACGATCTTTCATTTCTATGAAAATTACAGTGCCAAAATGACAAAGATTGTTATCTTTTAAGCTGCGTTCAGGAAGCTTAAACAAGCACTTCGATCACAGAGGTGGGGTTTCAAAACACCAGTAGGTTAAAGAGCGTACCATAAATCTAACCGCCGAAGCAGTACAGAGTCCCTCCCTATCGCTTGAGGGCATACACCACATCCATGGCCGTCACAGTCTTGCGGCGTGCGTGTTCTGTGTAGGTGACCCAATTCCTTATCACATTTTCCAAGAAGAAGATCTTCAGTACGCCCCTGGTTTCTTCATAAATCAAGCCGCTGATACGCTTAACGTCTCCCCTCCTGGCGAGACGCCTGATTGCGGGCTTAGTGATTCCCTGGATGTTATCGCGAAGAACCTTTCTGTGCCTCTTGGCTCCTCCTTTGCCCAAACTCGACCAGACATTTTTTCGCAGGAAAAATATCTTGCAAGCACAAATACTTGAGAATCTCCATAGGTAGATAGAACAGACAGTGCGGTGAAAAGTCTGGCAAAACGACTCCTTTATATATATATATAAATAAATATAATCTAATGTTTCCTTTTTCTATTCTCAATTATATTATATTACTATTTGAAGGACAATGTTGAATAGCTAACCATCATCAAAAAATATCATGGCAGGGAGGATTGACTGTCAAATTTAGGCTTTGCTGTAGAGATTTACCACCTCATTTTTTATAGAAATAAAGAAATTAGTCATCATGAACCTTAATTCCTATTTTTTTCTACATCTTTATATATTTCAACCATTACAAAATGACATATAGAATGGTGAAAATGACATTGTCACATATACTTATACACGTTTCTTAAATATATTTATCTGAAAAAATGTCAAAGCATTTATTTTAGATTTTTCACATATTATATTGATTAATGATCATAATACCTTCTCGGTTAATTCCTTATTTGCTAGTGGTAGATGGTCTCAATCTAGTTATAATATTGCGTTGGTCTCAAAAAAATCTTTCCAGGTATAAAAATGGGCTCCAAACTCCATCGTATCCCAAAAATATCATGTTTTTTCAATCGCATTTTCCAAGCAAGAAGGAAAAATTCTATATGACAATCAAATGTATGTCAAATTTAAGTTTGAAACTGCTCGATATGGCAATCAAATAGGCATCTAATTTAAGGTTGGTCATTTTTATTGACATCTCACGCTATTGCCCTCAACCACAACCCTTGGTTGCCATTGTAGATAATGCTTTTTGGTGTAACTATTACATATATCTTAAATATATTTATTTGAAAAAGTCCAAGAGATATAAATTTTGAGTCATCTGTCTTGAATTTATCACGTGCCAATTATTTTATAGTAAAGTGAATCTAGGTCTAAACAACACTATACTAAACCATACAATAAGTTAGAAATCAAATTTGATCTAAATATGATTAAAATTGTAAAAAAATATATGAAATGTGCCAAAATGAGGGAATGGCAATACTTAGAGTGATTAAGAATTGACAAAGGGAATTCACAAATAAATATTTTATCTATGACTTACCTAAACTCTAGCATTTATTAAAAATGTTGAGAAGCCGACTCTAAAATAGTTTAAAAGAGAATCTAGAAAGATGACAACAATAGAATGATTCAATTAGAATCAAACTATTTTGATAGCGATATACTAGTATCAAACTGCTTTGATAGTAGTTGTTTATCCTTATACTAGCAGTTTGCTCCTAACAATGGTAGGACATGTCAAATAAGTATTACACTATGTGATCTTTCGTGAATGCCTACTCAAAATATACCTCTCCCATATTAGTGAACTAAAGCTTGAAAATATCAAATTTATTTCTCCTTTACTTAAGCCCTAGTTCATTTGAAGAGACCTTACAACGACATAAAAAAATAGTTTTGTTTTGAGGAGTCTATCCCAGTCAAACCCTTGTTTTATGACAATCTAATAATCAATACTCGTGTAAGTCAATAAGCAATTCATTGTATATGAATTTACTAATGCTTATCCCTATGTATGAGATGCAAGCAAATATTCACTCTATATATTCTTTTACTAGTCCTTATTTTGGTACATATATGAAATAATAACACTTTAATAGATAGAGTTTAATAGATCCTAATATATGATCCTTGTAATTACGTGAACATATGATGTGATTTCTTGGTCCTTAAATACATTGGGTTGCCTTTGTATATATAGACTTATCAAATGTAAGTTGGTATAAATTAAAATATAAATGGTGACAAAATAGGGCCCAAGCAACGGTAACATCAACCCAAGGACCAAAGGGGGCTAAAAATCACAACTAGTATAAAAAACATGTTAATACAAGTCAGACTAGTGTCAAAGTTGTTTTTATATTGGAAAACAACAAAATCAAAAGTAAATAAGGAGGAACATGGATCTCAAGACTCATAGAATACAAAGGAAAGATAAAATTAGAATAATATAAACATATAACAACCATACAAAAAGAAATATACAATCACAAAGCACAATGAGAGATGTCGCAAGTATCACAAACATAAAAAAAAATGTTCCAATAAGAGCCTAATATGAACCAAAGATCCACATGCATAAAAACCTTTGATTTTTGACAAATTTTCAATTATTTTCAAAAATATTAAATATGTCCAGAATGATTGGATAAACATTTTAAGAAAAATAAAACTTTTTCAAGATTGGTTTGCCTTTCCTGACAATGGTCTGACCCACCTGATAGTGGTCATAGCCATTCCAATAGTGGCCATGATATAGGCAAAATTGCTATGATAATAGTTATAATAGTGGAAATTGTACCACTATAATGGTCAAATATGATTTTTTTATGATTTTGTAATTGTACTTCTTGTGACCCTACTCCTCCCTATGATTACACATCACCTCATATGTAGACTACAGACCTTGGTCATACTACTTTGAGACATTTATCACCTGATTGGACCTCTCTCGCATCATATTATTACCCTCCATACAACCTTAGTCCATCTTGTCCCTTTCACACACAAGATAGGCCCTCTAGAGACCCCTAGGGCCTTTCAGGAGCCTCTTGACCAGCCTAAGCCCTTGTTTGACCCAGGATGTGGCTTGTGTGAAAGAAACCCACATTCTAGACCACACATTTCCTTCATAAAAGCTATGGCCTAGGTAGAATGCATGAAAAAGAGCTAAGATGAACCCAAATGGTAAAAAATGGCTAGTTTTAGGTCTTTTGGTGGATTGGAGTTGGGATATATGCCTTATTCTCATTCATTTGAGCCACTCTCTTCTCCCTCCACACTCTCTCTTGATTCTTATTCCCTCTCTTGATTCTCATGCCTTCTTGAATCTCTCTTGATTCATTTTTGGCACTCTTGAGCTTGATTGGTGACAGAGGATCACATATGCTACCACATGTTTGCTTTGAGACTCCATTGCTACTCTTAGTTGTTCTTGTTTCCTTATGGCTTGCTTCCAGCTTCTACATTTGGCATTGCACATGTTTTGTGCACTTGGTTGGATATCTTACACGATTGCAAGTTCTCACTTCACCTCCTCCTTTGCTCTTGGCTTTTGGTTTGGACTACAACTTGCACATAGCTTGGTCTTCCTCCTACATTGCTTCCTAGCTTGGATTCCTAGTTGGTAGAACATCTGCACATCTTATTTTAGCTTGATCCAATGGCACTTTTTTATTCAAAGTGAAACTCCATTATTTTGTGTAGTGTATATGTTAGGGTTTGATTTGTTTTGATGATTTAGTTGTTTTGTGCATTGTTTAGAATATTTTCTAAAGTTTATACATTCATATGTGGTTACAAGATATGTTCATTGCTTGAAATATTTACCATTACATGTTATGATTGCATTGGAAACATTTCTATTACATAGTAGGACTCCACATTCTTAAATGAACTAGACAACTTGATTAAAAATCTCCCTCTCTTACTCAACTAGAACATTGCATTGTTAGAAAATAATATTGTAAAATTTGAAAGATAGCCTAAACCTAGACTAGGCATGCTCTTGAACATCTTCTTGAAAATGTCTTTATTACTTAAAATGTCTTTCACTTGGTCCGAAAGTGCCTTAGCATCTAGATTTACATTTCATTTGTTAGCTCTCTTTATTCGGTATTGTTGTTTTCATAATTTATATGCAATCAATAGTATAGTATTATCTACTTGTGTTACTGTGGTTGGATCCAATAAAGATACTTTCATCCTTTTTATGTCTGATCATGCTAACCCCAACTTGGTTCATAAGTTTATCTATATCCTGGTGCAATCTAGCAAATCAGATAGCCACTATAGACCTCGTATAGCCCATACAAGCCCTGAGCCTTCTAGCGTCTTCGTAGTTTATTTTAACACCCTGCCAAACACAGGTGGTTCCATTCAAATTCTTGGAGCTACATTCTGGCACACCTGATGGGACCCCACATATGGTTTCACATTAGTTCTATCCCATTTAGAACTCTCTTATCCAACTCCCCTTTGTTAGTTGTTAGGCTTTTCTTTTAGTTGTGTTTTGGCTCTCACCTTGGTTATTTCTTCTTGCTTTGGTTTTATTTCATTCTCCCCATTTGTTCTCTATATATTTGCATTTTTTATTGTCTTTTGTGTTGCACATGCTTCATTTCATCCATGGTCGATCTCCCTCCTTTGGGATGCCAATATTAGCAGATTAGGGTCTTGACCCTAAGCTGACTAATTAGCAAGCTACATTTATAATGGAATGTCATATACACTGTATGATCCAGGAGCTTCCTTTGACCTAGCATAGTAGTCTACACCCTCTCACATTTAAAAGGGATCAAGAATGGTAGGACTATAACCAATGGACTCGATCTCATTTTCACCAGTCCAAGATTCATTCATCTAAGGATGTTTCATCTCAGCCTCATGCCATGTCTCATTCACCCATTCGAGGTGATGAGGATCCCCTTGTGTGACTAGGACAAAATGAGCTATGTGTGATTATTGATGATTACCATAGACGTATTTAGGTGAATAAAGTGCATCTTTCTCTCTTTAAGAGTTGATGGCATGCTTCCTATGGAAATAGATCCCACACCCACTCATTTTTGAGTGCCCCAACTAATTATTGCATGAGTTGCTCACCTCTTTCTTGGCCAAAAACTCTAGAGAAAGAACATCCACATATCCATGTTGTGGGTCATAGGTATTCTAACTCAGTGAGGTATCACCATCATGAGGGTTCCTCCCATCCTCCTTGTCCTTATTTTAGAGTTTATGATGAGCATGATGATTTGAATCATCATCTACGGATTAGAGATTCATGAGAGGCTTATTCGAAGTATCAATGCCCATCGATTGACCCTCATCTAATGGCACATGATCAACAACATGGAGATTTTGGTCATCAATACCATTTTTATGAGCATGCCACATCTTCCCATCATCCTTATGGGGACCATCACACTTCTTATGGCCATTCTCAACCCCATGGTAGTGATGATTTCCATTATGAGCATCCTCCCTATCAAGAGCCACCTTGACATCATCCTCCCCATGATCATGGTCATAGTGATGCCTATGGGCATAGGTGTTTTAAGGTATCACCATTGGTCCTCATGCAGTGGAATGCTTGGGATTCATAACATGGCTTAACCGCTTCTCATGGATCTATTAACTCTAGCAATTGTATCAGGGATTAACAGGTCAACCTTTTGGTACAATGATAATCATTGGGCCAACAATTAGTATCAAAGCAAAAGGTACTGAGTTCACATCCCTCGCTTGCATTGGGGGGATTGTTACAAGGTGTCACCTTTGGTCCTCATGCAGTGCAATGCTCAACATTCATGACATGGATTAACCACCTCCCATTGATCTGTTAACTCTGACACTTCTATCAAGAATTAATAGGTCGACCTTTTGGTGTAACGATAATCATTGGGCCAAAAATAGGAAAAATCATCACCATCATGAGCCCCCTCATAGAGTTTATCATCAGCTTGCTATCAACTGTGCTTATGAGGATCTTCATCAGAACCCTCTAGCCCCTTGGGTGCATGTTATCCCTCTTCCTACTCTTATCCCTGAACTGCCTAAGTTCAATGGGAAGTGGGACTCCGGTCCCACAGACCATATTATGACATTTATGATGACATGTAAGGATTGGGAATAGGATGAAGGCATGATGTTAAATCTCTTTTCTCATTCTCTATGAGCTAAAGCTCTTATATGGTTTTAGAATCTACCTCCAGATTCTCTCTCTAGTTTCTAACTCCTAAATGAATTCATCCAAAATTTTGATATATTTAGACCCTTTAACCTTGGCATCCAATCACTCATCTCCATGGCACAAGCTAAGGGTGATTTAAACTTTGATTTTATGTGGAAATGGCATTTATTTATTCATATGTGCAGGACTAGGTTTTCAAATGACCAATTTTATGATATGTTCACGTGAGCATTGAGGCAGGAGGTTCACCTTGAGCTCCTCACACATGAACCTAACTCTCATGATGAATCTATTAATGAGTGTTTAAAGATCAATTTTTTTGAGATGCATGTGGGTATACAGCCTATACCTTCCTAAAAGTCATCCTATTTGCACGATCATAACCAAAATGTAACCTGTGATGGTGTCACCAATTCTCCTCTTGAAAAGAAGGACAAGAAGGATAGCTGTGAGGTGAGTGCCTTGAGATAGAAGCCAACTAAAAATAAGGATTTTGAATCAAGCACATCAAAATAATGGATGATGTTTCCTTACAACCCCACCAAGTTTTGCAACTTCCATCAGATGAAGGGGTATGATGATGCCAATTATGTTGCCCAAAAGTCTGGTGCACAAACCTTACCTCCATCTCAGAGTTCTCCTCTTGCAGAACCCAATCATAAGTTAAATGTGTTCAAGGAGCCTCTACTTGACCATGACAAGGAGAAGAAGAAGAAGAAAAATATGAAATCAAAGGCTAAGGCCCCATGTTCTCCTTCTTACTCTTCCACCTCTTTTGACTCTTTTTCCCAGGCTAACTCGAGAGGGAAATATCAGCACAAAAGTAACAAGGTCATTGTTGCTATCGACATAGCCTCTACTAGGTATAAATGTTTTGTCAACACATGCTTCGATCAGGCTACTGACCCTATTGGAGAGACTAATGGTGTTTGGCCTCCTGACCAGCCCATAGGGGTAGGGAACCCTAAATTCAAATTTGACTTTACGCGTAACATCCCTCCGCAAGATAGACAACATCCTTACTTTATCATAGAGGAGTTACAGGGCCTCTCGACTGGGATCTCCATCTGGGACCTGCTTCGACTTTGCCTTCAATAAAGAGGCCTCATATTTGATGAACTTGGTCTCTTTCATGAGGGTTTGTTACATGATGATGTTATTAGTGTAGGTTTTTATTTTTCCCTATTATTTAATTAGGGAAATTATATTTGTGCATACTTGGAGTTTTCCTACATTAGTGGGATACGCTAGATTATGTGGATATGTGTATCATAGATGTGTCATAAGGTGTCATAAGAATGTCATAAGTAACTCCTTTGACCGGTTATTCCAGGTATGGGAGTTACTTCTCTATTCTTAGCACCTTGTCACCACTTTTCATGGAGGAGTTACAGTCTATTCTTGGGATGCCTTGACCACCTTTTGTGGAGGAGTTACTTACGTGCTTTCCTATATGTATTCTTCACTTTGGCCATCTCATGTTAATCAGATACTGGGTTTTCTCTTATTTGTCTTGTGCAATTTATCTTCTTGTGTAATTTCAAATTGCTTTAGCATCTATGTGATGTGCACTAGCTTCATCTCATGTGATCACATCTTCATTGCATTCGCATTATCTGGACTCTGGAAACAACTCCGATATGGTATCAGAACCATCCCGGTAATCGTGTGTCTGGTTATGCTATTAGTTTATTCTGAAATTCTTACTTTACTTTCTTGGTAATTTTTTTAACTCGGTTGTATTTGAGAGTTTTGGTAGAGTTTCTTGAAAACTCATACAAATCCATACAGAAATCTGTTAAAAAAAATTACTTCTGTTGAGTTTCATTCATATCTCCCCTTAGATATCTGAGTTAAAATTTGCCAAGACATCTTGTATAGATCTCTTGTGGCTTCAGCAAAGGCAGTGGAATTCCTTTTTATTGGTCATTCTGCAGGAAAAGAGAGATCTCTGCACATCTAATTTCTATTCTTGGACGCCACTTTCAACTTGGGGAAGCTCTCCAAGAAGTGCATCTGCATGTGGAAGTCCATGTGGGGCATCTGGTAGGGTGAGATATGCATGGAGTAGGACTCCAGAAGGGCGAAATGGAGCTGTACGGTGTCCAACAAACAAGAGGTGCGTAGTGAGGTTGTGTTTTCAACTACCTGCTGTGCGTTGAGATTAAATCTTTGTCTCTTCCCTGCTGTGGTTGAAACTTGTCTCTTCTCTTCTGTCATTGCCACTTGCTGCTGTGCATTGAAGTCTGCAAATTCAATACCTTTTTTTTCCCAACAAAATCATAACTATTTTTTTTGAAAATGGCGCCCCTTCCTTGTTTGGCGTCCCATGTGGGTCATTAAATACTGGGCCATCCACTTCATTCTATCTTTTACTTTAATTTTTTAGTTAAAATTGACTTGTCAAAAAAAAATCAGTCAATTTGACTGAATATTAAGTATTTTAGACAATTTAAAATTTTGGGGGTTTAAATTTAAACTTGTATCTTCGCCTATTGAAGACGAAGGGTGAGGCCTGGGTTGGCAGGAGGCCAATTCCCCCTCAAAAATACTTCCTTTGGATTCCTCGCTTTGTGCCGAGTTAAACAAGTGGTTAGAAGGCCACTTTCTATCTCAAAATAGACATTTTTTTAATGTGTTAGTGCTATTTTTTTGCAAAAACACTAGTTTACGGGAAATTAAACCTTTAATATTTTGCAAACGGTAGCTCGGATTTGGGTGCCATTTTTTGCAAAAGTATTTGTAATTCAATTCTCCATAGTGTAGGCTTGTTATTTGTTAAAAACACACTAGTTTATAAAATGCCAAAAATTTGGGTCTCTCGAGACGCATTTTCGGCTGAGTCCGATGTCTTGTTTGTTTACAGTCTTGCACTAATTGCTCTAAAGATGCATTCTCAGCTGAGCCTGACGTATTTTGAGCATGCACTTGCATATTTGGGGGGGGCTCAACATTTCAGGGGGGTGTGATTGCTTTTCAGCACTTGCAATCTTTGCTTTCATTCTCCTTTCTGCATAATTTCACAACTTGCAATCAACACAACTTCACCTAAATTTAGCTTAAAATTGACACTTTTCAACTTAAACCCCTAACACCCTTCAACTATCATGAATGGAAGGTTAAAATGTCAATCATTCTTAGAAGCAAAGGGTTGTATAGGATTACCATGGGTACTGAAGTAGAACCTAGCACTGATGCTAAAAAGGTCAAGTGGTACAATCGTAGTGATGAAGCCTATGAATTACTAAGCTTGTCTGTGTCTCCATAACTTCTCTTCCATTTAGAAACCTCCAAGACTCCCAAAGACATATGAGACACCCTAGAAACTTTATTTGGGAAGCTTGATGAAATGAAAGGTCATGAACTCGAAAACGAACTCATAAGTCTAAGTCCTAGCAACTTTGACACCCTATAGGAATTATTCACTAAGTTTAAGGCCCTTAGATTGCAATTGAAAGAATGTGGGATAGAGAAGAAAGATTATCAACTTATCCTTTCTATTCTCGCAAAGTTAGGTCCAAGCTATTCAGTCTTTGTCTCCACTTTCCATGCCACAAAAAGTGCCCTTGGTACTACATGGAAAATGCCTTCTTTGGATTCATTAATTTCTGGATTGACTAGGGAGCAAGATAAGGTAATTCAAATGGGCATAATGAAGTCTACTCAACCCCAAGATTTAATAGCTGGAAATGGTAAGGACAAGACTTTAATAAAGGAGAAGAAGAAAAAGAACAAGGATCAAGAGAAGAAGAAAGAAAACAACAATCCTGCCAAAAACAACACTGAGTCTTCCTCCTCCAATGCTAAACCTAATAAGGAGAAGGTTAAGTGTGCCTATTGTAAAAAGACAGGGCATGATGAACATAAATGCATGAAGAAACAAATAGATCACCTAACTCATCTTCTAGAGAAGCACAACATAGGTGTTCCTGAGTCCATCAAGCATAATTCATCTACCCAAGATTCTACCAAGGCAAATGGCAAGGGTAAGGAGAAAGAAAAGGGCAAGGCCCTTGTAGCAACTGTAGCTTCTACAACATCATGGGTCATTGATTCAGGTGTTTCTCACCACATGGGCTTTTCACTAGTTGAGTTTTCATCTTTAGAGCCTTGTAGCATGACTTCAATTAGTTTGGGTGATGACACATCAGTTTCTTTTGCAGGGAGAGGGTTAGTTGAAGTAGAAGGAGGAACATTCAATAATGTTCTAAGTGTTCCTTCTCTTTTAACCAATCTCCTATCAGTGTACCAAATCACTCACATTGGTTGGGGCATGAGAGTTGAGTTTTCACCAGATTCAGTGGCTATCAGGGAGTTGCATAGTGATACTACAGTGGCAGGGGGTAGGGCAGATCACCAAGCAAGGTTATACACCTTCTCACATTTTGCACCAGATTCTTCTCCAACAACATTGCTGACTCATTCAGATGGAGTTAGCAAATTATGGCATGAGCGGTTTGGCCACCTTAACTACCGCTACCTTGAGCAACTTTGCAAACATGGCATGGTCATTGGCTTGCCTCGTGTCCAATTCTCAAAAGGACTTTGCGAGGGGTGCTCCCTTGGAAAGCATCTCAAAGAAAAATTTGACAAAGGCAAAGCTTGGAGGGATTCACAACCTTTGGAGTTAGTCCATAGTGATTTATCAGGACCCTTTCCCAAACCATCTTTCACAAGGGCCAAGTACATCCTCACTTTCATTGATGATTTATCTAGGTACACTTGGATATATTTTCTCAAACAAAACTCTGAAGTGTTTGAAAATTTTCTAGACTTCAATGCTCTTGTTGAGAAACAGAGTGAGAAATCCATCAAGGTTCTTCGAACTGATAATGGAGGGGAGTATGTCAGCAACAAGTTTGAGCAGTTTTGCACCACAGAGGGGATTGATTTACAACACATAGTCACTTACAGTCCTTCATAGAATGGGGTTGTTGAATGCAAAAATAGGTTCTTAAAAGATATGGGTATCTGTATGATTCACTCCAAATCCTTAGCACCACAGTACTGGGCCGAAGCCATCAATTGTGCTTGCTACATTCAAAATAGGGTTCCTCACAAAGCTTTAAAAGGGATAACACCCTTTGAAGCTTGGCATAAAAGGAAACTTGATGTTGAGCATTTTAGGGTTTTTAGATCCCCATCCATGGCCCACATACCGAAGAAGAAATGCAAAGCTATGGAATGTCAGTCCAAGCCTTACATCTTTGTAGGATATCCAGATGGTATTAAGGGGTATCACCTTCTAGATTTGACCACTCATGAGTTGTTCATTGAGAGAAGTGTCCACTTTCAGGAGAGTCCTAGAGACTCAACACTTGGCACTTCTTCTCCCTCATCAGATCTACTTCTTCATGATGATTCCTCATCAGATTCAAATCAGCCACAGTAGGTTCCTGAGCCAGAGACATCTTCTTATTTGAGTTCATACAGCGAGGACAGTGATGCAGGGTCATCCACCTCTAGTCAGTTAGAGGATGAGGAGTTGTACCTGACTTGCCCACTCTTGGGCCACTTTGGGCCAAACAGACACTTGAGAGTGCTGGCACTTGGGCAGGAGAACTCGTAGATGACAGACGTACTAGGGGGATTTTTAGAGAGATCCACATGCCTTCTCTGCTTCAGTTTCAGATCCATAGACTTTTTGAGAGGCATTGGGGGTACTTGAGTGGGATAGTGCTATGGAGGAAGAATATTCTTCTTTAATAAAAAATCACACTTGGGATTTGACTTCACTTCCTAAGGGAAGAAAGATGGCTCGATGTAGGTGGATATATCAGACCAAGTTTGCAGCAGATGGGTCGGTTGATAAGTACAAGGCACGACTGGTCGCCAAGGGTTTCTCATAGGTGGTAGGCATTGACTACTTAGAGACATTTGCACCCATTAAAAAGATGACTTCTATCTGACTCACCTTGGTTATTGCCGCAACACATGGTTGGGATGTGCACCAGATGGATGTGAAGAGTGCCTTTCTTCATAGAGACCTAGAAGAGGAGATCTACATGGAGCAGCCGCCAAGATTTGTTCAAGATTCTTCCTTAGTATACAGACTTAAGAAATCTATCTATAGCCTCAAACATGCCCCTTGGGCATGGTACGCCAAGATGGATTCCTTCCTTCTCATATCGGGTTTCACTAGGTGCCATTCTAACCCCAATGTCTACTTCTTGCGGCAGGATGATTCACTCCTAATTTTGGATATGTTGATGACCTTTTGATCACCAAGAGTTCTTCATTGTCTATTGCAATGGAGAAGGCATCTCTCTAGGATAAATTTGACATGACAGACTTGGGTTTGTTGCACTACTTCCTTGGCATCAAGATCTCATAGTCAGATTAAGGGATTTCTCTTGGACAACCTAAGTATGCTCTTGATTTATTGTCTCAGTTTTACATGGCTGATTGCAAGCCATCTCCGACTCCCTTTCTATTAGGAGTCAAGCTTGAGGCTGATTGTTCTTCACCATTGGTTGATGCCACTCAGTATCGACAACTTGTTGGTAGTCTCATCTACTTGACTCACACCAGGCCTGACATATCATATATAGTGGGACTTGTCTCCAAATTCATGCAAGAACCTCATGAGCTGCATTGGAAAGTAGCTAAAAGGATCTTGCATTACATATAGGGTTCACAGAGATACGAGATTCATTACAAATTTGGCATAGAGGTTGACTTGGTTGGATATACAGATTCAGATGGGGCTGGTGATTCACAGACTCACAAGTCTACTTCTGGCTACAGTTTCTCTCTAGGTTTTGGTCCTATCAATTGGTCTAGCAAGAAGCAAAATGCTATTGCTATATCATCCATAGAGGCAGAGTATAGGGGAGTTGTTAATGCAGCTACTAAGGCTATTTGGCTTTAGGGGATTCTTTCTGAGTTTGGCATTCCTATCAGACAACCCACCATCATTTATTGTGACAACCATAGTACCATTCAGATTTGTAGGAATCTGGTTCAGCACCAGCGGACCAAGCACATAGAGATTCAGATGCATTTCATTCAGGAGCTTATTCATAGTCAGGTCATTGACTTGATATTTTTCTAGTCTTTGGAGTAGGTTGCAAACATCTTCACCAAACCTTTCACCGAGAGCAAGTTCATTCATCTACAAGCTCTTCTTAGGGTGCGGTCTACATCTACAGCAGCATCATCTTTAGGGGGGCCTTCTAGCCTCTTGATTTCTTTTATGTCTCTCTTTTTGGGGGGAGTTTTTTCCTATGTGTTTTCTCCTTTTCTCTATCTTATGAGAGATTGCATTTGTACATGGGTACCTCATCAGGCCTAGTTTCTGGAACCCATTTTATATTTCCACACTGCCCACCTAAGCTGCGCTTATGGGGGGGGTATTAGTGTAGGTTTTTATTTTTCCCTATTATTTAATTAGGGAAATTATATTTGTGCATACTTGGAGTTTTTATACATTAGTGGGATAGGCTAGCTTATGTGGAGATGTGTGTCATAGATGTGTCATAAGGTGTCATAAGTAACTCCCTTGACTGGCTATTCTGGGTATGGGAGTTACTTCTCTATTCTTAGCACCTTGTCACCACCTTTCATGGAGGAGTTATAGTCTATTCTTGGGGTGCCTTGACCACCTTTTGTTGAGGAGTTACTTACGTGCTCTCCTATATGTATTCTTCACTTTGGCCATCTCATGTTAATCAGATATTGGGTTTTCTCCTATTTGTCTTGTGCAATTTATCTTCTTGTATAATTTCAAATTGCTTTAGCATCTATGTGATGTGCACTAGCTTCATCTTGTATGATCACGTCTCCATTGCATTCACATTATCTAGATTCTGGCAACAACTCTGATAGATGTTGAAGTGTTGTTTAACTTTGATGCATATGAGTACGCTTATCCTCCCATATTATCTTTTGACCTAACCTCTTTGCCAGATGCTTCAGTTCTTACAAAGAGAGCTTGATTCCCTCTCTATTAAGACTTGCATCAATAAATACCACATTAAGAGATGCATGATTGATGAAGGAGCTACATTGAATATCATGCCCCTACGTGTGTTCAATGAGCTCAAAATCAATCGAAAGAAGCTCTTTGATTCCCACCATAATTATGTTGGTTTCAATAATGACATACTTACATCAATAGGTAACATGAAGCTCTAAGTCAAGTTTGGCCCCAAGATAGCCAAAATCAAGTCTTGTGTGTTAGACCTTGATCTTTCATACAACATGATTCTTGGTCATCTTTAGACTGTCGTCATGCAAGTTGTCACATCGGCCACATTTCACATGGTACAGTTTATGCATGAAGTTGAGGTTTATACCATAAAGGCTAACCTAGATCCCTGGGTGTTGCTCTACATAAAGACAAATCCCTTAGGTGAGGCTTTGGTTGTCTCCTTATGGGGGTCTATAGATTCTTATAAACCCCCTATTTCTAAGTCTCATTTCTTTAAGGATGAATGTTTTGATATAATTGAGTATCGAGTAGTGTTCACTCCTTTAGAATCTGATGTGCATCAGTCAACTCCCTCTTTTGATCCATGATGCCAGGCCAACTCATCTCTTTTTGGAGACCTATTTGAGGATGTCTCCACAAATGTTGAGCTTCCCCTTAGATCGTGATTTTCCCATTAGAGTATTAGATCTCTCAATGTATCTCCCGCTAAGGCTGCTAGAGTAGTTGAATCTGATCTTGTGTGTTATTCCATCCATGGTATAGTAAACAACTTGATATATGAGAGGAAAGATTATAGTAAGCTCATGCTTTCATATCTTGTGCATTGTTATCATCTTATTTCTTTGGGTTCAAAGGTCTTGTTCACCAACAATGACCCCACCTTTGGCATTCATGTGTTTTAGGTCATGACTGGTGAACCTAAGGATTTGGATGTTCCATTTCCTTCTTCCCACCTTTTCCCTATTATTTGGCCTCTTTCAATGCCAAGAAATAGCCTACCTTGAGGGTAGGCCTTTAGTTAGGGTGAAGTGGCAGCCTGCCCTCGGGGGTAGGCTTGGGTCTGGGCCTATGGTGCTTTGGTGAGCATCAAAGATTAATAAAACACCCTTCCCAAGGCCTCGTTCAATGGATTTCACCTCTTATGGCATCCATCATTAGACCCTAGTAGGTCTCCTTTGTTGTTTGGTTTGTGAACTCTTCATTGGATACACCTCAGGATAGAAGTAGAGTCTTTTGCTTCTTTTAGTTGGTTGGGTTACTACTTGCTAGTAGTTATCCCTATATCGACTCCCTCTCTCCTTATCTACAGTGCCTATAAGTGGTGTGGGTTAGTGGTTATGAATTTTTAATAATTTATAGGGCCTTCCTTGGATAGTATTCATCTCACATGAACCTCTTACCATGCCTCCTTGCCTCTCATTGTGGTTGGCATTGAGACACTCTCATGATTGACCCCGTACAATGGTGGTGGCTCTATCAACTGAGGTGCATTTCTTGCCTCTAGCAACCTGACTCCTCCTTACATCTATACAATAAAAAAATGTGATCCTAGATCAGTTGTGTGCATGTGGGAGTGAGAAAAACATGTTTAGATAATCTTGATGACTATTTTTCTTGTCTCCCCCCTCTCGCTCTATTTTGGGCAAGTTCTGAGCCCTATTTGGGCTCCCCAAGCCTATTTTTTGGCCTCTTCTAGTATATGCCATGGTTTTTGGGATAATACATGTCTTATTATGGTCCAGGCTATGGATTTTTCCCATGCAGGCCATGGCCTAGGCCATAAGCTTATTTTTTGCCCTTTTTGGGCCTTTGTTTTACCCTGTTTTGGCTCTTGGAACCCCAAAACCTTCATCTTAGAGGTTTTGGTCCATTCTAGATGTAATGGTAGGGTCTATTTAATGCCTCATTGGGTGTGTTTTGGGACCATTATGGTCTCTTTGATGCCCAGGCCCTCTGGCTTATCAGGGTTGTGTACTCCTTATCAGATGTACCTTGTGGGCCCTTTTTGGGTGTTTTACCCATTTTTGCATTTTAGACCATGAAACCTCTATATTAAGGGTTTTGGTACATTATAATCATGTTGATGGCATTAATTTTTAATTTTAGGTTTCCTTGGGCCCGTTCTAGCCCCATTTTGGTCCTTGGGACCCCTTCTGGGTCTCTATTGACCTCTCGGGCCCATGCCCCATTTCATGGGTACTCAAGGATAAAAGTTACTGGATGTACTTATTTTGGTTAATCATTTCTCTAATTTTCCATTATTGATCCATTCTAACTCCCTCTCTCTCTCTTGTTCATCATGGTTGTAGATAGGGTTGTTAGATGGCTGCAGTGGTTTGAAACTTACTCTAGTCTTACCGACTGGTCTTCATCTTCTTCAAACTTCCCCCCACTTTCCCTTGTTACCTCTTGTTGTAACCGATGTTGGTTAAATGTGGTGATTGTGGATTGGTTTCATTTTTTATTTCCCTCATGCAACTCTCTTATACCACCTTTCTTTGAGATTATCTTTTGGTAATTATTAGTTTTGCATCCTCAACCCCCATCATGGTGTACCTCTCAGTGGTGATTCACACAAATGGTGGAAATCAGGGAAACCTAGGACTAATAGTCATATCTTGGGTTATCAATGATTCATAGGGCCATGAGCTTGTTGTATTTGGTTTCTTCCTTACTAGTGAGATGAATAATGTCGTTGAGTATCACACAATCATTATCACTTTGACTGATGCCCGTGAGTTAGACACATGTTATGTGAAGTTATTCTTTGAATCACTCTTAGCCATATCTAAACTCACTAGTGTTTGGGTCATCCTTAGCTCTTAGTTACTCCCCCTCTTTGAGGTGGCACATGATTTTCTCTCTTTCTTCAAGGATGTCTAGTTCACCCATATCCCTTGTAGGGAGAACACTAGGGCTAATGCCCTAGTGAATGTCATTATAGATAATATGATTTAATTTAATATCACTTATGTCTCTTCTTTATAGAAGATAGATCTAGAGCTAGAGTTAGATTTTGGATTACACAACATTTGCACTCTCACCTGTGGATTATGTCATCAACTTCTTCTACCACCATCCTTATCTGGTAAGTACAGGTAATGTTTCCTTTTATCTTTTTAGTTCTTGATTTCCTTAGCTTTGGTGTGGCTTCCAAGTACTGTACAACACTCCTTCATTTGAACATCGACTACTTGTACCTTAGGGGCATATGTAATTATACTTCTCATGACCTACCCCTCCCTATGATTACACATCAACTCACCTGTAGACTACCAACCCTGGTCATCCCACTTTGAGACATCTACCACCTACTTGGACCTATCCTACGTCATATTATTACCCTCCATACATCCTTAGTCCATTTTGGCCCTTTCACACATAAGATAGGCCCTCTAGAGACCCTAAAAAGACTTTCAAGAGCCTGTTGACTAGCCTAAGCCCTTGTTTGACCTAGGCTATAGCTTGTATGAAGGAAATCCATGGCCTAGGCCACATGTTTCCTTCACAAAATTTTTTACCTAGGCAGAATGTGTGCAATAGTGCCAATATGAACTCAAATGGTAAAAAATGACTAGTTTTAGGTATTTTGGTGGATTGGGTTGGAATATATGCCTCATTATCATTCATTTGAGTCACTCTCTTCTCTTTCCATGATTTCTCTTGATTCTTCTTCCCTCTCTTGACTCTCATGCCTTATTGAATCTCTCTTGATTCATTCTTGGCACTCTTGAGCTTGATTAGTGATAGATGATCCCATATGCTGCCACACATTTGCTTGGAGACTCCATTGCTACTCTCAGTTATTATTACTTCCTTGTGGCTTGATTCTAGCTTCTACATTTGGCATTGCACCTAATTTTTTATCTTGTTTGGAGCTCTTACACTATTGCAAGTTCTCACTTCACCTCCTCCTTTGCTCTTGGCTTTTGGTTTGGACTTCAACTTGCACATAGCTTGTTCTTCCTCCTACATTGCTTCTTAGCTTGGATTCCTGGTTGGTAGAACATTTTCATATCTTATTTGAGCTTGATTTAAGGGCAATTTTCTATGCAAAGTGAAATTCCATTATTTTGTGTAGTGTGTATGCTATGGTTTGATTTGTTTTGATGATTTAGTTGTTTTGTGCATTGTTTAGAATAGTTTCTAAAGTTTATACATTCATATGTGGTTACAAGATATCTTCATTCCTTGAAATATTTACAATTACATATTATGCTTTCATTATAAACATTTTGATTACATATTATGACTCTATATGCTTAAAATGAACTAGATAACTTTCTTAAACAATCTCCCTCTCTTTCTAAATTAGAACATTGCATTGCTATAAAATAATAGTGTTGAATTTGAAAGATATATCAAACCAAACTAGGCATGATCTTGAACCTCTTCTTGAAAATGTCTTTATTGTTTAAAACATCTTTCACTTATCTTGAAAGTGCCTTAGCATCTATATTTACATTTCATTTGTTATCTCTCTTTATTCAATATTGTTATTTCTATAATTTATATGAAATCAATAGTCTAGTCTTAGCTACTTGTGTTATTGTGGTTGGACCCACTAGAGATACTTGCATCCTCTATGCACTTGATCGTGCTAGCCCCAACTTGGTTCATAAGTTTGTCTATAGCCTAGTGCAAGTTGGTAAAATAGATAGCCACTATAGACCTCATGTGGCCCATAGAAGCTTTGAGCCTTCTAGCTTTGTAATGGGTTGCTTTAGCACCTTGCCAAATATTGGTGGTTCTATTTAGATTCTTGGAGCTATAGATTCTAATTCATATTTGTTGTTTATTTTATTTGTATTATTATTATATCATAGACTAATTCATATTGATGAGTAGTCTATGATGCAAAATGATATCCACATCTAAGAGTGATGACATGGATGAATGATGGATGCCATGCATGAGCTAAGACTTAGTGTTAAAAATTAGACATACGTAGATATACTTGGGTTAAGTTATGCTAACCATTATGGATTATACCCTATGATGTTATGTTATTGATAGTTATTTCCAAAATATGGGTTAGTGATACCCATACATTATGGATACCCAATGGAGAGGTCACAGTGACCTAAAAGGATGTCTGAAGGATCTTATAGATATCAATCAAAGGCTAAAGGGTGATCATGGAAGATACCACCCAAGGGAGACAGATATATGAAGTTACTATACAGGGGATATGCATGGGGGAGAGAGAGAGAGAGAGATCAACATACATTATTTTGTTGAGAGCTAAATTTATGGTTGATGATCCACAATTACAAAAAATATTTGATTATATAATTCACTTCTTTCATAACAATATATACTAGTTGATTGGCTATGTCATACATGATGGAAACCATCATCTAGGACATGGAGGAGCACCATAAGTTTACACATGGGTTCAATGCATGTTTGCACATTTATACATGGATTTTTATAGGTTCACATGTGAATTGCATGGTGGTGGTTTGGTTGTTGGGAATTTTTTTAGAGGAATGGGTGTATAAACATTTGTCTATTAAGAGGCTTATGGGTTTACTTGCAGAGGGATGGGACCACAACACCTTGTATGCGGTTATGTGGGTGGCTACAAATCTAAAGAGGCCCAAGGCAAGAGATAATACTTGATATTGACATATATTAGATGAAATAAAAGAGGGATAAATCATATGGTGACCCTATAGGGAGCACCCAAGATGGCCAAAATATGTGACCTAGGTGCTAAGTATTTGAGCAAGTCAATGGTATGGTGATAGAATTCAATTATGGTGGAGAAATTCAAATATAAGAGGGTGACACAATATTTTAAGGTACTATAAGATATACCCCCCAACATAATATATCTAGAGGAGGTTATGAAGATGCCCCTTATAACTGGGGGAGATACCAACACCGAGGTGGCTGAGTTCATTGATACTAGTGATGATGAGGTAGATGGACTGATTATCAACCTTGGTGTAGATGACACTAGTGTGATAGATACATGGGTCATATAGTAAGTGGGTGTAAATTTTATGCCTTTATTTCCATTGAGATTTATAACTACCAGTACAAGTGAGGTGATTCACAAGGACATACTACCCATGGAGGGAGCCAAGGATATAATTGAGAGGGCCATAGTACCGATAACATTAGTGATTGATGAGCTCAATCAAGACCCAAATAAACATATATGAATTTGTATTTTTCAATTGTATTTGAAGAATATCATTTAATAATTTATTTTATGATTGTATTTTTGTTTTGATAGTGACAACTCATTGGGGTGTGATCATCGTGGCATCAATAAGAAAACTTATGACATACTTGAGGGTGTCTCTAGATTATTTGAGAGAGAATATTTTGAGGTTGACCCATATGCATATTTTCTTACTCTATCGAGTTGAGTCAACTCTATACATCTACCAAAGGTGGCGAGAGTATAATATTAACATGCTTTTAAGCTTATGGTAGAGATGAAGGACCTACATTTGAAACCATGGTACTTCCATATAAACATGATGATGATGTATGAGCTTTAGGATCCATAATAAATATTACATAAAATAAAATCATAAGTGCAATAAAGTAGAATGATAGTTCTTTGGCATCATATGTGCATACACATGAGGATGCATCTCTAAGGTGTTTACGAGGTTATGCATGATCTTACACAAGCTCGATTGGTTTCATACAATTCCAAAGTGCATGTCTCATATTTTACATAAGTCTTTTAGAACTATCATGCAAGTTTCCATGTAAGCCTCACTATGTGAAAGTTTATATTATCTATAAAACCTCACAATGAACTACAGACTCTTGTGAATTCTTGTCTTTTTATGCACCATGTTTCACACACATATTTGGATATTTTTATTTCATTCAAGCATGCTTACCTATAAATATAAGCCTTGAAAATATTTATGTGCAAATATTCTACTCTACATAGGAATCCACATGCAAGCACAAATGCATACAACTACACACCATCCCACAAGCCCTCCACAATTGAACATGAGCGGGCCTTTTCCAATAAACATCTCATAAATTTTTGAAAATATTAATATTATAATGGTTAGACATTGTGGATTCATCTTGGAAGTTGAAACAGACCACATTGTAAAACTGAAATGGTTCAGCTTCCATTACAATTTCTTAGATTTGGTATTTTTAAAGAGCTCAATGGATTTTTGGAAGGATTTTAATTCCCAAGAGGAAGGAGATAAATAAGGTAGAAATTAAAGAGCATTATGAACAAAGATATATGTGTATATCTGAGGGGTAAAAACTATGGGATAAAGTTGTCTCCTTATAAGTGTTAGGTTCTAGGAAGCACAATTGATTACCATGCAACTAAACATGCAGAATTAAACTAGAATCACAAGTAACTAGAATTTAAAAACAACACAGAATATGAGAGACAATACCCAATTGTATTAATACTCTTCCAGAAGGAAATACAACAAAGAATATGCCAAAATCTTCTTCCTTACACACCTCTAGGGCTCCCACACCTCTAGGGCATAAACAGTAAATCTCTTCAAGAGATCACTCTCTCTCTTACGGTCCCAACACACAACTCAAACATAGAGTTGGTGTTCACCTCCACTAGCCAGTAACAACACTGCCAATCAACAAGTCAGTAACAATACTGCCAGTACACTGAGTATACACACATACTCAAACTGAGTACACAACGTACTCCAAGTAGATCTCCCACGAACTTGCAACAACCTGCAACTCAAATGATCTTACTTTGGAAGGATCTACCTTGCCTTCCTCTATGCTCTCCAACTGAGTACACACCATAATCCAAGTAGATCTCCCCTGATATTGCTCCCTGTTGTGTTGCTGACCTCCCTGATCTTGCACACCTGCAAATCAATTTGGTTCTGCACACCTGCAAACCTAGATCTCGCACACACATGCACCTGCAAATCAATGATCTTACTTACCATGTAGATCTCCAAACGTGGCCTTGCACACCTGCCGACCAAGATCCTACATACATGAAGAATCCTTCTGATTCTCCAAATCAACACCCACTTGGCACTGTGGCACTAGGAGGAACACACCTTGCTCTCTTCACTCTGAAGGAGCTAATTTTTGCTCTCTTACTCTCTAGCACAAATTACAATACAGCCTATGAGTCTATTATATATATATATATATCTCATGTAAACAATAATTAGACACCTAATTACAATAATTAGATCCACAGCTTCAAGTCTATAATTAGCCTTCTACATGCAAACAATCGGTTCGTTAACTAACTATTCATGTAATCGACAGTTCCGAAACCGCACAGGCGACCAACGTCGGTCCCTATCTACCTGGAGGTGACCGACATCGGCCGATCTTTGACCGTCATCGGTAGCTTCCTATCTCCACCTGACCGACGTCGATTTCCCTGACCGATGCCGGTGACTGTGACACTCAGCACCCTCCTCCAATGTCTGCATCAGTGAAGCTTTTAGCTCCACAACCTAACAATCTCCCACTTGGAGATAAACAGCTACACTGTACCTATACTTGTACACCATCTAATCTATTTTTTGGCTTGTATCCCTCTTCAAGCTCAACCTTGAAGACCAACCACCACAAATCCTGTGGTGCACCTCCTGTCATCCAAGTAACCTGTCGCATCCACATCTACAAACCCATGTAGAAAAGAACTTGACCTTGCATAGCATGTCAACCTGATGCTGGTCCCTCTCAGATACCTGAGAATCCACTAAACTTCCCTCTAGTGCTTCTTTCTCAGATCAGCTCCAAACTTTTTGACAGTACCCACTACTTGGGCAAACTCAGGGAGTACACATGTACTCAACCTCATCATGTGATTAGGGACCCTATTCTGTGAACTGTCCATCCATAGGTGTGCTGCCCTTTTTTGCATCTTGCACTACCTTCACACAATCATCCTGTGACAACATCAACATGTGATCTTCCCTGTCTCTAGGATTACTCATGCCAAAGAATTTCGCTGCTCCTAAATTCTTCATGTTAAACCACTGAACTAACCTTACCTTTAGCTCAGTAAAACCTGTATGTCTGAACCTGCAACAAGCTCATCCTCCACATATAGTAACAGGATAATGTCATGACCATCATCCACTTGGTAAGACAAACACAATGGTTACAATGACACTGACTAAAGACTTGCTTTGTCATCCACCTGTCAAAACCTGTACCACTATCCTGCAGCTTCCTCAAGACCATATGACCTAGCCTTCCATCTCACGTATCCATTCTCTCTATTCTTTAACCAAGGAATCCATTCATCTTTTAGTGCTTTCATACTGGCTGACAACCCTACCAAATCTCCCGTTTGGTTTTGCATCCTGTTCATGCCATGCTCCCACTGTTTCCTGGATCCTTCCTGCTCTGCAGTGAGCAACGAGTATAAAGAAGAGGAACAACAAATTTGAGGCTTACTTACCCTTTCAGTCTTCCACATGGGCATCTGAGACTCCTTGACAGTGTGTTGTCCACCCAAAATCCATTCCAGTGACTGACCTCGATCATGACACAGTCTGCATCCGACCAATGTCGGTTCCATGCAACTGTCCAAGTCGCCGACATCGGTTATTCTGCCGACATCGATCTCCACCTGCCCGACTCCTTTGGTCTACACATGACTGACATCGGTACCTATCTGTTCGATGTTGGTTCCTCTTGAATGATGTTGGTACTTGTGTTTTCCTGTGAGTGATGATTTTTTACCCGTGAGCTTACTTTGAATCAAAACCCTGTCCAAACCACCCTGCTCAGAGGTATCCAGCCCCATCCGCTGATCTCTGTCTATCATTTCCTCCAAGAACACCAAGGCTTTCCAGTTCTTAAGTTTGTCAAAGACATCTGACTTCCCCTTAAGAACATGCATCTCCTTCTTGCTCATGTGACCAAGCCTACAAAGCCACGTCTTCGCAACAAAAGAATCATCAGTAATACAAGCAAGTAGATAAAGAGTACCTGCTTTCTTACCACATGCTAATTCAAGTGCATCCTTGGTAACATTCTAAGAATTCACTATGAGATTTCTTGTGCATCTCTCATCACCCAACTTTCCTGAAGCAATTAGCCACATCTTCAAGACCGGGACCTGCATGACCTCCTTCAACACCCATGTGTTGGCCGCCTGCAATTTCAGCCGCACTTTCCCTTTGCCAATACTTTGACAAGGCTTACCAACCCCTCTATTTTGGGTTGCATGGAAAGAGGCAACAGAATCTATAAACCAAGATTATACTTTATCCAAGGAACATCCCAGAGCATCCTGTGCAACAACACCTGCAACATCTGCTTCTTCAGTTCCTTCATGTTGATCTGCTACCAACCAACAATCTTTCTTTACCTGCTCTTTCTTTCCATAACACCGTAATTGACCATTCGTGCCTTTGAATTCCTCCATTCTTAGTATACTTTCTTCTACCATTGCTATACTCCCACTCAATCAGAAACCCCTGAGAGTGACCTGTAATCAAACACAAACCTGCTCCCTGCAACCTGGCTCTGATACCACTTTGTCAGGATCTAGGAAGCACAATTGATTACCATGCAAATAAACATGCGGAATTAAACCAGAATCACAAGTAACTAGAATTTAGAAACAACATAAAATATGAGAGACAATACCCAATTGTATTAATACTCTTCTAGAAGGAAATACAACAAAGAAGATGCCATAGTCTTCTTCCTTACACACCTCTAGGGCTCCCACACCTCTAGTGCATAAACAGTAAATCTCTTCAAGAGCTCACTCTCTCTCTTACGGTCCCAACACACAACTCAAACACAGAGTTGGTGTTCACCTCCACCAGCTAGTAACAACACTGCTAGTCAACCAGTTAGTAACAATACTGCCAGTACACCAAGTACACACACATACTCAAACCGAGTACACAACGTACTCCAAGTATATCTCCCATGAACTTACAACAACCTGCAACTCAAATGATCTTACTTTGGAAGGATCTAACTTACCTTCCTCTATGCTCTCCAACTGAGTACACACCGTACTCCAAGTAGATCTCCCCTGATATTGCTCCCTATTGTGTTGCTGACCTCCCTGATCTTGCACACCTGCAAATCAATCTGGTTCTGCACACATGCGAACCTAGATCTGGCACACACATACACCTACAAATCAATGATCTTACTTACCATGTAGATCTCCAAACGTGGCCTTGCACACCTACCGACCAAGATCCTACATACATGAAGAATCCTTCTGATTCTCCAAACCAGCACCCACACTTGGCACTATGGCACTAGGAGGAACACACCTTGCTCTCTTCACTCTGAAGGAGCTAATTTTTGCTCTCTTACTCTCTAGCACAAATTACAATACAGCCCATGAGTCTATTATATAGATCTCATGCAAATAGTAATTAGACACCTAATTACAATAATTAAATCCATAGCTTCAAGTCTATAATTAGCCTTCTACATGCAAACAACTGGTTCGTTAACTAACTATTCATGCAACTAACAGTTTTGGAACCGCACAGGTGACTGACGTTGGTCCCTGTCTGCCTGGAGGTGATCGATGTCAGCCAATCTCTGACCATCATCGACAGCTTCCTGTCTCCACCTGACTGACGTTGATTGACCTGACTGATGCCAGTGACTGTGACACTCAGCACCCTCCTCCAATGTCTGCATCAGTGAAGCTTTTAGCTCCACAACTTAACAATAAGGACTAGGAGTGTAACACTGCAAGTGTTTCTAAGATTGATTAGGTTGAGTGTGTGTGTGTAATATCTCATAAAATCAATAATTATTTTGTTTTGTTGTTTTTATTATGTAGGGACTATGAAAAGGTTCATTTTTTAGTAGGTTTCATGACATAGGGTTATCCTTCATTAGACTCCCAAATCATGACTGCAACAAATAATATTAGATTGAGGAAGATATCTAAGTTGAGAGAGAAACAATTTAGGATTATGTGTATTTGTAGAAAACAAATATGTGAAATAAGAGACTTGTGTAAGTTTAAAAAATCATTACAACAATAGGTCTAGGGTAGAGAGGAGTCAATATGCCTCCAAGAAGAGTGGGAAGAGCAAGTGTTGTAGTCGCTAATGTAGTTAGAATATTAGGTGATATCATGAAGATTTTGTGATTCATAAAAATGAGGCTAGATAAAGTGGATAAAGATATAAAGAGAGGATTCATCATGAGGGATGATTTGAGCAATGTGTAGGTTGAAGAACTATAAGTGGAGGAAGAAGTGGGACCAACATGTAAGCAACTAGATGGAGGAGAAAAGAGGCTTATCAAATCCATTTTTAAGATTAGAAGAGGAGCGAGGGTGGAAATTCCATGCTTTTTGGGAACATAAACCCAAAGGATCTAATAAATTTATTCATAGAGATGGACTAGTACTTCTAGTTTGATAAAGTATTGAATGCAAGCAAGGTGAAGGTAGTGCAAACCAAGTTGAAGGGTCATTTGACTTTATGTCGAAGGAGGTGTAACTTGAAAGGAATATAAAGATCAATGATATGATTCCCTATTAAGAGAGGATGATTGTAAAGTTGAAGGGTAAACTTATGTTAGGAGATTATCTGCTTGATCTATTGAAATGGTTGAGAACCTCAAATAAAATGAGTCAAGCATGGAGTACACAAAAGAGTTCTACAAGATCACTAATGTGGAGAAAAAACTTCATTATTCATGTTAATGATGTGGCAGGGCATTATTCATTGATGAGGTGTTATAAGCACTATTCATGCTGACATTATTCACTAATGAGGTGTTATGAAGACTATTCAAGCTGACTAAGCTAACTAGGTGCCATGGGGTGCCATTATCCTTCAAAGCACATGGGGTCACTTACTTTTGTTTGATAAGGATGGGTATGGAAAGAATTTGTAGTGGGGGTTCCATAATTATTAAGTGTTTTCTTGTCAAAAAGGAGATCCTTTACCTTTTTTGGACTCATGTGAGAATGGGGGATAAATACTAATTTTCTAATGGACCACCCATGTGGAGTGGGGCACAATTTGAGTGGCACATGTTGGAAGGGTCCAAACTAAAGTGAGCACATGGTGGAGCACTTTTTCCTATTGATAAATAGTCCCTCCAAGTAGAGGAGGGGGAATTTTGTGGGTTTCCTTTACATTTTATCTCTTTTGTTATTCATGCTTCTAATTTTATAAATGGATTGAGATCCACGGCAATTTTAGGCTAGGCTAGAGGTAAAGGGGGCTGATTTGTACTAGTTAAGCTTTGTGTGAAAGCTTTGTAGAGCCTCCTTGGTGTGTATGCCAAGATTTTGTGATGTATTGAAGAAATTAATCATAAGTGATGTGATTTTTAGAAGAGATTTATGTGTTTGTAAGCTCAATGGATTTTTGAACCCATTGTATCAAAGCAAGTTCGAATCTTATTGCCTGATTTTCCACATTATTTTGGGTAGAAAACAAGAGGAGACATATTCCAATAAAGGAGAGTGTTAGGTAATAGGTGTAAAAGTGCATGTTTGTTTTGTTTTGTAGGTTGTGAATATATGGCAATGAAAAATGGAGGAGCACTGCCAAGTGAAGACTTGGAAATGCTGTTGAAGAAAATCCAAGCACATTTGAAGTTGGTAGTGGATGCAAAAATTGAGTTTGAAACTGAAGAAAAAGAAGAAGAGATGTGGGAGATATTCGATTCCATATAATCAAATGTGAATTTATTGAAGAGAGAACTAACTACAAAGGAAAAGAAGGTTTCATGATAGACAACAAGGTAGTGAGGTTCTCATGTGAAGAACCCAAATCTGATTTTAAAATCAATGAAAAAGAAGTTTGTGAGCAGCCCATGGGGGAAGGAGTCCTCATGAAGGAGGATGTAGATGGGATTTTTGTTGAAGAAGATTAAGGAGACCCATTACATGATAATGGGCAAGATATTATGAAGTCCCATGAGTGGATTTTTTTTATTTTTTCTTGATTTGTGATGGAAATGTAATTGTCAATTTTTAGTTGGATGGTGGTGGAGTTGAAGATAACCAAGGTTTGATAAATGTTTCCATAAGTGAAACAATTGATGTGAGTGAATATGGTAACCATGTATAGTTTCATGTGAAGGACGATTTTAACCTTGTAGATTTGAAGGTGGATGAAATTTGCAACCATGTAAAGTTGTATAAATAAAAAGAGAGTAACCAAGAAGAGTTACAAGTTTCTCTGGGGGAAACTTTGGATGTGTATGTTGTGCAAGCAAGTACACATGAGGAGAGTTTGGAGGATGATGTTGCAACCATGAGGGAAAAAATTTGAAAATGGTGGTGTGTCATATTATGAGTGATTCAATAGATGGTTGGACAACTTGTGAAGAAATACAAATGGGATTTAGGTGGAGGTGACGGATAGTGGTGGGTTTGAGTCCACATGGGAGGATGAGATGCATGATAGATCATCTTGGTGGAAGAGGACGATTCATGGTGGGTGCAATACCATAAATGAGAGAATTTATGGTGGGACTAATATTATAAGTAGAGAGAGGAGGGGAATAAATGATAAGAAGAGAGAAAGACATCCAACAAGTAGGAGATGGAAATGAAAAAGGAAGAAGAAAAAATAATTAGAGTATTTGGTGTGTTACAATGGGATGTTGTAGTCATTATATTTCATGACCAAAAGAGTGGTTCTACCACTTACCCCATCCATATGAACATGAGCTCACATTTTTTATAACTCAAGTGTCTAATGCAGGAGCATCTAAGGGTTCATGCAATATTGCATAAAAAAAATAAAGTGGTGTGTCCATGTTTGTGTGAGCTTACAATGTTTAAAGTATAATTAGATCAACTCACATGAGTTGAGTTATTTTCAACTAGAGGAGAATGATGTGGAGAAAAAAAGTCATTATTCATGTTTATGAGGTGGTATGGCACTATTCATTGATGAGGTGTCATAAACACTATTCATGTTGACACTATTCATTAATGAGGTGTCATGAACACTATTCATGTTGGCTCTTGAACATTATTGAAACTGACTAAGTGGCATAGGGCACCATTATCCTTCAAAGCACATGAGGTCACTTACTTTTTTTTGATAAGGATGGGTATGAGATGAATTTGTAGTGGGGGATACATAATTATGAAGTACTCTCTTGTCAAATAGGAGATCCTTTACCTTTTTTGGACTCTTGTGAAAGTAGGGGAAAATTAATACTTTTACAATGGACCACCCATGTTAAGTGCAACATAATATGAGTGGCACATGTTAGAGGGGTCCAAACTAAAGTATAGAACATGGTGGAACACCTTTTCTTATTGATGAATAGTCCTTGTAAGTGGAGGAGGGTGAATTTGTGTGATCCCTTTGCATTTTTTCTCTCTTGTTCTACATGCTTGTAATTCTATAAATGGATTGAGATTCATGGCATTTTTAGGCTAGGATAAAGGTATAAGGATATTTTTTACTATTTAAGCTTTGTGTGAAAGATTTGTAGAGCCTCCTTAATGTGTGTTTTCCAAGATTTATGATATATTGAATAAATTAATGAGAAATAGTGTGATTTGTTAAAGATAGCTACGTGTTTGTAAGGTCAATGGATTTTTGAACACATCATTTGGTATCAGAGAAAGTTCAAATCATGTTGCTTTATTTTTCACATTTTTGAGGGTATAAAATAAGAGGCATATTCCAACAAAGGAGAGTGTTAGGTAGGTGTTAGAGTGAATGTTTGTTTTGTTTTAAAGGTTGTGAAGACATGGAAACGATGAATGGAGGAGCACCACCAAGTGAAGACTTGGAAATGATGTTGAATAAAATCCAAACACAATTTAAGATGATGGTGGATGCACAAATTTAGGAGTTTGAAACTAAATAAGAATAAAAAAGATGTGGGAGATATTATATTCCCTACAAGCAAATGTGAATTTCTTAAAGAAATAACTAGCTACAAAGGAAAATAAGGTTGTCATGGTAGACAACAAGGGAGTGAGGTTCTCATGTGAAGAGCCCAAATTTGATTTTAAAATCAACAAGGAAGAAGAAGTTTGTGAGTATCCCATAAGGGAAGGAGTCCTTGTGATGGAGGATGTAGATGTAATTTTTGTTGAAGCAGATGAAGGAGACCCATTATGTGATGATGGGAAAGAAATTGTGAAGTCCCATGTGTGAGAAATTTCTTATTTTTCTTTGTTTTGTGATGGCAATTCAATTGTTAATTTTAAGTTAGATGGTGGTGGAATTGAAGATAACTGAGGTTTGAGAAATTTTTCCATAAGTGAAATAATTGATGTGAGTGAAGATGAAAACCATGTAGAGTTGCACGTGAAGGAGGATTGTAGCCTTATAGAGTTGAAGGTGGATGAAATTTATAGCCATGTAAAGTTGTATAAAGAAGAAGAGAGCATCTAAAAAGAATTTCAAGTTTATTTGGGGGAAAACTTGGATGTGGATGTTATGCAAGCAAATGCACATGAGAGTTTAGAGGATGATGTTACAACCACAAGGGAGAAGGTGAAAATGGTGGTGTGTGATATGGTGAGTGATTCAAAAGGTGGTTTTAAAAATTGTGAATAAAGATAAATTGGCTTTAGGTGGAGGTGGATAGACATTGGTGGATTTAAGCCCTCATGGGAGGATGAGATGCATGATAGATAATATTGGTGGAAGAGGACGGATCATGGTGGGTGCAATTCCATAAAGGATAGAATTTGTGGTGGGACTAAACCCATAAAGATAAATAGGAGGGGAAGAAATGATAAAAGGAGAGAAATAAAACCAACAAGTAGGAATTGAAAAAGGAGAAGGAAGAAGAACAAATAAATGAAGTATTTAATGTGTTGGAAGGGAATGCCATGGTCATTATGCTTCATGACCAAAAGAGTGGTTCTACCACCAACCCCATTCATGTGAGTAGGATCTCACATTTTTAACACCTCAAGTGTCAAATGAAAGAGCATCCAAGGGTTTGCACAATCTTGCATCAACCAAAAATAGATTATAAATGTACGTTAGATAATTAATAATATCTACCCCAAATTGGTTATACAAGTCCTAGGTGATCGAGTGATGTCTAAAGAAAAACAACTCGTAACTTTATTGAAACAACTCACAAAGGACTAGATGGTTACGCAACAAATGCAAGAACTAAGAGCATAGGGGTAGAATATCAATTAAAGACATACAATTTATGAATTGTTCAAGGAATATGAGTACATTTTGGATACTGTTGTGAAATAATCAAAATAAATAGCACAATGGATTTTTAATTGGAAGAAACTCCTTAATAATTCATTAGCTACCGCTCAATTGAAGTTTAAAACAACATACAAGGCCAAAGCTATAATGGATGATCAAATGACTACTTTTAACATGACGACCAACGTCCTCAAGAAATTATTATATTTGAGGGATACTACCATACAAAAACTTTAGGCTTGACACAATCAGACTCTGCACACTAAATTTGATAGCCTACAATCTCAAATAAATGTAGATCGATTGGATGAGTTGAATCTGGATATCCAACTCAAGGCATTCAATGTTAAAGCATTTGTTACTATCACAGAAGATGAAAAAGTGAAAAACTTGATTGTAATACATATCTTGTTGTGCATAATGTTTACTATGATGTGGGAAGTGCTAACAAACTAGAATATGTTTAAGCAATATCTTTCACAAATTAATCCTTCCATTGATGAAATTGTGGATGAGCCTCAATTCATTCCATCACAATAACTCCAACAAAGACTACATTAGAAGAAGATAACCACAAAGCCAAAAGTAGACACCCAAAAATAACAATTCCCACCAAGAGATTATGTGCAACTAAGTGATTCATTTTCAAAACAAGTGTAACCCACACAATAACAACCTATTGCGTAGCCACATCAAAACATGGCACCATCCATTTAGTAGGTATTGTAATCTAATTTTATAGTTTTCACAAGTTTTGTATAAATTTTGTATAATAACCTCAAACATTAGGAGTAGTGCCAGAATGGTTTAAAACCCATAAAGGGTAGCCACTTGGTTGTGATAGTCTATTAAAAACCCAAAAGGGTGGTAGGCTATTATGCTAATTATTTGAAAACTTAAAATGATGAGTAAGTAGTGCACAAAGTGTAAAAATTGGTAAACAATACCTGAAGGGATAACTGTGAATCTTGTTTTGGTTCATTCCTTCAACTTCATATTAGAGTATTTTACTGCGACATTATCTTAGGATGAGATAATAAATTAAGTCTAGGAAAATGTTGGATGAAGAATAGGGATGACTAAAATCATAAAATATAGTTGATGAACATGTGTGTGAATTGTTCTATTTTATCCTTTGTATAATCCTTTGTATGTATTCGAACTTTGATGGAATATTGGTTGATCTCAGAATATGAAGAGTCTTTTCTTTTCAGCATAGTAAAAGGTTGGAATATGAAGAGATAATGCTTTTTAAAATCTTATATATAGTGCCTAGTTGTAATTGAAAATGGTTCCATAAGTGACATAGATTAATATAATGTTCTAAATAATTATCCTATATATATTTTACTTATGATCTATGCACAGTGAATATTATGGATGTTTTTATTTGTTATTCATATAGTTTATGTCTCTTCTATGTATACATTAATTTTGCATATCTTCATGTAATAAACTCGACTTAGTCTTTAATGATGCCATTTAGTTTGAATTGTTAGCAACTGTTTCTTTTTGTTATTAACTATGCAAGTTATTCCTATAATTAGTATGTTTTGGAGTTTTCCAAGATCATCTACTAACATAAATTTTTTGATCTATTTTCTCTTCAATAAATAAGTACAAAGTAAATAGTATTGAAAATTTTCATCATTGGTGAATTGATCTTATGTAGATGTTTTCAATGAAGAAATGGGCATGAGACAAAGTTACTTTCAACAATAAAAAAATGTATTAAATTAAAACTCAATTTAGAAAATATTCCACTT
This sequence comes from Torreya grandis, assembly GCA_037957365.1. Classification (NCBI taxonomy): domain Eukaryota; kingdom Viridiplantae; phylum Streptophyta; class Pinopsida; order Cupressales; family Taxaceae; genus Torreya; species Torreya grandis. The sequence continues at coordinate 4,067,124 of JARHVA010000207.1, forward strand.
GTAATTGAAGAAAACAACATGCAGTAGACATTATTATTACACTAGAGGCATTTCTATTAGAAGGCAAGAGGGAAATTCACCTCACATTGTTGAGGATGTTACATGATTTTCATCGATGGGTTTCATTCCCTCAATGGTCTATGAGTGGGTGACAACTAGGTGACAATACTGAGTGGTTGATAGTTATTTGTTGGTTTTGTATGCACTAGGTTGTTTGCTCATTGGCAATGGTTTTATAGATGTCATTATGTTACTCCTCCATTATTTCATTGGCACATCATGTCATTGTCAAGGTCATTAGCAAAAAAAGGCATCAATTATTTAAATGGTATAAATATGTAGATAATGTTTTTTTGAGATAGTTTCAAATTATTGTCGTTTCTCACAATAAAGCCTTGACTAATCTACTTCAAACAAGATGTACGGTCTTCAATCACTAAGACATATGTTTTTTCAAAACATTTCAACTTACCTCTCCCAATTATCAATTGCAGATGAAAGCATTTCTAACAGATCCTTCTAATGTATATAAAAAGGTAAATTTTAATATACATGTAAATTTATACCCTGACTTTGATTTATCATTATATGAATTAACTATAGAGCATCTTCTAAATTAACAATCATCAAACCTCTTTAAAATTTGTTGAAAAAAAAAACTTCTAACTTAACATATTGCGACTCAAGTTCAATCTCAATCAAAATAGTTATTACATAGATTGGTCTAACTTATAATGGAAACACTTTGGGGTGGTAAAAAATGTTCATATAATATTTCACATAAACCACCTAGAAAACATGATTTTTTTTCAAAATCAGAGCATCACTTCAGGAACTAATAGGGCTATTCAAGAATCAAGATCATTTAGCATGTGATGAAGAGTTCAAAAACAATACCAATATTTCAAGCATTATGTGACTGCTTCCCCACTCTCAAAGTACTCCTTGATTTAATTGGACCAGTGAGCATATTCACATGTTGGTTGTAAAACTCAATGAAATCAAGATAAAATGAGAGAAATTTAAAATCAACATGTTGTTGGAGAGGCAATTGAATGACGAATCCCTCTAATAAAGATGAATACTCGATAATAATAGCATCCATCTCTTCTCCTATGGTACACAAACATTCTCTTATAAGTTACAATGTTTTCCTACCTATTTCAATGCATGATCCCAGTTTTTGAGGTTCTTTCTTTGGCTTATACCTCGATAATGTTTCACCTCTACATGAAGAGAGTGAAAATATCACATCTCAATATTAAAAAAACATGGTTGTAAGATATCAAATATCAAACAAAAACACAATCCCTATGATATAATCCACACATAATCCATTTGACATCATCACAAAACATTAAGAGCTATTTGGGATACCCATGAGACACATTTTACTGGTAATACCCATTATAAATAAGTGGACCCCATGGTTGAGGAGTTATATGCCCTTGTTGCCCAAAACCATGATTTAAATTGTTTATAACTTGATTGATCATTTTTTGAGCAAACCCAATATGCTCATTGGTGCCACTTACATGAATTATTTTTTAATAGATGTATCCTCTATAGGAAGACATTGAGGAATCCCCTATATGTGAGCTCCATATCTAATTTTCAATCTTTGATTGTTTGGGGCTTTAATTTGCACTTGCTCTCATTATAATGAACTCTAATTATGGTCCATCAAAAGAGCCAAAGAAAGGAATTTATTTGTGATTCTACCACTTGTTCACCTTGTTCTACATGTTATCAACCTACTTCATCTTGTCATCTTTCTTCCAAATGTCAAGTGCTCTCTCAATAACATCTAAGTGCCTGTAGTTTAATCATGTTTTGCCTCCCTCAATCGCTACATTTCAAGTTTTACATTTTTACACTATAATAATAAATATAATATTTTATATTGTATTATATTCCATTGGCACATTTGAATCGCTAATTAATGGCTAATATCGGATCTATCTAGATCAACGCATGATGCTATTTCAAATGTGTTTAAGGAAATATGGGTCTTCATGTCTGAATTGGAGATGGATGACTCTAGTCAATTATTGAATCTAATTTTAGTAACATACATTTAGTTTTGTTGGATGGAAAATCCCTCAAATGATGTTCTCCCTCTTTTATTTATCTTATAGTCTTTAGAAACAATGATGGATTACATAAGTCTAGAATTTTAAAGACTTATTCACATATCTTAGACAAACAATTGTACTATGGAGTATATTATTAATTATGAGATTGTAATAATGTTGTGACCACTCTATTTTCTATTTTGGTATGGTTTTATTCTAGATGAAATGTATTCAAAGATGGAATTTGGATTTGTAAAAGATGACTGTGATTTTTTGACTTAGACGTTATTACTTGTATATTTACATTGAAGAAAAAATGTATCTTTAATCTCTTATGGTAAAATTTACTTAAACATCTTGTTATGAGCACAATGAACATGTAATTGGTTTTTAAAATAATGGAAATCAAAGCAAAGAAGAATTGTTTTCAGAAATGATTGTTGTTTACTTGTTTCATATAACTTAGTAAAACTTGTTGACTAATAAGGAACTATAAGTAAGATAAATTTTTGGGTGGTATATTAAAAAAAAATTAGTCCATTTTTTAAGCACTTGATCATAGGGTTTTTATGATGATCTATTGATAATTCACAAGAACTATAGAGAAATCAAACAAGAATCAGAATCATTCATCATAACATCAATGTTCACTTTAATAACACATTATATTGCACTAGTTTGCCTATTTGATGACTTATTGTAATTATTAGAGTGTTATTTTTGATTTCATACACCATTAAGGTATTTGAAAACTATTAATTAAGCTCAAATTTTCCTTGTTGTAGAATATATACCAAAACCTATCATCTTCATAATCAATTTCAATTCTATGTCTAATAAGTGCAAAGAGAAAAAGTGCATTTTCTTAGTGATCGTCGGCTTTAGAAAACCAAGCAAGGTTTTTAGAGATTTGGATTTATGAACACAATAATAAATTTTGGGCCCCTTTTTTATCTAAGTGTGGATTTGTGGTAACTCATTAGACATATCAACACGAAGTAATCACTTTGTATGATTGCCATTTTGGCATCTTTTGCACCAGTTGGAGGAATCATCGTAGATCTAACGCTAGTTGGCAGGCAGTTAATTGGTGCCTAATTTTTTAGGACATATTCTTGAGTGGATACACATGGTGAACATAGTAAAAATGGTGCAAGGTGATAGACCCAATGGAATGATCAACCAAGGCTCTAAATCAACACCCAACGTGCACTCTCTACCCTGACATGAAGATGCTCCTATGGGCTATAAAGCCAAGCTCGATCCAATAAGTAAAAGGATGTGAGTTGATGTAGTGAAGCTCTAGAGAAATTGAACTGGACTACTCGACATGACATTAGTGTTAAGTATAACATGGACACCTTTGAAGCTCTGTCTTGTAGTACCCAAGCTCCCCTATGAGCCTATAGGTCGTTAGTAGCTTTAGCTAAGTATTTTCTTTGTTTATCTTATCATGTAATGTATTTATTTGGAATTTGATTAATAAAGAATGGTGTTGCATCTAATTGAGCTTAATTTGGTTACGTCCCTAGTTAATGTCTCATGAATGCAAAATGAATATGATAGTTATGATGGTATAAATTTAATATATGAATGTTTAGTTGAGCGAAGCTCTAGACTAAGTCATTAATGGCATCTCTATGTAAAAGATGATGTCAGCATACTCAATAAAATAACCTAAGTATAGATAAGAACCCATGCTCAGTGATGATATCCTTGTATAAAGCATGAGCCTAGTATGAACTTGATTTAAGGCATTTCATTGACCCCTCAAAGCCTTGAATGATACTAAGATTAGTAACACAAAGGCTTGCACCCTTGAGATCATAAAACTAGCCTGATATAGGCTTGTGATCCTATGACTATAACTAGTTTCCCAAAGAGGCTTTGTTCCTACAGACCAATATACTCCACCCAAAAATATCTTGCAGCAATGAACCTACCAATGTTGTTATTGAAATGACCAAGTCCTATGAAGAATTAGTTGTGTCATGACACAACTCACCCAATGTCAGCCCTAATTCTTTATTTATTACCTTTTGGTAAGTGTATAATTCCTATGCCTTATGTGAATTAATGCCAACATAATCGATTGATAAATTTTGAGTGCTATGGGAACATACCTTGTTTACGCTTTGTTGTAATAAGTTGAGAACTGACTTGGAGCAACTAGATAAGTGCTAAACATAGTAAATTAATTGAAACCTAATTAAACTAAAATGTTTTGGTTATATTGTTGGGACCCATGTTGAATTTTATTGCTATAATGGTGTGATATAATAATGCTCTGACTCTCCCTTGAGAATATCGAGCACTGGTTGCAATAGGTGAAAGATAACTTTTTAATAAAGCATGTATCCTATAAAGGACAAAAGCTAAGGAATTTAGTTCAAAACAACCTATATGATGCTATGTATGAGGTCTTATTTTACAAACTACCTGAATATGTATATTGATGGTTGGCAACTTATGCAACCCATATAAGTCAAAGTTATGGACAATGCCTTGAGTGGACAAAAGAGAACCTAGAGAGGCTTGAGAACCTATATGCCACTTGGACTAGAGTTTTAGACAAATGGTGGCAAGGAGTGTTGAACAAAAATGTGCTTGAGTTTATAGTGTTGACATACTCCTACCTTGAAGAAGCAGAGTACCAATTTTTGCATGAGCCCAAAGGCACGTTTATGAAAGAATTTAATGCAAATCTTAAGAAACTGATGGTGGATTATGGCTTTGAAATTGTGAGAATGGAAGGCTAAAGTCCTTTTGGGTATAAGCAGTGCAACAAGGAAGAAGGGGATGCATACGTGAAGTGAAATGGAAGGGAATGACCAGATTTACACTCAAGAGCTCAAGAAATAGACTTATAATAAAAGGAGGTGTAGGCTGATGGAATATATTGAACCTAGAAGTGTTGATTTACCCTGTAGTGAGTAGGATGGGCATGGGGAAATATCTCTTGAATTACAAGATTGTAAGAAGAGGAATAATGAATCCATAGATCGAGCTTAATTATCGATAGGTGAAGAATGCATTGGGTCCCTATAAAATTTGACCATTAAAGATGCAGCGAAAGTGCCTACCCTTTTGAACCTATAGTGCTAATGCTGGATCCCCTATGTGAAAAAACAAGAGTGATAATTGACCCTATTATCCACATCAACTTTGACCACTTTGTAGACTTGGACTATAATTGTGTGATTAAACAAGTTGTTCCTTATGAAGAGTTAAATAAGGATACCTATAGATGTTTGGGCATTAGTTTGATAACATAAAAAATGAGTGCAAGCATTCCAGTTCAGCCAATATCAACTGTACAGACTAGGTAACAACTCATAAGAAGTGGCCCAGTGCCACAAGTTAGTATTACAACACCTTCATCATCTTTAGTACTGGTAGTAATAATAGGTCCAATACCTAACCTAGTGGCTAGAGGCATTAGAGGACCATCACTAAGATAAGTACGAAGGGACAATCACCTCAAATGTTAGTGCCCTACTCCCCTCATATCAAATTTACTATGAGATAGCCATACACTTGTTAGAGTATTATGGTGTATAAAATACTATAGAGCATATGCTAAAATGTGAACTATAATGCCACGCTTGAGGTATAACCCAACCAAAGTGTAAGGTAACACAATTCATGACAATTCTACTTGATCGTGCTCATACCTGGTATAGGAAATTTGACCCTAACCAGGATATGATTGACTAAGACACCTTGAAAGAAGCATTCTTAAAATAATTTAGCACACTAGAGCTTGAAGAATAAAGCATCATTGCACTTAAGTAAATCAACCAAGGGTTCTATGAAAACATGAACCTATATGATACCAGATTTAAGACACTTCTTTCCAAGCTTCCTTATGACTTTCAACCCTCTCATAATGCACAATGGTTCATTAGAGGATTGCTAGTACCATTCTAAAGAGCACTATACATGAAGACATTCAACAACCCTCACAAACTGCTTGAAGTCCCACTCAGATCTGAGGTAGTTAGGAGGATCAATATTGGAATTAACCCATTGATAGATGTGCAGATTGCATCCATGGCCAACTAACTCCAAAATTTGATCACTAGTTTGATACAAGATAATCAAAGCAGATTATGGTGCATCAATTGTGAGAAAGAAGGCGATAACAATAATAACTATCCTCAAAGTAATGTGCACACATTACTTATAAATTGTGAGATTTATCATAAAGTGCATGATGTTTGTAACTATTATTTATTGTAATACGCTAGTCAAGTTAACACAACCATATACTTTTGGTTATGTCATGCCTATACGCATACCATAGATGATTTCCACCTGATTAATGAGATGTGCAAAAACATAGAGAGAGGCACCAAGTAGGAAACTACAGTAGTAGGAGGCTAGGTGACCCAAGGAAATGATGGTTATGGCCAACAGAATGTATGCTATAGAATGCAAAGTGGTGCTAGAGGGTGAGAGAGAAGATGTGGTGGAGGAAGATTCCCATCACCATCATGTTACAAGTGCGATTAGATAAAGTAATACCAATGTGACTACCCTGTGCATCTAACTTGTGGGTATTGTCAAGGAATACACAAAGTTGAGGAATACCCTAACTTGTATAAAAATTTAACCCAAAGTTGACCTGGCATAAACAAAGATATATGAATGATTAGGAATGAGCCAAAAGAGGAGAAGTAGACTCTAGAGGTGCAACTAATGTGCATAGAGCCCATCAAAGTTTAGGCAACTACTCATATTGGATTCACCACTCAGCCATTAGTTGTGCTAGTTCTCAAGTTGCACCTAGAATATGGGGAATAGAGTCACACTGAGTGCATAACATAGCCTAAACCAAAAGCTATACCTTACCCAGACTATGTACATCAGAAATATGTATTATAGTAGGCTATGAGTGTGATTCAAAACCTACAAGGGGATCTCCAACTGATGTAATACCTAGAATTACAAGTTTATACCTCTCATAAGAAGCAAGATGGCCAAGAGGTTGAGGTACAAGAGCTAACAGAGATATTGCAACTCTTATAGATAGAAGGGATACTACCCTTATTAAAAAACTTGATTTTAGAACATACATGATAGAATCTAGTTGAAGTCATTGTGTCATACATAGAAGGGTGTGATAAGTCAGGCATACACAGAATATAGAGTATGATCAATAACTCCTAGTGAATGCCACCATTGATGGATGGCCGGTATGTGATGTCCTTATGAACATAGGCACAAAGGTAAATATCTTAACAAATAATGCATGGGAAAAGATAGGTAGGGCAGATTTGAGGCCTTCACCTCATGTACTTTTCATGGCCAATAAATCCAGGATGCAACCAATCATAATTATAAAAAGTATCATTTTAGATATGATGGGTACTGATTTATGTGCTAATTTCCAAGTGATCGAGTTGGATGAACAAGATAATTTTCCAACACTCTTTGGAAGGCTATGGTATTGCATGAATAACGTTGATATGTATTTCAAGAAGCACTATATGACCTTTGAAAATGGCAAGGAGAAGGTAGTGATACCCCTCTCAAGTGACCAAGGACCCCCTATGTAAAAAGTGTTGATTTAGAGGATGGGATCAACCATATCTACAACATCACAGTACAAGGCATCAAGACTCTCCACCCCAATGGCCAAGGAGTGATTTCTTAGGATGGACAGTTAGCCTTAAACACCACTAATGTTGCTTATGATTGATGGGTCAAAGAAGATTATGAGATGATTGATTAGAGGTGCCACTTAGTGAGCATGAAGGTGCCAAAACCTATGAGAACTGGTTGGATCCAGATTGATTGCACTTCAAAGAGGTGGGACCCTTGCAATAAAAATAATGGAAATAGAGCATTTTGTTTGACCAAAGGTAAAATTTTTTCACTCTAAAGGTACAAGGAGAATAATCTTGTGGAATAATATGTTTGTGACCTCGATTCATGCATCGCAAAGGAGGTAGATAGGATGGGTGCACTAGTGTATACTTTAAGGAGCACTACCGCTCATTAGTAGCAACACAAAGGCCTAACTTGCTGACTTGGAAAGATGTAAAAGCAAAAATATGCACTATAATTGGGAAAAATAATGAGTATCTAGACATATATACATACTTTGGTGATTCAAACCCAATAAGGCACATGCACTTGTGTGAATAAACTAGGACTGACTACGGTGTAAATGCCCCAAGGAACTTATGGGTGTACACCTTCTACAAAACCTTAAAGACATGGGCATAGATGTGGTATGTTGTCAATGAGATGCACCACAAGATATCAAATTGGGATGCACTCAAGGAGAGGTTTGTGCACACCTTCTCCTTTTCTTCACAGAACCTATAATTGATCAAGCCACTGTAAGTAATTTGAAGGGTAGTGTTTGAGGATACTACAATTATAGAGAAGCACCTAAAGGACATGTTTAGGGAAAAAGGATTGGTGTTCTCAACTTTATTTGAGGATCAGACACTTAATAGTGACTTGAGTGAAGAAGATGATGAAACCTAGAAGGAGCGCAACTGAATGACCTTGATAGGCAAGAAGAAACTAGTGTACTAAATAGAGGATATCAACCCTAGTAAAGAAAACTTGACTCATATTCACATAGAGACAACTGAGGGGAATAGGAAGGTTGAGGATTCCCATTAAGAGAGTAATGATCCCTATCGTGTGCCACTCAATACTACCAAAGTAGACATCAGTGCAGAAGGGGAACCAAAGATGGATAATCTAGGTGCTTCCTGGTCTGACACAGAGCTGGTATGAATTATGGATCTTTTGAAGGATTTCCAAGACTTGTTCCCTTGAAATTATCAAGACATAAAGGTAACCCACCCATCCCTTGGGAAAATGAGCATAAAGTTTTTTGATGGTGCAAGACCTATCAAGAAGTGCCCCTATAAAATGAAACCCAATCTTTACGCTAAGGTTAAGGTAGAGATTGATAGTATGTTAGTCATAGGCGTTATCTACCCAGTATAGGAATTTGAATGGGTGAGCCCTAAGGTGATTAGCATCAATAAGTACATGTGCATTCACATTTACATTGATTATAGAATTTTGAATTTCACCAACATCATTGACCCCTTCCTGACTCTGTTCACTGATAAAGTCTTGAATGACATCATAGACTGTGAGATCTATAGCTTCACTGATGGGTTCTCTAGATACCATCAAGTCTAGATTAAATAGGAAGACAAGAAAAAAATAACATTTACGAATAAATGGGTTTGTTTCACTTATAAGATGATACCCTTTGGACTCAAAAATGTGTTAGTCGTATTCTCTAGAGTGGTGATCACTGCATTTAAAGACTTCATCCACAAGTTCCTCCAAGTGTACCTAGATGACTGGACTATGTATGGGCTCATAAAGGACCATTATGATAACTTGCACCTAATGTTTGAAATTTTTAGGCATCTACATATATCCTTGAACCTCAATAAATGCATCTTTGAAACACCATTTAAAACCTTGCTCGGTCACATTATTTGTAAAGATGGTATGCTCGTCGATCCCATAAATATTGTAATAATCATTTAGATCCAAAACCCTTCAATGTAGAAATGTGTTCATGCCTTTCTAGGCCATTTTGATTACTATAGGAAATTCATAAGGAGCTACGTAAGGATTTTGATGTTACTAGAGGAGCTCTTGTGCAAAGATGGCCCATTTCATTGGGGCACAATGCAAAAGGATGCCTTTGAAACTCTAAATCTCAAATTGGATATCATGCCTATTTTATAATTTTTTGATTAGATGATCCCATTTCATGTCCATGTTGACAAATCTAGCTCTACAATTGGTGTTATTCTAGTGTAACCTAGTGAAGGCAAAATAGATCATCTCATCTCCTTTATAATCAAAAAATTGACCCAAGTAGAGCATAACTATACAACAACTTAGTGCTAGGCACTGGCCATGGTCTATGCCTTAAAAAAATTTAGGCAATACTTATTGGTGACCCCATTCATATTTTTCATGGACTATGAGGTGCTTAAATACCTCATGAAAAATATCATTCTCCATAGGCACATTTATATATGGATAGTTCTATTTCAAGAGTTTTAGTTCTTAGTTGTCATCAAGCTTAGAAAATAGAACGCGTGACTAGACCATTTATCTTACATCAACTCTGATGATGCAGTAGCACTGATCAAGGATGGCATGCCAACTGTGAAACTCTACAAAGTCCAGCGTGTCTTTGAATACTTGATCGAGATAGTCACTTTTCTAATGTCAAGATCTATACCTTAGACTATAATAACCAAAGAGAAAAAATAGTTCATAGTTTATGCCACCCCTTTTCAACTCATCAATAGAGAACTATACAAACTAGGCCAAGATGAAGTCCTATGTTGATGTGTCTTAGAACATAAAGAGGACTCTATTTTATATGAGGTTCATGAAGGGATAGTGGGTAACCATTGCATTGGAGATGTAATGACGTGCAAAGTATTGCAACTAGGCTTGTGGTGGTCAAGTCTGTTCCAAGTTGTAAAGGATTATGCCAAGGCATGTGACATATGCCAGTGCATAAGGAAACCCAACCACCAAGATGAAATGCCTCTCATCCCCATTCTTGCCTAGGTGTCATTCAAAAAATGGGCCATTGATTTTGTTAGGCTGATCACTCCTATAGTAAGGTATACAAGCACAAGATACATTATAGCAGCCATCGATTATTTTGTTAAGTGGGTTGAGGCAACACCAACAAAATATTTCACAATTGCCACAGCCATGAGGTTCATATGGGAGAACATCATAAGTCATTATGGGTGCCCACTCAGTTTTACTAGTGATAGAGGCACACACTTCATCAATGAAATTGTGCAGATATTATTGATAGAATACATGGTGGGGCACCATAAGACCACCCCTTATCATCCATAAGTGAATGGCACCACTAAGGAATTCAACAAGATACTATGAATGTGCCTCACAAAGATATGCAACATTGGTCACAAAGATTGGGATGATCAAGTGTCAACAATATTGTGGGCATATTAGTTGTTTGGATGACCAATAATCATTGAGTATAAGGTTGGAGGACTTGGAGCACTTGGATGAGGTACACACCCAAGAAAGGTGGATCCAACAGATAGAGAAGAGGTACTAAAATTTGTGGCATGACAAGCATATTAAGTGCAAGGTACTAACTGAAGGAAAATTGATCTTGATCTATGACTCCAATTACCTCAAACACCTGGGAAAGTTACAAATTAGGTGGATGGGTTCATATGTCATCCATAACATATTGGAAACTGATGCATGCAAGTTGCACACACTGTCAAGTGAAATGTTCCATAGACATTTCAATGGTAATTGATTGAAGCCTTATAGGAAATAGGATGGTGCTTGTGTCATCAAACACCAACTTCTTGGTCATAAGTCAGTTATGTTGTACTGACCAAAAGAAAGTTTGGTGTAAGACAAACATTTCCTTATGTTTTATATTATTTTGTGTTATGTTGATGATGAGTAAATAAGTAAGGGACTTTTAGACTTACAAGTGAGATATTTTGGTACTTCAATGTATAATACCATTCAGGTGAGTCAATTGAGAATGCTTTCTAAGCACCTAAGGCCAGACACCTAAGATTTTGGGTGCATGAAAATTGCCAAACTTTGAAAATATAAGTACCAAGTGATAAAGAGAGGAGTATAGGATGTTAGTGCACATAAGATGAAAGAGATACACACAAGATGCTAAATACATAAGACACCTAGATATTGAAGCATTGGAGGATCAATGCAAGGGATTTGTATGGGGTAGGACATGCTAAGCCAAAAGAAAAGCATAGAGAAATTGACCAAGATAGGAAAGCATGCTTGAAATAAAAGCATATTAGGAAGAGAAAATGGAACCGTGGAGGCTAAATCGTGTGTATGTGAGGCATTGTGCCCAGGTTTCCATAAGGAAGGTGAAAATCATGCCAAGTGAATAAAGCATAGGAGGAATATCATCAAGACAAGCTGGCATCCACCCAAATTTAGGTAGGAGGTGACCATTTGAACTACATGTCACTTCACCAAAAATACTATTTAGAGAATTTAATGAGGTGACGGTGGAGGCACAAAGATCCATATTGAATACATAGGTGGCAATTAATTTTCATGGGTTTTAGTGAATTCCAAGAAATCTAGGCATCGCCACATCATTAATCACCTGTAATTAAGTGGGTAGCTGATATAGGGGTATAAAGAAGCAAACGATTACTGGTTTAGGTTGCAAACCTCAAGTTAATTTGAAATAAAAATGCATAGCACAAAACTAGAGCCAAAGCAAGAAAATGCTACCATAGTGAAACCTTGAGCACCCACAAATGCAAAAAGAGAATGATTAAATAGATAGGGGAATTACGGTCCCTTTAAGATTGGCATAGTGCAGTGTGGGGCATGAATTATGAAAAAACTTGAGTGACATCATGATTACCATTAAAAATAATTGAATATTGAGAGATAAAGTCACAGTCGTAGACCCCATGACTGTGAGAAGTGCCAAGAAACATTATAGGCTTCAACAAGTTAAATAGATCACGATTCAACACTAACTGATGTAGGATGGGAAAAAAATAGATGATTTTTGGTCTATTTTAGGTGTAGAAGGTTACCAAACAAACATAGATGATAGAATAGATGGTTTTTGCAAAAAACAAATCATAGCCAATGGAAGGGGTTAGCATCATAGTAGTTGATCTTGAGATGCTTATAAAGGTGTCATATTGATAAATGCAGTTTCCCATGGAGGTCTTGGTAAGAGATAACTTGACATATTTTGTGCACACCTACCAGCTAAAATAATACAACCACCACACCTCAAACAATGCATAAGATCTAATGCAAGACTAGGTGGTTGATATAGGGGCCAAGATAGAAGTAGGTGTGGAATTATTCGATGACTCCATCCAAGATAGACTTGTGACCATTGGTGTAACTCAGCTTTATGATTTGTCATGTTTTTGGAAACCAAAAGAACTCACACAGCTCCTCCTTTTGCACATCTATAGAGACTACTTCTAATTTACAAGGAGGCACATGTAGTTATTAGCAAGCCTAAGTGGTAGAATCATCAAGCTCCCAGACTCTGGTGTATATATATACTAGATGATGGAAAATGATGTTGAAGTATAAAGGGTCATGAAACTCCTTGGGTACTACAAGGGAGGATTTGTGTTCCTCATAAAAGATATAAAATACCCTGGTATGAGGTTCATGACGTGACTCATTAATTTAAAACTTTGCCTTGGTAGTCAGTGGATGGACATCACGAAGGCCTACCTGTACATCGCTCACCACATGGCACAGGGGGTCAAGTTCAACATAATAAAATTATTTTATTGAAGATGGTAAAGAACGTGCTTGAATGTCAAACAATCTAATAGACCTTTAGATGGGGATCAATGTTGATTTTAATTATGATGGAGGAGATCGACATGCCTGATGGTGATGAAGACAACCTTTAGGTCTTTCTAGTGCACAAAGACTCCCCAACACTTAAATACCTAGACTTCACCTACCCACCTGCCTTTTCCCAAAAGTACAAGACTTGAGTGATGGGGTGGTGCACCCAATACATAGAGGCATTCAATATGGAATGGTGCATCCTCGAGGAAATCCCTTAGAACATTTTTGAAATAATGACTTTCACCATTATGCAACACTTTTGTGTAGTGTAATTGGCACTCACAGATGATAGCCAATCAGGCTAGCTATAATTCCCTTGTGCATTTTTTGCCAAGTACTTTAGGGTTGTGCTAAGGATAATTCCCAATGTGAAATAGTTGGAAATCCTAGTGAAGGCCATAGATTTGGAAAGAAGTAGGTTATGGTTCCAATATGTGTGCCCATGAGGAAAAGCTACCAAAGATGAAGAGGAGGACTCAAATCGTACTGACCTCTATCCCCTCTAGAAATAAGTGATACTTGGGCACATACATATGTTGTATTATGAGATGAAGCCAAGAAAGAAAGGTGCAGACCCTGGGAAGGACAATAATTTCCCCCTCTAGATCAGTGATGAAAGGATGATGATGCTAGTAGCATAGAAGAAATCTCTCCAAAAAAGGTGGGGAGAAACACTGGAATAAATTCAAAAATGCATAAAGTTAAGGATCACCTCTAACGAGATGTTACTCCATCAGACCCAAAGAGAAAACACATGACCTTCATGCAAGGGACTACTTCTCCCAATAAGAAGGAGAAGAAGAAGCAGTCCAATGGGTCTATTGCAATTCCCATAATAACTTTAGTAGAGATGGAGGTGAAAGAGGTGCATGAGGAAATGGAGGTGCAAAAGGTGTGGGAAGAGACAAAGGAGGAGGAAGGAGGGACCAAGGTCTACATTATAGAAGAAGCAGGAGAAGAACCCAACATTGAAGAAGTTAAAAAGGTCATCCAAAGTGACACTATCGTCATGCTTAAAGAGGCAAGAAAGCCACCTAGTGCCTCATTAAAATATCCCTCCACATAGCCTCCACAAACTGAGGAGGAAAATAAAAGCTTATGGAATAAAATGGGCCTCAACAAGGAGGAAATAGAGATGGTGTTGGCACTAGAACAAAAGAGGAGATCCATGAATGAAAAAGGCATGACCTAGGAGGAGATTGAGAAGGTTGACGCTAAGGAAGAAAATACCTAGGCACTAATAAAAAAGAGGAAGGTCAAGAAAAACAAGAAGACCTAGGAGAAAAAGGCCAAGAAAGAGAAGGAAGAGAAAGAGGGTGTCATAAGCATAGAACCAACTGAAGAAGTGATAAAAAAGGCACCTAGTTCCTCCACTAGCAGAACATACCAAATTGCATTACAAGTGCACCCAAATAGTGAGGGTACCTGAAGACAAGGAAGGCAATGTTGGCACCTTGAAACAACAAGCAAAGAGTGCCAAAGAGACCCAAAAGTAATAAGAGGAGGGAGAAGTTGACACCAAGGGAGAAGAAGAAAAAAAAAAGGGGGATAATTTCGAAGTAGAACCCCTAAAGTAATAGGAAGAATAAACCTCATAAGAAAGCACTGATGAGAGTGGTATCATCGATGAAGAGGAAGAAGAACAAACAAAGCTAGTTACCATAGAAGAAGAAGGTGCAGAGCTGAGCCTAAGATAAAATATGCATAAGGGGTGGACAGACAAATATTTATACATGTTTGAATATATGCCCCTCAAAGCTAACATAATTAGGATGTGCCAACAACTGTCATTTTTTTTGACATCTCTATGGATGAGCCTCATTTTGAGGTGCTAAAGAAGACGATATTGGGTGCAAATAAACCAGAAGAAAGGCATAATTCCCTTCTCATAAATCCCCACACCATGAACTCATTTAGGTTGATAAATGCAGTCATCCAGATGGATTCTAAAGTCTCACAAAAGAACATTGTCAATGATGTTAGGGCTTCAAAGTAGAAGAAAATCACCTTGGATGTAGAAGAGGAAGAAAAGGCCATGAATTTTTAAGTTGTAGCAACTAGTTGAGCATATAGAGACAATCGAGCCATCCCTCTTGTATGGCATTAACACATCGAACCTCTTAGAGGTTGAACAAGTATGTGTGATAATGGATCAAAAGCTCTTGACGTAAAAGGTAGATCCAATCCTAGAAGAAGAGGAGGGCCCATGTGTTATCGGTAAAATCATTGGGGGTGAATCAATGATGCAAGATAATCTAATTCAATTCTCAATTATTAAACATTCAACACATATAATCATAATGCATACAAATTAACCATTGCAATGAAAATAACATGATCAAGCACATAACACATGATATATGTGAAAAACCCTCTTGGGGGATAAAACCCACTGAATCCTACAAGATGGACTACAGTCCTAAAATAACAAAATCCAACATTTATACCAGCAGCAACTAATCAAGGAACACCCATCCCTTAATTTAGTGAGACACTCATCCCAAATGGAGGAACTAACCCCATAGACAACCAAACACCCATTCAGCTACCTTGATCTGATCACCACCTCTGATTTGATGTCTTCTACACCTGATGATGGACTTCTCTTACTTGCACTCTTTTTCACCCTTCAATCTTTCTCAAACAGCCTCTAAGGCTTTCTCGCTCAATCTGCCTCTTCTAGGCTCACTAGGTCCAATGACATGTGTGTCCTCCTACATCAAATTGATTATATAAACATCATTGATACTATTTTCTCTTTTATGGTTCTAAATGACACGTACCTTCTCTTTCAAAGGCTCTCTCCTTTGCTTAGCACCACGATTTCTCAACTTCACTCTAAGTAGCCAATTATGCCTATAATTTATACCATACACTCATCTAACCCATATTGGTCAACCAATATGCTTACCATACTTGTTATACCTTTGAAATAGGTCTTCATACACATTAAATGTAAGAACCACACACTCCTTAGGTCAGCCATTACCTCATTAACCCCAAACCACCATTAGGTCTTCATATTCACACATTACATGTGAGAATACTTGGACCACCTTCATCCTTTACCAATGATTTGAACACATCAAAATTATCTCTATTATCCTATTTCTCAATCTCATATGGGTCCATGACTCAACACTTGAACCTACGAATTAGGTCTCATCACTCTTTAGGCCTTCAAACACAAACAACACAGTCTCAAAATTCTAAAGCAACTACTCAAATATTTCACATATCCATGTGATTATATCACATGGGTGAATCCTTCAATATGTATTCAATATATCCATGTGCCATAGACATTCCAACATGGGATTTAAGCACTCAAATCAACTCTCTTAAAAAGACCACGCAGAATGGTCGTATACAGTCAAAATATAGTCAAGTTATTTTGACTCTCTACAGCTGAATATGGGCAACATAAGGTCTCAAATACCTTCTCATGAACCTTTGAGACTTCCTTGACATATTCATATTCATTTTTTTCCTTAACTTTTCTCAAAACACCTTCAACTTACCTCTACAAGATGGTTACTCAAATTGACAGTGTATTCAATAAACACAATCAACTTCTAAGCCTTTCTCCATACTAAATATGGATTGGTAAAACATCCATAATTCACATAGATGGTCCTCATATAGTCTATAACATTCTTCAATAGTTATCTCATCTTGAAACATCAAAATACCATCAAGAAATCTTTAATTACCCTTCTCGGGTTACTTGCAGAACATGGTCAAACACACAACCAACTTTGGAGCTCAATATATTTGACTGTACAGATAGTCAAACCTTCTAACCAATGTCTATGATTCACCTTGAATTTATCTTCAAATTTTAATTTCACACCATCAATAAATTCATCCTATATCAAAAGATATAAGCAAAATATTGAGCATTGGTTTATCCTTTTGCTAATTCAAATGCCAATGATCACTGGTTAATGCAAAATCATTTGTAGACATGTGTCCTTTTATAGTTACTAAAACACACTCCATTTATATCCTTGGGATTTTCCTAGATTTAAATTTCATCACTCTTTTTTGATCTTTGATCCTCACTTTTGAGATCGTACCACTTGGTAGCCCCATATGCCTTCTGTACACCTTACAGTCAATCTTCAATGATCTTTCACCACTTGGTAGCCCTACATGGATTTTGAGAATTCTATTGACTTACTAGCTTAATATGCACCATTTATCTTTCTTTTCATGTTTGAATGTGCTTTTTTAATCTTCAATCTGCTTGATCAAACATGCACCATTGATTTTCTTGTTATATCTTTGTGATTGTGACACATGTCTTCATCGCATTCATTCTCAAGATATTTGACTACTAGACTTCATGCTTACTATTTATCTCTATTTGATAATTATAATGCTCACCATTATATCCTTATTTATTTATATTAATCACTCATAGTATATCTTCATCACTTGATTAAATGCTCACCATATATCTTTATCTGGCCAAATCAATCACTTGTCATAGATCTTCATCACCCGATTAACCACTCACCATAGATCTTTGATATCACAAAATTTTCTAAGTGTGGGATATTAGTGAACTCTATATAAGAATCCAACTTTGCACCTTGATAAATTTTACCACACATATCATCTGTTAAGAATAAATACAAAAATTGATGCAGAATAATTTCACATAATCACAATAATAGATATAAACAGAGATGCAGAAAGAACATAAATAAAATACATAATAAGAAGACCATATTTAACATGGTTCACCCAATGTGAGCTACAACCACCAAGAAACACTTTCTCAATTTTTATTACAAGCCACGAGAGTACAAACCACTCTCAGATCTGTCTTCACGATTACAATGCACAAATATTGTTTGGAGTTGTGCTCAACAAACCCTCTTAAATTTGCACCTAAATTCACACACATTGTTCTTCCTACTCAAACCCTTGTTCTCATGATGTATTACCTAAAAAATATCTATTTATACTTAATACATCAACAAAGTGGTATTATAAAACAATGGGTACCAAAACCATGGGCAAAATCAACCCAAAACGGTTTCCCATTAAAAGGGGTCCAAATTTTTTTTGAGGGATACCACCCCTAAAATCCCATTTTTCAAGCACTACCCCCCCCCCCACCCATTTATGGGATATCACCCTTAAACCCCCACTTGGGGGCTACCACCCTCGAACCCCGATGAGAATACGTATAGAGTGTATAATACATTTAAAATGTACAATATTTGAAAATACAATTTAATTTAGAAATAAGCTCCACAACACAAAATCCTCATGACCTAAAAATTGGACAACATGATCTCCTCTCATAGGGGAATCTATCCATATATCAAGCTAATCTTGAAACATTCACACATGTGAATGCTGACATCATCAATCTGCTCACCCAACCTTATCTGTCAAGATGACTACTTGAACCTAGACCTTCATATGACTACTTTGATGACTTCAACAAGCACTCCAAGCACTCAAAACACCCCATAGGTTCTCTGCAACATGACCATACCATCAATATCATCCATCATTTACCTCGCTAAGTCAACCACTGAATAAATATGCAAGAACATTGAATCAAACTTTATCATTGTCATTCTAGCACATATGACACCTCATTAACATCATTGGTCACCTTGGAGATATCATTGACAAACCTCCAACACCATGCACCACGCTAAAAGGGAGCTAGCTAAAAATCATGAAAAGGTGGAAGAACTTTTTCCAAAACTTCAAGAGAGCACAGATGCATGTGATGCCATCTTCTGCAACTTCTCCAACCAAGCATCAGTCATAAACGCATGCCTTAAACAGGCAAAGGGAGAGAAAGAGGAGTTGATGGCATAGGTATACATTGCAAGTAGGTCAGAGTGTACCCATATAATGGGAAAGGTTAATGCCTTAAACACATAGATCAAAGACCAAGAAAAAATCTTGGAAGCACTCTTATGTGCCTTGTAGACTAAGGCCTACAAATAAGGTGAAATCCTAGATAGAGGAGTGATAAAAGCTAAGGCAAACCTGAAGGCTTTCAAGAAGGAATTGAAGAAGATAGATGTGCTCATGCTCAGTACCACCTCCATGAAGATAGATAGTGTTGTTGATAAACTCAAGCTTGCTATCAAGGGCTTTGAGGACTTTAACACTGAGTTGAATGAGAGCACACCCGAATTCTACACACCAAAAACTTTAAAAGACTAGCCCGTGGGTGGACTAGTAATTTTGTATGGGGTAATGTTGGGCCCATTTTTTGGCTAAGTATGGATCCACATCAACTTATTATACATCTCGACGTGAGGTAATCACTTGGTATGATTTCTATTTTGGTATCTTTTTCACCAACTAGAGGAATCATCAAAGATCTAATGCCAGCTAACAAGAGGTTAACTGACACCCTTTTTTTTAGAACATCTTCTTGAGTGGTTGCAGGTGGTGATCGAGTGTAAAGGGTGCAAGGTGATGGAACTGAAAAAGCTATCAACCAAGGCTCCATATTAGCACCTAAAGTTCACTCTCCACCCTAGCATGAAGATGCTCCTATGGACTATAAAATTAAGCTCAATCCAGTAAGCAAAAGGACATGAGTTGATAGAGTGAAGCTCTAGAGAAATTGAACTGGACTGCTAGAGCCACCATTAGTATTAGGTATAGCATTAATGCCTTTGAGGCTCCATATTGTAGTGCCCAAGCTCTCCTATGAGCCTTTGGGCTGTTAGTAGCTTTAGCCAAGTATTTGATATGTTTCTCTTATCATGTACTCCATTTATTTGGACTTTGCTTAATGAAGAATGGTGTTACATCTAATTGAGCTCAATTTGGTTACGTCCCTGGTTAATGTCTTATGAATGTGATAGTTATGATGGTATAACTTTAATATATGAATGTTAAGTTTAACAAATCTCTAGACTAAATCATTAATGGCATCTTCGTGTAAAAGATGGCATCATCATACTTGATAAAATAGCCTAAGTATATATAAGAACCTGTGCCTAGTGATGATATTCTTGTATAAAGCACAAGCCTAGTATGAACTTGATCTAAGGCATTTCATTGACCCCTCAAAGTGTTGAATGATGCTAAGCTTAGTAACACAAAGGCTTGCACCCTTGAGATCATAGAACCAACCCGATATAGGCTTGTGCTCTTATGACTATAATTATTTCACCAAATAGGCTTTATACCTACAGACTAATAGACTCTACCTAAAAATCTAGATTGCACCAATGAACCTACCAATGTTGTTATTGCAATGACTAAGTCCTATGACAAATGAGTTGTGCCATGGCACAACTCATTCATCATAAGACTAAGTCACACAACTAGCCCAATGTAGGCCTTGGTTCTTTCTCTGTTGCACTTAGAGTGAGTACATAAGGCTTGTGCCTTATGTGAATTGATGTCAACATAGCCGAGTGATAAATGTTATGTGCTGTGGGAACATACCTTATTTGTGCCTAGTTATAATAAGTCGATAACTGACTTGGAATAACTAGATAAGCACTAGATAGAGTAAATAGATTGAAACCTAATTAAACTATAATAATAAAACAAATTAGTGTTCACTTCATAGTTCTTATAACTATGTTTACTATAGTTTCAGGGTTAGAAATTGAACTTCACGGTTTAAATAAGGTCCCACGAGTTTTAAGGGTTGTCATTGTCTTACCACAAAAATAGTAATGGATATTTTTAAACTCAAACCCATGGGATGTTTGAGTTAGCCTTGGAAATCAAAAGTGGCAATAGATATTGTTAAACTCACATTGGGAATGTTGAGACTAACACCACCAACTACATCATGTGTTGGGTTGATGAATGCTTATTAGACTTAATCATCAATTTTGGATGATAAATTTATAATAGACTTGAATATTCATTGGGAAACCATGGTATTGGATCTTGGAAATTTCAAGAGCCATGGGTTTGGGAATATGGATTTAGAGTTGGGTAAAATTTTACCCTAACTTGGTTGATTATCAATGTATATTGAGAAATGAGATCTCGCCTCAAAGGAATTCATAGCATGACAACTTAAAATATGCATGTTTGGACATTTAGCATCAACTAAAGAATAACTATGAAAGCTAATATTTTATTGCTTTCAATTTTGTATTAAGAGATATATCATTTTAGACTATCACACCCTCTTATATAATAATTATATCTTGACAATGCTAAACTCATAGTCTAATACTTTTGGATGTCAAATTACCCTTGGAAATCAAACACCTTGTGGTAAGACTTGAAATGCGTATTTTATTCTAAACCATTTCACTACTTGGAGTAATAGATCAAACCCTTTTACTGCATGGAACGATAGATCCAAGTATTTTTTATTGGGAGGAGCAGTAGGCTAAACCTATTCAACTGCAGGAAATAGTCTACTAAACTTATTTTATGCAGAGTAACGAGTCAAACCTAATTTCCTACATAGAGCAATATGTTTAACTGTTTCTACCATTTGGGATTCTCTCTCCCTATCGATCATCTATATTTAGCACCTTCGTGGAAGGTAAGAGCTGCTCTTAGTGGATGAGAGGAGTGTAAGGGATACAAAAGGCTCTATGGTTGGAGGAAAACCCCTCCAATGATGTCCTCCCTCTTTTGTTTCTATTTTAGTTTTTAGTGACAATGATGGACTACATAATACTAATATTTTAAATACTCATTCACACATCTTAGACAAACAACTATATTATGCAGTATTGTATTGATCGTGAGATTGTAATAATGTTGTGAACACTTTATTTTCTATTTTAGTATTATTATATTATAGTAGAAATGTATTCAAATATTGATTTTGAATTAGTAAAAGATGATTGTGATTTGTCTACTTAGACATTATTGCTTTTATATTTGTATTGAATAAAAAATGTATCGTTAATCTCTTATGGTACCTTTATTTTTGCATTGAAGAAAAAATGTATCTTGAATCTCTTATGGTAAAATTTAATTAAACATCTTATTATGAGTACAATGAATGTGTAATTGATTTTTGCAATAATGAAAACCAAAACAAGGAAGAATTGTTTTCATAAATGATCATTTTTTACTTGTTTCATATAACTTAGTAAAACTTGTTAAATAATAAGGACGAATAAGTGATAAAACTTTCCAGGTGGTGTATTTTAAAAAAAAACATGATACATTTTTTGGCACTTAATTGGAGGGTTCTTACAATGATCTATTAAGCATTCACAAACATTGTAGAGAAATCAAGCAAACATTTAAATCATTCATCATAACATTGACATTCACTCTAGTGACACGTTATATTTCACTAATTTACCTAGTTGATGACTTATTACAATTATTAGACTGTTGTTTTTGATATTGTACACCATTGAGGTGCTTGGCAAATATTGAGGAAGCCCAACCTTTATTTGTTGTAACGTAGGTCATAAAACCAATCATTTTCCTTATCAATTTCAAGTTTACGTGTCCAACAAGGATAAGGAGAAAAAGTGCAATTTTTAATTGATCGTCACAAATTTTTAGAAAACTAAACAAGGTTTTTGGAGCCTTGGATTTGATGAACACATCGATAAAAAAAATTATTGTTCGCTTCACACTTCCTAGAAATTTGTTCACTGTAGTTTCGGGGCTAGAAATAGAAGTTCACGATTTGGACAAGGTCCCATGAGT
The DNA here is from genome assembly GCA_037957365.1 of Torreya grandis. Lineage (NCBI taxonomy): Eukaryota > Viridiplantae > Streptophyta > Pinopsida > Cupressales > Taxaceae > Torreya > Torreya grandis. Next base: position 4,090,247 of record JARHVA010000207.1, read on the forward strand.
TTTCAACATTCTTGTTGTCTTAGCACAAAAACTTGATTTCTACTATTAGGCTTTGACAACTATCTCTAGATTTCATGATATTCAAAATACCAATGTAAGCTATATTTTAATAATTTATTATTATAGTTTTAGAAAATCAATTACGTTTGATTCACTATTTTATATTGGTTTAGGCTTAGTTAATTACGCCATCAAGGATTCTATAATAACATACCTTGTTCACAATTATGTTTAATTTTAAAATTGTCGCCCACTTAATCGTCACAAGGTAATTTCAAACTTAAATTTGACATCCACTTGACAATCACTTAGAAGTTTATTCTTCTTGCTTGGAGAAGTCAATAAAAAAATCACAATATCTTGACCATGTGAAATTTGGAGCCTTTTTTTGGTCCTAGAAAGATTATTTTGAGCCTAACAAAGTGTTATAATTAAATTGATGCCACTTATCACTAATCAATAAAAAACTGATGAAAAATATAATACAATTATTAATTAATATAACATGTTAAAAATCTAAAATAGTTAATAAAATACTTTAAAAATCTAAAATAATCAATATAACATATTAAAAAACTAAAATAAGTGTTAGGTTGTGGAGCTAAAAGCTTCACTGATGCAGACATGGAGGAGGTTGTTGAGAGGTTACTGAGTTGCAGAGCAATCGACGTCGGTCTGATCAACTGACGTCGATCATATCCAGTGAGAATAGCAACTGACATCGGTCAAGTATCGGCTGATGTCGGTCATCTCCAGCCAGACAGGGACCGACGTCGGTCGCCTGTGCGGTTCCAAAACTGTTAGTTCACGAACAGTTTGTTAACGAACTGGTTATTTACATGTAAAAGGCTAATTTTAGTCTTGGAGCTATGGATCTAATTATTGTAATTGGATGTCTAATTATTATTTGCATGAGATCTATATAATAGACTCATGGGCTGTATTGTAAAGTGTGTTAGTTAGAGTTGAGCTTGGTTAGCTCCTTCAGAGTGAAGAGAGCAAGGGTAGCTCCTCCTAGCTCCACAGGGGTGCCGAGTGTGTATGATCAGGTAGATCTGTGGGATAGCAAGATCTGGTAGAAGATCCACCAGGGTAATGGTTTGGAGAATCATAAGGACTTGGTGAGGCAAGGACAAGGGTTCTTCAGGGTGTAGAAGATCTACATGGTAAGTAAGATCAGTTTGATTTGCAGGTTGTTGCAAGTTCATGGGAGATCTACTTGGAGTGCGTTGTGTACTCGGTTGAGTATGTGTGTGTACTCGGTGTACTGGCAGTAGTGATATTGACTGGTTGGAGGTGAACAGCAACTCTGTGTTTGAGTTGTTTTTTGTGACCGTAATTGAGAGAGAGCTTTGAAGGAAGATTACTGGTATGCCCTAGATGTGTGGGAGCTCTAGAGGTGTGGGAAGAAGAGTGTGGCACTTCTTTATTGTAATTTCCTTCTGTAAGAGTATTAATACAATTGGGTATTGTCTCTCATATTCTATGTTGTTTCTGAATTCTAGTTACTTGTTACTTTTAGTTTAATTCCACATGTTTAGTTGCTTGTACATGGTAATCAATTGTGCTTCCTAGGTCCTATCAATTGGTATCAGAGCATTTATGTTCTAGATTCCTGACAATAAGAACCACAATTTCTTTTTATTTAATAAGTAAACGTTTTTGAAGTCGGAGCTATGAACTGAACGAGTAAAATTTTTGATAACTGAACCTATAACTAAAAAAAAGTTTTAAAGAGTAAACCCACAACCAAAAAAATTTAAGGATTCAAATCACAATAATTAATTTGTGCTTATAAGAACCACAATTTCTTTTTATTTGATAAGTAAACGTTTTTGAAGTCGGAGCTATGAACTGAACGAGTAAAAGTTTTGATAACTAATCCTACAACTAAAAAAAAGTTTTAAAGAGTAAACCCACAACCAAAAAAATTTAAAGGATTCAAATCACAACAATTAATTTGTGCTTGACAAATATATTGAACATACTTGTAATGTGGATATTTGTTCTACAATTTAATTGAAATCATTCATAATGCACTTCACAAAACATTTGAAATGTAGGTTTCTCATAAGGGGGGGGGGCCAATCCAAATCTTTATTTGGGCGAGGAATAAAATTTGCGGGGCAAAAGCATTTTCTTTTAATTTCAAACACACAAAAGCTCCGATTGGTGGGATGTATTTTTCGCGAATCAAACAAAAATCTATCTAAACCGTTCGTAATAACCGAATCAGACGGTCATGAAATATCCCTTGACCACACTGTGTAGAATCTCTATATAATAGCTGGGATTTCGATAAATAACTATGTAAAAATTGGGGCGTCTAGTTAGTTTTGGAGGTTTGTTAAAAATGGTTGCCTATGTTAGGAACTTGGAGTACAATTGATTACTTTTGTATAAGCAACTAAACATGGAATTAAACCAGAAGTAATAAGTAACTAGAAATACGAAATAGAAAATAAGAGGAGATACAACAAACAACCAATATCTTTTAAACTCTTCTAAAAGGAAATACAATGAAGAATTCTCTTTCTTCTCACACCTCTTGGATGTACAGTAATTCTCCCTCAAGAGTTATCTCTTTCTCAATCAATTTACATGCAAACTGATTGTTCGTCTAAAATTAGACCACTTCTGGAAGCGCACGCAAATGCATGCACACACAGGTTGTCGACGTCGATTCCTGTCTGACTGATGTCGGTCGACCCCTAATCGACTAACATATCTGCAGGGTTCTTATCCATATGGATCTTTTCCAGCTTCAACTGTCCATCCTCCAATACCTGTCTAATGAAGTGGTACCTAAGCTGTATATGTTTGGTTCTTGAATGAAAAGCTGAATTCTTTGCCAAATGAATTGCACTTTGACTATCACTGTAAAATCTGCAACTCTCTTGCTCCTTTTCCAACTCTTCCATGAACCGAGTCATCCAAATCATTTCCTTGCTAGCCTCTGTAACTACAATGTATTTTGCCTCTGTAGTAGATAGGGCAACAACCTTCTGCAACTTTAAAATCTAGCTAACCGCTATTCCACCAACAGTAAACACATATCCTGTGGTGCTTCTCCTGCCATCCAAGTCACCTGCCATATCTGAATCTACATACCCATGTAGAGAAGTGTTTAACCCTCCATATCATAAATGCCTACTGCTAGTCCCTCTCAGATATCTGAGAATCCACTGAACTACTTTCCAGTGTTCCTATCCTGGATTGGCCATAAACTTGCTGACAACTCCCACTGCTTGGGCAATATCAGGTCTAGTACATACCATTGCATACATCAAGCTCCCAACTGCTGAAGCATATGGAACTCTACTAATGTACTCAACCTCATCATGTGATTTAGGACACTGTTCTTTGCTCAACTTGAAGTGTCCAGCCATAGGTGTGCTTACCGGTTTTGCATCCTGCATATTAAACCTCTCCAACACCTTATTCACATAATCCTCTTGAGACAAAATCAAACTATGATTTTTCCTGTCTCTCATAATACTCATGCCAAGGATTTTCTTTGTTGCTCCTAAATCCTTCATGGCAAATGTGTGAGTTAATTTTACCTTTAGCTCAATACTTTCCTGCATGTGTGAATCTGCAACAAGCATATCATCTACATACAGTAACAAGATAATATAACAACTATTATCCAATATAGTAAAATAAACACAATGGTCAGATTGACATTTACTAAAGCCATGCTCTATCATAAACCTGTCAAACCTCAAATACCATTGTCTTGGAGCTTGCTTAAGACCATATAAGCTTTTCTTCAACCTGCACTCAAGTTTCTCCTTACCTTTGACCTCAAAACCTTCCGGCTGATCCATATATATCTCTTCATCCAAATCTCCATGAATAAATGTTGTCTTAACATCTTGCTACTCAAGATGCAAATCCTCAATAGCAACTAAAGACAATACATTCGAAATAGAAGTCATCTTTACTATAGGAGAAAAAATTTCACCAAAATTAATACCTGGTTTCTGTGCAAATCCCTTTACTACCAACCTGGCCTTATGTCTCATTTGTCTATTCTCTCCTTCCTTTAACCTATAAACTCATTTATTTTTCAGTGCTTTCTTTTCGACTGGCAACTCAACCAAATCCCACGTTTGGTTCTCTTCCAAGAAATCAATTTCCTCATTCATGTCATGCTCCCATTGTTTCCTAAATTCTACCTGTATTGCCTCATCAAAATTTGTTGGTTATCCACCATCAGTGAGCAATACATAGTATAAAGAAGGGGAATAACAAATTGGAGGTTTACTTACCCTTACAGACCTCCTCATGGGCATTTGAGACTTATTTACAGCTTGTTGTCTGCCCAAATTCTTTTACAGTGACCGATCTCGGTCATGTCTGATCGATGTCGATGTGTATCCGGTCGATGTCGATTCTACCTGACCAACATCGGTCTCTGTCTGACTCACGTCGATTCCTGCCTGATCGACATCGGTCTCTGCCTGACTGACGTCGATATCTGTGTTTTCCTGTGAGTGATGATTTTTACCCGTGAGCTCATTTTGGATCATAACCTCATTCAAATAAAGATTGCCCTACTCAAAATTATTCAGCCTCTTCAGCTGATCACTGTACATCACCTTCTCATTGAAAACTACATCACGACTTCTAATAATTTTGTTAGTTTCTAAATTCCACAACTGAAATCTGAAATCTCCAAAACCATAACCAATGAAAGTGCACCGCATAGATTTAGCATCCAGCTTTTTTCTATTTTCTTTATCAATGTGCATAAAAGCTTCAAAACCAAAAACTCTGAGAAATGAAAGATCTACCTTTTTACCTGTCCACACCTCTTCTGGAATTCCACCATCCAGTGCAGTAGGTCCTCTATTAATCAAGTAAACCATAGTATCTACAGCTTCTGCCCAATATTTTAAGGGCAAACCAGCATGCAACCTCATACTCCATGCATGCTCCATTATTGTTCTATTCATCCTTTCAGCAACTCCATTTTGCTGAGGTGTCCTTGGAATTGTCCTTTCCCTGTGTATTCCACTCATAGAATAGTAACTATTGAATTTATTGCTGCAGTAATCACCACCATTGTCAAATCTAAGGCACTTCAATCTCAAACCTATTTCATTCTCAACCAAAGCTTTCCATTTCTTAAATGTGTCAAAAACATTAGATTTCTTCTTTATGCAATAAACCCATACCTTTCTTGTAGCATCATCAATGAAAGAAACATAATGTTGTGATCCTCCAATAGAAGCTAGCTGAGCTGGTTCCCACACGTCTGTGTGAACAATCTCCAACTTGTGCTTCTTCTTTGTTGACCCAGTTTTGAGAAACCTCACTTTCTTCTATTTTCCAAAAATACAATGCTCACAAAAATCTAGATCTATGTTTTTCAAATCTAAAAGCTTACCTTTTGACTTAAGAACATTCATTCCCTTCTCACTCATGTGACCAAGCCTACAGTGCCACAACTTTGCATCTATATCTGAAGTAGATAAAAGAGAAGGAGAATAATCAGTAATACAAGTAGATAGATAAAGTGTACCTACTCTCTTACCTCTTGGTAATACAAGTGCACCCTTGGCAACTTTCCAAGATTCAGCTGTGAGAGTTACTGTGCAACCCTCATCACCCAACTTTCCTGCAAAAATTAGATTCCTCCTCAAGATGGGTACATGCATGACATCCTTCAACACCCATGTGTTGCCATTTTGCAATTTCAGCTGCATTTTTCCTTTGCCAAAAATTTGACAAGGCTCAACATCCCCTAAATAAACTTTTCTAAAATCTCCATGGACATAATCATTGAAAAATTCTCTATTTGGGGTTGCATGGAAAGAAGCACCAGAATCTAAAACCCATGATTCTACTTGACTATCCAAAGAAAATATAAGAGCATCCTACGAAACAATACCGGCAACATTTGCTTCCTTATTACCTTCATGCTGATTTTTTTTGTTATCCTTCAACCAACAATCTTTCTTTGCATGCCCTTTCTTTCCACAATTCCAGCAGGTTATTTTTCCATTTCTGGATTTGGATTTCTTTCCCATCTTTGACCTTGATTTCCCTTGCTTTCCCTTCTCTCTTTGCCTTCTCCTACTTTCAATACTTAAAGCATTACCTGATGTTTCCCCTATGTTTTTCCTGTGAATTTCTTCATTCAAGATTACACTAAAAACATCATCAACTTTCAAGATATTTAAATTAGATAAAATATTACTAACTGCCATTACCAAGCTATGCCAACTTTCAGGTAAAGAGCATAAGATTAAGAGAGCCTTAATTTCATCATCAAAAACTATTTTGACTGAATTTAACTAATTTATAATTTCATGGAAATCATTAAGATGACTATATACAGATCCACCTTCTTGTATTTGCAAATTAAATAATTGCTTCATAAGATATACCTTATTCGAAGCTGAGGGTTTTTCATATAAATTTGCCAAAGTATCCACTAACTCTACCGTTGTCTTTGCCTGTGATAAGTTGGAAATTACAGAAGATGCCAGGCTCAACCTTATAGATCCAAGAGCCTTTCTATCAAGAACATTCCATTTTTCATCTTGCATATCTGTGGGCTTACTTGAAACCCCACCCAACGATAAATATAGATCTTTCTGATATAGATAATCTTCTATCTGCATCCTCCATAATTGATAATTCTTGCCATTGAATTTTTCTATTCTTAGTTTACTTTCTTCTACCATTGCTTTGCTCCCACTCAATCAGAAACCCCTATGAGTGAATTCTATAATCAACAAACACTAACCCACTTTGATACCACTTGTTAGGAACTTGGAGTACAATTGATTACTTTTGTATAAGCAACTAAACACAAAATTAGACTAGAAGTAATAAGTAGAAATACAAAATAGAAAATAAGAAGAGATACAAGAAACAACCAATCTCTATTAAACTCTTTCAGAAGGAAATGCAATGAAGAATTCTCTTTCTCCTCACACCTCTTGGATGTACAGTAATTTTCCCTCAAGAGTTCTCTCTCTCTCTCAATCAATTAAAATCAACTCAATGACTGAGTTGTTATTCCCTTAATTACAATACAGCCCCATGGGTCTCTTAAATAGAACCCAAAGCAAATAATAATTAGAAAAGCGGACTCAAGACTAAAAATTAGTCTTTACGTGCAAACTGACTATTTGTCTAAAATTAGAACAGTTATGGAAACACACAAGTGACCGATGTCGGTTCCTGCCTAATCGATGCCAACCGACCATAACCGATGCCAATTATTGTGTAGCTAAATATAATCGATGTCAGTTGACCCCTAATCGACGTCAGTTGGATTTGACCGATGTCAGTTACTGTGTCACCCAGCAACCTCCACATTTGCACATTCAGTGAAGCTTTTAGCTCCACAATGTTAAGGTGTGGAGCCTAAAAGCTTCACAAAGGAGCGCATTTTAACAGTTGCAAGTTTACACAGTCACTAGCGTCGATCAGGAGCGACCGACGTCGGTCAAGTACAGTTGAAGAGACGCCAACGTCGACAGGGATCGGCCGACGTCAGTCACAGGCAAGCAGGCAAGAATCGGCGTCGATTACCTATGAGTCTAGAGAGTTATTTCCGTGGACAGAACCGAGTGTTTGCATGATGAGATTAAGTTGTAGTCTTAAGTCTGCATCTCTATTATTAGTAAGACTATTTTTAGAGCCCTTGTTCAAGAGGCTTAACTTTTGGTTGTAAGTGCATGCTCAAGTTTCCTAATTCTATATGTAGGAAAGATCTTCTTAGCTTATTGTAGTTCATTGTATATGAATGTTGAAGAATAGTACAGAATTGTATAGGTGAATCATTCCAGGTTGTTGGAGTTGATTGTACTTGAGAGAGAGAGCTCTTGAGGGAAAGAGATCTAGAGAGAGATCTGTACATTTGAGAGAGGTTTGGAAGAAAGAAGTTTCTTCAATTGTATTCCTTCTGTAAAGAGTTTAATACAAGTTTTCAGGGTGGTTTTTTGTATCTCTTGTTCTTTGCTATTCATCATTCTAGTTACTTATCTATCTGATTTAATTCCACGGTTTATTGCTTTCATAAGTGTAATCAAATTGTTGGTTGATCCCCAACAAGTGGTATCAGAGCTTGGTTGTAGGCTTTAGAGATTGATACCAACACACAACTCAACAGCCTATACATGAAAGTGGTTGTCCTTGGTTGAAAGTGGATATGGTGCACCAAAAATGGTAAAGACTATGGCAATGTTTGCCAAAGATGGTTACGAATGTAGAGGAACAAGATTGAAACTAGTGTAATGTTATTTCTTGCATTTTAATCATATTTTTTTTTTAGTTTTGTTATTTTTTATTATCTCTTTATGATTGCAAGGTGAGATCCATATTTTTTAGTGTTTATTGTGTAGGATGATGGAGACTATAATCAAGTGATGTTGATTAGGCCCATACAGAGGCTCTAGGGTTGGGCCACGCTAGTTGCTTAGCTTTTGTTCCTTCTAATATTATTTTATTGACTGCAAGGACTGAATGGTTCAATTGTGACATGTGTTTTTTGGTTACTTATTGGAGAAATGATTATGACCCTATAAGATGTGTGGTGTATATTGTACATTCCTATCATAGGTTGACAAGTACAAGTTCAATATCTCCCTTTAATTGGGAGGGACTTTGTTATAAGGTATTACATGGGGGGTCGAGTAGGTCAAGCCCATAAAATAATAATTTGCTATTTAGTGATATAATGATAGGGGATGCTTCGTGGCTAGAAAAGGATTTGATCATTCTTTTGGTAGTATGTGTCGTAGTTGATTCTAGGGGTGTGGTGATCACATATGGGTTGAGACCCATTATGCAGGTACTAGAGGAGTATGACAAATAATTCCTAGGGCTAATGCATGTTTGAACATTTATACAAATACTTGTATAAATTTACACAAAAGACTCAAAGTGGTGTGTTAGTGGTCAGTACACTTCTACAGGCAGGGGATTATGAGCACATAATAGTGACGAAGTCCCTTGGACTACCAATAGAGAGATGGGGACCAAAGAGTCCATATGCAACACAATGGGTAATCCCACATGGGCAGAAGTTAAAGCCACGTGATACTACAAGCTATGTATAGATTTTAGATCATCTACAAGAGGTTTACATCACATGGAGGTCATATAGGGAACACTTTAGGTGGCTCAAAGATTCAAGGGAGATGAGGAGGATTCAAGTTAGCTGATGGTATAGGGATCAACATGGAAGTATGGATAGGTTAAAATATGAGCAAGTCCCCTAGTAGTATGGGGTGAGACACAATAGGCCACCAATGAGATGTTGGAGACGATGGAGGAGATTCCCCTTATGACTCGGTGAGGTACCAACATAGAGGCTTATATCTAGGGGTAGACGATGTTAGAGTCACAGATAGGTATATAGTATGGTGGGTAGGAGCTAGGCTAACACCCATATAACCACTAATAATAGGAAGAGGTGGTAGATAAGTTGAGATGTTGAGTTTTGTGTGATGTTCCTATTATGGTAGGTGTGCTGGTGAGAGCTAATTTTAGGGTAAGTCTATGTTTTTTTTGATCTCATAGCTCAAACTAAAGCAATATATCTAATGGAAGCAAAGAGGGTTGATGATACATAGGATGAGGTTTGACGATTATGGGCTCAGTTGGCAAGGTTGGGTGTAGGTGCTAGAGGAGGTGTAGGTGGAACAAATGGAGAAAGTGATATAGGTGTAGGTGGAGTAGGTGCAAGACCCATGGCACCCCTTGGTGGATAAGGAGATGTCACACATGCTTTTCTTACTTAGTTGACAACATTTAAAGCTACTTATGTATAAACAATGGCTTATCTGGCTCGAAATGAAAAGCCTGAGCACCTAGAGCAAACATGTAGTTGTATGGATATATCTCAGACCCAGGTTGGATCAAGGACATCTGAGTATTAAGAGATTGGTTATGCTAGAAGTAGAGCTAATAGTAGAGATGACTACTCATCACTTCATCAGAGGTCATGGATGTATGAGACGTGTATAGGTCATGTGACATGATTTTTTACATATGTGACAAACCATGTTTTCATAATATTTATATTTGGTTACTTTCTTTCTCACTATGTTTATGCATGTATATGTATGTCTTTGTTTTCCAAAATTTGTTCAATATTCTATGTAATGGCCAAAAGACATGTAAAATGTAAACATAAATGTAACATGCAAAGTAAAATATAAAATATATGATGACTAGGTGCCTAACTTACAATGGAGGATATGTATATGTTGAAGTGCATAGTAAGTAGGAAAAGACACTAACCAATGATATGAGTAAGAGCAAACTTATCATAATAGATATTGCATTGAGGAAAACTAGTTTCACTATTAACAAAAGTAGGATATGTTAATAAATCCACACTCTTTAAATCAAAATCTCCAATGTATTAATGTGTCTCATTAATGCCAAATTTCTTTGAAGACAGACTAACAATTGGTTCCTTATGTTCACTCTTTTCTCTAGTAATATAATTTGGGGATAACAAAGAAAGAAGGATTTTACATAGCATGTTTCTTAAGATTTTAAATAATATCATCACTTCATATGTAAAATCAGAATTTGAACCATTGAAAGCATGCATATTTTCCTTCAACAAAGATGTATTATTTATGTTAAAAGAATCTATTTTGCTAATATAAACCACACAATAAGCTGGACAAGGTAAAATCATTTTTTCAAGTGATATATTCATGTCGGGTTCACCAAAATGATGCACAAAAATGGTGCATAAGTGTTCAAAATACTATGCCAATTATGTAAAACTATGGCACAAGGTAAAATAGGTAAAGTACAATAATTCAAATCTACTTAGGGCCAAGGGGGAATAAAAGTACCATGAACTATAAATGACCAATAAAAATGCAAGTACAGGGAAAAAGATATATAACTACCTACGACAGACCTACCTATATGTCAAAAGGTGCTCTGAATGTAGAGGAGGTATTGGAAATGTGTATAATGAATTTCAAAAATTGAAATGTGTTTTGTGATGATAACCACTTTCGTGCAGTACCAAAAAAGATCAATCACTTTCGTATGACACTAAAAATGATAATTCCTTTTGAATGTGGAAACCTACTACGAGTATGTATTTTTTAATCCTCGTTATTTAAAGTTACATGGAACTCTTTGTCAATAAAAAATATGTAGATGCCACTCTCATATTTGTGAATAAGCTAAGAAGATGTTAGAATCTTATTTCCTCTTGAAGAAACCCTAATTTGGTCTCAATCATCTAATAACACATCCAAAGAACAAAGAAATATGTAGTAAATTGACCTAAATACTCTTGAGGGTTGCAGCTACAAAACCTATATGCTTAGAATTAGGGCTCTATTTACTTATAATGCGTGTAAGTGTCCCAACCCAAGTGAAAGAAAAGTCAATATTCTCTTCTTAAGATAATTAAATGCAACTAGCATGAACTTTCACTTAGTACCTTTTTTGGTACAATTATGCAGAAATGGAAACCTTTGAAATTACTTGAAAGATATGAATAAACATAATTTAGTATGCTTTAAACTTACACTATGTGATGTGTTGTATTTACTTATTATTTAAATGCCTTAGATTTTTTTGTATATATAAACTTCTCAAATTTGAATTAGGTACCTATTATCATGCAAATTGACACAATAAAAGAGAGAAAAGCCATGAATACATGTCCACACAATAAATAAAAGGGAACAAGGGCCAAAGGGTTCACACAAGGAAATTGACCACTTTCGTATGGTTTCGAAAGTGGTAGGACTACTTTTGGACTCCATAAAAAATGATTAGAATTAAAAAAACAATACATGTAGAGAGAAAAAGAGGATCCCCAAGAACATAAAAACACCTAGGAGAGAAAAACAAAAGAAATGGAGAGTAACAATGCCACATGTGGAGGAAAAGAGAAGCAAAAACACAAGCAAAGGTGCCATTAAGTATCTAATTTGAATCAATGATCCACATATAAAAAATCATGCTGAAAACATTACATTAATAAGCCTTATATCCAAATTAGGTGTCTACATTAATGTAATTTATTTGTATTCAATTTTAACAATAATGACATGTATTTAATTTAATTGTCAGATAGCTATTGAATATTTAAAAGTTTATTATGATGGTTGCAAATCAAGTTTCAACGTCACCAAATTTTCTATTCACATCCAAGGGTGCCTATCAAATATCAACTCTGATTGGAAGGATACTTGGATAATAATTTGCAGGGGCAGTCAAGTGGATACAATCAAATTTGATGCATCACATTATACTTCGTTATAATATAACATGTGAGTATTAGAAGTGATCCAAAATTTATCAATACTTCACGTGTCTAAATGTATTGACCATGAGAATCTAGTGAATCATGTAATCATAAGGATATTTGATTGTAGTTTATAGATGCATTTAAGTGTATATGATATGAAACTTCTTGATCACTCCATAGTTTACACTTACATAAGCAAAAAACAACCAAATACAATAAGTGAGTATCAGAAGTGATCTAGTATATATTAGTATTTCTTAGGTATGTAAATGTAATGACCAATTAAATCTAGTAAATTATGTGACTACAATGATCTTCTAATAGTAATTTGTGGGCACACTAAAGTAAATATAATAGGAAACTGATATATCAAACCATAATTCCCATTTCCTTATGCTAAAGTCAAATGGATACAACAAGTGTGTACATGAAGTGATCTAGTATTTATCACTACTTCACGTGTATCTAAATGTGATTGCAAGGATTATTGGATAAAAATTTGGAGCTATATTAAAGTTTATAAAATACAAAAAATATGCATCACACCAACTTGCACAATTACATGTGTGATTACAGGGTTATTTAAACATTAATTACATGTATCAAGCCATTCACACTACTATAAGTAGAAGTCAATAAGATATAGCAAGTGAGAAATGGAAGTTAACTAGTATCCATTAGTACTTTGGAGATGTGCTCAGATAGATAAGGAATTGATGATTAAAAAATATGTATGTGGACTTTATCTATTTGAACACCTCAAAATTTATAAACTTTTCCACTCAGGCATCACATTTTTTATTGATTTGAATTGAAAATGATCTTAATATTACAAATCATGGCCCAAAAAAAGAATTATTGTAATAAATGAAGAAGGGGATGATGAATATTTAATGGATCATGAAGATGATGATGACCAAGGTGAAGATGAAGAAGACAACGAAGGTTCATTATAGCAAGGCGAAGAAGTTAAAGTTTCAAAAAATACAAAGGGGATAACAATAAACTCCTTTCATCACCTAATTCATGTGATTGTATACGAGTCCCCAAAAGAGTTCCTAAAGCACTATTCTTAAGAGGATGATAAGTTCTAAAAGGATAACAATGATGATGAAAACAATGATGATATATGATTGTGTTCTTTATCCTTAGTTAGGGAATGGTTTTGTAGTAATACTATCATGTATTGTCTATTTTAATATTACCACATATGATCTATTTTTTATTGGTAAAACGAGGGATCCTATTGGGTCCCTCACTTACGAAGAAATAAAAAAGTAAATATGTAATATTATTAAGAAAATAACAAAATTTTCTCATATAAAAGAGATATAACATAATTACATCATACAAAATCAAAAAAATGTGGTCAAGCACAAGAGAAAGCATGCAAAATACTTGCCCTAGTGTCATCAAAACATTGATCAAAGGATTATAATTTTTTTTAAAGATGGCTTGTACCAACATCAACACTAATAGAGAATTATTTAGATCACAATGCATGTCAAGACAAACAAGAAGGAAATTACCACCTGTAAATGCCAATCCAAGCTACTAACAATCACAAATCTAAACAAAAATTAGGAATTAGTGGGCATGAGGCTACTTCAGCCTCTTCTAGTATCAACAAGGTCACCTCAACCACCTTTACTGCTAATAATGCTAACCCCACCTTCTGAACCATCAACAAAATATCTACTACTAGTAGCACCACCTATAACTACAATCCTAATTGAAGTCATTTTATTCTTTCTCTTTCTTAGGGGGAGAATTCAATAAATGTACTCTACTTTGGCCCATGAAAATTATTGTGAATTTTTTTCTTGTAAAGGTAGAATTCCAGTTGATTATCCTTGTCCACTAAGATAAATCTCACTTTTGAAGAAAAATCCACATACATGTCCTATTCCATTACTTGGCCCATGGTGATTTTATGGTTTGTGTTTAATGTTGAAAACATTACACCAATGACATAAAAGTGGGATGCTAGGAAAATCCCTAATTATCTAATTATTATTTCCATACATCAAAAAAAAATAGTTGCTTAAGATAGTCTCTTAAACCCCTAAATTCATTTTTAAGATTATTCATGTAGTAAAATGAATTACAATTGCATTTAGGATCAAAACATGACATAGTTCAAGCCATACTTAATTTAAATTGATAGAGCATAAGGAGTCAAGATAAGTTGAATAAATTATAGTAAATCATGAAAAACAACCTAATCATAGTGAACTCAAAAAGTATATTATATTTTCCAAACCTTAAAGATAATTAAATTGAGTAAAGGATTTTTGAATAATACTCTTGGCTAAAAAATAATTCATAATAATATTGCTAACATAGTTCAAAACAACTTGAATACAACAATTATTTCAACTTCTACATTTTTTTTACATAAGCAACTTCAATATATATTGTTTAAGATGCCATAAATAGAAGAATTAATGAATGTAAACAACTCATTATGGATCCTCCAAGTTATTTACAAGATGGAGTTCAAAGTGCACTATAAAGTCATTCTCTTGATGAATAATAAGAATAACAACACTTATCATTATAATGGTACAATAAGTGTGTTAGATATGATTTTAAGATCCCAACATCCATTAGCTACTAATTTATTTGCTCAACTGAAAAGAGTATACAACACCTGGTAAAAGAAACACACAAGATTCTAGTTAGAAGACAAGTAACTTCAATAAGTATTATTTCAGATGCCATGAATACGAAAATATAAGAATATATGAATGTAAATAAGTCAATACCTCGCTTAATGGATAAGAGTAAGCAATACCTCATAAACAAGCACAAAATATTGTAGTCAATGAAGATTTGGTAAATATAAATAGCTTCAACATTCATTGTTTTAGATCTCACAAATACAATAATCAACTAACATATAAGGTCTTTTCAAAATGGAGTTCAAAGTGCATTGTAAATTCAATTGATTATTGAATTATAAAACTAACTACATTTATCATTGAGTAGTATAAAACGTGTCTTACATAGGATTTGAAGGTATTTCCATTACATACTAAACATAGCATAAAACAACTTGAATACAACATTTAATTCAACTTATTTTTTTTGTTCATATAAGTGAATTCAACATTTACTATTTCAAAGGCCACAAACACAAGTCATTATCACTTCTCCAAGTTTTTAAAAAAAAAATGTTTAAAGTGCACTATATAGTAAATATATTGGTAAATTATTAACTACATTTATCATTAAAGTGGTACAAAAATTACATTGCCTAATAATTTCTTCGCTCAACCGAGAAGAGTATGCAGTATCTTACAAAACAAATGCAAAAGAGTTTTGTCATTACAATGTCCAATAGTGAAAAAATATTATAAAATTGGAAGATAGAAACAAAAGGCAATATATATATTATAATTTCCAATGTAGAAAAAAAACATTATAAATTGCTTATAAAATGCAATATGTAGTGAATATTTGTTGTAAAAACATCCAAGAAAACATTGTAATGACACAAGTCAAATATCAATGGAAGAGGAGGAGATAACATGATCCCAACCAATATGAGGAGTTTGCCAATATGGATGCCCTATCCACCCCAAAAAATTTGGTGGAAGATAGATATAATAGCTTAGAATACTTGATACACTACCAAGAACTAAAATGTAATGTACAAGTGTTATATCGTAACAACACTTGGTTCCGTGCATGAACATTTTCTTTGAAGTGTCATATCAATATAACACTGATGTCAATGTGATGTAGAAATGATCAACTAACTCACAAAATGCCTTCTTGTTTGATGTTCTCTCTCTTGAACCAAGGTTCAATTGTCATGAAAGGTTTCATCAATGTTTTCTCTTCCTTATGGATCTCATTAGTATCCTTATGCTCCTTATGGTACTTTAAGACCTCTTATTCGCTTTGAAACACACTCCACCAACTATTTCTTACCTTTAGCCACTTTTCCCTTTGGTCACAGTTACCTCAAGTAGCCCTTTTTAAGGCTAAATTAACAAGTACAGTTTTGTACAGATTCAAAACACCAAACTAAATACAAAACCAGATACCCTCTATTAATTTTGTTGTCTCTACAAAATTATAGGCCTTAACTCTTCTTCTACACCCCTTTTCTAGCTCCTTCTAGGCCACTATTAGGCCTAATTAGCCCTGCTCTGTCTACTAACACACACAGTCACCCTTACAAGTGTCAATATGTACAAAAACTAGTTAAAACCTCAAAAACATGTTTCCCTACATTGTGACCAATATTTTCACCATTTTTTAGACAATTTTACTGGTTCAATCTCTGAGAAAGCACAATTTTAGATGGAAAACCCTAGTTTTAGGTTTACAGTGACTGTGGTAATTCAAGAACCTCCAATTTTTTCTTGTTCATTCCTAGTAAGGTTTCAAGTCTCTGTAACTATTGTGTGGGCTTTGTGTACCATGTGGGAAAATTCCTCAAGCAATAGTTTTCTCTTGCCTCGTCGTATTCAACCTTTTCTCCTCATTCCTTGGACATACAATATACATAGTTCATTTTGTGTGGTCTATAAGAGTCTTTAGAGAACTATAGGTTCTTTAATGGGATCTCTAGGCATTGTCAAGACTATTATTTGTTAAGACCCTTGAAACATACCCTTAAAAATGATAGAAACACACAAAAACCTCCTTTGTTCACCTCTTTAATGTAATCTTGGTTCTCTTTTAAACACATAGTCATGTGTGTAGGTTCTGTGAACTAGTTCTTGTCCCTACGGATTCCAAGCAATGTTATCCACTCCAAAACATAATTGATATGATTATTGACTCACTCACATACCTTTACAAATCAAGAGCTACACCTACAATATCTCTGCAATATCCTTTTACATAATCTTTGAAGACACAACACACAGTCACCTTTTGAAGGTCTAAAAGTCTCCTTGGGTTTGGATTTGATCTCTAATAATTTCTCACCTCTATGGATGATTTGAAAAGACCTACCACAACTTCACTCACATTTTAGATTCAGCGATCACTCTTGATAAGGTCTCTACTACAGTCTTTATTATATTATGTGTATCCCGTGTTTACACAAGCATGATCTCTTCAGCACCACAGAAACTAGTTGTGCAATGTAATGGATATAAATGCATGAGTTGAATCAACCATTTAATGACCAAAAAAGAAAGGCTTACCAGTTCATTTACCCTCAAAAACACAATATTATCACATCTTCCCTTTTTGAATACTTTCAAACACTATCAACAAATGATGTACACATAGAAGAAAATAGGAATGTCTTCAAAATTGTCAACTTGAGGGTTCTATTTCTCTATTTATTGGGTCTGAGCACTTTCTTTCTCTAATACAATATGCAACTACACCATGCAAAAACCAAAAACTACCACCTTGAAGTCTCTTGCAAGAATGCTTACCCCTTGATACAAAACCAAGGGTGATGCCTCCGTACAAATATGACTTAGAAACAAGTGAATAGACCTACAATGTCTTATATTAACATTGTTATTATTTTGACAACTTTAGGACCACTAGACCACTTCCTAAGACAACTATTCTATAACAAAAAATTCAAAATTCCAATGTGCCCAAAATGGCAAGAAAAATCAAGATTTGAATTTCAAATCTCCCTAGGCACTCCTAACACTTGGAAAGCATTCCAAGATACATTTTTTTTACATCTAACACTGCTATAGTCATCCCAAACATGTTTTAGACCCGTGATGCACTTGATTTAGACAAAAATGCAAACAAATTACTCTTATGAGTAATGCCCCTACATCACAATGCCTCTCTTCCATTATTCCCTCAATCAACTGAGTAGAGTTTTTTGTACCTCGTAAAACAAATACAAAAGAGTGTATTTAGTAAAAACAAGTATCTTCCGCATTGATTTTTTTATATGCCATGAATACAAGAATCAATGAATGTAAAAAACTTGTTACTACTCTTCCAAATTATTTACAAAATGGAGTTCAAAGTGCATTGTAAATTTAATCTCTTACCACTATAGGTGTATATACAAGAATAAATTAATGTAAACAAGTCAATATCTTGATCAACTTAAAAGAGTATGTAGTACTTCACAAAACAAACACAAAAGATTGTAGTCAATGAAGACAAACTTCAACATTTAGTGTTCCAGATGCCATGAATACAATAATCAATGAACGTAAAAAAATTGTTACCGCTCTTCCAAGTTCATTACAAAATGGAGTTCAAAAGTGCAATGTTAAGTCAATCTCTTATCTCTACATTGCATCTACAATAATTAATGAATATAAACTAGTCATTAACTCACTCATCCGAGAAGAGTATGAAGTACTTGACAAAACAAACACAAAAGAGTGTAGTCAATGAATATAAATAACTTCAACATTTACTATTTTAGATGGCATGAATATAAGAATCAATAATTGTAAAAAACTTGTTACCACTCTTCCAATTTTTTCATAAAATGAAGTTCAAAGTGCACTGTAAAGTCAAACTCTTGTTACTATAATTACATATACAAGAATCAATAATCTTAAACAAGTCATTACCTCAAACAACCAAGAAAAATATGCATTGCCTCACAAAATAAACACAAAAGAGTATAGTCAATGAAGACAAGTAACTTCAACATTTGTTATTTCAAATGCCATAAATACAAGAATAAAAAAATGCAAAAAAATTGTTACCACTCTTCTAAGTTCATAACAAAATGGAGTTGAAAGTGCACTCTAAAGTCAATCTCTTACAACTGTAGTTGCATATACAAGAATCAATCACTATAAATAAGTCATTACCTTGTTCAATTGAGAAAAGTATGCAATACTTAACAAAACAAATACAAAAGAGTATAGTTAGTGAAGATTAAATAAAAACAAGTATCTTCAAAAATGATTGTTTCATGTCATAAATACTAGAATCAATTAATTTAAACAAGTCATTACTATACTACCAATGAATGTATAAAGGAAATCTCTTCATGATATATAAGTATACACTTTACTCATTAAACATACATAAAAGAGAGTATAGAGTACCTTGAAAAACAAGCACAAAATAGTATTGTCATTAGAACATCCAATAGTGAAACATAACGTGAAAACTTAAATTTTAAAAGTTCAATAATGACAACAATCACATAGACAAATTTTGTAATGACATTAGTTAAGAATGATGGAAGAGGATTTTCCAACATGATCCCAACAAGTGGAGAGGACCTCCCCAATGTGGATGCCCTATCCACTAGAACCAAATTAGATAAAATAGAAACAACTCATAAAACATGATTTTGTGTCAAGAATCAAAATGCAATGTACTAGTTTAATGGAACTATATATATTCTAAAACAACACTTGGTTCTATGAAGTAGTGTATCTAAATACCACTAATGTCAATGGCCCCTCTCCATCAATCTCATCTTAATCAAAACAATCTATCAATTAACCAACTAAGAAATGTAAAACTTTTTATCAATAACGAAATGATAATGCATGACATCAATAAAAATGATAGAATGAAGACAATGCATATTCTCTGCTTATTCACATTTTCATATTTGAAATTGCATAGCCATGTCTATCATTGTTCAAAGAAACACACTTATTTTTCAAAAAATTGACATCATAATGTTATCAATGGTAGGCATTGATTAAGAAAGAGTTAATAGAAGATTACCAACTACCACAAACATCAACAAGAAACAAAATGCGAAACAAAGTCAAGATACCATGCCCAAAACTAATGTCAAGGATTCTCATCTCATCAAATAAAACATCAATAGTTGGTAGTCTCGACTTTGTTTCTTGTTGATGTTTGTGGTGGTTGGTAATCTTCTATGGGCTATTTCATAATCATTGCCTACCATCAAATAAATCACTATTTACAAGTGATGAGTATAGGTATGGTGCATGGTATGCAAGCATCGAATGTGTATCACCATTACATTGCATTTTATAGTTATTTTCAATATTAATATCAAAATGAAGGTAAATGAATGAATGTAAAACCAACTAAAATGGTTCTAAATGATCAACAAGATGAAGAATCAATAATATTGTAATCAAAATATATATGTAGCAAAACAATTATCTATTTATCTATTACACAATCTCAAACAACTAATCAATCAACAAGTTTTATAACACCACCTCAAAATTCCTTATGAACTACTTTCAATTTCTTTTTTTCTAAGTCATCAACCAAGGTGTCATGTCTCCATAAATGTGGTGGATTTCAAAAGAACTATAAGACAACAAAAAGCTTTTTTACTATGATATGTAAGGCACAAAATTTTAGTGCATTGTTATTCTAGTGGCCTTTCATTTGTTGTACCACTAATATTGATTGGTTAAAGACAAACAATTATGCAACCCCTTAAAGATGTTACACTCAATGCATCAATGAGAGCATTTTACTCACATTCATTGTTGGTGATATCATGTCCAACAAATATACCATAAAATACTTGCCTCTCATGATAGTCTATCAAATCATAACCAACTACTCAATACCAAGATTGCATAAGTACACTTCATTAATATATGCTTCCTAATGAATTAAATAAATCATCAATATATCCTTGCACAATTGAGAAATAAATTTCCATTTATAATATATACCCTTGCATCATCCTAAGAAATTAATTTCCATTAAAAATCATGATGGCATATATTCTTGTGAGCGTGTGGCAACAAGGATGTATAGAATTAATTTTCAAAAAAATACTTACAGTTTTTTCTTAATAAAACATGAAAACAATTCCACTAATAAACAAGGTTGATTACAAACCCATTCATCATGCAATGATACCTCTCAACAAATATGAACATGTTTAACAATAATTTTAATGAAATTACTTCACATTATACAAAGATATTAATCCAAAATTTCCATCACATAAATCAAGGCAAATCAATATTATAACCTTATTGTGTATTTGTATAAAATGCTTTCATCCCTTGGTTATTAATCATCAACTCTACTATAATTATTTTATAATCATGCATTTGTCACAAGCTTTTAACAAAAGTTTCATATTCTAGTTTTATATAAGAAATAAAAATTCACAATCCCAAACAAATAGTGAATCAACATGTTTTATAACAACACCACCTCAAAACTCCTCACTATTTTTATCAAACTCTTGCATCATTTTCTTTAAAAAAAAAACTTGTCACTTAACTCCTCATTAACAATAAAAAGATTTAAGTATCAAGTCTCAATCTATATTTATATTAAGTAGAAAAAAAAAGTTTGGAGTAGAATAATAGTCAATTTGAAAAAAATTGTAAAATTTAAATTCAAAAATTTCAAGAAAGTTCTTGATGAGAATTCAAGATATTAATTAGACTTGGTATCTCCCTCTTCCAAGTCTTTCTACAGTGCTCAACATCATGACCTTTTACTTTTCATATTTTTATTTTACTTTTTCATATCTTGAGATTGATTACTTAGAAAAATCTCTAACTCACCCTAGAATGACAACTATGTCAAAAACTTTAAGAGAACAATAAATTATAAACAGCCTCTTAATAGTCAATTGAGAAGAACACGGAATTAGCAAAGGAAGATAATGGACCATACTAAACATTCAAACTTTCATTTCTATGAAAATTACAGTGCCAAAATTACAGATTGTTATCTTTTAAGCTACCTCCAGTTAGCTTAAACAAGCACTTCGATCACAGAGGCGGAGTTCCAAGACACGAGTAGATTAAAAAGCGGACCATAAATCTAACCGCCGAAGCCGTACAGAGTCCTGCCCTGTCGCTTGAGGGCATACACCACATCCATGGCCGTCACAGTCTTGCGGCGGGCGTGTTCTGTGTAGGTGACCGCATCCCTTATCACATTTTCCAAGAAGATCTTCAGTACGCCCCTGGTTTCTTCGTAGATCAAGCCGCTGATACGCTTAACGCCTCCCCTCCTGGCGAGTCGCCTGATGGCGGGCTTCGTGATTCCCTGGATGTTATCGCGGAGAACCTTTCTGTGCCTCTTGGCTCCTCCTTTGCCCAAACCCTTGCCGCCCTTCCCTCGACCAGACATTTTTTCACAGGAAAAAGCTCTCGCAAGAAAAAATAATTCAGAACCTCAACAATAACTAGCGGAAAAAGACAATACAATGATAAGTCTTGTAAAACGTCTCCATTTTATATGTATTGGCTGTTGAATCTGCGGCCTTCTTTGGCCGTCGGATCCACCTGAAGCCGACAACTGATCCGTGGCAAACCAAAAGATAGATTTCCAGCCGTTGGATCTTGAGATTCGGCGAGTAATTGGTTATGGAGTAAAATTAGAGATCTAATAGGAACGGGAATGTTTATTTGATTCCATTCTAAAGGTTAGAAAAGAGTTTTGGAGAGTCCATGAAGTAAATTGTAGATTTTTATAAGTAAAAATTTATAAGTTAAAGGTATTGTGAAATAAGTTTTTCAATTTTTTTTTTTTTTTTTTTTTTTGGTTTCCGTTATTTTTTAACATTTGGATACAAGAAGATGATAAGGATATTGTTCACGTTTTTGGTAGGGAGTTAATTTTAGATGTCAATGACTTATCAAATTTGAGTTGGGGTCATGATGATATAGATATTCTACCTTTCGATCTTACACTGGTGGCGTAATATTTTTTCTTGTGATGTTCTAATGTCTTGTTCCTAGGCGGGGCCTAGTGTTGTTTTTGCATACGTTGTTTCATGTTCCCAGGGTTTGCCTAGTATGACGTTGAGGCGTGCTTCCATATCGCTTGTTTTTTTTGTGAATTATTTGTATATTTATTTTGTTAATATATATAGATATATTTCATCGAAAAATTTAAATTACAAATTGAAATGAATCTTTTTTAACGTTTCAGAACAATTTACAAGAATGAAGAGTATGATACAAAGTCGGACTTAAATTTGATAGTCATATAACTATTTTTATGTTTTTTAATCTTAAAATATAATCAATTTTTATAGGAGATGATATTAAATGAAGAGTAAGTGTATATATATATATATATATATATATATATATATATATATATATATATATATATATATATATATATATATATATATATATATATATATATATAATGTTTCCTTCTTCTACTCTGAGTTATATTAGCATTTGAAAGCTAAGGTTAAATAGGTAACCATCATAAAAAAAATCATGATAGATAAGGTTGACCGTCAAATTTAGGCCCTAATGTAGAGATTTACCATCTCGGTTCTTTATATAGATAAATAAATCAGTCATCATGAACCTTAATTCTTATCTTTTTCTAGATCCTTACATATTTCAACCATTACAAAATGACATATAGAATGGTAAAAATGAGATTATCACATATACTAATACAGGTTTCTTAAATATATTTACCTGGAAAAATGTCAAAGTGTATATCTTGGATTTTTCATATATCATATTGATTAACAATTCCATTACGTTTTCTAATAATTCCTTGTTTACTAGTGGTAAATGGTCTCAATCTAGCTATACCATTGCCTTGGTCTCAAAAAAATCTTTCTAGGTATAAAAATGGGCTCCAAACTACACTGTATCCCAAAGATATCATGTTTTTTTTATCGCTTTTTCTAAGAAAGAAGCAAAACTTCCATATGTAAGTCAAATAGATGTCAAATTTAAGATTGAAATTGCTTGGTATGACAATCAAATAGGCATCTAATTTAAGGTTCGTCATTTTTACTGACATCTCACACTATTACCCTTAACAACAACCCCTGGTTGTCATTGTAAATAATGTTTATCGGCGTAACTATTATATATATCTTAAATATATTTATCTAAAAAAAGGCCAAGAGATATCAATTTTGAATCGTCTATCTTGAAGTTATCGCGTACCAATTATTTTATGGTGAAGTGAATCTATGTCTAAACAACACTATACTAAACCATAAAATAAGGCACATAGCAAATTTGATCTAAATATAGTAAAATTCATAAATAAAGTGTCAAAATGGGGGAATGATAGTACCTAAAGTGATTAAGAATTAACAAAGGGGGTTCAAAAATAAATACATGATTTATGACTTACCTAAACTCTAGCATTGATTAAAATGTTGAGAAACTGAATCTAAAACGATTTAAAAGAGAATCCAGAAACATGACAGTAATCTAATGATGCGATTCGATTCAAACTATATTGATAGCAGCATATCAGTATCAGACTACTTTGATAGTGGTTATTTATCTTGATACTGATAGTCTACTCCCAATAATGGTAGGACACGTCAAATCATTATGAAACTATGTGATCCTTTGTGAATCCTTGTTCAAAATAATTTCTCGTAGATTAGTGAATTAATGCTCGAAAGTTATTTCTCTTTTACTTAAGCCCTAGTCCAATCGAAGAGACCTTATAATGACATAAAAAATTAGTTTTGTTTAGAGGATCCTGCCTCGATCAAACCCTTATTTGATGACAAGCTAACAATCAATACTCATGTAAGTCAACAAGCAATTCATTGTATATGAATATAACACCGCTCATCCCTATATATGAGATGCAAATAAATGTTCACTATATATATTCTTTTACTAGTCCTTATTTGGTACAAATATGAAATAATACACATCAATAGATAGAAATATATCAAAAATTTGAGTGTAATAAATATTTATATACAATGATTATAATTATGTGAGCATATGATGTGATCTCTCAGTCCTTAAATACATTAGGGTGCCTTTGTATATACAGACTTATCAAATGCAAGTTGGCGTAAATTAAAATATAAATGATGAAAAATAGAGCCCAAGCAATGGTAACATCAATTCAAGGACCAAAGGGGCCTAAAAATCACCAGTAGTATTAAAACATGCTAATACAGGTCAGACTAGTATCAAAATTGTTCTCATATTGGAAAACAACAAAATTAGAAGTAAAGAAGGAAGAATAGGGATCTCAAGGCTCATATAACACAAGTAAAAGAAAAATTGGAATAATATAAACTTAACATGGCCACACAAAGAGGAATATATAGTCATAAAGCGAAATGACAAATGTTGCAAGTGTCACAAACATAATAAAATGTTCCAATAAGAGCCTAATCTAAACCAATGATCCACATGCATAAAACCTTCAATTTTTGACAAATTTTCAATCATTTTCAAAAATATTAAATATGTTCAGAATGATTAGATAAATATATTAATAAAAATAAACATTTTCAATATTGGTCCGCCTTTCCTGACAATGGTCCGACCAACCTGATAGTGGTCATAGCCATCCTGATAGTGGCCACAACCCAGGCAAAATTGTTATGACAACAATTACAACAGTGGAAAATGTTTAACTATAGTGGTCAAATATGAAATGTTTTTTTTAATTCTAGTTACTATTGTTGACACTTGAATGCACCCTATGAGAAGAGGTTTTCTAGGCCTCTAATCCAAGTGGAAAACTTGGGACATCTCACTTGCTATGGGTGAGCAAACTTGTGAGATGAACCTCTAGATAAGGGCCAGCTCCCTTTGATGTATCATTCAAGCACACATTCCTACTACTAACACTTTGGGGTTGAAAAGAGTTAAGAATAACATGAAAAGTAAGCCTAATTTATGAAGGTGATACACCAAATCAGTTTGATGACTTCCAACCACTTGCATTCCACACTTGAGACCAAAGAACCAACTAAAACACACTCTTTCCTGAATCTATGTCTTCTTGCATCAATATTACATTGTGGGGTCCTAGATGATATACAAGGTTAGGAAGACTAGACAAGAGGTCTCGAATGACTATGATGAAAAGACTACTCACTTCAACCATGAACATATCCTAAAACACTTCACATGCCCTACAAGAAGAGGTTGAAAATAGGTGACATAATGAAGTATAATGCTAAGGAATCCATAGTCTTCACTAAGAAAATTCAACACTCAAATAGAGCACATTATGAATAGTCGTGAGAGAGGTGAATACTTAGTCATTTTATTAATCAAAAGGTGTACAATTGAGCAGGGCTTCACCATACTTAGGTGGAGCATTCATATAATGCCAAAATGGCTAACTCTTATAGAGTTTGAGAAATAGAGAGAGAGAGAGAGAAGTCCAAGGGTCACTTGGACATGTGTCAGCTAAGAATTTTAGTTATCCATTCATGGGAAGAGGATATGGGTCAAACCATTCAAGGTCAAGAGCAACAAGTGTCAATCCAAGTCATCAAAGTTAGGCAAAATGGCACAAAACTCCTCTCTTTACACATAAAAATTGCCTTCATGATTAGGCCTATTTTAACATCTAGTAACTAATCTAGGATAGGTCCAATGATTTGGATGTAAGAGAGGCTCTTAGAAATGCCTCTCAATGTATTAGATGCATGCTTGGTCTTTTGAAAATAACTGGTTGAGAGCCATCATCATTTGTTATCCTGAAAATTGCCCTTTTATGCACCCTAGACACTTGGCTTCCAAATTGTCATCATTTTTCCATGAAAATCCATGGGAGGGAGTGAATGACAAGTTTTAAGACCCTTCATGGCCTTGGAAGCATTAGGAGTACCTTAAAATCACTTCAATTGAAGATTTTCTCTCCCTTCTCTAGCTTGTGCATTAGGCAAGTTTTGACTGGCTGAAATTAAGGAGCTATTTGAAGAACTTATAGGTTAATTCATGACATTAAATGAATATTAGGAGATATATTAAGAGTAAATATTCCACCCAAACTTTGTTTCATCTCTTAATTCATCTTGTAGCCTGCACAACACATAAAATGGTGATAAAAATCATATTTTTGCCCCTATTCGTATAATCCAATTACACGTATGTAATCCTCATGAAGTTAGAAACAACTTCTCTTCATCAATTAGGGTCAAATTACTCCAATTGGTGGCACTTTTAGGCCCATCTTCACCTTTAGGTCTCAAACAGGGTTTTAGAGTGACCAACCCTCTTAACATTTGTTCATAAAGGTGGCACAATGGAATTCCTTTCAAATTCCACTTGTGGATTCTTTAGGACCCCCTCCAATTTCCTTGAATAGATCCAGGTCCCATGCAAGAGATGATGGAAGTTCCAAGCATTTGAAATTGACCATTTGAGCCATTTTAGGCCTTTGTGAGGGTTTGAGGGCTTCTAAGCCAAGAATTGACCATATGATACATTTATTTGCAATCCAATCTCTCATACACCTGTATATGAACCCAAAAATCATGTTCCCATCCTTATATTATCTCTTCAAGATTCAAAAAATGAAAACTCACCCTTGTTTGGCACTAGGCCTAGACCTTTTCAATAGGCCTTCTTGCCATTTGAGACCCAACTTGACACTCTAATGGATTAATTTGACATATTATGGAACCAAAACATCTCATTTTCCCCTAAAAACATGTTCCAATCAATTTTAAGGCATGAAAAAGACCAAAAATGAAAATGACCCCCAATATGTCTTTTAGGCCTAAGGATTCCATTCACCCTTGACTGCAAACCTCCTTGGTTGGAACAACCTGTATGCTTTCAGACCTTAAATTAAATTTTTATAGGTTTATCTAGGTCATCTATAGCTTATATAATCATAAAATTTCTCTTTATATCCTTCTGGTTCAATATTCCATCTTTTTTCCCAAAATTGGTACCTTCATGCACACTAAAAGTGACCCTGTTCTGAGACAAAATAGTGGGTGTTTTCCATATTTACCTTGGAAAAAAATGATTTTATAGTTATATATATGTCACAAGGGTACTTTTTACCAAAATTTAGCTCCTAAATCCTCCATTTTACCCCCCAACTCATCACATTTACAAAGCAAACTTTTGACTAGGCAGGGTTTGAGAGCAGGCAGGGTGTATGATGTACTTGGAGAAGAAATGGATCATTTGATATTTTTTATGGAATTTAATGGGTTATAAATAAATTAAATTATTTTTTCCAATTATTATATATTTCACTTTCCCCTTCAACACTTTCCATGCCATGGAAACCTAACATTAAGCCTAAAACTGCCTACAAAAGAAATCACTACCTTGTGCTTGTTATAGGTTATCATGAGTTTGTTTTGGATTTAAATACACTATAAAAACATATAAACCATGTTAATAATCCCATATATTTTTCCATATTATCATTTCCCAAGTTTGAATTCACTCTTCACATCAAGTTCACTCTCCATTCTCAAGACTAGGCCTCTGCACATTTGGACTGAGACAGTCCCCTAAAACCCTAGTTGTAGGTCATGATTTGATTTTTTTTTATAAATTTGGTCCTATTATTCATGATATTTATATAATATACTTCATACTTTTTTTCACGTTATAAATCTTCAAATTAGCTCAACTCCATGTTTACTCTCACCTTTGACTAACATACCCTATCTTGACTAAGATGAAACCTTTATGCCCATGTTTGGTTATATTTTGAGCATGTTTTGATGTTACTTGGACATTAAATCATGTTTATAAGTTCATGATGTATTAAAATACCTTGTTTCCACTAATAAATACTTCAAACCACAATTTACTCCCATGCTTTGGTCCATTATCCTAAAACACCCTGCTTGACTGTCATAGGCCTATAGGCATGCTTGGGGTTTGGAATCAACCTTTGATCATGTTGAAGAAGATTATAATGATATATTTTGGTAATTACACACTCATAACACATGAATCCATATTTTTAGGATTCCAAATGAGGTATAAACATCAATATTCACCTTACTGTCCATTGACTGTGTTTTGTGATTAGGGTTGCCTGTAGGTGCAATTCAATAAGGATTAGGCCATGTGAATGATGT
This sequence comes from Torreya grandis, assembly GCA_037957365.1. NCBI lineage: Eukaryota > Viridiplantae > Streptophyta > Pinopsida > Cupressales > Taxaceae > Torreya > Torreya grandis. Next base: position 4,119,223 of record JARHVA010000207.1, read on the forward strand.
ATAGGGTCCCATTTTATTCCATTTAATTCAATTCACCTTTATATCACCTAAATCCATCTTGAAGGACCCAAAAAAGGTCATATTCCATCAAACATACACCTTGAAGCACTCAAAACCAAGCTTGACTATGTTGTCCCAAACCTATACGAACACGAGTTCTTATGAGAGGGGTCAAAACATTAAAATTGATCTTATCTCACTCATCTTGGACCAAGATTACCTTTTGTACCATTTTGGATAGTTTGGACTTACGTTTATAGTCTACAACCATCAATATGTAGTTCAAGCCACTTTTCCATTCATACCCTATAGACATCACTATTTGAATTCAGCGATTTTTTGGCCATGTTTGAGCCCTTGAAACTCTATCCCCCACTCCTCCATTTGGATTAAAAATATACATGGTTGTTGTAGGTGGATAGGAATACTATGTTGAGCAAATAGAGGGCATTATAACCTCTTATATCATGACATACATCATCTCAAAAAACCCTCAGGACCTTTGTTTGGTCAATTTTGGAACTGAGAACCCAAAACAACCAACTCACCTTTTGAAGTGGAAAATTATTCTTGGCATAACATCTTAGCTTCATGGCATGAATACAAGAATACTTGGATATGATAGGTTTTAAAAATGAGTTATATCATGCATTTTCAACACTCATACCTCCGTACAATCTTCGTGGAGAAGGTGATTGCTAGCATTCTATGGACAAGATAGTGAGAAAGGAAACTAGACAATTTTAGCCTTAAAGGGGTTGCTAGTTTGATACCTCACCATGGAAATTTTATGAAATAACCTTATAAACATGAATCCAAGGTGATTGAACACCTCATAGATATCTTCCCACATTACAAAACTCATATTTCTCAAACATGACCGTCAACTTGGAAAACAAGCACAATTTGAACTCTCCTTCAAGTGGCATTGAAAAAAGAAGTGTTGGATGGTTGAATAACCATGGAGAATACCTAATTAAAACCTAAAAACACCTCATTGAACTCATACATCTCCTTATAACTCTAAAAATAAGAAACAAATGCACAACCATACCCTTCTTGGATGCAATTCCATAAAAACCTGCCTGGATTCAAACTGATGGTTCATGAGGAAGAAGGCACCAAAATGGAATTTATTGTTATGTATTTGGAGAGAACTTAGAGAAATATCCACTTGTAGAATAATTTTCCTTAATTCCACCTGTAGCTCTCATGGTGAGTGTTTGAACTTGCCCTCCCTTGGCTTGCTAAAGGAGAAAGAAGAGAAATGAGTTGCAAATGCAACTTTTTTGTGCAATAAATGAAAACCAAACATGGATATGACTTGTGGGGAGCTGAAGAGTCACACCACCACATTTTTTTCTGCAAGGGAGCTTGGGAAGTCTATACAAGTGTTGAAAAAGGCCTATTATTTAGGGAAAAATGCTTCTTGCCTAATGAACCTCACTTGTAACTATCCACTAACATGATCCTAACATGACCCACATTTGAACTGACCTTGGTGTCAAATTTTATGGCATAAAGTAAGTATAGGTCATTTAATAGGCTAAAAAGTGGCCAAAAGACCCCTTTTTCACATGAGACCCAATAAACAACTAGTTTATGACTTGTCATCACATTAAAACATGATAAATGCCATATTAGGACAAATTAGACACAAATGGACCTTTTAATAAGTTTGACCATAGTTGACCATGGTTGACTAGGCCAATTCAAGGGAAATGAACTTTGGTAAAGACTAGGACAAGACCAAGTAAGGTATATAGGACAATATGAGACCCCATAGGATGTATGTAAACCTTTTTGAAAAGTTTAAATGATAGGAGTTGACTAAATTTGACTAGAAGTCAATAATTTGGCAACTCCTAGGGGTAACATGTTTGCTTATGTTAAGGACTAGTAGCCTTATCCTATCCATTGGGCAAAGGAGTCAGAATACACTTGGAAAACATTAGGAGCAGACCTTGAAGAGACCAACATGATAGTAATTCTAAATCAAACACACAAAGGGAAAAAACAACACACAGAAAAAACCAAAATAAACACACTTATGCTACTAAGCACTAAGGGGAATACACAACACAACTGAAAGCAAACTAATATGTACATCTGACCTAATACATCTTTCCCCCTCTTGAATCAAATGGGTAAAATTCTTAGGTCTCTTTCATGGCAAGAAAACTTATGGTGGTAACCAAGTAATTTGTTAGAGTGAAAACTTAGTGACTCACCCTTTTTGTTTGTCATATTGATTGGCATGTATTCCAATGCATAAATTTCAAACATGTCTTCCACATCCATGTACTCATATTGCTCCTTGAGACATGTTTCATGCTGGTCATTCATGTTGATGTAGTCCATCAATGGATCAATGGCTATAAGCTCATCAATATAGGGCTCATTTGGCTCATAGCCCTCTTGGAATGCATTATGGACCAACTCATCTTTTTCTATCCCTTTTAGAGGCATGTAAAACTTTTCTCTTGTTTCATCATAGCTCTCTTGAGGAAGGGTGGTTGGTATGTTATTTTAACCAAGACAAAAAAAATCTAACTCATCCCAAAACTCATCATTTTCTTGCTCAAGAACTCCTTCTTTAATGCCTCTATCAAAACAATTTGATTCCTCTAATTCTTATTCAAAAACAAGAGTTTCCAACTGCTCTACAACATGATCTTAAACCTCATTCAACTCAGGTCCCATGGCTTGGTCATTATCTTCATCAAAGCAACAAGAAGGTTCATCAAATAAAAGGGAAGAGAGCTCACCATGCTTACATTCCTCATCATCCAATTTTGACAAATGAATTTTGTCAATCTCATCTACATATTCTTGAAACATTTGCATGTAGGTGTGACCTATGTCTTCTCCTTTAAACATGCCACTTTAAAGAGTCACTTCTTCAACCTTAGTCTCATGAGACCCTCCTAGAACAACCACCTCTTGAGATATGATTTGATCATGTTATCCATCTTTGATAATACTTTCCACTTCATGCTTATGATAGTAATCACCATGATGATGTTCATATGGAGTACTTATGATGATCTCACCTTCATTCTCACTCATTATAGCCTCTTGATCAGCCAATAATTGCATTTTCTCTTGCTCACTTGCCTCTCTCAAAATAGGTTCCTCTTTAGGATGGAATGAAATGAAGGGTGAATGAATAGGTTCATGAATTTGAGGTGGAAGAGTTGGGATATGGAAGGGAGTATAATGTGAATGAAATGAATATGGATTATGATATGAGGGAGAAGACTTAGGAATGGACTTTGAAAAGAGGCAATCACTAGTGAGCTCACATGGAAGTCCACTCTTGGGTTGGTTGGAAGGAGTATCATTCACACAAGTAGGAATCTCACTTTGCCAATGATGTCCTTGCATATAGCTCATGAGAACTTCCTATTTCACATGCCAAGGATGATAGGAATATGCTTGAGGATGATAGGCATAAAAATATGAAGGGTAGGGCTCAAATTGGAGTTGGTAACAAGGCATTTCTTGGTAACCATTCCCACAGGACTACTCAACATCTTGATGATGAATATAAAGGGATGAAAAAGAATGATCATAGGATTGAAAGAGGCCATATTAGAGCTGATGAAGGTCATATTGGACCTAATAAGGATAAAAAAAGGTTGATAGGGATCAAAATCAAGTTGACCAAGCACTTGTTCACTTTGAAGAGGAAAAGGCAAGGTTTGTAATGTCTCACCCACTTGTAGAGGGTAAAACTCAACATCAAGACCAACCTTCAAAGCTTCATTTTGAAACTAAGACATAGAAAAAGCTATGAACAACCTTCAAATGGAATACCTGGCTGCTAAACCATCTTATTCAACCTTGAAGTCACCATTGGTGCTTGGAAAAGTGCCTCCCAAGGTTGATGTATTGAAGGATAACACCAAAAATCCTCCAACTCTTAGAACTCATGTCGCACTGGGCGTGCCAAAAATTGTTGACACTTGGATGCACCCTATGAGAAGAGATTTTCTAAGCCTCTAATCCAAGTGGAAAAATTGGGACATCTCACTTGCTGTGGGTGAGTAAACTTGTGAGATGAACCTCTAGATAAGGGATAACTCCCTTTGATGTATCATTTAAGCATACAATCCTACTACTAACACTTTGGGGTTTGAAAAGAGTTAAGAATAGCATGAAAATTAAACCTAATCTATGAAGGTGATACACCAAATTAGTTTGATGACTTCCAACCACTTGCATTCCACACTTGAGACCAATGAACCAACTAAAACATACTCTCTCCCAAATCTATGCCTTTTTCCATCAATATTACATTATGGGGTCCTAAATGATATACAAGGTTAGGAGGACTAGACAAGAGGTCTTGAATGACTCTAATGAAAATACTACTCACTTCAACCATTAACATGTCCTAAAACACTTCACATGCCTTGTAAGAAGAGGTTGTAAATAGTTGAAAGAATGAAGTATAATGCTAAGGAATCCATAGTCTTCACTAAGCAAATTCAACATTCAAATAGAGCACATTATGAACAATCATGAGAGAGGTAAAAAATTAGTCATTTTATTGGTCATAAGGTGTATAATTGAGCATGGCTTTTCCATACTTAGGTGGAGCATACAATGCCAAAATGGCTAACTTTTATAGAGTTTGAGAGAGAGAGAGAAAAATAAGTCCAAGGGTAGCTTAGACATGTGTAAAGCTGAGAATTTAAGTTATCCATGCATGGGAAGAGGATATGGGTTGAACCATTAAAGGTCAAGAGCAACAAATGTCAATTCAAGTCATCAAAGTTAGGTAAAATGGCACAAAACTCCTCTCTTTGCATAAAAAAATTGCCTTCATGATTAAGCCTATTTGAATGTATTGTAACTGATCTAGGATAGGTCAAATTATTGGGATGTAAGGGGAGGATCTCAAACATTTCTCTCCATGTATTGGATGCATGCCCAGTCTTTTAGAAATAACTAGTAGAGAGCCATCATCATCTATTGTCCTAAAAATTGCCCTATCATGCACCCTATACACTTGGCTTCCAAAATGTCATCAGTTTTTCATGAAAATCCATGGGAGGGAGTGAATGATAGGTTTAAAGACCCTCTATGGCCTTGTAAGCATCAAGAGTACCTTAAAATTACTTCACTTAAAGATTTTCACTCCCTTTTATAGCTTGTGCATTAGGCCAGTTTTAACTATCTAAAATTAAAGACCTATTTTAAGTACTTATAGGTTTATTCATGATACTAAATGAATATTTTGAGTTATCTTAATATTAAATCTTCCACCCAAACTTTGATTCATCTCTTAATTCATCCTGTATCCTGTACAACACACAATGGTGATAAAAATCCTATTTATACCCCTATACATACAATTCCATACAATAAAATTCCATGAATTTAATCCTAATGAAGTTATAAATAGCTTCTCTTAAGCACTCAAGGTCAAATTACTCCAATTGCTGGCACTTTTAGGCCCATCTTCACCTTTAGGTCTCAAACAGGGTTTTAAAGTGACCATCCCTCTTAACATTTGTTCATAAAGGTAGCACATTATATTTCCTTCAAAATTACACGTGTGGATTCTTGAGGACCCCCTCAAACTTCCTTGAACATATCCAAGTCCCAGTAAGAGATGATGGAATTTCCAAGCATTTGAAATTGACCATTTGAGCCATTTTAAGCCTTTCGTGAGGGTTTGGGAGCTTCTAAGCCAAAAATTGACCTTATGATACATTTATTTGAAAACCAATAGCTCAAAAACCTATATATTAACCCAAAAATCATGTTACCATCTTTATATTATCTCCTCAAGATCCAAAAATAAAAACTCACCCTTGTTTGGCACTAGGCCTAGACCTTTCCAATAGGCTTGCCATTTGAGACCCAACTTGACACTCTAATGGATTAATTTGACATATGATGGATCAAAAACATCTAATTTTATCCTTAAAACATGTTCAAATCAATTATAAGTCATGTAAAATACCAAAAATGAGAATGACCCCCAATTTGGCTTTTAGGCCTAAGGATTCCCTTCACCCCTAACTGTAAACCTCCTTGGTTGGAACAACCTGTATGATTAAATAACTTAAAGTAAATTTTTATAGGTTTATTTAGGTCACCTATAGTTTATAAAATCATAAAATTTCCCTTTATATCCTTATGGTTCAATATTTCATCTTTTTTCCCAAAACTGGCACCTTTATGCACACTACAATTAACCCTGTTCTAAGACAAAATATTGGGTGTTTACATATTTAAAATGGAAAAATAATTATTTTATAGTGATATATATGTCCTAATGGTAAATTTTACCAAATTTTATCTCCTAAATCCTCCGTTTGACCCCCCAACTCATCATATTTGCAAGGCATACGTTTGACTAGTTAGGGTTTGAGAGTAGGCAGGGTATAGGATGTACTTGGAGAATAAATGGATGATTTGATATTATTTGTCAAATTTTAGGGGTATTAAATACATTTAATGATTTTTTATTATCATTATATAATTCTCTTTCCCATTAAACACCTTCCATGTGATGGAAACCTCGAATTAGGCCTAAAATTACCTACAAAGGAAATCACTGCCTTGTGCTTGTTATAGGTTATCATGAGCTTGTTTTGGATTTAAATACACTATAAAAACCTATAAAACATGTTAAAAATCCCATATATTTTTCCATATTATCATTTTACAAGTTTTAATTCACTCTTTACATCAAGTTCACTCTCCATTCTCAAGATTAGGCCTCTGCCCATTTGGACTAAGACAGTCCCCTAAAACCCTAGTTGTAGGTCATGATTTGAGTTTTTTTGATGAATTTTGTCCTATTATTCATGATAATTGTATAATATAATTCATTTATACTTTGTTTCATGTTATAAATCTTTAAATTAGCTCAACTCCATGCTTACTCTCACATTTGACTAACATACCCTGTCTTGACTAAGACGAAACCTGTCTGCCCCTATTTGGTTAAATTTTTAGCATGGTTTGATGTTAATTATACCTTAATTCATGTTTATAAGTTCATGATTTATTCAAATACATTTTTTCCACTAATAAATCCTTTAAACCATAGTTCACTCCCATGCTTTGGTCCATTGTCTTAGAACACCCTGCCTGACTATCACAGGCTTATAGGTGCTTGGGGTTTAGAATTGACCTTTGGCCATGTTGAAGAAGCTTATAATGAGATCCTATATGTCATCACACACTCATAGCACATGCATCCATATTTTGAGTATTCCAAATGAGGTTTAAACATCAACATTCACCTTACTGCCCATTAACTATGTTTTGTGATTAGGGTTGCCTTTAGGTACAATTTAATAAGGATTAGACCATGTGAATAATGTATAGGGTCCCATTTGATTCCATTTAATTCAATTCACATTTATATCACATAAATCCATCTTGAAGGACCCAAACAAGGTCATATTCCATCAAACATACACCTTGAAGCACTCAAAACCAAGCTTGACTGTGTTGTCCCAGACTTGTACGAGCAAGGGTTCTTATGAGAGGGGTCAAAACATTGAAATTGATCTTGTCTCACTCATCTTGGCCCAGAATTACCTTTTTTTACCATTTTTGACAGTTTGGACTTGATTTCATAGTCTATAACCATCAACATGTAGTTCAAGCCACTTTTCCATTCATACCCCATAGACATCACTGTTTGAATTTAGTGATTTTTTGGCCATGTTTGAGCCCTTGAAACTCTATCTTCCACTCCTCCCTTTGGCTTCAAAATTTGCATGGTTGTTGTAGTTGGATAGGAATACTAAGTTGAGTAAACATAGGGCATTAGAACCTCTTCTATCATGACATACATCATCTCAAAAAACCCTCAGGACCTCTGTTTGGTCAATTTTGGGACTGAAAATAACCAACTCACCTTTTGAAGTGAAAATTTCTTCTTGGCATAACATCTTAGCTTCATGGAATGAAAAAAAGGATCCTTGGATATGTTAGGTGTTAAACATGAGTTATATCATGCATTTCCAACACTCATACCTCTGTAAAATCCTCTTGGAGAAGGTGACTGCTAGCATTCTGTGGACAAGGTAGTGAGCAAGGAAACTAGGCAATTTTAGCCTTAAAGGGGTTGCTAGTTTGATACCTCACCATGAAAATTTGATGAAAGAACATTTTATACATAAATACAAGGTGATTGAACACCTCATAAATCTCCTCCCACATTTCAAAACTTAGATTTCTCATACATGATTGTCACCTTGGAAAACAAACACAATTTGAACTCTCCTTTAAGTGGCATTGAAAAAAGAAGTGTTGTATGGTTGAATCACCATAGAGAGGACATAATTCACACCTAAAAACACCTCATCAAACTCACACATCTCCATGGAACTCTAAAAATGAGAAACAAATGCACAACCATACCCCTCTTGGATGCAATTCCATAAAAATATACCTGGATTCAAACTGATGGTTCATGAGGAAGAAGGCAAAAAAATAGAATTTATTATTGTGTATGTAGAGAGGACTTAGATAACTATCCACTTGTATAAGCATTTTGCTTAACTCCACTTGTAGCTCTCATGGTGAGTGTTTGAACTTGCCCTTGCTTGGCTTGCCAATGGAGAAAGAAGAGAAAAATTTGGATATGACCTATGTGGAGGTGAAAAGTCACACTACCACATGTTTTGCTATAAGAGAGCTTGGGAAGTCCGTATAAGTGTTGAAAATGGACTATTTTTTTAGGTAAAACTACTTCTTTCCTAATGAACCTGAATTATAAATGTCCATTGACATGATCTAACATGACCCACATTTAAATTGACCTTGGTGTCAAATTTTATGGCATAAAAGTAAGTACAAGTCCTTTAAAAATCCAAAAGGTGGCCATAAGACCCATTTTTTCACATGAGACCCAATAAATGACTAGTTTATGACTTGTGATCACATTGAAACATGATAAATTCCATATTAGGACAAATTAATCACAAATAGACCTTTGATTAAGTTTGACCATAGTTGACCATGGTTGACTAGGCCAATTCAAGGGAAATGAACTTAGGCAAAGACTAGAATAAGACCAAGTAAGGTATATAAGACAATATGAGACCCTATAGGATGTATGTAAACCTTATTTAAAAGTTTAAAATGATAGGTTTTATCTCCAAATATTTCACCCTAGAAGAGAGTGTTCAATCCTCTTCCAGATTTGGGCAATGTTGGGACATTTCTAGGCATGTGGGTATACTTATAGAGGAAATGAACCTCTAGATTTAAAGGGCTAGCTCCCTGAATATATCTCTAAAAAATAACCTCTATCTAAACTAGTTTTATTGAAGGGAAAAGAGTTAAACATTGCATAAATAAAAACCTATTATAAGAATGGTGATGCACTAAGGTTATCTTCCACATGAATGACATACCCTAATGCACGATACAATAAAATACATAGACTATTTTCAAGCTCTAAAGATTATAACATAAGTGTTTTAGTATAGAGATGAGATGTATGAAATCATGCAAGGTAAATGAACTAAAAAATACCTTATACATTTCAAGAACTATTATACACATGCAAAAATTTAACACACTTGGAGGCACTCTATATGACCTGTTAGACCCAAAACTATTGCTTAGGCATGAAGGATAAAGGATATAAGGATGGAAACCATCACTTGTTGTCACTATACATCACATACACACTCAGGAAATTACTCAGAACTTTAAAGGAAACAAACTTGTACTAATGCTTAAAGGCAGGATTTCATTCCAATAGGGCTTCATCGTGTACTATGTGGTCTCTCTTATACTAGACAAAGGGCAATATATATAGTAGGGAAGAAATGGGAGGAGGAGCCCTTTGGTGCTAGCAAGGGGAATAATTTTATTAGAGGTCTCTATCTTTAGCTACAACCATCTTTGCAAAGGGTGCTTATTCGAGCCATCTGATTGATCCATGTCATTTCAAGTAGTTATACAACAAGCTTGCTCTCCCAAAGATGCTTCCTATCATTTGCACTAACAAAATCAAGGTATTCTTGAGTTGAATCATGGAATCAAAGTAGTTATCCACCTATTATAGATTTGCCATTTTCAATCCATTGGCCTTGTCCTCCTCCTTTGATTGGTTATGAAGAAATGATTTGGATCTTGATTGATCAAAGGTGATATGGGCTCTCTCACTGCTTTGATAAATGAAGAATGCAAGCCCTTTAATCCTTGAGCATTTGAATGAGGACCATTGAGTTGCTTGGGGACCCACTATTTTAAATGCCAAAAACTATTTATTGAGGCAAAAATTTGATGTTCGTGTAACCATTTTTATATAGACTCCCTTTTATTACCTTTGGACCCATATTTTTATGAACTCTCTACAAGTGTCTATACCCTTCATATTGCTTAAACATGCCCTTTGACAATCTTTCTACATAATCTGCACAAGTGTCTATACCCTTCAGACTTCTCAAACATGCCTTTCGTCAATCCTTTTATGGACTCTGCACAAGTGTCTATAACCTTCAAACTTTTTTTGAAGGACATTTTTGTTGAGAATGCTCCCTCAGGACCTTGGGTCTAGGTCACTTTATCTAGAAGGTGACCCTTTAGAGATTTTGGAAATGCCCTTCAGACTCTTCCCAAGTCTCCCTTCAGACTTTTCCTAAGTTTCCCTTCAGACCTTTGGAAGTGGACCAATTGCACTTTTTTGAAGGGCACTTTTGAAGATAAAAGACCCTTCATACTTTTTGTAGGGCACTTGCATGAGGAATAATTTATCTCAAAAAAATTGAAGTGTCCAATTATTTTTAAAAAGTTGGAAGGATGAATTCCTTCGGAGAAACTATAAGGGAGACTTTCCTTCAGATTGGTTGAAAAAACCCTTCAAAAAAGTGCAAAGCGTCCCTTTAAAAAACTTGAAGTGGACCAATTCTTCAAAATAACAAACCCTTTGGAAAGATTGTTTTAGACAAAAAGTCCAAAACAAATCCTTCAGAATTCCCTCTGAGACAATTCTTTTAGAAAAAATTAAGGGATAGTTCTTTTATAATTCTCTCAAAGTACCATTTGGAATACCTATTTAGGACACTTTCACGAGAAAAAGAGCCTTTGGAAAAGTGCAAAGTGTCCCTTAAGAAAATTTGAAGTGGACCAATTTTAGAGAAAGACCCTTCAAAAATCTTGCAAGTGTCCCTTCAAACTTTTGGAAAGTGTCCCTTTGCTTGAGAAATGGTCCTTCAAATTTTTTGCAAGTGACCCTTTGGATAGATTGTTTTAGAAAAAAACTCTGAAATAATTTTTTTGAAAAATCTGCAAAGGACTAATTTGAAATGGACCAATTATTTCAGACTTTTCCTAAGTGACACTTCTTTCAGACTTTTTGTCCGAAACAAAAAGTCTAAAAGAAAGAACAAACCTTTCAAAAATGTTGTTTCAAACAAAACTTTTGAAACAAATCCTTCAAAAAAATTTCTGATGCCCTTCAGAAACTCATAATGTGCCCTTCGAAAACTTGAAATGTGCCCTTTAGAAAAGTTGAACACATCCCTTTGCAAGAGAAACAAACCCTTCAATAGAATGGAAATGTCCCTTTAGAAAAGTGCAAAGTGTCCATTCACTTTAGAAATGATCCTTCGACATTCTTGAAATGTACCCTTTAAAAAACCCATTTAGGATACTTTCCTTCAGACTTCTTTGTTTCAGACAAAAAGTCTGAAACAATTCCTTTGAGACTTGGACAAAAAAGACCAAACAAAGGCTTCCAAAGGAAATAACACTTGGTCTTTCTTTGGTATGGGGATGAACCAATAAAGATGTTGCACTTTGCGAAAAGAAAGGTGAAAAACCTGGGAGTGACAAATGGCTAACATTATTGTGATTCCAAGGGGAGGCATGCCTGTTATACCTAAGACCAGTTGCCTAAATCTTTCCACTGGACATGGAGTCATGCATATAGGCACTCAAAAATGACTTGAACAAACCTTTGGCCCAAAAACACAGGCTGGATTAATTCACATGCATAAGGTAGAGACACACACCAAACAAAAAGAAGGAAAACACTAGTGCTACAAAGCACTTAGGGAACACATCAACAAACTAAAGGAAACACATAGATAAAGTACTATTTACAAAACATACTTGCAAAGACTAATAACATAACTTTAGATGCATTCCATTCATAGGGATAGGCAATTCTTCTCCATTCATCTTGGTCAGTTGGAAAGAGTTGCTTTACTTACACCTGCTAATTAGTAAGGGCCACTCCATAAAGTGTCAAACTTTGTATGTCTACCTGATTTTGCTCTATCCTCATCTCATTTTAGGACCAAGTCACCCTCCTTAAACACTCTTGCACTTGCTCTCTTGTCAAAATGCTTGTTTATAAGCACTTGGTGGTGTTCCATGGTCTTGTGTGCATTGTCTCTTGCTTCTTATAGCTGCATTAGTTTTGTCAATCTAACTTTCATTTGAGTATTCTCAAGTAGTTCTAGCTATTGTGCAAGTTCTAGAGTAGGGAGTTCTTCAGCTATGGACAAACTAGCCTCTCTCCCATAAATAAGCATAAAGGGAGAATTACCAATTAATCTCTTAGGGGTAATCCTATTAGCCCATAAGGTTGTCTTCAACTTGTTGTGCCATGCTCTTTGATTTTTCTCCAGTGTCCTCTTGATGATCTTGACGAGATTCTTATTAGTATACTTAGCCAATGCATTACCTTGAGGGTAATAATTGGATGAGGTACTCAAGTAAACTCTATTATTATTTTCCCAATCAAAAGTTTTAACACCTATGAAAGCAAGTGCATTATTAAAAATGATAACACGGGGAACCCCAAATATTTTTATAATGCTCTCATAGAACTCCAAGATTGCATTTGCACCTACCTCCTTCAAAGCAACAACCTCTACCCACCTTGTGAAGTAGTCAGTAGCAGTCAATATCCATTTATGTCTAACACTTGATGGAGGGTTGATCATACCAATGAAATCAAGGCCTTATTACATGAAAGGTTGGTCTATTTGGATAGGATTTAATGGAAGGGTTGCAAGCTTCTATTTGCCTATAAAAAAGGCACATTGAGGGCACTTTTTAGCCCAGTGGTAACAATCCTTAAAAAAACTAAGCCAATAGTAACCAACCCTCATTATCTTTGCATTAGTCATCCTAGGAGAGAAATGACCTCCATTTGCACCATTGTGAAATGTTTCCAGTAGCATATCAAATTGATAAGTGTTAACATACCTTAACAACACACCTTTCATGTCTTTTCTAAAGAGAACACCATCTACAAGATAGTAAGGAATGGTATGTAGTCTAAAATACCTCCTTTGATACTTGTTCAAACCATTGGGGCACTCACCATTTTGAATAAAATTGATGATATCTTATGTCTAACTTTGAACTTGTACGTGATCAACTGGCTAGTGTTGAACCTCGTTGGTCAAGAGTTCTTCTTTTGGCTCTTAGAAATCTCAACCTAAATGCTCACATAACCCTTTTCCTCTTACCAAGTTTGTAACTTTAATATCCACATCATACTTCATCACCTTTGTAATCCACCCATCTCTCTTTTCATTAAGGTCTTTACTTAGGATAAACTCCTTGGTGCTATGATGATAACCATGACATGTATCTTGTTGTTTGAGACCATGTGTATGAATTTATTCAATCCTCTTATCACTGATAGAACTTGTTTCTCGTTAAAACTATACCTGACCTCATAGTCTTCTAATCCTTAGCTGAAGAGTGCAATTGGTTGTTCTACCTCTTCATCATTATTTTGCATAAACATAGTTGAGATTGTATCAAGGTTAGCAAAGGTATAGAATATGAAATCTTTGGAAAATTTTGGGTTCAAGAGAATAGGAGATTCTATAATTGCTTTATTGATTGCCTCAAAACTACTCTTACCTTCCTTTGTCCAAATAAAAGCTTGGTTCTTATTGAGCATAGCTGTGATTGGCTTTACCACTGTCGTAAATCCTAGAATAAACCTTCTTACAAAGTTTATTTTTCCCAAGAAGCTTTGTATTCATTTCTTGTGTTGAGGCAAAGACAATCCTAAAATAGCCTCAATCCTCTCAGGGTCAATAGACAAGCCTTATTTCAAGACAATATGACCCAATAGCTTACGATCATGGACAATAAAGATGCACTTTTTTGGATTAAGAGATATTCCATAATCCCTACACTTTTCAAACACCTACCTTAGATGTTTCATATAATCAATAGTATCCTTAAAAAAAATGGTTATATCATCAGGAGAGACAAGCAAAAACTTATTGATCAAACCTTTGAAAGCCATGTCCATTTTCCTTTGAAATGTAGCTCCAACATTGGATAAACCAAAGGGCATCTTATTATAGGCAAAGTTTCCCCATTTTGTAGTGAAGGATGCCTTTAACTGATCCTCTTCATTCACTAGTATTTGATTGTAACCTCAATAACCATTAAGAAGTGAAAAGCATTGAGAACTTGAAACAACTTGCATAATTTGTTCCATGAAAGGTAGTGGATAATGATTCTTGAGAGACACTTTGTTAAGATCTCAAAAATCCATAAATTATGATCTCTCCATTCTTCTTTCAAATAGGGACAAGATTAGCCACCCAATTTGAGTGTTTGATAGGAAATATAATCCTAGACTCAATCAACTTGGTCAACTATTTCTTCATGAGTTCCTCTATCTTGGGATTGATAGGCCTTTGCTTATGCTTGACTAGTTTAGCTCCAAGTTCTAACTCAATGGTGTGATGAGCTAAACTTGGATCAAACCCTTTCAAATATTTGTATTCCCAAGCAAATATGTCATGGAACTCTTTACATAAATCAATAAAGGCCTGCCTCTCAAACAAAGAACATACCTTACCAATTTTCAAGAGTTTGTCCTTGTAAATCATGTCTCTCTCATAGTTCTCCTCTTTTGTTGACATGCTCAATATTTTTTCCTTATTTTGATCATATTCATTAAAAACACTCTCCAAGGTGATCATCGTATGTTGTTTGTCTTCAGCTGAATAACTTGTTCTTCATATTGATCATGCAGTCTCTTTTGGTTCCTTGAGGAGAAACTTGCCTCATTTTGTAAGAAATGTGCAATGTGTTCATCACTTTCAAACACTTTCCATAACACTTAATTATATAGAATGGAAGGCCTCAAAATGAACTTGATATGAGATTGATCTTTCTCCTTTTCTACATCATCAACTACATCAAATTGTGCTCCTATGGTAGCCAATCTATCAACATGTATGTCGAAGGCGTCAAAGTCTTCAAATAGGTCCCATACTCTATAATTGTAGGATTTAAGAATGGGAATTGTTGATGATTTAAAATTTTGATTGATTCTAATCAACAACAATGGGAAGTTTCAAGATGTGGTACTTGTGACTTGAAACAACCTCCAAATTTTTAAGAAGCTGGTTTTTCTCTATATTAAGTAGATACTAGGAAAAGGGATAAGAATTTTAATCAAAAACACAAATGCAAGAAAGAAAATCTAATCTATGGCGATGCGCCTAAATGTAATTCAACCTTAATCATGAGCACAGTGAGACTATATGAAGGAATCATTTACATTTAAGAGCAAACAAGTGCATGATCAATGTAAAAGATGGAAATAGAGGCTCACAACATAGACTACTTTTGCAGTGATACAAAAAATGTCAACAAAGGCATAGGGTTCAATCTTCTTATTTGAATTTTACAGTCATATAAGAGGCGTAGAAACATGTACAGTTATATAAACTTTTTAACTCAAGAAAATGAGACAAAAGCAAATGACATTCCTAATCACAGCTCTAGAAAGTCTATAGCCTAGACTACTTTTGCAAATGACACAAAAAAAATCAACAAAGGCATAGGGTTCAATCTTCTAATTAATTCTCTAGTCACATAAGAGGCACAAAAACATGCACAGTTACATAAACCTTCCAACTTAAGAAGATAGAATAAAAGCAAATGATATTACTTAGTCATAGCTCTAGAAAGTCTAAACTCTTTTTAATAATTCTCTCAGAAAATTCTCTTTGGCAATTCTTCCCTTCCTCTCTGTGGTGATCTCTGCACCCTTATTTATATCCTTAGATTCACTCCAAATCATCTGCTTGTTCCCAATTTAATGGCCCAACTAAAATTTAACTGAACTGGCAGTGTCTAACAAAAGATATTTTATAAATTATGAAACGCTTGGTCTTCTGACAGTTCATTGGCTGAAACAGATTGTAGGACGCTCCCTTCTCTTAAAATCTAGATAACACAGCCAATTCTTTGATAATCTTCCTATTACTTAGGAAACACCAAAAAATGACACTTGGCATGTTCCGTAGCACCTATTGAAGACACGTGGCACTTTTCGCATAACTTATACTCTTTTGTGTCTTTGCTCATGAATGTTTTGCCTTTAACACTTGTCGCTATCCGCTTCCTCTAAAACTTCAACAACTTAAAAGAAAATAAGACCCACAACATTTCTTACTCAAGTAACTTTAAAATGGGCATAGGGACAGGTGGCAATCTCTGTTGCTTCATTAAAGGACACATGGCAATCTCTGCTTTACTTATCTGGGGTTACGTGGTGGTCTTTGCTACTTTTAGCTATCCTTTTAGAAACTTGCAGAAAGTGACATGTGGCAGTATCCGCTTTACTCTATTTATACCATAGAAATAATCGAGTCTCATTTCATATTTACATCGACAGCGACACTTGGCGGCTTTCGCTTGCTTCAGAAACAACACTTAAGACTCACCACGGTCTTTGCTATATTAGTGAAAAAAAAGAAGATAATTTGGATCACGACATGTGGTGGCTTCCACTCTCTTTTGCTAGGGTATGTGGCATCTTTCATCACTTTTAGAAAATCAAACTTGAAACCTTTCATGACTGCCACTTGGTGCTTTTCGCTTGATTTTGATACTTAGCTTGTTAAAACCTTTCACTAAAAAGAGATAAATGTTGGTGCCGATATGAAACCATAGACGCTGACACTTGGCACATTTTACTGAGTCACTATGAGATATGTGGCATGTTCTGACCAACTTATAGAAAATATGAAAGGTGCCTCAGAGGATGACACTTGGAAATTGTCGCTTAAGAAAAGATGCCTCAAATGACGACACTTGTTAGCTTCCGCTTGATCCTGACACTTAGACAAAAAATGAATCAAAGAGGAAAATAGAGCCCGTGCTCTATTTCAAAACTCTGCCATCTTAGACCAAAGTATGCGAAGATAAAATTTTGTAACGCGCGACTAAAAAATAGGATGAAACGTAGAGTAAAATTTTTACTCTATAATTACTGGTGACCCCAAGGAATTTTGAGCCTGCTCAAAAAGAAACCACAATTTCTCGCATATAAAAATGTGGCAACAATCACAACTTCAGTAAGGCTGTCTGATAAATAGACCATTCAGCATCAAATAACCCCTGCTTATTTTGCAACTCCTAAAAAGCTAAATCAAGGTTAATGATGTACTTATACAAAAACTTTACAAAATATGAACTGCAACCTTCAATTGGAATTCAAGCTGGATTAAAACAACTTCCACTTCTAGCACTGACGAATTAGACACATCTAGGGAATTATGGAGATTTGAGAGAGACTTAATGTGTCGAGAATCTTGAAATTTTTGAAAAGATTATGAGCTGTGGCCATGTGTTCAAAGAACACTTATTTAAAAGAGAGAGTGAGGAAAAAAAAAGAGAAAATAGAGCAACAAAATTGAAAGCAAACTACTATATATAGCTAACCAGGTATATTTGCCTCCCTCCTGGATCAAAAGGAAAATTTATAAAGTTTCCTTCATGGTGAGAAGACTTATGAGGCCAGACAAATGGCTGAATGGGATGGAGCTCTAGTGACTTGCTCATCCTACTTGACACCTTGATTGGCCTGCATCTAAGTGAATCAGAGTCAAACATGTCCCCAACATATACATACTCTTCTTGTTCTTCAAAACTTATTGAATGTTGATTATTTATGCTGTCATGTCTCATCAAGAAATCAATGTCTGTTGGTTTTCCAATCTATGTCTTTTGATATACATCATTTTTTCACTTATCTCCTTTTGCCTCATGCTCAAGTTCCTTTGCATGATCATCCTCCTTGATGACTTCAACCTCTTGAAAGGATAAGTCTGAAAGCTTGGATCCCCTCTGCATACTTATTTGATCCTCAATGTTGTCTTCTCCACATCTGGCTAGCTCACAAACTTCTTGAAGAATATTGTAACCTGCCCCAATGACTTCAAACAAGTCATTCGAAACATGATAAAAAATTATCTCTTTTTCATCAGAGATAGAGGCAAAATCTTGTGACTTGTCCTCTAGTTCATCAAAGGGTGTACCTATGGTGATTTCTTCCTCATCTGCACTCATGAAATCTTCTTGACTAGCCATGAACTGAGCGTACTACTCTGCATACTTATTTGCTTCCTCCAAAATATATTCCTCTTTGAAAAGGGATAAAGAAGAAGACTGATGGTTATACATATGCGAAAGAGGAGATAATTCTTGAGCTAGAATTGAATGATTCTCTTCTTTCCATTTGTCCATCACTTCATCTATATCAGATGTAGTTTGATAGCTCTCTTGGAGGGATGTAGAGAGGTGTGTTCAAATGTAGGATCTTCTGCTTGATCATCATCATGAGTGAGAGTAGCCTCAACCTCTTCAAGGCTTTGAGAAAAACTTTTCTCTTCCTTCTTTCTACCCCATGATTCCATTGTTTGTTTCCAACTCATGACCTTGTGACCAAAACTTTTCCCTTGGGAAGAGGTAGCAATTTTATCTTCTTCAAGATCCCTAGCTGGTTCATGATTTTCCCTCTTCTAACTCAGAATTTGGACATCATGTTGAGAGATCTGAGGATTGGTAAAAGAGGTATTTTTTGGCATAGGCTCCTCTCTAAGGTCTGAAAGCTCTATCTCTCTTTCTCTAAGCAATCTCATCTTTGCCTCTAATTCCTCAATTTGCTTAGCTAGATTTTCTTGAAAGAGTCTTTCTTAGAGCTCATAAGAATCATCATAGAAGTGGGGAGTGCATGAAGGCTGCGATGAAAAACAAGAATCTTCTTGAGGAAGGGCGGGAGGGACTTGAGGGGAAAGTGAGGGTTTGGATTCCACTTCCCTTGCTGCCAACATAGACTCGACATTATTAGGGAAAGGACATTGACATGTTTGACTTGGCTCATGAGTAGGGGCTGCGTATATCTGATATGAAACTTGTGGTAGTGGATATGTTGGTTGATAGACTTGGTAAGGCTGTCTCTCATGAATACTTAGCTTCTCTTCTAAAAATGCAATCAAGCCACACACATCTAACATCTCATATGTAAGCCTTTGCCAATTTTCTCTTTCAAAGGGAGCCCATTCACTTTTAATCATATCACTGCATTTCTTACTTGATGGATGACATGATTAGGAATTTCTTGGCCACATCCCCTTCTGTTGTCAAGCTCTAATACGTATTTTTTATATCCTAGTAATGATTTTTTGAAGGTGGAAATGAGATTAGGTTGAGCATGGGATGTAACTTATTGGGGAGACTGGGCATAAGACTGATATAGCTCATGATAGGGCTGAGGTTGGTCATATCGGACTTGTGAAGGGCAAAACTTATAACCATATGCATTCTTGTTGCTTGATGTGATTCCATGAGAAACCTGATCTTGATCAAAAATATATGAAGGGGCATAAGACCCATAGCTCTGAGTAACATAATTATACATACCAAATGGTGATTTCTTGATGATACCAAGACTGCTTAATTGACTGATTCAACTCAGAGTCGCCATTGGTGTTGATAAAATAGAAACCTCTAAAGGCTGGTTGGCCAAAGAACACGCCAAAAATTCTTCAACTCCTTTAAAGATTCATCCCATTGAGCGTGCCAAAAAATATTGATGATTTAAAATTGCACTTGATTCTGATCAACAACAATGGGAATTTTCAAGATGTGGGACTTGCGACTTGAAACAACCTCCAGATTTTTAAGAAGCTAGTTCTTCTCTATATTAAGTAGATACTAGAAAAAGGGATAGGAATTTTAATCAGAAACATAAATGCAAGAAAGAAAATCTAATCTATGGCGATGCACCTAAATGTAATTCAACCTTAATCCTGAGCACAGTGAGACTATATGTAGGATTCATTTACATTTAAGAGCAAAAAAGTGCATGATCAATGTAAAAGATGGAAATAATAGAAACATAGGCTCACAACATAGACTACTTTTGCAGTGATACAGAAAATGTCAACAAAGGCATAGGGTTCAATCTTCTTATTTGAATTTTATAGTCATATAAGAGGCACAGAAACACGTACAGTTATATAAACTTTTCAACTCAAGAAAATGAGACAAAATCAAATGACATTCCTAATCACAACTCTAGAAATTCTATAGCCTAGACTACTTTTGCAAATGACACAAAAAATATCAACAAAGGCATAGGGTTCAATCTTCTCATTAATTCACCAGTCACATAAGAGGCATAGAAACATGCACAGTTACATAAACCTTCCAACTTAAGAAGATAAAACAAAAGAAAATGATATTACTTAGTCAAGGCTCTAGAAAGTCTAAACTCTTTTCAATAATTATCTCAAAAAATTCTCTCTAGCAATTCCTCCCTTCTTCCTCTCTGTGGTGATCTCTGCAGCCTTATTTATAGCCTTGGATTCACTCTAGATTATCTGCTTGTTCCCAATCTAACGGCCCAACTAAAATCTAATCAAACTGGCAGTGTCTAACAGAAGATATTTTATAAATTATGAAATGCTTCATCTTCTGACAGTTCATTGGCTAAAACAGATTGTAGGATGCTCCCTTCTCTTAAATGCTAGATAACACTTAGCCAATTCTTTAAAAATCTTCCTATTACTTAGGAGACACTAGAAAATGACACTTGGTGTGTTCTGCAACACCTATTTAAGACACATGGCACTTTTCACATAACTTATACTCTTTTGTGTCTTTGCTCATGAATGTTCTACCTTTGACACTTGTCGCTATCCGCTTCCTCTAAAACTTCAATAGATTAAAAGAAAATAAGACCCACAACATTTCTTACCTGAGTAACTTTAAAAGGGGCATAGGGATAGGTGGCAATCTCCACTGCTTCATTAAAGGACACATGGCAATCTCTGCTTTACATATCTGGGGTTACGTGGTGGTCTCCACTGCTTTTAGCTATCCTTTTAGAAACCTGCAGAAGGTGACATGTGGTGGTCTCCACTTCTTTTAGCTATCCTTTTAGAAACATATGGAAGGTGACACGTGGCAGTCTCTGCTTTACTCTATTTATACCATAGAAACAATCGGGTCTCATTTCATATTTACATGGATAGCGACACCTGGCAGCATCTGCTTGCTTCAAAAAATGAAGATAATTCAGATCGTGACACGTGGTGTCTTCCACTCTCTTTTATTGAGGTACATGGCATCTTCTATCACTTTTAGAAAAGCAAACTTGAGACCTTCCATGACTACCACTTGGCACTTTCTACTTGATTCTGATACTTAGCTTGTTAAAACCTTTCACTAAAAAGAGATAAATGTTGGTGCCGATATGAAACCACAGACGCTGACACTTGGCACGTTTCACTGAGTGACTATGAGATACATGGCATTTTCTGACCAACTTATAGAAAATATGAAAGGTGCCTCAAACGACAACACTTGGCAGTTGTCATTTGAGAAAAGATGCCTCGAACGATGACACTTGTCAGCTTCTGCTTGATCCCGACACTTAGACAAAAAATGAATCAAAGAGGAAAATAGAGCTCGTGCTCTATTTCAAAACTCTGCCATCTCAGACCAAAGTATGCAAAGACAAAATTTTGTAGTGCACAACTAAAAAATAGGATGAAACATAGAGTAAAATTTTTACTCTATAGGATTCTTGGTTACAGGTTGATTTCTCACTTGATGGATGACCAATTCATTATCCCAATAAACTTTCAAATTCTTGATCCCTCTCTTCTTTGCCTATTGGAGGCCATGAACTAGGCCTTCATTTTTTGCCACATTGCAGATGCAACTAAAGTGGAATTTATATGATTAGTATCGATTATTTGATGGAGAAACTAACATAAAACTAGCTCCTACACCTACTTTGCTTCTTGAGCCATCAAAGAACATTTCCCATATCCCATCAAATTCATAGTCTTCATTAGTAAGTGAAGGGATTGAAACATCTTTTTCATGTATACAATAAACTCCTAAATCAGTTTCTTCTATGCAAATATATGCATCAAGTCCATGTGTTTCATTACTATAATTATCAAGGAAAAAATCAAAAATACCTTCAAGGGGGAAGGATGCTTCACCATCCATGACACCTTCTTTGCTAATTAGACAATTCTGATTTGAGTTTGTCTCCATGTATGGCTCAATATGAAACCTTGCTAAGGGCTAAGTCCTTATAGTCACCTTGGTTATATATCTTGTTTTAAAATCTATAAAATACCAATCAATAGAAAGGTACCATCTTATCTTAACCGTGAAGTCCCTTGACAAATAGATATCAAAATGGGCTGGAAGGTCTACCACCACAACATATTGTAAAATGGGGAAACATGGGAAATCATGTAAGAAAAATTTCATACCTCTAACCAATCCCACTATCTTGGTTGGAGTCCCATCAAGCTGCAACACAACTTTACTATGCGGTTCATACGTCAATCCAATTTATCAGCCACCACCTTAGGCATGATAGTGGTACTAGCCCCACTATCTACAATATAGTTATGAACCAACTTGTCTCCCATAATGAGTGTGAGGTAGAAGGGTGGAGGATTTTTATATTTGGAGGGTTCCAAAACATGACTTGTATAATTTTTAAGGGCCACATTATTGTGTTTTGAAGTTTGAGGGGCTACATTAATGTTTGCAAGCTGCTCTTGTAAGAGCTCCTTTTGACCAGGCATATGCAAGACTTCCCAAAGAGTTATGCTTTTTTTGGCATTATTAAAAGAATCAACAATGTTTACAGGGGAAGTATTCACCCTTTCTTGCATTCTTGAAGGTATTGAGGGAGTCTGAACCTATTGCATTATAGGCTTGACAACCTTACTTGCATTCTGACTTTGTTGAGAAGCATGACTAGTAATAAGTATTACACTAGGATTCACACTTTGTGGCCTTAGAGAGGCATCACTTGGAGTCAAATGTACTACTGAAACATCTCCTAAATCTCTCTTTTTAGCTCTTTTGTTGGCTATAATTGATGTGTTTTGATTCAACACAATCATCCTTAGCTTGAAAGTTCATCATACCTACACTCTAGCTGCTACTTTCTTCCTGAATATCCCTTTGACTGGGATTCATTTCCTATGATGTCATGTAAGGATTAGTTTCTTCTTGTGCCACCAAATCTTGGCTATCTTCTCCACCATCATGCATAAACTGACCTTGAGGTTATCCCCATTGTTCTAAATGGTCCTCCCTTTGGACCAGGTTAGCATGTACTAAAACAACAACCTTCATAGAAGAAGTGGGATTAGGATTATAGGCATTGAGGTTCCTATTAAAACCTTGTTAACCCTATCCTCTTCCTTGGTAGTTGTATTAGGGTGGATCTCTATAGCCTTGTTGAGGATAATATTGATGGTTAGGTGGAACACTTGTCTAGAATTGAGCTTGCTTGAGCTGAGCTCATAATGAATAGATTTATTCATATTTATCCATAAGATTATCCACCTTCTTGGGAAAGGCTCTTTGCTTGACATTAGCATTAGGAATTTGTGCTATGCTTGGAGCTTCAACTAAACTATGAGACAACAAAGGCATGAAAACTCTTGGAGGTAGCTTTCTAGCCTGTATTAAGTTATTCTCAACTTCAATAGCTATCTCAGATGTGTCTAGCAGAGTGAATCCTATCATTAACTATAACATCACCTCCACATCAATATCAATATATTTAAGATAAGTGGGGAACATAAAGCTAGGAAGAGGTCTCATGACAGGCAACAACCTATGCCAAGTCCTTTGAAACCTTTGATTAAAATCTCCCATGGATTCGTTAGGATCTCTCTTTATTATGATTCGCTGATGGATCGGCAAGGTATGGTCACTTTTATTCTCAAATCTAGTAACCAACAAGTCCCCAAAGCCATCCCAACTTGTAATGAAACCACCTTGTAAAGTCCTATACCAGTCAAGTGCCTTTCCTTTTAGAGACACAACAAGAAATCTAATGGCTATATTGGCTTGGGTAACATTATGGAAGTTACAAAAATTTAAAATGTCCCTAATATGCTCAAATGGGGTAATAGGACCCTTTCCATTACAACCAAGGAGACTCTTGGTAGCATTGGGAGGAATAGGGTCATATTCAGGAAGGTCAATTAGATTTTGGGTGTTGATGGTCGGGAAAGGTTGTTACCTCTCCATCTCTCTTCTTTCCTCTTGATCTCTTGTTTCTAAAACTTTCTCAACTTCTTATTCTTCTTCTCCAAAACCTCCTTTCCAAGGATCTCTAAGCACTGGGAACGGTTTAGGGCATTGTTCTTCAAGAAGAGCTTTAACTAGAGGAGCTTAATCAGAAGTCCTAGATGACCTAGTGAGGACCATGAAGTACAATGTGGAAAAATTGATCTACAACTAGATATTCTCACCTTTTGGAGTCACCAAATGCTATATTAAGGATATTTCTACAACCTTAGGCTTGTCAAGACTAGCATTCACCTTGACATGTAAATAATTTATCCCATCAAGCATGTCAGAACTATTGTCTTCAAATATTACACCCTAGAAGAGAGTGTTCAATCCTCTTCCAAATTTGGGAAATATTGGGACATTTCCATGCATGTGGGTATACCTATAGAGGAAATGAACCTCTAGATTTAAAGGACTAGCTCCCTGAATATATCTTTGTAAAATAGCCTCTGTTTAAACTAATTTGATTGAAGGGAAAAGAGTTAAAAATTGCATAAAGATAACATATTCTAAGAATGGTGATGCACCAAGGTTATCTTCCACATGAATGCCATACCCTTATGCATGATATAAAAAAATACACAGACTATTTTCAAGTTCTAAATATTCTAACACAAGTATTTCAGTATAGAGATGAGATGTATGAAATGATGCAAGGTAAATGAATTGAAAGACAACCTATACATTCCAAGAAAAATTATATACATGTAAAAATTAAACACACTTAGATGCACTCTATATGACCTGTTAGACCCAAAACTCTTGCTCAAGAATGAAGGACAAAGTATAGAAGGATCAAAACCATCACTTGTTGTCACTATACATTACATACACACTCAGGCAATTACTCAAAACTTCAAAGGAAACATACTTATACTAACACTTAAAGGTAGGATATCATTCCAATAGGGCTTCACTGTGCACTGTGTGGTCTCTCTTACACTAGCCCAAGGGTTGTATATATAGCAGGGAAGAAGTGGGAGGAGGATCCCTTTAGTGCCAAAAGGGGGAATCATATTATTAAAGGTATCTATCTTTAGCTGTAACCATCTTTATAAAGGGTGCTCATTTAGGCCATCTGATTGATCTATGTCATTTCAAGTAGTTATACAACAAGCTTCCTCTCCTAAAGATGCTTCCCATCATTTTCACTAATAGAATCAGGGTATTATTGGGTTGAGTCATGGCATTGAAGTGGTTATCCACCTATTACAAATTTGTTATTTTCATTCTATTAGCCTTATCCTCCTCTTTTGTTTGGTTATTAAGAAACGACTCAGATCTTGATTAATCAATGGTGATATGGGCTCTCTCACTACTTTGATGGATGAATAATGTGAGCCTTTGGATCCTTGAGTTTTTGAATGAGAACCATCAAGTTACTTAGGGATCCACTATTTTGAATGCCAATGACTATTTACTAAGGCAAAATTTTGATGTTTGTGCAACCATCTTTCTATGGACTCCCTTATATTGTCTTTGGACCCATCTTTCTATAGACTCTCTACAAGTGTCTATACCCTTAAGACTGCTCAAACATGCCCTTCAACAATCCTTCTATAGACTTTGTACAAGTGTCTATACCCTTCATACTTCTCAAACACACCCTTTGATAATCCTTCTATGAACTCTGCACAAGTGTCTATACCATTCAGACTTTTTTTGAAGGACATTTTTGTCGAGAATGCTCCTTTGAGACCTTGGGTTTAGGGCACTTTGTCTGAAAGGTGACCCTTTAGAGCTTTTGGAAAGGCCCTTCAAACTTTTCCCAAGTGTCCCTTTGGACTTTTTCTAAGTGTACCTTTAGACCTTTATAAGTGGACCAATTGCACTTTTTTGAAGGACACTTTTGAAGACAAAAGACCCTTCAAACTTTTTATAGGGCACTTGCATGAGGAACAATTTCTTTTGAAAAGCTTGAAGTATTTCAAAAAAGTTGGAAGGACGAATTCCTTCGAAGAAATTACAAGGGACACTTTCCTTTGGATTAGTTGAAAAGACCTTTCGAAAAAAGTGTAAAGTGTCCCTTCAGAAAACTTGAAGCAGACCAATTCTTCAGAAGAACAAACCCTTTGGAAAGATTGTTTCAGACAAAAAGTCTGAAATAAATCCTTCAAAAATCCCTTAGAGACAATTATTTTAGAAAAAAAGTAAGGGACATTTCTTTCATAAATCTTGCAAAGTACCCTTCGAAAAACTTGTTTAGGACACTTTCATAAGAAAAAGACCCTTTGGAAAAGTGCAAAGTGTCCCTTCGAAAAACTTGAAGTGGACCAATTTTGGAGAAAGACCCTTCAAAAATCTTGAAAATATCCCTTCAGACTTTTGGAAAGTGTCCCTTTGCTTGAGAAATGATCCTTCAATTTTTTTGCAAGTGACCCTTCGAAAAGATTGTTTTGAACAAAAAATTTGAAATAATTCTTTCAAAAAAGTTGTGAAGGACTAATTTAAAATGGACCAATTGTTTCAGACTTTTCCCAAGTGACACTTCTTTCAAACCTTTTTTCTGAAACAAGAGGTTTGAAATAAAGAACAAATCTTTCGAAAATGTTGTTTAAGACAAAAAGTCTAAAAGAAATCTTTCAAAAATCTTTATGATAGCCTTCAAAAACTCAAAATGTGCACTTCAAAAACTTGAAATGTGCCCTTCGAAAAAATTGAACACGTCCCTTTGCAAGAGAAAAAGACCCTTCGACAGAATGGAAATGTGCCTTTAAAAAAGTGCAAAGTGTCCCTTCACTTTAGAAATAATCCTTTAGCATTCCTGAAATGTACCCTTCAAAAAACTTGTTTAGGACACTTTCCTTTAGACTTATTTGTTTTGGATGAAAAGTCCGAAACAATTCCTTTGAGACTTGGACAAAAAAGACCAAATAAAGGGTTCCACAAAAAATAACACTTGGTCTTTGTTTGTTGTGGGGATGACCCAATAAAGATTCTGCACTTAGCCAAAAGAAAGATGCAAAACTTGGGAGTGAAAAATGGTTAACAATAGGGGTTGACTAAATTTGACTAGAAGTCAAATTTGGTCAACAACTATTTTCCATTTATTTTATTTATATTATTATTATATAATAGACTAATTCATATTGATGACTAGTATGTGATGCATAATGATATCCACATTTGAGAGTGATGACATGGATGAATGATGGAGACCATGCATGAGCTAGAATTTAGTGTCGTGTATCAAACACACATAGATGCACATGGGTGAATCCATGTTATCCATTATGGATTATACCCTCTAATGTTATGTTATTGATAGTTATTGTCTAAATATGGGATAATGACACCCATAAATTATGAATACCAAGTGGAGAGGTTACAGTGACCCTAAAGGATATATGCATGATCTTGTACATCTCAATCAAAGGCTAATGGGTGATTATAGAGGATACCACTTGAGGGAGACAAATATATGCTTGAAATTTCTATACACATGATATGCATGAGAGAGAGAGAGAGAGAGAGAGAGAGAGAGAGAGAGAGAGAGAGAGAGAGAGAGAGAGAGAGAGAGAGAGAGAGAGAGAGAGAGAGAGAGAGAGAGAGAGAGAGAGAGAGAGAGAATGCTACATACATTATTTTGTTAAGAGATAAATTGATGGGGGATGTTCTACAATTACAAAAAAATTTGATTGTATTATTTACTTCATTCATAACAATAAATACTAGTGGATTAGCTATCTCATAGATGATGAAAACCATCATATAGGTCATGAAGGAGCATCATAGAATGTATGCATGGGTTCAATGCATGTTTGTGCATTTATACAGGGATTTGTATAGGTTCAATGTGAAGTGCATGGTGGTGGTTTGGTTGTTAGGATTTTTTTAGAGGAATGGGCATATAAGAATTTGTCTATTAAGAGGATTGTTTACTTATAGAGGGATGGGACCATGATGGCTTGTGTGTGCATCTATGTGGGTTGTTGCACATCTGAGGAGGCTTGAGGTAAGAGAAACTACTTGATATCAACATATATTAGATGAAATACAAGAGGGAGAAATCATATTATGACCCCATAGGGAGCATCTATAATGGCCAAAAGATGTGACCTATTTGTGCAGTATCCAAATAAGCTGATGGTATGGTGATATAATTCAAGTATGGTGGAGAAAATTTAATATGAGAGGGTGACATGATAGTTTAAGGTACTACAAGATGTACCCCAAAACATCATATATCTATAGGAGGTTATGATGATGCCCCCCATAAGTGGGAGAGATACCAAAACTAAGGTGGTTAAGTTTGTCAATATTAGTGATTATAAGGTAGATGGATTGATTATCAACCCTGGTGTAGATGACATTGGTGTGACAGATGCATGGGTCATATGGTAGGTAGGGGTAAAATTTACACCTTTATTCCCACTGAGAGTAGTAACTCCTAGTAAGGGTGAGGTGATCCATGAGGACATACTACCCATAGAGGGAGCCAAGGATATAGTTGAAAGGGCTATAATACTAACAACATTAGTGATTAATGAGCTCAAGGAAGACCTAAATAAACATATATGTAATTTATATTTATCATTTTTAATTGAAGAATATCATTTAATATATTTTTTAATGATTGTATTTTTGTTTTGACAGTGACAACTCATCAAGGTATGATCATCAAGGCATCGATAAGAAAACTTACGACATACTTGAGGGTGTCTCTAGATTGTTTGAGAGAGCATATTTTAAGGCCAACCCATATGCACATTTGTTTAGTCTACTAAGATGAGTCAACTCTACACATCTACCAAAGGTGGCGAGATTACAGTAATTAGAGGCTGAAATAACATACTTTTGAGCTTATGGTAGAGATAGGGGACCTACATTAGAAACCATAGCACCTCCATCTAAACATGATGGTGATGTAGGATATTTGGGGTCCATAAATAATATTAGATAAAATAAAAACACAAGTGCAATAAAGCATTATGCTAGTTCTTTGGTACCATGTGCACATACACACGAGGATACATCTCTAAGGTGTCTATGAGGTTATGCACAATGTTACACGAGATCAATTAGTTTTGTTTAATGCTTAAGTGCTTATCTCATGTTCTATGTAATTACTTTGGAACTACCTTGAAAATTTCCATGTAAGCCTCACTATGTGCAAGTTTATATTATATATAAAACCTTGCGATGAACTATAAACTCTTGTGAGTTCTTGGCCTTTTGTACACCAGGTCTCATATGCATCTTCAGATAGTTTTTTTCACAAAAGAATGGCTACCTATAAAGACAAGACTTGAAAACATTTTTTTGAAAGTATTATACTCTACATAGGAATCCATGTGTGAGTGTGAGTGCACACAATTGCACACCATCCCACGGGCCCTCTATAATTGAGCATAAGTAGGTCTTTTCTAATAAGCATCTCCCAACTATTTGAAAATGTTACTCCTATAATTATTAGACATTGTGGGTTACCTTGGAGTTTGAAATGTCCCACATTGTAAAACTGAAATGGTTTAGCTTCCATAATAGTTTCTTAGATTTGGTCTTTTTTAAGAGCCCAACATATTTTTGGAAGGTATTCAATTCCAAAGAAGAAGGAGATCAAGAAGGTAGAAATTAAAGAGGATTATGATTAAATATATATGCATATATTTGAGGGGTAGGAACTATAGGATAGATTAACATCCTTACAAGGATTAGGAGTGCAACACTACAATTGTTTTTTAGCTTAATTAAGTTGAGTGTGTGTAATATCTCCTCAAATCAATAAATGTTTATTTTTGTTGTTTCCATTGTGAAGGGACTATGAAAAGGTTCATTTTGTAGTAGGTTTCATCACATAAGGTTGTCTTTCAATAGACTCCCTAATCATGACTGCATCAAATGGTATTAGAGTGAGGAACATATTTAGGTTGAGAGAGAAACGATTTAGGATTATTGATATTTGTAGAAAATAAATAGGTAAAATAAGAGACTTGTGTAATTTTAAAATATCATTACAATAATAGGTATAGGGTAAAAAAGAGTCAATATGCCTTCAATAAGAGTGAGAAGAACAAGTTTTATAGTCACTAATGTAGTCATAATGTTAGGTGATATCATGGATATTTGTGAATCATACATATGAGGCTGGCTAAAGTAGATAAAGATATAAGGAGATGATTTGTCATGAGGGAGGGTGTGAGCAATGTGTAGGTTTAAGAATTAGAAGTGGAGGAACAAGCAAGACCAACACCTAAGTAATTGGATGGAGGAGAAGAGAGGCTTATGAAATCCATTTCCAAGATTGGAAGAGGAATGAAGATGAAGCCTCCATGTGTTTTAGGAGCATTGAACCCAAAGGAAATAATTAATATTTTCACAGAGATGGAGTAATACTTTGAGTTTAAAAAAATATTGGATTCATGCAATGTGAAGGTAGTGTAGACCAAGTTGAAGGATCATTCAGCTTTGTGTAGACAGATGTGTAACTTTAAAGTAATATAAAGGGTAATGACAAGCTCACCTATTAAGAGAGGATGATTGTAAAGTTAAAGGTAAATTTTATGTTAGGATATTATCTACTTGATTTATTGAAGTGGTTGAGAACCTCAAACAAAATGGTTTGAGCATGAAGGAGTACACAAAAGACTTATACAATATCACTGTGTAGGTTAGGGTAGATACAAAATAATGGGGGAAAAAAAAGAGACCATTCTTAATAAAATAATTAATGGATTACAAAGGGTGAGAACCTTTTATAAAGGTGCATGCCCTTTTAAACCACGAATGAAGCAAATATTTGAATGGCTTGGTTAACGAGCCTAAAGGGCATGCATCCTATGTAACACAAAGGACACATGTCATTTAAGATTATAAATAGTGTATTCCATTTGTATTACTTAGGGTACATGCCCTATGTAATGCAAAGGGTGTACGCCCTTTATATTAAATAGGGTGCATGCCATGTATATTACAAATTATGTGTGCCCTTTTGAACATAATAAAACTTTAAAAAAACATAGCAAACTAGTGTTTTGCTTATTAATTATATATTTTTTTATTGGAAAAGGTTGAGGATCATAAATCAAATGACATGCATCTTTTTCCTCACAAATTATTATATAGGAATCTATACCAAGTGTCCATTCTTACATCATGGTCCCAAGTACATTGTTTTCTTCTTTAGTACATGCTTAAGGTTTTGTTGGACCCCAAATTTTGTAATAATATTTTCTAAGTATTTTGGAGCCATGGTGCAGAGATGCAAGGTCATGAAAATAATGCAGAAGACCTTGGAATGAGATAGAATGATGCAAAAGAGAGAAATAGGGAAGAACAATGTGGAAGACCTTGGCACAAAAGAGTGAGTTATGAAAGATAAGGAAATGAAGAATTAGGAACATAAGATGCAAGACTCAAAAAATTGTAAGACTAGGACAAGGGTGTGGGAAGCAAAGATAGTAAAATTAGTTTCCAAAAACATCAAATATTAGGGTAATTGCACAAATTTTGGGGACAAAAAGTGGGCTAATCGTGGACATGATTTTCCTAAAATTTTAAAAATCTAAACTTTTGAAGATAATTTGTGATATTTACATTCCAAATTTGAAGGTGGTATAAGAACATAAAATGTATCATTTCGAGTATAGTTTTCAAAACTTTGTTTTTTAATAAAAATGGTTAAGTATAACTAGGTCAAACATCTAAAAATTGAAGAGAAACTCCTTTTTTTAAAGAAAACAAAGTAGATAGATGGTCGTGCGGTGCACCATTTTTTTAGCAGAGTTTAATATTATTTAAAACCATTTGGGTAAAATTTATATAAGATATTCTAGTTTGCGACTTATATGTTTTTATATTTTTTTAATGAATATTTTTTTTATGAATTTTGTAAATAAATAGATTTGAAAAAATGACAAAAACATAGATAGTCATTCGTGCGATGTGCCTAACTACCTCAAAAAAAATGAAAATCATTTTTTTGAATGTGTGTAGAATTAGGTCTAGTGTACGACCATGTAACTTTTTTTCTAAATTGGATCAATGAAAAATAAATTACATGAACATGCATATTTGTGGCATGTAGTGGCATAAAAAAGGTATAGTTAGAAATCAACATAATTTGAAACCTTAAATTAGTCAAAAAATTATAAAAATCATATTTTTAGAAATAGGAGAGTGGGATTGTCATGATGGTATTAAGTTTTTGAATTTTATCATTGAAATTCATAGTGTATTTGGTGATTGAAGTTAAATTTTGTTGTTTTTTAATAAAACTCTTAGACATGGCTGTAGTCTGATAGGTCCATGCCTTTGGCTTGAGAATCTAAGCCATTCCTGAGCCAAAAGGTGCACTTTTTGAATTTAAATTCAAATAGCATGATCATGGTAATAACATGATTGTGGTATTAACGTGATAATGTTATTAAACACATTAGTAACATGATCACATTAGTTAATAAATTAATCACTTTACTAATGTGATCATGTTATATATTCATAAAACCTAAAAACCCAAATTTGCTCTTTACATTAAATTTTATATATTATCTTATATGTTCTTGAGCTCCCTAATAGTGGTGTTATTTCATGTGATATGGGAAAAATCTCTAACCTTGGATAGTGAATTAAGGTGTCATGATATTACATTAAACTTCAAAAAATTTATGGGCATTTTAACATGTTGACTTGATTACTTATAGTTACTTGGTTTTAAGTTGGAACTCATTATACATTTTATGATATAGCTTATTTTATCATGAGATGTCATAAAATGAATTTTTTAAACTTATGGCCAAAAATTAGCCTTTGGAGTACGAATATAGCTGTGCATCTAAAGTAAATTGGGGATATTTCAAGCCCCTTCAACCTAATTACATGAATATAAAATGTGATTTGGGGGTTGATCAACTCCAATTTCATTAGCTCGATTGAAACAAAGAAACATTATTTATTTATATGCAAGTTCTACGTGTATAGAATGTTGTTTTGAGCTCAATAAACTTGAAGGCATCAGCTAATGAATGCAAATGTTGATTAGTTCAATTATGGAAGTAATTAAGGTCAAAATGAGCCACATTAACATGTTTTAAATTATATATTCAATGTGATTTGGAGTGAAATTAACCCTAATGTCATGTCATATATAATTAACCAAAGAGTTGATTTATTTAATTGAGGAGGCATTTGAGGCCAATTTGAACCCCTTCAAGAGCAAGAGATTTGGGGCAACATTAAGTTTGATTCTATCATGAATTTATCCAATTAATTAATTAGTGCAATTAGGCATGTTATTTAGACAAAATTAAGTTTGATTCTATCATGAATTGAGCCAATTGGTCAAATTTTGAAATTAGGAACATGATTTGGGAAGAATTGAGCCCCTAAACCAAATTTATGGTTCAATCGATTATATAACATGTATGGTTTAATTAACCCTAATTTTATCAAAAATACAAACATGAAGGTAATTGTCATAAATAGGTGAACAAGCAGCTCAAATTTTCTTCAATTACCTTATTGATTGGACCCTATATCTTATATCTTAAACCCTAAACCCTATACCATTTAACTTAAACCCTAAACCCTATAACATTTACCTTAAACCCTAAACCATGAGCCCTAAACCCCAACCCTTTAAATTGTAGACCCTAAACCCTAAACTAATAAATTTAGCCCCAATTAACATCCTTTATATATAGTAATAATTAGGTTCATAGGGATGAACCTGGTCAAAATTGCATCACTCATTACCATAATTGACTTAATTGGCTCAATCTTTGATGATGTGGGCACTAATTGAGCCCAAAATCACATTTTTTACTCATAGATCTAGGTTCAAAGAGCTCAAATTTACCTAAATTATGATCATGATTGTACCTTATATACCCTAAGCCCTAATCCCTAAACTCTAAACCATAAATATAAACTCTTTAAACTCCAAACCAATCACTTTAGCCTAATTTAACATAATTTAGACTAAGAATTAAGTTCACAAGGCTTAATATGGACTAAATCACCCATTTGACTAATTCACTCAATATGTATGATGACATGGGGTATAATGTCAACTAAAAAACACATTTTATAGTCATAAATGGGTCCAAGTGATTCAAATTATCCTTGATTATCATTGTGATTGACCATGTGTACCCTAAGCCATATATACATTAAAACCTAAGCCCTGAACCATAAACCATAAACACTATACCCTAAATTGTAAACCAAAAACTTTCCCTATTTACTAATTGATTTAGTCCCAATTAACATCCTTTATAGTAATAATTAGGTTCACATGGCATAGGTCAATTATACATTATATACACCCTTAATGCTAAACCCTATACCCTAATCCCTAATCCCTAAGACATAAATTTTAAGCCCTATACCCTAATGCTCACTATGTACTGCAAACATACATGCCTTACGATATAAATGATTTTATCATGAGATGTCATAAAATGCATTTTTTTAACCTATGGCCAAAACCTAGCCTTTGGAATACCAATATAGTTGTGCATTTAAAGTAAATTGGGCTATTTTGAGCGCCTTCAACCTAATTACATGACTATAAAATGTGATTTGGGGTTGATCAACTCTAATTTCATTAGCTCGATTGAAGCAAAGAAACATTATTTTACTTATATGCAAGTTCTACATGTATAAAATGTGGTTTTGAGCTCAATAAACTTGAAGTCATCAGTTAATGAATGCAAATGTTAATTAGTTAAGTCGTGGAGGTAATTAGGGTCAAAATGAGCCACATGAACCTATTTCAAATTATATATGATGTGATTTGGATTGAAATTAACCCTAATTTAATGTCATGTATAATTAACCAAATATTTGATTCATTTAATCGAGGAGGCATTTGAGGCCAATTTAAACCCATTCAAGAGTAAGATATGATTTAGGGAAAAATTAAAAGTTTGGTTCTATCATGAATTGATCTAATTAGTCAATTAGTGCAATTAAAGGAGTGATTTGGGAATAATTGAGCCCCTAGACCAAATTTATGACTCAATTGATTATATAATATATGTAACATGTCTGGCTTAATTGACCCTACTTTTATCGTAAATGTAAACACAAAGGTAATTGTCATAAATACGTGAATAAACAACTCAAATGTTTTTTAATTACCTTAGTGATTGGACCCTATATATGATATCTTAAACCCTAAACTTTATACCATTTAAATTTAACCCTAAACCCTATACCATTTACCTTAAACCCTAAGCCATAAGCCATAAACCCTAAACCCTTTAAATTGTATACCCTAAACCTTAAACCAATAAATTTAATCCTAATTAACATCCTTTATATATAGTAAGAATCAGGTTCACAGGGATGAACTTGGTCAAAATCACATCATTCATTAAACCATAATTGACATAATTAGCTCAATCTGTGATGATGTGGGGATAATTGAGCCCAAAATCACGTTCTTTACTCACAAATCTAGGTTCAAGGAGCTTAAATTTGTCCTAATTACCTTCATGATTATACTTATATACCCTAAAACCTACACCCTAAGCCCTAATCCTTAAAGTTCCTAATCCCTAAACTCTAAATCATAAATATAAACTCTTTAAACCCTGAACTAATCATTTTAGCCCAAATTAACATCATTTAGAATAAGAATTATCTTTGTGATTGACCCTGTGTACCCTAAACCTAAGCCCTATATCTTAAACCCTAAACACTATATCCTAAATTGTAAACCATAAAATTTCCCTATTTACAAATTGATTTAGTCATAATTAACATCCTTTGTAGTAAGAATTAGGTTCACATGGCATAGAGTGATTAGACCTTATATACACCCTTAATCCTAAACACTACATGCCCTAATCCCTAATCCCTAAACCCTAAAACATAAATTGTAAATCGTAATACCTAAACCCTATACATTAATACCTTAATCCCTAATCCCTAATCCCTAATATATATTAAGTATAATGTAATCATGTTATTAAATAACACAATCACCTTATTCTTAATATAGATAAAACTCACTTCTCAATATCTATATTTAACCCCAACTAAGTATTAAAAATAATTCAATCACATTATTAAATAATGTAATTATGTTATTCTTAATATAGACAAAACTCATTTCTCAATGTCTATGTTCAAGCATAACCTAGTATTAATAATAATGTGATCACATTATTTCATAACATAAATGCATTATTCTAAATATAGACAAAAATTACTTCTCAATTGCTATGTTGAAGCAGAACCTAATATTAAGAATAATGTGATCATGTTATTTCATAATGTAATCATGTTATTTCATAACACGATCATGTTATATAACATTATTATTTTTTTATTATAGGCTAATCTCAATTTTCAATGTCTATTTTTAACCCAAATTGAGAATTATGTCCCCACAAACCTTCTCTATAGGATTTCCAGAACCTGTGTACTTTTGACCCCACTTTTCAAAAGTTGTTAATTATCTTTGATGCATGATAGATCACGTCTGAAGAAGAGGAATATGTTGAAGAAAAAAACACTAAAGGAATTAGAATATTTGAAAGAGAAACACAACATACAAATGCAAAAACTTTATGGTAGACAAGGAACAAACCCTAATCCTGATGAACCAAATGCCATATATAATGAGCCAATTGACAATAATAAATTACACAATGATAAAATTGACCATAATGAATTGAAGAATGAAATTGACCATAATGAAATGAATAATAATTAAATTGACAATAATTAATTAGATAATTTTGGAAGTCTACATTCAAAGTTCCATGTTTTGGTTTTGCTGATGATGAGTCTATGTATGATGCCTCACCCCCTATGAATGAATAAAATTTGATGGAAACAAATAATGATGAAATTAACAATCAAGAAGATTTCATGGAGACATATAATGAATAAATAGAAAATGAATAAAATGTCATCCCACCTCTAAACAATGAAAGTAATAATGATTTTGAAACACCCTCTCAATAAATTCCACCATTAACACACCTCCAAAAATTGTACATATAAAAAATAAGTACTTAATTGAAGTAGATGAAAATATTTTAGAACCAATGCATAATATAATTTCTAATTGCCATTCAATAAGACTGGTTGAACTAATTTAAGATAGTTTCTTTCATAATTTGGATTATGATAGTCAAAGATGTCAATAATTTATTTCATAGATAAAATTGATTAATATGAGACCTATAATGTACACATTATGACTAAGAACAACTAACATGGATGATAAAAACAATAAAATTGTTGAAAATTTAAATGATGCATATCATACTGTAGGCCAAAAATTATGCACCAAAGATTGTAATATTGCCTCGATGTATACTTATAACTTGTGCAGTAAGTGACCAAACATGAAAAAATATATGGTTTAAAAAATAAGTCAAACCCTTAATATAAATTAAAAAATATTAATGAAAGCAATTAAAAGATGTGAAAGACTTAATGAACCTAATACTAATGAGCTCTAAGCATTCTTTGGTAGACTTCCACTAAAGGATAGGGCTATAATCGATACTCTCAAAGAGTTACTTGCTCAATTTTGGAAAGACAATACAAGAGTTTCATCTAATGCAAGAGATGTAGTGAAAAGAAGAGTTATTTATTTAACCATGAACCACATCTGAAACATTTACTGGATATGACTCAAATAGAATTGTACTCTAAATTTTTGGAAAAATATCCACAAATTTTAATTTGTCAAAGATATTTTTAGATGTCCAAATATTTTTATGTAAAAAAAATCACACATGCACCACTTGTTATTGTAGGCAACATGTTGAATTTTCAATGCACTATGATGTTTTTCACCATATTCATTGTACTTTGCACACTAATAATATTTTGCAGGAGTGTGGCATTGAATTGCCACAAAATCAGCTAGGGAATTTATTCCAACTATCTTTTACAAAAGACTGGATAGATAATTATTTTATAACAAATCATGTTTAAATGGAAATTAGAACATTTGTGGTGGATTGTCAAAATTACAAAAATGTATCCATAAGGAGACTATAAGTACCATTGGACAAAAATTAGTTGATTCAAGAAAATATAAATCAATGACTTATCAAGTAAAAGATGACAAATAATCTAAAAGGTGTGAGCTTGCTACAAAAAAGATACCTGTTTCTAAATTTTTGGTCAAATTTACGAAAAAAATTATTTATGAGTATGCAAGGTATGCACACAGGGCTAGATGGTTAGATGAACATTTCAAAATAAGCAATGATACATTCCCACTTGGTTCAATTATTTCAATCATTGAATTTTCTAAAAATTACACATTCAAACCCCAAATGGAAGTTCAATCACATTATTACATATCATCATAAGTTGTAATATTCATGCATATAACATTTATGCATACACCTAATAGTATATAGAAATAAAGAAAATTATTAAGGAAGTACCGTTTCTATATCAATGATGATTGATCACATTATTTAGAGTATGTGCAAGTGTGTTTTAAGAAGTTCTATGAACATTTGAGTCAGAAGAACATTACTTTCAGTCAACATTACATTTGGTCAGATAATTGCACATCACAATTAAAAAAAACATGGATATTTTATTGGTTGGAGTTTCATCAAGGTTGGCCATAAAAAAAGGAAACATGATGGTGCTGGAGCATGTGTAAAAAGATATATTATAAGGGAGGAGTTAACATTTGAAGAGGGTGTTCATTTGACAAATGTAAAAACTATGGCTGAATGGTGTAATGAAAACATGTGTCATGGTTCTCAACCAAATTATACTATTCGTATACATTTTTGGTTAATGGAGGAAGAAAACTTGGCAAAGTATGAGGATTATATGACTCTAACAGGTTCAAGTCTTCCACTCATTTTGTAGTTCAAATGCAAGTTATTGGACTATTCATATGAGACACTTGGCATATTCATGTTCTACATGTGTGGACTCTAGTTGGAATGAGTGTGAGTCACAAGAGTGGGTAGATGATTAGAGTTCCAAACCTTTAAGTCCAATCAACATATATTAGGTTTCAACAACATTGTAACTTAAAAATATGACATCATCATATGACTTTGACCATGTATCTAATATAGGGCAGCTAGGTAAAATATTTTTCATTATGTACAATTTATTCTCATTATATATCTTCATATTGTCACTAAAAATGGTTTTTGGTGATACAGAGCATGTTTTTATAGTTATTATATATGAGGATAATGAAGAAGGCATTGATTACCACTTGTGTCAGTGTGTAGAGAGAGAAAAAATGACTTCCCCAGTTATAGATGGAGAAAATGTTGACTATCCCACTGAGTCAATAGTAGTCACTAAAACTTGGTTTTGATGATATCCTATAAAAAAATTAGATCAATGGTTGTTTAAAGAGTTTGAAATGCACAAGAAGATACTACACTATTTAAATTTTATTCTTGTAATACATATTAAATTATAAAAATATCATGGGAGGCCATTAAACAAGAAACTATGGAAAGTTTAGGGGTCAGACCATGAAGCTAATATTGATACTATCAAGGTTATAACAGATCCTAGTGGTTTGTTGGATTGAAATACGTTGGTATGTTGATTGTTCAAATGTAGATGTAATCAATTTTACTAAATGTTTTTTATTTTCTAGGTAGTACATATGAATTTCATTTTTAATTACTTACTAACAATTTTTTGTAGGTTAGTGGTGTCAGATAATCTTCCACCTTTACGTGGTTGGTATTATCAATAGAGAATTCTCTATTCTTTAAGCTAAGAGAAGCTCCTAAATGGTAGTGAAAATGCACTTTCAATGGATTTAAATGTTGTGGCAGTGTGATAATGTGTAATTTGTCTATCTAGATGTGATTTAAGTGATACATTCT
The DNA here is from genome assembly GCA_037957365.1 of Torreya grandis. Lineage (NCBI taxonomy): Eukaryota > Viridiplantae > Streptophyta > Pinopsida > Cupressales > Taxaceae > Torreya > Torreya grandis. The sequence continues at coordinate 4,159,422 of JARHVA010000207.1, forward strand.
TAGGTAGAGGTCTCGGAGGCAGAAATGGCAATTAGAGCACAATAAGTTGCTTGTTTAATCTTAAAAATTTGCATTGTTGGACTTGTCACTGCAACTTGTCCAACAAATTTCTCTCAAAGGTTCCACCTAAGTGCTCTGGTATTCAATTATAGGGATTAAAGAGGTAGGGGTGGGATTTGATAGTTCATAGAAAAGACTTATAGGTTTCATTTTATGTGTGTTTGAACTTAGGCTAAAAATTTGCATTTTTCTTATATTAAGAAGGGCATTATTAAGGGCAAAATGGATGGTGGGTTTGTCAATCGGGCCTGATGGTAGGATAAGAACCTAATCCTAGACATTATTCACCCCCTGAACATGTTTTCAATGCCACTTTTCTATCAGGAAGCATTGAAACCATAGTTCTACAACCAAAACTTAAATTTTTACAACATTTGTCATCAATGTTTTTATGCTCCTAAATGGAAATGAAAATGCATTTATGGATGGATTTAAACATCATGGCAATGTGATAACATTTAATTTACCTATCTGGATGTAATCAAAGTGATAAATTTTTAGATGGAGGTCTTGGAGGTAGAAATAGTAGTTGGAGCTCAATAAGTTGCTTGTTCAATGCCAAAAAGTTGCATTTTTAGACCCATCACTGTAACTTGTCTCATGAGTGAATATTCTATTTAAATTCAGTAAGGTTCCCTTTAATCAGACTAAAGACATCACATTCAAGCTTAGGCAAAAGTTCATCTTGCAAGTTTAGTAAAGATAAAACTACAAAGATGAAGAAGTAGACCATATACATGGTCACCAAAAGGATTTGATTGTAGAAAAAGTATTGATAGAGATTTCTCAAGAGGTGAGGGAAAATATAAAAGAACAAGAATCATAGACAGCATACAAGTAGTAGGCCTAGTTTCAATAAAATCTAGTCAAAAAGGCATCATAGCTAGGTGACGGTGAAAGATCAAGTAACTTGTAGGTATAGGTATTTGAGTGAGAAATTTATAGGGATTTATAAATGATTTTATGTCTTTGTGATGGGTGTCATTTTCATCTCTTCATTTAACCAATCTATGTTAATGTCATTACTTACTAGGGCTAGTGTCCAAGGTTGTCTATAATAAGGTGTTTATCAGGTTCAGCTAACAATATTGGTTGAAGTTTTTTTGGAGTTGATCTATCTTAAGTTTTTACTTACTAAAGTTTTAACTACGTGTTGAAAGAAACACACTTGCTCAAAAGGTAAACACACCAAACTAAATGAAATGCTTAAAATAAATCACATAATGCTATTCAAAAGTAAACACACTAAAATTTAATATCAAATCCACACTTAATCTAAGTTGCATAATTAATATTACTAAAATTAAGGAAATGATAAATGTCTATTTGAATCATAAAACACACACACACATTAATAGTCTATTTGACTTGCAAGTTATAAATCCAATCAAATAAAGTATTTGTATTAATTCAAAATAAAAACAAATAATAAATGAATTATAAATACTAAAAGTACACACATCATATCTCCTTGGGGAGTGGTCCCTTGCTCACCCTTGAATTTAGGATCAAAATAATTTAGTCCTTAGAAAGTAATCTTGACTAATGCATAGAAATGAAAAAGTATTCTTTGCCATAAAATCTTCTTATATTATGCATTCAAAATGATAATTATCACAATGTTTCACACCCTCATAAATCAAATAGGGATCTTCTTTATATTATACACAAAGGAAATTAATTATCCCTAGATATTAGGTAACAACTTAACTAACTAAATAAGATAATATTCATAAATATTGGTTAATATGGCCAAACAGGTAGAAATGTTAAAATAAAGATCCACATGCGGTTAGGGAGATCCCCATGAGATTTGCTACTACTTCTTCCAACCATATTTGGCTACCAAATATCATGTAAAACATATTCATATCATCTTGTCCAAAGTTGTAATCTATATCTGCTAACTTCTATAATTGGAAAGCTACATATAGATAGAAGTCTATATATAGATATATGCAAAAATAGAAAGTATCCAAAATATAGCTAGAGGAGTCTAGATCATCATGGAATAGTTGAAGGAACCTTTGGAATGCCTTGGAAACATGTTTAGATGAGTCCATAATGTGTTGTGTAAGTTTATAGCTTGACTATCAAAATACGTAACCTAGTTGTCAAAATCTGTAGCTCGACTGTGAAAGTCCATAGCTATCTACCGAGGTTCGTAGAATGCCTAGCAAAGTTAGAACTTCACTAGAATGATATGTTTATGAATAACTATTCCTTGTCTTCATGAGATCATATCAAGACTATTCTTTAGATGTTATAATACTTGTACATATCAAAAATGAAGGCCTAAACATGCAAACAATTAGAACATTATGTAAAGAATGCTAACTCAAACTTACACGAGCTTAAAAAGACAAAAGTATTCATATTATATCTTAGAGTAGTTATAATCCCTAAAATTACATGAAATGTTGAACCTAAATGGCATATTAATGGCTATGAAGGATGATATATTATGGTTATAATGAGTCATAGTGTGGACTCATTACTTTGCATGATACAATTTTGAACATGATTGGGTATGGGTTTTAAGTGAAACCAAATTGTGTTAATGATCAATTGAAAAGTTATAAATGGGTGATTTTAAATGTAAAATAGATAAGAGTGTCATTAGTCATTTTCACTACACACAATCAAATAAAAATTTTAATTTAAAAAAATATGGGAGATATGAGATTTATAGCATTGAAAAGAATATTTTTTTAATCCTCATTTGTGTGATATCTGATAGATAATAGTTTGGAAGATCAAAACAACAATATACAATAAATTTTTAAATTAAAACTGAATATAAATTATATAGACTAACATAATTCAAATGAAAACTCTAAATAAATCATATAGGCACATGTGTATAATGTCAATAATACATAGATTGCCATGATAGGCATACAAAAAATTACATCTACCAACATAGTATCTAATGTTGGGTGAATGTCATATATGTATATAGAATGTCAAAAGTGCGTAAATTTCCATATAGGAATACAAAAAATCACATCTCATGTAAGACATCCTATTCATCAAATAGCCTCCCTCTCTTTGCCTTCCTTGAAGAAGACTCTCCCTGGGAGGTTCTACTTGTAGATGGATATCCCTCTAATATCTTGGATTGCTTCAAGGTCTGACTGTGGATCCTACGCTCATAGCTCACTTGAAATTGAACCTATTCAAATAAAAGTATTATTACAAAATTAACATAAAATACATTCAACTAATTGCTAAGAAAATTAATTTTAAACTAAAATAAAAAATTATTTAAACATGCACTTACTGCAAGCTTGTGGTCCCGTTCAATCTATTTTTTATGCTCAAACAAGTTAGTGACAGGCTCAGCTATTCAAATAGACATCTTAAATAGGGAATAAATATGAGAAGTTTCCCTACTAATCATTTATCTGGGACTATCAGATGTTATAGGACAACCCTGCATACACAATACATTCACATAAGTTATATTTGCCCTAAGTATGTAGTAAAATTATTAAAACAAGTCTATTTTTATAATTCAAAATTACAAGTTAATATATACCTCTATTAGTACCTATGCAGATGCCATTGCAACAAAATGCCTATGTTTGTCTTAGCTCACATTTATGGAGGAGTGTCTACTTGAGCCATCAACAATTCATGTAAACAAGGTCTCACTTATTTTTTTATAAAGTATCAAAGATTTATATGGCAAGTTTTTCTCATTTATTAAACCAAGAGTGTATTTAATAGTATTATACTTAAATTTTGAGATATGATGTAGGGGCATATTTAGTTGTCCCAATTTTGGATTGATTAAGGTGATAGAGGTCTTATAAGAAGTGTCTATAGTGGTTATAAGTCATAAAAGTTTTTAGAATTTGAATTTGTAGTCATAATGTGTTTTCCCACTAAATGTGGGATTTTAATTTGTAATTAGTGATAGTGTGGGTTGACAAGATATGTAAATTATGATAAATGTTTGTAAAAGGTATTATATATGATTTATAAATGTGTGTGTAGTGGTATTTCAATGTGCATATCATGAAAAGACAATTTAACCAAGAATCATGGAAGTGTAATTGTCATGCAATGTGCATGGCCAAGAATAACAAGTAGTTTACATGTTGGATGTAATATAAAAATTGTAATACATGGAGGAAGTGTGAGTGTAAGAGTAGGAGGTGGATAGAATAGTATCACTTTGAGAAGGCAAAGTTAGGGAGAGAAAATGAAAAAGGGACATATCAAGAACTCTATCCTTACTTGTGGAGAATGAATGAAATGTGAGATTTGATTAGTGCACAAATATAAAGTGAGTTTATTTGTTATTGTCTAAAAATACCAAGTCTTAATTATAGGTAAAAATTATTGTTTTTATCCTTATTTGTTGACATATTATATGATCTTACTCCCTTTTGAGTTCATGAGTTATTATGCATAGTGTGTATGAAAGTATAAGTAACGTTGTTAACACACAACCAGAGTGGAGGTTGGTAAAGCTTCTTTGGATGGATTAAAATATAAATAAGTTTCTAGAAGTTTATGATCAATCCTTTGGTGTTCATATCTATAGTTATAGAATATTTAAGTTAGTAGTCTACAGGTTCAAAGCAGTGAAACCCAAGTTTTAATACTCTGTGTTCAGGCACAGTCAGAAAGAAGAGAACAAAGTTAGTTTAAAGTGTCATTATAAACTATTATAAGATGAGTAAGGGATAGAAGAGATATATTAAATGAATGTAAACACATTTAAAGTCTCAATACTATTGATAAAATGCAAAATACATGGGAAGACTATATACAATCCAATTAGTAATAATTTTGAGTTTGCCTAGTCATAAAGAAAGATCGTATAGAGTTATTGGAAATAGAGTCAAGGATTCAAAGTATTATGAATGTTGTGGGATATTATTTTTATATGTGTGTGATTCTTTGAATTTATCTCAAATTAAGGTAAAGGGTCTTAAGGGTTTATTTTGTCCTATTTTTTGACATAGTCATGTTGGAGGGTACAAAATTATATAAAACTACATGTTGGGAGTAATTTAGTATTGACAAGGAAAAATTAATAGTTTGATGAGAAGTGTGTGGTAAGGGTAGAGCCATTTCAAGCCTTGTAAGATTTTATAAGGGTTAAAAGGTCATTTTATCTCATTTATTATCCTCTCAGGTAGGTGCAAGACTGAGACAACATAAGTTAGGGTTTGAAATTGGAAAATGAGATAATAAGTGATTTAATTGATGAAAAACATTAAAATTTGTGGACAAGTGTATTTATATAGGAAGAAGAGGATTTTTAAAGTTTAAAGTTGATTTGAGTCTATATGGTATGGTTTCACAATCAATAGTCTTGAATTAGGCCTAGGAGACCTAATTAGTCCCAAGGGGTGTTGAGTTACGTGTTCTCGAAAGAGATTTAAATTATGAAAGTTTTTGTAGAGTTATGTGACGTAATTGGGTATATAAATGTGGGTTTGTTTTTGTTGGTATATTTTTAGTTTATTCATAACAAGGAGGTTTTCCTCAAAAAAGGGCTAGTAGAAGGAAGGTGTCAAAGAGGAAAGAAGATTTAAGTGAAGATTTGAAGCTTGGGGGTTGTGTAGACTGGTTGGATACATGAAATGATATTTAATTGATTAGGTAGATGGTATTATGAGTATTGTGTAAGGACAAAATCAAATTATCATGCAAACCTATGAAAACACATAAGAAGATTAACAAGAATAGATCAAGGATAAAGAAAGAGAACATGAAAACAAAGTATGAACTGAGAAGCTTAGTGTTAAAAGGAAATATTGCAGAGGTAGTTGATTAGTAAAATGAATTTAAGTAGAGAAGGAGGAATAAGTGAATACAAGGAGATTTAAGATCCATTGAGTAGGTAAGAGTGAATAAGAAAGACCTAGTAAATATAAAGTGATCAAAGAGATAAAGAGGTTGAAGATAGAAGAGAAAAAGGAAAAGAAAAGATCAAAGCTAGGTATTTGGTAGAGATAAGTGTGTGTTTCCATCCATATCAAGGAAGCTTATTAGAACCTTTGCATAAAGATCCTTGATAGATAAATTTAATTTAAACTTACAAGGCAAATATAAATAGACCAAATGTACATAGAGTATAAGATTAACTCAAAATTTTGCCTCTATATAAGTAAAAGGTGACATCTTAATAGAGATAGATGCAATATTGAATGGGTCAATAGCTAGATCTAAAAATGTAAACAATGGCTGAGTTAAATCAAATGCTACAAATGTTTACTATGATGATGAAGGTATCATCACCTCATGGGACATAAAAAATGACATATATATTATTTAATTTCTATGTAAATTAATTGTTAGCTAAATTAAATTTACAAATATAATTTAAATTTAACATGAATTTGTATAAAATATACTTGCATTTGTATAGTGGTTGATGTTTGCACACCAAATGTGTATACCAAAAACTCATCACTCATAAGTATATTATCCAAGCCCTTTGAGCCACCAACACCATTATCATCGGAAGGTTTAGCGGACATAACTCCACAAAAACTATTGGGGTGGGGTTGGGTATGCACACTAGGTGGTATATCTCTAAAATCAGTCTATGAGAGCCTACTCATATGTTGAACAAGTGTATCAGTGAGAAAACTAAGTACATGCAAAGTGTTGATCTCTATGACCTATTGAACTACATAGGGGATGTCAAGCTCAAGTGAATTTTAGATACCGATACTTTCAATTTGATTAGGTGTATAATGTGCACTTGGTCGATCCTGTGTAGAGACTTTCCCTTGAACTTGAAACCCACTATAATCAAAATAGTTTGGAATATTATTAAGGACAAACTCAGAGTAAAATTTCCTCAAAAAATACAATGGGACCTCATGGTTGTTACATGGTGAATATTCAAACACCATACACCATCGGTCCCAAAAATTAGTTGCGATTAAATTATGTTAGAAACAATAGATTGGAAAACATTTAGTAGTTACCAAAAATGGTGCAGTGGTGGCTTGGTCAATGAATAAGGCACATATGGAGGCTTTTAATATGTTTTTGTTCTTAACCTCAAGTGCTGACAAATTTTCAGCATAATAAGCCCTACAACTATCCTAATATGTAGTTCATCTATCAAATTGACTCGTTATAGAGTCAATTTAACCTAATAATGTCTCTAGGGAATTGGCTAGATAGGTTTAGCGGGTGTTATTGGAAGTGAGATCCCTCATTCTCCCATTTAATTCTTCAATTTCAATTTTATTTTCCATAATGTGGTCAACTAGACTCTCTTGATTCCCTGGGGGATTTTGTGAAATTATAGGAGGGTTAGGAGGAACAAGAGGGTTCTATGGAGGGTTAGGAGGGGAAGGTAGAAGAACAAGAGAGTTAGCAAGATAGGGTGTTCAAAACAAATAAATTACTAATTAAACAATGAAAATAATAAAAAAATATTAAATTTAGGGTTTAAAAGTGTAAATTTTTAAAACTTACCTCTTCTACATGGTGATATTATCGATTAGTGGCTTATTGGGATGAATTACATCATGGTTTAGCCTCTCTCACCCAAAACATGATCACGAAATAGAAACATGTAGGAAATAAAGAAAGCTTGAATGCAAAATGAGGAATTTTGCATTTGGGTTTCAATTTTTATTTTTTTTGGTTACACAAGTAACACGATCATGTTATTAAGGTAATCACATTATTAAAAACAATAATAATGTGATCATGTTATTATTTTAAATAATGCAATCACATTATTTAATAATGTAATCACATTATGGTTCAGTAATTATCGAGCCATAATTTAAATAATATGATCACATTAATTAAATAACATGATCATTATTTAATAATGTGATCACGTTACCTAAAAATTCTATGGAATTATCCTCTAAATCCATGTAATTACCCATTAATTAAGCATGAATATAACATCAGTCTATGAGAGAAGATGAACACAAAACTGAAAGAGTATATAGGGGTTGTTAAGCCCGAGTCAAAGAGACTTAATTATAACAACTCATCACAACTTTTTATAAAATAATCATTGGTTTGTCATATATAATGTATCAATGATGTACCTCAAGAGGGGTTAGTTTGTGTATAAATACCCCATAGCTTTGCTTATGTACTAGTTTTTGAGATGTTGATGTCGCTGTAGTAGTTATTGATGTCAAGTGGTTGTGAAGATAGAGAGCTGGAGAGATTGAATACTAAATGAAATATATTTTTAATCGTATCAATTGAGATTAATAAAACTGTTAATCTATTTACAAACCTTTGTGTTAAAGTTTTTGGTGTTAAATATGATTTTATGATAATAAATGAGTACATAGACTATGTAAATGAATCAAATGGCTAACACTAGAGTGATGTTTGTAGTAACAATGACTAAATGTGCAAACTCAAACACCTAAGTAGGATAGAATTAAGTCTATCTATATGAATTAAATCTATAAATGCTAAGAAATCAACTAATTATGTAATCTTAATATAAGCTAAATTCAACTTAAGATAGAACAACAAACAAAGAAAATAGTAAACATAAACTTATAGCTTAAATATGCAAGTTTCCTCCTTTGTGACGTAAAATTGATTTAATATTCAATAATGTCATTTATCATTCTTATAATGTAAAGGAGAATGGATAACATTTTAGTACATAAAAGGTTTTTAGATGTTTTTATATGCTTTTATTCACTTGTGAATTGGATAACACTTCATTAGCATAAGTCAGGATGGATGAAAATGATGGTTTTCATGTTTATTTATAGTTTTTTTGAGGACGATCCAACAGTGGAGGATTATTTTGATTTTTTAAATGATCTAAATAATCTACGATGGCTCATGAGTCCTCACCCATGAGGATGATGACCATTTCAAATGATTGAGATTAGTATGGGAATCATTAACTCAGTCACCAGGAATGAGTTAAACTTTTTGACAACTCAAAGGATGACTCAAAGGAGGTTGAGGAAGTTGTGGGTTTGGTTAGGATGAGTTAACATATGAGGGAGAATAAGGTGGAACATGTTGAGTGAAGTGTAAAATCTAAATTTAATATTTAAATAAGGATTTAAAAGGGTATATAATTTCTTATTTTGATTTATTCAATTATTTAAATTTGGAGGTAAATGTCATAAATTATATTAGGAAGAATAATTAAAAGGTTTTAGGTGCATTTCAACACTAAATCTAATTTAGGTGTTAACATTTACCCCTCTTTGAAATAGTGTTACAAAACAATACTATTTTAAAGAATAGTAGAAGAAGTATAACGTTGATGATTAAAAAAGAGAAAGTTGCCCCAAATGAATGAAAATGAGTGTGATGATGCCCCCCTTGAGGGTTTATGTGATAAAATGGACAAACACTCAAAATTGATTAAAATAAAAAATTAATAAAGTGATTTAGACGAGCAAGAAATCAACTTATTATAAAATCGATGTCAATCTTACAATATTTAGGTTGTGTAAAGAGGTTTCCCCTAGTTAATCAAAATTACAATATCAATCTAAAAATAAATATGTTATATCTTTCGAAGATTGCATGCTTAGTGTTTTCTAATGACACAAGGGTCAATTGAGCGGTTATGGGAATGATAAATCCCAACAATAATAAGTTGTGGATCTAAAAATAGAAAAATATATTGAGTTTCAAATTATAATGATAAATTTACATAGATTTATTATTGCAAGAGTTTGAGAAAAAATTGAAATAGGTTGATTTAATGCATCCTAAAATTTGAATTAAAATAGATGAAAAAGGAGTAGAATGGAGAGATGGGGGTGTGTTTTTTTTGAAATGGGGTAAAAATATAAATAAAAGAAATGGGGTGAATAAATTCATTTATGCAAATTTGATTTTCAAAGATATTTAATAAGAGAATTTGATTGTGGAGATTTGCTTTGAGGTCTTGGAGGAAAAATGGATCACATTCTACACCACGAGCACCATGTAGAGCAAGTGAGGAGATTTCAGAGACTTGAGAGGAGTGGACCTATGACGAGTTAGATTTTATTTTGAATTTTTTGCATTTAATGTCATTTATTAGGGCTTAAAGTTATCTAAAACAAATTTGTAGATGAGCTATTTATGAATTCGATAATGAAATTTATAAATTCATTAGAGTAAACTATGAATTCATCAAACTTAGAAATAAATTCATAGAACAAGGTAGCAAAATTATGTTAGGGGTAGAAATTATGAGGAATCAAGATTTTGTTATTTAGTAGCCATGAAATTGTAGAATAGATAAGCAAAATAGTAAAGATGGGGCATGAAATCATCAAGATGAGGTGCAAATTTGTTTTAGGGTAGAATATGAATAACTAAAGGTGAAATTTAATGGATTGAAAGCAAAATTACAAAAGTTAGTAGCGAAAATGCTTATTTTAGAAGTGAAAATGAGATTTTAAAGAGGATAATAAGATTTAGGAAAAGATAAACAAGTGGTATGAGAATGAGATATGAATACTTTGATTTAAAATGTTGATTTGATAGTGTTTTGGTTTTTTAATTTTTCAAACATAGTGATAAATTGATTATTATGCTAATAAAATTAATTGGATGCTAACATGTTTAGTTTTCAGTAGGTATTACTAGTGATGACAATATGGGAGTGGAGGTTTAGAGTGATGGCATGGATGGATAACTTTATAGAGTATGAGTTCAAGGTTGTAGATGCTACAAGTTTATCGTATATTTCATAGATGCCAGAGATTTAAGAAGACAAGCTGTTGTTGACAACACTTGCTAAGAGATGGCATATTGAGACTAGTATGTTTCACTTGCTGACAAGAGAGATGATAGTCACATTAGAGGATGTTTATCAAATTATGGGTATTTTGATATGAGGAAGATGATGATACTAGAGGTAGGGTCCATAAGAGACTTTATTATATAGGATCTTTGGTGATGGATTGATTCCTATTATGAGGGGCAAAGTGGATGTGGACTATTGTACTATATTAAAGATGGATTATTTGACCAGTGTGCTTATGGCTATTATCAATGGCATTATGATACTTGACTAGAGTAGGATATTATGTTTGATTGGGATATTAGATGTGATTGGAGTATGATAGAGATGGGTGAGTGATTTGCATGGAGTCCATGCATATTAGCATACCTATATAGGGACTTGCATCATGCAGTTTATATAGATGGGAGGGAGATTGGACCATCGACATTACTACATGTATGGTGTTGGGAGTACATTGTTATAGAGAGGTTAGTTGGGTATATGAACATGTGGTCTATGGATGATCCATTGACATATGGGTGGAATATGATTATTGGTACTCATAGACCACATTTAGGTGATCTTAAGTTATACATGAGGGCTATTAATGAGCTAGGTGATGACCATATCACCTGGATACCTTACAAAGAGATTTTATTTTAGTAGACACATGGACTATATGATGACCCAATGTTATATCATTGGGACACATGACTACATTATAGAGAGATATCACCCAGATAGGGTGATGAGGTAGTTTTAGGTTAGGAAACATATTTTAGTTAGTCCACACATATTTGCATGATTAGTGAGAGATAGAGCACAATGGGGGATGACCACTGATCCAACAATAATCGATCATAGCTGGTCACAACTAAGATAGTTAGATGGAGTGATAGGAAAGATGTGATTGATGCAAGATTTGTATATGATTATGTGGATTGGTGGGCCCAATAGTGGCCATTAAGATTGACTACACCATATGCACCACCATAGACATGGAGATATAATTGGTTTCTAGCTCGAGTAGACAACCATGAGGCACAAGATTGGTAGCCTAGATTAAGAGGGTTATTACAAGAGGTAGGGGACAAACATAAACATGAGGTAGATGATGTGTTATGGAGATTAGTTAGCTGCATTATGTTGATATTATTGAGATGGAATATGTGGAGATTTTATGGGAGGTAGGGGTTGATATAAATGTGGATACAAATAGGCATTTTAATATAGAGTAGAGAGTTGGAGGGGAGAATCCACTAATAGTTATTGATAGTGAGGGGGATAGATAGGAGAAAGATATAGTTATGAGAGCAACACATGACACTCAGACAGATAGGGGGTGTTATTGGTTCTTCACACACTCTAAAATCTTAGGAGGAGTAAGCACTCATGGATAGACTCTATGAAGAGATTAGAGCTCGAGATAGAGAGATAAATGGGTTACACATGGATGTATCCAAATTACAAGGAGTTGTAGATAACATTAGGGATCAAATATCAAATATTAAATGATTACAAACCAAGATTAATAGGTTACAAGTTGTGGTTGATGGGATAGATAGAGATAGTATGGTTATAATAGTTGTGACACATGACATGGAGACTCAGACTCTAGATCGGTCAACATTGACACAACATTATAGATAGGAGAGAGACACTGTTTAGACTGAACTAGCAGAGACTAGGGTACTACCATGCAGATAGGGACATATTATGACATTAAACATGGTGATGAGGGCCATGGAATAGGCCACATATTACAAGATATTATACAAGGAGGATGTCTCATGTGCATAAAGGGCACTATCTTTCAGAGAGTATTCTATGAGATTATCTTCATCATGAAGATCAATACAAAGGATATAGTTAGAGAGGTTTGTGTGGTAGGTTTAGTGTGTGATGGGTCCTCCAAGAGGCACACCATGGTGTGAGGATAATTTTTGAGACTAGACACTCCATCAGAGGGACAAGATGAGACATGACACAATGTTTGGATGATGGATCGGTTCATTAATGTATACATATATTTTGAGATGTGTCTTTTTGTATAGACACTTGATATATATATATTTATAATTATTATGAGACTTTGTACTATGTGGATGGACATTATGGATTGTTTATGGATTTTATATGGACTTATTCATGGTTGATGGAAATATGGATACATAGAGCACTGCTTATATTTCCTGCATTTTGATTTACACTAGCATGTTTTTAATTATTTTAGCATATGGGTTAAGTGATGTATGATTGAATTTATGAATGCATGGATTAGGATGTGACATAGTTACTTTACTTTTATTTTGTGTTCCTTACATTGGATTTTTAAAAATAAAGAGTTTTGAGCAACCTAATTTTTAATGTAACATAAAACACATTACCACCAATGATATTGAATAATCATGATGAATGTTAATGTCTTAAGCATATGAACTAAATAAAGAATAAATTATGTAAAATTAAAGTATGTCATGATATAACAAAACCATAATCATACTATAATGCATTTCACAAAATAATCTTTTCAAACACACAAAAAATAACAATTAAAACAAGATTTGAAAATAGAAGTAATCTAAATGATATAGAGATATAAAATGTTGATGCAAAACTAATACATAAACAAATGAACAAATAGTTATTCTAAAGATAAGCAATAGACACATTGAAGTAAAATAATCATAATGGAAAAAGTAAAAAGGAAATAACTATTTGAAAGTTTAAGGATAAAATAAATTAATAATCAAATTAATGGTTAGGGAGAAAAATGGATAAATAACCAACTTAATGGTTAGAGATAGAAAATGAATAAATAACCAACTTAATGGTTAGGGATAAAAAATAGATAAATAACTAACTTAATGGTTAAGGATAGAAAACAAACAGTACAACAATAAAAATAAATAGAGGATTGAGCAGAAAAAGTTGTAAGCAAAGATGTAACATTCAAAGAAAGAGTTTTACAATTGTAGCCAAGAGCTAGGCTAAGTACCGAACAATCGATGAGGAAGCATAAAGTTAAACTAATACATTATTGGGGAAATGGATGATGGAGAATACAATGGCTGATTTAACCTTAGAAACCCCATATCTCTAAGTGTTGTCTACATAATCCACCCTAGACAAAGTCCATGGGGGGATATTAGGGCAAATGTTGTTCTCCCAATATGGGAAGTGATGAGAAAGTGGATGATTGAAGAAGCGTTTAAGTGTCAGATGAAAAAGATGCATGAGTTACCCACTCAAAAACAAGTGAATGATGTGGAAGATAGCTAGAATGGTAAATGTGTATCATATTTTTGGGATGCTTTTGTAATGTTTTTAAAAACAAGGAATATAAAAGATGTTTTCCTTTATCACGAGAAAGGATGTAGTTTCACATGTAAGAGTATCAAATCTCAACTTAACATGCTATATGATAAATGACAAACAAGTGACAAATGATAAATGTGGGAATATAAAATATTCTACTGAAACACAATGCCTCCAAGTAACTAGGGTTAATATATACTTACAAATGGTGCCAGAAATCTAGTTTTCACGATAGTACTTGCCAAAAATGCCAGTAAATTAGTTTTCACATTTGGATGATCTATGTAGTTTTTACTTTTCTTTTTTACTTTTTATTTATTTATTTATTTATTTTTTTAAACACTTAGGATAATAAAAACATATAGAAAAAATTTAGGCATAGAATCGCTTAAGGTGTATGATGTTCATAGGTTCATCAAGCTCCTCTCCATCTTCTATATCCAATTTTTAAGCTCTTGATCCATATTTGTTTGGCATTGACAACATATGGGCCTAACTAGTTAGGCTCAAATTTCCCCTTATTCTCTCTTTCAACATTGGTGTTTCATTGGATCTCCTTAAGAGCAAGATCTTTGATTTCAAATTTCATAGCTTTAATCTACTTATTATAGCTACAGTGAATGTGATTATGGTAAACTTGCAGATGGTTTAAAGCATTGAGTCATTTCTCATCTAAAAGGTTGAGTTCACTTAGGCATGAAGTTTGATATGATTCTTCATCTATGATTTGTTGTAATGATACTCGCAAATATGGAATCTCAACCTCTATGGGAAGAATAGACTCACTGTAATAGACAAGGGAATAAGGGATTACCCCCATGAGTGTATAGATACTAGTGAAGTATGCCCAGAGGGTAGGATATAACTGAGTATGTCAATCATGACCAACTTGATCGATAACTCTTTTAAGGATGCACAAATTATTTTTGTTACTTGTCTTAGCTTGGTTGTTGCCTTATGGGTAATAAGGAGTAGACCACTTGTGCTTGATATGATAGGTTTGACAAAGAGTCTTAACATATCTATTCTTGAATAATTTACTATTGTTAGAAATGAGAGTGAAAGTAATACCAAAATGATAGACAACGTGGTTGAGGATAAATTTGGAAATTTGATTTTCAATTTCATAAGTTAGGGGCATTGCTTCAACCCATTTGGTAAAATAATTTGTTGCTATTATAATATTCTTATGTTCTTTAGAAGAGCTAGGATTTTTTTTTGATGAGGTCTAACGCCCATGTGGAAAATTTCCAAGGTGTTGTGATATTTGTAAATCTTGTGATGGACTATGGATAAGGTCCCCATGTTTCTGATAGGCTATACATTTCTTGACATAAGCACATGAATCAGATTATAGTGTAGGCCAATATTAATATACTCATAAAAGCTTATTTATAATGACCATACCAATTTAATGTGCTCCATAAACTCTCTCATGGACTTATCTAACTACCAAAGTAGATTCTTCAGAGTTCAAACAACACAAAAGAGTTTCATCATAGCCTTTGCATTATAAGGTATTACTAAGGATGGCATAGTGATATGTGTGTTGAATAAAGGACTTGCATTGGTTAGGTGATAAGCTATATGGTATGGTATGATTATGAAGGTAGTTATATATATTAGAGTACCAGGAAGAAGTGGGACCAACCACCTCGTAAATGATTTCTAACTCAAGTGTATCATAAGCAAGTATCCTTAAGTACTCAACCAAAAATTTGTTATGCTTTGTGCTTAAATCTAGTAGGGAACCAGTGGTAGCCATAACGTCTGCTATTGGATTATTAATTATCAACACCTATTTAAATTAGATGTAATCAAAATAAAATTTAAAACTGTCCACCATTCACTTATAAGGGATTAACTTATCATTGTGAGCTTGAAATTCATTAGTGAGTTGATTGATGATAATCTTATAATCACCAAAAACAAAGAGATGTTGAATTCTACATTAGATTACCATCTTAACACCTGATATGAGACATTTATACTCTATTATGTTATTAGTGTGATGGAATTTGATTTAAAAATACTAAAGAATGCAATCACCATTAGGTGTGACCAATAAGATACCTACCCTAATCTTTGATTGGTAAAGGAGCCATCAAAGAGAAAATGCCAAACTAAAGACTCGTCTATAGAAATTATTGCTTCATCTGAGAATTCTAAAATAAGAGGTGTTTTGTCATTGAGTGGTGCTTCTACTAATACATATGCTAAAACCTATCCTTTGATTGATTTTTGGTTGACATAATCTAAATCAAATTCACTAATAAGCATAACCTGCTTAGCCATCCTACCTATTAGAGTTGTTCTAGATAAAAGATATTTAAAAGGGTCGATCTTAGCAATAATCTTGGTTTGATTGTTGAGCATGTAATGCTGTAGTTTTTGAGAAGCAAAAATAATTGCAAGACAAACTTTTTCTATATGAGATTAGTTGAGATCATATAATATCAAGGTTCTACTTAGGTAGTAAACTACCCACTCTTTCCCACTATCATCATGTTGTGCTAATAATGCCCCCAATGTAAACTAAGTAGATGAAATGTACAACAAAAAAGGTTTACCAATAATAGGTGGCATTAATACTAGTGAGTTGGAAAGACATTGTTTGAGATTTCCAAATGCTTTTTCACAAATCTCATTCCATGTAAAAGGAATGTCCTTCAACAAAAATGTGAATGGGTGATAAATGTCTACAAATTGATAAATAAATCTTCTAGTTGCTTGAATTTTCTCTTGTAGACTTATAAATTATTTAAGATTCTTAGGTGAAGGCATATCTATGATAGTTAAAACTTTAGAGGGATCAACTTCAATGCCATGTTATGAAATAAGTAACCCTAACAAATTTCTTGATGTCACACCAAATACACACTTCTTTGGATTCAATCTCATGTTGTACTCTCTCATGCATTCAAAAATATGATGAAAAACTTGAGGGTGCTCTTACCTAGATTTAGACTTAGCAATAATATCATCTACATAGTCTTCCATAATGTCATGAATCATGTCATGAAAAATTATGACCATTGCTCTTTGATATGTAACTCCAACATTTTTCAAACCAAAAGGCATCACTGTATAACATAATGACCCTCGTGTAGTTAGCAATTTAGTTTTATGTTGATCTTTCAAATCAATTTTTATTTGATTATAGCCTAAAAATCCATCCATAAAAGATTACATCTCATCACCTGTAGTTGAATCTACAATCATTTATATGTTGGGCAATGGAAAATCATCTTTCGAGCATGCTTTGTTGATATCATGTAAATCCATGTAAACTCTAATCCCTTCAAGTTTATTTGATACCAACATAATGTTTGATATCCAGTCTAAATAATGAATAGGACTTATGAAACCAATAGCCAATTTCTTCTTTAGTTTTGCTTTGACTAGTAATGCAATCTTAAGATGCATCTTATGGAGTTTTTGCTTTATTGGTTTTGCATCTAGATGCACCACAAGGTGATGAATTACTAATTATAGATTTAGTCCTAGCATATTTGCATAAGACCATGCAAACAAGCTAGAGAATTCATGAAGCAAAAGTGTACATATGTCCATTTATTCTTGAGTGAGTGATATGGCAAGTTTAACAATTTTAGCATCTTCTTTGGTGCCAATTTTTATAGGAATAGTTTCTTCGACAAGTAGAGTTGATTCATCTTTATAATTTAGGGGTGGTGTAGGAAGATGGAACTTCCTCAAATTATATTTATTTGGATGTATAATTTGAAATGATATTGTGATGTAATTTTTATTCCCCAAAGTATGTTGAATCATCTAACTAAATTAGAAATCATTTCTTGTGGTCACCTGTTAGAATTTGATTTCATATTCTCAAGAATTCAGATATAGCTTCATCATTCTAAAAATGATCAAGTTGAGGTGTTTCTTGTTGGTCCCACTATATGAGGGATGGATATGCAAGATCAAATTTAAGGATGATATTTTCATGAAATAGGTGGGGGAGGGAAAGGTCTTAAAAGTAGTTAATTATGGAACCCATCTCGTTGTCCAAAGAATCATCCTCTAACTCATTAGAAGAGTCAGTTTGGGAGAGTGTAAGATGCACATTAAGTGGGTTAAATATTATACCATGTTTTACCTCATTTTTTAATATTATGATAGGTTCGATGGATCCTTGTTTATGGAGGCCAAGACCTTTACCCTTATAGTTCATTATATTACACATGATGGATTTTGCAATGGAATACTTGTTGTTGGAGAAGTAAGTAGCTAGTTCATCAGAATAAAGCTAAGAAGGATTTGAATCTTCAATATGTTCATTTGAAAGGAAACCTCCCTCTAAAAATTTTGTCTTACCAAGATTTTTAACCTTTAAATTATCCTTTAGATGGTGGGGCCTGCCATAATTATTTGTATTGATATGTATTATACTTGTGTAAAAATATTGATTTATATACTTGTTCATTCCTCTATCAATGATATTAAAGTGAGAAGAATAGAATGAGGATGCTTTGGTAGCAAGTGGTGGTGTGTGATCTTGATCAATAGAAGGGTGATTGATGCTTATTCTATATATGGTTGGTTAGATGCTTCGTTGGTTTAAGCCTTTTCAATGGAGATAGAGGTAGTTGGTGTATTAATCCAACCACCAAAGGGAGATGTTTGAAATAATATTTATGGTTGGAAATAATTTTCAAGTGAAGGATAATCCTTAATAGCAATAAGATTATCATCTATAATTGGTAAACAATTTTATTTTTGATATTTTCCTTTCAATATCTTATAATATTGGAAGGGATGAGGATTACCTTGTATAGTAACTTCCATTCCTGCAAGGGAGAATTTAAAACATTGGTGAAGATTGGATGGGATGGCATTCATATAATGAATCCATGGGCATCTAAGAAGTATATTGTATGGTAGATCAAGATTAAGAACATGAATAAGAATTTATTTAATAACAGACCCCACCATCAAATGAAGATAGACTGTTTCGATAAATTATCATTCATTATTATCATATGCCTTTATGGTAATGATGTTTACTTCTAACTATGTCATTGAATATCCTAGATGTTTTATAAGCCTTAATGTACATAGATTTAGTGTCAAACCATTGTATATAAAAACCTTTTTCACTTTGTGCTTATAAATAATAACCTTTATATACAATGGGAGATTATGGTTTGATCCTAAAGGAGAGACATTTGAATGATCAAATGATACTTGATTATTTATTTCCAAATAACCTATTAACACTTGGAAACTTATAGGATTGATGTCTTGAGGGACATTCTACTCTTGTAGAACTTTATACAAAATATATTTATATATAGGGTATGTCTTGAGAAGGCCTAAAATTGAAATATTTTTTGGCATTTTCTCAAGATGGTTGATAATGTTGTACTTACATTCAACATTATAGAATAATACACTTGTAGGGTAAGCTTTTCTTGCCTTATGTTAATGACACATTCATATGAATAACATTGACATAGTTATACATGGTATCGATGCTATTGATGATATAATCAAATGGATGACTTGCTTGATTAACATTACTAGATTTTGGTTGTTCATGTTTCTAGTTTCCCTTTCCTTGCTCATGATTGGGGAATGAATCTTGGTATATCCACAATTTTTCATTATTAGATGGTTTAAATGGTTGGTTTTGATTACTATGTCACCTCTATCAATGAGGTCTTGAACATAGTGCTTAAGGCATACGCACCTATTAGTTAAATGTCCTTTAATCCAATGGTATTCACAATGCTTGTCTTCTTTATACCAATCAAGTTTTGGAACATTTTTGTCAAAGGGTTTAGTATTTGGCCATGTGATCATATTTGTGTGAGCCAAATTTAGAAAACATTCTCATAAATGTCACCCAATTGAGTGAACTTACGTTTAGGTCTTCCTTTTTTAGGTTGTCCACCAAGAATTGTGATATTATTGATTGGTTGATTATAGGTTTGTGTTTGAGGTTGAGGGTTTTAAATCTGTTTGACATCGATTACACCATCTCTAACAAGATTTTTGTTTTTTTCAAAGAACTTTGTTTTGTCTATCAATTTATAGGAATTATTATTATCTGGTTTAATATTTTGATTACACGTTTATTAATCAACTTTATTTCTACTTGAACTCCCTTTTCAATGATTTCATCAAAAGATATTGGGCAAAGGAGTAAAAAATGGTATCCCAAGTCTGAATTTAAGTTGTTCATAAAGATGTCCACAAGCTCTATTTTAAGAAATGACCATGTGAAATGACTTGCCATTGCTCACCATCTTTGGAGGAAGGAAGCAAAATTTTTGTCATTGTATTGCTTGGTGTTGTGTAAATCTAAAGTAGTCAAGTATTTTTTGATAATATAAGAGAAGTGTCAAAAAAAAATTTAGATAAGTCTTCAAAGGTAAAAGATCTTTTCGAAATTTGTGAAAACCATTCAAGTGCTTGGCCACTGAGACTTTGTGGAAACAAATGCAACATGTATTCATTACTATAAGCAACATCCACACATATATGATAGAATTTGGTTAGATGTTCTTTGGGATCTCTTTTACCTTTATACTTGTCAAATTTTGGGAGTTCAAATTAATTTGGAAAAGGTGTAGTCATTTTAAATCGTATGGGTATGAGCAAATTTCCTCAAACATGAATTGTTTTTGTCAAGAAGTAGCACCATCTTATAATCCTTGAATTCTATCCTTTATGTTTTGAAAGTCTTGTATGAGATATAGGGATAGTTGGTTCATTTGACTTAATGGATTAGGTAGTTGACCCATGAATTAGTTTGTTTTTTTTGGAACATGTTGATTATAACTATTTGGAGGTTGATTTTTAAAATTTACATTTTGAGGGTTTGAAAAAGGATTGATGTTCGAGTTATAACCAAGGTTTAGATTTGCATTGGAACCAAAATTTATTTGATTTGGGTTTGGATTGGAACTAAAGCTTGTTTGATTTAAATTTGGGTTGAAAACAAGGTTGGGGTTGTGTAAAGTTTATGTTTGGGTTTGTTGGATTTGGGTTTGGGTTGAAACTTGAATTGTTTGGTGTATTGGTGTTTAAGTACATGTAATTAGGATTGGTATCGTAACCAAAACTTGTTTGATTAAATAAACTTGGATTGGATTGTTGTGAAAGCATATTGATGTTTGAATTAAATGGATTAGAACCTAGGTTTAAATTAGAGTTAACTTGGTTAGGATTTTGGTTTAGGTTGTTTTGGTTTTGGTTAAGGTTTAAATTAGGATTCATGTTTGGATTATTGAAGTTAAAGTTAGGATTGAGGTAGGAATTATTCAAATTCGGTGATGTTTGGTTTTGGTTTAAACTTGTGTTAGGATTTGGAGTAGAATTAAATGAAATCTTTGGATTAGAGTTAAACTAATTTTGGGGTTGGATTAGAATTTGGATTGAAACTTGGAATAAAATTTGGATTGGATGAAATTGATTTGGTACACTACTATTTATATTTATATTGTTGAATGTGCATAAAGTAATACTCAAAATAGGATTGGATGGTTGATTGGGCAATCTAGAATGGGTATTCAAGATTTGATTTCAATTTTAATTGGAAATAATTGGTGAGCCTTGGAGGCTCTGATTAGGGTTGATTGATGAGTTTTAATGAAGATTCAAATTCAGATTAATTTGATTATAACCTTGTGAATTTGGGTATGCCCTCAAATTTAGCGTAATCAAATGTTGATTGATTAAACTTAAATTAGATGGGAGACCCATGTTCAAGTTGAGGTTGACTTATTGCATGATGGTAAACTTGAATTAAGATTCAAGTTTTGATTAGTTGGGTGAATGATTGGTGATATTAAAGGTATATTTAGACTCAAATTATTTGGATAAACTCGTGAAGGTAAATTTGTATTCACATTCACATTGAGGTTACCAAAGTGATTAATTGATTGATGAGATTGAAAATTCATAATCTCTTGAGCAACTTAAGTTGCATGGATTTTCATGGAAAATCCATGGCTTGTTTGAGATGACTCCTCATGTATAATAGTTTTTCCTTTATCTTAAGAAACTTGGGGATGAGGTTGTGAGGAGGTTATGAGGGCATTACTACCCTCTAAAGAAACTTGTGAGGTAGGTTGTGTTAAGATCCTGGTGGGCGTATTTACTAATAGTCTAGGCTTTTGGTGTAATGGTTTGTTACATGTGGTATCAGAGTGCCCACCTTTGTTTGAGTCTTAGGTCTCAAGTGGTTAAATCAACATGGTGGTGTGTATCTAGGGCCTCTACGTGCATATGGAGGCACACACGCATCCTGAAGATGGGATTGTCAGAAGTGTGGTGGGGTGTTAAGATCCTAGTAGGTAGATTCACTAATAGTCTAGGATTTTAGTGTAATGGTTAATTAGAAGTTGATTAGGATTGGAGGATGAAGGTTCTTTTCTTGTGATTAAATATTACAAATTATGTACATCAAAGTCAAATGAGAATTTTGCTCCAAAGCTCAAGGCTTAAAGTAATACTTAATTCTTGTTGGACATGATATACTCATCAAAGGAGGGTGGAGGTTGGATATCTTTTGGGATACCCTCATCTTGGTAATCCCCTCCATTGTCTTCTTCTTGTTTGGTTATCTCATGTATTTCTACATGATGCTCTTGACTAGGAAATTGAAAGGGATCATTATTGAAAGGCTCAACCCTTACATTTTGATTATTTAGGATGGCCATTTGCCTAGTGATAGGTGGCATGACTAAGATAAAAATAAAAATGAATCAAAGAAAAGAAGTTTTAAACTAAAACTAACCAAAAAGTGATTGAAAAATTCAAATTTTTAAATGAATTGTTTTGAGTTTTTAAGAAAGTCTTGATTTTAGGATATCATTTAAACTCAAAAGAATTTGTTTACAAACAAGGATTTTACAAGATGTGGTAAACATAAAGAAATAAAAAACAAATTTCTATTTTAAATAGTCAAGTAATTGCACATAAAAGTGAAAAACTAAGATAAGAGTTGTGAATAACTTTTGGACCTTCCAGTGTCATTGACTCATCTATACTCTTAGCCATGACCTAATATTTAAAAACACTAACCATGAAGGATCCTATCATTCCCATGGCTTACTGAGTCTAGTTTTGAGGGTGTGTGAAAGGTAACTTATCAGTGCTAACCACTAACTGATGCACTAAATTTGAATGACAAAAAAATATTTCATAGGCTTAAAGTTTAAACAAGATTATCTAAGGGGAGAAAATCATTGAAGAAATAGATAAAGTGGATACTATTGGGTCTTGTCTTAAAGTGCTTAATATAGTCATAGGAGTCTCAATGTGTTGATAATTGAAGATATCATATTTTGAGGTAATTATTGAAACCTTAAGTATTGAAGTATGAAATCCCCTCATGTCATAGTGTGCTTAAAACACATAATAATTTATGCAATTGAAACAACTAGATCTTGATTTATATATTCTATCAGTAAATGGGGTTTGACCTACCATGTGATGGTGAAATCTACGGTCAATAAATCCCATAGAAAAATAAATAAAAAGTAAATGTTCATTTTTGATTTTTGAGTATCATCACCAATGTGATACCAAGGAAAGAGCATATGTGAACACCACTTGGATAACACAAAATATTATGGAATTGTTTATAATTCTTGAGTATTCACCAATGTGATACTAATGGAAGAGCATACACAATTTACACAATCACAAATAGAAATATGAAAGAAAAACAAATAACTCCAAATGAAATGTGACATAATTACTAAAAATTTTGAAAAATAAAATTGAAAGTGTTAGTAAAATAAAAGAAATTAGTTTTCTTTGTTTGTCCTTTTTGCGGATTATCTTTGATAAGTATTATGTAAACAAATGGTTAGAATGTGTATGCAATTGGAATTGCATGATGCACATGAATTAATCTTGGATCGGATAAGATAAAGCACACTTACACTTTTGATTAGGTATACACTTGTTAAGTGGGAGCATGACCAATATGGGGATCCGCTAGACTCGATTAGGGGATCGCTTGTATCACTTGTCACAACATATCATGCTAGGAAGGGTTTCAAAGCCTACAGTCTAACACAATTGCACAATCCTAAAGAATCTTATGGTTTGATATTTCACTTATCTTTAATAAAAATTAAAGTAAACTATTCTAATAACAAAAAAAGTAAACTAATCTAGTGTGCACCAAAGCTTATGGCACAATGTGAGGGGTTAGATGCAAAGAAATCAAACATGTATAGGGAAATTCTAATAAAGTAAGTATGAGTAACACCATAATACATATAATATGAAGAGTAATATTATTTGAGCCAACACTTATGCTAATTCTATCTACTAAAAAAGAGGAGAGCAAAATTAGAATATACTTACCTAAATGTGAACACGTCATGATTCAATCTCTCCCTTGGCCAATGGGGCTTTGAAAGAGGTTGTTATGGTTCTTAAGGATCATTTTTCTAGGCCAAAGCATCCAAGACCTATTAACAAGACTAGATTCTCCAAATAAGAAACCTAATCTAAGACTCCTCAAGTAAATGGTGGAAGAATATATTGTGAAGAAGCGCGAGTGAATAATAACTCTTTATTGCATATTCAAATAATGACATAAATGACCTTGTATATATAGGAGTATCTCACCCTAAAATAATTTAAGAATGTTGATTATGCTAGGTCGACCTGGTTGACCTAGCATGTTTTCAAGCTAATGCCTAAAGTATGTACTAGGTCAGCCAAAAGGCAAAGAAACCTAAAGAGCTGAAGTGACTCTAAAACACACTAGGTCGACCAGGTCAGCCTAGTTGACTAAATAGGTTAAAAGGGTGTGAAACAAAGAGAAGAAGGACAGAATGAGGAAAAAACTAGAAGAATGTGCAAGGGAGAAGAAAAAACTCAGGGAAAGGTTTTAGGAACTAGTTGGATTGATAATAATATGGTAAGAAAGGACAATAATCTTGTGAAGCACCAAAGGTCTGCCCACCCCTTTCCCAATGCATCCATATAGGCATGTACTTAGATAGATTGAGTCATGATGAGTTCTTACAAGATATAAATAATTAACAATCAATAAAAGTTATAAATATTCCCCACTCTAAGCTCATCACGTGTCACTAAGGTGTAATTGGGGATGGTGCTTCGAGAAATAACATAAGGATACACACAATGATGATGCTAAAAAAAGTTGTAGTATTTTAAAAGGCATAAAATAACTGAAAGTAAATGACATAAAAGGGAAATTAATCTAAAGATTAAATGTAATGCATACCTTGACTTATCTTTTATCATAAGATGGTTATCTGTTATGTTTTTAGTTTTGATTGTGTAGGGCACAAAGACTGCTTTTGACAAACCCAAAAATATAAAACTAAGGAGCAAAAATAAACATATGTAAGAAAAAACAAGATAATTAGTGTTATGTGGACATGACGTACTTGGGAAATTTGATAATTTGGATGACAAGTGATATGTTAGGCCAAATGACCAATTCAAACAAGAGTAAATTAAGTAACCAAAAATCCAAGGCTATTAAAGGCAGAAAAATGCAAACAAGTAAACTTTAAGTAAGAAAAGGCAAACTCACCAAGTCAAATCAAGGATACATGTTTAAAAAAGAATGATAAGCAAGATAAATCAATGGTAAAATAGAAAAGAACAAAATGGTAAAACAACATTGATGAGTGAGCAATAACAATCCACATCTCACTTAACAATGGAAAAAGTTGCATAAAAGGGGAAACAACATTGACGAGTGAGCAGTAACAAACCACATCTCACTCAA
This sequence comes from Torreya grandis, assembly GCA_037957365.1. Taxonomy (NCBI): domain Eukaryota; kingdom Viridiplantae; phylum Streptophyta; class Pinopsida; order Cupressales; family Taxaceae; genus Torreya; species Torreya grandis. The sequence continues at coordinate 4,185,266 of JARHVA010000207.1, forward strand.
TAATAGAAAAAAAGTGTGAACTCAGGTGTCCACAATAGTAGGACAACAAAATCATGATAAATGGATAAAAGAAGGTAAAGTAAGTCTAGTAAATGAAAAATGAAGTGAAGAATATGATCCAAAGTTACTCAAACATGTTGTTTTGCATCTAAAGATAGATAAAAGTAAAACAAAGTAATGCTAACATGTTTTAAAGAAATGAATAAGAAAATATTAGAAGAAGAGGGAAAAAAAATTTGGAATCACAATTTGGCTATCAAAGGGGAAGATGAAATGGGTAGAGGCGAGAATGAAGGAAAAACCAAGGTAGAAAAACTCTTTATTGAAGTCAAGACACTCAAATTTGGTTTGTCAAAACAAGAGGACTGTCGATCTTAGGGACTTTGAATAACTTCTCTTAGCTACACAAGTTGTAGGTCAATAAATAAAGTATATAGATCATCCCATGAAGGCTATATGCATGAAAATTAAAATAAATCTACCTCCCCATGACATGTTCCCCGTTCTTCAGGATCCCTTATAGAGCCATCGATCTACTGCAAAGATTGGGTAATTTCATGAGAAATTAGGTAGCACCATAGATTTTTTTGAATTTCCCTATTCCAATCTACTAGCCTACCACACCCCAAAGGATTTCAACTTTATGTGAAGCTGAATGTGGAGTTTGAGCTTTAATTGGAGATAGGAAATGTGTTTGCAATCACATATTTTGGTGTGAATTTGAATTTTGATATTTTTATGTTACCTTTTAGATATCATTTCCTTTTGTTTCAAATGATTTGTCTTTTAACTTTCTTGATGGTTTTTCTATTCCTCCTCCATATAGATTTGGAAAACCAACTATGGATGCTAAAAATGAATTTTAGTTGAAAACTTGGGACAAGGTTTCTAAGAGAGAGAAACTTCAAAGAACATGGGGTCTAAGAGCCTCATAAATATAAGTGAAATAAAAGTGCTATCTTGACTTGGACCTTGTTTTATCTAATGTGAAGGTGAAATAAAGGGGGAAAACAAGAGGAGTGACACATAACAATTTAAATTACTTTAAATTAAAAAAAAATGTGACAAAGGGTAAAAAAGAGGAATACAATGACATCAAAGGTGTGATTCCTTATCATAAGACTGAGGGAAATGAATGAAAACATTCTAACATAGATTGTTTGAAAATTCCATCTAGCTAAAGAAGCAAAAGCTAAAGTCTAAGAACAAGGATCACAAAGAACATGAAAAGAATGGTAATTTTATAAGGGTTGGGTCTTATCTACGGTCTTATGAAGTAACTCCTAAAAGAAAGACCCATGAGGGTGATAATAATAAAAAAGTGAGGGAGCATTTTGACAAATCACCTCACAAAGGAAAACCCAAAGGATGTTAAAATTAACATTGGCAAGCAACAAAAAGAGAAAGAAGAAAAGTAAAAGATGGTGGTTTTGTGAGGGATATCAGGTCTTATCCGCAGTCTTATAAAGCAACTCATAATATAAAAACCCAAGGGGCACCAAATCAAAATTGGTAAACAAAAAGAAAATGAAAAATAAGATAATGAAGACTATGGTACCTCAATAAATCAAAAGACCAAAAAGGGAGGACTAAAGGTTTATGAACAAGAGGGAACTATTGTAGAGGGAGAGATTGATGCTTAAGTAACCTACAAAAAATATTAGATAAATATAGATATAAATCATGATAATAATGAAAAGTATCCTACATTAATGGTTATATCAGTGATGAGCATGTGAGAGACAAGCCTATGTATCTCAAAAGATTTCTTGTTGTTGAATTAGTTTGGTAGCATGTAATGAAGAATAAGAGTGGGCATCAAAAGATGCCCCAAAGGGTAAGTGGATATGGGAATGGGAATCATAATATGCCCCAAAATCTAAAATGACATGTAGGTGGACATCGCAAGATGCCCCAAAGGCTAGAGTAATGTGTGGATGGGCATCACAAGATGCCCCAACAACTAAAAAGAGGAAGAAGAGATAGGAAAGCAAAAGAATAAAAAAGAACCCCATAGAGCGTCTAAATGGAATGGATTAAGGCTATCCAAGAAGTTTATAATGGGGGATATAACACTTGAGGATAAAAATAAAATAATTCTAAATAATAAGAATAACAAATAGAGATAAAGTACTAAATCAGACAGACAAAGAAATAAGTCAGACATACAAGGAAGGAAAAAAGATAAATTAGAAAGTAAAGAAAGTATAAAATAGTACAGGTCTGACCTGATTGACTCAACATAGAAGACAAGGCTTGCAGAATGTATAGGGTTGACCAGGTCAACCTAGTAAAATATACCAAGGTTAGAAAAATTGACCCAGTACAACAAACAAGTTCTTTATTTTGCCTATATCTTTAGTTTTACTCATCTATTTTACAAATCATAAAATATATTGGATTTGTGATGATGTAGGAAAGATGATAAAGTTGATAGTAATTTATGAAATAACACATAACTAGGTCAACTAAGTTGACCTAGTTGACTATGCAGGGGCAATTTTAAAGACTACAAACTATGAAAGGAAAGTACAAAATAGAAAGATACAAAGAATAAAAGACTAACCTTGATGGTTCAGAGATGGAGATGAGAAGATTGATGATCTAGAACATTGGAGAAATATATCAAAAATCTAAAAATTGGATCGAGCTGGTTGACTAAGCAATACAAAAATCTATTGAAAATGTACTAGGTCAACTTGGTCAACCTAGTTGACTGAATTGGAAGTTTGAAAATGTATTAGGTCAAGTTGATCGACCTAATAGGCTAATATGGAGGTCTATAAAATTGAAACCTATATTAGGTTGAGCTCATTGATCAGGCTGTATAGGAACCTACTATAAAGTGGTTGAAAATGTACTAGGTCAACTTGGTCGACCTAGTAGGTTGAACTAAAAGTTTAAAAAGTGCTAAAAACCTATACTGGGTCGAGCTAATCGATCTAGTTCCCTGTTCCTACTCATAGAGAAAATAACTAGGTAATATGAAGAGTAATGTTATTTGAGCCAACACTTAAGCTCCTTCTATCTACTAAAAGAGAGGAGAATAAAGTTAGAATAAACTTACCTGAATATGAACCCATCATGATTCAATCTCTCCCTAGGCCAATGGGGATTCACAAGAGGTTGTTGTGGTTCATAAAGATCACTTTGTTAGGCCAAAACATCCAATACCTATCCACAATACTAAGATGATCCAAATAAGAAACCTAATCTAAGACTCCTCAAGTAGAATGGTGGAAGAGTAGATTGTGAAGAAGCATAAGTGAATAATAACTCTTTATTGCATATTCAAATAATGATCGAAATGACCTTATATATCTAGGAGTATCTCACCTTAAAATCATTTGGGAATATCGACTATGCTAGGTTGACCTAGTTGACCTAGTACATTTTTGGGCTAATGCTTAAAGTCTATGCTAGGTAAGTTAGAAGGCAAAGAAACCTAAAGAGATGAAGTGACCTTAAAACACACTAGGTCGACTAGGTCGACCTAGTTGACTGAACAAGTCAAAAGGGTGTAAACTAAGGAGAAGAAAGATAGAAAGAGGAAAAGACTAAAATAATGTGCAAAGGAGGATAAATTATTAGTGTAAGTTTTTATTTTTCCCTATTATTTAATTAGGGAAATTATATTTGTGCATACATGGAGTTTTCCTACATTCATGGGATAGGCTAGCTTATGTGGAGATGTGTGTCATAGATGTGTCATAGATGTCATAAGAATGTCATAAGTAACTCCTTTGACCGGCTATTCTGGATATGGGAGTTACTTCTCTATTCTTAGCACCTTGTCACCACCTTTCATGGAGGAGTTACAGTCTATTCTTGGGGTGCTTTGACCACCTTTTGTGAAGGAGTTACTTACGTGCTCTCCTATATGTATTCTTCACTTTGGCCATCTAATGTTAATAAAATATTGGGTTTTCTCCTATTTGTCTTGTGCAATTTATCTTCTTGTATAATTTCAAATTGCTTTAGCATCTATGTGATGTGCATTAGCTTCATCTCATGTGATTAGGTCTCCATTACATTCGCATTATCTAGATTCTGGCAACAACTCTGATATGGCATCAGAGCCACCCCGATAATCGTGTGTCTGGTTATGCTATTAGTTTATTCAAAAATTCTTACTTTGCTTTCTTAGTAGTTTTTTTGTTTAACTCGGTTGTGTTTGAGAGTTTTGGTAGAGTTTCTTGAAAACTCATGCAAATCCATACAAGAATCTGTTAAAAAAATTACTTCTATTGAGTTTCATTCAGATCTACCCTTTAGATATTTGCATTGAAATTTGCCAAGACATCTTGTATAGATCTGTTGTGGCTTTAGCAAAGGCGCTGGAATTCCTTTTTTTTGTCATTTTGCAGGAAAAGTGAGATCTCTACACATCTGGTTTCTATTTCTTGGACACTGCTTTCAGCTTGGGGCAACTCTCCAGGAAGCGCATCTGCACATGGAGTAGGACTCCAGCAGGGTGAAGTGGAGCTGCATGGTGTCCAGCGTGGAAGAATTGCTTGGGAGAGAGAGCGTTTTAACTCTTCCTCATCTCGACTGGTCCCTTCACTCTCAAATTTTACCTTGTTTTTTGTGTTGGATGCAAGTCTGGAGTAGGATCTTGATAGCAAAGCAGCAAGGTATTCAAGAACAACTGTAAGATAAATTGAGTCGCCCACACCAATGCTTATTTTGGTGAGAGAAAAATTCCCAGAACTATTTTTAAAAAAAATGGTGCTCCTTTTCCTTGTTTGGCGTCCCATGTGGACCCTTAAACACTTGGTCATCCATTAAATTGTCTGTTACTTTATTATTTTCTATTAAAATTGACTTGTTCAAAAAAGAAATCAGTCAATTTGACTGAGTATTAAGTATTTTAGACAATTTGATAATTTGGGGGTTTAAATTTTAACTTGTATCTTCACCTATCGAAGACGAAGGGTGAGGCTCGAGTTGGTAGGAAGCCAATTACCCCTCACAAAGACCTCCTTTGGATTCCTTGCTCTGTGTTGAGTCCAACGAGTGGTTGGAAGGCCACTTTCTCTCTCAAAATAGGTATTTTTTAATGTTTTAGTGCTATTTTTTTGCAAAAACATTAGTTTATGAGAAATTGAATCTTTAATATCTTGCAAACAGTAGCTCGGATTTGGGTGCCATTTTTTGCAGAAGTGTTTGTATTTCAATTATCCATAGTGTAGGCTTGTTATTTTTTAAAAATTTACTAGTTTATAAAGTGCCTAAAATTTGGGTCTCTAGGGACGCATTTTCGACTGAGTCCGATGTCCTGTTTGCTTAAAGTCTTGCACTGATTGCTCTAAGATGCATTATCAAATGAGCCTGACATCTTTTGAGCGTGAAATTTCATATTTGGTGGGGGGCTCAACATTTCAAGGGGGGTGTGATTGCTTTTTAGCACTTGAAATCTTTGCTTTAATTCTCCTTTCTACATAATTTCACAATTTGCAATCAACACAACTTCACCTAAATTTAGCTTAAAATAGATTATTTTCAACTTAAACCCCTAACACCCTTTAACTATCATGAATGGAAGGTTAAAATGTCAATCATTCTTAGAAGCAAAGGGTTGTATAAGATCATCATGGGTAATGAGGTAGAACCTAGCACTGATGCTAAAAAGGTCAAGTGGTACAACCGTAGTGATGAAGCTTATGGATTACTGAGCTTGTCCATGTCTCTAGAACTTCTCTTCCATTTAGAAACCTTCAATACTCCCAAAGACATATGGGACAGCCTAGAAACCTTATTTGGAAAGCTTGATGAGATGAGATGTCATGAGCTTGAAAACGAACTCATAAGTCTAAGTTCTAGCAACTTTGACACCCTACAAGACTTATTCACTAAGTTTAAGGCCCTTAGATTGCAATTGAAATAATGTGGGATAGAGAAGAAAGATGATCAACTCATCCTTTCTATTCTCGCAAAGTTAGGTCCAAGCTATTCAGTCTTTGTCTCCACTTTTCATGCCACAAAAAGTGCCCTTGGCACTACATGGAAAATGCCTTCTTTGGATTCATTCATTGCTGACTTGAATAGGGAGAAAGATAAGCTAATTAAAATGGGCACAATAAAGTCTACTCAACCCCAAGCTTTGATAGCTGGAAATGGTAATGAAAAGACTTCAACAAAGGAGAAGAAAAAAAAGAACAAGGACTAGGAGAAGAAGAAAGAAAAAAACAATCCTGCCAAAACAACATTGAGTCTTCCTCCTCCAATGCTAAACCTAAGAAGGAGAAGGTTAAGTGTGCCTATTGTAAAAAAATAGGGCATGATGAACACAAATTCATGAAGAAACAAATAGATCACCTAACTCATCTTCTACATAAGCACAACATAGGTGTTCCTGAGTCCATCAAGCAAAATTCATCTACCCAAGATTCTACTAAGGCAAAAGGCAAGGGTAAGGAGAAAGAAAAGGCAAGGCCCTTGTAGCTACAACAACTTCTAAATCTTCATGGGTCATTGACTCGGGTGCTTCTCACCACATGGGCTCTTCCCTAGTTGAGTTTTCATCTTTAGAGCCTTAGCATGACTTCAATTAGTTTGGGTGATGACACATCAATTTTCATTGTAGGGAGAGGGTCAGTTGAAATGGAAGGAGGAACATTCAATAATGTTCTAAGTGTTCCTTCTCTTTCAACCAATCTCCTAGCAGTGTACCAAATCACTCACATTGGTCGAGGCATGAGAGTTGAGTTTTCACCAGATTCAGTGGCTATCAGGGAGTTACATAGTGATACTACAGTGGTAGTGGTTAGGGCAAATCACCAAGCCAGGTTATACACCTTCTCACATTTTGCACCTAATTCTTCTCCAAAAACATTACTAACTCATTTAGATGGAGTTAGCAAATTATGACATGAGCAGTTTGGCCACTTTAACTACTGCTACCTTGAGCAACTTTGCAAACATGACATGGTCATTGGCTTGCCTCGTGTCCAATTCTCAAAAGAACTTTGTGAGGGGTGCTCCCTTGAGAAGCATCTCAAAGAAAAATTTGATAAAGGCAAAGCTTGGAGGGCTTGACAACCTTTGGAGTTAGTCCACAGTGATGTATTGGGACCCTTTCCCAAACCATCTTTCACAAGGGCCAAGTACATCCTCACTTTCATTGATTATTTCTCTAGGTACACTTAGATATATTTTCTCAAACAAAAGTCTGAAGTGTTTAAAAAATTTCTAGACTTCAAGGCTCTTGTTGAGAAATAGAGTGAGAAATCTATCAAGGTTCTTCAAATTGATAATGGAGGGGAGTATGTCAGCAATAGGTTTGAGCAGTTCTACACCACAGAGGGGATTGATTTATAGCGCACAGTCACTTATAGTCCTTCATAGAATGGGGTTGTAGAATGCAAAAATAGGTTCTTGAAAGAGATGGGTAGTTGTATGATTCACTCCAAATCCTTAGCACTATAGTACTGGGCTGAAGCCATCAATTATACTTGTTACATTCAAAACAGGGTTCCTCACAAAGCTTTAAAAGGGATAACACCCTTTTAAGCTTGGCATAAAAGGAAACCTGATGTTGAACACCTTAGGATTTTTGGATCCCCAGCCATGGCCCACATACCAAAGAAGAAATGCAAAGCTATGGAATGTCAATCCAAGCCTTACATATTTGTAGGATATCTGGATGGTATTAAGGGGTATCACCTTCTAGATTCGACCACTCATGAGTTGTTCATTGAGAGAAGTGTCCATTTTTAGGAGAGTCCTAGAGACTCAACACTTGGCACTTCTTCTCCCTCATTAGATCTACTTATTCATGATGATTCCTCATCAGATTCAGATCAGCCACAACAAGTTCTTGAGCTAGAGACATCTTCTTCTTCTTCGAGTTCAGACAGCGAGGACAGTGATGCAGAGTCATCCACCTCTAGTCAGTTAGAGGATGAGGAGTTATAACCTGACTCACCCACTTTTGGGCCACTTTGGGCTAGACAGACACTTGAGAGTGCTGACACTTGGGAAAGAGATCCTACAGATGATAGACGTATTAGGGGGGATTTTCAAAGAGATCCACATGCCTTCTTTGCTTTAGCTTCAGATCCATAGATGTTTTGAGAGGCATCAGGGGTACCTGAGTGGGATAGTGCTATGGAGGAAGAATATTCTTCCTTAATCAAAAATCACACTTAGAATTTGACTTCATTTCCTAAGGGAAGAAAGATGGTTCGATGTAGGTGGATATATCAAACCAAGTTTGTAGCAGATGGGTCGGTTGATAAGTACAAGGTGCAATTGGTTGCCAAGGGTTTCTCACAGGTGGCAGGAATCGACTACTCAGAGACCTTTGCACCCATTACAAAGATGACTTCTATTTGACTCACCTTGGATATTACCACAACACATAGTTGGGATGTGCACTAGATGGATATAAAGAGTGACTTTCTTCATGAAGACCTAGAGGAGGAGATCTACATGGAGCAGCTACCAGGATTTGTTTAGGATTCTTCCTTAGTATGTAGACTTAATAAATCTATCTATGGCCTCAAACAATCCCCTCGGGCTTGGTATGCCAAGATGGATTCCTTCCTTCTCACAGCGGGTTTCACTAGGTGCCATTCTGACCCCAATGTCTACTTCTTGCGGCAAGATGATTCACTCCTGAATTTGGTTCTATGTGTTGATGACCTTTTGATCATCGAGAGTTTTTCATCAGCTATTATAGTGGTAAAGACATCTCTCCAAGATAGATTTGACATGACAGACTTGGGTTTGTTGCATTACTTCCTTGGCATCAAGATCTCATAGTCAAATTTAGGGATTTCTCTTGGACAACCTAACTATGCTCTTGATTTATTGTCTTAATTTCACATGGCTGATTGCAAGCTATCTCTGACTCCTTTTCTATCAGGAGTCAAGCTTGAGGTTGACTATTCTTCACCATTGGTTGATACCACTTAGTATCGACAACTTGTTGGCAGTCTCATCTACTTGACTCAAATTAGGCCTGACATATCATATATAGTGGGATTTGTCTCCAGACTTATGTAGGAACCTCATGAGCTACATTGGAAAGCAACTAAGAGGATCTTGCATTACATACAGGGTTCACATAGATACGGGATTCATTACAGATTTGGCATAGAGGTTGACTTACTTGGATATACAGATTCAGACTGGGCTAGCAATTCACAAACTCACAAGTCCACTTTTGGTTACAATTTATCTCTAGGTTTTGGTCCTATCAGTTGGTCTAGCAAGAAGCAAAATGCTATTGCTATATCATCCACAAAGGCAGAGTACATGGGAGCTATTAATGTAGCTACTGAGGCTATTTGGCTTCAAGGGATTCTTTTTGATTTTGGCATTCCTATTAGGCATCCCACCATCATTTATTGTGACAACCAGAGTACCATTCAAATTTGCAAGAATCTAGTTCAGCACCAGCGGACCAAGCACATAGAGATTCACATGCATTTCATTTGGGAGCTTATTCATAGTCAGGTCATTGACTTGATATTTTGCTAGTCTTTGGAGCAGGTTGCAGACATCTTCACCAAAATTTTCATTGAGAGCAAGTTTATTCATCTATGAGCTCTTCTTGGGGTGCAGTCCATATCTATAGTAGCATCATCTTTGGGGGAGCCCACTAGCCTCTTCATTTATTTTATGTCTCTCTTTTGGGGGGGAGTTTTTTCCTATGGTTTTCTCCTTTTCTATATCTTATGGGAGATTGCATTTGTACATGGGTACCTCATCAGGCCTAGTTGTCGGGACCCATTTTATATTTCCACACTGCCCACCTAAGCTACGCTTATGGGGTGTATTAGTGTAGGTTTTTATTTTTCCTTATTATTTAATTAGGAAAATTATATTTGTGCATACATGGAGTTTTCTTAATTAAATAATAAGGAAAAATAAAAACCTACACTAATACCCCCCATAAGCACAGCTTAGGTGGGTAGTGTGGAAATATAAAATGGGTTCTGACAACTAGACCTGATGAGGTACCCATGTACAAATGCAATCTCCCATAAGATAGAGAAAAGGAGAAAACCCATAGGAAAAAACTCCCCCCTAAAAGAGAGACATAAAATAAATGAAGAGGCTAGTGCCCCCCCCGAAAATGATGCTACTACAAGTGTGGACCACACCCCAAGAAGAGCTCGTAGATGAATGAACTTGCTCTCAGTGAAATGTTTGGCTAAGATGTCTGCAACCTGCTCATCTTCGAGGGGAGGGCACTAGCCTCTTCATTTATTTTATGTCTCTCTTTTGGGGGGGGGAGTTTTTTTCTACGGATTTTCTCCTTTTCTCTATCTTATGGGAGATTGCATTTGTACATGGGTACCTCATTAGGCCTTGTTATCGAGACCCATTTTATATTTCCACACTGCCCACCTAAGCTATGCTTATGGGGGGGTATTAGTGTAGGTTTTTATTTTTCCCTATTATTTAATTAGAGAAATTATATTTGTGCATACATGGAGTTTTGCTACATTCGTGGGATAGGCTAGCTTATGTGGAGATGTGTGTCATAGATGTGTCATAGGTGTCATAAGAATGTCATAAGTAACTCCTTTGACTGGCTATTCTAAGTATGGAAGTTACTTCTCTATTCTTAGCACCTTGTCACCACCTTTCATGGAGGAGTTATAGTCTATTCTTGGGGTGCTTTGACCACCTTTTGTGGAGGAGTTACTTATGTGCTCTCCTATATGTATTCTTCACTTTGCCCATCTAATGTTAATTAAATATTGAGTTTTCTCCTATTTGTCTTGTATAATTTATCTTCTTGTATAATTTCAAATTGCTTTAGCATTTATGTGATGTGCACTAGCTTCATCTCATGTGATCACGTCTCCATTGCATTCGCATTATCTAGATTCTGGAAACAACTCCAATAGAAATAGCTTAGGAAAAAGGTTTTAAGAACTAGTTAGGTTAGTAATAATATGGAAAGAAGGGATAAAAATCCTATGAAGAACCAAAAGTTTACCAACTCCTCTCTTGGTGTACCCCTTAAGGCATGCACTGAGAGAGATTGAGTCACGATAGGTTCCTAAAAGATGTAAAGCATCAGTAATCAATAAAAGTTAAAAATATTATGTTTATATAGAATGTTTGTTTAGGCCTAGTAGAAGTCAACTTCCAATGGAGAAAAGAAAACCACAAAAATAATGCAATAACTACTTCTCTGTGACAAATTATAATTATGTTGAAAGATAAAAAAATTGAATTATAAAAAAGTTAAACATAGGAAACAAACAAAATACACAAAACAAAAAATAAACAAATTAGTGCTCACAAAACAATTTCACTGGCCTATATGACAATTTCAAAATTACTAAAATGATTTCACTAGTCAAAATTATGAATTCATAGCTTACAAAAATGAGTTTATTGATATAAAATGCAATTTTGCTATGCAAAATGATAATTTCACTACTGAGAAGGATGATTTCACAACTGTAAAATCATTTCACTGTTAGACATGCAAAGACAAACAAAAAACATAGAGGGACAAATTTGTAGTTTTATGACAATTTCACTACTCAAAAGGACGTTTTCATAGCTAATTAAGATGAATTCATAATTGGGAACAGTGATTTCATGAATTTTTTTGTCGATTCCACTATTTTCTTGTAATAGAGAGATAGAAAAAATTGAAAACATAGACAAAATTAGAATGTGAACAGAAAGATGATGGTGTAAATAAAGTTAGGAAAAATACACTAAAAATGAGACAAAAAATGATTTCATTGTTATGAGGTATAATTTTGCAATTAATATTTCCAAATTTGTAGTTATGCAGTGAGAGTACATAGCTAAGCAAAAAATGTCAAATAGTGATATGTATCTTAAACCAACACTCACAAAGCCAAGATCAAACACATATGCAAATACAAATAGAAAAAAATCAAATGAAAAATGCTTTCTAAATGAAATTATGATGAATGTAGGATGAAAAAGATGAGAGAAAAGTCCCACTGAACATGCCAAAAATGTATGAACTAAATTTAGAAATACTTAGAAATCAACTAATTATGCAAACTTAATCTAAGCTAAATTCAACCTAAGATAGAACAATAAACAAATAAAATAGTAAACATAAACTTATACCTTAAATATGCAAGTTTCCTCCATTGCAATATAAATTTGATTTGATCTTCAACAATGTTGTTGCTCATTTTTCTAATACAAAGGAGAACGGGCAACATTTTGGTGCAAAAAAGGTTCTTAGATGCTTTGATTCATTTTTATTTGCTTGATTCAATTGTGAATTAGATAACACTTTTTAAAAATAAGTTAGGATGGATGAAAATAATTGTTTTCATATTTATTTATAATTTTTTGGAGGAAGATTCAACAATGGAGGATTATTTTGATTTTTTAAATAATCAAAATAATCTATGATGGCTAATGAGTCATCACCCATGAGGACGATGACCATTTCAAATGGTTGAGAGAAGTATGGGAATGGTTAACTGAGTCACCAGGATTGAGTCAAACTTTTTGAAAACTGAGGGGATGAATCAAAGGAGGTTGAGGAAGTTATGGGTTTGGTTGGGATGAGTCAACATGTGAGGGAGAATAAGGTGGAAGATGTTGGGTGAGGTGTAAAATTCAAATTTAATACTTAAATAAGTATTTAAAAGTGTGCACAATTGCTTAATTTGATTTATTTAATTTTTTTAATTTGGAATAAGATGTTATGAATTATATTAAAAAGAATAATTAATAGGTTTTAGGTGTATTTTGACACTAAATGTAATTTAGGTGTCTACACTATCCACCAGCGCATGGTAGAACCGATGGGAGCTAGTCTAGGCTATGTGCTTCAAGTGAACAGGTAAGGTCACTACTCACATGATATGTTAGTGTACTAGCTCGTTGGCTTCTTCTTTCTTTTAGGTGTAGGACTAATACTTAGTTAAGTGAAACTAAGGATAAAATAACCCCAACATTTTGGTTCCATTGTTGGGACTTGTTGCCCTTGTTAGCACAATGGTAGAAAGATGATTGAATAACTATCTTGGAAGATGTTGACATTAGATTGGTACAATAGAAGAGAAATTTATGCTTCAGTATATTGAGCCAAGAGTCTCTGCACACATATGCATAAGACCATTCAAAAAATTATAGATAGAAGGCTCTCTTATTAGTAGAGTGTTAGATAGCCTTATCTAAGTTGAAATCTACTTGGACACATGTAGTGGATGTGTGGTAGAAATTAGTGCTCAATATCTACATTTTGGAATATGCTTTTTCTACATATTCTTGTCTAGAAGAAGCACGATTCAACTTCCTGAGGGAACTGCATGAAAGGTATCTCAATAAATTTCCTTTAAAAATTAAGAAACTTATGGTTGATTTTGGACTTGATAATTTCCCCACGGACGACTAAAATCTCTTGCACATGACCAACATGATTTTTGGGGAAATGGAGGGGTATACGTTGGTATGGGATTGGTAGTTCAGCATGGAATTTAGTTAGAATTGGAAGTGTCATGAGAATTTATAAGGGGTAAAAAGGTATGGTGAGTGCTACCTAACCATGGATCTATGCCCTTTACTAACATAGGTATGCATGAAATAAGTAGGATAAGCATTTATGATAGTAAAAATCAATCCTAATAGACCTAATTCCCACACCATAACACATACTCATGCATTTGAGTTTGACAAAATTCTTGTAAGAAGATTGGATACTAATATTGTGGAATCTGAATTAGAATATAAAGTAAATTTTGTAGAGGAATCTATTAGAGTGCAAGTTTAAATATCAATTTACCATTAACCTTCCCTTTTTCACTACAAGTAATACCTATGGCTCACTTTGGAATGCCACATGGACCAAATTTCAATGGGAAAAATACATGATCAACAATAATTAATCAACCTTTATTAGTGCCCAATATTTTTAGTGCACCTATTACTACAGGAGGCACAAGAATAAGTACCAACAATGGTTCTATTGGAGCTACAGGAAGAACAAGAGGTGGTTCAAGAGGATTTGGCTAACCTCCACCACAAGGTTAAGGAGTTTTCAAACCTCCATCCAATATACCTATAATCTATTATGAGATGACACTTAACCTACTTGAAAATCATGGTGTTGAAAATGCAACAAAATATGTTCACAAGTGTGAACTCATTTGGTGGGCGTAGGGTATAAATTCTATTGAGTAGAAGGAAACTTAATTTGCCACTAATTTATTGAATCGCATGCACAAATGCTATCACAAATTTGATCCTTAATAATCAGTTATGAATTATGAACTGTTGAAGATTGCTTTTCTCCAAGATTTGGATATCCTTGAGTTTGAGCAACAAAATATTATAGCCTTAACATGTATCAAACAAGATCTCACTGAGAGTGTGTGCACATATGATGCACATTTCAAAATTATTCTTTCAAAGGTATCATTTGAGATCAACCTAATGCAATATGATAAGTGGTTTATGGGAGGGTTATTACTTCCTTTTTGATGAGCCTTTATCCTACAAGACTTTCATTAATCCATGCGAGGCACTAGAAGCCATTTTACATGCTAAAGCCATGGTAAATATATATTTAGGGATCAACCCCTTTATGGAGGCTCATATTTATACTATGGTTTATAAATCAAAGAAGCCCATGACCAATAATGTCCACGACACATGCAATAACTTATGGTGTGGACTGCGAAGTGGAGGGTCATAATAGGAATAATTATCCATAAAGAAATGTTTACACTATATTAAAACCATCTTGTGAGATCTATAAAGAAGACATGATGCAAGGAGTTATCCCTTTCTTCAACATGCCACCCAATCCAAACTATCACTATATTGTAAAATATGTGAATCATATACACATGATACTAATGATTATCGAGTCATTAATGAGATTCACAAATCACACACATAAGGTACTCACCAAACTTATATAGCTAACACACAAGAGGCTAGTGGGAGTTGATCTTTGAATGGTTGATGGGGTGGCAATGTATGAGGAGGTGGTTGCTTTCTACCTAGAACATGTTACAATTGTGGATATCTAAACCACTACTAGCATGATTGTATGGTCTACCCAACCTATGCCTTTTGTAAAAGTGAGCATTGACTGGAAGAATGTCTAGATTTGTATGTTACCACCACCAAATAATGGAATGAGAAGGGCATTAGGATGATACATGTTGTAAAAAATCTAGATGCTTAGTGGAGACTATGCCCTACCACTCTCCTAGCTAGACCCAAGGTAAATATTACTACTCAGAGTGGTGCTCATTCCCAATCAGTTTCAAATCTACCTGCTAAAAAGGTTTAGTGTGAATACCTCGTAGGAAACACTATCCGGATGCTAAACGTTAGAAAGAAGTGTTGCATGACACAATGACCTTGATATGATAACTACAAGGAAAAATTGATTTCTTAAAGGACAAAGATGCTAACATGCAATCTGAGATATAAAATGGTATGACACCCACCTTTAGGGCATGAAGAATTTTTAGAGTTGTGCAAGTTATTCCTTAGTGAAGACATCATTCCTTCCTAAGGAATTGGTTATGATAACAAATGAGAAACTTCAAAGGATCGTCATCTGAACCATGCATGATGATAAGAGACCCATATTCAACCAAATCCATAATGTCAGAAAGAGGTCCTTATCAATGTATCCATTGATGGTTGGATGATCCATGATATCTTGGTGGACACTAGCACAGAGGTTAATGTTTTAATGAAAGATGTTTAAGAAAAGATAGGGTTCCCCACTTTGCACCCTTCCCCACATGTTTTGTTCATGGACAATAAGACTCGTGCACTACCTGTAGGCATTCTTAAAGATGTCACCATCAATATCTTGGGTGTCATTTTCAAGGGTGATTTAAAAGTGATCGAGATTGCTAAAGCTAATAATTTTCAACTCACTTGGGTCAACCTTGGTGTTATACAAATAATGTTGATTTGTGTTTCAATAAGTGTTATATCATCTTTGAGAATGACACTCAACATGTCGTCATTCCTATAAATAATGACTAAGGACCCCCTTTTATGGAACCCATTGATGTTTATGAGGATGTCAACACAATTTATAACATCCTTACCCAAGGAATTGAAAATGTGGATCCTACTCTTGATGACATCTTGTGATGGGAAGACACACAATCCATTTCCAACACTACTAGTAACTCTTTTGACCAATTGGATCAAAACACATTTGTGGTATCCTTGATTGATTCCTAAGTCCCTCCTGTAAGTTCACTCAATGCCATAAAAATGTTTGCCTTATTGGTCTATCACATTTGAGGTTGGACCAAGCCCCTCGATTCCATGGTCAAATTGAGGTCAAGGAGTATTTGCAACAACTAGAAGATTATTATGTTAATGAAGGTGAATAGTTGTGCATTCTCAAATTTTTATGTCAAGGAACTATTGTTTGATGGTGGTATACTCATTAATACTAGTTGCACATATGGGAATAAGTATGTGCATCCATGTATTATCACTTCCACCATGACGATCGAGCTCATTTCACCCTAAGTTATGATGGGATGAATTTCATAAAAAACCATATAACAGCTTGTGAAACACTTTGGAATGTCTAAGGCATGTTTATTCCAGAATATTTATGGATTCATGCCTTTTATGGTACTCTAAGTGTCTGGCTTAGATTATGGTAAATATATCAAGAAAACTATAGGGAAATGGATACCTAATAACACATCACACACGGTCTACTTAGAACATTTGCATTTTCTTCTTCACTAATGAATTTAAATTTATCTTTGTTAACACTCCATCGGGTAAGTGTAGGAGATTAGGCATCAATCAAAGACTACATTCGTCACATGCATGGCACACCTTAGGATAATTTGGCTATATTTCAAGATCGTGATACTCCTATCGTGACTCCATTAGATTCTAACCATCAATTTAAATATGACTATCAGGAATAGATTTGGAAGGGAAATTAAAAGGTCATATATTAAGTTGATGAGGGTAGCTATTATGATCCACCAAAGCTAGAATTCGACCACTTAAATATCCATAAATAATACGGGGAATGTGATTTTAGAGATACGATGCAGTTCAAATAGAAATCACATTTTATGCCACTCAAAATAGTTTAGTTTAATATTGGGACATAGGACGTACCTAAAATAACCACTATGGGAAATTACTAGTCTAAGGTTGAGTTAACCCAAAAATTTGAACTCTTACACGAGTATCAAGACATTTTCCCATAGAAATACATGGGAATTAAGGGAGTGCATCTATCATTAGGAAAGACACACATCAAGTTGGTTAAAGGCACTCAACCGATGAGGAAACAACCATATAGAATGAACCTTAATCTGTGAACTCAAGTTAAAGAGGAAATTGATAGCATGTTACATGTTGGTGATATTACTCCAATTGATGAATCTGAGTGGGTTAGTCGAATGGTGATCAACATAAAGAATGATGGTCACATTCACATTTGTGTATTTTAAGGGTAATCAACATTGTATGTGTAAATGACCCTTTCCCAACACCTTTCATCGAGAAAATTTTGGAAGGTGTTGTTGGGTGTGAGATCTACACCTTCACCAATGGCTTTTTTGGTTATCACCAAGTACACATTACTGATGAAGACAAGGTAAAAATGACCTTTACAATTGAATGGGGTTATTTTGTATATAATGTTATGACTTTTAGACTCAAGAATACACCGATAATGTTCTCACACATCATGGTAGAAGCCTTTAAATATTTCATCCGAAAATTCCTTCAAGTGTACCTAGATGATTAGATTATGTATGGTCTAGTGTGTAATCATTGTGATAACTTTCACATTATGATTGAACATTAATGCCAACTTCAAATTTCCTTAAATCTTAAGAAGAACATCTTTTCCACACCATTTGGAATTCTATTGGGACATATCATTTTATGGGATGCACTATAGGTGGATTTGGATAAGATTGTAATCATTATCCAACTTCTATCTCCAACCACTCAGTGCAAGGTTTATTCCTTCTTAGGTCACACAAGGTATTATCAAAAGTTCATTCAAGGTTATGCTAACATATTCATGTTGATGGAATAACTACTTAAACACAATGGCATATTATTATGGACCACTCTATGCTATCAAACATTTTAAGCTCTAAAGGAAAAAATAATGACTACACCCATTCTCTAATTCTTAGACTGGACCCAACCATTTCATGCACATTTTGACGCTTTAGTCATGGTCAGGGCACTACCCTGACACAACCTAGTGAGGGAAACCTTGATCATCCTATTTATTTTTCTAGTCAGAATCTCACACCAGTGAAATGAAACTAATATATGTTCGATCATGAGGCCTTGTCCATGATTTATACATTCCAAAAGTTTTGCCAATACTTATTGGCCACCCAATTTATCTTCTATATGGATCATGAATCACTCAAGTATTTGATAAATAAGCTGGTATTCCATAGATGTATCTATTGATGGATTTTAATCTTTTAGGAGTTTTAGTTCTCTATGGTCATGAAATGGGGCAAATTTAATTTCAATCCAGACCACATCTCACACGTTTAATTTAGAGAACTGACACATGCCATAGAGGATGATTTACCTAATGTAATTTTTTTTCAAGTTATACACATACCCAAATAATTGGATGAAATTGTAACTTTTATTATAAAAATCTTAGTGTCAAGCCACCTTATCACCCAAGAAAAAAAGTAGTTGGTTGTTTACACTACCCCTTTATAGCTTATTAAAAGAGACTTTTATAAACTAGGGTAAAATGAGGTATTATGAAGATGTGTAATGCATCATGAATGTGTTGAGGTCTTTAAAGAGGTTTATGAGGGTGTCACATAAGGACATTATGATGGTGACACAATAACACAAAAAAATTTACTAGCTGGGGTATGGTTGCCCACATTATTTAAAGATTCCAAAGCTTATGCATGCCAATTTGATATCTATAAGTGCATAAGTAAACCAAAATGAAGGGATGTTATGTGTCTTCATCCAATGCTTGATCATGAACCTTTTTATAAATGGGTTATTGATTTTTTTTTCCCCATTCATCCCACTACAAGATGGATTGGCATGTTCTACATCATTACTACCATAAACTATCTCACATGTTGTACTGAAGCAGTGCCCACATGGGAATGTACTATTACTACCATTACCAAATTTCTATGGTAAAATATGATCATAAGGAATGGATTCCCCTTAAGTTTAAAAAGTGATTGTGGCACTCACTTTCTCAATGAAATAATGCACATCCTCTTGGTTGAATTCATGATTGTGCACCATAAGACCATGTTATACCACCCTCAAGACAATGGCACAACTTAAGCTTTTAATATGGTCTTGGGTAATACCCTAACCAAGATTTGTAACATTGTGTATACTGATTGGGATGCTCAAGTTTCAATAGTCTTATGGGAATATCAAACCACATATAAAAGGTTGAACAAGAGTACTCCTTTTAACTTTGTATTTGGCACTAAAATAATTTTGTTGGTGGAGTTCCTTTGCCTTCTTTGTGTATTTTGCACATGGGTAGATTAGACAATTAAGAGTCCCTCAAAACTCACCCAAATGCTCTACTTCAGTTATATGAAGTACGTATTCTAACACACCAAATTTAAGGAGTTGAAAAATAAAATAAAAAATCTTGGCATGATCGACACATCAAAATGAAAAATTTCCATCTTATTATGCATGTCTTGGTCTATGATTCAAAGTTTGCATACCATCTACGTAAATGATGGATCTGATGGAATGATCCTTTTATCATTAATGATATCTAAATATTAGATGGAAAATTCCTTCTAATCCATTTCAATGGTAGTTAGCTCTGGCCCTACTATTCTGTGTGATCCTTAAATTTAGTAAATAAGGCATATGACACTATTTTAGCATAGGACTTAGTTTAGTTTTTTAATAAGCATGACATTGGTTCAACACCTTTTATAATTTGTTTTTGGCACTTTTGGTATTCTTTGGTATTTAGAACTCTATTTCTCTCTCTTCCTTGACATGAATTTCACTAAGTTCTGATGTAGAGGACAACACACATAATTTAATGTGGGGTAGGTTTTAAAGGTGGATAAGATACTTAAGATAAAATCACATAAATAAAAGGTTGGGCGAATCATGCATGATTAAAAAAAAACTCAAGAAAAGGAGGCACAAAATATGTGGTGCATAAATAAAGCACATAAGAGTGGGTGTGTGACCCAAGAATGTGTAATGAAGACAACAAAAGAAACACCACTATAAATATGGGTCAAAAGGAAAAGGAAATTCACACAAACAATATGGGAAATTTGAATTTTTATAACAAACATGAACTATGGGAAAGGTACAAAAACTCTTGAATAAATGATGGGAAATGTATTTATGAAATGTAATAATGGCATAAATGGTAAGCATGTCAAATAAGCACCAAGGAATGACCGTTTGAGGTATTAATGGTTGAAGCGATGGATGATGATGTGGAGGTTAGTTAGTGTAAAACATTTATCTACCTATAAAAGACCTTGAAGAATTTCATTTTCATTTTTTTTACTATTGAAAATTTACATTTATAGAGCTCAAATAGGCATGAATAAGTGATAGAGAAGATGACTTCATAGTATTTTTAGTGACAAAAAATGAAGCATAGATTATGGTGAAAAAACATTCAGTGAAAGAAGTGATAAAGTGAGCATAGGAGTAAGTGTGAATAAGTTGTAAGTTTAAAATGTTATGACTACCATTAGAGGAGGATAAATTAATAAGTCTAATTACTTTGGGTCAAATAATTGGAATTGAGACATATTCATTTTGGATAATTGGTTGACCATGCATTAACCTTCAGGGACCTTGGTTGGTGATGCAACTAAAGTAGAAAGGAAAGATCCACTACTAGTCATTATTGAAGTAGAAGAGCATGAGGGTGTAGAAGAAATAAGTACTATATCTAATAATAAGGATCTAGTGTACGTGTTGCATAAGTTGAAGACCCTAGAAAGTTGATATAAGGGACATCTAGTAGAGAGGCACCAAGGATAATGCATGTAGCAAAGAAGGTAGTTACCATATCACCTCCATCACCAATTTTGATTGAATAAATGTAATACCCTAATATAATTTTGCACATAGATAATTGGGAGTCTAAATTCTCCACTTTTCATGTCCTGGATTACAATCATCACCAATATAGTACTAATGGAAGCTTATAACATGACTACTAGATCAAGAAACTGAATACAAGGAATGAGATCACTTATGATCTCATAGTTTAAAACTTGTTGGATGATGCAAGTGTGTTGTATTTGTTCCAACTACCTTACTTTAGAAAACCTCATGAGGTGGTTTGGTTATTAAACTCACACATCTATGAAAATTATATCTACTTTATAGGCTGCAAATTGAGGATCACCCCTCAATGGATCAACAAGGTAACCAAGTTAATATGTTTTGTATTTGATGTCAATGTATATATCAATGATAAAAAAATGATTAAATAAATAGAGATGACACTGAAATATAAAAAAGAAGGCCATGCTATGTATATAATAATTCTTATAGATCCCATCATTCAAGTAGCTGTGTGCTTGGCCATGACTAAGTTAGGGGTGTAGATAGGTGGAAGGAGGTGGATATATCCGACCTCTATATTACAAGCCAAATGGCCAAGGGGACCAAGTATTACTATTCCAATTCTTTGTGGGGAAAATTAAATAATATGATACAAAGGCATATCTCCTTCCCAACCATAAGTTTCCATGGGGCATAATTTTTTTTTTTTATTAATGAGATTAGCATTCTAGAGTACTCTAACAAAGAATGAAAGTGGGTTTACCCACTAGAACAAAAGTCCCCCATCAAGAGATTCAAATAGTTCACTTGTTATGGCACCATCACACACTCCTACAAGGCAAATATGAAGGGTTGGTATGAGGGGATGAAGGAAGCCTTTGTAAATGAATGGCATATGCCTAAGAATCTTCCCACATAGATGGGAAGTTACGTTGAGTTTTATGTCAAGTAAGACTATTCACTCGCATAGATTTGGTTTGAGACACCTATAACTTGCTAGGGTGGCTCAAGTTATTGTATACCTTCACAATCAAATATTTCATGGATTCTATTAATCGCATTGTAGCAATGTGCTCGATGAATATTGATGTTGAGATTCACACTCTTCATAATCTTTATGTATATCCAAGAAGGGAAGTGTATACTGAGTGACATGATTTAGGTATAAATGATATAAATCCCTTAAAAATAATCATGTAAGGTAATATTTGGTTGGTTTATTATATGCTTTAGCCTTGAAGGAAATTAGGAAGCTGAGAAGCAAAGAAGGAATCACTTCCCTCCAACCAGAAACATACATTGAAGAAAGGGCATGAAAGAAAGAGAAAAGGCCAAGACCTATGGCCACTAGTTTTAGTAGGGTGGAGAAATATCCTAGGGCCTCTCCAAAATTATAATGACATGCCTCATCACCTTCAAAAACCCAAGGGTTTCTTGTAGAATAAAAATATGACATTAGTTTGCCTTGACCAGTTACTCAGTGGAACCTAAGTATGAAGTGCCTCGAGTGGTGATTAGTGAAACAAGTGAAGCATCTTTGAAAACACAACCTACAAAGGAACTCGATCTTAAGACAAATGAATAAAAATCTATTTCCAAACAATTAATGGATATTTAATTCCAAATCCTAAATAATAAACAATAAGAGGGGAAGGCCCTAACATATAGGACCTTGGTGCTAGTACTATCAAACAAAAGGAAAAGATTCCCAAAGTTATAGATATAGAACATAAAACCCAAAAGGGAAAGGAACCTACGTAAGAGGTAGAGAAATAACAATAGTAGACACATGTGGGTATTCATATCCTTCTCACTCATGCCTTTTTCCAAAAGGATATATAAAATAATCAACTGTATTTATGGGAGTACTTCCCCAAGAATGAGTCCACTAAAAAAACTCAATGTGAGTTGTCTTTCACAATGGAGGTATATCATGATGAAGGCCTTTTTGAGCTCCCAAAATCCAACACCAATATAGGCCTAGAAGTGGTAGATGTTCTAGACATGTTTTGGGTAGATCCCCTCAAATGCTTTCTGGCTCAAACAGAAGCAACCATCATAAAGTTTTCCCTAGAAGTTTCTAAAACATTCTTCATAGCCATGATGTTGGAAAACTTCATTACAAACATCGGTAGGTTATTCACATGTATAGATAAGAGAACACAAAGAAATGCAAGCTCGAGGGAGAAATTAAAGAGCTTAAATGACAACAAGATGCGACTGAGGCATTTGGACTTAAGACATTAGACCTTCGTTAGATGATTTTATGGATCATGTTGCAACTTGAATATGGTATTATTATTATTGGTGAGGCCATCAATGAATTGGAGATATTAGTGGACATCTTACTCAAAAAATGTAAAAACTAAGTGAATACTCAATAAGAAAAGACTTGGGAAAAAAATTAGCTTACAAAGGCCATGGACATCTTCCATAATTTTTTAATAAACTAAGCACCATTATTCCCATTATTGATGGGGTTTTTGTAAACTTGGAATGACCAAGTAAAATTTTGGAACCACAACTACTACCTGAAGAATAACATTGTCAACAATTGGCTAATAACACACTAAACATAAAAGATAAGGCCCAATGTGCAAAAGTATCCTAAGGTATTGAAGAATTGGAAAAACAAATAAACACCCATTAGTAGGAGCTAAATTTTAGATTCTCAAAATTTTGAGGGTAGGTTTTGGTAGAGGTCAGGTCACTCATGGACACCCATAAAACTATAACTCCTCAGCTGGAGATTTTGAAAACTCAAGGAGATGGTTTTCTTGAGCAACCCAAGGAGATGAAATTATTGAGAGGTAAAGTGGAAGTTATTACTTCTAATATTTAGACAATCCTCAACCAATGAGAGGAGTTCAAGTGCTAAGATCAGTAGGTGGGTCCCAAGTTTTTGTTAATTGAAGAAACTACAACATATCCCAAGATAGACTATTGGTTTAGTAAGGGGTGACGTTGGACCCCAAATTTTAATAATATATTATAAGTCTTTTGGAACCATGGCACAAATATCCAAGTGCATGAAAATAATATAGAGGACCTTGGTATGAGAGAATGTTAAATAAGATAGAGATAAGAAGAATAGTGAGAAAGAACGAGTTGTGGAAGATAAGAAAACAAAGAATGAGGAACATAAGACAAAGTACTTGGAGAAGTGAAATACTAGGACAAGGGATTAGTAAGCAGATATGGTTACACACTAATTTGTAGAAGCATCAAAGATTACTCAATCATGAACATATAATCGTTCCATGAGAGAAGAGGAACACAAAATGAAATATCTAGCATAGAGGGATATTATATAGGGGTTATTATGCCCAAGTCAAAATGGACTTAATTGTAATGACTCACCATGACTTATTTTTATGAAAAAATCGTTAGCTTGTCATATATAATGTATTAATGACATAACCCAAGAGGGGTTAGTTTTTATATAAATACCCCATAGCTTTTCTTATTTACTACTTGTTGATATGTTGATGTGGTTGTATTAGTTATTGGTGTCAAGTGGTTTTCAAGATAAAGATTTGGAGATACTAAGTACTGAATGAAATATATTTGTAATCATATCAATTGAGATTAATGGAACTGCTACTTTATCTATGAATATTTGTGTTAAAATTTTTGATGTTAAATCTACTTTTATGATAATAGATGAGTATATGGACTATGTGAATGAATCAAAGGGATAAATGTAACAATGACTAAATGTGATAACTCAAGCACCTAAGTAAGATAGAGTTAAGTCTATCCACCACCATATGCTAGAACTGATCAGAACCAGTATAGGATGCATGTCTTAGGTGAGTGTACGAGGTCACTACTCACATGATATGCCAATGCGCTAGCCTTTTAGTGCCTACTTATACTTAGTCAAGTGAAACTAAAGATAAAATAATCCCAACAAGTTTGTAGTGACATTTATTTTGGCATATATTATTAATAATACTCACAAGGTAAGGGGGCATTCACATTAAAAATAAATTTATCTTATGAAAGCCTTCAACTACCTAAATAAATGTTTATTTTTTATAATTTAAAATTATTTATTTGATGGAGCCATTTCATGAAGAAAACCCCTAAAAAAACCTTGATGAAAACCCTAACAATTTAACTTCACAAAAGAAGCAAAATTATATCTGTGATATAATTAAAAGCGTCAATAGTTAGAAATTATTATTAGTAGTTTGCATGAATCTTCATAAAGTAGTGGACACAGTTCACTTACTAATGCATTAGAGGCCATTTATAAAATAGTGGGAAATTGCACTTCCCAACTTGATGTAATGATACATCAAAAGGAGGTATTGACATATTATTATTTAGATAAGTTGTCGTATAATGACACTAAAAATAAAAAAGGAAAAATAAGAATGATATGATTTGTTTCACATGCTTGGAACCACTTGACCACCACCAATGAGTTGAGACACATTCACAACAATTGGTGTATCCATGTAGAGATTATTATTTTTTGGGATAAGTGGTAGATGGTGTTTGTTTGATGAGCTTCAATGCAATAATAATGAGTTTCTACTACATTTTTTGATAAATTTGTATTTTGAGTTTTTTCTCCAATAAATCAAAAATTATTTTGACATGAGGGTATCTCAAAGTAGGGGAGGTGGGTTCTCATTTGATATACTTGGTTCCAAACGAGACCACAATTTTCCCCAAAGAAATAAAAAATTAATAACACACATTGTAATCTCTAGAAACGTACATTATAGTACATAAATGGACACCCTTGAGGTAGTTAGCAATCTCACATAGGTAATGATTGGCCATATAATTCATACATTTAGTACTAAAGGGTATATGTTATGAGACATCTATTAGTGTCTCTTCTACTGTTGATGCTTCACATAATGACATAGCTAGTTACTCGACAATTATTTTACATGGTTTTACATCGTGTGGGAGGAGGTGTATTGGACCACTTGTTCAAGTTATACAGATAGGAATTACATATACAAAAGTAGTAGGAACACCAAAAAATACTATATGCACATATTTATAGGATAATATGTAACAACATATAACATTTGTAGTTACTTTAGAACCTCAAGACACCATAAAACAAGATACATACACATTCACACATGTAATTAATTATAAATTGTTTATGTATCCAAATGAACTTTAAGCTCATCTTAATATGCTTACTCAATTGATTCATATTTGACTTCTTTCATTTTTCGCTTGTATAGATGATGACTAATCTAATGGGAAACACCCTTGGATTAGATTATGTTGTCAATCATGCCATTAACACTGTAGTACCCTACATTGAGGTTGTGGAAGTATTGTCAAGTTGATATATTATTTTTATATTTTGTATACACCATAGTTTAAGTGTTTTTTTTTGCTTGGCCTTCCACCCCTCTCTCCCTCTCATTCTCCCTCACACTTCCTCTCATTCTCATAGTTGTTTATCTCTTTCTATCCCTCTCTCACTCTCTATTTGTTTATGTAGAAGGAATACTTTAAATCTATCTTATTAGGTTTAATTTTAATTGATTCATAATTGATATCTATCAAATCACTCTAATATCTTGAACATCACAAATTATAGAAAACCTTAGGCGTATGTGAGAGCAATGTAAAGCAAATGTGGGCTTTATAAATGTTCAATAGTTGATTCATTATCTAAAAAGTACAAATGAGGTACATTTATTGTGAGATATTCGGTCACCATAAAGGTAATAACTCATTTCACCATTAGAAAACACATTAAGTGTATTTACCTTAATGACCTTAACAACCCTAAGCAAACTAATGAAAAATTATATATGTAAAACTAAAAGTGAGAAAAAGCCTACACTAACACCCCCGTGAAACATAACTTAGTTGGGTCGAATAATTGGGTCCTAAAATAGAGGCTTTATGAGGTGCCTAATCACAATGGAACTCTCATAAGATGGAGAAAAGGGAAAAACCCAAAGGACAAAAATCCTCTCCAAAAAGACAATAAAGCTAGAAACTATGCATGCTCTAAGGAGGTCGGGCACAACCAAAACTACATCCACAAGTGAGAGCAATAGAGTGCATAGAGAGGAGAACTAACAAGTATTTATAGAAGATATTAAAGTTTCCTATAGTAGATCTCACAGAACAACAAATGTCGTTAACATAATCCTCTACTTGAAGACTAAAGAAGCTCCATCTGCATTGAACAGTGTTTCTTCCCTTTGCTAAAGGAATAACATGAATGGTGTACTATAAGTTTGATCATTCCAAATTGGAAGATGAAGGAGGAAATAATACAATAATTTTTTAGTAGGGTCCAAAATAGAAGTGTGGCATAGATTTAAAAAGATTGTGCATAAGAACTGAATGTAATGCCACTAAATTGAACATATTATAAATAGGTGCAATGAACAGTGGATCATCATGGAACAATGAATGTTTCCACCAAGTGCCTAAAGAAAATACAACCAAATAATGGTGTTCCTCATGCATAGTAAGAGAGTCAACTGCTCTATGAAATGAAGGTACAATAGAAGTAGAGGTTAAAATGAATTTTAGAATGCCCTATAGATGTGGAATAAACTACTAAATGTCCAATGAGTCTTATATCAATATACATGCACCCTATACTATTAGAAGTGTATCAGAGGTAGGTTGATTAGGAAATAAATCCTCAATATCTAGAAGGTGAAAAGGAGATGGTAGAGGTGTGTCCCCATAACTACTATAGTCATCTATGCTAGAACAAGATTCATCAATATCAGATGAGTGCTCAAGCTAAAAAGTGTCATCAACTACAAGTGATTCTGATGAATAAGAATGCCATAGAATATTCATTGAAGAATGTCCATGTGAAGGGGAGAGCATGACTCAACAACCCTCGAAGTTGAAGAATAGACTATAGATGAATCACACTAATCCACAAAATGAATATCCATAATAAGAGAAGGTCATCAATGCTCTCATAGTGTACTATCACTAAAAATAGTAGATTATTTTGAAGTACTAAAATATGATGGCTCTAAAAAAAAACATCATGCACAAGAATAGAAGTGGAATCTACAATGGGACAACTAAGGTCTGGCATAATTTTCTCCTATGTGGATTGATAAAAGGAAGAACATTGTTCACCGTGGATGTGTCATAAAAATAAATAGGAATAGGAGGAGAAAGTACAACAATATATGAAGAGATGACAGGAAGAGAAGTAGGAGTGATATAAATCTCAATAGGATCCCCAAAAAGAGACTAAAGGATACTCTAAATAGTATTGGGGTACATGATGAGCTACACATGGTGATGTAGATCCCATGAAATGTACTATAGTAGGGTACCAAAAACCTTATCACAAGTGTTATCCCATGTAATGTAATTATTAAAATCATTGGGAGTAGGAACCTATTCATATAGGAATGGAATTCAATTATTTGTCTTTATAATAAACAAGTTTCTATATAAGCATGTCAAAAAGCGTAGTTTCTCTTTCTAAGAAGAACCACTATGTAAAATCAATTTTAATCATTAAGATTTATCAAGTGAAGTTGATATGATTGAGAGAAGACACCAAAGAAGTGAAAGACTACACAAAATAACTGCAATGACTCCCTAGTTATAATAATAATGAATGCTCATGAAGAGGACGTCAGACACAGTCCAGAATGCATTCAAATGAGTAGTAAGTGCAAAAATTAATGAAATGTATGAAATGATAATGTGTAGAAGAGACATCAAAGAATGGACATCACCACACAATACCCCATCATAACTATCAGTAGTGACCCCCCTTAGTTTCAAATACAAGCACACTTGTATAGACCTCAGACACAGTTGAGAATACATCTTGATCAATATATGCGTAAGTATGAAAGAACTAAAGGGACAAAAATATATCGATAATGCATCCAAGAGGTATAATTTATGAAAAAATAGGTAATTGTAGAGGGCCCAAAAATATTATCAATTCATAGAGCATGGAAAACATGCACTTTTAAAGAAGACACTCAAAAAGGAGTTACCAATCAAAATTTATGGCCATTTGAAAATCTTACATGAAAAATTTGGGTA
This sequence comes from Torreya grandis, assembly GCA_037957365.1. Classification (NCBI taxonomy): domain Eukaryota; kingdom Viridiplantae; phylum Streptophyta; class Pinopsida; order Cupressales; family Taxaceae; genus Torreya; species Torreya grandis. Next base: position 4,214,336 of record JARHVA010000207.1, read on the forward strand.
GAAATAGTAGTGGATTTTTTTGAATCAATTTCCCCCAAAAAAACTTGAGGCCTCTTTGAAAAAAACTTGAAAAAAATTGTAAATTAATTTCCTCAAAAAAACTTAAGGCCTTTTAAAGCAAAAGTTAAGCACTTTTGGTTTAGAAGCAAAGAAGGGCTTATTTCCCATATGACCAGGGGCTAAGACATTTTAAGGGTGCTCCCTCCTCCCTCTTTTCATTAATGTGATTTATGTGGGAGTGACATCATCTAAAAATGCCTCCAAAAATTTAAATGAATAGTAGCACTTTTTACTTGGTTAAATTTGATGTCCTCCTAAACATCATAATGTGTAAAAGGGGTGGTTGGAATATGCAGGGTGTTTTTATAGTGGTCAGAGTCTATGGTGTGCTTTAGTGGTAGTTAAAATCCATGTGGTCTACTTATAGGAGGATTGGAGTTTGATGAGGGTAATTTCATGTCGATCATAGTCTATAGGTTTTGACCATGTGTCAGAACTTGATGGGTATCCGAGCATAAGCTAGAACCTAATAGGTGTCTGATCACGAGCCAGACCTTGATGGTGTTTGAAGTAGGCCCAAAACCCAATAATGTTTGAAGTAGGTTCAGAACTCAATGATATTTGAAGCATGCCCAGAATTTGAAAGAATGCTTGGAGGGGCTAAAAAGTCTGTTAGAGATTATAAACCTACTTTAAAATGTCCAAAGCTTGGAAAATGTCTATCAAAGCCTATTTTATTGACATGAAAAGTCTGACCTAGACTAGAAATTGCCAAAATTGCCTACAAGGGTTAGAAACTCTGTCAAAACTAAAAAACCCTAAAATTTGTATATTTGGTATGACTCCTCCAAAAGATAAGAGAGACTCATTTGAGAACTCAAAAAACTCAAAAAACTTGAAATTATTTCCTAATTTGAGAATCCACTATACAAATATGCATCAAATAATCAAAAAAGTTATAAACCATCCAAAAATGGCAAAAAACCATTGTCACAAATATATGTTGCATTTACAATATATTTTAGGGTTTTTATGCCTTTTGAATCTACTGTCACTATCCATTTTGTGATTAGAGACTTCAGCTATATAGTTTTCATACATTTTCATGAAATCCCACCAAACCTATGAAATCCTAAAAATTAAGAAAATCAATCAAAATGATAATAGTTAAGATCTCATAGAGACTTCCAAAACTGTTAAAGCAACCATTAGATTAGAGATTTGATACCATGTTGGATCACTAAAAAATCTTTGAACATCACATATTGCACAAAAACCCTGGGAATAGATGAAAGTAATGCAAAGTAAAAGTGGGCTTCATAAATAATATACATAGTATAAATATGTGAATAAGGTGAATGGGTTAATCAATTTTTGATAATAGTCAATTCAAGAATTGGAGAAGAAAAGGAAAAGGATGGCTTACATGAATAAAACGATAAGGAAGTCGACAAGGGGGGAGCCCTTTCGTAAGTAACTACTGACCAATGTTGTCAAGAAGTCTGCCCATGCCACTGATGGAGTGAAGAAGTTGAACAAGTTCAGTTCTAACACCATCACCCTCTAGGAGATATGAAAATGTCTGAAGATCTCTAAGATCTTGATCTAAAATTTACCATTCCAATGCCTCATCAAAGAGATCATGTAGGCCTTCAAGATTGATCTGTGCTTCCAAAGTTCTATTATGGATGCTTTATAGGGGGTAGTCGAGGCATATTTGGTTAATGTATTTGAGGATAAAAACCTCTATACCATCCATGCTAAGAGGGTCTCCATCATGCCCAAAGATATTTAACTTGATCATTGGATACGAGTAATGAAACCCATCATAACTTTTAAGGGTGTTGGTTTTTCTGAGATATCAACTAGGGTTTGTGATGGTGATGGAGATGGTGGATAATTGAAGATGGAAGGTGCTTAGATTGCAATAAGTGATTTGTCCAAACCTATGTTCTTTAAGGATGACAGTAAAGTGTTTGACAAAATGATTTAATAGAAGAATCCAAAAATTGAGCAACTAGGGTACCAATTAATGGTGCACTCTCTTTCAAGAATAACAAAATGTTTTTAGGTGAAAGGGATAGATGTTGTGACAGATTTAAAATAGAGGTTGGAGGCCTCTTTAGTTTTTCCAGTTGAATTTCAATGTGTGGTGCATCAGGTCAAGAAACTACAATTTTTTTACCTTTGCCTTTCTACACTTTAGGAAAAGACTCAATCATCTCTATGGCTTCCAGATTGTGGGGAGGGATGGTTGGGTTAAAACAAACATCTAACCTCAAACCTACATCCTTCAAAGATGTAGTCAAAAATGCTACTTTTAATCCAAATTCAGTAAAATGTTCCCTTCTTCCTCAAGCCTATATAGTTGATCAAGTGAAAGAGGTTCCTTCTATGGATATTTTAAATGGGGATGTAGAAGATTATTTCATTCTCTATTTGAGGATGTAGTTATATATAGATTTAATTGTCTATGGCCTTATTCAATGATTTTATATAAATGGGTTCATGAGACATGGTCAAATCAATGTGAAATTTCTCTATGTTATAAAAGGTTTTTTTGTCCACTTATGCAATCAACAAGATTATCAAAAATGTCTTTTGAAAAGCCCTTGGTTTTAGGGAAATGTGGGCTTGTTTATCACTCCCTAGATTCCAAATTTTGACCCTCACTTTTTTAGTTACTAGGATGCCAGTATGGGTTCATCTTGCTAATACACCTTTACATTTTTAGCATGCTTATAAGGATATAACTAATGTTTTGGGGTCTTTTTCAAAAAGTGATCATGAGCGATCTATTGTAGGTTTGTGCACTTATGCCATTATTTATGTAGATATTGATTTAAGCAAAGAGGTTCCAAAAAAATTCATTTTAAAATATGGCAAAGTACAGTGTGTTCAAGTTATAGATTATGAGAATATTGGCTTTAGATGCCACAACTGCAAAATACCAATTCATCTTCATGCATATTATCCTCAGAGGCATTTGCAAGTGGTTAATCAAAAGGGAGAAAAGGACAAAAAAAAAGTGCATCAGATCCATCGTTAGTGGATGAAGACTATTTTGAAGATTCAAAAACACAAGAAAATATAGATTTGGGAGATAGTAAGAGAGGAGAAAAATATGACTCTGCTAAAGAAGTAGTGCCCAATGAAGGGGCAATAAAAATTATTCAAAATTCTCCTTTGAATAAGTTAGTAGGGGGAGTGAAGAGAGGACACGAGTCTGAAAACTCAGACTCAGATAAAGAATTATCAAAAAATATAAATTCAAAAGCTCAAAATCCAGACAAACAATTAGTTGTGGTGAATCCTGAATAAGGAATATGGCAAGGGGTAAAAATGGCAAGACAACTAATATTTTAGACTACTTTCCATCAACCTGATGACATTGTTTTTTCTACTAACTTTTGGGTGGTAGATACGTATGTTGTTTGGTTGCGTTTAGCCTTATGGATATTTGGTGTAATTGCTTCTTCTTGGCTATGGCATTTTAGCCTAGTTTGTTTTGTAAGATATTTATTAATATAGGTTAAAGGTCCCATCAAAATTAGTAATTATCAAAAATAAAAAAAAATGGGCTTCATAAATGTTCATTAGCTGATTCATTATCCAAAAAGTATAAATGAGGTACATTATATAATGGCATATCAGGTCACCATCAAGGTAACATTGAACTCATAATATTAAAACAAAGTAAGTGTATTTCCCCTAATAACCTTAACAACCCTAAGCAAGCTGACTAACAACCATGTAGGTAAAATGAAAAGATAAAAAAAGCCTACATTAATAATCTCTCTCATTTTTTTGTACAAATTATGAAAGATGCCATGGGTACCCCGTTTGGACTATAAAAAATTGTTGATGATGTTATAGTTAGCATTGCATTTCCATACACATAAATATGTTTACTAATCTCTCTCTGTAGAATTAATAATTTAAATTTATCTTAAAATTGGTTTACCTTTTATTGATTCATAATTGACCTCTTTCATTTTTTGCTTGTATAAATGATGAGAAATGATATGGGTACCTTGTTTAGATTTCAATAATATAATAAAGACATTTCAATTGTGTCCCAATATCTAATATTTCCCCGACACCACATGATTTAAAGGCAGAGACTAGTGAGAACACATAGTAATTTTCATCTTTTGTAACTTCAAGTAATTATAATATATTTGACATCATGCAGCCCTAGGACACCATTTGTTAGTAAAAATATCCAATATGTGTGCAAAAAATTAAATGCATAAATAAAAAACTACTAAACAAATGACAAAAATAACACATTACAAGAGAGTTACATGGAAACCTTGCCAAATGCAAAGAAAAACCATGGGAAAACTAGTAGCTATATTATTTTATTAACTTTAAAATAAACCTCTCCAACAATGCTTCCTCACAACACACTCTTCTTATAATTTTATCTCTCAAGCACACAAGCTTATCCAAAGCTATTTTATCAAACTAGAAAATACAAGCTTATTTTCTTAAGCTTAAAGTTAATGTACATACCAAGGATAGTGTCATACATAAATAGAATACAAAGAGAGAAGGAAATCAGGATGGTAAATAGGATAGATAAGGATTTGTGCCACCCTCCATGTGGCCTTACTATTCATGAATAAGAGCCTTTATCTTCCTCACATGTGCTAGTCAAAAGATGCTCTTCACTTTTGACTTGAGGATCCTACCTCCATGTGACCCAAACAAGTTATCCCTAATTCACATGTGACATCCAATCAAGAACAACGTTCAATGTCCCTACAACCCATGTGTACTCACATGAGTCAAAAGATGCCTCAATCATATTTTTGACTCAAACCAAAAGGACCCACAGATAAATGCACCTCATAAATACATGGTGAAGATGTTTGTTCTTCCGTGCCTCTAAAAGTCACCCATCATATAAATTCATCCCATTTATCTCTTTTAATATTTTATTCAATAAAATATTTCATGTGGACCAATGCCACATCAATAAAGAGCCATGTCATTCACCTTATCAAAAGAATAATGATGATGAATAGTAACTATGAATATTAACTGTGAATAGTGACTTCACATCCTAACATTATCCTATTTGAATTAAATATACATAGGCTTTTCCATACCTGTGTATTCTACCAGCTAGCTACCTACCATGCCCAATGCTACCTTCATCATAATTTCAATAAGCCTAGATAAGTTTTACACCATTTAAATTTCTCTACCCTAACCAAATTTGTTAACATGTCTGTAGTATTATGTTCAGTGTTTACATTCAATAATAGGATCCTATTATCCTCCACCATGCTTCTAATGAAGTGGTACTTGATATTCTTCATGTGATTGTGAAATGTTGCATTTGCCACCAAGTGAATTTCACTATGACTATCACAATACAAGGTAATCTTTCCCTACATCTCCATGAAGTTACCCAATAGTCGCTCTAACTATATTGGTTCCTTATAACCTTTTTTTGTATCCACATACTCTATTCTAGTGGTTGATAAAGCCACCACTAGTTGTAACATAGAATCCCAACTCACAGCTCCAGTAGCAAGAGTAAAAACATATCTTGTAGTACTTTCATATATCCCTATCACCATCAAAATTAGAATCTATAAAACCTATTATCTATAAATCTACCCCTCCATAGCAAATTGCAACATCTAAAGTACCTTTCAGATATCTGAGCATCCACTTCACCATGGACCAATGATCCTTTCCAAGATTTTCCATGAACTGGATCATAATTCCCATTACTTGGAAAATAACTGGTATCATGCTCACCATGGCATACATGAGGACCCCTACTACTATTGAATAAGGTAAACTAGACATACTTGTCTTCTCCTCCTCTATACTAAGACATTGCTCGAAAGATAACTTAAAATATGAAATAAGTGGGGTACTAACTGGTTTAGCATTCTACATATTGAACCTTTATAAATCCTTCTCAACATATGTCTTATATGATATCTATATCTTCCTAGCTTTCCTATCCCTATGTATCTTCATCCCTAAAATTTGGTTTGTTGCTCCCAAATCTTTCATCTCAAAAGCCCTAACTAGTTGAGCCTTTAAATAATTGATCCTCTTGATGTTGGGGCCTGTAATCAACATGTCATCAACATATAGCAGTAAAATAATAAAGCTTCCATCATTGAACTTATTATGATATGTGTTGTTCCCAAAAATCTCTCACTCATTTTTGGGACAACATATGAGCTATTTTGGTCCTGCAGGTCAAAATTATTTCTTCCCTTCTAAAAAATTTGTTTTGAGCATTCAAATTCTTCATTTTTGAAGCTTTTTTAGTTAAAGGACTAGTAGGGTCAATAGGTTCAATGGCTTCAACAGGCAAATTCTTTCAAAGGAGCAAGTTTTTAGCACTTAGGCATTTTTAGGTTTGGTTCAACGCCTTGGTTCAATCAAAAAAATTCATCGGCAAGCTTCAAAGGAAGGATTGAGCTATTGAACCATTGAACCGTTGAACCTTGAACCATTTCAGTTCAAAGGTTCAATAGGTTCAAGATTCAACGACATCGACAAGCTAAAATAATTAAGCGCTTCAGCAATAAGTTCAACAGTTCAACTGCTTCAGGGTTCAATGGCTTCAAAAAACTTAACAAAAAGAAGAAGGCTTGAACCATTGAACCATTTTGGTTCAAAGGTTCAATGAGTTCAATGTTTCAAAGGTTCAATGAGTGGTTGGTTCAATGTGTTTTGTTTGAGCAATCAAAAGACTTAGCAAAAAACAAAGGAATGCACCCTTGAACCATTGAACCTTGAACCAAATTGGTTAAACGGGTTCAATCGATTCAATGGGTTTGAAGAGATCAAAAGACTTAGACAAAAAGATGGCTTCAAACGCAAGATTGAACCATTGAACCAAAGTTGGTTCAATCGGTTAGTTCAATCGACCGATTCAAAGGATTGCCCCAAAGCTGAAGGAACAAGTGCCCTTGCAGAGGGCAATGAACCAAAGCTAAGTGCCCTTATAGAGGGTAGTGAACCAAGGCCAAGTGCCCTTGCAAAGGGTAATGAGCAAAAGCATACAGAGATTTTCTTTAAAAAAATGAACAAGGCAGAAAAGTTGGAATTCCTTCATATTTATGCAAGGCAAAAGACAAGGCAAATTCTTTCAGACAAAATGTCTGAAGGAATTCCTTCAAACTTTTATTCGAAGGAATTCACCTGAAAGGCAAATCAAAAGCTCAATGGAAAAGTGGCTAAGGCAAGCCAAGGAAAGATTTCCTTCATACATTTTGTTTGAAGGAATTGGAGCCTAAAAACCCATCAAAGGAATTAAAGCCTCAAGGCCACCCGAAGAAGCTTGAAGGGAAGTTACTCTAGCGGGGGGCTCTCACCAACCAAAAAATGGACCTTCTCAAGGCCCAAAGGGACACCTTCCCTTTGGAAAGTTCCAAAGGCATTAAGGCTTGTGACTCATTTCTACAAACTCTGCAAGCTCATTTCTATGAACTCTATAGGCTTGATTCTATGAACTCATTTCTACAGACTCTGCAGACTTGATTCTATGAACTCTACAGGCTTGATTCTATGGACTCATTTCTATGGACTCTGCAAGCTCATTTCTATGAAATCATTTCTATGGACTCTGCAAGCTCATTTCTATAAACTCCATAGGCTGGGTTCTATGGAATCAATTCTACAAACTCTGTAGACATATTTCTGCAGACTCTTTCAAGGCTCGAGAGACTTAGAGAAAACCAAGGCTTCTGAGGAAGAAGATGAATCATTGAATCTTAAACCAAAATGGTTCACAGGTTAAATGGGTTCAACGGTTCAAGGAAATCTTTGAGTAAAAATAAGAAATGAAAGTTTCCAGAGATCAGTTCAAAGAGAAGGTTCAGGGGAATGAACCAATGAAGTGACAGAACCAAGGAATCATGGAGATCTCTTGAACCATTGAAACAGTGAACCTTTGACGTCCCTGTGGATGTCAAATTCAAGCTAATGAAATATATGTTGATCTTCAAATGTGATGCAAAATTTGAAAACTAACTCAGTGACCAGTTGAAGGAGTTGAAAGAGCCAACCAGAAGGGGAAAAAATAGCTCAGGAGCTCAAATCGCAATAGAAAAGAGGAAAAGACTAGAAATATCTATAGGAGTTATTCCAGTAGGTGGAATAGTCCACCAAGTAGATATTTGAGCTTACAAGCATTAAAGTGTGACCTATTTTTCTTCCTTGGAGTAAAGGTGAGGTGAATAGCTGCACAGACATTAGGCAATAGACCAGATGAATCAAGCCCAAGAGAAGACACTTGAGATGAATCAACACGCCATAGTTAAGGTGATCACCTTGTTCTAGCATGGGCTCTTTGAAAAAACTGAAAATGCATTCAAGGCATTGAATGCAACATGGGCCATTCCATGGAACAAAGTGCCAAGCCTTTCTTGGCTGCTATATATTATATTCTCTTACTTTATGCAAGCAAGACTTTTCAATTATAGAAGTGAAACTCTGCCAAAATTGAGAGGTGATTACTGAGACTTTGAGCTCAGATTGTTCATCATATATCTTTGTTTGAATGAGAAAGCAAGTTACTTTCAAACTTTGTGTTGTTATAGCTTGTGTAATTTTAGGAGATTATTCTTATGTCTGTTTCTTGAATGTGTTCATGTCCATTTTAGAGAAAGAAGCAAAACTAGTGGAAGTAATCAGGAAGGTGTCCTGAAGCCAACTATGGAGAGACTTTGTGCCCCACAATTGTATTTAGTGTGTTTGTTTATTTTCTATTTCTATGTAAAAGACCTTGGGATGACTTTGTGCCCTCATTGTCCTTCATATTTCACTCTTGGGCAGTCGAGGTGGAGACTTTGTGCTACATCACAGTCTACTGGTTACTACACCCTTTGTTACCAGTTACTTGTCACTACTTGAAAGAACTCTTGCTATTTCCTATAAGGTCACTTTTGAAAGAAGAGAAGTACCTTCAGTGTTTTCACCAAATTTTTTTTCTTTGTTTGTGAACATCATCTCTAAAAAAAGAGAGATGGATGGTGTAATCCTACCCTTGAGTGTTATTTTTTGCTTATATATATATAGTATATAGTCTCATCCTATTTACAGGGAACCTCCCCTTGATGAGAGGAGAGATTTGTCCCCTTTTGATGTGGTAAACCTACACATTTGGCCGACCAATCTCTCTATGCTATGGTTGAAGAAACCTATTTTACTCATCAGTTAACTATTGACAAAATATTCACCCAACAGTTTTTGGCAACTCCATTGGGGAAGAACACACAATTTGAAGCCTCAACCTTCAATCTAAAGCAAGACCAGTTCTTTCCCATTTTTGTTCTACAATCTGGTAACTCCATGCTATACTAGAAGCCAGAGAGCCCAAGGTGTTGTTGACCCTATTTTTGAGTTGATGTAGCAGGGCAATTTCGATTTGTTCCCTCCCTAACTTTAAGTTCAACAATCCAAGACTGTTCCTCCTACCCATACTAGGTCACCAACACAAGGAAGACCTTTTTTTATTATTACCAGAGCTTTGCCTATACATACTCCACCCAAATTCATTATCCCCCTTTTCCATAATCAAATTATGGCAGCTCAAGGCCCCTAAGGTAACTCTTTTGGTCCACTCAATCTGACTCCACCCCTACATGAGCTACCACGCAGTTCAAGGAAGAATTTATCCAAGTTCTTTGGTGATGGGAAAGTTCATCTTGATGAACATATTGCTTCCTTTAGCATAGCTTGTGGTGTGATAGGCATAGAATATGAGGACACAATAGTTAGGCTATTTGTGGAAACACTACAAGGTGTTGCTGTAGACTGGATCTATCATCTATAGGCTCGATCAGTGATTGACTGGGAGACTCTTAAATCTAAATTTGAAGCCAGGTTCAAGCCTGTAGAAGATGTGCATGCCTTACTGGCCTAGCTCACACAGATGAAGAAGGAACCTTATGAACCTATGAAGGATTTCATAACAAGGTTTGACAACCTCAAGAACTGGATTCTTGCCATTGCTCAGCCAACACTTGAGAATCTTAAATGTTTCTTCATCAACTCATAGCTGCCTAAAGTGAGTTTTCTACTGAGATGGGCTGGCCACATAGACCTTACTGCTGCTCAAGATTTGGTTACTGAGGTAGAATATGACTTTATCTTGGTAAGAAAGATAAGGAGAGATCCTAACAAAGGTAAATCCTCTTCATCTTTTGAATAATCACCTACAACCACCACTAATCCAATGGTACAAAAGTTGTCAAATGAATTGCTAGCTCTTAAAAAGTAAATGGCTTAAGGGATGTCATCTAATCCTTCATACAGAGATGTGCCAAGGAGGACATTCCTCAATCAGTCATACCAAGGCCATATTGCCAGAAATCAAGGGCATCCAAATCATCTTCCTCTCCCACAAGAAAACCTTGCCATTGAAGCACCCCTAACCAATTCAGTAGTTAGATATCTTGAAGTAGAATCAGATTTCTCCTTCTAGCCTGAATTAAACCTAGAAGATGATGCTAATCTCTTCACTGAAGGAGAAGAAAAATTAGATGGCGAATCCAATATTAGTTTCGTAAATTACTAGGATGAACCCAAAAGTAAAGGTAAAGCAGCTGAGGGATCATATGTTGTGTTCACCCAGTCTAAAAATCAATCAACCCAACAAGCTGATAAAGAAAGAATAGAAGAGTGAGCTTAACCTATAATTTCAATTGCTAAGTGGGAAACCACTCTGCCCTTCCAGCCAAAGGACTCAGTGACTGTTAAAAAGGTGAGTACCTCAAATACACCTTCACCTCCAACTTCAAATTCCTAGACCAGTCTTTCCCTTCTAAAAATCAAAAGGATGAACTCCCATCCTCTGTTCCTAGTCCATTTCAGACATTTGACATAATCGACCATATAAAGAAAACTAAGATTCAAATGTCTGAATTTGAATTCCTGCAATCTAACCTTGAGCAATTAGATAAGTTAGTGGAATGTGTGAGAAATAAAACCATCCCTATAAGACTAGTTATTCCAAAGGTGACTCCCACATCCACCCAAAATAACCTTGTCATTATTCCTCCTACTGCTCCTAAAAGAACCGAACCATTTTATGTCTCCTTACTGATAAATGGACACCATCTGAATAATTGCATCATAAACTCAGGTGCATCTGACAACATCATGCCTGCCAAAGTGGCTAAATCCCTTGATCTCACACTGACCAAGACATTTGGGAGATGTTTCTCTATGGAGAACAAACAAGTGCCACTATTGGGACAAATCAAAGATGCTCAATTTGCATTTACAACATTCCCAAAAAAGAAAATCAAGATGACTGTCCTAGTGGCTGACGTCTGAGCTTCATACGACATCTTTCTTGGGTGAAATTTTTGCAAAGATGTTGGTGGTGAGCTGAGCATGGACCTGTCTGAAGTGAGGATCCCAGTCAAAGGTGTTATATAGAGATTGCTCCTTGAAAAGGAAGCAAAATATGTGGTCACTAAAATATCAGTGCCTAAAGCTCAAATTTTGTTTGTCTTCAGGTGTAGGTAATTACTTACTGACTACAGAGGATGTTTCCATCTTAGCTAATGAAACCTCTAAAAATGACAGTCTAAAAATTGGTTCGAATGGACCAATAAAAGACATGATAGAGCATTGTGCAAGCATAGAAAAATCCTCCCCTCCACATAAAGAGAAATCTAAGAAGGGATCAGTTTCAAATGAAGTATGGATAGTAAAATTTGATGGCAGCTACTTCTCTACTGGTTTAGGAGCCAGGGTTGTGATGATATCTCCCCAAGGAAATATTTTTCTTTCTTCATATAAATTACAGTTTAACAATACTAATAATAATGCTAAATATGAATCGTTACTATTTGGATTAAAGGCCGCTCAAGACAAGGGCATCAAACTCTTTCATGCCAAAAGAGATGTTGAGCTGGTGGTTTGTTAAGTGAGAAACCTATACCAAACCAAAAATGAGAGATTGCATCATTACCGTAATCTATTTTGAGAACAAATTGAAAGCTTTGATGCTTTTAATATCACTGTAGCTCCCAAGAAATTCAATTATATAGCTGATGCATTGGCTATTTTAGCAAATTTTTTGGTTTCTCACCCTAATTTTAAAGGAGAAAGGTACACTATTGAACTAGTTTTTCAACCAAGTATGCCTGATAATGCCAATCACTGGTAAGTATTCAATGATGACCACCAAATCATTCCCTTTTTAGAACAAAAATATAGCTTTAAACAGTTGCATTTCAAAGGTAGTGAACCTTAGAAACTTGAACCAGCCTCTGAATCAAGTTTAGATGTAAGTGATGAATTCTTGCAACTAAAAGGGAATAAAATTCCCAAAGGCCTAGTTTTCCTTGAGAAGCTATTTGACAAGCATGACAAATTCATCAAACAGTGGCAAACGGATTCAAGCTCCTCCCAGGAATTTGATCAAGTAAATTTGGGTACTAAAGAAAATCCCAAGATGGTGAACATTGAGAAAAGTTGCTCTTTTGAGGAGAGATTCAAGTTCATTGCTCTGCTCCACTAGTACATGGATGTCCTAGCATACTCCTATGATGATCTGAAGTCACTCATGCCTAAAGAAATCTACCATAAAATTCCTCTCAAAGATGATTTGGTGCCTTACAAGCAAAAATATAGGCCGTACAATCCAAAAATATTAGGTACTATTCTGTCAAAAATATAGAAAATGTTGAATGCTAGGATAATTTTTCCAATCCATCATTCCACATGGATTGCCAACATAGTACCTGTAAGGAAGTAGAATGGAAAAATTCACCTCTACGTGAATTTTAGAAACTTGAATCAATCATCTTTAAAGGATAACTATCATCTACCTATCATGGACTAAGTTATTCAAATAGTAACTAGTTTTGAGATGTTATCAATGCTAGATGGCTTCTCAGGATACAATCAAGTTGAAGTTGGTGAAGTAAACCAGCACAAGACTACCTTCACCACACCTTTGGGGCAATTTTGCCTATCGAAGAATGCCATTTGGCCTGATAAATGTTGGTGCCACCTTTCAAAGAGCAATGGACCTTGATTTCAAAGATAAAATGGGTAAGTTCATTGTAGTGTACCTGGATGATTTAACAATCTTTTTTAAGCATCGCCCTGACCATATGTGCCATTTTTAACATGTGATGGAACGCTGCCGCCACAATGGCATTTCTTAAAATCCCAAGAAGTCTATTTTTAGAGTGACATAGGGGAAACTTCTCAGACACATTATGTCTTGAGAAGGCATAAAGATTGACTTAGAAAGAGTCAAGTCTATCCAAGATCTTACTTTGCCCATAAGTAAAATTGTAGTTCACTCTTTTTTCAAAAAAGTGACTTTTTTACGAAGGTTCATCCCTGAGTTTGCTGAGAATACTCACCATATTGTAAACATGATGAAGGGAAAGGCCACTTTCAGCTGGATGGAAGAAGGCAAATTGGCATTCTGAGATATTAAGACAGCTATTGTCCACACCCCAATTCTAGTTTGTCCAGACTATAACAAGGATTTCACAATGTATAGTTATGCTTTTGAGCACACACTTTTAGCAATTCTGGTTTAACAAAACAAAGAAGGTGTAGATTCTCCCATTTTTTTCATGAGCTATCCTCTTAAAGCTCATGAGCTAAAATACTCAAGCATGGAGAAGCATACCTATGCAGTGGTAAAGGCAGTGAAGCATTTATACTTTTACATCCTGAATTTACACACTACTGCCCTGGTTCCTGACACCACATTCAAATCCATATTAACTCAGCAAGAATTTGGAACTAAAAGAGGGAATTAGATTGATAAAATCTAGGATTTTGATCTAGTCATCAAACCAATGAAGTTGGTGCGGGGAAAGGGACTATGTCAATGGATTGCCGACAATAAACTTGAAGAAGCAGGGCATGAAAAAAAAGAAGTGGAAGACACGCCAACAGTCCTCTTTGTCTCCACCACAAATGAGTGGTTTTCAAGTATTTCTCATTTCCTTACTTATGGTGAGTGTCATGCTCACCTATCTCATAAAGAAAGGAGGACTGTTAAGTTAAAAGCTACCAATTTTGTCCTCTGGGACAATGGCATATATAAAAGGAGCCTTGATAGAGTGTTCCTTCGCTGCATGGAAAAAGAGCAACAGAACCAACTTTTTAAGTCCTTCCATAATCTGGTCTGTGAAGGACATTTTTCTACTCCTGTAACTACCCATAAAATTCTATGAGCTAGGTATTATTGGCCTACTCATTTTCAAGATGCATACAAATGGGTAAGAAAATGTGAACTATGCCAACAGTTTATTGGAAGACCCAAGTTAGATGCCCTGCCTCTCAAGCCAGTGGTGATAAAAGAGCCATTTCAGCAATGACGAATTGATTTTATTGGTGTTGTAAACCCATCTTCAAGTGTTGGACATGATTATGTCCTCATAGCCACAGATTACTTCACTAAGTGGGTGGAAGCTATTCCAACCAAGCATGTTACTTCAGAAGTGGTGTGCAATTCTCTCAAGGAAAACATCATTTCCAGTTTTAGGGTCCCAACCAAGATTGTCACAGACAATGCAACTTTTTTCAATTCTCATGAGGTCACTCAGTTCTATTGTTACTATGGGATCACCCTCTCACACTCTTTTGATTACTTTCTACAAGGGAATAGACAAACTAAATCAAGCAACAAGAATTTGGTGACCATCATCAAGAAGCTGGTTGATAACAACTAATGAACATGGCATAAAGCATTAGTTGATGCTTTATGGGAAGACAAAATTACACCCAAGAGGGCAATTAGTATGTCACCTTTCCAACTTCTTTATGGACTCAATGCTAAGATACCAATCAACCTGGAATTTCTAGCATTGAAATTGGCTAAGGTAGTTGAAGATCAGACATATGAAAGCTCCATATATAAGAGGATCATGTGCTTTATTGAGCTAGATGAGCAGCGAACTATGGTGGTGGACCGAATTAATAAGCATCAAAGTTTGGTGAAGAATTTCTTTGACTAGAAAGCAAAAAACCATGATTTCTAGATTGGAGATCAAGTCCTGTTGTGGGACAAGAGAAGAGAATCAAAAGGGATGCATGGGAAATTTGATTCCCTTTGGAGAGGCCCATTCACTATCCATGAGCTCAATGGTTAAAATAGTTTCCTATTGAAGTATCAAGATGGCACACCTTTTTCTCTACCTCACAATGGGCAGCATCTGAATCACTTCAATTCTTGAAGTATCAAATAAGTTCACCTGTACATATGTATATTTGTAAAGTCTTTAGTTCTATTTTGTGCTTTTCATTTTTATTTTTGGCACCTTTTTTTGGGAAGCATGACTCCATAGCCTAATGGCATACTTCAAGGCACTGGAGATTCTAGTTTATACTCCTCTCAATTGTTCCAAGTTTTCAACTGAAGGAAGTTACCTAACTGGAGCCAGCTATTATTCTCAAAAATCTCACTCATTTTTGGGATAACATATGAGCTATTTTGGTCCTGCAGGCCAAAATTATCTCTTCCCTTCTCAAAAATTTGTTTTGAGCATTCAAATTTCTCATTTTTCAAGCTTTATCAGTTAAAGGAATAGCAAGTTCAACAGGTTCAATGGCTTTAACAAGCAAATTCTTTCAAAAGAGCAAGTTTCCAGCACTTAGGCATTTTCAAGTTTAGTTCAATGCCTTGGTTCAATAAAAAATGTTCATCAGCAAGCTTCAAAGGAAGGATTGAACCATTGAACCTTGAACCATTTCAGTTCAAAGGTTCAATAGGTTCAAGGTTTAATGATGTCGACAAGCTTAAAGAATTAAGTGCTTTAGCAATAAGTTCAATAATTCAATCGCTTCAAGGTTCAATGGCTTCAAAACACTTAACGAAAAGAAGAAGGCCTGAACCATTGAACTATTGAACCATTGAACCATTTTGGTTCAAAGGTTCAACGGGTTTAATGTTTCAAAGGTTCAATGAGCGGTTGGTTCAACGCATTTTGTTCAAGCGATCAAAATACTTAGTGAAAAACAAAGGAATAAACCCTTAAAAAATTGAACTTTGAACCAAATTGGTTTAACGGGTTCAATCGGTTCAATGGTTTTGAAGAGATCAAAAGACTTAGATGAAAAGATGGCTTCAAATGCAAGATTGAACCATTGAACCAAAGTTGGTTCAATCGATCGGTTCAATTGACCGGTTCAAAGGATTGCCCCAAAGTCGAAGAAACAAGTGCCCTTGCAGAGGGCAGTGAACCAAAGCTAAGTTCCATTGCAGAGGGAAGTGAACCAAGGCCAAGTGCCCTTATAGAGGGCAGTGAGTAAAAGCAAATAAAGAGATTTTCTTCAAAAAATTAAACAACGTAGAAAACTTGGAATTCCTTTAGATTTATGCAAGGCAAAAGACATGGCAAATTCTTTCGAACAAAACGTTTGAAGGAATTCCTTCAGACTTTTGTCTGAAGGAATTTGCCTGAAAGGCAAAGCAAAATCCTAGTGGAAAAGTGACTAAGGCAAGCCAAGGAAAGATTTCCTTCAGACAAATTGTCTGAAGGAATCCCTTCAGATATTTTATTCGAAGGAATTGGAGCCTAAAAACTCGTTGAAGGAATTAAAGCCCGAAGGCTGCTTGAAGAAGCCTGAAGGGTAGGTACCCTTGTAGGGGGCTCTCATCGACCAAAAAATGGACCTTCTCAAGGCCCAAAGGGAGACCTTCCCTTCGAGAAGTTCCAAAGGCTTTAAGGCCTGCAAATCATTTCTACGAACTCTGCAGGCTCATTTCTACAGACTCTACAGGCTTGATTCTATGAACTCATTTCTACGAACTCTACAGGCTTGATTCTACAGACTCATTTCTATGGACTCTATAGGATTGATTCTACAAATCTGCAGGCTGGGTTCTACATACTCAATTCTATGAACTCTACAGACATATTTCTATGGACTCTTTCAAGGCTCGAGAGACTTAGAAAAAACCAAGGCTTTTGAGGAAGAAGATGAATCATTGAACCTTGAACCAAAATGGTTCACAGGTAAATGGGTTCAACAATTCAAGGAAAGCTCTGAGTAAAAATAAGAAATGGAAGTTTTCAGAGATCAGTTCAAAGAGAAGGTTTAGGCGAATGAACCAATGAAGCGACGAAACCAAGGAATCACGAAGATCACCTGAATTGTTGAAACAGTGAACCTTTGACGTCCCCATGGATGTCAAATTCAAGCTAATGAAATATCTATTGATTTTTAAATGTGACGTGGAATCTGAAAATCAACTTAGTGACCAACTGAAGAAGGAGCTGAAAGAGCCAGCTAGAAGGGGAAAAGATAGCTCGAGAGCTCAAATCACAATAGGAAAGAGGGAAAGACTAGAAATATCTGCAAGAGTTATTTCAGTAGGTGGAATAGTCCACCAAGTAGATATTTGAGCTTGCAAGCATTAAAATTGCGGCCTATTTTTCTTCCCTGGAGTAAAGGTGAGGTGGATAGCTGCACAGACATCAGGTGACAGACTAGATAACTCAGGCCCAGGAGAAGACACTTGAGATGAATCAACACGCCATAGTTAAGGTGGTCACCCTATTCCAGCATAGGACCTTTGACAAAACTAAAAATGCATTCAAGGCATTGAATGCAGCATGGGCCATTCCATGGAACAAAGCACCAAGCCTTTCTTGACTGATATATATTGTATTCTCTTACTTTATGCAAGCAAGACTTTTCAATTATAGAAGTGAAACTCTGCCAAAATTGAGAGGTGATTACTAAGACTTTGAGCTCAGATTTTTCATCATATTTCTTTGTTTGAATGAGAAAGCAAGTTACTTTCAGACTTTGTGTTGTTATAGCTTGTGTCATTTTAGGAGATTATTCTTATGTCTATTTCCTGAATGTGTTCTTGTCCATTTTAAAGAAATAAATAAAACTAGTGGCAGTAATTAGGAAGGTGTCATGAAGCCAACTGTGGAGAGACATTGTACCCCCACAATTGTCTTTAGTGTGTTTGTTTATTTTCTATTTCTATGTAAAGGACCTTGGGATGACTTTGTGCCCTCATTGTCCTTCATATTTCACTATTGGGCAGTCGAGGTTGAGACTTTGTGCTACATCTCAATCTGCTAGTTACTATGCCCTTTGTTACCAGTTACTTGTCACTACCTGAAAGAACTCCTGTTGTTTTCTGTAAAGTCACTTCTAAAAGAAGAGAAGTACCTTCAGTGTTTTTACTAGGATTTTCTCCTTTATTTGTGAGCATCGTCTCTAAAAAAAGAGAGATGGATAGTGTAATCCTACCCCTGAGTGTTATTTTCTGCTTATATATATAGTATATAGCCTCCTCCTATTTACAGGGAACCTCCCCTTGATGAGAGGAGAGATTTGTCCCCTTTTGATGTGGTAAACTTGCACATCTGGCCAACCAATCTCCCTATATTGTGGTTGAAGAGACCTATTTTGTGCATTAGTTAGATGTTGACAAAATATTCACCCAACAATATACACAATGATTAGCTTTGCTTCTGCTAAATCCCTGGCTCTTTATGAAGGTGTCAAATTTCATGTACCACATTCATGACACCTACTTCAAATTGTATAATGATTTTATTCAATCTACAAACCATCTACTCTTTTAATTTTACCTCATAGCCCTCAGGTTGATCCATATAAATTTCCTCCTCAAAATCACCATGTAGGAATGCTTTCTTCACATCAAGCTACTCGAGCTATAGATTTTGTGAAGCTACAAATGTAAGTAACATTTTGACAGTAGTCATTTTCACAATATGAGAAAAAATCTCATTGAAATCAATACTTGACTTTTGCACATAGCCTTTTGCTACCAATCGAGCTTTGTATTGCTCTAACTTCTCATCACTATTCTTATTCAGCTTATACACCCACTTGTTACCAACACTCTTTATTTAGGTGAGAGATCCACAATATCCCATGTCTCATTATTATGGAGTGATATCATTTCCTCCTCCATGGCTTTCCTCCATTTATTTGCATTCTCAGATTCTCTAGCTTCTTGAAATGCACTAGGTTCACCCATATCACTAAAAAAAAGCAAAAGATGACTAAAATGTAGGAGTATACCTTTTTGGAACGTTTTTAGTATGAATGGAGCTTCTAACTTTTGGTTTTTATACTTGGTGTTTTGCTGATCCAAAAATTCAAATTATAAAACTTTGCAGTATACTTGAATTAGATAATAGCTAAATTATTATTCCAATTTCTTCATAATTTAATCCAAAATTAGTTTTAATAAAATAATTTAATAAATTTAATTTTGGAAATTGAAATAAATTTAGATAACAAATAAGAAATTAAAATGACATAAATATTTGTTTACAGGGTTCACCAAGTGGCTACATCCCTAGGTCCACTCTACGAGTGTTCTGATCAATTAAAACTCATAAAAATAATTATAAAAATTCTTCTGAGTGATTCAATAATAATTAAATACCACATAATTTGTTTGTGTAATAAAATAAACTTCCTCAATTTTATAGATGTCCTTATTACCTGTAAAAAACCAAATTAATCTATATCTATAGAAATTCTTTAATTTCCACACTTTGTGTAAAATCATGCTACCCCTATAAAACCCAAAACCTACTATTTATATTTTTCAACACCTTTATGCATTGGCTGGGCATAATATTTATGTTTTACCTATATTATAATTCCCTTTCCATATTGTCTAGCGTATCTTCTCATTTTACCCGAACTCGGGTTCTCTCAATAGCTTAGCATTTGATGTTTTGATTATATATGGAAATCCCTTATCCATAGGGAAGTTCAAACTGTAGGCTTAAATTATGTCATTGGTTCCATTTTGGGCAAACCTCTTCTCCAATTATCAGCTCACACATTGATGCCGAATATGGTGTTTGGTTCATGCCAATTGAAATTTGGTGGTTAAAGCAAGTTAAAATAAGGATTTGGAAAAACATGTTACCCCTGTTTGGAGATATACAACATTCTATTTAAGACATGAAAACATCTCTAACTATGTTGTATATATCCAAACATGTTATATATCTCCCAAACACATTTCATATCTATCAAACATGTTGCATGTCTCCAAAAGTGTTACTTATTTGGTTGTAATCTTCTATTGGTTGGCGCTAAAGTGAGTTATCAATTTCACATATGTTAAAGCAAGGTGAGTTTAAACATTTATTTTAAGTCATTTTTATTTCTACGTGTATGAACATTTCCTCCTTATGTGTTGCCTATGCAACAATTCACACATTGCAAAAGTCAGTTGGCACTAAGACTCAACACCATGTATGGAGAGTTGGTAATTGGAACTACCATGCAAACAAGGAGTTTGCCTATCTTGGCATTAATGAGCATGTAGCTTGAAATAACCATGCAATTCAAGAGTGATATGGACTATCACAAAATGGGACATATGGGAATAAAATATATAATAAAATATCTTAATGGAAATATATTAGTGAATATTTTAAAATATATTGGTAGCAATTTAATAAAATTATTTGCAAATATTATAGGTGGAGTTGTAGTATTATTTCCCAGATAATGCCACATCTGCATCCATAACAACAAGTAATTAATTTTAATATAAATATATTTAATTTTTTTAATCTCCTTATATATTTGTCACATCATCCCTGTAGATATCTGATCAAAATTTTTAGTGGGAATCCTCTGGATCATTCTTTCTCACTAAGAGCTTTTGGACCTCCAAAAGTTGACTTAATTATCAACTAATTGAAGGTATTTTTCACTCACCTTTTTGATTTCCATCCATTTTTCCTTGTTTAGATGTATTCCTTTCAAACCAACATAAAGATATCCAATATCACCTCTTCACATAGTTTTGGTTTTCTTGTAAATAATATCTTCATGCAATGCATGAAGAGATTCAGAGGCAAAATCATCAACATTAGGAACTTGATACCCTCATCTTGATCCATGATCATAGGAGGTTCATATAATTTAAAGTTTTCCATATTAAGCACTGAATAAATTTGCTTATAAGAAGGCAAATATAATCAAAAAGTTGTACCAATATTTTCTAAAATCTTAAATGGACCATACCTGAATGGTTTTAATTTTCTACCTTCACCTTTTAGTTTCTCCTTGCTAATGTGAATCCAAAATTGATCATCCATTTTAAATTGATGATCAACTTAGTGTTTATCATGCCTATCCTTATATTTATCTTGGCTCTTCTCCAACTATTCTTGAACAAATTTCTAAATCATTTAAATTATTTGAATGAATTTTTTAGCCTTCTTGACATCATTGTTTCCATCCACCACTGAGTTAAATTCTTTTTCAAAAGATAAGTCTAAAGTAGACTTGGGAAAATAACCAAAATAAGTCTCAAAAGGAGACTTTAAAGTAGAATAATGTAAAGCACAATTATAAGAATGTTGCACATAATATAAATGTTCATCCCATAATTTAGGATGTTTATCACAATACCCCCTGATTAAATGTACCACCATTCAATTGACCACTTCTATTTGACCATTAGTTTGTGGATGAAACGTTGTGATTTTTTTAGCTTGGTATCCATCAAGTCTCACAAAGTTGACCAAAACTCACTGATAAATCGAGAATCATGATAAGATATAATAGAAGTGGGTAACCTAAAATGGATTCAAACATTTTTGAAGAATAAATGTGTAGTATCCTCACCTGTAACCTATTTATTAAAAGGAACCAAGATATACATTTTGTTGAACCTATCCACAACCACATATAGATAATCATGTTTTATTTGTGACATAGGTAAACCTCCTACAAAATTCATAGAAGTACTTTCCTAAGGATGGTTAGTAATAGGAAGAGGTATACACAATCCTAACTTCTGGTTACTAAGTTTAAATATAGAATAAAGATTATAACCTTAAATATATTTAGATACATTTTATGTCATATGAGGCCAATAAAAATATATTTGTAACTATGCAACTATCTTTCCAATGCCAAAATGACCTGAAACAAGAGAATTATGAGCTTCTCTAATCATGTGAACTCTCTCAACCTATGGCATACATGTTTTTCCAAGATGATATAACATTACATTATACACATGATAGTCAAATGCTTCTACCAATTTACCATTTATCAAATCTTCTTATACATCCTTAAAATCAACATCTCTAGCATATTGTTCCTTATAGATTTCATTAACAAAAGGACTATGTTGCAAAATAGTAGATGTTATAATAGGGGGTCTAGAAAGCATATCTACAAACTTATTATGTGTTCCCTTTTTATACCTTATAACAAGATGAAACTGCTAAAAAAATCCCATCCATCTAAAGTGTCATGATTGTTGTAGATTGGATTGTGATTGAAGATACTACAGAGGCTAATGATTCATATGGATCATTGTCTCTTTACCCATCAAATAGTGTTTCTAATTTTTCACACTCTATACCAAAGCAAACAAATCTTTATCATAAGTAAGTTAATTTTATACCGTACTTGTAAAGGTTTCTGAATGAAAACACACTAGTTTTCAATTTTGCATTAACATTGCCCCCATTGCATGCCCACTAACATCAGTTTCTATCTCAAAAGATTGCCATAAATCAAGAAGTGCAAGAATTGGGGTTGTACTTATATTTTATTTTAGAGTATTAAAAGCTTTTTCATGCTTTCCTCCCCACTAAAAGACTTGCTTAACACTTGTTAAATCATGTGAAAGAAATGCAATATAAGAGAAGTTAGCAATAAATTTTTTCCATAATTGAAATGCTCCAAGAAAACTTCTAACTTATGTAGTATTATTAGGCCTTGGCCAATTTACTATGGCTAAAAATTTTATAGGGTCTATTTTTAGTGAACCATTCCCTACAACATAACCTAATTAAGCCAAAGTTGTTTTTGTAAATTCACATTTTGACATCTTTAAAAATAGTTTCTCCTTTTGCAAATTATCTAAAACTTTCATAATGTGTTTAAGATGATATTCCCATGTATTATTAAAGATTGAGATATTATCTAAATACACAATTACAAAATTATCTAGAATGGTATTAACACATCATTCATAACCTGCATAAATGTGGTAAGTGCATT
Organism: Torreya grandis; assembly: GCA_037957365.1. Taxonomy (NCBI): domain Eukaryota; kingdom Viridiplantae; phylum Streptophyta; class Pinopsida; order Cupressales; family Taxaceae; genus Torreya; species Torreya grandis. The sequence continues at coordinate 4,237,355 of JARHVA010000207.1, forward strand.
ACAAAGCCCAAAAGGCATAACAAGCCACTCAAAAAGACCTTGTTTAGTTTTAAAAGTAGTTTTCCAACTATCACCATCACTTATTCTTACTTGTTAATAACCGCTTCTCAAATATAACTTAGCAAAATACTTTACATTTTTCAACTAATCTAATAAATCATCAATACGAGGAAGAGGGTAGTGGTTTTTAACCATGATTTTATTCAAAGATCTGAATTCCATGTACATCTGCCATGTACCATATATTTTATGTACCAAGACAATAGACAAACCACATGGAGAGGTACTTGGTGAATGAATCCTTTATCAAGTAACTCCATCATTTTCTTCTTGACTTATTCATTCTCTACTATGGACAACCTATACATTCCAATATTAGGTAGAGAGGCATCCTACTCAAATTGAATCTCATGTTGTATTTTCCTCTTAGGAGGTAAACCTTATGGCTCCTAAAAAACACCATTGTTGTTATAAATAATCTTTTCTATCTCAAATTGATGTTTAAGATCACAACCCTCTAAGGCCTTGGATTTTTCATTATCTTTGGATTTTACAATCATGAGAATGAAACTCTTACTTGAGTTTACAAGTATTTTCATTTGCCATGCAGAAACAAAAGTCAAATTGGATTTAACATGATGGGTTATTACTATGTATTCAATCCCATCCTTTATAAGCACATATTTGTTCTCGTCTCTATAAAATATTGCCTTTTTATCATATAGGGACTACCCAAAACAATTCCATAGATATTAAAAAGGAATCACATCTAGTTCTACTTCATCAATGAATTTAGAAGTAATATGAAACCTCAAGGTGCATGTTTTTGTGACCTACAATTTTGCATCATCACACACCCATCTTAAAGGATATGTTTTTGGATGTAATTTATTTTTTAGTCCTAAATTTTTAAAAACCTCTTAAAAAATAAGATTATCTTATGATCCACTATAAAAAAGAGTGTCTATTTTAGTATGCTTAGATATAACTCTTATGTGGAAAAGCTCATTCCTTTTTCTTTCAGCATGTTTAGATTTAGTTTTAGAAGAATAAGTAATAACAAAAGGTTTAGTGTTAGATGAAGAAGAAGTTAAACCTTGAAAACCCATGGTAGTCACCTTTGTTTCATCCCCAGAATCTGATCTCCGGTCTTATTGAACCACAATATTAGATATATTTTCATTTTTATTCCAAAACCTCTTTGGTTTGAGTTCTGGATGGAGTTTTCAACAATTAGCCTCATTATGATTCTTCTTGCAATGATTATAGAAAGGTTTTCATTCCTCTTTCTTAATAGTGTAAGTAAATTTACTCTTACCCTTTCCTTTACCTTTGTCTTTGCTTTCAAATGGCTTATTAGAATTATTTCCATAGCCTTCCTTGGTCATCTTGTCCCAGTCTTCCATATGGGTAGCTTGCACACAAACTTCATCAAGGTTAGAAAGATGAAACATGAAAATAGTATGTCTCAAATAGCTATGCAAACCTATGATATATTTTAGAAATATTTTTGGATTGTAAAGAGGAATGCCTAACATTAATGCCTTCTTTCTAAACTCCTAAGTGTAATATTGCACACTCTGACCTTTATTTTGCCTTAAAGTCTGCCAATCCATATTAGCTTGTTGTAAATAACCCAAAGGATAAAATTGTTTTCTCAACTTAAAAATAAAATCATTCTAAGAGGAAATCACCTTACCATGTTGCTTGAGATCCTCTTGAATCTTACTTTCCTACCAGACGAGTGTTGTGCCACTCATACGGAGAGTAGCCAACTAAATTTTGGCTTCCTCATTGTCAATATTATGAATCCTATAGTATATCTCAATCTAATTGACATAGTTATCTAATTTATTTGTACTTAGCTCACCATTATAAATTGAAAATTCAAATTTCATGTCTAATTTCAAGTGTGGGATAGTTTTACCGTCTGTAAAAGAGGAGATTTTTTTGGAAGGTGAAAGAGGAATTTATTTTCTTTCAGCTTTGTCTTCCTTTACTTTTTCCTTCCTATGTTCCTCATACATTTCCTCAACCATGTTTTTCATGCTAAAGAAAGCACGTTGGAATTCTACCTAAGACATATATGCTCCCATCCTTGATTGTTGGCTTGCATGTCTTGCACCAATTTCAGGATCAAACTCTGAAAGTTCTTCACCACGTCTTGATTTAGACGTGGTTAACATACAAGACTATATCACAATTGCCAAACAATGTTATTCAGCCTTTATCACTGGCTCTGATACCAAAATGATCCAAAAATTTAAGTTATAAAACTTTGTAGTATACTTGAATTGGATAATAACTTAATTATTAATTCTAATTTCTCCATAATTTGATCTAAAATTGGTTTTAATAAAATAATTTAGTAAATTTAATTTAAAAAATTGAAAGAAATTTAGATAATAGAGAATAAATTAAAATAACACATAAATATTTATTTAGAGGGTTTACCAAATGGCTACGTCCCTGAGACTACTTTATAAGTGTTCTGATCAATTAAAACTTATAAGAATAATTAAAAATATTCTTTTGATTGATCCAATAATCATTCCTTACCACATAATTTGTCTATGCAACAAAATAAACTTCCTCAATTTCATAGATGTCATTGCTTCCTATAAAAAAACTAGATTAATCTCTATCTATATAAATTCTTTAATTTTCCACATTTTGTGTAAAATCATGTTGCCCTTATAAAACCTAAAACCTATTGTTTATATCTCTCAACATCTTTATGTGTTAGTTGGGCATAATATTTCTATTTTACCCATATTCTAATGCCCTTTCCATATTAGTTAGCATATCTTCTCATTTTACCCAAACTTGGGTTCTCTCAACATCTTGGCATTGGACATTTTGATTGTATATGGAAATCCCTTATCCATACGGAAGGTTGAACTACAAGCTTAAATTATGTCATCAATGCCATTTTGGGCAAGCCTCTTCTCCAAGTGGTAGCTCACATGTTGGTGCCAAATATTGCATTTGGTTTACACCAAGTAGAATTTTGTGTTTGAAGTAAGTTAAAAATAGATTTGGAAAAACATGTCACCCATATGGCTTTAATGCTACAATATATTTGGGTCAACGTTCCATTCAAGACATGCAAATATATCTAATTACATTTCAAACACATTGCATATCTCCTAAACATGTTTCATATCTCTCAAACATGTTGCATGTCTCCAAATGCATTGCTTATCTAGTTGCAATCTTCCATTAGTTGGCACCAAAGTGAGTTATCAATTCTACATATACTAGAGCAAGGTGAGTTCAAACATGTATTTTAAGTCATTATTTTTATTTCTACCTATATGAACATTTCCTCCTTATGTGTTGCCTATGTGGAAATTCACACATTAAAAAGTTTGGTTGGCACCAAGACTCAACACATGTATGGAGAGTTGGTAGTTGAAACTACCACGCAAACAAGGAGTTTGCCTATCTTGGCATTAATGAGCATGTAACTCAAAATAACCATGCAATTCAAGAGTGATATAGATTATCATGAAATGGGACATATGGGAATAAAAGGCATAATAAAATATCTTAATGGAAATATATTAAAATATATTCTTAGCAATTTAATAAAATTATTTACAAATATTATGGGTGGAGGTGTGGTATTATTGGTCAGATAATACCACATTTGCATCCATAACAAGTAATTAATTTTAATATAAAGAGATTTAATTTTTTTAATCTCCTTATATATTTTCCACATCATGCCTGTAGATATTTGATGAGAATTTTTAGTGGAAATCCCTTGGATAATCTCCTTTCTACTTCGAAGCATCAACTTGCTCTTTTTCAACTTTTCCTTCCTTAATTACTTCGACTGATATAACTTTAGGTGTCTATTGTACCTCCTTCCATTTCATGGATTTTTCATCAAACACAACATCTCGGCTAACAATTATATCTTCATAGCCAATAAAAATATGTTTCCTATATTTCAAATCTAGCTTGGACCTTATTTCTTTAGACATATGGGCAAATGCTTCACAACCAAAAATATGTAAATCAAAATAATCAATTGGCTTACCATGCCAAGTCTCCTCTGGAGTCCTTCCATCCAATGTAGTGGTAAGAGATCTGTTAATAATAGACACAACTGTATTAATAGCCTCTACCCAAAAACCATTTCCCCACTTTGATGTACTCAACATGCTTCTAATACATTCTATGACAGTGTTGTTCATCAGCTCAACTACACCATTCTGCTATGGAGTATAAGGGACCATATTTTGATGTTTAATCCCTACCTACATAACAAAGTTATTAAAAAATGTAGTATTACTCTCCTTCGTTATCTGACCTGAGACATATAATGGGTTTTCCCAAATGCTTCTCTACATGTGCCTTAAATTCTTTAAATTTTTCCAAAGATTATAATTTATTTCTCAAAAAATACACCCATACTCTTCTATAACAATCATCTATAAAGGAAATAAAGTAAGTTCTACAATTTATAAATTGAGTAGGGACAAGTCAAAAAATATTTAAATGGATTAGTTGTAGAAAATTAGAACTTTTATATGCACTTGCAGTAATATTTACCCTCTTTTATTTACCAAAGATGCAGTGCTCACAAAAGTCTAAATCATAAGACGTAATCCCCGACAACATACCTAGGTCATGAAACATCTTCAATCCTTTCTCACTCATGTGTCCAAGGCATTGATGTCATAACATCATAGCATTTTAAACATTCTCTGTAGTTATTTTTATTGTAGTACTTGTCACTGAATCTCCATATAGATGATACAAGGAGCGATAAGATTTTCCCTTTGCTACCACTAGAGATCTTTTGGTAGTTATACATTTACCATTACTAAAGGTAAATGAATACCCTAACTCATCCATCACCTTGATGGACATAATATTCTTCTTTAAATTAGGAACATACTACACATCCTTCAATATTTTGATTCTACCATCATCCAACTTGATCCTTACATCTCCTCTTCCCACAACATCCAAAGGGTGATCATCACCTAAGTAAATGAATCCTTCACTATATGGATGGTATTCTATGAACCAATATGTATGTGGAGACATGTGGAATGATGCACCTGAGTCCATTACACAAGCATTAGAAAGTGATCTACTAATATTGAGGCATAATGCTTCTTGTGTGCTTGTTTCCTCTAAATCTACAGTGTTGGCTTTGATTGAAGGTGGGTTTTCATTTCCATCCTTTTTTTCCTTCTTCAATTGCAAGCAATTCTTATTTTTATGGCCTAGATTTACACAGTGATAAAAAAATTCCTTGCATATTGTTGACCATTTTTGCCCAACAGGCCAATAATCGGTCCCCTTCTTCCCCTATTGTCCTAGGCCAGTCAATTTCAAGTTGCATAAGTTCATCAGCCTCGGTTCATGAACTGGTTCGACGCTTCATTGGTTCATCACTTGGTTCAAATGACTTTAGTTCAACGTGCAGGTTCAATGGTAGAAGCGAATAAGGAAAAACCTAATGACTTTTGTCAAGGATGATGACGTCCTGAAAGCCATCAAATTTAAGCAAACAAACTAGCCGTTGGGTGACGGCCGCGTGAACGTCAATTTTAACATAGTGAAGTAGCCATTATTTTTGAACTACCTTAGCACCAAATCATGGAAAGATCCCCAAAGAGTGCAACGACCTGCTAGAAGATTGCCCCCAAGGGCTAAAAGAACAAGAAGAAGACAAAGAGCAGAAATGACAAAGTGTCTAAATGGAAAAGGGAAGGTGAGTCATTATCAGACGAGTGGTGTAGCCTATTTTTTGTAGTTGGCATTAATGAGGGGATAAACAGTAGTCTGTTTGTAGAAAAGAGGTGCAGCCATGTCCTTACATTAATGTTTGAATGCCAAAGTCAATTTGGGTGATTGTGCAGCATGGTTCTAGTAGGCCCTTTCTGAAGAATGACATTAGTAACAGTGGTTTCCTCTTCCCAAGATTCAAAATGTGCATGGGCCACTTGCAAAAAATGAGCACCAAAAAATCTTTCCCAGGAAGTGCTAAGTTGCTCTTCCTCTTCATATATATTGTAAACTTCTCTTTGGACAAGAAATTTGCTCTCAGCCTTAAGGCAAAACTTTGCCCAAAAATCTCTCAGGCTTGTAAGGCAGAGCTGCCAGATTTTACCTTCAATCAGAACTTAGCATTTTTACCTCCATTCTGAGTTTGCATCTCTAGTATGTGTTTATGCATTTAATTCTATGTTAAGTCATTTTATTAATGCTTTTGCAGAATGATTTTAGCATGTCGGGTGCATTTTTGTGAGTTTCCTTTTATAGGTCTATCAGAAGTGTCCCTAGAGGAGTATAGGTGAAGTGGATAGGCTGCTGCAGTGTGTCTCAGAATGCCTCTAGTGGTTATTTTCCTTCCTGTATCTCCATGGACCCCTGACCCACTGATGCAAAAGGTTCTCTCATGTCAGATGAAGTGTATAGGTGCTTCCTTTTGGTGAAAAGCATATGTTTGAGTTGGGTGGGTCATATTTTTTGGTGTATCACCTTTTACTTTTTAGGCTTAAGCTTTGTTTTCAACATCTCTCTCTCCCTTTTCATCCCCCCATTTTTACATTTTTTGTTAGCAGTAGGAGAAACTAGGGCCTAAAAGATACATCAAAGGGAGCTAGCCCTTATCTAGAGACTCTCCCCTCCAGCTTCACTAGTCCCACAAGTGAGAGGGGAGTTTCCATTGTTGAGTGAAGAAGGCAGGAGCTTGGCCTCCTGACAAGGGTGCAATCTTCTATGTCAGAAATTTTTGGCATGCCCAATGGGTCCAACTAGGACAAGTTGTGTCCAAAGAGTTAAAGAATTTTTGGTGTGTTCTTCAACTGACCAGCCTTTGGAGGCTTTACATCAAACACCAATGGTGACTCTAAGTTAAATTAGCTGGTTAAGTAGCCTGGTGCCATCAGAAATCACTTTTTGTATGTATAATTCCTTTGCACAAAATCATGGACCTTGTGTTCCTTCATATGGTTTTAATCAAGCTTAGGGTTTTCATGCAATTACTTTGAGTAGATTTCCTAGTCTTCCTCAACCCCTTCAGGTCACTAATCCTAATGGAAACCTCCTGACCTGGGGGGAAATAATGGAATCATGGGGCAGGAAAGAGAAGAAGAAAGGTTTTGCTCAAAACCTTAAAAAAGATAAAGCTACTCCTACCCATGATTCCCATGACATCAAAGAGGATATCATGAGCAACAATGAAGAAGAAATCATCATTGATGCTCCTTATGAAGACCTCATCAGTAATGGAGAAGATGCAGGTCATGCATACATGCAGATGTTCCAGCAGTATGAGGAGGAATAAAAGCATGGTGAGCTCTCTTCCCCCTTATTCGATGAACTTCCTTGTTGTTTCGATGAGGAGGATGACTACACCAGAGAGCCTAAGTTAGAAGAGGACCAGAGGGATGCCTTTGAACATCTACAAACTCTGGTCCTTGAGCAGGAAAAAGAAAGGATAGTCTCCCTTGAGGAAAGCTTTGAACAAAGAGGTGATGTTTTATGGGATGAGCAATCAATTTGTGATTCCATTTCAGACATCATCATAGTCACCCTTCTTCAAGAAGGCCAAGAGGGAGCAGAGGATGAGTTTGATATGATCTCCAACGAAGTAGAAGGGAATGGGTCAAACCATGATGCACTACAAAAGAGCTATACATATCAAAGGGCTAATGGTGATAAGCCAGCAGCCACAGATTTCTTGGTGAAGAGCACCAATATGAGAGACCAGCAATCAACAAACTTCCAAGGACAAGAAGATTATACATATGTTGGGAGCATGTTTGAATCTGATTCACTCAGATACCAGCCAATGCAAGTGACAGGCAAGAAGAGTAGGTCACCAACTCTCTTTTTCATTTAGCTACTTACCTGGCACCATAAGTCTTCTTACCAGGAAGGGGACTTAATAAGTTTTCCCTTTGATCTAGGAGGGAGGCAATTATTCTTAGTTAGTTGTATATAGTAGTTTGTTTTCAATTGTCTTTCCTATTTTCCCTAAGTGCAATTTGCACAGGTAGTGTTTTTAGCCTTGTGTGTTTCCCTTTACATGTGGGGTAAAAAGCTTCATGTTTGATTCTTGGATCTTTTAGGGCTGTTGCTAATTTTTGTTCAAGCTACATCTGACTCCGTGCCCAATGAACTGCAAGGCAACTGGTCTTTAAGCATAGCATCCATGCTTCCCCTGGGAGTCACCAATTTATTGACCATTTTTGCCCAATAGGCCAAAAATTGGTCCCCTTCTTCCCCTGCTATCCTAGGCTAGTCAATTATAGGTTGGATAAGTTCATTGGCCTTGGTTCATGAATTGGTTCAACGCTTCATTGGTTCATCATTTGGTTCAAACAACTTTAGTTCAACATGCAGGTTCAATGGTAGAAGTGAACAAGGAAAGACCCAATGACTTTTGTCAAGGATGATGACGTCCTGAAAGCCATCAAATTTAAGTAGACAAACTAGCCGTTGGGTGACGGCCGCGTGAACGTCAATTTTAACATAGTGAAGTAGCCATTGTTTTTTAACTACCTTAGCACCAAATCATGGAAAGAGCCCCAAGGAGCACAGCGACCCACCAAAATATCACCCCTAAGGGATGAAAGAATAGGAAGAAGACAAAGAGTAGAAATGACAAAGCGTCTAAGTGGCAAAGGGAAGGTGAGTCATTGTCAGACGAGCAGTGCAGCCTATTTTTTGCAGTTGGCATTGATGAGGGGACAAACAACAATCTATTTGTATAAAAGAGGTGCGGCCATGTCCTTACATTAATGTTTGAATGCCAAAGTCAATTTGGGTGACTGTGCAACATTGTTCTAGTAGGCCCTTTCTGAAGAATGACATCAGTAACAGTGGTTTCCTCTTCCTAAGATTTAGAATGCGCATGGGCCACTTATAGAAAATAAGCACCAAAAAATATTTCCTAGGAAGCGTCAATTTGCTCTTCCTCTTCCTATATATTGTAAACTTCTCTTTGGAGAATAAATCTGCTCTCAGCGTTAAGGCAAAACTCAGCCCAAAAATCTCTCGAGCTTGTAAGGCAAAGCTGCCAAATTTTACCTTCAATCAGAACTTATCATTTTTACCTCCATTCTAAGTTTTGCATCTTTAGTATGTGTCTATGCATTTAATTCTATGTTAAGTCATTTTCTTAATGCTTTTTTAGAATGATTTTAGCATGTCTGGTGCATTTTTATGAGTTTATTTTTACAGGTCTGTCAAAAGTGTCCCTAGAGGAGTATAGGTGAAGTGGATAGGTTGTTGTAGTGTGTCTCAGAATGCCTCTAGTGGTTATTTTCCTCCCTGTATCTCCACGGACCCCTAACCCACTGATGTAGAAGGTTATCTTGTGTCAGATGAAGTGTATAGGTGCTTCTTTTTGGTGAAAAGCGTATGTTCAGGTTGGGTGGGTCATATTTTTTGGTGTATCACCTTTTAATTTTTAGGGTTAGGCTTTGTTTTCAGCATCTCTCTCTCCTTTTTCATCCCCCCCCTTTTTACATTTTTTGTTAGCAATAAGAGAAACCAAGGCCTAAAAGATACATCAGAGGGAGCTAGCCCTCATCTAGAGACTCTCCCCTCTAGCTTCACTGGTCCCACAGGCGAGAGGGGAGTTCCCATTGTTGCATGTGGAAGGGCGAGAGCTAAACGTCCTACCCTCAGGTGTAATCCACTGTGTCAAAACATACTTTAAACCTCGATCTGGAAGTTGATCTACCTTATTTATTACTCTCACTAGATCTCCCTCTTATAGACAATGCTTCATTACTTAAGGATACACCAAAAGACTTTCTTCTCATCTCCTATCCAAGCAAAGTTGTAATTATATCTTCAAACTTGAGAGTTGTTGATGAATTTTTGATATCACCACATGATCCCAACTATCAGGAAGTAAGCATAACAAGGTCATTGCCTTGTCTTCATCCTCCATCTTCACACTAATGGAGATGAGCTTGTTAACTATGGTGTTGAACTCATTCAGATGCTCAGTAAAGGATGAATTTTCCTTCATCCTCAAACTATAAAGTTGCTTCTTCATGAAAACTTTGTTTGTAGTTGACCTTGTTTGGCAAAGCTTGTTTAATTTATTCCATAAATCTTCTAAAATATTCTACGTAGTAACATTGAAGATCACAAAATCTAGAAGACATAAATAGATGGTAGAAACTGCCTTTCTATCCATCTTGTTTTAATCATCATTTATCATACTAATGGGTTTTCTTACAATACCCTTCAAGGATAGAGCTTATTTATTATACACCAGCATATCCTCCACCATCTTTCACAAGGAGAAATTCTTGCCATCAAACTTCTATACTTATAACCTAGTTACTCCTCCTATCATTAGAGTGGTTTTCACTTGCACACAACTCCCTAACTTAATAGAAAACACTCAAATCAGGATGTTTTCAAAGAGCTTAGCTTTGATACTAGATGTTAGCAAAAATATCCAATATGTGTGCAACAAATTAAATGTAAAAATAACAAGATACTAAAAAAATGATAAACACATTATAAGAGAGTTGCGTGCAAACCTTGTAAGATACAAGGAAAAACCATAGGGTAAATAGCAATTGTATTCTTATATTAACTTCAAAATCAACCTCTCAAACAATGATTCCTCAAAACACACTCTTCTTACAATGTTATCTCTCAAGCATACAAGCTTATCCAAAGCTATTTTAGCAAACTAGAAAATAAAATATTATTTTCTTAAGATTAAACTCAATGTACATACCAAGGAGAGTGTCATATATAAATAGAATACATGGAGAGAATAAAATCAAGGTTGGTAAAGAGGATAGAGAATAATTTGTACCACCCTCCATGTGGCCTTTCTATTCATGAATTGGAACCTTTGTTTCCTTCACATGTGTTAGTAAAATATGTTCTCCACTTTTGACTTGAGGATCCCACCTCCATGTGACCCAAACATGTTGTACCTAATTCACATGTGACTTCCAATTAAGCATAGTGGTTAATGTACCTAAAACCCATGTGCACTCACAAGAGTCAAAATATGCCTCAATCATCTTTTTGACTCAAACCAAAAGGACCCATAGCCAAATGCACCCCACATGCACATGGTGAAAATCCTTGTTCCCACATGCCTCCATAATTCACCCATCATATAAATTCATCCCATTTCTCTCTCTTAATCTTTTATTCAATAAAATATTTCATGTGGACCATGCTACATCAACAAAGATCCACCTCATTCACCCAGTCACTGCCAACTCATATTGCCACCTCATCACATGAATGGTGATGGTGAATAGTAAATATGAATAGTGAATTCATATCCTAACACCTTTTAATTGGTATGAGGTGATTCCACAATCACCCTACTATAAATAATTTTCTTGGAAACTCTATCATTTATGATACATCATTGTAAGGCATTATTTTCTAATTTTAATGTTATGCAATCACAACCATATTTTGAGGTTGTGTCACATACATTTGGTAAATTAAGATAAGAGTCTCTCCCCATAATCATACATCCAACACCCTTGGTTCTACATCTACGGCAATGATGTGCAATTTTTTTGGAGGCAATAAGCAATAGGAGGTCTAATTGTAGGCACAATTTATTTTGTATATCGAAAAAGCCCATTTTGTATGCCCACATGGCCCACTTTATATGTTGATACGGCCCAATTTATATTCCTATATGGTCTATATTGTATTCTAATATGACCAATTTTGTATATAATTATGGCATATTTTAGATACATGTACATACTAGACCTACTTTTTTTATGGACCCATACAACATTATAATTTGTGTATACAAATTTACTTTTTATATGTCTAAATTATTTGTTGTTATTGTTGTACATTATCCTTCTTGGAATTATTCTAAAATGAATAAATTTAAATAACATGGTTGTGCCAATGAATAAGTAACTAATGTTTATCTTGGATTATTATTGTATATTAAGTATGTCTAGAAATTTTTGAAACTATGAAATACTTCAATCAACTTGAGAAGTTGTTTGTGATGATCTTTGTAACATATATCTTGAAAACCAACAATATCCAAAATCCATTGTGAAATTTGGCACATGATTTTAAATAAATAAAAATAGGTAGATATGAACCACAAACTCATGTGGTTTCATGTGTAATTCCTATACACATCCTCTATAGAATTATCTTCCAATCATGATGATGAAAAAATAGGGGTACATTTTATCTCATAGTAAAAACTTTATATAGGGATCCAAAGCTGCTTAATAGAATGAGTAAATTCAAAATTGTGTACCCAATCAAAAAACTAACTTAATGTTCACATCTATATGGGCAAATTAATTCATATAGTGACCTTCATTTACACCCCCGTAACACACAACTTTCACATGGCCAGACACATTTCTTAAGAGAATCCTAACAATCCTAAGGTAAAATATGTAGTGAACTTTGGCATGAATTTTTTCAAAAACTGGGATAGGTAGAGATGAATCGTAAGCTCCCATAATTATATGTTATAATCATCTACACATCCCATATGTGATTCTATTCCACGCATGATGGGAAATAAATGGTGAGACATTTTCTCTTGCAACTAAAAATTACCTTAGGGAGCATAAGTTAGTTAGTATAACACACAACTTTTGAACCACATGCCTGATCAATAAAATGACTTCATGATGGCATATAATGGGAATATAAATTTAATAATAAATTTTTTTAGACCCCCAACACCCCAAATCTTAAAACCTATATGTTGTCAGACATATTTCATAAGAGAATCCTAGTGGTATGAAGGCATAATTTACAATAAATTGTGGCACATAATTTTTCACAAATAAGACAAGTCAAATTAAATTGTAAGATCATTCAATTCCATGTGTGAGTAGTCTATACATCCCTTGAAGGATTATCTTCTACTCGTGAAAAGAAACAAATGGTGGCAAAATTTTCTCTTGTAGCCAAAACTTGTTTTAGGGAGAAAAAATTGGTCAGTATAATGCATAACTTTTGAACCATACACCCAATCAATTAACTAACTTTATAGACACATTTAGAAGGGCATATAAATGCAAGAATGATCTTCATTTGATCTATGTCAGTTCTCACACTCCAAACTTTACACATGATCAAACATGTCCCTCAAGAGAAATTCTTCATTCTTTAGGGGAAAAGAATATAAACTTTACATATTTGTTGCATGTAAATTGAGAGGGGTATAAATGAATTATAAGATCTTGTATATTACATAAAATTCCTCTATATATTCCCCCAGAGAATTATATTCGACTCATGATGAGAAAAAAATGGTGACACTTTTTATCTTGTAGCCAAAAATTGCTTTAGGGAGCAAGGTTGGTCAATAAAATGCACAAGTTTTGAACTACACATTGGGAATGGAATTGTAGTGGTATATTATGTGGCATAAAATAACCATAGGTTTAAGAAGTGGGGTTTGTGAAAGGGTTCATTGGTACAGGTCAAAAAGGTGGTGGATGGTTTTTGTCTAGCAAAGTCTAGATTGGGCACTTAGAATGTCGTGTGTGGCTAGGATGGTAGTGGGAAACTTGGTGTTGTTATAGGGTTAACTAGGGTGGTGGTCGATCGATTGAATAAAGTCTTACAAAAGACTTAAAAAAGAAAAATGCCAACTATTTTTTTTTGTATTTATTTTTATTTTTAATTAAAAAATATGAATAAACAAGGCCCCTTCAAGTTTTTAATTATATATATACATATATATAATAAATAATGAAACTTTAAATAAATCCCCCACCAAAAGATATAAAAAGACCTAAAAACTATGGAAAATTCTATTTTTTGGATGAAAAATTAATAATAAAATTCCCTAAATTTTTAAAAACCCATAAGGTTAGAGTAAAATCATAAGGAGATAAGAATAAGGAGAGTGGATTAAAATGAGAAAAAATGGAAGAATGTGACCTCAATGATGTCAAACATAGATTCGTCCACTCTTTGAATCATATTTGATGACTTTTTAATAGCGGTGCTCTAATATCATATTGGAAAAGAGGAGATTTTGGACAACATGCAAGTTATTTCAAAACTTCTATACCAAGAACATGCTCTTGTATTAATCCACACACAATATTATGCAAAGTATTTTTTATAGAATAATATAGCTCACTTCTATACTAATCTCATAATATATTTCACATAACACATGCCATTGTTCAAATCGGTGAGGAAAGGCTTGCTTTTATAGATCCTGAAGAACCTCATTAATGTAAGTGGTTGTATAAATGAGGGTGGTTGCATAAAGTCCATATTGGCATGTAACTTAGATTTTAGTGCAAATTTACATGTGGGTGTGCAACTTGCATTTCCAAATGCATTATTTATTAAATAAGAAAATAAGAAATCCTAGGATACTTGCTTATTAATTAAGCTTCCTAATGGTGTAAATAGAAATTTACACCAACAATGTGCACCAAGTTGATGAACTGACTTTGTGGTCACATATGAATATAACAAATACCTTCATATGCTCTCCATTATCCCACACACTCCTATTTATAAATATTACTTATGAATTAACAATTAACTCAAAATATATGGAAAGTAAACTATTGAAATCTAATATAGGATGTTATATATAGCTAAATACAATAAAAAATAAAGATCTACAAAATGTGTAAATTTACTAAAAATAGTAATTATGGCTATAGTTAGATATTGTCCTTTACAATTTATGTATTTCTAACGATGTGATATTTCTACAAGTTTTGACTTTATCAAATGACCTATAAACATAGATGTATCAGAAATAGTAACTCACTGCATGTTGGGACACATCCATAGGAGGTAGATAGGAGTGTAGTGTGTCATTGTTTGGCTAATGTGACTTTGTCATGTCAAACTATATACTAGATCTAAAAATTTGGGTGCCTTTACTTATGTCTAAATGTTCTTTATCTCTTTATAGAAGCCAAGTTGATGCACAAAACACATGCAAAATTAGAACCCTAGTCTTGCATAAGCACACAAAATAGATCAAATACAAAAGAGGGAAAAATGAGGGAAGTGGAAATGACTGAGATATCATCAAAAAACTCTTTATTAACTGAGTGTTGTCTACGTAGCCTGAAAGGGCCTCAAGTCAATGTGGTTCTTCCTTTAGGGAAGATCATGTGAATGCAACTATAAATTTTAATTAAAATTCTTGACAAGAGATGCCCTCGTCCTAAAATAAACAATATTAAACTTGGTCTAAGATTGTAAAATTAGAGAAAAATCATAATTTTACCAACTAAAGATTTTGCTCAAAAAATAGATGCTTTTGAAATCAAAAAGATATATGATCTCTAAGAGAGTGCTAGGTCCTTTCAAGTGTGACCCTTGATATGCTTTTATAAATGAATCTTTTAAATATTTCCATTAACCAACCGATCAAGATGTGTAAAAAAGCCATTAAGAAGCATGTCGTTTTGAAAAAATAATCATTGGAGCATGAGAGAAAAATTCACACTAATGGATAGGTGCACAATGCACACCTATCTTCCTAGTGTGGATTTGTCCCAAAAATACAAAAGTTATGAAATAGGAATAAAAATAATTATAGACACTAAAATTTAATTAATAAATTATTGACAATGCTTATCCTTGACATCTTTACCTAGCTTGGAAAACTTGTCATTCTAATAACCATTTATTTATAAGGAAAGCCTTCAAAGTCTTGAAATTATTGATAGCATCTTCCCTATTTTTTCTAAATGTCCTTAATCAACAGGTATTTAACTATCGTTTTAGTTTCACAAGCCTTTGCTCATTCTAGATAAGTGTGTACTAGGCACTGTCCACTAATGCAAACTTATCTATAGTGCTCTAACAACTGAGTTTTTAAAATGACACGCTTATTAATGTCTCTCCCACACATGACAATAAGTTGGTTGTCATAAATAATTCAAAGATTCTCTTATAAGAACACATCAAGTGTCTTACTTAAAACCCTCAATTACTCTATCTATAATTCATCAAATAGTCTTAATACAATTCTATTGTGGTAATATAATCATTGGCCATGTTAACATTATTTTATTATAGATTTAGGCCATCCTTTGTCAAACATTCTAATAAAATTTGATAATTACATTCATTACATTTATATGATCTTTCCCATAGGAAGAACTACATCGACTTGAGGTCCATTCAGACTATGTAGGCAAAACTCAATCAAGAATAGGTATTTTAAGGATAGCTCGACCATATCCCACTTCCCCAATTTTTTCCACCTTTGAATTTGATCTTGTTTATTTTATTGTGTAGAATAGGGGTTTATATTTTATACGTGATCCCTACATCAAACAAACTTTGCAGAAAATTAGTTAATATAAAGACAAAGGTGAACCACCTCAAAATTTTAGATCCAATGCATAATCATCTTAGACAAAGTCATAGTAGAGGACAATGATGCACTATAAATCTATCTATTTACTATACATGTTTTCCAAAATATAGTGAAAAAAATTTAAATTAACACTATGTTTGTAGGTCTCTATCAACAATTGTATATAGTCATGGTCAACAAAAGAATAATACAATTTGAATAAATTAGTTTGTAAGGACATCTCTTTAACCCTAACCCTATTTTCTATATTTAGTAATTTACAACTTATTTAAATTATGTACATCTCTATATTTTGTATAGTATCTATCTTATTTATATTCCTATATCAAATTTCAAGTTTACAATTTTTTAGAGTTAATATTTCCATGCCTAATTAATTCTAAGGGTAAACATTTTAATGCATCTACTTTTAGAATATAACATTGCTTGTATTATTTTTTTATTTTTGGCTTAGGGTTACACTTTAATTCTGTAAATTCTTACCACTAAAAAAATATAGTCCTCAGCCTTTAATATTATCTGTAACATAATGATTCAACTTTTTGACTTTGGAGCAATCTGACATTAAAAAAGCTTATCTTGTCACCTCAGATAAATATCAACACAAAGACTCCTTATTTTGACTTTGGTTTGAATTTTTATATGACCTCTCAAAAAATATTTTACATTTATTTTTATTTGATTTTACTTGTTCTAAATTTTCCTTTATTCTCCTTCAATTTTGTTTGATTTGTCTTGTCTTTACAACATTTCATTCTACTACCTTGTATGGCTTAAGGCATAGTGCTAGATTAAGTGGTACTCCTTTTTAATATATGGAGATCCCTTTTATTTCTTCTACAGTGCAAATTTATGATGAAAATGAAGTTTAAATTGAGACTGATACTGATAGTACTAAATAATATTATGATAATGAGGTTGAGATAAATATGGAAGCAAATGAGCTTATTGAAATAGATCAAGAGCAAGTGAAAGAGTTGTCTAAATTATGTCAAGGTCTAAAAATACCCTCATGAGTTGAATAATATAATTAACATACTTATTTAATCTAACATTGAGTATCAATCCCATTTAGCCTCCTCTTCCTCTCAGTCTTTCCCCTTTCATGTTTTAGACACCCCTACTCCTGATGTTAGTACTTATACCATTGAGTCTATTCCTATGTATACACCCTTAGTAACTTCTACCCCTTTTTATCTAGGATAATCTAATTATTTCCATTAAATATCCATGCATATGCCTATTGATGTTACCTTCACCTCTCCCATCACTACAACCAATACCTCTCTTGAGTAAATCTCTTTTTCTCTTGCAAGGCAAGCTAACTAACATCGAGAAAACCATTTATCATATTATCCCTTCCTTAGATTATGGTACCTTATTGCCTAACCCTTTGGATCCTCAAATTGTATCTTATACTCTTCCAAATGGCGTTTTTGCTCATAAATTTCCTCTCTATGAAGGCAAAGGTTATCCCAAATAACATTTGTGTGTTTTCCATGCAAATTGTCTAGATTATGTGGATAATGGCAGATTTTTAACAAAGCTCTTTAAAATAAGTCCGAAGGATTATGCTCTTAAGTGGTTTTATGATCTTCCTCTCTAATAATTTACAACTTTCAAGTATTTAGAAAAATAATATTTGGCACATTTTTCTATCAATATTAGTGAGAAATTATCCTATGATCAAATTACAAAGATCAAACAAGGTCCAAATGAGATACTTAATACGTCTTAAGATACAAGACTATGATTTCAAAAATGTCAAATCAAATGGTAGATAATTATCTTGAAGACATTTTTACTCAAAGTTTGTTTACTCCTCTTCAAGAGTCTATCATGTTTGATAAGTTAGAATCATTTGATGAGCCATGTCATATAATTTAGGAATGTGAAGTCAAATTGATTACACTGAATAAGCTTAAGTATAGCTCTAATCTTCCTTCTACATCTACTATAAAGTTTCAAGGTAAGCCTAATTACAAGGTCAAACCTAATGAAGTAAAAAATGAGTTTAAATCTATAGTTAATTATCTATCTCAACCACCAAAAAATTTTAAATTGCATGCCCCACCAAGGAATAAATTTTAAATGTTACCTTCACCTCCTCATGTGTGTTCACCTTAAAATTATATGTGAGGAATCTAGGGTTGAAAGGATAGAGATATCTTAGGGCACAAGGATGGTAGATTATCTCTGAAATAGGCCAATTAATTATGAAACTCAGATAAAATATATATTGAATTTATTATGCTAAGATGCTAAAAATAGAAAGTACAACTTTGTTAAACATTGTAATGATAATGAAAATAAGATATTTAGCTAGTTATGATGCTAATATAAGTCTGGATATGGAAAAAGTATAAAGTAGACTAGATCTAGATTATAGACCAGTTATATGATTTTATAAATATACCTTTATGGCTATGGACACTTATGTCGACCTGAGATGGTTTCATCAACCTTACTTTCTAACTTAGACACAAGTGTCCAATATAAAATACATAGTGAAATTTGATGCAACCACCTTGGTAATTCTAGGTTTTATGTTACCTTTACTTTGGTGCATTTAGATATGGGTCATGAAATGTCACTCTTTATCAAATAAAAAATCCTAGTTCTTTATCTTCATAATGGCTATGATAAAAATGGGTTAGTAGGCACATGGTGTTGAGTTATCCCAAAAACCCCTCCATCAATGAGCACTACTACATAGTCACTAATATAAAGAGGGCCTCATACTTATATAGTTTTCCCATATGTGTTAGCTTGTATGTAAATCATGCAATGTGTGACAACCATGTAAAATAGTGACATAGAGTGTAACTTGGAAAATATAGCTCTTGGGATGTTCCTTCAGTACTTCAAACTTGTAGATGTGTTGTCCCTATGACTAATATATAAGAATAGGAAATACATGATCACTTGAGTGTTTAATTGAGTGTTTTTGGTAATTTTCCTTGGTTTATGCTAGGCAAAGAGTGAATTAAGATTGATCTTATATTTATACCAATCCATTTGAAGAATATCTCACATTAAAGCACTTAGGCTAACCATAAAAATATGTTTCATTTATGAATCTAATAACTTATATGGCTTCAACTCGTATGTGGATTTTTTTTAGTTTGTGCTAAGGAATTATGGTTTCTATTTTATTCATCCCTAAATTTAGGCTTAAAACTATATTGTTATTGTATTGAGAAGGGCATTCTTGAGGTTGGAATGGGAGATACGTCTCTTGACCAAGTGTGATCAAAGATCAAAAATCTAGTCCTAGATGTTATCCACCATCTCAAATGTGTTGGTAGTACCAATTTCTATCCACAAAGCATCAGAGGTAGGGTTCTCCAATTGCCACTTTAACTTTGACAATGTTTGTTGTTAGTGTTTCCCCACTCCTAAACAATAGTGAAAACATGTATTTGGGTGGGTTTGGAGGTCGAGGTCATGGGAGAACATGTCATTTGACTATCTATATGTGTTCAAATTAATAAATTTACCTTAGAGGTCTCAAAGGCATAAATGCTAGTTGGAACTCAAGAACTTGTCTCTTCACTATAAAAAGTTACATTTCAAGACTCGTTACTATAACTTGTGCCATGGATTGGTCTTGAAAGTTATATTGACATGTTGAGGGGTGAAATTAGAGTGTTGTAACATGTATGTAAGGGTTATTTTGTTCCTACAGATCATTTATGATTTATGTTTTATGCACACCTGGATTTAGGCTTAAAATTTACATTTTTCATGTATTTGGAAGGGTGTTTTTTAGGCCAAAATAGGTGGTGGGTATTTCGACTAGGCATGATTAGAGGCCAAGAATCTAGTATTGAATATTATTCATTACGTCGAACATGTTAGAAACACTAGTTTTCAATTGTGAAGCACCATAAGTGGAGCTATCCAACTACCACTTCAACTTTGACAACATTTTTTATCAATGTTTTTATGCTCCTGAATAATGAAGTAGATATATGATGAGAAGAGTAGAAATGGCCAAGCGAAGTGTAGTGAAGAGGGATAGAATAAAGTTTATGAAGTGAATCAAAATATATATAACCACTAAAATATTCCAAATCTTTAGGAAACATGAGAACTACAATTTTGTACTACTTCAAAGGGCCAAAAAAGAGTCTATAAAAGAAAGACAACAACTCTATGGAGAAGGAAATAACACAACATCACTTCATGATTACATTGGTGAATGCAAGTTGACTCAAAGAATAGGAAAACCTTTTAATAAATTTGGGTGCATATAATAAGAATGCAAAACATCTCTAAAGAGAGAACATCCCAAAGGAGGAGGTAGAACATAACCACTTCATTAAACTTGCACAAGTAAAATGTATAAGGGCATCTGAAGAAGGTATGCAAGAAATGAGAATTTTATTCTTTGTTTCAATTGCACTTATAATATAAATGTGACATGTATATAAATTTAATGAATACAAAATGTGAATATCAAGTCCCAAATGATATTAAAGTAGTGTAGCAAGGGTATCCATATTACAATAGTGATAAATGGTGTAGCCCAATCATGTAAGACACTTCACATTAATATATGAATCTATCTCAAACATTATATTATTTTCTCTCATATAGTTTTAATTTCAACACATATTGATATATTGTAAGTTAGCATTAATAAATTACATGAATCAAATATTAAATATAATCATATCTAAATATGGACATACAACCATCAAATTTAGTTTTACAATAATAATTTTAGTCCAATTATACGTAGAAAGATGATCACAAAAAAATATGAACACACACATATATTAATCCATAAAGGCATACAAAATAAGAACATAATAAAATATCGGGTGAATGCCATATAGGAATAAAATGCAAATAACTCATACATTACCATATAGACATACAAAAAGTTACATCATCTAACAACATAATAGAATGTCAGGTGAATGTCATATATGCATACAATGCTAAAAATGCATACATTTCCATATAGGCATACAAATAAATACATCATCTAAGACAAACTACTCATCAAATATTCTCCCTCTCTTTGCCTTCCTCAAAGAAAACTCTCTCTGAGATGCCCTACTCATGATGGGACCGAAACTCCCCAAAGCTCTGACACAACTTGTCAGATTTAAGAGCACACATGATTACCAATGTATAAGCAACTAAACATGCGGAATCCAGAAGAACAAATAACTATCAATGAGAAGACACACAGAATATGAGAGGCAATATACAATTATATTCAACTCATTACAAAGGAAATTACAATAAAGAGATCACACTCTTCTTCCACCTCTGTGAGGCTTCCTCCTCAAGGGCTCCAAGTAATCTTCCCACCTGAGTAATCTTCTCTCATTGGTCACAACACACAGCTAACACATGTTGTTTTTCACCTCATTGCACATCTGTACAATCGAGTACACAAACGTACTCCAAGTAGATCTCTCCATGATCCTGCTGATGTATTGTTGTCACCTTGGATCTAGCTACCCCGCTGATCTCCTTTCTAACCCTCGCATCCATACACCCCTGCAAATCAAACCTGATCTTACTTAAACACACATGGGGAATCCTACTTGATTCCACCATGGGAAGAACTCTCCAAGCTTCACATAACTCTTCTCCAAATTCTCCACTTAACAATACAGCCCATGAGTCTCTTATATAGATCTCATGCATACACTAAAATTAGACGAGCGGCTCAAAGACTCGAACTGGTCTTCACATGCAAACTCCGCGTTCACTTAACTGACTATTCGTCAACAGCAGTTCTGTCTGCTACAGGTGATCGACGTCGGTCCCTGCCCTCCTAGAGGTAACCGACGCCAGCCGACTCCCTGCCGTCGCCGGTTTCCCTTCTGCGTCCCCTGACCGACGTCGGTGTGGCCTATCGACGCCGGTGACTGCATACTCAGAAACCTCCTCCTTCTGTTTGCAACAGGGTGAAGCTTTTAGCTCCACACCCTAACAATCTCCCACTTGGAGATAAAGAGCTACACCTGTACCCATACCAGTACTCTGTCTAATCTATATCCTGGCTTGTATTCCTCTCCAAGCTCCCACTTGAAGACAACCCACCACACTCCTTGTGGTGATAATTATGTGCCTGATTTCCTTCATTCTCATTGTACCATCTTCTGCCTTGCTATACTCCCACTCAAACAGCAACCCCTATGAGTAACCTGTAATCAACAAACACTTAACAGATCTGGGACATCTGTTAGTCAAGCTCACTTTGAGAACATCCAACCTTGCTCTGATACCAACTGATGGGACCGAAACTCCCCAAAGCTCTGACACAACTTGTCAGATTTAAGAGCACACATGATTACCAATGTATAAGCAACTAAACATGCGGAATCCAGAAGAACAAATAACTATCAATGAGAAGACACACAGAATATGAGAGGCAATATACAATTATATTCAACTCATTACAAAGGAAATTACAATAAAGAGATCACACTCTTCTTCCACCTCTGTGAGGCTTCCTCCTCAAGGGCTCCAAGTAATCTTCCCACCTGAGTAATCTTCTCTCATAGGTCACAACACACAGCTAACACACGCTGTTGTTCACCTCATTGCACATCTATACAATCGAGTACACAAACGTACTCCAAGTAGATCTCTCCATGATCCTGCTGATGTATTGCTATCACCTTGGATCTAGCTACCCCACTGATCTCCTTTCTGACCCTCGCATCCATACACCCCTGCAAATCAAACCTGATCTTACTTAAACACACATGGGGAATCCTACTTGATTCCACCATGGGAAGAACTCTCCAAGCTTCACACAACTCTTCTCCAAATTCTCCACTTAACAATACAGCCCATGAGTCTCTTATATAGATCTCATGCATACACTAAAATTAGACAGGCGGCTCAAAGACTCGAACTGGTCTTCACATGCAAACTCTGCGTTCACCTAACTGACTGTTCGTCAACAGCAGTTCTGTTTGCTATAGGTGACCGACGTCGGTCCCTGCCCTCCTGGAGGTGATCGATGCCGGCCGACTCCCTACCGTCGCCGGTTTCCCTTCTGCGTCCCCTGACCGACGTCGGTGTGGCCTGCCGACGCCGGTGACTGCATACTCAGAAACCTCCTCCTTCTGTTTGCAACAGGGTGAAGCTTTTAGCTCCACACCCTAACAACTCATAGATGGAGATCCCTCAAATTCCTTGAATTCCTTCAAGGTCCCACGATATGTCTTTCTATGCTAATAACTCACCTATAGCTGAAATTATTCTAATACAAATACTATTATAAAATTTACATATTATACATGCAACCAAGTTCATAAATTAATGTTATATTATAATATAAAAATAATTTAAAAATACACTTACTACAATTTGTTGGTCATGATAAATATGCATCTAACACTCAATAGGTTTAGTGATAGGCTGAGGTGCACAAATAGGGATGTGAAATAGGGATAAAACATGAGAAGTTTCCCTATTAATCATCTTAATGAGACTATCAAAACTTATCAGATAAACCTGCATAGATAATACATTCACATAAGTTATATTTTCTCAACTATCTAGTAAAATTATCAAATAAAATATATATTTAAAATTCAAAATTATAAGTTACCATGTACCTCGATGAGTGCCTACGTAGATGACATTACAAAAATAGTGTTTGTATATGTCTCAACTCATAGAGATTGAGGAGTCTCCACATTGGTCACCAAGTGAACAAGCAACCTCACTTATTTTTCTATAAAATATTGAAGATACATGGCAAATTTATCTCCTTTATTAGACCCATAATCAGTTAAAATAAATTTCAAAACCCTTTTCTCTATTTACAAATTGGAAACCAACAATTAATTTAGCTAAAAAATGATTCTTGGTGATGCAAGACCTAATCCTTATATGAATTTCCACTTGCATAATCAAATGAAAATGATGTAATTTGAATAATCGAGATAATAATTTTCACTAGCCACTTCAATTCAGGGCTTATACACAAACTTTTATGACTCTTAACCTCTAAAACTCTACTCACTTTCTTGATTTACTCCATATCCTATATACATGCACTATGAACTTATGTGTTTCTAAACTTTTATATCTCAAGTTAGGACCCTATTAGCATGGAAGTAGACACATAGAGAATAAAATTTTGAAAAAGAGAAGCACAAAATCAAGGAAAAAATGGTCAAAGGGACCTAGGGATAAAATAGACTAAGAGTGTATTATTTAATAGAATTGTACTTGAATTTTGAGATCCTTGATAAATAAATTTAATTTAAGATATTGCATAGCATGCATGATTCACACAAGGGAACTAATTTAAGTATTTAGAAGATAAGTAATGGTACTATAGGTGACAATGAAAATATTGAGTACTTAACAAACACTATGAAGAAGAGATGATAATCAAAAAACTTTTGAAACATTAAAAGAAGTTTGAGAAGCTGAAGGAACACCATTTGTATGAAATTATAAGAAAGGTTCCATAGCCTGATGATCAATTTCTACCAAAATGTATGTATTTATGAGTATATTCATAGTGGGAAACTAGGACATTAATAATTGAAAATGCTCTGTGATGATCTAGGAATTTAAACTTTTTACAGAGTGTTTCTTATACTTTGGTCATTTAATATTTTTGCACTAAAAATTTGTGGTATCTCCATCTCATTTTCATTGTATCTTAGAATTATCTATAGGGTATATACTCTTCATAGGAAATTCAAGTAAAGTGTCGGTATCTCAAAGCTTTGTGGTTTATATATTAGTTAAGATCCTTAACTCATAGATTTCCTAATTAGACCATTAATTTTGGTGGGTAAAATAACTCTTTTTACCTTAATTTATTGCTTATGACTATTTTTACCTACCTCTCTATCCTTTTATATTAACTATATTCCTTTTTTTCTATTAATTCATTTATTCTCATTCTTATTTAGTGTGTCATGCTTTATTTCATTAATTGTTGTATTACATCATCATTTTATTGCGCTAACTATTGTATTGTTTCCCACCAACCACCCATTTGTATTCAATTTATTTATGTTTTTGTCTCAACTAATCCATGAGTTTGATGCTTATGCGAAGACAAACGTATCTACACTTTTTATTCAATTCAGTCATTTTTTACCACTTTGGTCCTCCTTGTGCTAAAATTATGAATCATATTTAAATCATCATATCTTCTTTCCTATGTATTCTTTCCCCTTGGGTTCTCTTTTTTTTCCTAACATTTTTTTTCCTAAAATTGTTTAATCCTAATTTTATATATATATATATATATATCCTTTATATATTTTCTTGGGGGGAAAGGTAACATGATCAACAACTAGAACTTAAACATATAGCATAATATGTCATACACTCAATTGGCTTGACCAAATTTATATGATAATGTTATATTTTCTTACCATATTTGATCATAATTCACAGACCCTTTTTTTAATATTTTTTGAAGTGCTCTTAATTTAATTTTTCTTGAGTCTAATATTTCCTCAATTATATATGGACCTATCCATCTTATCTTTATTTTTCTTAGTTTTCTATATTTTATATCATAAATTAATACCTTATATAAAATTTGGAATTATTTTACCTTAGTGTGCCCATTATGCCATGATTTTTTATGTCTTTTCTCTTGTGTTTGGTTATAAGTAGCTAAGAATCATTTTTCATATTTTTTTTAGTTATTTATCTTTTATTTTATAGGTATTCACTTTTGACCAGAGCTCCACCCAGTCTGGGACACAATCAGGGACCCAGATCCCTAAGTGATCATCTATCACATGTACAAAATATACCAACAATGGACACAATCAACTTGAGAATACCAATAATGGCCACAACTAGCCCAAAAATACCAATGAACTACCACAATCATCCCAAGAATACTAATGAATGGTCACAACTAGCCTAATAATACCAACAATGGAGTTGTCATCAAAACCATGTAATAATTTTCTCATATAAAAACCTTTCGATGGTTTTATCCGTATAATATTTTGTACATACAACTTCAGTCCATTTGGTTTAAGTATTTTATACCCATGATGATAAATATTATGTTACTTATTCACACAACAAGTTTGAATGGACGAATGAACTCAATAGACTAATTTCCAAATGGAGTTAGTGCTAGTATTGGTGATAGTAGAATTTCATCTCAGGTATTCGGTTTTCCTACCCTTTGACATATATCATAGTTTCTAGAATACTTATGGGCATATTTAAACAATGTTAACCACCATATTCTAGATAAAAATATATTTTTAGCAGTATCTTCCCATTGATAAAGTGTATTCCCCTATCACTGACCAACTTCACTAGACATCTAAATCTAGTAATGATGTTTTCATACAAAAATTTGGGTATGTCTCTTGTGGTGCAGCTTGGTGTCAACAAATTCTACCTATTCGGTGAAATAAAGTATCACAATAATTATGTATATAGCATGATTATGTTTACTTGGTAGATTAATAGGTCCTATTGACTAAAATTTCACCCTAGGTCAAATTGAGTCAACCCCCCTGCATATTTGAACTTTTCATAAGATCCTCTAGGTTTGAAAATGATCACCATGGTCCTAGTTGAGATCAAGTCACACTTTGAGGGTCACATAATATGTTCTAGATCTTATCATACTTTTCTATTTGTCTTAATGTCATTTTATGCCATATTTGGGTCATTTTAATGAATTATACATGAATATCATCAAAAGGACAATTGTCAAAGAGCAATCTAATGTTAGAGGAAGACTTTGAAACTAAAATTTGTTAGGTTCAACTTAAAAACAAGAAGATCACCTATAAAAAAGTGTAGTTTCAGATGTTGTACAGACTGAGGTGACTCATCTAACATGTGTGAATGATTCAATAAGGTGTCTTGAGATCCTCATAGGTCATTTATAGACTCAGATAGTTTCATCAGATCTAAAATGGATGAAAACTAGTTCCTCTATCTTATCTCTCTTTTGGATAGGTAAAAAAGGGTCAACAATTTTCATTTGGTACGGATAGGAGAAGAGGAGTTAGAGTGAGTGCACTTGAGGAATGTTAGTAGTCCTTGTGAAATTCCATTTAAAGGTCATGGTTTCAAGATTAGTGGTCTATGATGTATGAAAATCCATTAATATTGTTAGCACCTCTAAACTACCTATGCAATCCTAATGGCTTAGTTTTTCTCATCTAATTGTACTTTAGTGATTGGTCTATGTGAACCAAGTAGTGTATGTAGACTTTTAGAACATGATCACCCATTTCATATGGAATTTAAACTAGTTTGGTATGTGTGATCATGAAAGGATAGGCAGAACCATCTCCTTGTGTTAGAAATGAATACCAATGGTCTGTAGAAAAATGTTTTGGTAGTTGTAGATTTTGTCCTTCTATGAGTGGTTTCAGGTCAAGAATAGTATATTGTTTTCAACCCACAAAACATGGTTTTTAAGATTTATCCATTGAAGGAACTAGATATTGATTGAGATAGGGCTCTAAGACACTAAAAAGGACTAATTAGAGTCCTAATGTGCATAATCACCTACAATCACCTATAGGTCTATATGGATAACTATAGGACTCTCCAAAACCTAAGAGATAGGTTGTGTATGTTTTCAAGACATGAATGGAGTTATTAAGTCATTCAAGGTTCATCAACCTAGGATCAAACACCTAAGATCCATGTTCATAGAATTGAAGAAAATTTAAAAATGGGAATGTTTACCTTAATCTTTTTAAAAAGGATCTTGCCCCATATATTGCCATCTCATGGTGAAGGTCTATAAGGTCTAGGTAAGCCTAATGGTTTCATTATTGAAACATAAGCCTAGAGGTAATGTTTTAATACAAGAGGAAGTTATTGGGTCAAGGGAGAAGGATGTTTGAATGGATTTTAACTCAATAAAAATCTTGATGAAGATACTCAGATAAATATAGTGCCATTAAGCCCAAATTAACTTGGAATAATGTAACTTACAAGTAGCACATAATGTATTGATGAGAGTGGGATGATGCATGGTCTCAAGGAAAAAATGAGCTTATTCAGGTGTGAAATGGTCCTGGTGACATTAGGATAAACCAAAGGTGTGAAACACTATACTCAAACACATATCATCACCTATAGGGATCTCTTAACTTCTCTAATGAGCACCTACAGTCTGATTCAAGAGACAAACTAGCCTCAAGAAAATAAAGGATACAAGTTTGGTTAGAAAGAAGAGGTGTAGGGTGGAATGACCACATTGAAAACACTCTCATAGTGATAATATCACACTTCCATGTGATTATCAAAATCAATTATGAACAAAGATAGTCATAGGTAAAGATTTTTAAGCCTTATCAAAACCTTACACACAGTCACATGGCTAGACCTAGTCTTGAGAAGTTGAGAGGTTGAGGGATCTAGAAGAATTATCAAGCTTTGAAACATGATATAGGGTGTCATCATGAGTTTTACTAGACCTCCATGGTCTCATTCTGGTCAGACTAATGGTGGAAGTGCTCATTTTTTTGTCTCGGACTTGAGGTACTCCACAAGCAAGACAATCTATAGACCTAGTACATTTATGTGAAATGATGAATGGAAAAGTTTTGAATGAATTTAAGATGATGTGTATAGTTTAACTAGAGGTGAAAAAGTGTTTAAAAGGTCCTACAGTCACTATGATCACTCATAAGTAGCCACATACTCAAAAAACTTTGTTTATACCTTTGAAACCTAGAATTGGACATGAACCTCATGGCTTCTAACTTCACTCATGTGATATTACTAAGAAATGTAATATCCTTCATGGGAGAGTGGAGGATTGATTAGACTTAGAGGTTTGTAAAAGACGACTCAAATTGGCCATTTTAGCCTTAATTTGTCTCACAAGGGTCTAATATGCATGGTAAGAACTCGAGAGCCAACTTATTTCACTCACATCTATGTGAAAAATATGCATGGGGTATTGAGAACTCAGGGAGATTTGATGGGGGTCATGTACTTGAACTTAGGCATATAGGTTCAAAGGTTAGGGGCCTAACCTTTATAAATCATTGTTAAGAACCTAAACAACCTAAAACCCTAATAAGAGCCTAATGAGGAAAAGATGAATAGAAATGCATCCAAAAGGAGTCAATTGGCATGGCAAGTGATTTAGACCTACTTGGTACTCTCTTAGGATCCTTAACACTCATTTTTTCTATACCATCACTTAAGTGTATGGATAGGTCAAATTATGTGTTTTTTTCAAGAATTGAAGTGATTTGATAGTGCAGAAGGGAATAGATGAATTAAAATCATGGTGGAAGATGTGTGGAGATGTATTCTAAGTCCTCAAACCCAAGTATAACCTTATTTATGAATGGAAACCCATTTACTAAGTTGGTTATTGTCGGAAGTCCTGAATAAAATAGTGAGAGCAACATAACTGCCAAGTTGGAGATGAAGAGTGTGATATAGAATATTATTGAGGTATACCTGATAGAATAGAAGATAAATAAGTCTTGATGAGGTGTCTCACATATCTGCAATGATTCTCCTTGAGTGTGTGTAAGTCACCATAGTGATAAGTGTGAGAATTAAGGCCTAGAAGTTTAATGAGTGAATGTAAAGAAGTAACTACAAGTGGAAAGGGGAAGATCATCAGTTGAAGTGTATAATGACCTACACCAATCATGTTTTCACCTTCCCAAGTCAGGGTATATGTGTTGATGACTTCCAAAATAGTTCTAAGTAGTTAAGTGGACTCCTCATCAAGAAATTAGTCTCAAGAAGGACATGAAGTGTCCTTATGCCAACTTCAATAAGATGTCATGTTTCAGATGGATACTTGTCTAAGATAAATTCATGATCTATTATCTAACTTTCTTGAATTGTAACTAGTCTTCAAGACTTGACACTTGGCATGGTGACTCTTAAACATCATTCTTTCTCTCTAATCTCCTATGTTCTATATATTTAAGTTATTTTGGCATTGTAATCAATCCACAATTAGTATGGCAAAGCCCTACTAGTTTTGACATCTTAATTTTCCTTTAAATAAAGTTTTTTTCAAGATCGTTTAATCTCTAAAATTATTGCCTAAGTATGTCAAGTAGTCTATTTGGATGATAAGTGATGATTATTCCTCATTGCTTTTATTATGCTCTTGTATGCATTATGCGAGTAATACTTCTTCTAATAGGTCTCATGAAATGTAACTTTTTTATTAGGTGTTTTTTGAAGTGTGAAGAGAGATTAGTAGTTTCTTAGTTTAGACCTCCTTTTCACCCACCTTTGGAAATGTATATCAATCTACCTCCATGAAGAAACACTTATGCTATAAGATCCTTGAGTTGAGATCAGTTTTAGCAATCTTCCTTCATAATGAAAGATTCAAGTAGGTTTGTGGAAATATACTTGGTGTATCACCTCCATTAATGTAGGTTACTTTTATGTTTCCTTTTTCCATTTTCACCCCAACAAGTCATTAGTCTAGTGTAGTGTGTGAGCCTAAATACTTAGATCAAAGGATCTAGCCCATAGTCTATAGATCTATCTCTTGTATCAATTTACATATACTTAGAGATAGTTTCATGTTATCCCAAATTTGAGAAGGTCCAATTAACTTCTCTAGGGTGATAATTTGGGTTATAATATTTATATCACACCTAGTAGGATATGAATTCTAAGAAGGTTGTTCAATGTGGATGTTAGTCTTGACAACAAGAGGTTGTAATAGTCTACTCCCTACATTATTTAGTGACTCCAACATTTGAATCTTGGTGGCAGACTAGTGAATTATTTCATGCCTAAGGTAATCAAAATATCTCATAATAAAGGCATTCTTTTTAATTTCCAAGAGCTTCCTCTTTATTCAATCAAAGCATACATATTTTCTAACACCCATCCTTTTTTAAGAAGATCATACCTTGTTCATAAACCTATAAGAAATTTTTTGATTGTCCTAATATTGCAAAGTCCTAAAGCCATCATGGCAAGAAACCTAAATTCTATTGCCTTCAATGGATATAGTCCTCTAAGACTTTCCCATTTGATGACATTCCCATATCTGCCCTCAAAAGTGTCCCTTCATACACAAGTGAGACTGCCATTACCTCTATTAAATATATTAGAAACATTGCTAACTTATTAAATATACATCACATCATTATAGAGAACATATAAATTAGGTTTTTGATTGTCTCTTTCAAAGTGAAAGCTCTTGATTGGTATGGTACTTTATCCCCTAAATCTATAACCACATGGGATGAGTTGGGTGATACTTTGAGGAGAGAATTAAGGAAAAGAGTGATAACTTGTCATTGATTGAACAACTGACCAACATAAAGAGATAAACTCAAGAAGTTATCCAAGACATCAATACAAGGTTTCTAAACACATGTAATAGGATCCCAATCTTGGAAAGACCTATTGCACATCATGTTTTCCTTTACTATCTTAAGGATTTCGATAGTGATATTTATATGATGGTATAATATATAGGAGGGAACACATTGCCTAATGCCTATGAAGTGGCCATTAGGGATGATAATTATTTGATTCATGCTAGGAAGATTTCCCCAAGACCCTTTATGCCTCTATTCCCTAATTTACAAACCCTTGAACTTGTTGTTGCTCCCATCCCTAAACCAAAATATAAGCCAATTGCCCCTAGTCAGTCAAGTAAATATAACAAGGTAGAAAGAATAAAAGCTCTTGAGAAAATTTTAGGTCTTAAGAGGATTATACAAAAATAGCAAGTGAGACATTTCCAAATCCATTACCAATATAATCAGTCCTATCCAAACTATCAAGGCAATGACCACCCTTTCAAGGTTGTATTCGAGTCAAGGGTAGCTAATTCAAGTAAAAACATATAATGGTTATAATCCCAATGTTCCCTCCACCTCAAAAACATTAGTGCATACTCAAAACAACCTTGCTCAAAATCATGATGGTCATCCTTCATGGGATAAACCTCATGATCCATCTACCTATGTGAATGAGTCCTTCAATCAATCTTTCATTGAAAATTTAGGAACAATGCCAACCATGACTCAAGATGAGGTACCTAATGGAAAATAGAACAATGGAAAGAATGCTCAATTGGAGTCTACTTTAATCAATTATAATTAATATGACTAATGTGTTGTGAATTACCAAGGGAAATTAAGTAAAGACTCAAGTGCTATAGCTACAAATACAAGGGCAAAGAGAAAGGCAATTGAGGAGGTTCAAGGGGTTGCTAATGGTTCATCAATGTGTGTTAAAACATCCCAAAGGGTAGGTATGTTCAATACAGTCCCAAATACATAAGTAGATCAAAGAATTCAGAATGTTAAGATTTTTTTCATACCTCAAGTTTCTCAAGATATAGGTAATATTATTCCTACTAATGAATAAGCTAAGGTTAGTAGCTCTTTCACTAACATTGTAGAGCAGATGAAGAAGGCTCATGTAAATTTATCGATGTGGGATACATTATCAATAACTAGACAAGTAGACCTACTCCAAGAAAATTTATCCAAATTTAGCATGATAACCAAGAAACCTACTAGGAAAGAGGCAGCCTTGACAAACACATTGAAGCCTAGCAAAGGATAGTCAAACCAAATTGATAAAGAAGACAAACATGCTCCATTCTATCTCTCTATCATCATTGTAGATGCTTTGGTCCATAATTGTTTGATTTATAGTGGAGAAAGTACTTCAGTTATGCCCAAAAAAGTAGTTGATAAGTTGAATTTTAAGTATGAGCCTCATTCTAAGGGAGTACTACAACTAGATGGGTCACTTGTCAAGACAATTGGCATAATCAAAGGTTTACAACTTGTTCTTCATGCTTGTCCTACTTTCAATATTCCTCAAGATGTTGTGGTTATGGATGTGCCATCTCATTATTCCTTTTATTTCTCAAGATATTCTACTACTAAATTTTGAGGATACTTGACTTCAGATTGCTCCTATATGGTATTTACAACTAGGTATGATGTTAAAGTGTCAATAAAATATGAACCTCTATCTAGTTTTCATGTAGATCCATATGTGATTTATACATCTAACATGAATTACAATATCAGTGATGAATAAGATCATCCTAGTGATCAAGAACCTCTAACACTTATTGATGGCATAGCTAACTTGTACACTGATGAGTGGGGAGTTGAACAGTATGGATTTCATCCGTATAAGCATATTAAATAAATTAGCCTTGGTACATATATCCTTCATGAATAATGTGATGGATCTATTGAGGAAAATTATAATGACACTCTATAACAAGTTGCATGGGGTAACTACCTTTTACACATGTATGATGATGTTCATATCCTATCTGTAACAGAGCATGATAGTCCTAATGAGCTTTCAAAACTACTTGCCAAAAAAGATAATGTTCATGAGCATGAACCTCAAGAAGAAGTAGATGATATGTGGCAATATTTCAATGCCATAGTGCAAAAGTTTGAACAGGTAAGTAGGTTTTTGACTCTTTAAAAGGAATATACACCTGATGATGAGTCAATCATGCATCTGATGAATACAAGGAAAAGTACGGGGTCTCTACTAAGAAAAAAAAAGTTTGGTAGACCACGAAGTATTTGGTGAATTTGAAGATATTTTTGATGACTCCCATTATCAAACATATCATGATTTAAATACATTTGAAGTTGGGAAGGCTCTAATGATTCCTAATGATCAGATTGAGGAGAGCCAAGTGGACATGACAAAGGTCAGACAAACTGAAAAGTCAAATAAACCTATAAAAGAGATAGATGGAGTGCTCATGAGAGCTCCAAGTGATACACTTTCAGTTAGTAGAAGCCTTAAAATTGGTAAGTCATTTGATTACCTCAATAAGCAAGTTTTCATTGACAAATAGTCATTCTATGATCGTTTATTTTCATGGAGTAGCAGTGATTCTAGAAGCATTATCTTTGACCTTAGTTGAAGTAATGAATAATTTATCCTTCACCTCAAGTGTTTTGAGGTCTTGTATATATTAGGATAGTTGTGTGTTTTCCATAAGTGCTAGGTATATTTGTTTGGTATGAGTTGTTTGTGTGTTTTTTCTAAGTGCTTAGAGAGCATATGTGTGTTTTGGTGTCTTATTTTATGTGTTTGTTTATTATTGTGTGTGGTGTGAGTTTGGAGTCTTTTTAGAGGCATATCAATGTCAATTATAGTATATGATTGACTTTATTTCCCAAGGATACGAGGAGGCATACATGCTACCCCTAGAAATCATCAAAATGTTGACCAAAATTTCATCTTAGGTCAAATAGGGTCAAACCCTTGCATATTCAAACTTTTAATAAGGTCCTATAGGTTTGAAAATGGTCACCATGGTCTAAGTGAGGTCAAGTAACACTTTGAGGGTCAATAATATGTTCTATCTTTTGTCATACTTGTCCATTTGTCTTAATGTCATTTTATGCCACCTTTTGGTCATTTTAATGAATTGTAAATGAATCTCATCAAAAAGACAAATCTTAAAGAGTAGGATAATGTACTAAATGTTATAGAATGTTAGAGGAAGGATCTGAAATTGAAATGTTGTAGATTCAACATAAAAATAAGATCATCTGCAGAAAGGGTAGTTTCAGATGGTGTATGGACTAAGGTGACTCATTTGGAACATGTGAATGCTTTAAAAGGGTGTCTTGAGACCCCCATAGGTTATTTATAGGCTTAGATAGTTTTAACATATCCAAAATTGGTGAAAATAAATTCTTTTCTCCTATCACTCTCTTGGATAGGTCAAAAAGGGTCAACAATTTTCATTTGGTACATACAGGAGAAGAGGAGCTGGAGTGAGTGCACTTAATGGATGTTATTAGTCCTTATAACCTTTAATTTCATGGTCATGGTTTCAATATTGGTGGCTTGTGTTGTATGAACAATCATTAATATTGTTAACACCTCCAAAATGCCTATGCAATCCCAATGACTTAGTTTATCTCATCAAATTGTACTTTGGTGATTGGTATGTGTGAACCAAACAGTGTATGTAGACTTGCAAATCATGATCACCCATTTAATGTGGATTTAAAATTGGTTTGGAATGTGTGATCATGAAATGATAGACAAAACCATATCTTGGTGATATAAATGAATACAAATGGTCTACAAAACATTATTTTGGTAGTTGTAGAGTTTGTCCTTTTGTGAGTGGCGTCAAGTCAAGAAAAATAGACTTGTTTTCAACCCATCAGAGCATGGTTGTTAAGATTGATCCATTGAAGGATCTGGAGATTGATTGAGATAAGGTTCTAAGATGCTAAAAAGGGCTAATCAGAGTCCTAATATGCACAGTCACCTATAGGTTTATATAGATAACTATAGGACTCTCCAAAACCTAAGAGATAGGTTGTGTATGTTTTCAAGACTTGAATGGAATTCTCAAGTCATTTAGGGTTCATAAACCAAGGATCAAATACCTAAGATCCATGTTCATATAGTTGAGTAAAAGTTACAAAATGGGAATGTTTACCTTAATCTCTTCAAAAAAGGATCCTACCCCATACAATGTCATCTCATGGTGAAGGTATATAAGGTCCAGGTAAGCCTAATGGTTTCATTCTTACAGCCTAATCCTAGAGGCAATGTCTTAACACAAGAGAAAGTTGTTGGGTCAAGGGAAAAGGATGGTTGAATGTCTTTTAACTCAGTCAAAATATTTATGGAGATACTCAGATAACTACAACATTATTAGGCCAAAATCAACTTGGAATAATGTAACATGCAAGTAGCACATAGAGTATTGATGATAGTGGGATGATGCATTGTCTCAAGGTATAAATGAGCTTATTTAGGTGTGAAATGGTCCTAGTGACCTCAAGAGAAACCAAAGGTGTGAAACACAATACTCAAACACATATCATCACCTATAAAAACCTTTTAACTTCTTTAATGAGCACCTACAATATGATTCAGGAGACAGACTAGTCTCAAGTAAATAAAGGATATAGGTTTGGTTGGTAAAGCAGAGGTGTAGGGTGTAATTACAATTTTGAAATAACTCTCATATTGATGATATCACACTTCCATGTGATTCTCAAAATCAAGGATGAACAGAGACAGTCATAGCTAAAGATTCTTAAGCCCTATCAAAACCCTGCACACAATCACAGGCCTAGAAGCTAGTCTTGAGAAGTTGAGAGGTTAAGGGATATATAAGTATGATCAAGCTTTGAAACTTGATGTATATTTTCATCATGAGTTTTAATAGACCTCCATGGTCTCATTTGGGTCATACTAATAGTGTAAGTGCTCACTATTTTGTCTCAGACTTGAGGCAATCCATAAGCAAGACAATATGTAGACCTAGTACATTGATGATGAAAATATGAATGGTAGAGTCTTGAATGACTTTAATATTATGTGTAGAGTTTAATTGGAGGTGAAAATCTATTGACAAGGTCTTACAATCACTGTGATCACTCATAAGTAGCCACATACTCAAAAAACTTTGTTTATGCCCTTGAGACCTAAAACTAGACATGAACCTCATGGATTCTAACTTCACTAATGTGATAATTTGATCTTTACAAGAAATGTAATATCCTTCGTGGGAGAGTTTAGGATTGATTTGAATCAATGGTTTGTAGAATACAACTCAAATTGGCCATTTTTTGCCTCAATTTGTCTCAAGGGTGCCTAGAATACATAGTAAGAACTTGAGAGCCAACTTCTTTCACTTACATCTATATGGAAAATATGCATGGAGTCTTGATCACTTAGGGAAAGTTGAGGGGGGTCATGTACCTCAACTCAATGGAATTGGTTCAAAGGTTATGGAGCTAAACTTTATGAATCATTGTTAAGAACCTAAATGACCTAAAACCCTCATAAGAGCCCCATGAGGAAAATATGAATATAAATGCATCTAGAATGGGTAAATTGGCCTGGAAATTAATATGGACCTATTTGAAACTCTCTCAAGCTCCTTGCCACTCATTTTTTTAATACCATCAGTTGTACAAATAGGTCAAATTATGTCTTTTGTATAAGAATTGAAGTGATTTGAAAGTGCAAATGGGAATGGATGAATGAAAATCATGGTGGAAGATGTGTGGAAATGTATTCTAACTCATCAAACCCCATTCTCACCTATTTATGCATGGATTCCCCTCTGTTAAGTTGGTTGTTGTAGGCAATCTCGAATAGAACAATGATAAGAAATATAACTACCAAATTGGAGATGAGGAGTGTGATATTAAATCTTCTTGAGTTCTACATGATAGAATAGAAGACAAAGAAGTCTTTATGAGGTGTCTCACATCTTCTTAATGAATCTCCTTGAGTGTGTGTAAGTCACCATAGTGACAAGTGTGAGAATTAAAGCCTAGAAGGCTAATGAGTGACTGCAAGGAAGTAACAAGTGGCAAGGGGAAGATCATCGGTTGGAAAAGTGTATAATGACCTGCACCAATCATGTTTCTACCTTCTTAGGTTACAGCACATGTGTCAATAACTTCCAATACATTTATAAGCAATTAAGTGGACTCTTCACCAAGAAAATAGTTTCAAGAAGGACATGAAGTGTCCCTTTGCAAACTTCAAAAAGATTTCATGTTTCAAATAGACACTTGTCTAAGAGAACTTCATGATCTATTCTCTAACTCCTTATCTTGCATTGCAACTGATCTTAAAGACTTGAAATTTTTCATGGTGACTCTTCAACGTCACTCTTTCTCTCTCCTTTCTTATGCTCTATATATTGAAGCTATTTTGGCATTATAATCAATCCACAATTAGTATAGAAAAGCCCTGTTAGTTTTGACATCTTTTTTTGCCTTTGAATGAAGTTTTATCAAGCTAGTTTAGTCTTTGAAATTATTGCCTAATTATGTCAAGTAGTCTATTTGGATGACAAGTGATGATTGTTTCTCTTTGCTTATATTTTACTCTTGTATGCATTGAGTAATACTTCTTCTAACAGGTCTCATGAAGTGTAATTATTTGTTAGGTATTTTTTGAAGTGTGAAGAGAGATTAATAGTGTCTGATGTTATACCTCCTATTCACCTACCTTTGGAAATGCATAACATTATACCTCCATGTATAAACACTTTTGCTCGAAGAACATTGAGTCGAGATTAGTTTTAGAAATCTACCTTCATAGTACAAGTTTCAAGTATGTTTGTGGAGATATGCTTGGTGTATCACCTGCATTAGTGCAGGTTAATATTATGTTTCCTTTTACCCTTTTCACCCCAATAAGTGATTAGTCTAGTGTAGTGTGTGATCCTAAACAATTAGATCAAGGGAACTAGCCCATAATCTAGAGATCTATCTCTTGTAGTAATCTGCATATATTTAGAGATAGTTCCTTGTTATCCAAAATTTGACAAGGTATAATTAACTTATCTAGGGTATAAATTTGGGCTATAATAGGTCCTACAAATTTAATTCCCCATTGCTTAAATTGTTGCATTGTTAACATTAGAATTAGAGGAATTTCATCCCTTTGATTCGACCTTCTTGTTAGTTGACAAATGTCACAATGATTCATGACTTTGTGCATATCTAGTAATAAAGTAGGCCACCACATACCACTTTGTAAAATATTTATTATAGTATATTATCCTCTAAAGTGTTCTCATGTGACTCACTGATGTGCTTCTTCTGGCAATTGTGATCTCTCATGATCTAAGGCTACACTGTGCAACACATCATCATTATTGATATTGTATAGAAGCTCATTGATGATATTGAATGATATGTAGCATATGATTAACTATTTTTATCTTTATCAACATAGTGTGTAGTAAAAACTCCTTGTTGCATGAAAATGGCTATGTCTTCCATATTATCTAGAATTGTAGACTGTGAATAAGTTTTTATCTAGTGACTTATCTTAAAATTCTTTTGGATCTTCACCATTCCTTTTTTGGCTAAGATGATCTAGTCATGTATTTTATCTCCTTGGTTTAACATTGATCTTAAATTAAAATTCATGGAATAACATTAATAGCTTGTATATCCTTCCACCTAACATGGAATTATTGACTAGATATCACAGAGCTTAATGGTTTGTAAAGAATTTAAATGGTATTGATAAGAGGAACTATTTTAATTTTTGTAGTGCAAACACCATAACTAGGGCCGCTTGCTCTATAGTAGTATAATTATTATTTATTGCTGATAGTTTCTTACTTGAAAATTGAATGGGGTGAACCAAACCTTCATCTCCTAATTGAGCCAATACATCTTCTATTACAGTTCCCAAATCATCTACATGCACATGAAATGGTTTACTCCAATTAGGAAACACCAATATTAGAGTTGTTACCAACCTCTACTTCAAATTGATAAAATATTTTGACATTTAGTAGTCTATTCAAACCATGTATCTTTACACAATAGTCTATCCTTTAGGATTGATATAGCTGTGTTCCATTTGATGAACTTATGGTAATATCAAGTATGTCCCAGGAATGATCTATTTCAATAGAGATTGGAGGAGTGGCATACCTGTTAACCAAATTTGACCCCAAGTAAAATTTGGGTCAACCCCTACTATTTTTAAATTTTTATAATGTCCCTATGTGTCTTATAGGGTGTCATGTTAGTCTATTATCTTACTCATCCTCTTCCTAGTCCTTATTGAGGTCCACCCCTTATGTACTAGGCTAGTCAAGTTGAGTCAAAGGCTGTTCAACCCTAGTAAAAGGTAGTCAAATGTCCAAGATGTGTTTAAAATATCCTAAGGTGGTCCTTAATATATTTTAATATGTTTACAAGTCATAAATTGGCTATAGGTTATGCCTCATATGGAAAAGGGGGCCTTTTGGCCATTTTTTAGCCCATTTAATGACTTGTACAAATTTTTATGCAAGAAAACTTGACACCCAAGTGAGTTTCAATGTGTATCATGTCAGGAATAGTTATTTTCTAAGAAATAAGTAGTTATGCTCAGTGAATGGTAGTTTTCCTTCAAAAATAGGAGCTTTTAGGCACTTGTACAAACTTCCCAAGTCCATCATCAACCAAAAATGTGGAAATAAGTAACTCTTCACCTCCTATAATCCATTTTAATGATTTATTTTCAATAATAATGCAAAAAGTCTCATCTATAACTTGTTTTCTTCCATTTTCACTTAGCAAGCAAAGAAGGAACAACTTCATGCATTTGGCATGGGTCGTACATG
Organism: Torreya grandis; assembly: GCA_037957365.1. Lineage (NCBI taxonomy): Eukaryota > Viridiplantae > Streptophyta > Pinopsida > Cupressales > Taxaceae > Torreya > Torreya grandis. The sequence continues at coordinate 4,277,788 of JARHVA010000207.1, forward strand.
TGGAATTGGGAGGAGTGATTCTAGGGGTGGATAGTAATCTTAATTTACATCATTTTCATAATAATAACTTAATATTTGGTACACTATCCTTTATGAACCATCAATTTTATCTCAGACAACTTTTTATGCATGTTCAACCATGAGGGGGTCATTGTTTGAGCTTGTTTGAAAATTTCTTGTTTTAGATTGATGGATTTAGGTGTTCCATATGTCTCCACAATTTTTCAAATATGTTTCCATGCTTCTTCTTATCTTGTAAAGTACAATTTTGTGAGAAAGCCTCGTCTAGGCTTGTAAAATGGCTAATTTGCATTCACAGTCATCTCATTGCTTTGAAAATGTCTCCTTCACATTGGATATAATGATTTCATGTTGTTTCATAAATGATCTTATTGTATGATGAGAATTCAAGTGTTGTAAATCACTCTTAAGGTGTTTTTGAGAGCATTCTTTACATGATTCTTGTCATTTCATGGCTTCCTTGTATGTCTCAGTCATAAAACTCCACCTACAAGAACATGTTGATGTCACAAGTGTGATTTTGAACATTCGACATGGTTCTTAATATCTTTGGACCATTGATGAGCATTGAAATGTTAGATGAAGGCATGTAGGCACTTTAAACTTGCTAACTTGGAGAGTGGTCTAATTTTGCCTGTATGGGAGGAGATAACCATCTACAGTTGATGCCATAGACAAGTCTTCTAGAGGTGTTCCAATAGTTGATCAATTCATTTTGAGTTTCATTTCCATGGAAAAGGCCTAGACAAACCTATTGATAATGTTATTTGACTAAGATAAGTGTCAAATCATCAATTGGAACCTTGGACTATACTCAGGCCCTTTTGCCCTAAAAACACCAAATAAAGGCCTGAGGGGTTTTCACAAGCTTCTCAAAGTGCACCTATAAAAGGATTTGAATCCTAATATTGGGTGGAGGTATATTCCCTAGACCAAAAAAATACTTACCAAAGTTTGAAGGAGAAATTAATAGTGAAAGATGGTCATTTAGACCCTCAAAGATGGCTAGAAAATCACTAAAATGGGGCAATGATGTCTACAAGATAGTGATCAAAATGTTAATTTGCATATCATCTTGGTGTTCTTGGACTATGCTATCAAGTTAGATGATTTTAGTGGTTCAAATGATACTTTCAAGGTAAGAGAGCATGAGAAAAGGTAAATCCAATGTCTTGAAACCCTAATGCATACTTCTCTATTCGTACATAGGATTGTGATAGTCACCTACACGTAGAAAGTTTAAGGTTTGTGAAATAGGCATGATCATGGATGAGATGAGATAAGTTGATAGTTTGTGAACAAATAAATACCTCCAAATCATCATCAAGCACCGTGATCAAGTCCATATTGCCCTAGAAGATACTTGTAGGCCTAGAATGAATGAAAAGTAGCCACCTACAGCTAAGCAAATAGTGAGGTGAGATGATGGACCTTGTAAGAGTCTTGAGGCACTTTTAGGGATAAAATAGGTTGTAAAGGAAAACCTAGTAACTTGGAGGATATAAAGTAGTTTCCAAAGCATCCATCAATACCAATCTTATGCCATTCCCATCCTATAGCAACCTATAGGCAGGGTATTAAGATTGTCTTAGTCGAAGAGGATAGTGAGTAATTGAAAGGCCTAAAAGGGTCAAGAAGGTTAGGTTTAGAATGTTGAAAATTGGAATAATGAGGTGAGTCAAAATATTTTATAAAATTCATTTAAAATTTAATAAAAACCTCCAAATAAAGGCAATAAAATAAGGATATCCCCTGCCCACTGTCACAATCAAACAGGGTCATAAGCAAGGGAGGAACCTATGAGAGTTTGGTGCCTTAGAAAGCAAAGGAGAGTTTCAAAAAATGTGAGGTGGATTCCCCATGATAAAATTAAAGAAATAATATTTATTTAACATCTTGAAGCCACCCAAGACACTTTTCTCATAAGCAAAATAGGCTCAGTCCGTACAGGCAGGGTTGGGAAAGCCTTATTCCAAGAGATGAATTTGGGGATTTCACCTAGGATAGACGTTTTGAGTGGATTCATAGGTTCCAAAATAATTTAAAGAAGGTAAATAATATGTATCAACACCTTATATGCATCAAATAGGTTTGAAAATAACATTCATGAGGAGGTTTAAACAAGAGCATACAAAAATAAGGTTTTTTTCCCTCTTTTTTGAAGAAATTGGGATGGTTGAATCCCATAAACATGGAATTGGACAAAACCATTTTGTATAATTTATCATTAGGATATTTTTTATCTCAAAAATAATTCACTTTGCTCATCCAAATATGGTAATATACTTTTTTTTGTCTCAGAGGTAGGTCACTCCTTGCATGCACAAGAATGGCAGTTTTTGGGAAAAGTGTTGGATAGTGAACCAAAAGGCAATATAATAAATTTGTGAGGTTTTAATAAATCGAGAATACATATAGATACATATTAAACTAGAATATAATGTTTTAATACCAAGGATGTGGCCTGGACAAGAAGATCTGCAGGCAGACCTAGTAGGAAGGCATGCAAACCCAATCCCAAATGAGATGTCACTTCAAGTTATAACTTTATCCAAGAACTATAATGTTTTGTATGATCCTTATATGGGTAATTATGAGGTTTTAATGCTAAATTAATTCATTAAAGGTGATAATTATGGTATTTTGGCTCACAAAGTGTAAACAAGCCTATTGGCAAGGCCTAGGCCTAAAGCCAAACATGGGTCAATTTCCATTTCACACTTTTGGTAATACATTATAATGTTGGATGAGGTTTTTAAGGTGTATATAGAGGTGTTACAACTATTATATTGTAAATAAAGTCTCTAAGAAGCCATTTTTGGCCTAGAAAGCATTCAAACCCCACTATGAAGCAAAAAATAAGCTCGAATGTCATCTTCAAGTGCTTAGAAATTCCACCAAGATTTGAATGGGACCTTGATCCATTCAAGAAAGTTTAATAATGTCCTTGAGGATCCATAAGTGACATTTTATCAGAAATCTAATGTGTCATGGCTATGAACAAACGCTAAGAATGAAAACCACTTGCAAACCCTCCATAGTGACCCGATTGGGAAGATGAGACAATTTGAGTATCCATATGGGTGAATTTGACCATGAGTGATGAAGATAAGTTGTTTACAACTCCATGAGGATCACAGCCATGGGATTGGATTGTATAAAATAGGGATTATTTTGACCATTTTTGGTGCTTTGTATGCATGGTGAACTTTCAAGAGGACAAATAACTTTTGGAGGAAGGTTTAGGACTTTTTATAAGTCCTAATGGTTATTGTATCAAGTGTATAAGCTCTTAAGTGATCCTACTAATTCTCTCAATTCAACCAGTTTAGTGAGCTAGCTAGGAGAGACTTAGAGAAAGTGATGGATCTTCATTTTGGGAACCTTTTAAGGCCAATTTCGTGTAATTTATGGTATGAAAACTCCTTAAAAATATCATTCCTTTTATTTTATCAATTAGATTGTATTTTTATAGATCTTGAAGGTGACAAGTGTGAAAGGTAAAGGGAAAAGGCCATTTTGAGACTGTCAAGTGTGATCATGCATGGCCAAAATGATGGGAAGGGTCAAGATCCTCCATAATAAATGTGAGGGCTTATTGGTAACCCCTCGTACTTATGATTGGAAATGACATTTTTAACTCCTAACATGATATGTCTCACCCAATCCCTCTCTCTCATTCATTTTTAACTGATCTTCATGTTGGTGACACATGTCGTTGTGTCTCTTCAACTTCTTTTCTCTCTTTCTTCCTCAAAGTTTTATAAATTGAGCCATTTTGGCTATTGTAAAGGGACCATAGTTGGTATGGTGAATCCCGGATAATATGACATTGCACTTTGTCTTTGAACATTTAATATAAGTACAATTCTAAGTTTGTGAATTTTTTGTCTAAGTATGTGAGTGATGTATAGTGGAGCTAAGTGATAGTATCATCCTTACTTCCTTTATCCTTCATGTTTAAACAAGAGTTCTAATTTTAGCAAGTCATGTGAAGTGTGTGAATATATTTATCTCTCTTTCAAGTATGTAATTGTCTCTATGGTGCAAAATCTATCCCTAGGTTAAGTATCTTGTTGATTGTCCCAAGTATGCTACCTTCACATTGAAACACTATGTTAGGATCTTTCAATGCATGGAATTGGTCTTAAAAAACATTGTTGCTTCGTATAAGTATGATGGTCTATGGATTATATCTTGGTGGATCACCTCTTTAGTATATTTTTCATTTTATGCAAACTCCTAACTCTTTTCATGAACAAGCATTAGATTAGGTGATAGGCACTTAGAGAAGAATTTAGGGAGCTAGCCCTTTCAATCCTAGAGATTCATCTCTCCTACAAGTTCCTAGAAACTTGAGAGATGATTCAATGTTGCATCAAATTGAGGGAGTCTCATAAAGAGTCCTAAGGTGCACAATTTGATGACAATAATACCCATAATGACTGTGATTTTAGTCTGGTCAACCAAAATACGTTCGTTGCATATTCTATGAGCTAAGATAACATTGAATAGTGTAAAGAACAAACAAGTTTTCAAATTCAAAGCAATGCATAAAGCTTGACACCATTATAACATGAGTCTCAGCTTGGATAGGTATTATTTAAATAAAGATAATATAACCCAATCATCAAGATAGACTTCTACAAAATCATGGATGAAATATTTGAATGCAATGACCACAACCCTAGAGAAAATAACATTATTTAGACCAATAGCATTCCACTATATGTAAATGAGCCCCATTTTGTTGCAAAGGTTTTTTAGCCTAATCTTCAGATGTGATCAACGTCTGATGGTATCTGTTGAAGCCATTAGTGAAGGAATAGACTTTGTGCCCTATAATTGACTTTAAAACTTTGTATGTGAAGGGAATTGGAAATGGGTCATTAATGTAGACATTATTAAATGCCCTATAGTCCCCATAAACTCTAATTTTGCCTAAAATTTTGGGTTGAACCACAATTGCACTAACCCAATTTTCTTTTTCTATTGGATAAATAATTTCATCTTCCTGCATCTAATAAATTTTAGCCTTAACTTTGAGCTTCATAACTATGTGGATCTCCCCCAATGAAGGGTATACACCCTTGACTCATGAAAACTTAGTTGGGAACACATCTTCATAGTCACACAAAAATTGAAGACCTTTTAATATCTCTTGTTGTGTATAGTCACCCAAAGTTACAATCTTAGGCGTAGACCCAATATCTATCGGAGTTGTTGCCAGGATCTAGATAACACGAGTACAATGGAGACGTGATCACACAAGATGAACAAGTGCACACCATAAGATGCTAAAGCAATTTGAAAATAAGAAGATAAATTGTACAAGACAAAAATGGAGAAAACCAAAATCTGATTATTCCACATGAAATGGCCAAAATGAAAAATACATATAGGAGAGCTAGAAAGTAACTCCTCCACAAATGGTGGTCAAAGCACCCCAAGAATAGACTCCTCCACAAAAGGTGGTCAAAGCACCCCAAGAATAGACTCCTCTAAAAAAGGTGGTGACAAGGTGCCAAGAATAGAGAAGTAACTCCCATACCCGGAATAAGAGTATCTTATGACATTCTTATGACACCTTATGACACAAATATGACACACAATCTCCACATAAGCTAGCCTATCCCACGAATGTAGGAAAACTCCATGTATGCACAAATATATGATATTCCCTAATTAATAAATAGAAAAAAATAAAAATATACACTAATACCCCCCATAAGCGCAGTTTAGGTGGGCAGTATGGAAATAAAAATGGGTCCCGGCAACAAGCCCTGATGAGGTACCCATATACATATGCAATCTCCCATAAGATAGAGAAAAGGAGAAAACTCGTAGGAAAAAACTCCCCCCCCAAAAGAGAGACATAAAAGAAAAGAAGAGGCTAGAAGGCCCCCTGAAGATGATGTTGCTACAGATGTAGACCGCACCCCAAGAAAAGCTCGTAGATGAATGAACTTACTCTCAGTGAAAGGTTTGGTGAAGATGTCTGCAACCTGCTCCAAAGACTGGCAAAATATCAAGTCAATGACTTGACTATAAATAAGCTCCCGAATGAAATGCATGTTGTGAAAGGCAATCACACCCCCCCCCCAAAATATTGAGCCCATTCCAAATATGCAAGTGCACATTCAAAAGACGTCGAACTCAGCAAAGAATGTGTCTTAGAGCAATCAGTGTAACACTAAAGCAAACAGGATGTCGGACTCGGCCGAAAATGCGTCCCGAGGGACCCAAATTTTAGGCACTTTATAAACCAGTGCATTTTTGACAATTAATAAGTCTACGCTGTGGAGAATTGAATTACAAGCACTTTTGCAAAAAATGACACCCAAAACCGAGCTACCATTTGCAAGGTTTTAAAGTTACAATTTTTTCATAAACTAGTGTTTTTGTAAAAAAAAGCACTAAAACATTAAAAAATGTCTGTTATAGGGAGAAAAAGTGGCCTTCCAACCACTCGTTGGATTCGGCACGGAATGAGGAATCCAAATAAAATTTTTGTGAGGGGGAATTGGCCTCCTGCCAATCCGGACCTCACCATTCGTCTTCGACAGGTGAAGATACAAGTTTTAATTGAAAATCTCCAAAATACAAAACTGTCTAAAATCCTTAATATTCAGTCAAATTCACTGATTTTTGTTTTATCAAGTCAATTTTAACTAACATAATTGAAGTATAGACAGAATTGAAGGAATGACAAGTGTCCTAGGTTGCCAAATAGGATGCCAAGTAGGAAGGGGCGTCCAAAAATGAACAGTGCAGAATTTTGACTTAGAAAAGACAAAAAAATAATTGCAAACCTATGCTAGACGCCGTACGGCCTGTTTGGCACCTTGTTGGGCAAGAAAATACGCTGGAATCTGCTGACTTCAATGCATAGCAGTGCTGGGCAGAAGAATACAAGAAAAAAGTGTCATATTCACAAAAAAAACACCCTGTTTTGGACACCGTACAGCTGATGGCGTGGCTGGAAAGAAGGATGCTGGGCGTTGCAGAAAAGTTATGTAGGTGAGAAAGGAAACTTCCAGCGCTTTCTTTCCAATGATAAGCTTTGTTATCACAAGCACCAAAGCTTAAAATAACAGATCCAAAGCTTACAACAGCTGTTTTTTTATGCCAGATCTGAACTTTTCCACGCTGAAAAAAAACAACTCAAAAAAAGCCAAGTTTGGATCTCTTTCCCACGGAGCACATAGAGAAAGCTTCAATGTCTTGCTACAAGCAAAGAAACAAGTAAAATATCCCCTTTTTTTCTTGCAGAATGACAAAAATAGAATTCCTCCGCCTTGCTGAAGAAACCATAGAGCCAGACAAAGTGTCTTGGCAAGTACTAACTTAGAAGTAAATTTTTTAAAGAAATTTTGTATGGATTTGCATGAGTTTTTTTTTTTAAAACTCTACCAAAGCTCTCAAATGCAACGGATTTTTTTTAAAAAAAATACTAAGAAAGCAAAGTAAGAATTTCAAAATGAACTACTAGCATAACCAAACACAAGATTACCGGGTTTGCTCTGATACCATATCGGAGTTGTTGCCAGGATCCGGATAACACGAGTGCAATGGAGACGTGATCACACAAGATAAACAAATGCACACCACAAGATGCTAAAGCAATTTGAAAATAAGAAGATAAATTGCACAAGACAAAAATGGAGAAAACCAAAATCTGATTATTCCACATGAAATGGCCAAAATGAAGAATACATATAGGAGAGCTAGAAAGTAACTCCTCCACAAATGGTGGTCAAAGCACCCCAAGAATAGACTCCTCCACAAAAAGTGGTCAAAGCACCCCAAGAATAGACTCCTCCAAAAAAGGTGGTGACAAGGTGCCAAGAATAGAGAAGTAACTCCCATACCCGGAATATGAGTATCTTATGACATTCTTATGACACCTTATGACACAAATATGATACACAATCTCCACATAAGCTAGCATATCCCACGAATGTAGGAAAACTCCATGTATGCACAAATATATGATATTCCCTAATTAATAAATAGGGAATAATAAAAACCTACACGAACAATATCAATGTTCCCTACTAATTTATTTAGTGGTTCTTGATATATCCTTTTGGACCTACTTGGCATATAGTCTCACAGTGTCCTTTGCCCTTCTTGCTCCTAAATGTTTAAATTTTATGGCTACACATATTCAATTTACTCTATGATTTTGGCATTTGGTTCCTCTATCTCTCATTTAGGTTTGAAGAATCCCTTTAGATCCATTTCCTCATCATTATCACTAGATTATGCATGTTTTTTGTTGTCCATGATCCTATTACAAGATGTCACCAAAAATTACTCTACTGCTTGTTGGCTTTGTAGTTTTTAATAGTTGTGTTCAAATATTTGGTTGCTTCTTCTTGCAAAGAGTAGTCCATCTCATTTATTATATCCTCTACTCATCCATGACATAAACATATCATTAACTTTTAAAGAGTGTTCTGCACCATGGGATTCTTAACCTCAACTACAAAGGTTTGAGTAAAGTCCTACTAGACTTGTGACTAATTCTTAGTTTACCGCCTATATTCCCAGGGCATGTACGAGGCTATTGAAATAGATGATAGGGTATATCTAAATACATGTATCTAGTATGTAAGTTCCACACCTTGTGTATACCACACATTGACTTTAAGAGTATGCATTTCAATACACTATCCTTTTAGAAAAAATGGCCACTAATTCATGATTATAAGTGCTAATTGAAATTGAGCTCATAATAATTTTCATGCATCTTCCTGATGTAATTGATTTGACTTGTGTATTTACCACCATGTCACATCAACACCCTTTAGAGCATAATTCAACATAATAACTTGTTGATCAACATTTGGAACATGTTGTTCCAATTTGGAAATAAATCAACCTAAGTCTTTGGTTACAAAGTATTGAGGTAATTATCACTCTATATCAAAAACCATTCACATTGGTCGCACCTCATGGTCTCCTCTCATCTAATTCAGCATATGGGTATTTGAATCACCACTTATTAAAGATGTAGCTTCCCAAGGTAAAACACCTTATTTAGTTGGTTCAGTGTAATCTATGTCTATTGCACCCACTTGATATAACAAATATACTTCAAACTTCATTGGTGATCACATATATGGAGACTTGCATTCCAATATATGTAAATATGGAAATTTTTAATTTTTTGTCACATGTCTAGATGACGTTTTCTCTTATGGATATAAGTGTCGAAGTGGTTATATATAAAGAAAGAAAAAGTTGAACTCTCTAGTTCGTAGAACATTATGCTTAGGTTTTATGCCAATCTTAAACTAATTATCATCCCAATATTCATAGGGTGAGTTAGGATCTTTAGGAATTTTATGTTTCTTGGTATTATCTTTACTCAGGGATATGATTATAATCTTGTCTCCTTGGTGCACCTCCAAATGATTATGCACTATGTTAACAGTCATCTGACCATTGTATGCCCACTTTTTATTGATCAATGTAGGGTAGTGTGTTTCACCGGTCTTTATATATATGACTTTGAATTAACCTTATAGACTTAGATTAAAAACTTTGATTTCTATGTCCTCTAGTTGCCAAATAGGTTCTACCCTTCCATAATCTGTGATACTCAACATAATTGGGTTGTAACTGAGAGCATGTCATCCAATAGCTTTCTATGTCAACTAAGGGATCATATTTACTATACTTAAAATTTAGAATTCAACATTTATAACTTCATAACCTGTTAATTTGACATATACTTATGATTACATATCATGGTTTCTTGGTCTTTACATACCATACCACCTTATCAATGCATTATTGACCTCTCTATGAATAGTCAGCAAATTATGTAGAAGGTTTGTAATTTTCTATGATATATCCTCATTTTGTAAATTAGTTCCCTATTTAAAGAGATATATCAAAGCAATAACTACTCCATCTAGCCTTAAAATGTACAACATTTGACCATACATCTATGTGTCAATGACTACAACATTCCCTTCAGATGCAATCTGATGTTGTATATTATTTAATAATTATGACACCTAATACATCAGAGCATTTTCACTTTAAAGATCATGATATTTGTCTTACTGCACCTTTCTAATTTGCTTATCTTGTGGCATATCTAGGGGTGTCAATCCTTATTATTTGTGTTGATTTTGATTGATTGCTTGTATGAAGACAAGATCTTTTGGGTGAAAATTTACCATATTTACATTTCACACTAGTTTTTATTTTCTTTGCTTCTGCAACATAGGGAAATATTCTATGTGATGTTACCCTATAAATATATAATATGTATAGTTTATTTATCTCTATGAACTAGATGAATAATTTTGTGTAAAGTGATTATATTCTTCACACATGTAACAAATAATCGATTCTCAACCTTGTCTCTCATTTAGTATATGATTACCTTCATGGTATCTACATCAATACCCACATCTATATCCCCCTTATCTCTATTTAAGACCTGAACCATTGTTGACCATCATATCCTCATTATTATGGAGAACCGACCTTTGTTGTTGGTGGTCATCATATCCCCCATATGGTCCTTGTGTATATAATGGGGCCCATCCTAATTATTTTTATTAAAGGTAAAAGTGGGTTATTAAAGAGGGCCCATTATGATTGTTATTGTTGGGGTGACATAATATTCCATGCCTATTAATACTAAGGTATGGAGGAGTCCATCCTATCTATTACTAACGATATTATGGTGTCAAACTTGTTAGACCCTAAGGATGATACTAAGGTGAGGTTGGCACCCATCCAGCAACAACTCGAGTTATAGTTTCCATGTCTACATATTGGCTTGGAATCCCTAGTTTGGTAGAGGTAAAATGTGGCACTGCCATTGCAAAGACGTGCTTGGTGATGCCTTACTTTAATTCTTGGGGGTTTAGGTATTTTTTATCATCACAATTGTGTCTTACATAAATTACAGTACATGTTTTGAGGTTGTTATGTGTAATGTCGTAAGAGATGGCATTTCATAGTTACATGCCCTACTACATGGAAAATATTTCAAAACTCTATTTTGAATTTTGTGCAATCATTCATGTGGTACCCCTCTTTTCCACACTCCATACACGAAAGGCATAGTCTAGGAATGTTACTTTCATGCAGCTCATCCATCTTACATAAAATAACATCTATCTTTGCATCATTTTTCATAGTATATTACGAACTATCCCCATATTCCTCTATTTGTTCTACTCAAAATGTAGCTACCCAAGCATCCACCTTATTAGTGAACTGAGTTCAAACAATGGTGAACCTTATCTAAGGTCACGGGCCTTCTAAAAACCATGCAGCCTTATCTACATCTTAAAATACAAATTTTACTCAGTTCATCACATATGAGAACTTGGATCATAATCTCATATTGATTTGTCTAAATATTATCGAATCTCTTTTAGGTCTTGGATATTTTGGATCTCACATTTCTTCATTTTGAATTCTTCTATCGGTTGATCTTTAACTTCTTGAAATCTCATCCTGACAACATCCCTTTTATAGATGAATTCTAAAGATATGTTTGTTAAGGTTACTATGAGCTCTCACTTCTTTCCATATTCTATAGTTACTGCTTTAACTTGGCATTCCATCTCATAGGTTAATAGATACTATTTAGGGTCAAAATACACATCATACGATGCCAAGGTGATAAAAATATTGTAATGAGAGCTATACTTCCTACAATCAAACCTAAAACCACTAGATATTATAGACTAGACTTTACCAACATCTTAAAACTTGTTACGATCTAAAAACCAGCCTCACTCAATTTCTTCCTATCCAACACTTTCTTATTTTCCACACTAAGTTTTCCAATCTTATCAGCAAAAAAGTCAAACCAACAACTATATTTACCAGCATCTAAACTTTTTATTCTTATTTTTATTAATAAAATAGGCATAGGAGATGCATACCCCATAAATGAATGATCTTTGTCTGTGAATTTATCCTAGTTTGAATTTGAACCTACTTTATTCCTCTAAATTAGCATAAATTCTTGAAAATATTGACCCTTCTCTTCTCCAAAAAATATTCTCCTTTGTAACTGTGACCTAAAACTACCTTCTACCTAGTCTAATTATTCTTTTACTATTTTTCCCTTCTCTTTATCCTCATTCTCTTTAATATCCTCTAAATCTCTTTCCCGATCTCTATCCATCTATGCGCTCTCTCTAGCATCCTCTCCTCTGTCAGGCCCTCTCATTTACTTATTTTCATAATCTCCATAATCTATAGCTCCTCTCTAATCTCCATTATTTATTTATCTTATAAACTCTCTACTCTATTCTTACATGTAGTTACATTCAGATTATTATGTTTATTCCATCTCATATGGTGTCATAGATCTCTCTCTAGCCCCATAATTCTCTTCTCACTTTGTCTCTCTACATCCTCCATCTTTTGGGTTTAAGTTCAAGTTTATCCTCTTAGTTATTTATCATTAAATTCTTTATTGCACATATCCCCATAATACCCAAAGCAATTACTCCATGTTAGTTGGGATAGGCACCATGGCCTTTTCCACAACCAACATTTTGAATAGTATAGGTAGTTGCTACAGAAAAAAAAAATTGATGCCTCTTACAAACAAATCTTATACAACTTCAAACATATTGTACTCTTGCATGATAAAATCAATGTATATTCATCAATAGTATTCTTTAGTTAGTGGTTTATTGTATGGGTCTAATATGTGTCCAAGTTTCATAACTTTTCTATATTTTCTTTAGTCCAAAAAAAGTGTTATGTTTCTCTCAGCCTAAAGCAATAGTATTCAATTCATGATAACCATGCAACTAGAAACCCAAACAATTCACACCAAAAAATTTTGTATATTTTTTCATGTATAGGCTCATTTATAACCTCTCTCGCAAAGCTTCCTATTCTCTTTGCCTCATATTCTATAAAGTTGTGAATTATTTCATATAGCCATCTTTCTAGGTCTCTTTGTCTAGGTAGCCATCTCAACATGTTTTAAAACTCCACTCTCTCTACACCATTGTTATCAAAGGTTCCTAGAAAACCCATCTAAACATATTAATATTTATTATTGTATGAATCATAATACAAGTTCAAAATACAGACATAATTATAGAATAGGTCAAGTAGTCATTTTATTCAAATTATATATATAAACACATAATTAATTATATATAATAGTTATTATTATTATGTGATTAAATGGATTCACACACAACATAATATAATTATGCTCAAAATAAGTACAAAAAAAACATTATGAAGTACCATCATCTGATCTCTATATTTTAGAACTATTTTTTGTTATAATTGCTCACTATTTATAGGAATTAAAATCCTCTATCCCTTCGAATTCTATCCTTTCAGTTCTAACTCAAAAGAGTCTTTTCATATTCTATAAACATTTGATAGACATATATAGGCTAAATACATACAAAATGTTATACATCGTACACTTGTCATGCATCTACACTATGATATTATAGTCCTATTCTACTACCAACATGGATTTAATTCTTATAGATTTTATGTCAAGGTTTTCCATGACTAGGCATGGTCATAACTGTCTCTTTTTGGTTGACAAGTTTTCCAATATATTAGTGTTGGTACCCTTTACAAAAGTGATCAAATATAAATACATTGTGATGCTCTACTTTGAGCATGTGTGATTTCACTTTGGCTTACCACATACCATTGTGTGATACATGTAAATTGAGTTTCTTATCACTTCTTAATCTACAATGTGTCACATGATGGACACCAAGTTGACTAAGGCCACTACTTTTCATCCACAAATAGATGGGAAAATAGAAGTGGTCAAGCATATTATTGTGAATCTTCAGATGTAAAATAAAAATATCCATGAGCATGGGATGATATTTTACCATATGTACAACTATAATTAAACGCTCCATGGCACCATAGGACATAGTACTTTTTATGTTTGTCTTGTGTATCAACCACTAGTGATCCAAATTTAAGGATTTAATATTGAAACAGCATACCAACTATTAGGGATTAATGTGTTGTAATAAATCTAAATTCTTTGAAACTGAATTGGCACAGATATGCAAGAGTAATTACAAAAATATTTATTTCAAGATAATAAAATATTTTTTAAGAAGAAATAAATCTCTATAGAAGAGATATAGTTGTCCACTCTGAATTACAATAGGGTAAACCTTTGTTCTATAGCTAAAAATAATAATATTAGTATGTTAATTTCAAGCTAAATGAAGCTAATAACATCCACTCAACATGCATATAGATTCATATAAGATATATATTTTAAGATAAATATATATATTCAACATGCATAGGCATGCAAATAGGACAACTCCTAAAAATAAGAGATCTACTGGAAGCAGAAATGTAAATAATAGTTAGGTTGGGCCATCTTGTTAAGGTCAATTTTTTTGTGTATTCACTGATTTTCTATTATAATACCTTTCCAAGAAACTCAGGTAACTAAAACTACATTCACCTAACTAGTATTTGGTAATAAGGCTCTCTGAGCTTTATGCTATGAAGGCCTCAAAAACTACCACTTATGTCATGTTGATTTTTTTGGAAAATTATAACTTTATGAAAAATAAACTATTACATTAGCTAGTTGTCTTGATTCATTTTCAATATCAACTAGCCCACAATGTGGGATTACCTATTAAATAGGAGAAAACAATCCCCATTCTAATAAATAATCACACAAGGCCACAATAGTTTTTAAACAAATACAAACAATTCAATAAGTGCATGAAATCATATAGAAAACTAGTTAGAAATACAAGTAACGTCATGACCAACACGCGATCTCTCTCTAATTTCATATTGGTGATAATTAATGGTTTTATTTGTAGAAATAATGTTTAAAAATACCAAATACAAAACTTATACCTCTCCAATACATGTCCTATACAATCATCAAATAATTAGGTATTAATGCATTTAATCTCAACTTACCACCCTATCTTGTGTTGCATCTAATGTTCAATGTGGAACTAATTTTACTATACTTTCCACCTCTCTTCGATACTTTATATATTTTTGAATAGTTTTAGCTCACATTATTAGATGATGATTGTTTAATACAATCCACTGTTGATTAGGTCATAAATGCAGTGGTAACAGGTGCATGAAATTAAAAAAATCTAATGTATTGATTGTTTAAGGTAGGGTAGTTTTCTCACCAAAGAAAGAGAATCACCAAGATTCAAATTTAGTAGAAAAAATCACATTTAGTAAAATACCTATACAAAATTAGACCCATTATTTCTCAAGGGGGAATGGATGACCTTGATAATGACTTATGTTAGTTGCATGACAATTTGGGGTTATATTTCAACTAGTTATGATTTTATAAAAATATTCAAGATAACGTAAATGATAATTTCAAAGGCATTCAAATCATTTTCTAAGGACTTCTAGATTGTGAATCAATATTTCTAGAAAAAAAAAATGGTTATGAAATCAGAGCATACCTATAAATGTTATGACCTCAATAAAATGGCACACTCTAAATCAGTATTATTAGCTTTGTGTAGCTTTAAAGTAGATTTACATTCATTATTTTATTTATCTATAAACTAAGGTATTCACCCCCATTGTAATTTGGAGTGGATAATATACATCTTTTCCACATAAATTTATTTCTTTTTATAAAAATTCTAACTATTTTTTAATAAAGTTTTATATTCTTATAATATGTTTATGTAATCACCAAAAATGACACTTGAGTGTTAAGAGTATTATTTGAGACCATGCATACCTATATTATCCCTAGACCTATCTTGGTGCCTACTTAGACACTTATCCAACCTTCATACGAGCCATAGGCATTGCTAAACATCTTTGAAGCAGTCTCAGACTGTCGTCTTGAGATCCTATCCCTTAGTATCTAATGTTATGCCACCTAGACACTAGTGCCATAATGGAGACAGTAGCACCACATGGTACTAGTGTCCCAATTTTGGTGTTATTATCATTTCCCACCTTTTTCTACCAAAAGATATATTTTCAAGTCTAAGACCACCTAGGGTCAGCCTAGACCTCTTTTAAGACCCACATAAGCATCAGAATTGTGTGTGTGTGTGTGTGTGTATGAATTTTATCTCTCTAACCACTAAATGGAAATCAGATGCAAATTACACATACAAACCTAGAAAAAATTGTGCACAATCAAAGTTATCAATCTCTATTCTTCCCTACTTCTTCATACAGCCATCTACAATATTTAAAAGCCCAAATTACTCAGGTTTCATATTTCAAGTACATTCAAACCACTAAATTCAACATTCATACTAGCTTCACTTGCACTTGCACTAATACTTAGGTGGGAAGAACTGCATCGAACTTGACCCTTCTTCAAAGTATTGGTATGTAAGCACCTCTCGTCACAACGGGGTGTTGAATATGTTCAACCTACCCCATTAACAACACACTTTACTACTTGTGACAATTTTATCCCCTTAAAATATGGAGGATTAGGGTTTGAACATAAAATCAACCAAAATTGGTCATCTACAGAGATCTAAAATTCATGCACACAGGAACAGGCTTGACAGACCCAAACATATCTACACCCAAAAGCTCAAAATAGTTATACATAGAGGATACTACCACCAAAACAAAGACATTAGTGCCACATATCACTTTTATTCAATTAGGGTGTTACTATTTACGAATGGTTATGATACTTAGATCCTATTTACAACACTCAAACTAGCTTTTCTCTCAATTTGCAGCCTCCAAATCTTCCATTTCAGTCACTTTCTAGCTAAGTACTTGCTTACATTATTTATTTCTAATTTTAGAAAGGTAAAATTAAATCAATTTTGTTACAAATCAATGACTATATTTATTGCATATTTCTATTATGATTCACTATACTCGATCTTTTTAACAACATAGGATTTACATTCACTAAGTTCTAAAAGGTTAAAACATTTGGTGAACCTGAATTACTTTGAATATTACACAAACTCTCTTTCTAAAACCTACACTCAAATTATAAATCCCTATATTTTTTTTATTTTTATTTCATATAATCATGATAATAATGATAGATGAAGTTTATCACTTTTTAATATAAAGTTTTCTAGCTTCCTTTACATGTTTATTTCCTTTCATTTGGAATGAATTCAAAGATGACATAAAAGCATATCTACATGATGCTTTATATCAGTTAAAATGTATGTCATATTTCATTCTATCCCTAGCATGTTATTTCTCTCTTATGTCAAATTCAATTAAGAAAAAAATCATTACATACATAGAGGATCAATTACAATATAGTTTATTGGACTTAATCCATAAATTTAATACCCTAAAAAACATGTTTAAAGTTTCAATGTCATATCCTATGCATGGGAAATAATCTCCTTCTCCTCATCTCCATGAGGGTGATATCTACTTTCCCTCTAACTAGGTCCATGTTATCACTCCACGAGATGATGCAACCTATACTATTTTTACTAATATCCATACTCAGCCTATCCATACCTCCACCTCTCCCCTTCAAAGTGTGTGCCTACATGGTCAATAAAAAATAATAAGGGTTTGCACTTCTGGGACTCTAAGGGATAAAATTATCAGTATGAGCAAGCTAATATCAAAATTATAGAATAAAAATCAATCATTAAGTGAAAAGGTTACATTATTGACAAATCAAATTACATGTAAAAAGTCTTTAGAATATGTTAGTTCCATCATGTATATACACTTACATCTATAAAAGTTGTATCTAGCACTCTTTCATTTCCCAATCATAAAGTACATGATGAGCAATACAATCAATATCAAGATGATACACAGGATGGGAATCAGGACACTCTCCCCCCACTTAACAATGAAAATATTATAGTCAATAAGAATGAGATCCTATAGAGTTTCATATATAGACTCTGGGAACAACCCCATGATCATGCACAAATTTTACAAGCCATAATGGAAATAAAGAACAAATCAAATAATGGTCAATCTTCTACTCCCCCAGATAAAAGGATTGTTATGCCTAATTTGGGGGCAACTCAACTTGTACAAAAACTTGTTTTAACTTGACAACTTTTAGTAGCAGCTACACCTCCTATGGATAGATCCTCCTTTCTAGATGTACAATCCTTTATGCATGAGATTTATTATTTGTAGGCTAAGATGTATCTTGAGCAATGAGATACTAGGCCATCACATGCCTTCGATTCTCATGTTATTTTACATACACCTTTGGCACATCACATAGAGATGACTCTTTTACCATCTGGATTCATGGAACCTAAGCTTACATTTTATGATGGTAAGGGTGACCCAGAGCACCATCTACAAACTTTTCATGTAACATGTTTGGACTGCATGTCCAATTATTGGCTTCTCACTAAGTTGTTCTCACATAGTATAAAGGACTATGCCTTACAATGGTTCTATGATCTACCAAATCAATCTACATTCAATCCATTGGTAGATATGTTTTTATCATACTTTTCCATTAACATCAGTGATAAGATCTCATATGCTCAAGTAGCACAACTGAATCAAAAATACAATGAGCCTATAGCATAATATGTATTAAAATACAATGAGCCTATAGCATAATATATATTGCGATATAAAACTATATTGAAAAAGATGACTAGCCCCATGGCAGATAGAGAGTTCCAATACATATTCAAACAGAGCCTACTACCAGCATTGTATGAATCTACCTTATTCAATAAGTTTCCAACCTTCATAGATTTATGCCACAAAGTGAAAGAAAGGGAAGTCAAACTTATCTCTATGGGTAAACTAAAATATACAAGTGGATCAAAATCAACTAATAAGAGTTATAAAAAGCCTCCATACAAAGTGAGTGCCACTAAAATGTGAGTGATCCAAAGGCTATAGTTGATGTAGCTTCAGAGCCATCTCCTTGAATGGTTTTATTGACTCTTCCACAAAGAGTTTTCACCAACCTTTCATAATCATCAGTATGTGTTTTACAACAGTGTTTGGAATTCAATGTCATATCTCTCCCTCCTATTAAAGAGTTTGATACGACATATGCACAGGGAGTGTAAACAACTATGTTATGGTTTTCGACACATACCAATGGGGAATCAACCATAGCATGATGATGATGAGACAAAATTCTGTAAGTTCTTGACGTATCCCAAGCAAGGACACATGTTAGAGAGAGTTGTAGACCAAGATAAGACAGGTGTGATAAGATGAATGATGAGTGGAGCTCAAATCATACGTCAAGTGAGATGATGAAGGAGATGAGATAAAAGACATGATAGGATTGAATAACCAAAGGATTAAGGGGAAGAATGAGATTTCAAGGCATCAAATCAGTGAGCCATAATGTGATTGATAACAATGATGACCCTAACAAGGACACATGCAAGGGAGTGAGAGACGATGATAAATTTATGGTTCTAGTCATTCCCAAATTGAAGGAGTAAATTGTGAACTTTATATTATGAAATGAATAATCAGTGATAAAGGATGTCTAATGGAAGAAAATAGGATTGTTGTGACTTGTTGGGTACACCTACTTGACGAAAATATTGGGGAGATAATCATGGGGATGGTGATTGATCAATAGATCGATTGATCAATGATTAATGTTATAGTTCAATGATTTAACTGATATAGGATGTGAGGATGATGAGGGACACTAGAGATGTGATGATGATTGATGGGGAAAGAGGAAACAGTGGTCTAGCTGACCTCAGGCACACCATGTGATTGTGCCTACATAGTCTAAAAAGACCTTAAGCCAATGTCGTTTAGATTATATTAAAGGATGATGATAATGAACTAGAGGAGGATGATGATAATGATTGTTAGAGATTCTAGTTATTAGATAGAGTATGTGACTTAGATGTTAGTCATGAAGATAGATGACTAGGAAAAATGATTGGAGATGAGATGTTAGATGTTATGACATATGGTAGGGTTAGACAGGTTAATAAATGATTGACTAGTGGATATGGGCTTGATTATTATATGGTTAGATTATTAGACAGGTGATAGAGGATAGGAGAAATGATGAGTGTGTATATTATCAAGCCATCATTGTTGTAATAAGGCTCGCCATAGTCTAAACAATCTAATGTAAATATAACACTAGGCAGTATGCCCCAATGATATAAGTATGACCAATAGGACATTGTGCCAAATGCATAAGGATAAAATGGGTAAATGATGAACTTTGCGTCATCTAGGGCACCTAAAAGCATCATTTTAGCTTTTAGTGTCATCATAGCATCCATGTTTATTGCCCTATAAACAAACAAATACATGGTGCAAGACTAAAAAGAAACATAGACAAACAAATAAAACATATATGAAGATATATACATGATGGAAATAAGTCAAATAAAAAAAGAGCAAACACACACAAGTATCTATATGCAGTGTCATTATGTCTTGTCTAATTAACATGATGAGAGTCAATGGGATGATTGATGAGGTAATGAGATGGGCTAAGTTAGTTATGATGATGTGAATTTAGATTAAGGTTAAGAATTTGGACAAGGTATCAACTTGGGGTATACTAGTGACTTGGATGAGGATTATTAGGGTGTGGATTAATGATAGAAACTTGGATGAGATGAGAGACGTAAGACTTAATAGGCTAAAGTGAAACTAGGTCAAAGCTAGTTCAATATAGACTATATTTATGCCAGTTTGGAATATAGGGGATAAAAAATAATGGATGGCTATGACTGGGTTATGAGATGCAAAGGGCATGGAGATGGATGCAAATGGTGGAATAGGTATAAGACAAGACATATTGGAATATTTTTGGCTTTTCTAGATTTTATAATTTTTTTAGATTTTTGAAATATTTCAATTTTTAGGTCCTTTTGGGATATGTATGTACACTATGCAAATGGGGTTACTAGAAAAGAGAATACCAAGCCTAGAAACTGAGACAAATAAATATGGACTAAATGGATGGGATGACAAAAAGATGAGGATGATGTCAAAAATGGGATGAGAGCCAAGGAAGAATAAACTAGGGATCACCAATGACCACATCATGAAAGAACCAAATATTTAGTTTCTCGAGAGTCTATTTAAGGATATGTCAATATAATTCTTAAATATTTCTCAAGACATATTCCATTCCCTTAATAATGTCAAGCTTGGAAAAAAAGAGGGACACAATAGGATGCACGATATGATGGCAAAAAATACGTAGGAACAATGCACAGAGGGATAGGAGAGACAAGGATGAGATGGATGGGATTGATAAAGGACATATTTTGCCCCCAAGTGTTGAGGTAAAATATAAACAATAGATTATTTCACCATGACACTGGATATTGGTTTTCATCATGGTACTTTCCCAAGGTGCTAGAATATTGGTTTCACCATTGGATGATTTTTATTTTTTTCTTTTTGACTTTTAACAACTTGACTTATTGGATATGGGTATGAGATGCAGGAATGCTGACACTTTCATAATTTTTAGCTAACACATTTTCTAGAGATGTGTGATGCAAAGGCCATTTCATCACTGTTGGATGTATTAATATCTTTGTGACCTATGTTGACTCTTGATTAAGACCCCTCTAGACATCTAGATTAGGTGTCTTCATCAACCCTCTAAAAGATAATGTTGACTAGGTTTGTGAGGTGTGGAATGGATGGATTTAAGGGTTGGATTTTATGGTAGATTATAAGACTTGAATGGGTGATAGGATCATGATAGGGAGGTGTGATGATTGATTTTTAAGTGGGACTATAAATCGCACCACCATTGGATATGTTGGACATTCCATATTAGATTGGTGAAATATGACAAAAGACTTTAAGAGATCCAAAACACTTTGACTTTATGGTTTATATTTAATCTGAGTATTTGAAGCATTATCAATCAAATTAATAGTGCTCTTGACAAGGATTTGGTCTTCAAATTGGATTGGTCTTTGATTGTCCCCTGGTACCTAATTTTGGGCTACACCACAAGAATTAGATTTTTTATTTTTTTGACTTTGAGGATTCCCTAGTGCCTCAAATAGGGTTTCACTATGGGAAGACACTTTTTGATTAGTTGATGATTTGAATTTTATTAATTTTGACTTGTTGGATCAAAGGTGATTAGATTATCATGTATGACTTTTTTAATATGATATTGGACCTTTGTATTTGTGGCACATATTATGTTTCTTGAGGAAGGGTCCAACCATGCATGTTATTGTCCGTCCTTATAGAGGGAAGTGATTAAATGATCATTGATAGGAAGAAAGGGGTCTTGTATGAATGAAGGAGGGGGAGATGGTATTATGAGTTCAATGAGTGGTGATTGGGAAGCATGGTCCTCGTATGGGTTCATAGGAGACCTTGTTTCAACATCAGAAAAAATATCCTCAAGATCAACCAAAGGATCACAAAGACTACATGCATCCAATGTGGGATTAGATCCACTCTGACAATCTTCAAAAAATAAAGCATGTAAAAAATCTATTATGACTTTATCATCTTGATTGGGATCAAAATATGTGCCTAGTGATTGATTGTCATCCGAATTAGAGGTATCTTCAAAATGACAGGCATAGTCATCTTCTGTTGTAACATTTATGAGGGATAATGTTTCTGATGAGGAATCTAATTCAAACATTGGTGTTGAAGAAGACCCTGATGCAGATAAGATTTGCATTGACTTTGATTTTGACTCTGATATACAAGATGAAATAATGCAAGCAAAAGATTCATCATCCACAAGTGACCTCTCTTCATGGAGTTTTTGATGTGATGATGGGGAGACAATGGTTTCCATAAAGATACATACATGGAATAAGGACTTATGAGAAATAGGAAGACTAGGTTCATGGGGAATAGACTCATCTTTGATGTAGTATTTGTTAGAGATAGGGTACCATGAAGAGGGATGTGGTGTCTTGACTATGGATTGGAAATGGAAGGGCTTGATCATGATCAGGAATGGACTCTTGACATACCTCTTCTTATTGGATGTAGACCTATTTGATTCAGTCTTGATTTCAATATCACTACAGTCGATGAGGTCTTGCACATAATTTTATAAATTATGACATTGATTAATGGTATTCCCCTAGGTTCAATGTTATACACAGTATTGGTTAGCTTTATACCAAGAGGGCTTAGGTTTGGTGGGAATAAGATGTCATATGGGTGGATAGGCCATTATGTTAGTGGTGACAAATTGGTAGAAGAGGGATTCTAAGGATATAGGAAGAGGATTATAGGGGCTATCTTCACTTCTTGATTGATATGTGGAAGCATTGGGTTTTGGATCAGATGGTTGTTGACATGATTGGGTTGATGGACTAGTAATAGATGGGGTGGCCAGAATTGGATTCCCTTTGCTAGTGTAGGAAGGGGTAGATGATTGGATATGACTAGTGGATGGAGAGTTTGAATGGGATTGGATGGTGTGAAGAATAAGTGTTGATTGATGTGGATGGGTGCATACTGGAGGTAATGTTGGGTGGATGAGGTCAAAGTCTACAAGATGTGGAGTACTAATCTCAAGGAGGCAAAAAAGGAGCATATCCCTATTGGCGATGAGGTATTCCTCAATTAGGGTATTGACCAAATTTATTTTGGATGCGATGGATCAAGAAGGGAGAAAGTATGAATGACATGATTTGTCAGTCCTAATCGACAAGTGTAGAGGATTGAATGGAAGATTAAGGGATGATAATGGGATGCGTGGTACAAATTTGGACAAAGGCTTGCTATAATATAATCTCAAGTTTGATTGGATGCTTGATGCGATATGATGTTTGATAAGGTAAGACGAGATCAATTAGATAAAATTAGGATGTGAGCTAGACTTTGATGATTTAGACTTAATTTGACTAAGCGAGCTACGACAAGCTCTAGGACTTGACTGTGGGCTAGACTGGCCCCAGAGACTAATTTCGACTAGGGATTCATTATATTAAGACTAACCCAAGAATAATATGATTCACTCAAATAGGAAGAGATAATTTGATTGATAAGTGGATAAGACTATGATGATGTGTATGACTTCAAACTTAATTAGACACAAGCAAACTAATGATGACGACCCTGATATGTAAAGAATGTTTTTCCAATGTGCAAGAGGATCAAAATGGGGTGACAAGGTGGATTATGATTGGGTTAGGTTGATAAAATGGTGGATAAGATGAGGTTAAGACAAATGAATAATTTTTGACTAAGGGGACTGAGTAAGTCAAGGTGACGTGTGATTAGTTTTGGATAATGTGGTCTTAGTCATATAACACTAGGGATGCGTAATGCTAAGGTTAAGTGACTAATACGAATTTAGACTATGATAAGATGTGATATAAGGATGATAAGAATTTATTAAGAATATGAAGGTGATGGGGGTATGACTAATGATAGGTGGGTGACACTAGACTAGGATGTGACTAGGACAAAATGGTGGTGTAAGATAGGACAAAATGCAAGATGGGATGGTTTCAAAAGGATATACACAAATATACAAAAAAAATATGTACAAGAGGATATTGATGAGATAAGTATATACAAGATGATGATATGTAAAGGAAACCTAGAAAGGTGTGTATAAGCTTGGATAAAAATGTGGACTTCGCTCACAAATAGAATTGGTCTCACACAATGCTCACCAAATTAATCAAACCAAAAAATTATCACTTGTAAACTGATTCAGGTGTGTAATCTGATGATTGAACTGTCTAATAGTGTTGTGGATGAGGCTATAAGATGGTGACCCATTGTAGAATCTCCTATACCTTCTCAACCCTTTCTTTACATGACAATCACTTAGGAGCTTATATCGACTCTGATAACAAGTCTCTTATTACAATCGATGGTCTTATGCTAGGTTGATCAGGGTCTCTAAGGGCATCATCGATATATGCTAGGTATAGTGAGGTCCAAGTCTATGTAAGATATTTTCTAATGCCTGGTTTAGATAATTAATGCTTCTCCTTCATGAAAGACCTATATGAGATCAACCGCTTAGTCTAACGATAATTGTCCCTAATATTTATACTTTACTAGAACACAAAGTGTGGATTAGTGTGTGATGATGAAATCCACTTTCACTATTAACCTAAGACTGGAAAGTGTGTGGGTGTCAATTCCACATCACATTACCTATAGAAAGGGAAAAAATGAGAGGATTTATTAATGGGTTTTTATCATCTAAGACTCACCGCTGTGATGTAGGGAAAAGAGCATACACCATTGTAGCCCTCAAGTACAAACAAGCAAGTGAAAGATTTAATAACCAATTTGACTAAGTGTGACATATACAAAGATATATACAAGATTTTTTAAAATGCCAAAATCTTTAGGACCTGCAAAGCAAGTAATTAGTAGTTTTAATTTGGCGATCTTAAGGGCCAAATTGCAAGATAAAATGTTAGACAAAAATATGACTTGTAAATAAAAATGTTATCAAACTAAATTTGTCACTAGATTAACTCCTCTAAGAAACACAATGTTAGTCTAATAAGATTTAATAAAAATACTTTAAAAAATCATGATCTGGCACTAAAACTTTTTTTTATGAAGGGTCATGACGTGGGGGTCTGGGGGTGGTAGACCCCAACGAGGTCAAGGGACAACACCCCTTGCAAGGTTAAGGGGTAGTGCCCCTTATGGATTCAAGGGGTAGCACCCCTTTCAAGGCCCAAAATGCACAATCTGATTAATCAAAATTGTCAATACATAGTCAATTATATTCAAAATTGATACCAAGATGCACAGTACCACAACTGTTAAGCAATACTATAACTTCACAATGTTGAGTTGTGGAGCTAAAAGCTTCACCAGATGAGCAAATGCAGAGGTTGCTAGAGTTACACAATCATCAACATTGGTCAGGTGTCGACCAGAGGCTGCCAACGTCGATTATAGATCGGCCGATGTCGATCATATGCAGACAGACAAGGACCAACGTCGGTCACCTGTGTGTTCCAAA
This sequence comes from Torreya grandis, assembly GCA_037957365.1. NCBI lineage: Eukaryota > Viridiplantae > Streptophyta > Pinopsida > Cupressales > Taxaceae > Torreya > Torreya grandis. Next base: position 4,303,727 of record JARHVA010000207.1, read on the forward strand.
ATTCTATTTTTGAGGAAGAACAAATTGTTTGCATGAAAAAATTAACTGTTAGTATTGAGTCCACATTTTTATTTTTGGCAAGACAGATTTGAACCTTTGATTAAAAGGTGTATCTAATGGTGGAGAATGCATAGCTCATGAATCTTAGTATTATATAATAGGGTTAGATCTTCATAGTTTGTAAGTTGTAATTGAAAGAGAAAACTCTTGAGGGAAAGAGATCTATACATCTGAGAGGTGTGAGAAGTGTGATTTCTTCATTGTATTTTTTTCTGAAAGACTTTAATACAAGTTTTTGGTTGTTTCTTGTATCTCCTATTCTTTGTTGTTTCTGATTTCTAATTACTTATTATTTTTAGTTTAATTCCGTGTTTAGTTGCTTACACAAAAGTAATCAATTGTGTTGTAAGATCCTAATAATTGGTATAAGAGCTTAGGTTTACTAACAAGCGGTAGAGCAAGGTTAGTGTTTGTTGATTACAGGATTCACTCTCAGGGGTTTCTGATTGAGTGCAAGTAAAGCAATGACAGAAAAAAGTAAACTAAGAATGGAGAAATTTAATGGCAAGAATTATCAATTATAGAGGATGCAGATAGAAAATTATATGTATCAAAAAGATCTGTACTTACCATTAGGTGGGGTTTCAAAAAAACCCATAGATATTCAAGATGAAGAATGAAATGTTCTTGATAGAAAGGCTCTTGGATTTATAAGGTTGATTCTGGCATCTTCTATGATTTTCAACTTTTCACAGGCAAAGACAACGGTAGAGTTAATGGATACTTTAGCAAATTTATATGAAAAGCCTTCAGCTTCAAATAAAGTATATCTTATGAAGCAATTATTTAATTTGCAAATGCAAGAAGGTGGATCTGTATCTAATCATCTAAATGATTTCCATGCAATATTAAATCAGTTAAATTCAGTCAAAATAGTTTTTGATGAAGAAATTAAAGCTCTCTTAATCTTATTCTCTTTACCTGAAAGTTGGCATAGTTTGGTAATGGCAGTTAGTAATACTGCATCTATTTCAAATATCTTGAAAGTTGATGATTTTGTTAGTGTAATCTTGAATAAATAAATTCGCAAAAAAAGCACAGAAAAAATATCAGGTAATGCTTTAAGTATTGAAAGCAAGAAAAGGCAAAGAGAGAAGGGCAAGAAAGGGAGGTCAAGGTCAAAGTCAAAGATGAGAAATAGATCCAAATCTAGAAATAGAAGAAGTATAATCTGCTAGAATTGTGGAAAGAAAGGGCATGCAAAGAAAGATTGTTGGTTGAAAGATAAAGAAGAAAATCAGCATGAAGGTAAAGAAGAAGCAAAAGTTACAGGTATTGTTGCACATGATGCTCTTATATTTTCTTTGTATAATAAAATAGAATTTTGGATTTTAAATTTTGGTGCCTCTTTTCATGCAACCCCAAATAGAGAATTTTTCAATGATTATGTCCATAGAGATTTTGGAAAAGTGTATTTAGGGGATGATGAGCCTTGTATAATTATTGGCAAAGAAAAAGTGCAGTTGAAATTGCAGAATGGCAACACATGGGTGTTGAAGGATGTCATGCATGTACTCGTCCTGAAGAGGAATTTGATTTTTGCAGCAAAGTTAGGGAATAAAGGTTGCACAGTAACTCTCGCAGCTGAATCTTGAAAAGTTTCCAAGGGTGCACTTGTAATAGCCAGAGGTAAGAGAGTACGTACACTTTATCTATCTACTAGTATCACTGATCATTCTTCTTTTATTTTATCTACTTCAAATGTAGATGCAAATTTGTGGCACTGTAGGCTTGGCCACATGAGTGAGAAGAGAATGAATGTTCTTAAGTCAAAAGGTAAGCTTTTATATTTGAAAAGCATAGATCTAGATTTTTGTGAGCATTGTATTTTTAAAAAATAGAAGAAAGTGAAGTTTCTCAAACTGGGTCAACAAAAAAGAAGCACAAGTTGGTGCTTGTTCATACAGACATGTGGGCACCAGCTCAAGTAGATTTTATTAGAGCATCACGGTATTATGTTACTTTCATTATTGATGCTACAAGAAAGGTATGGGTTTATTGCATAAAGAAGAAATCTGATATTTTTGACACATTTAAGAAATAAAAAGCTTTGGTTGAGAATGAAACAGATTTGAGATTGAAGTGCCTTAGATCTGACAATGGTGGTGAGTACAACAGTAATAAATTCAATAGTTATTATTCTATGAGTGGAATACGCAGGGAAATGATGGTTTCAAAGACACCTCAGCAAAATGGAGTTACTGAAAAGATGAATAGAACAATAATGGAGCGTGCACAGAGTATGAGGTTGCATGTTGATTTGCCCTTATAGTTTTGGGCAGAAGCTGTAGATACTGAAGTTTATTTGATTAACAAAGAACCCTCTACTGCTCTGGATGGTGGAATTTCAGAAGAGGCTTAGACAGGTAAAAAAGTAGATCTTTCATTTCTCAGAGTTTTTGGTTATGAAGCTTTTATGCACATTGATAAAAAAAATAGAAAGAAACTAGATGTTAAATCTATGCGGTGCACATTCATTGGTTATGGCTCTGGAGATTTTGGATTCTAGTTGTGAAATTTAGAAACTAACAAAATTATTAGAAGTCGTGATGTAGTTTTCAATGAGAAAGTGATGTTCAGTGATCAGCTCAAGAGGCTGAATAATATTGAGTAGGGCAATGTTGATTTGAACGAGGTTATGATCCAAGATGAGCTTGTGAATAATCACTCAAAAAAACATAGGTACCGACGTCGGTCAGACAGTAACCGATGTCAGTTAGAAAGAAACTAACGTCGATCAAGAAGGAACTGACGTCGGTCAGGTGGAACTGACATCGATTAGGTATAGACTGACATCGACCAAAGATGACCAAGATTGATCACTGACAAAAAAAAATTTGAGTGGACAGCGAGTTGTGAATGAGTCTCAAATGCCCATGAGGAGGTCTGAAAGGGTAAGTAAACCTCCAATTCAATATCTCCCTTCATTATACTACTTGTTGCTCACTGATAGTGGAGAACCAAAAAGTTTTGATGAGATAATATAGGAAGAATTTAGGAAACAATTGGAGCATGGCATGAATGAGAAAATTGATTCCTTGAAAGAGAACTAAACGTGGGATTTGGTTGAGTTGCCAGCCGAAAAGAAAGCACTAAAAAATAGATGGGTTTACAGGTTAAAAGGAGAGAATAGACAAATGAGACATAAGGCCAGGTTGGTAGTAAAGGGATTTGCACCAAAACCAGGTATTGATTTTGGTAAAAAATTTCTCTTGTAGTAAAGATGACTTTTATTCAGACTGTATTGTCTTTAGTTGCTATTGAGAATTTGCATCTTGAGCAGCTTGATGTTAAGACAACATTTCTTCATGGAGATTTGGATGAAAAAATATATATGGATCAGTCGGAAGGATTTGAAGTCAAAGGTAAGGAGAAACTTGTGTGCAGGTTGAAGAAAAGCTTATATGGTCTTAAGCAAGCTCCAAGATAATGGTATTTGAGGTTTGACAGGTTTATGACAGAGCATGGTTTTAGTAGATGCCAATCTGACCATTCTGTTTATTTTAATAGATTGGATAATGGTAGTTATATTATACTATTACTATATGTAGATGATATGCTTGTTGCAGGTTCACACATGCAGGATATTAATGAGCTTAAGGTAAAATTAGCTCAAACATTTGCCATGAAGGATTTGGGAGCAGTAAAGAAAATCCTTGGCATGAGTATTAAAAGAGATAGGAAAAATCACAGTTTGATTTTGTCTCAAGAGGATTATGTGAACAAGGTGTTGAAGAGGTTCAATATGCAAGATGCAAAATTGGTAAGCACACCTATGGCTGGACACTTCAAATTAAGCAAAAAATAGTGTCTTAAATCACATGATGAGGTTGAGTACATGAGTAAAGTTCCATATGCTTCAGCAGTTGGGAGCTTGATGTATGCAATGGTATGTACTAGACCTGATATTGCCCAAGCAGTGGGAGTTGTCAATAAGTTTATAGCCAATCCAGAGAAGGAACACTAGAAAGTAGTTCAGTGGATTCTCAGATATCTGAGAGGGACCAGTAGTAGGCATTTATGTTATGGAGGGTCAAACACTTCTCTACATGGGTATGTAGATTTGGATATGGCAGGTGACTTGGATGGCAGGAGAAGCACCATAGGATATGTGTTCACTGTTGGTGCAATAGCGGTTAGCTAGATTTCAAAGTTGCAGAAGGTTGTTGCCTTGTTTACTACAGAGGTATAATACATTGCAGTCACAGAGGCTAGCAAGAAAATGATTTAGATGACTTGGTTCATAGAAGAGTTGGAAAAGAAGCAAGAGAGTTGCAGATTGTACAGTGATAGTTAAAGTGCAATTCATTTGGCAAAGAATTCAACCTTTCATTCAAGAACCAAACATATACATCTTAGGTACCACTTCATTAGACAGGTATTGGAGGATGGTGAGTTGAAGCTGAAAAAGATCCATACAGATAAGAACCCTGCTGATATGTTAACAAAGTCGATAACAAAAGAGAAGTTGAATCTTTATTCAACTTTTGTTGATCTTCAAGATTGAACTTGAAGATGGAGAAGCTAGAGGATGTTGCTAAACAGATACAGGTGCAACTATTTATCTCTAAGTGGGAGATTATTGAGTTGTGGAGCTAAAAGCTTCACTAGATGAGCAAATGTAGAGGTTGTTGGAGTTACACAGTCACCGACATCAGTCAAGTGTCGACCAAAGGCTATCGACGTCGGTTATAGATCGACTGATGTCAGTCATATGCAGACAGACAGGGACCGACGTCGGTCACCTATGTATTTCAGAATTCTATTTTCGAAGAAGAATAGATTGTTTGCATGAAAAGATTAACTATTAGTATTGAGTCTGCATTTCTATTTTTGGCAGGACAGATTTGAACCTTTGATTAAGAGGTGTATCTAACGGTAGAGAATGCATAGCTCATGAATCCTAGTATTATATAATAGGGTTAGATATTCATAGTTTGTAAGTTGTAATTGAAAGAGAAAACTCTTGAGGGAAAGAGATCTGTACATCTGAGAGGTGTGAGAAGAAGTGTGATTTCTCCATTGTATTTCCTTTTATAAGAGTTTAATACAAGTTTTTGGTTGTTTCTTGTATCTCCTATTCTTTGTTATTTTTTATTTCTAGTTACTTATTATTTCTAGTTTAATTTTGTGTTTAGTTTCTTACACAAAAGTAATCAATTGTGTTGTAAGATCCTAACACACAATATGCAGTTTTGCTAGCTATCAATTATTCTAACTATGTCGTTAAGCAAAACTGCTTATGATTAGACAATACCACAAGTCCTAGTTAATATCACAAATCATGAGATGCAGTTTTGTTGCTTAGGAAAAACACAACAGATTTAAAATCAAAATAAAAAATATGTATAAAATGATTAAAGATATTTACAGAATGCACAAAATGGCTAAAATAAAACTATATTTGATATTTGACTAGACAAATATATTTTTTGATTTGTTCTACTCAAAATCAACTATTTGTGTTCAAAATCGACTCTAGGTAGTAATATCGCTCTTTTCAACCTACAATTTTGTAGAAAATAAGTTCTATCAATAGACTAAAAATATCTACAAAATAATCAAGATGTCAAAGTTATGATACAGTATTTACAGAATGATAAAAGTTATTTTCAGAACAATATGAACATGTAAGGTTCTACTAAATTATAACTTGATCAATGTACTATTTAAATTGTGCAAGTCAAAACCAACTCTCAATATGCAAAATTGATTATGGACAACAAAATTGCCTTTCATAAAATGCGGTATTACCAAAAATTTTAAACTTGGTTAGATTTATAGAAAATACAAAAATTTTGAGACTATCTATCAAAAAGTTGATATTATCTGCAATAAACTAGACGTTTATTATTAAGACCAAAAAATAAATTGTCAATATTCACTATTTGCAAAACTGAATCTGAAACCTAAAAAGCTATAGTTAATAGTCAATCTCACCCTTTCAAATATGTCGTATTGTACTAAGAAGTCAAAGGCATATTTAGGAACATTTAGAGTTTTATGGATAACACCTCTTTCCTATGAGAAAATGACAATCAAACAAAAGGCATAAAAACTGTTAGAAAGCAAAAATTAGCAATGTAGATCAATGATTTTATGTCTGGGTTAAAACCACGTCTTTTGAGGGCAAAATCGCACTTAAGAATCAAAATCACATTTCACGAAGGCAAAATTGCATTTATAAATCAAAACCACATTTCTCATGAGCAAAACCTCATTTATGAATCAAAATCATACATATCAATAGTCAATTTTATAAAAAGATCAAAATTGTCAAAAAAATTCAGACAGTTAGTGGTTAGTTAAAACTGCAACTAGAGTCTGCAAAACTGCTAGTTGCAGAGCAATACTGCCTTTCATCTGAAGGATGAGATTTTTAAAATTTTGAACCACAATCCACTTCAATCTAACTTTCAACTTTAATCAAACACACTCAAAGCACACAATGTCAACCCAAGAATAGGGATCGCACTGTGGTCGCCAAATGTAAGATGAATTTTTTGAGCAAATGAGATTTAGATATGCAAATTAACCAAAATCACTCAAAACATCAATCTACCATTAAAATATAGAGCCAATAAAAAATAAAATTCCATGACAAAAGAAACATTCATACTTGCATTAGATCATAAAAGCTAAGGGCTCTAGATCAAGATCAAAACAATAAAAAGATTAATTGACTATACATTATAGATTGCTTACCAAAGACTTAGATTTTTAGCATGATGTTTGCTTAATTGAGATGACATAGATTCATGGACTCAATGATAGTATGAAGACTTAAAGAGTTTATGATAATGTTGATTGGTTTGGCAATGGAGAGGAGGTAGATTTAAATAGGCCATGGAGGGAAGATCAATGACTAATATTCAAAGTTGTGATAAAGAGGATCAATGGTGAAATATTATCCAAGGAATTAAAAATTCTTTAGAAGCCTTTAGAATAGAGACTTCTAGAGAGGAATGGTTAAGATAGATATAATTATAGAATTGAAGAATTTTAGAATCTATTAGGAAAGATAAAAAAGATTAGTAGGTGGTTATATAGGTGATTAGGGACTACAGATGTAGGAAAGCCTAGAAATAGACTAGGGTAGGTGGAATTAAAATTTAAAATTCTAATATAATATACAAGTGGGATTAATTAATAGATAAGACATGATTAGAAGAATTAATAGGTTGGTGGGGATAATATAAGATCAGTGGATGAAAAATAATGAAGGGAGATGTTAGATAAATGACTAGAAGTGATATTAGGATCAAATTAGAAGGGATAAATGAGATGAGTGAATTAATGTCGACTAATAGTAATATTAGTGACAATAAATGAAGCGAACAAATTTAGATGTATATACCGAAGAAGAAGTGCAACAAACCCAAGTCAGTCATTGAAAATCTATCAAACAAAATAGTTTTCATTGTTACGATGGTGGATGAATAATTCCTTGTGATCAATAGGTCATCCACGTAGAGAACCATAATCAATAGTGAATCATACTATCATAATATTTAAACATTCTAATTAGAATGGTATCTTGTGAACCCAATCGAAAAAATAAATGAGTCTATTTTGGCATACCAAACTCAAGGAGCTTTTTTGAGGCCATAGATAAAATTTTGAGGTTTTCAAACTAACAATCTTTCATAAATTGTTGTGATTGTTTCATGTATATTCCTCTTTGAGGTCATCGTGACGAAAAGCACTCTTCATATACATCTGATGAACATTCCAATGATATATTGTGGCAACAGCAAGAGTGAGTCATATTGAATTCATTTTGGTAACTAGGGTGAACATCTTGGTATAGTCAATGTCTGGTACCTAATAAAAAAATTTACAACCAAACATGCTTTGAACTTGTCTACAGACCCATCTGTTATAAATTTTGTTCGATAGATCCACCTACATCGAACAAGTTTTCTTTCTTTAAGAAATGGGACTAAATCCCAAGTGTTATTTTTATGCAAATAACCATACTCCTCTTCCATAACAGTGTCATACTCGAGAGTAACTAATGCCTCATGAAATGACTATGAATTAAAAGCAGATGCAATGAAAACATGTGGGAGATCCTATAATTGTGAATGGGTTTTTCCAAGTCTATGATGGATCTCCAAGCCATTGGCCAGTGCTTTGCAGTGTATGTCTAGCCCAAAGAGGACCAATGCTCAAAGAGTTAGGTGGAAATTCCTTGTTCTCTAAAGATATTCTGGGAGGACGAGGATCCTCATCACTACTCTCATCATTAGAATTAGAACTATAAATAATCAAGATGATGCTCAAGGGGATCTAAATCATCAAAATTGTCATCAAATCCAACTACGTCTAAGGGGGAAAGGTGTCAAGTAAGGATTCAGAACAACCCTTTTGAAAATGAACACTCCTCTCAATGAAAAACTCATGAGTGGTAGGATGGAGAACCTTATATCCTAAAGATGCAACACTGACACTAAGGTTCCATTACATTACGTTTATTCTTCAAAATGCGAGCCATAACATGAGATCCAAACACTTGAAAGTGCTTCACTATGGGTTTCTGACCACTCCAAGCTTTAAAAGGAGTTTCTCCCTTTAATGCTTTGTGAAGAACTCAGTTTCGGATATAACAAGCACAATTGATGGCCTCAACCCAATATTGAGGTGCAAGAGACTTAGATTATAGCATACAATTGGTCATTTATTTCAAGGCTTTATTCTTGTGCTCTACAACACCATTCCATTGAGGACTATATGGAACTATACATTATAGGTCAATCCCATCTGATGTAAAAAATTACTCAAAATGGTTACTAACATACCACCATTATCAGTGTGCAAAATCTTGATGACTTTATCTGAGTGTTTCTCTATAAGTGTCTTGAAGTCCTGAAAAATGATCAAAGACCTCAAATTTCTACTTAAAAAATTACACCCAAGTATACCTCAAATAGTCATCGATGAAAGTAAGCATGTATTTTTCCTATTGAACGAAAATTTTACAAATGGGTCAATAATGTCATTGTGGACAATCTCCACTATTTATTTAGCTCTTCGTGATTTGCTCGTCATGCTTTTCCTTAAGATGCTTACCAAGTATGCAACCCTGATATACTCCATCAAAAAATTTAACTCATGGCAACCCTGAAACTATGTCATGACAATTGAGTTGCTCCAGGTAACAATAGTTGAGATGGTCAAACCACTTATGCCATAATTTACTCACCCCATCTAAATGAGTGAGCAGTGCAGTAGAGGGTTAATCAAGTGCATAGTGTGAGTAAGTATACAATTGTGACTGATAATTTACTTTTCCAAGTGCAATAATAGAGTCAGTGTGTTTCCCTAATAACCACTAAATTTAGTGTGAACTCAACTCTCTTGCTTGAATCGATGTGAGCGATTTAATAAACAAAAAAGAGGTTGGTGAGTAAAGAAAGAACATAGACCATCATGAAATGTCCCACCATTCACTTCAACTAATCCACTCCCACTAAATTCTGTGGAAGTATCATCACCCAATAAGATGAAAACCATAAAACAAGGCTCTAAAGACGAAAACATGTGATGTGATGAAGCTATGTGGTGCGATGCACCAGAATCAATAACCCATGTGGAAGGTTGTGACGCAATTGTAACAAGTGTTTTTCCCTTATATTTTCCCTTCTTATTGTCTTTGGCCTTGACCATTGTGCTGATGAACTCTGATTGAAAGAATTAGAGACATCGATATTATACTTCTCAAATATTTTTATCAATTGGTCAATCTACTTCTTCATGCATTTAGATTCATCATGTCTGAATTTCTTGTAATAGTCATATATGAGTCATTATTTCTTAGATTCCCTGTCTGAAGAGAACTCTTTTGATATTTTTGACTTAACATTAGATTTATGACCCTCTCTTTGCTCCGGATCTTTCTTGTTTTGTTTCTTCTCCTTGATACTAGAAGTATTTTGTTTATCGTGACTCACAATTAAGGGATGTGATTTAGATGACTTTAGTATACCCATTTGAATGAAGTTATCTTGTTGTCAAATCAAATCCACAGTAAAGTCATCCAAGGATGGCATGGTCCATGTAGCTCCAAGCATGTTTGGTAGCGTGGAGGTAGAAATGAAGATAAAATAGTCAGAATCTAATTTAACAAGGATGGAAAAAATTAATTGATCATTTTTTTTGTCAATGTTGTATAGTTTCACTTATAACCTGAGTGATTTAAATTTTGTGAAAAAATTTTATATCATATCAAAATCATTTGGGTTCAAATTGATGAGTTCATTCTCTAACTCATAACCTTTCATGATGTCTTACTTTCTAAAGAATTTTTTAATAAGGTCCAGAATTAATTTGAAGTTGTTACAAATTCGATATAAAAGAGAAATTCAGGGGACATAAACATAGAATACCATAGGCTCATCACTTCTATTGTACCACTTCACCTTCTCTGCTTCGGATGTCGGTTATGTTTTTTTACCCACTGTGATTCAGTATAAACCTTTGCTCCTCAAGAGAATTTATACTTTGACTTTCTACTTGTATAGTTAAATGGTGTGAGAATCAAAACTAAACTAAATCCATGGTACAAAAATGAAATGTGTTGAATTGTGTGTGTTTAAAAATGATATAAAACCCCTTTGAATCTGTAGAGGTTCAATTTTGCAAGGTACGAAAATATCACCAAAGTGTAGAGCTCAAAAAAACTTGCACTTTTAAAAAATAATCGAAACAGAATTGTCCACTAAAATTTTATGAAAGTTTAAATGTTTCTTGCTCGTAAAAAAAATAATCTTCAATTACATAAATTTGAAAAAAAAGGGTTGAAAAAATTTGGTGTAAAAAAAAAATTGGAATCAACTTTCCCACAGAAAACTTATGCCCCTTGGAGCAAAACTTAAACAATTTTGGATTAGAAGCGACCAGGGTCTTAACTCCCATACGACTGAGGGCTAAGCCCTATATTGGATACTCTCACCCCTCAATGTGATTGATGGATGAGTGACATCATCCAAAAAATGGCCGATTTTTAAAAATAAATAGTGACATTCTTGTGGTTGTCAGAATTTAGGATTCCCTATGCAGTTTCTAAGGTTTCTCTATGCTCTTGCAATCAGATAATCTGACATTGAGTTTTTAGAGGTCCACAACAGTCATCAAAGAAAGCTGTTCAGGTTGCAGTGACTAATTGTAGTGGCAAAAATTGATGTCAGGATGGTTGGCACTTCTCACAATAGAGAAAAGTGTCGGGGTTGTAAATCCTCCCTGTAGGGGTCAAGGTTCCGACTACTCCCGCAGTCCAGAATCTCAATGCGGGGGTTATCCACTGCGCCTGCAATCTAGAATCCTACTATGAAGTTAGCAACTTTTCTTACAAATCAAAACTTGATGCTAGAAAAGTCGATTGCTCTCACTATTAAGTTGTGGAGCTAAAAGCTTCACTGTTATGCAAATATGGAGGTTGATGGGCTTAACCAATAACCAGCATCGATAATGTAACCGACATCGGTCAGGGGTGGATCAGAACCGACTGACATCGATCAGAGATCAACCGACATCGATCATATGCACACCGATAATGACCGACGTCGGTCACCTGTGTGTGTGTGTTTGCATGCATTTTCAAAATTAGATTTGTTCTAATTTTAGGAGGACAGAGTGTTTGCATGTAAAGACTAATTTTAGTCTTGAGTCTGTGTTTCTAATTATTGTATGCCTTGGATCCTATTTAAGAGACCCATGGGACATGTATTGTAATTAAGTTGTAAGTAAGATCAATTAGATCTGCAAGGTGCAAGATCAAGAAAATCTGTTGAAGAGAAGGGAATACCAACTCGGTTATTGAGTTGATTGTAATTGATTGAGAGAAAGAGAGAGAACTCTTGAGAGAGAAATACTGTACACCCAAGAGGTGTGAAAGAGTGAGATTTCTTCATTGTATTGTAGAAGAGTTTAATAGAGATTGGTTGTTTCTCATATCTCCTCTTATTTGTTATTTCGTATTTCTATTTACTTATTACTTCTAGTTCAATTATGTGTTTAGTTGCGTATACAATAGTAATCAATTGTACTCGGCGTATCCTAACAAGTGGTATCAGAGCTTGGTTCAGAGCTAGGATCACTAACAAGTGGTATCAAAGCGAGGTTAGTGTTTGTTGATTACAGGTTCACTCACAGGGGTTTCTGATTGAGTGAGAGCAAAGCAATGGCAGAAAAAAGTAAACTAAGAATGGAAAAATTCAATGGCAAGAATTATCAATTATAGAAGATGCAGATAGAAGATTATCTGTATCAGAAAGATTTATTTTTACCGTTGGGTGGGGTTTCAAGTAAGCCCACAGATATGCAAGATGAAGAATGAAATGTTCTTGATAGAAAAGCTCTTGGATCTATAAGGTTGAGCCTAGCATCTTCTGTGATTTTTAACTTATCACAGGCAAAAACAATGGTAGAGTTAATAGATACTCTAGCAAACTTATATGAAAAACCCTCAACGTCGAATAAAGTATATCTTATGAAGCAATTATTTAGTTTGTAAATGCAGGAAGGTAGATCTGTATATAATCATCTTAATGATTTTCATGAAATTGTGAATCAGTGAAATTCAATCAAAATAGTTTTTTATGATGAAATTAAGGCTCTTTTAATCTTATGCTCTTTACCTGAACGCTGGCAATGCTTGATAATGGCAGTTAGCAATATTGCATCTGCTTCAAATATCTTGAAAGTTGATGATGTTGTTAGTGTAATCTTGAATAAAAAAATTCATAGAAAAAGCACAAATGAAACATCAGGTAATGCTTTAAGTATTGAAAGCAAGGGAAGGCAAAGAGAGAAGGGCAAGCAAAGGAAATCAAGGTCAAAGATGGGAAGGAGATCCAAATCTAAAAATAGAGGTATAACCTGCTGGAATTGTGAAAAGAAAGGGCATGCAAAGAAAGACTGTTGATTGAAAGATAACAAAGAAAATCAGCATGAAAGTAATAAAAAAATTAATGTTGCAGGTATTGTTGCACAAGATGCTCTTATATTTTCTTTAGATAGTCAAGTAGAATCTTGGGTTTTAGATTTTGGTGCTTCTTTTCATGCAACTCCAAATAGAGAATTTTTCAATGATTATGTCCATAGAGACTTTGAAAAAAATTATTTAGGGGATGATGAGCCTTGTCAAATTGTTGGCAAAAAAAAAGTGCAGCTGAAATTGCAAAATGGCAACACATGGGTGTTGAAGGATGTCATGCATGTACCCATCGTGAAGAAGAATCTGATTTTTGCAGAAAAGTTGGGTGATGAGGGTTGCACAGTAACTCTCACAACTGAATCTTAGAAAGTTTTCAAGGGTGCACTTGTATTAGTCAGAGGTAAGAGAGTAGGTACACTTTATCTATTTACTTATGTTACTAATTATTTTCTTTCTATTTTGTCTACTTCAGATGTAGATACAAAGTTGTGGCACTATAGGCTTGGTCACATGACTGAGAAGAGAATGAATGTTCTTAAGTCAAAAGATAATTTTTTAAATTTGAAAAGCATAGATCTAGATTTTTGTGAGCATTGTATTTTTGAGAAACAGAAGAAAGTGAGGTTTTTTAAAACTAGGTCAACAAAGAAAAAGCACAAGTTGGAGCTTGTTCAAAAAAACGTGTGGGGACCAGCGCAGATAGCTTCTATTGGAAGATCACAGTATTATATTTCTTTCATTGATGATGCTACAATAAAAGTATGGGTTTATTGCATAAATAAGAAATTTGATGTTTTTGACACATTTAAAAAATGAAAAGCTTTGGTTGAGAATGAAACAGGTTTGAGATTGAAGTGTCTTAGATTTGACAATGGTGGTGAGTACTGCAGTAATAAATTCAATAATTATTATTCTATGAGTGGAATACGCAGGGAAAAGACGGTTCCAAAGACACCTCAGCAAAATAGAGTTGCTGAAAGGATGAATAGAACAATAATAGATCGTGCGCAGAGTATGAAGTTGCATGTTGGTTTGCCCTTAAAGTTTTGGACAGAAGCTGTAGATACTGCAATTTATCTGATTAATAGAGGACCTTCTACTGCAGTAGATGGTGGAATTTTAAAAGAGGCTTAGATAGGTAAAAAGGTAGATCTTTCATTTCTCAGAGTTTTTAGTTATGAAGCTTTTGTGCATGTTGATAAAAAAATAGAAAGAAGCTGGATGCTAAATCTATGCGGTGCACTTTCATTGGTTATGGCTTTAAAATTTTTAAATTTCGATTGTAAAATTTAGAAATTAACAAAATTATTAGAAGCTGTGATGTAATTTTCAATGAGAAAGTGATGTACAGTGATCAGCTCAAGAGGCTAAATAATTCTGAGCAGGGCAATCTTGATTTGAATGAGGTAATGATCCAAAATGAGCTCGCAAGTAGAAATCATCACTCACAAAAAAACATAGAAACCGATGTCGATCAAAAAATTGACGTCGACGGTCAAGCAAGAACTGACGTCGGTCAGGTCAGTCAGACAAAGACCGACGTCGATTAGGGAGAACTAACGTCGATCAGGTGCAGACAGAGAGATGATCGAGATCAGTCACTGACAGAGAATTTAGGTGAACATTAAGCTATAAATGAGTCTCAAACGCCTATAAAGAGGACTGTAAAGGTAATTAATCCTCTAATTCGTTGTTCTCCTTATTTATACTACGTGTTGCTCACTAATGGTGGAGAACCAAAAAAAATTGATAAGGTAATGCAGGTAGAATCCAAAAAATAGTGGAAGCATGGCATAAATAAGAAAATTGATTCCTTGAAAGAGAACCAAACGTGGGATTTAGTTGAGTTGCCAGCTAGAAAGAAAGCATTGAAAAACAAATGGGTTTACAGGTTAAAGGAATGAGAGAATGGACAAATGAGACATAATGCCAGGTTGGTAGTAAAGGGATTTGCACAGAAACCAGGTATTGACTTTGGTGAAATTTTTTTTCATGTAATAGAGATGACTTCTATTCGGGCAGTATTGTCTTTAGTTGTTATTGAGGATTTGCATCTTGAGCAGTTTGATGTTAAAACAACGTTTCTTCATTGAGATTTGGATGAAGAGATATATATGGATCAACCGAAAAGTTTTGAAGTTAAAAGTAAAGAGAAACTTGCGTGCAGGTTGAAAAAAAGCTTATATGGTCTTAAGCAAGCTCCAAGACAGTTGTATTTAAGGTTTGACAGGTTTATGACAGAGCATGGCTTTAGTAAATGTCAATCTGACCATTGTATTTATTTTTTCAAATTAGATAATGGTAGTTATATTATCTTGTTATTGTATGTAGATGATATGCTTGTTGCAAGTTCACACATGCAAGAAATTACTGAGCTAAAAGTAAAATTAGCTCACACATTTGCCATGAAGGATTTAGGATCAGCAAAGAAAATCTTTGGCATGAGTATTAAGAGAAAAAAAATCACAGGCTGATTTTATCTCAAGAGAATTATATGAATAAGGTGTTGGAGAGGTTTTATATGCAGGATGCAAAACCGGTAATCACACCTATAGCTGGACACTTCAAGTTGAGCAAAAAATAGTATCTTAAATCACATGATGAGATTGAGTACATGAGTAGAGTTCCATATGCTTCAACAGTTGGGAGCTTGATGTATGCAATGGTATGTACTAAACCTGATATTGTCCAAGCAGTGGGAGTTGTCAGCAAGTTTATGGCCAATCCAAGAAAGGAACACTGAAAAGCAGTTCAATGGATTCTCAGATATCTGAGAGGGACCAATAGTAAGCATTTATGCTATGGAAGGTCAAACACTTCTCTACATGGGTATGTAGATTCGGATATGGTAGGTGACTTAGATGGCATGAGAAGCACCACAGGATATGTGTTCACTGTTGGTGGAACGGCGGTTAGTTGGATTTCAAAGTTGCAGAAGGTTGTTGCCCTGTCTACTACAGAGGTGGAACACATTGGAGTCACAGAGGCTAGCAAATAAATGATATGGATGACTCGGTTCATGGAAGAGTTGGAAAAGGAGCAAGAGAGTTACAAATTGTATAGTGATAGTCAAAGTGCAATTCATTTAGCAAAGAATTCAGCCTTTCATTCAAGAACCAAACATATACAGTTTAGGTACCACTTCATTAGACAGGGATTGAAGGATGGACAGTTGAAGCTAGAAAAGATCCATACAGATAAGAACTCTGTAGATATGTTAACAAAGTCGATAACAAAGGAGAAGTTGAATCTTCATTCAACTTTTGTTGGTCTTCAAGATTGAACTTGAAGATGGAGAAACAAGCCAGAAAAACAAGACAGAGGATGTTGCTGTACAAGTACAGGTGCAATTGTTTATCTCCAAGTGGAAGATTATTAAGTTGTGGAGTTAAAAGCTTCATTGTCATACAAATATGGAGGTTGTTGGGCTTAACTAGTAATCGACATTGACAATATCCCCGACATCAGTCAGGCATGGATCAGAACCGACTAACATCGGTCAGAAATCGATCGACGTCGGTCATATGCAGACTGACAGCAACCAACGTCGGTCACCTGTGTGTGCGTTTGCATGCATTTTCAGAATTAGATTTGTTTGAATTTTAGGAGGATAGAGTGTTCGCATATAAAGACTAATTTTAGTCTTGAGTCTGTGTTTCTAATTATTATGTCTTAGATCATATTTAAGAGACTCATGGGGCATGTATTGTAATTAAGTTGTAAGTAAGATCAATTAGATCTGCAAGGTGCAAGATCAAGAAGATCTGCTGAAGAGAAGAGAATACCAACTCAGTTATTGAGTTGATTGTAATTTATTGAGAGAGAGAGAACTCTTGAGAGAGAAATACTGTACACCCAAGAGGTGTGGAAAAGTGAAATTTTTTCATTGTATTCTGAAAGAGTTTAATAGAGATTGGTTGTTTCTCATATCTCCTCTTATTTGTTATTTCGTATTTCTAGTTACTTATTACTTCTGGTTTAATTTCGTGTTTAGTTGCATATACAATAGTAATCAATTGTACTCGGTGTATCCTAACACTCACAATCCAAAGTTTTGATGTTGAAACTTTATGTCGAGGTAGGGATCATCCTTGCAGATGTTGAAGATGTCGACGATTCCCACAATGCTGGGAATATTAAAATTTCTCATAGTGCACACAAGGACAAAAACTCTTTCACAAAAACCCTAGATCCGATCTGCGTCTTGAAAATCAAAGACCCACTAGAGATCTCTAAAACCCTAGAAAAACTTGGAAAAAAATTTCCCTTAAAGACTGCAGATTGTACAAATTTGCACAAAATCATTGAATAAGCCCTGAAACCTTTCAAAAATAATAAAATTTCACTGTCATGAAATTAAGTCATGTTTATAGTTAATCATATGGTTTTAGCGTCTTCTAAATCTAATGGCATAGACCGTTTTAAATGAAAACCTACCAAAAAATTATCAGTAAAATTTCACTGTCATGAATCAGAGTCTGTTAAAGACCCTGAAAGAAGAGTAAAATCTAAGAGATGATGAATTTATAATATGTTAGATCAATAAATGACAAATCTATGAGATGCAAAATAAAACTCAATATGTCATCACAAGGACAATGACATTCGTCTACTAGAAGAACTCTGATACTATGTCGGAAGAGGCCACAATCATGATTTATTGGATGGAGTCGAATACACAAAGAAATTCTTTGTATGTAGTAATAAAATCAAACATAAACCAAAAAGAAATAATTACTCAATAATTACAAAATTACAATATTAATAGTAATATCATTACCCATAAAAACTTTAAGAAAATATATTATATAGGTCAAAAATAAAACATATTCTCACTTCCTCATGAATGTGAAATTATCTTTCACAATGACTTAAAAAATTCCTAAGCAAGTTAACTAAATGTATAAGAAAAAACCATTAAATGAGATAAAAACATACACTAACAATAATCTGAAAGGTTGGGAGAAACAAAAATAAGAAGACTCTAATGAGGTGGTTGGGAATTTTCTAACATGTATGCCAGAATTTGGAAGTAGAGAGGATGGTTTTGGACATACAGAATAGAGTTTCACAAAAGTAATCCCCTTTCATGACCATTGGGGAACACACCTCTTGTTACAAAAGGCTTGGTGGTCAAAATGACAGAGGCGCTAATAGAGGCAGGGGCCGAAGGCTTGGCAATTCCTTTCATGAAGTTATGTTTCCACTAGATTAGTCATTGAGGAACAAAGCAGAATGAGATTTTGAGTGGACAGATAGCCATGAAAGTGATAGTAGGGACTGATGGCATGGCAACAAAAGGTCCTTGAGTTGCATCCCTGGGGGCAGTGGCAGCAGAGGGCTTATGAATGGTGTCCCTAGTGGTAGTGGCAGCAGAGGAATTATGAATGGTGGCAAGTACAAGGTGGAAGTAAATCCGCTTGACATGGCAAGAGAGGTGTCCCTAGTAGTTGTTGACAAGGACCAAGAGCTAATTGTTGCAGATGAGTAAATGGAGGACCCAATCACTATTGGGATGACATCCTAATCGTTTGTTCTATTATATAGTCTTTTGCAGTTGTAATCTTTATTGGCATGTAATGGGACTTTTGCTATTTGCATTTAGTGTTTTTTTGTTTGGGGCCCAATAGTGATGTTTGTTATTTTTTGGTGGTTATCCATGTTTTGTGATAGGTTCGCTGACACTGATGGGCTTAACCCTTTTGTTATGATTAAAATCACTCAAAGTCATGACATTTCTTTTTGTACTCTTTCATTATGCAATAAATGGGTGAGGGACCAATCAACCCTCAATTATCCATCGTGAATAAAAAATGGAGCTTTGTTGACTTGGAAAAAAAAATAGCTTGCATTAGTTTGTAAGATGAAATTGTTGAAGAGTCATTGTTTTAGGACCAAATTTCCCAATGAGATCAAGACCCCATGTTGAGAACGGCGATGGTGTTGTAATCGGCTACAATGGTAAGGAAAGTGCATGTATCAAGTTGCCATGTTGCTGACAAGGGACACATTTTTTTACATAATTACAAGCATTTGTCTCTATTTCGGACCAATAATACCATGTTCTAAGGAGTTTTTTTGCTAGGACTACACCATTATTATGGGCCCCACACGTGCCTTCATGAACCTCCTTGAGTGCTAGTTTGGATTCTCCCAAAGATAAACAACGAAGAAGCGTTCCATCATAGTCTTTACAATAAAATGTGTTTCCAAGGAGGATATAACGTGTTAAACGATGAAGGAATAATTTTTGTTGGTTATTTGAAAGGTTGACAGGAAATACATCGCTATGGAAATAATTATAAAAAATCTTGGTACCAGGGTAACTCGGGTGAGGGATTAGGATCAACGATGGTGCATATCCTCTCTGAATCTGATAGAATATGTGTCGGTTGAAGATATTCAATCGAGAACTGATACTCTTTAGCATTGTCATGCATTTAAATCATGAAACCAATTTTTGCCATGGCATCGACAGATCTGTTGTTGACTCACAAAACTTGTTGAAACTGTAGAGATTTAAAATGTGTTTTGAGATTATCGACAATTTGCTTGTAAGGAACAGGCTTATCATCTCTTATTTGATACTGATCAGTTGTCTGATTTATGATTCGTTGTGAATCTCCATAGACATTTAAGCTTTGAATATCCCATTGAATGGCAAGACGGAGCCTTGCAACTAATGCCTCATATTCGATCATATTGTTTGTATACTAAAATTGTATATGAAATGCTTTGGGGATCAAATCTCCCTGTGATGTGATCTACAATAGGCCAGCTCCAAACCCTCATGGTGTGAAAGATCCTTCAAAATAGAGTGCTCCACTATTCATGGTCTTGTGATGTTTGTTCTATTGTCATGATAGAAACATCTAGAAGGTCAAAGTTGAGAGGTTGAGTGGTCGTAATAGGAGCTTCTGCAAGTTGGTTAGCGAGAACTTATCCTTTGATTGCCTTTTGATTATGGTACTCAATATCAAACTCACTGAGGAGCATAATCCATTTACCCATGCGTCATTGAAGAGTTACTTTAGATAAAAGGAACTTGAGAGGATCTACCTTGGCGATAACAATAGTTTTGTTATTTAGCATATAATGTCACAATTTTCTAAATGGCAAACACCATAGCTAAACATGCATTCTCAATAGGCATATAATTATGTTCATATGCTACCAATGTGCGATTTAAATAATAAACCGCGTGTTCCTTACCATGATCATCATGTTGAGCCGAAAGTGCCTCCAGTGCATGTTTTGTGACTGATATATAAAGAAGCAGTGGCTTTCCTTGTGTCGAAAGTCGTAAATCTGGTGAATTGGTCAAGTATGTTTTAAGCTTTGCAAATGCTATCTGACAATCTTCATCCCACTGAAATGTTACCCCTTTCTTTAAGAGATGGGTAAATGGGTGGCACTTATCTGCTAATTGAAAAATGACCCTGCATATAGATTGGATCTTGCCTTGTAGACCTCGCAACTGTTTAAGATTGTTTGGTGGAGGCATTTCCATAATATCATTGACCTTTGCAGGGTCGACTTCGATACCTTGTGATACAATGAACCCTAACGTTTTTGTCAATGTGACTCCAAAAACATATTTCTTAGGATTCAAGCAGACTTTATATGCATGAAGCCTCTCAAATATTCTTCGTAGAATGTCAGAGTGTCCACGGTGTGCCAAGATGTAAAGAGGATTACAAAGCAAATTAATTAAGCATTAGTCCATAAATAATGAAGCATGCATAAAGAACTAACCAAGTCTATTTATTCCTATGAAAATTAAAAAGATAGCAAAAAACAAATGAAAAAAAACATCATATTACTTTCTCAAATGGATTCACCATACCCATGTGACTCAAAAACATGTTCTCCCTTGATCAAGCATCCTTGTCTTTGTCAACAATGGTGGTAAGCTCCTCCAATGCCTCAAAAACACTCCATAAAACCTAAGCTCATGATTATAAATCACCAAACTAGCCTATCAATAAAGCTTGCAAATAAAATATATGATCAAATGCAAACCCTTGTGAAAACAATTTAACATTATAACTTTGCAATATTCAAGCTTAAAATTCATGTCCATTACCTCTCTATTTATAGATTTTTGAGATTGGTCAAGATCAACCATAACCATCCATCTCAAAATTGAGATGTGTGGCCATGGATAACTCTAATATTTCAAATTAAATCCATAATTATCTTCATCATGACCTTGAAGAGGCATGGGAGGCATTAACTAGACATGGGTGACTCATAAACCTGATATTTGTGGCATTTATGACCTAAAGATGTCTTCTCAAGAAATGAAATCCCCTGATGAGTAGATAATATGAATCAATTTTTTTTTTTAAATATTCAACAACTCTCATGAAAAATTCACTTAAACTCTTGATTTGGATTAATTAGCGTTAAACAAGGTTAATCAACATTTGTGCAATTATTTGAAAATTGGTGCTCAATTAATCAAAATGGTCAAAAAATCATATTACTGAGTTGTAATTTGACTCGAGAAGAATTAGAAGGTGATGTTAGATGTGCCGAAACAATATTCCCATTTAGAGTGTTTCCAACACACAATAACAAAGATACGTGACGTGTACTAACAAATTTAAGAAAAAAGAGTGACCCAGAGCACAAAAGGCGAAATCATTTTGACTTGAAATGAATTGATCATAATTAATTGACCCATAAATTACATTTCCCCATTTAGGGGTACTTTGACCTAAATTGACACTTATAAATGACAAATTCAAACTATTTAACGTGTTTTATGAATTTTGACCTAAAATGTGCATTTGAGTGCAATTCGAATAAGATCGACAATTTCAACACAAATGGTGTTAAGAATTGGATGTCTACACTTTACGTCATTTCTCAAAGCCCAAAGCAAACTTTCCAATATCTCCACTATTCAGATAACATTTTTAAAGAATGTGATTATTGAGACCACAATAAAAAATTTCCTCACTTGGCATAAAAGGTTCGTATACCCAATGAATCGGAGTAGTGGCATGTGCATGACCCTAGTACTAGGTCCAAACTAATGTGGAAAGTATATGGTGAAAAACAAAATGTGCAACAACATGCTCAGAGCCAAAGATTTGGACAACGTACTTCTAAAATGATGTTTCAATATTGGAGTACCATCCAAAGGTTGTACTGTACAGAATTTCTAGAAATCAAACTACAAAACTTATTAACTTGTATTTGGGATGATGCTTGGTTACTTCCATTCCCTCTCACACGCCATGAAGAGTTCAACGTACTTAACAACTACGCCTCAAGAACTCGAGGCACAAGAGTAAATAATTATATTGATTCAATGAAGATGTGAAATATGTGGGGGATTCTCAACTTCTTCTCTCATATAGACTATTTTTAAGACTAGCCTAGATTGGGAGGAATACATTAGAAGGTCTTTGCTAAGCCCAGTTATAAAATAACAATTTATAATCAAAGTGAGGCATATTGATGCAATCATCTTGAGAAGAGGAACCCAATGACATGTATGTCCGATAACCCTATTTGCACAATATAGTTTCCCAAAAGAATTGTGAAAGTTACACTAATGCTATCATCATGAGATGAATCTAATGGTATATGTCACAAGACCAAACATGTGGCACTAGTACAATTCATATTGCTCGTTTATAACATCCAAAACAATCCACATTGCTTGTTTACAACAAAACACCAATTTTAAGAAATCCCAAACTAAAACTACACCTTCACCCCAACACTAACCCAACTCATCTAAATCTCCAAATGTTGAATCCCAATATCAATGTGAACTCAACTTAGACCAACATCTCACACTTAAGTGCAACTCAACTCAAGTTGCACCTTGATTTGACATTGTTCATCTTAGCCTTTGTTCGCTTCATGAACCCCAAATCTTGCTTTGAACAATCATCTACATCAATCAAGAAACTCCTCAAGCTCCCTGGATAGTGCCACATGCAACTATCCTATTTGAGGGATTTCACGTACATCCATTGCCAACATTCAAATGTGATCAATTTACACAATGATTTGAGTGAGCACCAAGTCTAAATTGTCAGAATGATATAGCAAAGCATTGTGCTTTCTAACCCTATGTTGTTGTAGGCAAATGGGCATCTACCTATGCAACAACATACATGTGTGTTTTTTGTTCTTGTAATCTTAGATTTCATGAAACCAAGTTATGCCAAGTAAAAAGTAGTCAAACCTTGGAAAGGACTTCTTCATTGTAACCATTTAAGTAGTCGTTGAGCATTATCAATTGCGTCCACCTCAATGGTTGTTGTGTATGTCGCTATATGCCTACATTATTATACTTGACTTTTTCATTTTGTAAAATTTAATAAAACATACAATCTCCCACTTGTTTCTTACATAGTGTGTTTGCTCATGTTAAGTGTAGTTCCCCTTTCATTGCAAGTGTTATGATAAGCTCCTGCATTTAAGCTCTTAAAATACAAGAGTAACATTATGTTGTGTGTTCTCATACAAATAAACATTGAAGGCATAGTCCATAGCATTTATAAAGTTCTTTTCTCAAGAAATGAACTCAAAGGGAGCAAGCTATGTTGCACAATTACAATGCAATCGAGTGACAATATATATGACATCAATCTTTAAAATCGTCTCTAACCTATTTAGACATTTACTAATCCAATAAAAACAACTTAACTTCTTGTCAATTGAAAGATTACATTTATCGTTGGTCTAAGATTACAAGTTTCAAAATCCACATATATTACTAAATAAATCGGAGAAAAATATTTAGCTAAAAATTACCAAAAAAATAATTATTTGATTCATAGCCCACTAATCCTTTTTCATGCATGCCCTGGTTTCTGTGGTAGGGTTATAATAGTCATACTAGTTTTAATGATAACCTTAGTAATAAAGTATGATTGGCTATATTAGTCTTAATAATAGGTTTAATAATAAAGTCACTTTATGACTATAGCTTTCACAAATAATGTAAACATGACTTAATATTCCCTTAAATCATTTTGGGTTTAGATTATGTGTTACCCTTGTAAACTCTACATGACTTAATATTCCCTTAAATCATTTTGAGTTTAGATTATGTGTTACTCTTGTAACAGAGTTTATGTTGTTATTTTCCCATCACTTGTGATGGTTGCTTTTTCATTAAGTAATTTTTATTTTATTTTTTAAAACTCTTATATACTTGCTTGGTTTCTTTATGTTCAATTTTAGTAATAAATACCACTTGTTATGATATTTTAATTTTCAATAACTCCAATGAAGCAAATAGAAGGTTCAACCACTATCAACGGCAACACATAGCAGATCCAACAAAATAAATGACAAAATTGCACAATATCCATCAACATAACATAATAATAGGGTAGCAGAACACATTTCAGAAGCGCACAGATTTGATATCTGAAACATAAATGGAGCAGATGACAAAACACTTTAAGATCCCAGAAGCACTCGCTAAGCTCAAAACACACAACTTGATGCCCAAACCATTAACGATCTAATCGATATATAAATGATAAGAGGATGTAATAGAATTAACTACCTAGAAATTATACCATAGGTCGAACCACTTTGGCACATTACAAAGTGAAGGTTTCAATGGTCATCTCAATATCGTATGTCTAAATTATAAATAAACCATGGATCATATCTTCCACTATTCTTTTTCTCGAGAACCATGGAGCAATGGAATTATTGTTTTACATAGATAAATATATGCTAATTTGGTCCACCAACGGGAAAAAGAAATGCATATTAATTAACTAGGCAGTTGAGACCAGAAAGCAAAACTCCAAATATCCTTTGGAAGATATTAACCCCTGCCACAATGATGCATAACTTATAGCTTGAACTGACAAACAGAAATTTCAACAGCAAAGATGTTTCAGCTGAAAATATCTGTTTAAAGATAGAAGGTAGAGTAAGAGAAGGAAAACCTGGCTCATTAGCCTTTAATTTACACCCCATAGCTTGCGAAAAGGGCAAGATGAGAGAAAATCAAAGCCTAAAGTTAAAATGGAAAACCCTGCCGAGTGAATGGCTATGTTTTGATTGTGCGACAAAGGGATATCCTCGACTGGATGGGAAAGGAGAAATTTTCTGAGATGTGAGGGGCAGACTTGACTTTGCTTATACCATCCAGCTACGACAGTCAACAAACAACGGAGCAGAAGAACTAGCAGTTATGAAAGGCCTTTGTATAGACAAAGACGGTGGTTATAAATCTAGCATCATACAAGGATGTTATAACATTATCATCCAAGATATCAAGCAAAGAGAGTGCAGGTCATGGAAACTTGAATCAGTCATTCAACACGTTCTTGTAAAAATGCACTCACTCGGTAGACAGAATGGAAACAGAAGGGCAGGTGTGTCAGCAAATGTTTGGTATAGAACTACTGATCTCAGATGGGGCTTAGAGAAATTCTCCACTCCCCTCCTAGCAATCTCAATAAAGTCATAGTGAATGGTTGTCTGGTGGGGGAAAATCTAAAATTCTCCTAAATATCTTTAGCAGCCTGAGGAAGGCTTAAAGGAAAACCGTGTGATGACAAAGGCTTTGAGATTGCTTGATAGAGGCAAGTATTTCTCAATTAAGATCACCCCTTTCTTTCTCACTACTTTCTCATTTAATGGCCTAGCTTCAATTGTTGGACGAGTATCTGTTGTGGGAAGCTTCAATTCAGGCACTGGTTCATGATAATGCAAGTTGCATTGCTTACCTCTCTGTCATTACCAATGTGGTGGTGGGTTTTACTCTGCTTGTCTGTTTAAACAGCTTCTGGCATTCATGGTCGGTACAAACCTTGACACAGTTGTTAACATCACGGTGGTTTTACTTCTGCAGAGTTGTTAATATAGCTTCTGAATATTTGTGTTTGCTAGGCTATGGAATTGTGGCTAGTTCTTTTCAAGAACAAAAAGATATATTTGCCCTACTCTAGTCTGAACTTACGATAACTGCTATCCTCCGTTCCGATCTGTATTTAGAAGGCAGAAGAAAACGCATGCAGGCCTTCAACGTACAAAGGATGTGACGGAAACAATAAATAAGCAACATGGCAGTGAAACCTCACAGAAACTGCAAGTAACAAAAATATTGATGAAAGCAAAAGCAACAGAAAATATCATCTTATGAAAGCGAACCTTAAGTTCTGTAAATCGATTTATTTCTCCATCACAATTTAAATACAAAAGCTAATAAACTTCCATCTTGTAATTAAATAATAACCCTCCTTACACCATATGAATTCACACAGCAAACATACACCATACCAGACATTCACTTTGCTGCCGATATGTTATATCTTACGTCACCTCCATCCGTACGAACAGTCAGAGGAACTCAACAAACGATTCCATAACAGAGGTGGTGTTTACAAACACCGAAAAAAAAAAAAAAAAAGACTTAATCGTCGGCCGGTAAGATGAAATCTAACCACCGAAGCCGTAAAGTGTCCTGCCCTGCCTCTTGAGGGCATACACCACATCCATGGCCGTCACCGTCTTGCGGCGTGCATGTTCCGTGTATGTGACAGCATCCCTGATCACATTCTCGAGAAAGATCTTCAGAACTCCCCTGGTCTCTTCGTAGATGAGGCCACTGATACGCTTGACACCTCCCCTCCTGGCGAGACGTCTGATGGCAGGCTTAGTGATACCCTGGATATTATCGCGGAGGACCTTCCTGTGCCTCTTGGCTCCTCCCTTACCCAAACCCTTGCCGCCTTTTCCCCTTCCAGACATCTTATCTCTTCTTCACAGGATTCACAAATCAAACGAATTCGAACGGAAGAAGTGTGAAATCTCTCGTCTGCCCCACCTATTATAGCTAGTTGCCCTGCCAATCCACGATCTCCTTGAGGCCGTCGGATTAATCGATCGTTGCTATGATCCGTGGCAAAGGAAATATGCATTCCGAGCCATTGGATCTTGAGGTAAAGTATTTGATTGGTTGTGATGCAAAACAGAGGATTTAAAGACAAAGAGCACGTGTCTTTGCCCTTTTTTTAATTACGATGGTACATTTCTGAGGATCTTAGGTGCCCACATAAAAAGGGTAAACGTGTAAAACCAAAAAAATTAAGGTCAAACTTTTATGTAGAGGCGGAATATACTTAAAATACGTCTCTATTTGATATTATTTTGAAGTGTTTTTGTTAGTTTTTTCACAATGATTAATGATTTTATAAATATTTTTTTAAATTTAAAGTTGTGCTATATATTTTGAGATGTAATTAATAATATTATAGATATCTTAAAATATCAATTTAAAAAAGTTTCGAGATGTATTAATTACGAAGGATCTATGTTAGATTTGTCATAATTTTGTTTGTTGAATTTCGTCGCATTTTTTTTAAATTTTTTTATTGATTGGTTGTCGATGGCATTAATTTAGTTGCCCCACTTCATCAATTTCCAAATAATCTTGTTGGGAAAAAAATACTAACTCCAAACTCTATCATATGACCATGATATCATGATTTTCAATTGTTTTTTTTCCAAGCAAGAAGATAAATTGTTATAAGACGGTAAAATTGACATCAAATTTAAAGTTGATCATTTTTATTGACATATCACACTATTAAACTTTGTGGCCACCACCTTTGACTACCATTGTATGATCCAACTCTCATGAAATCTAAGGAACAATATTCTAAACAAGGGATTATCTAGGGTGTATGTATATATGGAAGCAATATTGAATAAGACGGATAATAGAGTAAGTGTGGACAATAAAATAAACATTTAATGCTAAAACAATGTACTTGTGACCATCACTTGTGTGCACTTAATATATGTCTAATTTCACAGTTTATTCAATTGATTAAGAGAAATATTTATAAATCAATACACCATATCGTAACACACCTAAAAGTGTTATGTTCACTATTAATGGAAAAATATTTATAACTCATATTAGTCTATGCTAAAGAGGAATATTTCAATAATGCAGGGCTCTATCAAACACCGCATAATCATGTCTTAGATGAAATTGAGAAAATAGGACAAAAGCTAAAAAGAAGTCTGTTCTAATGATCCTCAAAAGTTTTGAAACAAAGTAATACTTACCATGGAAATTAATTGATTGAAGGGAAGCAAATGAAGACAAGGAAGAAGATCCATATCCCTACACAAGACTATCAAGATATGGAAAAAGCTATCAAAGAATTATTAGATGTTGGTTTGATTGAGCCTATCACATCTCCCTATTGTTGATATGCATTTACGGTTTAACAAACATTCAGAGCAAAAGAAGGGAAAAAAGAGAATGGTAATTAATTATAAACCTTTAAATGCCATTACTCTACCATATTCGTGTCATGTCCCTGATAAGTCTTATTTACTTTATAAAGTTGCAAATTCTAAATATTTTTCTCAATTTGATTGTAAATCATGATTCTACCAGATAAGGGTAAAAGAGGAAGATCACCCAAAAACAACATTCAGTTGTCCCTTTGATCATTTTCAGTGGAAGGTAATGCCTTTTGGTCTTATGAATACCCCTGCATACTTCCAGAGTTTTATGGATAAAATCTTTACAGGTATAACAAAAAAAATTTGTGTATATATTGATGATATCTTGATTTTTAGTCAATCACTTGAAGATCATTTGCAACATTTAAATCATTTTTATGGCATTGTTGTAAATGTTGGTATTGTAAGTTATGAAACTAAAATACAGTTGTGTCAAATTGATTGCAAATTCCTTAGTATGGAAGTAAAGAAGAGTAAGCTCAAGGTACATAATCATATCAAGGATAATATTCTTAAATTCCCATATCAATTAGATAAAAAGTAGTTGCAAGCATTCTTGGGAATTCTCAATCATGTAAATAGTTTTTATGCAGATAGTGGTGTGGATAGACATTGCTTATAGGAGTTATTAAAGACAAACCGTAAGTATAATTAGACATATGAACATATAAAAGTAGTACAAATAATTATATAAAAGATAGTCAATCTTCCAAAATTTCATGTCCCTAAAATATAAGATTATGTATTGTACATCAATGCTTCAGATGTTGCTTGGGGAGGAGTTCTTTGTTACATAGAAAATGGAAAGGAAGATGTGTATGAATACGCTAGTGGAGTATTGTCAGAGGATGTGAAAAAATGGATTTCTTCTGATAAATAAATTTATGCAATGAAAAAATGCCTAGAGAAATTTGCTTTAGAATTGATGCATGTCCCACATTTTGTGATAAAAACAAACTGCACCAGATTTATGACATTTAAAAAGAAAACCCATGGTAAAAAATATGGTCGTGGTAAATATGTTCGCTGGCAAGATTATTTTAACCATTTCAATTACACTGCTCAGCATATTTATGGCCAATAAAATATAATTGCATATTGGTCGAGCATAAATTCTTATCTATCATGCATGGATCGACCATAAGGACTGCAAAGACCTCATTTTACTATTGAAAATGTGAAATATACCAAGTTTGATGCTCTTTCTCTTCCTATCCAAACATAAAGTTTTAGGTGTGCAGTAATAGAGAGATATCACATGATATCCAATCATATAACACAATAATTGATATCTTTTGAGGCATTAGTATAGAATCTTTTGGCTCGCATGATCATTTAACATTTAGAATATTAAATTCTAAATTACTATGTCAGAAGTTTGTAGATCTAATTTATAGGCCTAAATATCGATGAAGTATCAAGATTGAGGAATAACTTAATGATCATCCGATTAAATTTGTATAATTAAGCAGACCTCTCATACTCAGATTATATGGTCCACATCCACCTGAAAAACTGATTGCATCTATTGTAATTAGAATAAGATTAATATGGGAATCTAAAATGCATATGTGTATGGATTTCTATAGTACTCTCCATACTTCATTTTAGGAATTACAATTATACTTCCGAATTACATGTAATTTCAGGCCAATAATGATCGAAGACGTCATGTAGTATGCCAAAAGATTCATGTTTGAAGGACAAGGGTCAAATCAGTGGGACCTTAAAAGTTTAGCTTCATGTGATGATGACTAGAGACTGACACCTGGCCCTCAACATCTTATCTTATCTCTTCGCCATCAACATCTTCATAGTGCGCATCTCTTTTATCTAGTGCACTTTACTTTATGACTATATCTTGTGCATTATGTCAAAATAGTAGGTTGTTTTACAATTGTAAAGTTAAGGATGCGATAGACAATGTCAGCATAGATTTTGATAATCCTCACTCCTTATGTTATAAACAAGTAGTCTAGGAAGCATAGTGGGCATCAAAAAACATTAAGAATCTTTAGTAATCTTTTCCCTTAGAAAGTCTATCCTGAAGAAAGAGTATGCTCTTCACTTGCCTTCAGGATCTTGTGAATCATAAGTTTCTTCTATTGTAAAGAAAGCCTTGTAATATTGAGATATATTAAGTAATATGAAGTCATAACCATTCAACCATCAACCTTCGTCATTATTTTATCCATACACAGACCAAGATCTAGACAAAATCTTCCCATCAGTGGTATTAGAGCCATTATCCAAATCTATACGCACGAAGAAGAAGATCTAACCTTATTTAGAATTATGAACTCCTTCTTTAAGCAAATAATTTATCTATTGCCTTGTTGTTGTCAATTTCCTATTTGAAATCATTCAAGCCAATATTTAGATACTTTGTGATAAGGTGTTATTTTGTTTGTTAGTCTTTGGATACCTAGACACACTCGCAGTCCCAAAAAATTATTGTTGAAAAATGGCAAAATTCTCTTGTGCTTCAAATGAACAAGGATTCAAGATCCTTAATGAAGCAGAAGCAGAAGGATATTTTAGCCTGGATTCACAAAATCTTGGTGAAGAAGTGTTTGAAGCTGACAATTATGAAGTGCCATCTATAAATATTATTGAAGATAGTCTTCTAGGTACTCTTGTTAATTTTAAGCCTTATGATATTAATCCATCCAATGTATCAAAGAAGTCTCAGTTAGATTCTAAGGGCAAAAATTTATTGGGAAAAGTCCTATATAAAAATACAATAAGTCTTTTGTGAAACCTCGTGTTAAAACTTTTGAGATTACTTTAGAATACAAGCCAAAAATAAATTGCCAAACAAATTTGATTCATGTTTTACCTAGTTCTGAAAATGAATATATAAAGAGTCATGAAGATGTATAGTTTGTTCATTTTGGCTTGATGTGTGTCGCTATTAAACATTTATTTCTAGATAATATTAAGCATGTCCATTATCTTGTAATTTGTGATAGACATCAAACAAATTTCTCACACGTATGTCAATTATATAGCCTTTCATAGTTAAATGATGGACATGTATGTTATGAATTTTATCCGAACCTATCAGTTGGTGCAAGAGACAAAGGGTGTACGAAAGTAAAGGCTAGAAGTTTAGATTGTTTGGGTTTGTTTTCTTCTGTATATGGTCTTTAAATGTTTGGTCCATTTCAACATTCTAGTATTAACATCCAGATCTTATATTCCATGACAAACACAAGCCACCATATAATTATATAAAGTCTTTCCATCTGACACAAGCTTTGATTTCTCATATTTAAAAGTCATAGGTCTCCTACATCTTGTTTTCATCACAACAAGTTCACTCGAGGCATCTTTTACGCATGTTTTATCATTGTATGACTATCCCTCTTTCTTCCTACTACATTATAATACATTGCACAAATATTTCGTTATTTGCTCACTTACTTTAACATTGATATCTCATTGGATATTTGAGTTGTTATATATGATGGTGTTACAAATTACTTATGTAGATTAATTTCACTTATTCAGGCATCTTTATCGTGTTTGCTTATTTGCTTCATGTTCTATGTGTATTCAACTTATTTGGATTATGGACATTTTAACATGTCTTTGATTACAGATCTAAGCATTATTGTTTTTTTCTATGTGTATGAGTGATATTTTAACATAACCCTTATATGTGGCCCCTTGGCTTTCTCAAGTGTTTGTGTGCTCTTCCATGTACTTTGTGTGTGCGTCATTACCATTACTCTTGCTTGTTGTGTTTTGATCTATTTTTAGATGTCATAATGGATATTTGTTGACACTCAAATTTAATCATTGAGTGTTTGACAATGTTTAATCTTGACATCCTTACTTGGTCTATTTTTCATCCCTTAACTTGTAATATCTATGAGAGATTTCACTATTCTACTTATTATCTTACAATTACTAGGAACATCATTTAGGCATCCCTACTTTACTTATAGGTTTTTATCAGGGAAATCCCAATAGCCTTTATCTTTATGAGACAAAACTGCATTAGGGAGATAGGGTTGTAGCCCAGCCTTGTCCACTAGTGTAGCCTTGTCCTCTATGCCCCAACTATAACTCTTCAAATTTGATATGTTTCATATTAATCTTCATGTACTTTTAGCAAAGTCAATTAACGAAAATATTATAAATATTCTTATATATAAGCACATTAAGGCCTCTCAAAATATCATCTAGCAATCACTTGGTAATTCTACTACACATTGAGCAAAAAGACATTAATCCTTCTAGTTTCATTTATGATTCATTCTAACAATTATAGTCCAAGTCTAAACTTATTTTATTGCAGGTCAAGGGCATTCATTATCAAATGTTCAAGTTAGTTTACTGGTTGCATCCATATAACAAGTATTAAGATTCACTCGCTCACTCTAGGAGGAAAAACGGTGTCACCTTGATGCCCTTTTGGACTATGTAGGTAACACTCAGAAACACACAATTTTTTTTAAAGATAGCTTAGTTATTCCCCTTGCTTGTTTTCCCCTTACATTTGATCTCTATTTATTTTATTCTGTAGGGACTGAGGTTTTATTATTGCAGATATTTTGCACATTAAATTAGTTCCTATAGTCAATCAACCAATTATCTCTAACAGTCGCAGGCACTCAAATAGAAAAATAGTTGCATAGTCAACCATGAAATAACCTTAGTCACCAAATAATGTCGCTATGCATCCCTATCCACTTAGTGTGACCCTATCTAAATACATCATAGAATCTTGTTTTTGGCTATGATATAGTTCACATATCTTGTTTGCTAGTTTTACATCAAAGATTTGCCTACACAGTCAGCATAAATCAAATCCAAAACTAGGTTTGCATATTTCATTATTTATTACTATTTATAACACATTTCATTTTTTGTATTTCACGAATTG
The DNA here is from genome assembly GCA_037957365.1 of Torreya grandis. Lineage (NCBI taxonomy): Eukaryota > Viridiplantae > Streptophyta > Pinopsida > Cupressales > Taxaceae > Torreya > Torreya grandis. Next base: position 4,336,879 of record JARHVA010000207.1, read on the forward strand.
GTTATGTTTGTTATGTAATCTAAACCAATATTACAATTGTATAGTGTTTATAGATTTAATTGGTAAATCAAAATAAACATATAAATATTTTGGTGAGCTTGTAATTTTCTTTGAACACTACTTCTTATTTTCTTGATTTTTGTCATAGGATATCATATAATTTTTTGTAAATTCCTTGCACTAAAAGAAAATAAACCTCAACCTTCAATATAAATTTGATACCACGATTCAATCTTCCTTGACAGTAGATTTAATTTGACACTGAAGAAATTGTCTCGTCACCTTAGATAAATTTGACATTGAAGCATTTTCTTTTGACCTCAAGTTTAAATTTGTTGATCTATATAGACAAAAATCTTTCAACTTTTATTTTTTCTTTATTTTACATTTATTTTTTGCTCATTTTTAGCAATAATGTTCTATAAATTATTAACCTGCTTAGTGACTGTCGTTACAGGCCTTACTATTTTATGGACATCATGGTATGAAGGGTTTTACCTCAATTCTCAAGCCATCGTACAACACTAAACACAAATTCTATTTACCCCATACCTCATAATATATTGTAAATGCATAGGGTCCCTTACATATACCACATGATGCCTCTTTTAGTCGTTTGATTTGTGATGCCCTTGAGAGGAACATATCGCATAAGGAAGTTACATTCCCCATACCCTTAGAGATGGGAAAATGGGATACAAGCACGATTTAGCTTTTCTAGTTAGTGTTCTAAAATATTAGGTCAACACTAATATATGAATGAGAAAGTATAATTGAGATCTTGCACAATCATTCAAACCCTTGTTTATATCACCTATTATACCTTGATTTTTTATTGTATTGTATTCATAATCATTAACTCATTTGTACATCCAATATTACTCGATAGCACTAAGTGTTTTATTTATCACATTTATAATATTTAAATTCATATATATATATATATATATATATATATATATATATATATATATATATATATATATTGTGGATAGTCAAAGTAAATATGCTAATGATGTTCATCCTCTAGATAAGTTATTATCTACTCATTTTATGCCTTTTAGTTATGGCTATGAATGGACAAATCTCAAAGAGCAAAAAATTATGGAAGAAGCATATGTGGATGAATATGATTTTGATGATAGAGCAATGAATAGACAATTTGATTTTTATGAAACTTGGGAACATGAGTCCATAGAAGCAAGTTCACCTTTAGATTCCTCTTTTGAGTCACTTATATATTCTTCTTTGGAGTCACCTCCATATTCATCTTTAGATTCACATCTAAAATCCTCTCCAAATTCACTCCTTGATCCTTATTTGTTTTCCTATTTAGACCCTTTTTTAGCTACACCTTAAGATTGGTCCTTGGTTTCATCTTTATACTCTTCTTTGATTATACCTCTAGATCCCTCCTTGGATTTACTTCTTGATTCATCCTTAAATCCCTCTTCAGATCCACCTATAGATTTCTCTTTGGAGCTACCTCTATATTCCTCTTTTGATCTCTTTTAAAACCCTTATATTGATGCCTCCATGGATTTACCTTTAGATTCCCCTAAGGATATTCCTTTACCTTCTTCTTTGAATGTTAATTTAGAACACAAAGAATATTCTAAGAATGATTGTCTACACTCTCTTAAATTATTACCTACCCTCCCAAAGGAGGAATCTTATCCTTGCATGCTTAACTTCTCTTTCCACTTGCTAATGCACTTTATCACATTCACACTTATAAAATAAATACATGTAAAATATGCATAAATAAAGATTATGTTGTTCATGAACAAATTCCTAATTTTCCTTCCCTCGAAGTGCATAACAAGTGCTAATAGTAGTGATGTTACCAGATATTGAGCCTACATGTCATATATCTTCCCTCTTATCAATCAATGAGGATGAACTTCCTTCCTATTCCCTTGGCATATCACAAGCTAAAATTGAAAGTAATGATATTACTTTTAACACATCTTATGATGGTTCTTCCACTTCAACCTTGTGCTTGTCTTCCCATGATGCTACTCTTAAACCATAATCTCATAATCTTAACATTGAGTCACCACGTGGTGATAATGTATCTCTTGATCTAATAATACTTCTTCTAATATTATCAATGAACAAGATGCAAGGTATTCATATATATTCAATGAATCTCCTAAACCAAAGGAAGAGCTTATCCTTCCACATTCTTATCATATTACAAATAGTGTTCCAATGGATAAAATTAATAATATAATTCAACCCTTAACTAAACCTCTTAATAACCTCAACATTCCTTCCCAAAAAGTCACATCCCTAATGTATGTTTTAGGTCCTCTTGAAGATAAATTACATCACTTATCCTTAAAAAGTAAAGTGTATCATGCTCGAGTTGACTCCAACATAATCTATGGTAATCCTATCATACACAGTATTTTGTATACATCTTTACCCCTTAACTTCCAAATGCCTTAAATTTCTACTTTTGATGGAAATTAGGACCCTTACCTACATCTTAAAGCTTTTTAAGAATCCATGAATGGTTACAATGGGAGTTGAATGTTATTGTAATTATTTCCTAACAGTCTAGTGGAGTGTGTACTTATTTCATTTTATACTCTACTTAATGGTTACCACCACCCTAATTTCACATGCTCTCCACCGCCCAATGTAGATTCCATTGGCTAAAAACCACCCATAAATTTGTTAGCTTGCATCAGAGACCCCCTCACAAACTACCTCTAAAAACTTGTGGCTATTACATGCCATGTAATCAGCCATGACAACATTGTGCCTAGTGTGAGTTCAAAAACTATGCATTTTATTGACCACATTTTACTCCCTAAAATAGGTTTTAGTTGCAAGATAAAAAGTGTTGCCTTATATTCATCATCGGGAGTGGAAGAGAAATATCCAGGATATGGTTACATGAATCTTGCGTGTAATTACAAGACTTTACAATGCATATCTACCCCTCTTGGTTTGTATGTGATATGTGCATAAAGTTTGCATTTCTCCCAATAAGAATGACAAGTGACTCTTAAGGGACACACCTAGCCGCATGAAAATTTTAGAGCGTGGGGACTGAGAAAGATTGGATGAAGATCATTCTTACATTTATACGCCCATATGAATGTGACTATAAAGTTAATTTATCAATTGATACATATTTTAAAACTTGTGAATTGTACTAACCAATTTTTTCTCCTTCAAACAAGTTTTAAGAACAAATAATATAGACATAAAAAAAAATTATATACAAAAATTATAATGTTATATATGTCCATATAAAAAGTAAGTTTAGTATGTACATGTATCCATAATGACATACAAAATGGGTCATATCGATATACAAAGTGAGCCATATAAGCATAAAAAATGGACCATATTAGCATACAAAATAAAATGTGCCTACAACTAACCCTCCCATTACTCAATGGCTCTAAATAACTTGTGTGTCATCGCCCTAGATGTAGAACCATGGTTGGTAGATGTATGATTATGGGGAGAGACTCTTCTTTTAAATTATGAAGGATCAAATGTCTGTGTCACAACCTCATAAGATAGTTACGACTACAAAACGTAATACTTATAAAATAATGCATTAAAATGATGCATAATAAATTATAGAGTTTCCAAGATTAAAATTTTATAATAGGGTAATTATGGACTTACCTCATGCCACCTAAAAGGTTAGCACTTTAGTTACTTGCAGTTAGCGATTATTGTCAATGTCATTCCCTGGAGGTGGTGGTTAAGTCCACGGTCTGCCACGATAGTTAACATATTTTACTGCTTGCACAACAGGGGACCAGTCTTTATTTGTCATCGACTTGTGAAGCTTTGTCTGATCCAAGTGGTGAGTCCCAAAGCAAAACCAACATGTACCAATTTTTTACGGCCTGGTTAAGCTCTGCCAGTTGTAGTGGTGCAGTCTGATTGGAGTTTGCTTTAGTATGACTTATAAGTAACAAATTGTAAAAAGTTAATAAAGGATATGTTCATGTTTGTTCCATGCTATAGGATGATGTTTTCTCATCTATTAAATATTTAAATTTCATTACGAGTAAACTATAAATAGGGTTTATGATTATTCTTGTCGATTATTGAGACCGGATGTGGAATACATTAAAGGATGCAACAATTCTTAATATGTTAATTTTATTTATCACTTAATCTAATGCAAAGTTTTATTTTTAATTATTAATTTAAACGATTTGTAGAAGAGACAATCAGCATTCATTTCATATTCATGGTGGCAGGCGTGCATTGCATTGATATTAGGCATACTGAGTTTATTCGGTAAGGGATTTAGATAATAGTAGTAGTCTGTATTCTTAATTGATTGTGGGGATAGTGATGTTCAAAACTAAGGAGATTTTTTGTCTGCATTTTATCACATTAGTCTTATTTTGTATTGACAATTGAAACAATTGGTCATCTATTGTGGTGAATTCTTATTCTTTGAATGCCAATATTTTAATTATTAAAGAGCATTTTGAAAAATATAAAAGGCCTTAACTATTAAGAGACAACCTTTGAGATAAATTTCTTACACCATATTTTGAATTATGTTTTGAACCACACAATGTGGTTCATTGTCAAGCCCAATTTGTGTATGCAATTTATCCAGAACTTTGTTTGTTAACACTCTGGATCATGGAAGCTTGAATTTTCTAAGACTTTAATATATCAGTAGATTATGTTTATTTCATACATTTCTCAATCATGGTTAGAAAATTTTGATTCTTTTGGGTAGTGCTTATAACATATTTGAAATCAATGTAAGGCTAGATAAAGTAGATGATGGTAAGTACCAATGGTAATTTGTGTTTGATTACTTGACCATGTCTGATTTGTAGTATAACTACATTAGGATCATGTACAATGAAGTTGAATATATGTCCAATTTCACAGTTTATTCAATCAATTAAGAGGAACATTTATAAATCAATATACCATATCATAACACACCTAAAAGTGTTATGTTCACTATTAATGGAAAAATATTTATAACTCATATTAGTCTATGCTAAAGATGAATATTTCAATAATATAGGTCTTAGTCAAACACCACATAATCATGTGTTAGATGAAATTGAGAAAATAGGACAAAAGCTAAAAGAAGTATGTTCTAATGATCCTCAAAAGTTTTGGAACAAAGTAATGCCTACCATGGAAATTAACTTGGTAGAAGGGAGCAAATGAAGACAGGAAAGAAGATTCATATCCCTGCACAAGACTATCAAGATATGGAAAAATCTATCAAAAAATTATTAGATGTTGGTTTGATTGAGCCTATCACATCTTCCTATTGTTGCTATGCATTTACGGTTTAACAAACATTTAGAGCAAAAGAAGGGAAAAAAGAGAATGGTAATTAATTATAAAGCTTTAAATGCCATTACTCCATCATATATGTGTCCTATCCCTGATAAGTATTATTTACTTTACAAAGTTACAAATTGTAAATCTTTTTCTTAATTTGATTGTAAATCTGGATTCTACCAGATAAGGGTAAAAGAGGAAGATCACCCAAAAACAACATTCAATTGTCCCTTTGGTCATTTTCAGTGGAAGGTAATGCCTTTTGGTCTTATGAATGCACCTGCATACTTCCATAGTTTTATGGATAAAATCTTTACAGGTATGACAAATTTCCTTTATGTATATATTGACGATATCTGATTTTTAGTCAATCACTTGAAGATCATTTGCAACATTTGAATAATTTTTATGGCATTGTTGCAAATGTTGGTATTGTAATTTATGAAACTAAAATACATTTGTGTCAAATTGATTGCAAATTCCTTAGTATGGAAGTAAATAAGAGTAAGCTCAAGGTACATAATCATATCAAGGATAATATTCTTGAATTCTCATATCAATTAGATAAAAATTAGTTACAAGCATTCTTGAGAATTCTCAATTATGTAAATAGTTTTTATGCAAATAGTGGTGTGGATAGACATTGCTTACATGAGTTATTAAAGAAGAACCATAAGTATAATTATACATATGAACATAGCAGAGTAGTACAAATAATTATACAAAAGACAGTCAATCTTTCAAAACTTCATGTCCCTGAAATATAAGATTATGTATTGTACATTGATGCTTCAGATGTTGCTTGGGGAGGAGTTCTTTGTTACATAGAAAATGGAAAGGAACATGTCTATGAATACACTAGTGGAGTATTTTCAGACGATGTGAAAAAATGGATTTCTTATGATAAATAAATTTATGCAATGAAAAAATGCTTACAGAAATTTGCTTTAGAATCAATGCATGTCCCGCATTTTGTGATAAAAATAGACTGCACCAGATTTATGACATTTAAAAAGAAAGACCATGGTAAAAAATATGGTCATGGTAAATATGTTCATTGACAAGATTATTTTAACCATTTCAATTACATTGCTCAGCATACTTATGGTTAAGAAAATATAATTATAGATTGGTTGAGCATAAATTCCTATCTATCATGCATGGATCGACCATAAAGACCGCAAAGACCTCATTTTAATATTGAAACGGTGAAATACACCAAGTTTCATGCTCTTTCTCTTCCTATGCAAACAGAAAGCTTTAGGTATGGGGTAATAGAGAGATATCACATAATATTCAAGCATATAGCACAAGAATTGATATCTTCTGAGGCATGTAGTATAGAATATTTTGGCTTGCATGATCATTTAACAATTAGAAGATTAAATTCTAAATTACTATGTCAGAAGTTTATGGATCTAATTTATAGGCCTAATTATCGGTGAAGTATCAAGATTGAGGAACAACTTAATGATCATCTGATTAAATTTGTAAAACTATGCAGACCTCCCATACTCAGATTATATGGTCCACATCCACCTAAAAGACTAATTACATACTTTGTGATAAGGCATTATTTTGTTTGTTAGTCTTTGGATACCCAAACACACTCGCAGTCCCAGAAAATTATTGTTGAAGAATGGAAAAATTCTCTTGTGCTTCAGATGAATAAGGATTCAATATCCTTAATGAAGCAGAAGCGGAAGGATATTTTAGCTTGGATTCATAAAATCCTGGTGAAGAAGTGTTTGAAGCTGACAATTTTGAAGTGCCATCTATAAATATTACTGAAGATAGTCTTCCAGGCAGTCTTGTTAATTTTAAGCCTTATGATATTAAGCCATCCAATGTATAAAAGAAGTCTCAATTATATTCTAAGGGCAAAAATTTATTGGGAGAAGTCCTATATAAAAGTACATATAAGTCTTTTGTGAAACCTCATGTTAAAACTTTTGAGATTGCTTTATAATACAAGCCAAAAATAAATTGCCAAACAAATTTGATTCATGTTTTACCTAGTTCTGAAAATGAATATATAAAGAGTCATGAAGATGTATAGTTTGTTCATTTTGGCTTGATACGTGTCGCTATTAAACATTTTTCTAGCTAATATTAAGCATGTACATTATCTTGTAATTTGTGATAGACATCAAACAAATTTATCACATGTATGTCAGTTATATAGCCTTTCATAGTTAAATGATGGACATGTATGTTATGAATTTTATCCAAACCTATCAGTTAGTGCAAGAGACAAAGGGTGTATGGAAGTAAAGGCTAGAAGTTTAGATTGTTTGGATTTGTTTTTTTCTGTATATGGTCTTGACATGTTTGGTCCATTTCAATATGCTAGTATTAACATCCAAATCTTGTATTTCATGACAAACATAAGCCACCCTTTAATTATAGAAAGTCTTTCCATCTGACACAAGCTTTGATTTATCAGATTTAAAAGCCACCTGTCTTTTACATCTTGTTTTCATCACAAGAAGTTCACTCGAGGCATATTTTACACATGTTTTATCACTGTATGACTATCCATCTTTCTTCCTACTACATTACAATACATTGCACAAATATTTCATTATTTGCTCACTTACTTTAACATTGATATCTCACTGGATACCTGAGTTATTATAATTGATGGTGTTACAAATTGCTTATGTAGATTAATTTCACTTTTTCAGGCATGTTTATCATGTTTACTTATTTGCTTCATGTTCTATGTGTCTTCAACTTATTTGGATTATGGATAATTTAACATGTCTTTGATTAAGGATATAAGCATGATTGTTTGTTTCTATGTGTATGAGTGATATTTTAACATAACCCTTATATGTGGCCCCTTGGCTTTCTCAAGTGTTTGTGTGTTCTTCCATGTACTCTGTGTGTGTGTCATTGCCATGACTCTTGATTGTTGTGTTTTGCTCTATTTTTTGATGTCATAATAGATATTTTTTGACACTCAAATTTAATCATTGAGTGCTTGACAATGTTTAATCTTGGCATCCTTACTTGGTCTATTTTCCATCCCTTAACTTGTAATATATATAATATATTTCATTATTCTACTTATTATCTTACAATTACTAGGAACATCATGTAGGCATCCCTACTTTACTTATAGGTTTTTGTCAGGAAAATCCCAATAGTCTTTATCCTTATGAGACAAAACTGCATTAGGGAGACAGGGTCATAGCCCAACCTTGTCCACTAGTGTAACCTTGTCCTCTATGCCCCAATTGTAACTCTTCAAATTTAATATGTTTCATATTGGTCCTCGTGTACTTTTAGCAAAGTAAATTAACAAAAATATTATAAATATCCTTATATATAAGCACGTTAAGGCCTCTCAAAGCATTATCTAGAAATCACTTGGTAATTCTACTACACATTGAGCAAAAAGACATTAATCCTTCCAAATTCATTTATGTTTGATTATAACAATCATAGTCCAAGTCTAAACTTATTTTATTGTAGGTCAAGGGCATTAATTATCAAGAATTCAAGTTAGTTTACTAGTTGCATCCATATAACAAGTATTAATATTCACTCTCTCACTCTAGGAGGGAAAACTATGTCACCTTGATGCCTTTTTGGACTATGTAGGTAACACTCAGAAACACAGAATTTTTTTTAGGATAGCTTAGTTATTCCCCTTGCTTGATTTCCCCTTACATTTGATCTCTATTTAGTTTATTCTGTAGGGACCCGGGTTTTATTATAGCAAATATTTTTTACATTAAACTAGTTCCTATAGTCAATCAACCAATTATCTCTAACAGTCGCAAGCACTCAAATAGAAAAATAGTTGCATAGTCAACCAGGAAGCAACCTTAGTCACCAAATAATGTCATTATGCATCCCTGTCCACTTAGTGCGACCCTATCCAAATACATCATAGAATCTTGTGTTTGGCTATGATACAGGTCACATATATTTTTTTCTAGTTTTACATCAAAGATTTGCCTACACAATTAGCATAAAATCAAATCCAAAACTAGGTTTGCATATTTCATTATTTATTACTATTTATAACACATTCCAATTTTTGTAATTCACAAATTGGTTATGTGTATTATGTAATCTAAACCAATATTACAATTGTCTAGTGTTTATAAATTTCATTGGTAAATAAAAATAAACATATAAATATTTTGGCAAGCCCGTAATTTTCTTTGAACACTACTTCTTATTTTCTTGATTTTTGTCATAGGATCTCATATAAATTTTTATAAATTCCTTGCACTGAAAGAAAATAAACTTCAACCTTCAATATAAATTTGACACCGCGATTCAATCTTCCTCGGCCGTAGATTTAATTTGAAACTGAAGAAATTGTCTCATCACCTTAGATAAATTTGACATTGAAGTATTTTCTTTTGACCTCAAGTTGAAATTTGATCTATAGACAAAAAAATTTTGAATTTTATTTTTTCTTTATTTTATATTTATTTGTTGTTCATTTTTAACAATAATGTTCTATAAATTGTAAACTTGCTTAGTGACTATTTTTACAGGCTAATTGGTGATCTATTTTATGGACATCGTGGTATGAAGGGTTTTACCCCAATTATCAAGCCATCGTACAACAATAAACACAAATTCTAGTTTCTCCATACCTCACAGTATATTGTAAATGCATAGGGTCCCTTTCATATACCACATAAAGCCTCTTTTAGCCGTTTGATTTGTGATGCACTTGAAAGGAACATATCGCATAAGGAAGCTACTTTCCCCATACCCTTAGAGATGGGATAGTGGGATACAAGCACAATTTAGCCTTTGTAGTCAGTGCTCTAAAATATTAGGTCAACACTAATTAATGAATGAGAAAGTATAATCGAACAATCATTCAAACCCTTGTTTATATCACCTATTATACCTTGATTTTTTATTGTATTGTATTCATAATCATTAACTCATTTGTACATGCAATATTACTCGATAGCACTAAGTGTTTTATTTATCACATTTATAATATTTAAATTCATTTATATATATCTTGGATAGTCAAAGTAAATATGCTAATGATGTTCATCCTCTAGATAAGTTATTATCTACTCATATTACGCCTTTTAGTTATGACGATGAATGGACAAATCGCAAAAAACAAAAACTTATGGAAGAACCATATGTGGATGAATATGATTTTGATGATAGAGCAATGAATAGACAATTTGATTTTGATGAAACTTGGGAACATGAGTCCATAGAAGCAATTTCACCTTTAGATTCCTCTTTTGAGTCACTTCTATATTCTTATTTGGAGTCACCTCCATATTCATCTTTAAATTCACATCTAAAATCCTCTCTAAATTCACTCCTTGATCCTTATTTGTTTTCCTATTTAGACCCTTTTTTAGCTACACCTTAAGATTATTCTTTGATTTCATCTTTAGACTCTTCTTTGATTATACCTCTAGATCCCTCCGTGGATTTACTTCTTGATTCTTCCTTAAATCCCTCTTCAGATCCACCTATAGATTTCTCTTTGGAGCTATCTCTAGATTCCTCTTTTGATCTCTTATAAAACCCTCATATTGATGCCTCTATGGATTTACCTTTATATTCCCCTAAGGATCTTCCTTTACCTTCTTGCTTGAATGTTAATTTAGAACACAAAGAATATTCTACGAATGATTGTCTACACTCTCTTAAATTATTACCTACCATCCCAATAGAGGAATCTTGTCATTGCATGCCTAACTTCTCTTTCCACTTGCTAATGCACTTTATCACATTCACACTTATAAAATAAATACGTGTAAAATATGCATAAATAAAGATGATGTTGTTCATGAATAAATTCCTACTTTTTTTTCCCTCAAGGTGCAAACAAGTACTAATAGTAGTGATGTTACCTCATCTCCTTTACAAATAGTAGATATTGAGCCTACATGTCATATCTTCCCTCTTATCAATCAATGAGGATGAACTTCCTTCTTATTCCCTTGGCACGTCGTAAGCTACAATTGAAAGTAATGATATTACTTTTAACACATCTTATGATGGTTCTTCCACTTCAACCTTGTGCTTGTCTTCCCATGATGTTACTCTTAAACCATAATGTTATAATCTTAACTTTGAGTCGCCACATGGTGATAATGTATCTCTTGATCTAATAATACTTATTATAATATTCTCAATCAACAAGATGCAAGGGATTCATCTATATTCAACAAATCTCTTAAACCAAAGGAAGAGCTTATCCTTCCACATTCTTATCATATTACAAATAGTGTTCCAATAGATAAAATTAATAATATAATTCAACCCTTAAACAAACCTCTTAATAACATCAACATTTCTTCCCAAAAAGTCACATCCTTAATGTATTTTTTAGGTCCTCTTGAAGATAAAGTACATCACTAATCCTTAGAAAGTAAAGTGTATCATGCTCGAGTTGACTCCAACATAATCTATCGTAATCTTATCATGCACAATATTTTGTATACATCTTTACCCCTTAACTTCCAAATTCCTAAAATTTCTACATTTGATGGAAATTGGGACCCTTACCTACATCTTAGAGCTTTTTAAGAATCCATTAATGGTTACAATGGTAGTTGAATGTTATTGTAATTATTTCCTAACAATATAGTGGGGTGTGTACTTGTTTTATTTTATACTCTACCTAATGGTTACCACCATCTTAATTGCACATGGCTCTCTACCACCCAATGTAGATTCTATTGGCCAACAACCACCCACAAATTTGTCATCTTGCATCAAAGACCCCCTCACAAACTACCTCTAAAAACTTGTGGCTATTACATGCCATGTAATCAGCCATGACAACATTGTGCCTAGTGTGAGTTAAAAAATTATGCATTTTATTGACCACATTTTACTCCCTAAAGTGAGTTTTGGTTGCAAGATAAAAAGTGTTGCCTTATATTCATCATTGTGAGTGGAAGAGAAATATCCAAGATATGGTTATAGGAATCTTGCATGCAATTACAAGATTTTACAATGCATATCTACCCCTCTTGGTTTGTGTATAATATGTGCGTAAAGTTTGCATTTTCCCCCCTTAAGAATGACAAGTGACTCTTAAGGGACACACCTAGCTGTATGAAAATTTTGGAGTATGGGGACTGAAAAATATTAGATGAAGATCATTTTTACATTTATATTCCCATATGATTGTGACTATAAAGTTAGTTTATCGATTGATGCACAGTTTAAAAGTTGTGAATTGTACTAACCAATTTTTTCTTTTTAAAACAAGTTTTGACAACAAATAATATAGGCATATAAAAAATAAACCTATATACAAAAAATATAATGTTGTATATGTCCATATATAAAGTAAGTTTAGTATGTACATGTATCCAAAATAAGCCACAATGACATACAAAATGGGTCATATCGATATACAAAGTGAGCCATATAGGCATTAAAAATGGACCATATTATCATACAAAATAAAATGTGCCTACAACTAGCCCTATCATTACTCAATGGCTCTAAATAAATTGTGCGTCATCACCCTAGATGTAGAACCATGGTTGGTAGATGTATGATTATGGGGAGAGACTCTTCTCTTAAATTGTGAATGATAAAATGTTTGTGTCACAACCTCATAAGATAGTTGCGACTACAAAACGTAATACTTATAAAATAATGCATTAAAATGATGCATCATAAATTATAGAGTTTCCAAAAACAAAATTTTATAATAGGGTGCTTATGGACTTACCTCATGCCACCTAAAAGGTTTCATATGTTTACAACAATCACGAATCCTTTGGAGTATATGTATAGGTTAGAGATGTGCATACAAATATAAATATGATGTAAAGCATTGTTACTTGAAGTTACAAAAAATGATAATTATCATGTGTTCTCACCAATATATGTCTCTAAATTAGGTGGTGTTGGGGAGATACTGGATCTTGGGAAACAACTGCAGCATCAAAAGGAGATTTTTAAGATCCAAGCAGGGTACCTATAACATCTCTCATCACATGTACCAAAAAAAATTGAAAGAAGACAATCATGAATCAATAAAAGGTAAAGCTATTTTAAGATAAGAAAAATTAAGAGAGAAAGAGAATATCAAACATACATATGCATGGAACTAGAATGCTAATTGCAGCATCATCAACATATTTTTGTAGTCTAGAGGGTTGAGTACTATTTGGTAATGGTCATGGGAGATTGGTTGTTGTTCTATAATTAATGGTGATGGTGGCTAGATGACTACCAATAATATGTCCTATAACTTTTTTGTAGATATATGTAATGACATGATAGACCTCTTAGTTGGATTGGTCATTTTGACCTTGCTTCCTTCCATTATGTGGTTGTGGTTGTTGTTGTTATTGTTTTTGTGGTGGTGGAGGTGGTGGAGGTACATGTTGTTGTTGATATTGTTGATTTAAACTATTAGCATTATGTTGTGGAAATAGGTTATAATAAATAGTCATGTTTTGATTAGAAGTAGGGGTCCTATTGTCCAACTCTTTTTCTCCATGTTACATGTTCTCGATGAGGTGCCTCAATTACACACATCAACGTATGAAAATCCATTTGACTCGATGATAGTCACAAAATGTGTGTTCTTTATACTAGTTGGGGAAAGGAACATCCTTAGGAAACAACTTTAGAATGGGCCAACTGATTATATTGGTGACAACTAGTTTCCAAAACATTGATTCAATGGGCTCACCTAGGTCACTAAAAACTCTATTTATAGGTGGTTTTCTTCTTAGTTGAGGAAGTTATAAAGGAGGAGGTAGGAGTGACTGCATGATTGAATTTGGTTAAATAGATGGTGTTTGCATTGTGTGTACATGGCATGATTCAATAAATCCATTACCAACAACGTCCTGATTGTGGTTATAAACTTTAGGCTTATCGAGAGTATTAGCCTGGGCTAGCATAGGGGCTTGCATATGAATTGGGTTTTGGCTATGATTTGGGCCTTGATTTTGGTTATGGCTTTGGTTAGGAGTGTATAATTTATTATCCCTTTATTGACATTTTTTTTTTCAAATTATAGGCCATTATCGATAATTTCTTCAAACACGTGGGCACACTGAAGCTCCAAGTGATAGGATATATTACTTTACAAATTATCGATAAATATTGTTGCCAATAGTTTATCTGGTAAAATATGTGCAAAATGGCTACCAAGTTCCCTCCATCATTATAAGTAGCTTGAGAAACTCTCACCACTCCATTGTTGAACTTGGCACAAATCAACCATGGTAATCTTGTGTTCAAGATTATAAGAGAAGTGTTGAACAAATTTCTCTAACAGGTCATCAAAGTTAAGCAAACAATTATTTGGAACTTGGAGAAGCGACTCCAAGGCCTATCCAGTGAGACTGCAAGGAAAAAATATAAGCATATAGATATCACTAAAGGCTAGTAGCTAACAAGTAACATAAAATTCTTTTAAATGTTCCTTTGGGTCATCTTTGCCTTTGTATTTATTAACATTTGGTAGCTCAAAACCTAGATGAAATGGTATCTGAAGGTGGTCCATGTTGAAAGTGTATGAACATATTTGTTTAATTTGATTTTCTTCTTTTACTTTCCTATCTAAATATTTGGAATTACATCCTTCCCCTGCTACAATTCTTGGGATAGGGGTGTAAGAGGAGAAGGAATGAATGGTTGTGTTTGGGTGGTCCAAGGTGGATTAATATAACAAGGGTAAAATGAAAGAATTGAAGACTGAGGAATGTTCATTTGGTTCATCATCCGATGATGAATACACATTTGCTGGTTAGGGTTATACTTTTGGTATGGCATATGTTGTTGGTAAACATTATTATTGAGATTGGTAGTACGGTTTTGACTTGGAGGTAATTATGGCTTGAACGAAGGTGTTTGGTGTTGGGGAATGAATTATGTGTGGTGGGTTTGGAAGGGAACTTGTTGATGGCTAGTTGAACCTTATTGTACATGTTTTTGGTTAAAGGCCTACTACAAAAATTATTGCATATTAGGCACGTGTTTTAGGTAATAAATATCTTAGGTGTGAGGCAATTGTTACCTGGTATGTATTCATTATGTGTTAGGCACTTTTTATGGGTTAGGCACTTATTGGTGGCTGGGCCACAAGATGTTATTGACTAGACAATGTTTGAGGTGATTGATTTACCACTTACTATGGTGGCACGTTAGTCTACACCTGTTGAGCTGGAATGTTTATTACCACCCACTAGGGTGGGGTATTACTTATCACATGTTGAGATGAAACATTTGTTAATACCCATTGTGGTGGGGTATTTGACAATAATTGATTGCATACTCTTTGATGTACATTTATGAAAGTAGATGGTCATGGAGGGATAGTTGTGTGTTATGGCTAAGTTAGATGCACCTGCCCCCTGTTGTTGTGATCCAGTTGATGTACTTGAAGGAGGGATTTGTTAGGAATTGTTTGGAGTGGGATTCCTTTGTATAGTGGACTTTACTTGGTATGGATTCAAGAACACCTTTGTGTTATCCACGACATTTTGAAAATGGGCTCCTAAAGAAGCCACCAATTATTCTTCAATTATAGGAACATTAAACATGTATACAATTTGTGTGGTTTGAACGAATGGATTTACATGTATATTGACAGAGCCTATCAAACTAGTTTTTAGTCAAGATGATGGAACTAGCTCTATAGGTGTTGTACCTATAACACTCATGGCATTAAATTTATTAGCTAGATCAAGGTAATTTTGATATGCCTATTGCACTTGTGCTAATTATTTAGAACTTTGACCTTTTCCTTTAGCAAATATGACAAGTTTTTGGTTAGAAATCGATAAATGGCCCTGAGTTTGACTAAAGGAGGTCTAATCAAATTATTGGGTGAGAGGTGCATGACTAGGTGCTCTAACCAAATAAGGTAAACTTTCCTATGGGAAATTTGATGAGAACTTGACACCAACTTCAACCACTCCAATAATAATCTCATATTTATGCTCTCAGAGATGGTGATAAAACAAACATGGGTCATAATTAACATTAGATTATGTGGTCCCAAAATAGGGTTGTTATTATTGGACCATTTCCATACTCAACGGTACATTGGTAAGGTATTATGTAAAGGGGTCATGTTTTTGCCCTAGATAAGGGGGGTGTGTTTTCAAGTTATTATTGGAATTAGTCTTGCCCCTACCCTTGTTAGGGGATGCATACGTGGCATACAAATCTATCTCGTATGCTACATTATCATTGTACGGGTTATAATCAAAAGGGTCACTTGTTATGATGTTTTCATAATCAGGATTATACAGAAATCTGCTACGTGTATATTGAGGCATGGTTAAATCATCACTCTCTATATTTGGGAAATGTTTGTCTAATACTTTGAATATTTTTGAACTTGGTTTAAAAATGATCTTTCCTTGAAAACTAAAAATTGTGACTTTGTCTAAACCACCATGAAAACACTCTATTTCCTTAGAAGAAAAATGATAAAAATATAAACTTTGGATTTGGTCTTGACAAAGTTCTAAGTGAACTTGAAATTTAAAATAATAATTTGAACTTGGTATAGGAACACGAGATATTTAAACTAAACAAAAATCAAACTAGGTCTTGTTCTAGGCACATGAGATTACTCTAAAAAACAAACTTGGTTTAGGCACAAAATTGAAACCACTCTTAAGTCCAAGGTATTGACTTGAAACAAAAGGTACACTTGGTCTAGGTGAAACTTGGAAAAACATTGTCAAACTAAGTCTTGGTCTGAAAAGGAACTTGGATTTGGAAAATGGATACTTAAACTTAATCTAGGTAAAGATCTTAAATCAAACCAAAATCCAATCTAAGCAACACAATCTAAATACAAAAGTAAACTACTCAAACCAAAGTAACAGGCAACACTCAAGTATAAACAAATTACCCTTAGATCAAAACTTGAAAGTGGATTTCAATCTTGGTTTGAGAGGCACTTGGTATGAATAGGCATTTGGTCTAAACCAAAATGGGAAATGTAACAACATCTTTCAAAAATGAAAACATAAATTACTCTTGGTCTTTTAGATTAAGGCAAATGTTTTTAAATAAATTTAGGTAGCATAACGCTTCTTAGTGCAAATGTGTATGGATTTATTTGATTTGGTGTAATGGTTTTAGATTGAACATACAAGGGAATAAGAAACACACAAGTAAATACTCCTATGTAAAAAATAACAAAGTTGCATTGTATCCACCAAATTTCATTGATATACTTATTCTTGAGAGGAATTGAGTGTTAATATTATAAATAAAAGTGCATGAACATAGAGTGTTTAGCCCTCCTTTGTCTCTCAAGAACTTGCATATGACATGGAACTTTTAGTACAACATAAATTACTCTTGTTCTTTTAGATTAAGGCAAATGTTTTTAAATAAATTTAGGTAGCATAACGCTTCTTAGTGCAAATGTGTATGGATTTATTTGATTTGGTGTAATGGTTTTAGACTGAACATACAAGGGAATAAGAAACACACAAGTAAATACTCCTATGTAAAAAATAACAAAGTTGCATTGTATCCACCAAATTTCATCGATATACTTATTCTTGAGAGGAATTGAGTGTTAATATTATAAATAAAAGTGCATGAACATAGAGTGTTTAGACCTCCTTTGTGTCTCAAGAACTTGCATATGACATGGAACTCTTAGTACAAAAGCAATTTGACATTGGTGAGATAATCCACGACAAGTGGGGTTTTTTAGTCTAAAATTTTTGCATTAGATTTTTAAATGGTCTCTAAGTATCAAAGAATACTTGGGTGCAATAACATATCCATCAAGTGGATGACAAACCATCTAGTTTATTATAAAAGGCTCTTATCCATTTTGTAACCACTTCATCCATCAATTGCTCAACTAAGTGTGATGTCAAGAATGTGCATGCTCTGAGTCTCTATTCGAATTATTAGGTTAACCACTCAACCATTGTCCAATCAAATAACATGCCTAATTTGTATACCCCACCGAATAAGTGGGTTTGGTGTGATGTTAGGAGATGAAACCCCATGCCAATGCACACATAAAGAACTCATGAGGAGGCAATGAACTCCTGCATGCTAAGCCAAAAAATAAAAGAAAATAAAAAGGGGATAGAGTTGATTTTGTGTCACCCACATTTAAGAAAATGAGGGGAGAACATACACAACTTGAACTTTGGGCTACAAGGAAAGAATAGCTTAGTCGTGTTTCCAAGTCACACTAAATAAGGGAGAGCATAAGCACAACTTAGTTAAACAATGCTAAAAGGGAAAAATCAAAACAAATGATAAATTAAATGAGTTTTATAACCAAATTAGAAATGTTCTTTGAAAAAAAATTTACTCAACTTTGAAAATGTAAACTTGAAAGTTATTTGGTTGATTTTAAAACACTAAATGAAATGTTTTATAAATTTGAAGTAAAAAAAAAAATTAAAATCAAAACACGTGTGTGAGAATCACCTTGTTTAGTGCAACAACTTATTATTTTCTCCTTGTACCCTGCATCAAATGATTAGTTGATTCATTTGTGTTGGTTAGAATGCAAAATATAGCAAAAAATTAAAGTTTTTGAAGTCTTGGGTTTGTGTCTCCACAAGTTATGGTTTTCTTGAAAACTAAAAGAACATAGAATCTAGAAAATTTACCAGTTAGTAGTGGTGAAGTCATCGATTATAAAAATCATAGTCATTATTTTCTAGAAAAAAGTGGCAAAGTCACCAATTTCATAAAAGATTCTTACTTGGAAAAGTCATCAATATGCAAAGTTAAAGTCATCATTTTCTAGGTTGGGGTCAAAGTTGCTGATATCCAGGGTTTAAGTTGTCAATTTCATGAAAAAATATAGAAAATAAAAAATACATAGGAACAATTGAAGTCATTATTTTCAAGTGGAAAAGTCATCGTTTTAGGGAAAAAACTAGTGTTATTGCCAATACACAAGGCGAAGTCACCATTTTCTAGGAAAATAAAAAACACAATAATTTTAGTGAAAAAAAGTTTAAAATAAGGTCATTAATAAGTTTTTTTCAATTTCGAAAAGTCCCAAAGTGCTCCTAAGATGAATGTGGGGTGTATGGTTCCACCAAGAGTGTCATTATGTAATTTATGAATCCAAAGATGGCGATTTGTCAAATGTTGGTGGATAAATCTAAAAATGAATACAAGAATAACATTTTAAGCCTAATTACTCGAGTGAGCAAATGACTAATAAATAAATAACCAATAAGAAGACAAAAGAACCATTTTCACCTTTCTTGGGAGCCTTGCTTGCTAATCAACATATAAACATGTGTATGCTCTGTATGTTAATAATTGATCTTTGGTAATGCTAGTGCTTTATGCGCATCAGATCCCCTTATTCACTTGTAGTTTGGCTTGGCACTTAAAATGATTACGAAGCTTCCTCTCAACATTTCTACATGGTATGTTTGGATTGAGAAGATTGGTTGAAAGTGAGTGAGGACCTTGCTATTTATAGCTTTCTAATTGACTCAAACCCATGTATGGTTAAGCTTGGGTTAGGGTTGGGAGGTTGAATGTATTTATGTTTTGGGATATAGGTTGCATTTATAAAGAATGCCTCAACATTCTTGATATTTATTCCATTTATATCGATATTTTTATATGTTTAATCTAAGGTCAATGACATCATCATGACATCATATTTGTTGAAATTTTATTTTTAAAAATTATATATTCATTAATTCAACATGAATTTTTCACTTAAGCATTTAATTTAATTTGTTTGGTCAAGCAATCATGATTAGTCTTTTGATTATTTAAAGAATTTAATTAATTATCATGCACTATTGGTAAAAAATGTCAGTTTACTAGGTTGTAATTTGATTGAAAGTCAATCAGTGACAAGTTATCTTTGCGTACAAGGTATTATGCCATATAGGAAAGCCTCAACATGATTTAGAGAATTTATCTCTAATATGCAGATGACTTTGGGCATTTCAATGATTATTAAGATTAATGTGCATTGTTTGTTAGAAATTGGTCTAATGTCCATTTAGACACGAAAATGGCCAAAAAAGAGTGTGTTCACTAAATGTATGCATTAAATGGTCAATCATTTCATGTGTGAGATTCATAATTACCTTAAGGGTGTCCATTTGTGTATCATGACACAATATTTTGTGGATGGTAGTATGTGTTATTGACTTTTTACTTCTTTGTGGGTAGTTTTGGTCTCGTCTAGCACCAAGTCTATCAAATGAGGACCCACATCCCATACCTTGAGATGCCCTCATGTCAAAATAATTTTATATTTCTTAGAGAATAAACTCACAATATAATTTTATCAAATATTACAGTTGTGCCTCATTGTTAGTGCATTGAGGCTCATCAAACATCATCCACCACTTATCCCAAAAGTTTTTAAATATCTACATGAATATATCAATCGATGTTAATATGTCTATGACTCATTGGTGGTGATTTAGTGGTTCTAAACATATGAAACAAAACATGTAATTCATATATTTTAACCTTTTTCTTTTTAGTGTCATCGTATGACAAGTTATTAGAATAATAATATTTTAACACCTCCCTTTGATGGAGCTTGCATCAAGTTGGGAAATGACATTTCCCACTTTTTTATAAATGGCCTCCAATGTATTAGCAAGTGAATTGTGTGCACTATTTTCTAAAGAGTCATGCAAACTATTAATAACAATTTCCAATTGTTACCACTTTGAATTATATTGTTGATAAAATTTTACTTCTTCAATAAAGTTAAATTTATAGGGGTTTATATTAGGGTTTTGTTGGGGGTTTTCTTTAGGAATGGCTCCATCAAATCAAAAAGTTGAAATTTTAAAAATAAAAAATTATATCAGGTAGTTGAAGGAATTCATGAGAGAACTTTAATTTTAATTTGAATGCCCCATTGCTTTGTGATTATAATTCAAAATACATTACAAAATAAATGTCACTACAAACTATAAACATGCACTAAGTAAAAAAATAACATACTTGGGACCGTGACGCAAGCATGAATGCTTGGTGGAGATTCTTGGAGAAGAATTTGTGAGGCAAATCGTGCATTCCCTTTGATTTTTTCTCTTCAACCTCTTCTAATTACAAAAACTATAATGATAAGCAAAACATTATTTTTCTATGTTTTTTTTTCAGTTTTATTGTGTTAAAAAAGGTGCACATAATTTGTAATTGTTGTGTTGTGGAGCCTATTTCCATATTATAATGCATTTCAAATATTGTACATTAAAATGTATTGTACACTATTAATGTACTGAACCCCCTTTTTTGGGAGTATAGATATGTGGTTTATCTATACTTGTATATATGTGGTGTCATAACCCATGATTAATGGGGAACCGTTATGGGTTGACTTGGCCCATGGTTTTGGTACCCATTGTTTTGTAAAATAGCCATGTCGGTTACCTATCAATGTATTATAGATAGATAAGGCAATACATTGGATATATAGAGTTTGAGAAGGTGAACAGAGTGTGTGAATTTGGGAGAATTTGTTGAGCACATCTCCAAACAATATTTATGCATTGTAATTATGAGAAGATTGATCTGAGAGTGGATTGTACTCTTTTTGGATTGTAATAAGATATGAGCAAGTGTTTCTTGGTGGATGTATCCCATATTGGGTGAACCACATTAAATCATGTCTTCTTATTGTGCATTTTAATTTATGTTCTTTATGTATCTCTATTCATAGCTTTTGTTATTGCAATTATGTGAAATTATTTTGCATTAATTTTTGATTCATTCCTAACAGTAATACATAAAGCATGTGCCCTATATAATATAAGTGGTGTACACCCTTTGCATTAGATAGGGTATGCACCCTATGTAATACAAAGTGTATACATCCTTTATAATCTCAAAGGGCATGTGTCTTTTGTGTTACATTGGATGCATGCCTTTTAGGATTATTATCCAAGCCATTCAAAAATTTCCTTCGTTCATGGTTTAAAAGGGCATGCACCTTTTTTGAAAGGGCACTCACCCTTTTTAAGCCATGAACGATTTTTAAAAAAATTGGTCTCCTTTTTATCTCCTTTTTAAGCTATGAAGGATTTGACTCCAAAGGTGTGCATCAATGAGATTTGGATATGTGGAAGAATCTGGAGGTCCCTGAAAGTCTTCAAAACCTGGGAGAAAATAAGAAAATTGACTAAGTAAAGTCTTTCAAGAAAGCCAAGTTTTGCCAAGCAAATTTTATGTGAGAAGAAATCAATGAATACATGAATTAAAACCAATCATATGCATAAAAAACAAATATTTAAGCCCAGACACTCATAAGATAAAGTTTGTAACAAAATGCAATAAAATGATTTAAAACAAAGGGGTAATAGACTTTATTTGCAGGCAAAAAATATAATGAGTATTGAATATTTAGCTAAGTCTTAGATGAAGTTCTGCAAATATTCAAGCCAATTTACTATAAATAACATGATCATGGGTTACATTGCCAAAAGAAAGCCATAAAAGGGGGTCCCAAAAGCTAGATGAACTTTTTAAAAAGCCTAGGTTTAACATCCCAATGGGCAAATATTGAGGCAATTTATCACAAACTAAGAGTTCATAGTTTTTGAATAAAACCTACAAGTTAAATCTTGTTGTTCACAGATGAAAAATAGATTGAATTGAGAAAAAAACAAAATGTATTAGAAATAATTATTTGTAACTTACCATCTAGTTAGTTTCCAATCATATAAGG
Organism: Torreya grandis; assembly: GCA_037957365.1. Lineage (NCBI taxonomy): Eukaryota > Viridiplantae > Streptophyta > Pinopsida > Cupressales > Taxaceae > Torreya > Torreya grandis. The sequence goes on from JARHVA010000207.1 coordinate 4,359,848, forward strand.
GCTCAAGCAAAGACATCCAAAAAGATCTCCAAATAGGTCCTCTATACCAGGTAAATCAAGATTTAACTCAAAAGAGAGAGGGTTCCTATTTTTAGCCTGAAAATGAGGTGTGTTGGTGAAGGAAAAAACAATGGTGACTTATTACTAGGAGATACTTATTGAGTATATAGAGAATTCAAAATTTGTTGGTTCATGCATCCAAACATAAGTGTTAGTTGCAAGCAATACCTGGGATAAAACCAAAAGAGTGGGCACCAAAGTCTACTTGAACATGTGACATACTAAACTAATTCATTGCAAAAGGCCATTAGTGTGTGTATTTTAAGTGATTAATTCATTTACAACTCTACATTTACACACAATCATTTAGATCAATTCAAACTTTTGAACTTTTGAAGGAGTTAGATTTAGAAATTTGGCTAAGGGGAGAAATGGCATGGGCATTGCTCTACTGCCAACCAAGTATTTATAGCTGTGACAGAGATACCTTAGATCACCTTCAAGACCTTGCTCCACTGCCAACTCAATCGAAAAGCCCATGGTGGGGGTTGTTTGAAACACCCTTTCAAGGATTTTGGGGTTTTTCATATCATTTTCACTTTATTTTATTCTCTTCCCTTTTGAAAGGGGTCTTCCTATTCATTCCATTGAGAGTTGGGGACCAAGCCACATGTTTAGGAAAGTTTAAAAAATTCATTAATTAGTTGAAAAAAATCATAAATGATAGTGTTTATGCCTACTCTAGATTTTATGTTAAGTGCATTCGATGGCTTTTAAATAAAAAAAGATGTGTTTCTAAATCCACGTGCTCTATTAAGAGTCATAGGCCACAATAATTACGAAAATATAAAAATCAATGCAACAACTTGCACATAATGTTTAAAAAATATTTTTAGTTAGATTCAAGAATGTCGTTGATGTTATATTCACACAAACAGACCCTTCATTTTATTAAGCATTGATTAAGCAAGGGAAACCCTCAAAGAAAATAAGATAATTCAACCCAAAAAGAAACACAACAATGTTAAAACCAACAAAAAGGAGAACAAAACAAAGGAAATAAGCAAAAAAAAAATTAGTTAATAAGGGATGGGGCAAAAAAGGAAGTTTAATTACAATGATTTTTGAGCAAAAACACACCTAAAAATTCATTAGACCCCTTCAAACAAGATTTTGAAAAGGCCAGGGGGGAGGGAGGCTAGTCATTCATAATCTTTGAGTAAAATAGGTTAAATTGATCAGTTTTTGGATTGAACTATCATCAATCCTAAAATTGGCAAGGGGATATCTTTATCCCATGCATTGTCCCCCGCTTTCCTCTTTATAACACTCAACCTCGTGAGTGCTTTCAGACCAATATTTTTGGGTGAATAATAGTTGGTGCTAGAAGTACATGAAACATAATGACAAGATAAATAGAAGGCTTTTAGACACTATACAATTATAATAATCCATGTGGCCATGATGATGATAAACGTAAACAACAATGACAAACCATGAGAGTGCTAACAGACTACCAAGTGGCGAAATGGGACCCACCAAAGCAATACAATAACCTAGTGAAGGAGAATGAATATGACATTGAGAAATAACGATGTGGTAATGATGATGTCTAGGGAAAGCCCAATAACTAATATTGATGGCCTGTTTGGTTGTTAAAACCATCAAGAGTCCTAAGAGGATTGTGTGTTAGGTCTGGAGAGTGTAGTTGAAGTGCAGTTGGTTCTTCACCAACCAAAATGCCTAGAAGAATCATCTTATAAGCTAATAAAAGAGTGAATTAATCTAGGAGACCTTGTAATCAAGTTGGGGATGGCTCATTCATTTATTTAGTCCCTAAAATCAAGTGAAAAAGTTTGCATAGGGCATGGTAGAATGGCAATCCCAAGTTAACAACAATCTGTCAATAATATTTAAATCTGATCATTATTAACCCCCCAAATTGAATGAAAGGTAGTTAGTATGACATGAGTCATTCCATGACATGCGCATGGAAGAAGGACAATGAGAGACAACATGAATAAAAGGCAAAATTTAACCTTTTATATGAATGGTCTCGAAACTGCAAATCATGCTCAAGTCGACGAATTTGTCAAAATTCCAACTGCATTCCCTAATCATCATTGAATGTTTATAACCACCCCAGTTGTGGGTTGAGTGAACTTCATGGACAAATCTATCAATACGAGGGACATTATTTTCCTTAGTAAATGCCATAAAATTTTAGTCCCCAAATGCTACTAAGAATCAAGCCAATATTACACCTGTCATTCTCCCAAACTTTTAAGCTTTGATTGTTTGCCAAAGTCAAAACTTTGTGTAAAGAAACCTTATCAAAACTTTAATATAAATTTTACTTATTTATACTTTGTCTTTTACTCACTGAATATAGCCCATTGTTCTTAGTTTTGTGTCTATGCTTCTGTAAGAAGAGTGATTTTATGCTTGGTTACTGTAATCACCTAAAAGTGGTATTTAGATGCTAAGAGTGTAACTTGAGATATCCTATTCCTAACTTATACCTATATCTATTCTATAACATTTATCACACTTTTCCAACCATTAAGCAGACCAAAAATATCTTTTATCAGTCCAAACATAGTCCCAAAACAACTTTCCTAGATCCCAACCCAGTGTGCCCAACAATCTACCAAGTGGATGTTAACACCACACTAAAGACACCACAATCACATGGTCCTAGTCTCCCCAACTGGAGGCTAGTATCCCTTTCCCTGACTCTCCTGAACAAATACATTTTAAAATGTGTGCCCCTCCTAAGGTTGCCCTGAGTACATTTTATTATCCACACAAGCTAGAAATCTTTATACATACAAGACTATTTGACCTCTATTCACTATATGGAAAATAGATTCAAATTCCTATTCAAATAAGAAACAAGTTGAGCAAAATTAAGGTATTTGATCCCTATTCTACCTACTTCTTCATACTACCATCTATAGTTGCCCTAAGCCTATATTTCAAAGGTTTCAAAGTTCAAGCACACCTAAGGCATTCAAGACCACTCTCTTTATAGCATTCACTCACACTTGCACTAAACACTAGTTGAGAGAACTACATCAGGCTTGATCCCTCCTCAAAGTATTGGTATGTAGGCAACTCTTTTCACAGTGGGGTGTTGAGGATGTCCAACTTATCCTACTAACAAACACACATTTTTAGCTCATACCATATTTGTAAGGTGGATTAGGGTTTGCACACTAAATCAAGTTTTCTAGGCACAATACAAAGTTTCAAATTTCATGTGCACAGGAATATAACTCAAAAATACAAGCGTAGATGCTCCCATAAAATAGAAATAGTCTTGCAAAGAGGATACTAACACCACTTTGAGGACACTATAGTAACATGCCACTACTGTCCAGGTGGGGTGCTACTGTCTAGTGAACAATCAGATATCAAGACCCTGTTGATGACACTCAGACCTGTCTAGAACCCAATTTTCAAAACCGAGATCATCTATGACAATCCCTTTCCAGATAAGTCCCTATTTATGCATATTTATTACTTTTTTTTAGAAAGTCAAGAGAAGTCAAAATTCAAACAAATCAATGGTTAATTATTATATATTATTTAATTGAATTAGACATCTCAACCCTTTAATCTAACTTAGGATTTACATTTGTAAAACCCTAAAAGGTTAAAATTATTTACAGAGGTAGCTGTGATAATTAGATTGTGCCTAATCTAATCTAGTTCCTTGTTTTTATTTTCATTCCCTCTTAAATGCTAAATGCTTTATATGTCTTCAACTATAAAGTGTTTCAAAAGATTTGTGTGCAATTTGTTACAAATCTTTGAGTGTTTTTAACTAGTGAAGAGTTCACAAGTCAAACATCTAAATTTATGTCCCTAGAAGTTTGCCCATTGTGTCCCTATAAGTTTTTGCAACTGCTAAATCGGGTACACAATGACAATTGTGATTTGGTAGGTTTCAATTTGCAAGCATTTGCATTCTCTTGACTAGCAACTTTCTTTTTTACCATCATTTCCCCCTTTTTATGTTTGTTTTGAATTGAAATACTCTCCTCTATTTTAGAAATTGGCAAAGTTAGGCTCAACAACAACTAGTAATCAAGTTCATCTAATTGATAAAAATTCCAAGTGTCATCAAACATATATTGAGCCTCTAGTGATAATAGTTTATATTCTTTGAATAAAATAGGTTAAACTACTTGGTCCTTGACACAAGTCCTAAAATTAATGATGGAATATCTTTATCCCATGTATTATCCCCTGCTTTTATCTCTAGAACACTCAACCTCATGAGTGCTTTCAAACTAAGATTTTGGGGTGAACAACATATGTATTGTTAACTTATCATCAAACAAGGGTTTGATTGAGGCAGGCTCCTAAAAATAAAACTAAATTTTTAAGTCCTTGCAAGGTCTCTTAGAATGGATTATGGCTTCAGTAAAGGAAAAATAATCTTGAGCTTTTCAAGCATAATTCATTAAATTGGCAGAGGTTTATTTCAAATAGGTGTTCACGAAGGATAACATAGTTTCATATTAATTTGACTCATCTTAACATTGTTGGGAGCATGCTGCCACTATCAGGACAAACAACCACCATCCGAGAAGTCTAATACTAGGATGTTGCTATTAGAATAATTCATTTTTAATCACATTCTTTGATTGCTATCATCTTTCTGTATTCTCTTTTGAACAATTCTATAGTCAGTTTCTCAATATTTTTAGTCAATGCTAGATTTTAAGTACGTCATAGATCATGTATTTATTTGTGAACCTCCTCTGTCAATTCTTAATCACTACAAGTATTGTCATTCTCTCATTTTGGCACATTTCATATATTTATTTACAATTTTTATTGCATGTAGATAAAATTTGATTTGTGCCTTATTTTACGGTTTAGTATAACATTGATTAGAGCTAGATCCATTTTACCATAAAATAATTGGCATGTGATAAATACAAGATAAATAACTCAAAATTGATATCTCTTGGCATTTTTTTAGACAAATATATTTAAGATATATGTAATAGTTATGCTGATAAGCATAATCTACAATAGAAACCAAGGGTTGTGGTGGAGGATAATAGTGTGAGGTGTCAATAAAAATGACCGACCGTAAAACAGATGTCTATTTGATCATCATACTAAATAATTTCAATCTCAAAACTGACATCCATTTGATTAAAAAAGTTTTTATTTTTGCTTGAAAAATGTGATTGAAAAATCATGATATCATTGGGATATGATAGAGTTTGGAGCCCATTTTTATTCTTGGATTTTTTTTTTAAGACTAACACAATGATATGGCTAGATTGAGAACATCGATCACTAGTAAATAATGAATTCATAGAGAAGGTAATGGAATCATTAGTCAATATGATATGTGACAAATCCAAGATAGACGCTTTGACATTTTTTTTTGGATAAGTATATTTAAGAAATCTAGATTAATATACATGACAATGCCATTTTTACCATTCTTATGTCATTTTGTAATGGTTGAAATATGTAAGTAATTAGAAAAAAGATCATAATTAAGGTTCATGACGACTAATTTCTTTATCTCTATAAAAAATTGAGGTGGTAAATCCTTATAGCAGGTCTTAAATTTGACGATCAATTTTCCTTATCATGATTTTTTTTGATGATGTCTATTCAATATTGCCCTTCAAATGCTAATATAATTCACAGTAGAAGAAGATAACATCAGAGAAAAATATATATTTACTACAATTCCTTATAATTTTTGACTGTTTACATTAAAAAAATGATTATATTTTAAGATTAAAAAACATAAAACTGATCATAAAAATTGATTAATTTTTACCTTTCATCTAATATGATCTCCTAAAAAAATTGATTGTATTTGACAACTAAAAAACATAAAAACAACTATACTATCATTAAATTTAAGCCCTGCCCTACATCATAGTCTTCATTCTCACTAATTGAACCGAAATATTGAAGAATATTTATTTCAATTTATAATTTAAGTTTGCAACAAAAAAATCTTTAATTTATAAATTTATAATAAAAAATGGTGTGACAATGGACTATGCACGCTCTTTTTTATAACCTTTTAAATATATAAATGGTCGGGACAACTTAAACCAAATTTTACACCCGTAGTTAAGGGATGCAAAGAAACATTAGCATTCTTATCCGATCATCAATTTTTTTGTGTACAGCCAATTACTCGTCGAATATCAAGATCCAGCGGCTGGAAATCTATCTTTTCGTTTGCCACGGATCAGCGTCGGCGTCAGCTGGATCCGACGGCCAAAGAAGGCCGCGGATTCAACAGCAAATACATATAAAAACGAGTCGTTTTACAAGACTTCTCATCGCATTGTCTGCTGCCTATACTTCTCGAGGTTCCGAATTATTTGTGGTTGCGAGATCTTTTTCCTGCGAGAAAATGTCTGGGCGAGGGAAGGGCGGCAAGGGTTTGGGCAAAGGAGGAGCCAAGAGGCACAGAAAGGTTCTCCGCGATAACATCCAGGGAATCACAAAGCCGGCCATCAGGCGTCTCGCCAGGAGGGGAGGCGTTAAGCGTATCAGCGGCTTGATCTACGAAGAAACCAGGGGCGTACTGAAGATCTTCTTGGAAAATGTGATAAGGGATGCGGTCACCTACACGGAACACGCACGCCGCAAGACTGTGACGGCCATGGACGTGGTGTATGCCCTTAAGCGACAGGGCAGGACTCTGTACGGCTTCGGCGGTTAGATTTAGGGTCCGCTCTTTAATCTTCTATTGTTTTGGAACCCTACCTCCGTGATCGAAGTGCTTGTTTAAGCTCCCCGGAGGCGGCCTAAAAGACAACAAACTTTGTCATTTGGCACTGTAATTTTCATGAAAATGAAAGTTTGTATGTTTAGCATTGCCCAATATTGAAAGTTTGTAATTATTTAAACGATTACGGTAGTTGAGTTTTATAGTATATTTGTAGACAAGAGCATTTGATAAAGCTGATGGTGAAATTTATGACATTTTTACAAAATGTTGTTGGTGTGCATCTTAAGATATAAATGAAATTAATTTTTGTTAAAATGATGAATGATCCAATAAAAATGATAGATATTGATAACAATTTTTTTTTAAAGAGCTTTGCCAATTTGTTGGAAATGATGGGTCATCTACACCCCAAAAAAAAAAAAAAAAAAAATCAAAAAAGTGCATTTAAAGAAGTCTTAATTATTATTTAGATTTCAAATAATTTTTTGATAGGTCACAAATTCAATTGTTAATTAAGAGTTGAATGTTTTGTTTTTATCTATGCAATTCATTTGTGTAAATGATCAAGGAGTATATTTGTGTATAATTACAATAAATGTATGTTTATGTGTTTCTTTGTAACAACATTTTTTATTCATGTAAAGTTGCTTTTGATGTTATATAATAAAATTAAACTATAATAAGAAGGAAATTATAATAAAGTAATGATTGTGAAGATTTAAAAATGATAATATATTAAAATTGTTTGTGTAAAAGTGTTACGAGAATGATGATTTTTTTTAGAGTAGGAATTTACTTGGTATCTTTAAAGTAATAAAGCTTTGTATCAAATGGATAGTTTATTACACCTAGGTCTAACATATTCTTACAACAAAATTAGTGTTGTACAACCTATATAGGTGCAAGGAAGAGATTTCCATAGCAAATTGTATTTGCATCAAGAAATGTAAAAGGTGATCACAGTGTAGAGATGGTAGCCCAAATATCATATTTTTTGTAGACATGACAAAGGAAGAGTGGATCTTATTCATTGACTACTCCCAAAAACTCTTCCCAAGTGCAAGTGCATATAAGAAGTGGTGGACAATGAACCACAAGTAGAGACTTGGGGCTTCATGTGAATTTTGAGTGCATATGAAAGTTCTAATTGTTGGTTTGCTTTCCAATGTAATATATTACAAGATACTTGTATAAAGTTGTGCATAAACATTTGAGAAAGTGTTGGATGTTGGGAAGGCTTTGTTACTATTTACATGGAAGTAGTTGGGCCACTTTATTTATGGGCTTAATATTTTGTAATTTTTTTCTTATATTAAACATTGTAATTAGATAACAAGACTTCAAGGTTGTTTTTTTACCTAGAAAAATGTCAGTACTTGTTTATAATTTTATTTTATCAGTTGACATTGAAAACAATATTGTTTTTCATCTTTGATCACCCATTTTGATATTCCCCATCTCCATGCTCGATTGCCTCTTTGGGAGTCCTTCCAATACACTCTAAACTCAAATCAAGCACAATCCATACTCTTGAGAAATAGGTATTCTTACACCTTGGGTCCATGTTGGAGGCTAGCTAATTGTTTTTAAGCAAGAACCGCTTAGAAATTATAGGTTTTTTTTTTGAATTTACAGTTCCATGTATTTTTATTTATTTTTACTATAGGAACGATTGGTACGTTCAGAAGAAACTAGAAATGAAAAAATAGAAGGATTTTTTGAAGGCAAGCTCATGCACCTATCCCAAATGGCAGAGGATACAACAAAATTTTAGCAATAGGTTGAATAAAATTTGTGCCTCCCACTCCTTAGTTGGGGTGGAAAACCTTTCTCATAACAATAATTGCTTAGAGGAGGTTGAATGTTAAGCGGTTAAAATTCAAGGAAAACAATTACATGGGACCTATTTTCTTGCTTAATGGAAGCAGTAGCCCCCAACATGAGATCCTGTTGTTATCGAACTCATCTCATTGGCTTTTGGATTTACTAATGACTTGAGAACATTCGTTGTTCATAGGAATAATATCCATCCAACTAGGGTAGCATCATAACCTCCCCCAAGTCTAGGCCATTCTTCAAATGATATTCATTCGGTCTACATTGGGATTGCTTTTGATTGACTCAGTTTTATTTGTGTGTAGATGGATGTTACGAGAAAATAATAAAAACATGATTACATAATTGTAATCATTGATATGATATTATAATATAATATACAAAAAAAGCAAAGTGTAAAAGGAAGTTCAAATCTGGGTTTGGGGATAATCCCAGAGAATAGGAAGATGGAGACGAAGACCCTTGATGAGACAGATGAATCTAAGGCAGGGAAGAGATGCAAATTGTTAGGTGAACAACGTATGTCAAAGGACCCACAACCATTAGGTGGAAATGAACCAAGGATGGAAGGAGAAATACCCATAAAGGGCTTTAGGAATGATAATGGTTTTTAGATGAATTATCTTCTCCGGGAGATTGAGTAATTCACCTAATAGTCGAGGTAAAGAGGAGACTAAGGGACTGAGGGATGACACCTATGAAGACGCTTTAAGATCAATAACCCTTGGAGAGAAGGATGATGCTACTTCAAACCAATTTTTTAAATTTAACTTCCTCAAAAATGCTAAGAACAAGGATTCTAGAAGCCCAAATTTAGATCCTCTAGACCTAGGAAAGAAAGTAATATCTTCTAATATTTGCCCTTATTCATGGTTAGATAGATTTATAGGGAAGCAACTAGTGGGTATCATAATGGAAATGAAAGGTTCAAATGCCATAATGGAAGAAGGGCTTTTTGTCTTCAAATCCTTGATATAGTTGTAAATTGATGTCATCATAGATGGTTAAATGTCTTGATTGGAAAATTTTAGGGAAGAAAATTGAATATCAACACTTTCAAAGATTACACTAACAAAAAGTGGAAACCCTGGGGATAGGGAGAAATTTTTGACCTGATTAATGATTTTTTTCTTATTTTGTTTCACAAATATAGAGGATTGCTCAACAATGTTGTTAGGAGGTCCTTGGTTCCTAGGGAGATCATGCATTTCACTTAAAAAATGGAATCCACGCATGGATTTAGACAAGGAAATTTTCAATCAAATTCCAATCTACGTTAAACTTCTAGGTCTTCCATTGTAATTTTGGGAAGTGGCCTTGAAGGGTACACAAAATTCTTTAGGTTAGTTTTTTGCCTTGGATTCAATCACTAAATCTAGGAGAAGACTAATTTTTACAAGGTTCTGTGTCAACATTTTTTTGGACAAAGAACTTCCACCCTTTATCAAGTTGAGGTCTAAATAGGAGAGAGACTTCAGACCATAGTATGTGAAAATCTGCCTTCACTATGTTTAAAATGGCGAAAAAGGTCATGTAAATATATTTAATGTCCTTTCAAGAAATAAGAAAACTCCGAGTGGAGAAGAAAGGAAGGTTTTAATAATCACAATGCATCCCATAATGCAGGGACATATATAAGCCATAGACAAAAAGAAAAGGTAAAACTAACGAATGAACAAGATGAAGAATTAAAGGCCGTAAAACTAATTGATAGTCATGAAGAAGAAGTCCTAGGTGTGTGAATGATGAGGACCCAAGTCATCTTTAGGAAAATAAAGAAGGCACTAAGACTACAGTGCTAGAGATGGAGAAAGTGTTGAAAGGTATTGACGAATGGAAACTTGAAGAGGTGGAAAACCAAGTGCAAAATCATCATGAGAAGAATAAATGTCTAATGATGGAGGAAGAACAAGAAGCTAATCTTAAGGAGAGATAGAAGCCTTGGAGGTTTATGATCAAGACCAACAAGAAGTAGGAAAGGGAGAGAATGTTACTATGAGTTTAGAAAAACAAACTGAAATTCTAGCTTCGATTATCGAGACAAATGTAGTAAGTTGAGGATCCTTGCATTTTAGGAGGGATCTATGTATAAGGAGTATGTGAGAAAGGGAATGGAGTAATTTGAGACACAAGTCAACAAATAGGGTGGAGAGTATGATGATGATTAGAACTTGGTGACTAATAGAAAATCCAAACCCAAGAGAGCGGTTCAGACAAATAGAGTGATTAGGGACACTAAATTGAAGGAACTTGCGACATCCATAACCAAATGCACATGAAATTATTATCACTAAGTGGTAAGGGGTGTTAGACGGACGAATGTTGATGGTTGGTTACTTTCGTTTTTGCATATCAACAAGCTATTAGGTTGGTGGAGCTGTGCTATTATTTTGTTGTTAGAGTTTTGACTAGTTGCTGAATTTCTATTGACATTTTTGCTATTGGACATAGGTTTGCTGAGGGTTTGCCACTTTTTAGTTGGCAATTGATCTTTGTTTCAATTCATGTGAGCTTTCCTTGATTTGTATTTTGATTTTGGTTATATAAGGTTCATGGGGCATTTCAAAACCCATGTTTTAACCTTATTAAAAAAAAATATAATATATAAAATATTATAAGATATTACTAGTATTTATATTATATATTTATAATAAAAAATATATTATATAAATGCCTTCAAACTTATTTTCAACATATTAGCAAAGTAATTCACACAACTCATATACTAAGCCACACCCTGACATGGTTCATTCCAACTTGAAAACCTCATGCAAATGACTTCACAATTATCTAAGCAAGATAACTTTTTTTTGTTATTATAACTAGGGTACGTCCTTAGAACAAAAAATAAATGAAAAATACCTTGGGGGGTACCTTGCCGACATAGATCGATTCAGACCCCTCTAGAAGGATATTGAGATGTTATCCTTTGAAGGGGAATAAAAACACACACACCCACCATTAAAGCAAAAACAAATTGTGAATATTTATCAAATAATAGAGTACCTACAATGCCCCATAGGGAATGTATCATCATACCAAAAATAAACACCCTATAGCTATTCATTATAAGCATTTCTTACACATGGACTTACAACCTACATTCTATATCAGTCAATACAAATCACCTCCACCCTTTTCGGTATTACTTTCTCGACCTCGAATTTTCCTTTTGCTTTCTCACTTGCTCTACTTCCTAGTCCTGGTTCTGTCTCCCCAACCTCAGTGTCTTCTATGTCACATCAACCTGGGGGAAAAAAATACAATGCCTTGGGAGGTTGGTTCCCAATCTCTTTGCCATGAATGTCAAACTACTTTGTAGTTTCACTAACTCATCCATAATTACATGACTGTTCTCAACCACTTCCAACCCAATTGCATTTACTATTGCCTCAATATCAAGTTGTTGTTTATATAGAGAGAAGGAAATTACTACGTTTGATAGTATATTAATCTTACTAATATCCTAAGTAGTGTCAAAAATATTCCTTCACCTGAGAGACTGTTTAGGGTCAAGCATAAAGGTCTTCATAAGCTTAGCTATATCATTATCTTCCACCTCCTCCATTCTTGCGACCACTTCCCACATCTTATTCAACCAAATTCTCATGAATGGATTCTTAATCTCCTTGTCAATGTTCTCAAAGAAGTGAGAAACTACTGCCTCCCCTGTCAATGAATTTGCTGAAGCCATGTTCTCTCTCTCTCCTAATTTCTTCCTACTCTCACAACATTCCTCTTGTCATAACCTCTTTCTTTTATCCATGCCTCCCATTCACAAATGTCATCTCTTCAATGTTCCTGTTCAAAATTCACCCCACTACAAAAAGATGATTTGGGTCGCTTTCATGCCTTCATCCACCACCTTGAAATGATATCTCCCCACTCTCAGTGTACTTTAATCATGACTCCTGCATGTGTCCTCAATGCTTTCACACATCATTATGTTTGCTTTATAATGATTATTGTCTCTCCTAAATATTTATTTGTTTATCCCCTGCTTGGTTTAATTAATTTTAAACCACTTGGACATATCAACCATATGCCGAGTTGGATGGGCTACGAGCCAAGCTCTAAAGATGGGAATGACCCCACTATGAGCCTATAAATCTTACCAAATCGCTTAAATCCCACATTTGACATCTCCTTCCCTACCTACTTTTCCTCCATTTTTTATTCTAGATAGCTTCTCAAATGTTCATTTATCAAGGTGCAAGTCTCATTCAGAAAACTATTTAACCACTCCTTATATTTGACTTTCTCCTTCTCCGTGAACTACACTACTTCATTCGCTGCCCAATCTACTACTGTATTACCTTCTCTCTTAACATGATTAAACCTTACTGACCTAATCTTATTCATAACTATATATATATATATATTCAATGATTGTCCTAATTCTCTAAACCTTTATTCTCCCTGAAATGAGAACGTTAATCACTATTTGCAAATCTCCTTCAACACTGATGTCGTTTCATCCATACTTTTCTGCGATTTGCGAGCCTAAATGAGCTACTCTCGATTCTGCCATAATATTTGACTCAATGCCTATTACTTGATAAAAAATTAGCAGGGGTTATCCTCCACTATCTCAAAATACCCCACCTATTCCTATTGGACTTGGGTTACCTTTCGAGGCCCCATCAAAATTTAGTTTTATTTTACTCTTTTCGGGTGACCTATGACTCTGAAACTTATCCTTCTTATTTCCCTTTGACATATCACACCCCTTATCAGGCCAAACGACATAGTTTTTAATCTATACTCTCAAGGAATGATAATATTGAGTGCATTTTTGCATGCTAGATCCATGCATTGTTTAGTCTATTAAAAAAAATGCTACAACATGACTCTTTCAAAGTAACTAGACTCCATCATTCATAAACAATTAATTTCAACATAATACATGAACTTGAATTCATAGTTACCTTTAAACCCATTACGATAACCTTTCAATAACCAAGTAAAAAACTCCATGACTATATCCTGACCTACAGTGAATTCACTATGCGACTTTCAAGGTAAAACCAAGATAAACATAGTAACATAGTCAATGTTTATAATATAATCATATAGCTAATATAAGTTAACTTTGTTCTCTTATTCTGGTAAGACATACAATCACCTCTTATTACATTATATTACTAGAGTAATAACATAATATATATTTACCACAAGTATTATAAGAGAAACAAGAACAATCAAGTAATACAAGTTCTTCATATTGTATTATGACAAATAAGAACACAATATAGTCACCGGATGTACATGTGTGAAATGTTACAACTTCAAAATGGAAACTTATCATAGTGACTAACAATGCTTAAAAAAATAATATCTAAGATCCCTATACTAAGGGCATAATACAACATCTTAAAACAAAGATAATTACAAAATGATTCAAGAGCTACAAAAATCAATGGTACTGTTGTAAAGTACATTCATTGACCCTACTCTTCTAATCAACCATTAAAGAAACAAAATCATTTAAGCATGATAAACAAGGTCCAACAATCAAAGAGAGATTATTTTAAGAACAAGTACAACCTGAACAACTCATCACCTATACTAAGGTATTATAATGAAACACGTCATCATGAAGTTGGTGATGTTAATTCCATTTCAATAAAATTAATTCAATACACAATCAAAGTAAGCCCATAAAGTGACTAAAAAATATTGTGGGTTTTATACAAAAATTCCTTATGTGTATACTAATAATTTGAACCATAATGCTTGACAAGCATAGTTACCATTTGTGAGTATACAACTCAATGAAGATTCATTAACCAATAGCCACAAAATCATTTTACTTTGTAACCGAGTCAGAGCCTCAAGTAGCCTATAAATGAGTGAGAACTCTCATACACAGTTTGATTTTATTGCAATGAGTCACAATCTTACTTACAATATCGATGGAGATAAAACACTTTTCTTATTTTTTAAGAGTCAAGCATCAAAGAAAAAGGGACTTGCAATCACACTAATTCTAAATTATTATAAAAGCCTTAGTACATTTTACTGACAATTGCATCAGATCTCAACATTCAAAAATGATATAGTACTTCAAACATAATACAATTCATTTACCACCCAGCTATACTAATTAATACAAAAGTGTACTTTATTAAAAGAATAAAGTTTTAGCACAAAGAAACCATTTGTAGTACACAAGGATCTTACCATAAGTGGAGGTATTCTCACTACAATGAAATGCATCACTAAAAAGGAGTCATGATGAATAATGTATAAAGGACATACAAGCATGAGGCATTATTGTATGTAGTTCCTAAATTCAAAGAATAACTACATATCTATTAGCATATTACCATGGTACTACTGAATAAATAAAGATAAAAAATCCATCCTTCTTTACCCTTAGAATACAAAATCCAATAAGAAAAATAATGACACAAAGGTAAGAGATGCAAGTCAATAAACCCATCTAATCAACAAAGAAGGATTTTAAAACAACTTGTTTCATAAAGCATGATTTTACAAATTTTAAAACTTTGTATGCACTAAAATTCAAAATTCATGATTACACATGTTAGTCACATGATTAAACTTTGGCATGAGTATTTTGGTCACCTCAATTATCACTCATTATAAGATCTCGATAAACATAACATGGTTATTGGTTAGCAACAAATTTATTTCAAATATGCATTTTTCCAAGTTGTGCATTTGGAAAACATCATAGGGATCCATTTTTCAAAGAAATCTACTTGAAGACAAGTGATAGATTAAAGTTAGTTCATAGTGAGATTATATACTTTCCAAATGTTTATTTTCAAAGACATGAATATGTGCTTATATTCATTGATGATTTCACTTATAGAACTTGGGTCTACCTTCTGAAAAATAAAACTGCAATCTTTGAGCACTTAAAAATTTTCAATGCCCTTGTTGAAAACTTATCAAAGAGAAAAATTCAACATCTTATAATACGTAAAGGAAGATATTTTGTCAACACTCAGATGATCACATTCAATGCTTCCATACCATGCACCATACCTAAACTCATCAACTGTAAATTATAACAACCCCGCTAGGTGCTAACTAAAAATACGAGATTTTTTTTAATTAAACACATATACTATAAATAGATTACACCATGAGAATATAAGTAGTGATCATATAAAATACTCTAGGTATAATAACTGTAAATGAAGCATGCCACATCATATATCATTGATCACTATCATCATAAGAAACACATCATAATATTAATATATAAAGTAATTACAAATAACCAACCACTGTTGCCAATACATATTAAATAGGTAATTAGAACTCTTCATGATAATGTTTATAATAATAAATACAATATAAAACAATATACATAAATAATATACATGGCTTTCCAGAGCATGAGTTCCTCAGACTCTCCAATATTTGTGGCAATCTCAAGTGTCATATAAATAATAATACTATTGCGGGGAGGGAGAACATCGTCAGAGCATTTTTTCACACCTACCACAGACCAATATTCCCTTGTACTAATCCTATCAAGAAATGATCCTCCCTTCACGGATGAGTAGACAGTGACAGTGCAGATATCTAAAGAGACAAGTAAGTACCTGTGTGTTGTATGATTTCTAAAACTAAACATGTAGCGTATCATAAAAAATTCATTCTATTGAAAGATATCACACAAACATGTAAATCATACTCAATAAATGACAATGTATCACTAAACATACTTTGATCAAAGTTTTAAATAATAACGATATATAGATCAATCAAATTCATACACACCACTCGATCAGATTGTCTTCATCTATCACTATGATGCTAGTAAGCCAGTGAATTTCATCTCACTCTTTACTCAGTATCAACAATGCAAGATTGGTCAAACATAATTCAACCACAAAATTCATATAATTTACATCCCACTACCAATCATATCACATAACATGCTAAACATAAGAGTAATCAAAGAATACATTTATTTTGTCAAACATATGAATTAATCTTACATTACTATCTATCCCATACTAAAAATAATGACTACAGTTTATACCACAATGATAAAATACACATTTAACTACAGATTCCAACTACCACAATTAGTTTCCAAACATACTACACCCTTTGATAACCCATATTATCATAGTTTAGTAGTTGTCTACATATCTACTAGTTTTACACAATCAGTCATATAAAGTAGTCTTAAATACATGGAGACATAAGCTTCTATTCAAGCAACTAGATATAACAAGGCAAGTCCTAGTTTCCATGAAACACAAATATACGATCCTAATATACGTTACACTCTCAAAGGCTATATGCACACATACATAAAATCTCACTAACTATCATAAAACATGCTATTCAAAAAAATAAACAACTCACATAGATTTTGTTCCTCAAACATACGAATGAGTTCTAGATATAACAATTATAGTTTGTACCTTCTAAGTACAACATACAATTATATTGTAGTACTCTATGATATCCCATAATATCATAATTCATAACTACATAACTACACATAACCAAATTTACAATTTTAATAATCAAACCACTCGCACTCAAAAATAATAGTCAAGTATGGGTTATACCATCCTGGTATACCCTATGTTTAAACTACATACTAAAAATCATAAGAACATAACTTATAGGCATACCTCTTGATGCACTATTATATGCTAAATATGTTTAACACTTGTACATATTAATAATCTCATAATATGTACCACACATAAGTATTCAAGGCTGAATATATATAAAATAACAGTCAGTCATACTATTAGTAGTGAATCAGTTAGCTCATAAATCCATTATGATAGTTCATTCCAACAATTCCTTTCATTTCTAAGAGACTGTTTTGAAAGATTATAGTTTCTGGTTCTTAAGAAACTTAATAACTTACTCTAACCATCTATTAAACTATATGTATAATTCCTATATACAAGTACTTATACATCATAATATGCACCACATGTAAATACTCAAATAATATGTGAGCCCTATACCAATGTTTATTTACACTTTTTAATCAAGAACTCCCTATAGTTCATAAATTTTTAAGAGCTTTCATGTTCACAGAGTATACTGATAATTTCTATGAGATAAGGGATTCTACACTGTAATTCTCCTTCATAGTTTTATTGCGTTTTAGAGAGTTGGGTATACATGTAGTTGGTGTCCTACTCCTCCGAGGTCCCTGACTTGGTTAAAATGATTAGTAGAGCTATAGACACACATCAATAAATATCGCATAAGAACCCCTACAATCATTTATAACTCTAACTAAAGATTTCACAATCATATTGCTGAAATAGTTTATCTATCATTACAAGTCTCATTACTTTTAGGAATATTAACAAACAACTCCCTTAGTCATTTTGAGTTATATATTTTCTTTGTCAAACTCATCATTTGGTAATGATTACCCAATGTTCTTATCTCAGTTTTAACATATTATCTTCATCTTACTATGTGATCAATTCCATTGTTCCCTATTGTTTAAATCCCATTCGTATTTTATAAGTACTCATGTACAAGTTCTTTAATAGGAATTCACATCCCAAAGTACATTTATATATTTATACAATTTTCTTGACTTAATATTATTTAAATTATTAATTATACCAATTAACTCTTTAGACATAAAACATAACAATTCTCATTGGATAATATGACTTATTTTTTTTTACTAGTCTAGGGCACTAATATAAGCGATTTAGCTTTCCAGTAATATGTTGGAAGTTTCCACACACACACACACACAAATATATATATATATATATACACACACACACACACACACACACACACATGATAAATATATTATTAGAAGTATGTTATTACAATTTATGCCAAATTATTTAAAGGAAGTCAACTTCAGATGTATAACTATGCCTATACGAATACATATAACTATGCCGCTAAAATAAATAAGTCGATGCACTAGGTATATATTAATTTATACCATATAGTTCATATTTCCATATACAAATTCAAATTCACAACATGTTTATACGAATGTGAATGCTTCCTTTAGTTTATGATCTAGAATACCATAAATATTATGTTATGGTCTTTCATTCACATAAGTTATATCTCTAAAATAAATAAGTTATATCTCTAAAATAAATATGTTATGCAGTTTTATAGAGATATGTTTAATTTAAAATAAAAATAATTGTACTCTTTATTAAGTCATTGCACATATTATAACTCACTGCACTCCAATTGGTCAATTGCAAAATCGTTGCACTTGCATACTAAATCGTTGCAGTATAATTTCCATTCAGCCCAACTCAATACTAAAATCACTGCTCGCTTAGACAAAGGAAATCATTATAGATAAATACAATTATATATGACTAAAATATACGACTTAGATTATATAGGCACATTTATATATGTAAATTGGCATTTCGTTGCTTCATACCTAGTTTAGTGCATCACTTCAAGTGGTATTTAATTATATCATGCAATATCAAATTATGATAAAAAATATATATAATCACTTATTCACTTAGTACTATATGAGGTGCTATATGCCAATGAATAGCCTTTCTTTCTACACTGTCTATCTGATTATAAAATTGGATCTATATATCATTGTATATTCTAATGCATAAAATATACATACAACTCAGTGTATGAAACTATTATTCCTACTAAAAATTAAGTCATTGCTATATATATACACGTCCAAAAAATTTAATACCACTGAATTTAAGTCGCTACACTTGAGTTGTGTGATATTTAACATGGTCGTTATTTTTAAATAGTTTAGGATATGATATAGAAAGGAATAACTAAGCATATTAATCATTAATATTTCATAAAATTCAAGTGCAATGCCTACTTGTCAAAACTTTATCAAAACACATCTTTGCTCTATGCTCCGATGCTTCTATTCCTCTGACTCCTTTCCTCTGTTGTTTCTTTTTATTTATTTTCTACGCCCTATTCAAGTGTGTTGTGCCTCCTTCTTTCTTTATTTTGACATGAATATCCCCACTCCAAAATTCCATATTCACTTATTGTTAGGATCCTCTACTCTACTGGAGAGTACAATTGATTACCTTTGTATAAGCAACTAAACACGGAATTAAACCAGAAGTAATAAGTAACTAGAATTCAGAAATAGCAAAGAATAGATGATACGAGAAATAATACAATCTATATTAACACTCTTCCAGAAGGAAATACAATGAAGAAATCTCACTCTTCCCACACCTCTTGGGTGTACAGTAATTCTCCCTCAAGAGTTCTCTCTCTCAATCAATTACAAGCAACTCAACACTGAATTGTTCCCTCCAGTGACAATCAACCCAATGGTTGTTGTTGCCTACTCTGATTATGACAATCAAACCAATTATTGTTGCCTCCAATACAATTACAATACAGCCCCATGGGTCTCTTAAATAAATCCCAAACCAAATAATAATTAGAAACACAAACTCAAGACTAAAATTAGTCTTTACATGCAAACTCAATGTTCGTCTAAAATTAGAACAGTTCTGGAAACACACAGGTGACCAATGTCGGTTCTTGTCTGACCGATGTCAGCCAACTACTAATCGATACCGGCTACTGTGTAGCTGGAGATAACTAATGTCGATTGGCCTAACTGATGTCGATTACTCTGTAACTCAACAACCTCCACATTTGCATTAGTGAAGCTTTTAGCTTCACAACTTAATAATCTCCCACTTGGAGATAAACATCTGCACCTGTACCTATACCTGTATATCCTCTAATTTGTTTTTGGCTTGTATCTCCATCTTCAAGTTCAATCTTGAAGATCAACCACTAACAGTGAACACATATCATGTGGTGCTTCTCCTACCATCCAAGTCATCTGCCATATCCGAATCTACGTACCCATGTAGAGAAGTGCTTGACCCTGCATAACATAAATACCTGCTACTGGTCCCTCTCAGATATCTGAGAATCCACTGAACTACTTTCCAGTGCTTCTTTCTTAGATTGGCCATAAACTTGTTGACAACTCCCACTGCTTGGGCAATATCAGGTCTAGTACATACCATGTACTCAACCTCACCATGTGATTTAGAACACTATTCATAGCTCAGCTTGAACTATCCAACCATAGGTGTGCTTACCAGTTTTGCATCCTGCATATCAAACCTCGCCACTACCTTATTCACATAATCCTCTTGAGATAAAATCAACCTGTGATTTTCCCTGTCTCTAGAAATACTCATGCCAAGGATTTTCTTTGTTGCTCCTAAACCCTTCCTGGCACATGTCTGAGCTACTTTTACCTTTAGCTTAGCAATTCCCTGCATGTGTGACCCTGCAACAAGCATATACACTACATACAGTAACAGGATATGTAGCTATCATTATCCAACCTGATAAAATAAACACAATGGTCACATTGACATTGAATAAAGCCATGCTCTGTCATAAACCTGTCAAACCTCAAATACCACTATCTTTAAGCTTGCTCAAGACCATATAACCTGGCCTTCTGTCTCACTTGTCCATTCTCTCCTTTCTTTAACCTGTGAATCTATTCGTTTTTTAGTGCTTTATTTTCAACTGGAAACTCAACCAAATCCCACGTTTGGTTCTTTTTCAAGGAATCAATTTCTTCATTCATGCCATGCTCCCACTGTTTCCTGGATTCTACCTGCATTGCCTCTTCAAAACTTCCTAGTTTTCCACCATCAGTGAGCAACAAGTAGTACAAAGAAGGAGAATAACGAATTTGAGGCTTACTTACCCTTTCAGACCTCCTCATGGGCATTTAAGACTCATTGACAGCTTGCTATCTGCCCAAATTTCATTATAACAATGACTGATCTTGGTCATCTCTCGATCTACACCTGATCGATGTCAGTTCCATGTGATCGACCTGACCGATGTTGATTCTTACCTGATCGATGTCGGTTTCCACCTGCCCGACATCACTGACTTTGGTCTCCACTAGACTGACGTCAATTCTTACCTGAACTTGCCTGACATCATCGACTTTGGTCTTCACCTGATTGACATTTATTCTTGCTTGATCGATGTCAGTTATCACCTGACCGATCTCGATATCTGTGTTTTCCTGTGAGTGATGATTTTTACCCACGAGCTCATTATGGATCATAACCTTGTCTAAATCAACATTGCCCTGATCAGAATTATTCAGCCTCTTGTGCTGATCTCTGTCCGTCATCTTCTCCTTGAAAACCAAGGCTTTTCATGTCTTAAATGTGTCAAAAACATTAGATTTTCACTTTATGCAATAAACCCATACCTTTCTTGTAGCATCATCAATGAAAGAAACACAATATTGTGATCCTCCAATAGAAGCTCTCTAAGCTGGTCCCCACTCCTTTGTGTGAACAAGCTCCAACTTGTGCTTCTTCTTTGTTGACCCAATTGTGAGAAACCTCACTTTCACTTGTTTCTCAAAAATATAATGCTCACAAAAATATAGATCTATCAAATCTGAAGGCATACCTTTTGACTTAAGAACATCCATTCCCTTCTCACTCATGTGACCAAGCCTATAGTGCCGCATCTTTACATCTACATCTGAAGTAGATAAAACAGAAGGAGAATCAATAATACAAGTAGATAGATAAAGTGTACCTACTTTCTTACCTCTTGCTAATACAAGTGCACCCTTGAAAACTTTCCAAGATTCTGTTGTGAGAGTTACTGTGCAACCCTCATCACCCAACTTTCCTACAAAAATTAAATTCCTCTTCAGGATGGGTACATGCATGACATCTTTCAACACCCATGTGTTGCCAGTCTACAACTTCAGCTGCACTTCCCCTTTGCCAACCATTTGACAAGGCTCACCATCCCCTAAATAAACTTTTCCAAAGTCTCCATGGACATAATCATGAAAAAATTCTCTATTTGGGGTTGCATGGAAAGAAGCACCAGAATCTAAAACCCATGATTCTACCTGACTATCCAAAGAAAATATGAGAGCATCTTGTGCAACAATACCTGCATCTTTTGCTTCTTCATTACCTTCATGCTGATCTTCTTTCAACCAACAATCTTTCTTTGCATGCCTTTTCTTTCCACAATTTTAGCAGGTTATACTGCCATACCTGGATTTGGATCTCTTGCCTATCTTTGACCTTGATTTCCCTTGCTTGCCCTTCTCTCTTTGCTTTCCCCTACTTTCAACACTTAAAGCATTACCTGATGTTTTCCCTATGATTTTCTTGTGAATTTATTCATTCAAAATTACACTAACAACATCATCAACTTTCAAGATATTTGAAGCAGACGAAGTATTACTAACTGCCATTACCAAGCTATGCTAGCTTTCAGGTAAATAACATAAGATTAAGAGAGCCTTAATTTCATCATCAAAAACTATTTTGATTGAAGTTAATTGATTTACAATTCCATGGAAATCATTAAGATGACTATATACAGATGCACCTTCCAGCATTTGCAAATTAAATTATTGCTTCATAAGAAATACCTTATTCGAAGCTGATGGTTTTTCATATAAATTTGCCAAAGATTCCATTAACTCTACCGTTGTCCTTACCTGAGACAAGTTGGAAAACATAGAAGCTACCAGGGTCAGCCTTATAGCTCCAAGATCCTTTCTGTCAAGAACCTTCCATTCTTCATCATGCATACATGTGGGCTTACATGAAACCCCACCCAACGGTAAGTATAGATCTTTTTGATATAGATAATCCTCTATCTGCATCCTCCATAATTGATAATTCTTGCCATTAAATTTTTCCATTCTTAGCTTACTTTCTTCTGCCATTGCTTTACTCCCACTCAAATAGAAACCACTATGAGTGAACCTGTAATCAACAAACACTAACACGCTCTATACCACTTGTTAGTGATCCTAGCTCTGATATCAACTGTTAGAATCCTCTACTCTACTGTAGAGTACAATTGATTACCTTTGTATAAGCAACTAAACACGAAATTAACCAGAAGTAATAAGTAACTAAAATTCATAAATAAGAAAGAATAGATGATACGAGAAACAATACAATCTGTATTAACACTCTTCTAGAAAGAAATACAATGAAGAAATCTCACTCTTCCCACACCTCTTGGGTGTACAGTAATTCTCCCTCAATATTTCTCTCTCTCAATCAATTACAACCAACTCAACACTGAGTTGTTCCCTCCAGTGACAATCAACCCAATGGTTGTTGTTGCCTACTCTGATTATGACAATCAACCCAATTGTTGTTGCCTCTAATACAATTACAATACAGCCCCATGGGTCTCTTAAATAGATCCCAAACCAAACAATAATTAGAAACGCAAACTTAAGACTAAAATTAGTCTTTACATGCAAACTCACTATTTGTCTAGAATTAGAACAGTTCTGGAAACACACAGGTGACCGATGTTGGTTCTTGTCTGACCGATGCCGGTTACTGTGTAGCTGGAGATAATCGATGTCGATTGGCCTGACTGATGTCGGTTACTCTGTAACTCAGAAACCTCCACATTTGCATCAGTGAAGCTTTCGGCTCCACAACTTAACACCTGTTAAAGGGGCATAGATTTGTTTTAAATAAATTCCCTCCCAAGAACATTTGCTTTCCAATTTATTTTTATTTTATTTTTAAATCCTAATTTCCTTTCTTTTAAAGCTTGATTTTTTATTTTATTTCTGTTTATTTTAAGATTTCTTCTATTTTTTTAATTTTATTCTCATCATTTATTTTTATATTTTATTTCTAACTATAATAATCCATAATCTCATGAATCAAATTATCTTTTCGATAACATGAAGTTTAATGATAATTCAATCAACAAATATGAATTTATATCTAATTGTGCAAATCATGTTTCTAAAAGCATTTAGTGGTCACACATGTAAAACATGCAAGATAAATTCCACAAAACCATTTGACTACGCTAGAAAACTATAAGCAAATAACTATCCAATACAATCAAAAATAAATATGTTGAATTAACCAGTTATTATGCAGTCTAATATGTGCTAACTACTATGGTGTGTGCAGGGTTCTAGTCAAATTTTTTATCATCCTCTGATATCTCGATCTATGTCACCTCTTCAATGATGTTCTCCTTCTATCACACTCTAATGGATGAGTTCTCATGTGTCAATATCACAAGAAGTAGGTAGTTAATCTATATCAACATGATATATAAATATTATAAAATATAGCTGAAATAATAAATCAATAGATTTGTAATATAAACATATATAGTAGAATTAACTCATAACAATGTAAACATGTAACCTAAGCAATATCTTACTACCCCATAACAATATCTATCTCAAAGCTTAGTAAAAAATAGCCAAATCTAATTTGTTAACTAAAAATATCCTCAGATAATTAGATAGTTTGTTTGGTGAGGAATCAGGATGTAATATCCTTCCCCCTACAACTAGTCATCGTCCCAGATAACTCTTATTCAAACATAAGTTTTGAATTAAAAATACTATTCAATAGAGAAATAACATAGCATAAAGTATCAAATCAAGTAAATAAATATAAATTTACTTGAAGAACTCATCATAGTTCTCAAATAGCACTATTCTCAAAATATTAGTCCCACAAGACCCTATGATGTGACATGTCTCTAATATGCAAATAAAGTTCACAAGTGTCACTTACGTTGATTGGTTCTATCATGACCACCTTGGGGTCCAAAATCATAAGACTAGCCTAGATATATCTTGGTGAAAGTTTCACCGACTTCCCAAAAGCACATGAGATCATCATAATAGCCAAAAAAAATAGCCAAAGAGGGTTTCACAAAACCTTCTAGCCCCTTTGTACATTTATTTAATCTAGAAAGTATTTCTCTCATCCCAAAGAAAAATGTTTAGGGAACTTGGTAATAATGATGTGTGTAATTTAATACTATCGCTATTCCACATAGTTTTTGATAAGTATAACATGTCAATATTGCCACCACTCTATGGAGCTCCTAACAAGTATGACGATGAATAGGAATTAGAAATATTATATTTCTAATGTATACAAAATTAAAGAATAATTGTTCCACATTATACATGCATATGGCCATACGATTGAATTTGACAAGTTTGTCTATCAAATTTTGGACTTGATAAGTCTGTCTGTCAGATCCAAAATTAGTAACTACCAAGTCAATGTGAGGCTAAGTATGATCCCCTCCTAACGTTTATTACTCATGTTCCTAATTCACCACTTAACCCTTAGGTCTCCACGACCTAGTGACCTCCAAAATGTACACAAAGTTTAATGAACCATAATTCTATGCTAACAGGTCATAGAAAATAAAAATATATGCTAAATAACTCCATATGTACCAACATACATACAAAAGAAATCATCCAATCAATCCGTAATTAGATTAAGTTGCCACTAGTCAAACATAACTAATATCATATTTTATAACTTAAACTATAGTGTTATATTCATAGTTAAGAGGAATATTGTTAAAATTAATATAACATACAAAGGTCAAGGATCACACCATCCTTATAACCATATATAAAAAAAGTGAGACAAAAGCTCCCTACTTGCTCAGGTAGTACATAACAAATTTAAAACTTATTTCAACCATTTTAGACCAACAAGATGTTTCACATTTACCATACCCTACTCACTTTTGGTGAAGGTACATAAATATCTTTTCAAAACAACATGCTTTAAGCAAAATATAATATTATCAATCCAATCAAGGGTATATAATAACATAACAATTATAAACAACTTATAAACCTTAATTTAGAATCAATATAAATTTGAGGTTTACCACTCCATGTGGTCTAAGTTCACATGTTAGATAAGGTAGTGACTAAAAATTCACAAGTGGAAAGTAGAGAACTAACATCTCATCAAAAAAACTCTTAAATACCCTCACATGGTATAAAGATATCATCACAACCCATGTTGTCAATTCACTATTCACTTACTAAACTTGTAAGTGTAGTATTATAACCTAGTTCCACAACCAGATGGAAAATATTAATCCACATAAACACATCAATCCATTCAATTATAAAACTTATATCTTAGTAATAAGTAGAATAAATTATCCCATGAACTCGTGGGAAATGGTCAAAATAATATTTCAAAAACAAGTTTTCCATTTTCAGGGAAACACTAAATCATCATCATGAAAATATAAATCCACTCTGTTCTTTCAATGATGTCAAGGATAGCGAGGGAGTGACAACTCACCTTTATATACACTATGAGGGATGACACTTCTTCCTAATCCTCATAAACAAACTCGTACATAAAGGAATTCTCAACCAAGACATCTATACTCAACCACAATAAAAGTTCTACCACACTAGATGGTACCAAACTAAAAATGGTCTTATAAAATTTCTCACTCCTAAGATTTGTGTATATAAGACACAAATCTAATGCATAGTATATACATCTAAATTTGCTCGCTTCATTTAACGTCACTAATATTTTTATTAATCTACACTAATTCTTCTTATCTCATTTATTCTAATTAATCATGTATTAATATCTCCTTTAATCCCATTAATTTATCCTCTTTCTAATCATTTATCTAATATATTCTTTTAGTAGTCATCATCCACTAACCTTATTCTATCCCACTTCATTAATTATCCTAAATCTTTGTTATCTTAATCTAGCCCTACTTATCTATTATTTGAGAATTTTAACTTTTGATAGCTCATCTACCCATCTACTATCCTACTCCCTCGACTCTCCTACACCTCTACTCCCTAATTATCCACCTAATCCCCATTAGTACCTAAGAAGGATTATATAACCCTCCAAATATATAACCTTCTCTATTCTCACCCCTCCTCTCTATAAGCCTCTAAATCTAGAGGATTCTAAGAAATTTTAAATTCTTTGGATAATTTCCATCCTTTGATCTCGTCCAACCAACTTCAAATATCCACCATAGATCTTTCCCTCTTCTTTCTATTTAAACCACTCCTCTTCTCCATTGGAGCCAACTTGAATTTCCATGTCATATCAATGTCAAATTATCAATCAAGCGAGGAATCCATGCCAATCCAATCCATCATCAACATTGATTGATCAAGTATCACATCATGCCAAATTTTTAAGTCTAAGGTAATCAATCCAATCTCCTTATTTTTTATTCTATTTAATCATGGTGTAAAGCATTTAGATTTAAGATTCTAGTATTATTTTAAATAGTTTATACATCTATCTATATTGGGTCTTAATGGCTCTAGACTTTACCTAGTGGTTTGTAGTTTGAGTGATTAAATTATATAGTTTAATTCATAAGCTCAAATTTAAGGCTACATTTTGGCAACCAATGTGGGACTCACACTCTCAATTTAACAATTTTACATCCCAAAATTATTTTTGGCAGCCTATAGATTTGATTGGACAAGAACAAAAACAATTTTTTGAGAATTTGCATGTACATGGGTAATCTATGGTTTTGCACTAGTATTAGCGACTTTGTAGTCATGACCTTGTCCCGTGAGTAGCAATTTTGTGCTAACTATTTGCCTTAACTGCTAGCTATTTGCAAGTTTTTTTCCTTCAATAATATTACAACCCATGACTTGTGACTTTGCCAGTAGATTAGTGGTTTTATATGTAACAATCATGATTTTGTTTTTAACTACTAATGGTTTATTTTACAGGTTTCCATCTTTATGCAAAATCATGACTTCGTGAGGAATGACTTTGCCTTGATAACAATAATATTGAAGTCGTGAGTTATAATTTTATAAATTTTAGGAAATTCCTAATAGTCATTATCCACTAGCTTACAAGTTTTACTCTAGCATCTTATGTTCTATAGGGGAGTCAATTAACACACAGTCCATAAACCTTTTGACATTGTATTTTGATCCAAAAGGATTTTGATCTACATACTTATTGCTAACCTTGATTTATAACTAGATTTTATCTCTTTGTAGTTTATTTATGTGGTTTTCAGGATGAAGTAAGAAAAAGAGGCCAAGGTAGGAAGATCATATACATACAAGACCAAACATAATCCTTTTTCCATCATCAACAAAACTATAAATCGCAAAAATATGGGAGTCACGACTTTGTCCTATGGAGTCATGATATTGTAGCTTCAATAATGATTTTGCAATTTTAACCTAATCCTATCAATTTTCTTGACATTCTATTTTATAGTTTTCATATTTGAATCTTATAGTCTTAGATTATGTTCTTTTTCGATAAATATCTCTATTTATAAAATTTTGAATATATTGTAATCCATCCTTCTTTTTTTTAACTAAACGGGGTAAAAATTTATTAAACAACAAACGAAAACACCAGAATTATAAAGCTTTATCCTTCTCAACCAGAAGACTAAGCTTCTAGGAGAAGTTCATAGGCAACAATCTATGGTCAAGAATTTTCCATTGGGGTTCCTGCTCAGAGGCCCACTTTGGCAGACAGTCTGCAACCTCATTCCACTCCCGAGGAATGTGTTTAAAACTCACAGAATCCAGCATAGTGGTTAACTGCAGAACTTGTTGCACCACCACCGCTAACTGCCAGTCACCACTATCAAAATTACGGTTAGTTAACAAATTAATCACCACCTGGGAGTCTGACTCACAGATGATATTTTGCCACTCATGCTGGCAGCAAAGTTGTATCACCTGAAGAATGGCCAACGCTTCCATGTAATTATTGGAAAAACATCCCTTGTAGACCGAAAAAATAAATTGAAGATTTTCGACAGAGTCACGCCCCACGCCCTCGATGCCAGCATCCCTTGGATTTCCTCATGAGGAGCCGTCAGTATTGATCTTTAAATTTCTAGGCGTAGGGGGTCCAATGTCCCATTCTGTATATCAGCTCATGTCTCTGCCTTTCGCTTCTCCTAGTTTGCATGGGAGGAACGACGGACAAGCCAGCCAAGTGCGCCCCAGCTATGCTGGAGTAGATATCACGATCCTTCCTTTCCAGATGCTCCGTGTTGAGACCTTTCACTACCAGAGTCCCTTCCAATGAGTTTCTAATTTTCCCCCAGAGGATGTTTATGTCCAACTGCTCTCCACAAAAAATACGTCTATTCCTTTCAATCCAAAGATGCCACAGGATGAAAGCAGGCCCAGCCAACCAAGCCGACTGAAGAATGGGCACTTTAGAGGGAGGGAGATTCAGCTGTCTATAGAATTCAGCAAGTGATGAGGCATGCCAGCAGGGTTTGCCCCACGCGCTCCATCACCTGTGCCATATACCCTTAGCATAAGAGCATTGAAAGAAGAGATGTGCCCCTGTTTCCTCCTCCTTGCAACAGAGTGCAAACCTGGAAGGTCCATTAAAACCACACTTGCACAGATTATCCCATGTGAGGCATCTATTATAAACAAGCATCCAAAAGAAGAAGTTGCATTTAGGCCAGGTAAGGGAATTCCATATTTTCTTCCCCCACAGGAAGTTGGCTTCCCCATACAATTGCTTAGACAGGGCATGATATCCAGTAGAGATCGAGTAGCGCCCATTAGAATCTTCACCCCAGGCAAACACGTCTCGTCCTTGTAGGGAGCTACAATTTCTATAAGCTAAAATTTGAGAAAGCTCCACACGACTTTCCCTAGAGCCCCCTAGCGGCCAATTTGAAGAGTTTTTCCATCTAAATCTTGTAGCCATACCCAGATTGTACTCCTCCTTATAATGAGCAACATTGGTCCAGCCAGCAGCTTGAAAGACATCACACAACCGTTGTAGGTGCGGGTGGGATGCTAGAATTGAGGAAGCTCATCCCATGAATCCTCCTAAAAAAGAGCCTCTGCTCCGCTATGACAGATCCAGAAAAGCCCCCTTTTAACCAGTTGGGCGCCAACTTTGAGAGTATGCCAGATCATAGATCCACCCCGCTCAAGAGACAAATGAGCAATGTCAGAGGGTTGCACCCCCAAAAAATATTTGAAAGCCAAGATGCGGGCCCAAGGTTGTGACTGATTGGAACACCATCTCCAGTACAATTTGGTAGCAAGGGCCTGGCTAGCCAAGATGGCCGACCTTAGTCCAAGACCCCCATCCTTCTTCGGCCTACAAATAGTATGCCAGTTAACCAAGCTCCACTTGGTGTTGCGTAAATTACCACTCCACAGAAATTGGCATGAGAGGGCATCATATTCTTTGAGAAAGTAGACCGGAGCAGCCTGCACCATGCAACAGTACACATGCAACGACTGAATCACCGCTTGTAGAAGAGTGACTCTCCCCGCAGTAGAAAGCCATCTATGAGTCCAATGACTTACTTTGTCCCTGAGTCTATCCAACACACTCTGCCAGAAGAGCCGTTGCTGCCTACCAGTCACAATGGGAATGCCTACATAAGTAACTGGGAGAACTTGAGTTTGGAATCTCATGATGGCTGCAATCCTTTGCTGAATAGGACCCAGAGTGTTAAAGAAGAAAATGGAGGATTTTTGGTCATTAATTTACTGCCCGATCACATCCATGTACATGTCAAGAATGCTCTGGAAATTTGTCACCTCCTGAATACATGCTCTCCCAGCCAGAATAGTGTCATTAACAAACTGAAGGTGGGATGTGGTAAGGCCATTCCCCCATTGCCACCCCTGAATCATGCTTCGCAAAACTTGAAACTTGAGAAGCCACCCAAAACCCTCTGCCAAAATGATGAATAGGTAGGGGGACAACGGATCTCCTTGGCGGAGGCCTCTAGACGCATCGAAAAGCTCAGTGGGTTGTCCATTGATAAGGACCGAATAGGAGGGTGTGGTGATGCAGCTCAGCACCCACTGGATCCAAGCTGGGTTAAAACCAAAAGCCAGCAAAAATTTTTGCAAAAACCTCCAGTTGGCCCTGTCATAAGCCTTAGCTAAGTCCAGTTTGATGAACATGGCGTGCTCCTGAGAGGTGCTCATAAAATGGACAGCTTTCGAGGCAATGACCACCTCATCCAAGATCTGCTTACCAGCAACAAATCCTCCTTGTTCCTCCAAAATAATCAAAGGGAGGCATCTTTTTAGCCTCTCTGCTATAAGCTTAGTGATAATTTTATATATCACATTACAAAGCGCAATAGGCCTGTAATGGTCCAGCTGCTCTGCCTGCTCTTTCTTCAGAATAAGAACCAAGAAAGTGGCATTCAAGGCCCTAAGCATTTCTTTGTTGGTATATGATTCCTGAACCACATCAATGAGATCCTCAGCGATGATATCCCAGAAGTCTTGATAAAATTCAACAGGAAATCCATCAGGCCCAGGAGCTTTTCCTCTTTTCATGCTAAACACAACTCCCTCAACTTCAGTTCTGTCAATAGGCCTCATAAGATACTCATTCAGCCCCAAAGTCACCACAGACGGGATGCAAGACAAAACAACATTTTTAGCCATATTCGAAGGGGGCAGCCTAGCTGAGAAAATATTAGAAAAATATCTGACCGCTGCCATAGATATGTCCTCAAGAGAATGCAGATGTGTTCCATCTGGGGACACCAGGTGGCTCAAATAGTTTCTGTTGCGCCTAACCTGAACTGACATGTGAAAAAAGGTGGTGTTCCTGTCTCCTTCCTGGAGCCATTTGATGCGGGCCTTCTGCTTCCAGAAGATCTCCTCCCTTAGTTCCCACTCAGCTATCTCTTTCCCCGCTTGAGACTCAACCACAAGAAGATCCTCAGAAAGGCCGCGGTCTCTAATTTGTCTAGTAATCTCATCCAGCTGATCTTGGGCCTTCTTCCTCATAGTATAGAGATTCCCAAAGCTATTTGCATTCTAATACTTCAGCCTCCCTTTCACATACTGAAGTTTTTTGGCGAAGGAGAACATAGCAGTGCCAAAGCTAGGTCCCCCTGTCTCCACCACTGCGCCATATGGTCATGAAGAGAGGGCTCATGAAGCCACATGAGCTGAAACTTAAAGGGAGGCTTCCTTGGTCCAGGAATGTGGCTAGTAGATAGCTTTATCGGCCAATGATCCGAACCTCTCCAATCAAGAATTTTTGAAGCTAAGGAGTTGGAGCTAGATTGCCAAAAGCATGACACTAGGAATCTATCAAGGCACTCTGATATACCTGCATCGCCACTCCTTCTGTTGTTCCAGGTGAACGTACCATTGAGGGGCTTAATGTCTGAGAGGTGCAGGGATTCAATATTTTGTCATAGATTCTCTGAAGAGGGCCCCAGCCAGGCCACTCCTCCCCTTTTTTCCTCCAAGCTGAGGATAGCATTAAAATCCCCCATCAAAATCCAAGGCAAATATGGGTGGCAGCTTCTCACATACCGAATATGGTTCCATAATTTCAGCTGCCTAAGAAAGTCCATCGGCGCATAAACATTAGTCACAAGAATAAGTTCACCAGATTCCTTGGACACTGCTGTCATCGTAAGGGCCGAACTGTTGGACAGCCAGCTGAAGGGCGTTATACGCTCAGGGTTCCAACACATGGCCAGCCCTCCAAAGTAGCCAAGAGCCCCCACACATTGGCTATGCCTAAAATACCAAAAAAATTCCATACAAAAATACCAAGAGTCCACAAAAAATTTAGTCTCTTGTATACAAAAGATATCAGGAGAATGTTCACTTACCAATTTAGATATAGCTCATTGACGGGGGGAGCTATTCAACCCCCTTACATTCCATGAGAGGACAATCATTGAGCAGCATGTGGAAAGTGCTCGCTCAGGGGTTTAACATACCCTGCCTCTACAAGAAGATCCCTTGTGATTTTGATTCTTTTCTGGTCCTTTTTGCACCCAGCCCTTGAAGGAGTAGAACCCGCAACCTTCTTAAAGGGTCTTTGCATAAGGCCAAGTCCTGAAGATGACCCTTTATCTCTCCTAGCCTCCTCCACCCCTTTCATCATATCAGCCCAGCTAACCTCCTTGTCGCATGGTGCTAGCGTATTTGAGAGGGGAACATCCTGCAGGTCACAATTTACCTCCTGGGTCGACCGAGGATCTAGACCAAGTGAATTATCCCCTAGGGGGACTTGGTCCATTAGATCTACCTCCTCCCCTTGTACCAAATCAGGGATGCCATCCTCTATATTCATATTATCTAAAACATCAAAATGGTTGAAACCAACCTCAATTTGCTTGTCCATATTTGGTCATTTCTGTCCACAATTTTTTGACTTGCGCTTGACTGTAGTGAAACCTTCCTTGTCAGGACCCCCAGTGCTTGTTGCTCCCTGCTCCTAGCCTATGGGAAAGAGGGGGTTTTTACCTTTGTTGGTGCTCTCTACAAAGCTTGTTGATTTTCCAAACTGGCTTGGCTGGCTGGTTCCTTTGTCACTCTTGGACATCTAAGTACTAGGCACTTCTCTTTGGCCAGCACTATCTCTGACTGCCTGAGGACACTGTCGATGCAGGTGACCATACATGTGGCAAATATGGTAGCAAAAAGGAATAGCTTCGTAATCTAATTGTTGGATCCATGATGAATTTCCCATATAGATTTCTAGAGAATCTGGAAGAGGATTATTCAGATTAATATCCGCGCATATCCTAGCATAAGAAATTACCTTCCTATCTAATGTTTAGTGCGCTATTTCCATAGGAGTTTTGAGCATAGTCACTATCTGATAGAAAATATCTTCTCTCCAGAATTCCAAGGGCAATCTCGGCAATCGAACCCAGACAGGGACACAAGTTGGAAGATCCTCAGCCAAGTTGAACCTTGCATGCTAGGGCTTGAGGAACAGACCAATCCAATCATAGAAATATGGACCTCCTTCAAAAATCCTATTTCAGTCTGAAATAGAGGAAAAATTCACTATGAAGTAGCTGTTTCTTGCCAGCATAATGTCAAAGTCCCCCTCAATTTGCCAAGTTTGCCGAATCCAAGCTTCCAGAGCTGCTAGCAAAATATGGATGCCCAAGAATTTACAAATAAGGGCATGATCAGTCAAGTATTCAACTTACTCCTTTACTGAGTCTGGGGTGATAACCAAGATCGGTCTCTCCTGACTCCTGGGTAGGCAACCATTAATCTTCCTGAGTTTGGTACCCTCACTCATAAAAACCTTCTCTGTCTCCTGCACACTCTCCCCAAGCGCAGGCTGTTCCTTTTTGGGGGCACCAATCTCTCCTTTGCACATATCCAAATGGTCATTTCTGAAGCTCTTTTCATGTCCAGAGATCCCTGCCCCAGGCCAAGACACATCCTTCTTGGGGCCTGTCAACGGGCCGCCCATTGCACCTACACTCGCCATTTTCAACATCCCTAAAACCATCATTGTAATCCATCCTTTGATCATCTATAATTAAGCATATTTAAAATATCTTTAGACACCTAAACAATATATCATACATGTATACGCCTCTATCTATGCCAAATATCTAAATTTGAAGGTTTTATAGTTTGCCACAAAATTACAACTCTCGATTTGTATCTAGTAGCATTTTTATTATTTGCAGTCATGATTTTGTCTAACTATCATGATTTTTTAGTCTAACCATCATGATTAATC
This sequence comes from Torreya grandis, assembly GCA_037957365.1. Classification (NCBI taxonomy): domain Eukaryota; kingdom Viridiplantae; phylum Streptophyta; class Pinopsida; order Cupressales; family Taxaceae; genus Torreya; species Torreya grandis. The sequence goes on from JARHVA010000207.1 coordinate 4,394,768, forward strand.
TAACTACTATAAAATCATAACTCACAATCTACAATTTTGCCTTAGAGTTGTAGTTTTACACTCTCTAGTTGTGACTTTGCATTATACAGTTATGATTTTACACCAATTTTTGCCTTCAATTTGGTCTTTTTAAGTGTATTTTTTGAGTCATTTTTGTTGAATTTTTAATCATTCTTGGCCTCTCATAAGCCCCAAATTACCTTTGGCATAGTGGATTCTGTAGACACCTAAAACTAGCCACCGATAACCTCCAACCAGGCTTTTAACCAGTTTCTACCCAAAATGTATAATTTGGCCTAAAAACACTAAAACATGTTAAATGATGTGAAATTGACATATTCAAGTGTCGATTTTGGCCAGGGTATCCCTAAATGGGGAAATGTAATTTATGGGCTAGCTAACTGTTGACCATTTTGGTCCTACAGGCCAAAAATTAGCCCCGCTTTTTTCCCTGTTGTTCTGAGCCAGTACATTTTTTGATTTTGCACAAGTTTGGAAATTTCTACAAACTCTACAGGTCCATTTCTATGGACTCTGTAAGTGAAGTTTCTATGGACTCCATTTCTATGAACTCTGCAAGCAAGTCTTTTGGCACATGAGGAACCAGTTCAAAGAGTGTAAGGTGTTACAAAGCTTCTTCAGACTCTTCTCCAAAGAAATTCATAAGGAAAGAGAGTTAAAATGGTTCAAAGACACTTTTCCTTAAGGTTGGAAAAATGGTTCAATGACATGATCTTTCCAAGAGTTAGCATCTTTGAACTATTGAACCAGTTCAATGCTTTGGTTCAATGCTTCAGTTCAATTAGATGGTTTAATGACTTGGTTCAGTCATCTTGGTTCAACTGCAACGTTTATCGGCAAAGTTCAACGATGAGGTTCAATCAAATGGTTCATCGACTTGGTTCAAGGCTTGGTTCAACTATTTTAGTTCAAACATTCAGTGATGCCTTGGTTTAATAACCGTTTGAACCATTGAACCGATTCAATTAAATGGTTCAACAGTTGGTTCAAAGGAGCGGTTCGATCAAAGAGTTCAAGAGAGCCTCCCGAAGGACAAGTGCCCTTGCGGAGGGCACTTAGTCAGCAACAACACCCTTCAGAAGGGTCGATTTCAAGAATCTCGAAGGGCACTTTTTAAAGGATAGTTGGAAAAAACCAAAATAAAGACTAAGGCATAGAACGAATTCTTTCAGACTTTTTATCCGAAGGAATTCCTTTAGACAAAAAGTTAGAAGGAATTCGAAAGACGTGAGGCAAAAGCAATAGAATATTTTCTTCAAACTTTTGTCTGAAGGAATTCCTTTGGACCAAAATTTTGAAGAAATTCAAGAAGCTGCAGTAGAAAGCCCGAAAGAGAATTTATGAAGGCAAAGCAGACAAGGCAATTCATGTAGACTTTTTGTCCGTGGGAAAATGTCTGCGAAAAAGGTCTGCAGAGAAAAGTCGAGAAGACAAAGGCCGCCGAAGGACCCCAAAGGGCAGGTTTCCTTACGAGGGACTCTTGGCTGCCAAGCAAAGGGCATTTCTCCAAAGCTGAAGGGATACTTCCCCTTCGGGAGGGTCCAAAAAAATGCCGAATCAGAGGGAAAGGCCTGAAGGAATTTGCCAAGGATGGTGATGTCTCTAAAGCTGTCAACTTTAAGAAAATAGACTAGCCGTTGTTTTTTAAAGAGTGATGGGCCCACGAACATCATTTTTACACCAAGAAAACCAGAGCGCAGAAAGTGCCAAGTGGAAACTACGAAAGGCTTTGACATGTTTTCTCTAAAAGAAGCAAAGTGTGCCACATGTCCCTTGTAGAGCTCAACAAAAGCCGATAAGTGTCAACACCCATCGTCTCTCCCTTTTGTCCTGCGAGCACTGTGGTCAGCCCTAGACGAACTACTAAAGAGAGCGAAAGCCTCCACGTGTCCTCTTTCATAGGACTCTCACAAGGTGTTTGACGCTTCTATAAACTCAGCAAATGCTGCCACATGTCCTGCCTATTGCAGCAGTGGAGCATGTGATGTGTCACTTATTAGAATCAGTGGAAAACAACCAAGGCAAGTAGGAAAGACAAGAACAAATTGTCAAGAAGTATGACGGATTTGAGGATGTAAAATTATTGGAAATGAAGTAGTTGTTGATATTCATAAACTTAAGCATGAACCTAAAGGCATTGAAAGGCTTAAAGACAGAAGAAGGACCAAGTGCAAAAACAGACAAAGTAGTCCAAGTGGTGAAAGAAGGTGTCGACTCAAGCAGTTACTCCAGCAGGTGATACAGTATTTGTGAATTGATCATTAAGAGGTGCAAATGGCTAATAGCCTGACCCAATTTCTTCATTTTGAATTAATGAGCAGACAAGCCACATAATTGCCTTGAAGGAGCGGTCTTGTTTACAGATAAACGGTGCGGCCCATAATTTTTCATATGATGTTTAAGTAGCTTGCTCTTCCTAATGATCGAAATGCACATGGGTCATTTGTAAAAAGGGTGCCAAAAGGCCTCTTTTTTTCCTCTATATATTGTAGACTTATCATTTGGAGATAACATCTTTTTTCACATTGTAAGGCGAAGCCCTGGCAATTTTCACTTGGAATAAATAAAATGCATTTTTACCTCTATTCTGGTTAGATATCTCTAAGTGTGTCTGAGTGTTAGTCTTGTGTTTAGTCACCATTCTTGTAGGTGACAAGAAGATCTGTACCTGGAGCGCAGAGACAGAAGGAGGTTACTAGACAGTGTGCTTTTTCTATAGCACCTATGGTGAGTCCCTTTTTTCTATGTGTTCCATTAAAGCCTCCATGTTAAGCTTCCTACAGCCTTGTCTTTTTACCAGTTAAAGTGTACGTATGTGTTTTTATGGTTCAGAGTGTGAGTAGGTTGAATCATTTGGTGCATCACCCCTTTTAGAGTAGGTTTTGTTTTCCTATAATCCTTCTATCTTTTCACCCCCCATTATATATATATATATATATATTAACACTTATTAGAATAACTCAAATGCATCAAAGGGAACTAGCCCTTATCTATAGACTCTCCCCTCTAGCTTTGTCGGACCCATAGGCGATAGGGGAGTTTCCATTTTGACATGTGGAAGGCAGGAGCTCGGCCTCGTGCCAAGGGTGCAATCCACTGTGTCAACATTTTTTGGCACGCCCGACTGGACTCAATTTTTTACACTCAGTAAAGTTTCAGGATTGATGCTGGTCCTATTACAGCAAATCAACTATTTTCAACATCTGGCGACTCCACTGGTAAGAGCTTCAATTTTATAATCAAAGACCAGTCTGACTTCTTATGGCTAAAATCACCACACGATCTACTTCTAAGAGTGTCCCTTTTGAATTCATTGAATTACCTTTAAACTCAACAAAGTGAATGAGGTTTGAGAGGACCCATCCTTATTCAACAAAGCACTTTCCCAAACCTGCCATAAAGAACACCTATGCAAGAAGGCTATGATTACATCCCGTCATAGCTATGGCATTACCCTTTGTGACTTTTCGTGGTCAGAGTCCTTTGAATCTCCCACATTATGACCCAATTCCAAAAGCAATCCTAAAAAGTGTGCCTTCCTTTGATGCAGAGGGGCCCATTACAGTTATTGAACACATCAAAAATATTGCCAACCTCTACAATATTCATAATGTTACTGAGGATAATATTGCAACCAGATTGTTGGCTTTGTCCCTCAAGGGCAAAGCTCTGGACTGGTATGGGAATTTGACCATAAATTCAATCAATTCCTGGAATGAATTGGGCACTCACTTGACAAAACATTTTGGAGAAAAGAGCGACCACCTCTCACTCACCGAGTAGCTGACTACCATGAAAAGAGCCCCACATGAATACATGCAATATTTTAACACTCGATTTTAGAAGACATGGGATAGAATCCCCATTCTGGTAAGACCGACTCCTAGCTATGCTTTCTTATATTACTTAAGAGCATTAAACAATGATATCATTGTTATAATACAGTCCATGGGAGGACATGTGCTACCTGTTGCCTATGACATAGCTATAGCATCTAAATATTGCTTAGTGCAGGCTGGGAAGATAGCTCCTAGACCCCATATGCCAATTTTCCCTAAAATTCTACCTCCGATCCAGACTGTTGCTCCCACCTTAGCTCCTCTGTCTAACATAAAAAATCTAGCTGCTACTCCACCTAATGAACTTCATGAAGTTAAGAGTTTGTTGCAAAATATGACAAATGAACTAGTGGATATTAAGAGGCAGCAAGCTCAAAGCAACTGACCAAACCATGGATACCAGCAGTATGGTCAAGCAAATAGACCCCTTTTTCAAAATTACAATCAAGAATAGATTCAGCTTACACAGACCAAACCCTTTCAAGGCTACAATCCAGGCACCCCTTCGTCATCCAAGGTTATGGTGCCTGGTCAAAACAATTCGGTGTAAGAACAACCAAGTTGTTCAACCATGGGATATGGTCAAGAGTAGGTTGTTTATACAAATGAAATGATGGGTTATTACCCAAATGTACAAGACAATTAGGCAGCCACCCATTTCTAAGGTTTTGAGGCTCTAATACAACCCAGCACGAGTAGCAGTCAAACCCAACGTGATTCTACTCTCATGAATCACCTGAAAAGTGAATTCTATTCAATCAATTATGTGGGTGTTGTAGACAATCAGGCTGACTATGTCGCAGCCAACACGAGATTCAAAAGGAGAGCAATGGAAGAAGCTCAGGCTGCTGCCCAAATGTTAGCAATACCTTCTTCATCACATGTAAATCAAAAGGTCCCAAGCTTCAGACCATCGATTGTACCTTTAGCTCCTCGGCCTGCACCTCAGGTTGTAAATAATTCCAAAGAAAATTTGAAGGAAGGAAACCCTTGAGTCAATGTGGTTGACCAGATGAAGAATCTACACATGAATATCTCCTTGTGGGATTCATTGTCAATATCAGGGTAAAAGGACATGCTGCAAAAAGAATTGCATGAGCTAAATGAACAAGTTGTCCCAACAAAAGCTGATAATATTTTGATGATGAATGGATAGCCTTCCACCTCAGGTCAGGTCAGGAAAGAAGAAAAGGTTCCTCCTTTTTATGTGTTCTTGGTCATAGGATATTTCTTAGTGAACAATTGCATCATTGATAGTGAAGCAAGCACCTCGGTGATGTCCAAATGCATAGCTGATAAGCTGGGCTTGAAATACGAAGAAATGACCAAGGGAGTCCTGCAGTTGGATGAAACACCAGCAAAGATAGTTGGGGTGTTGAAGGATTTGAGATTGATGCTACATGCTTGCCTAACCTTCTCATTTCCTCATGATGTGGTAGTGGCAGATGTCCCTCCTTACTTTGCCATCTGCTTATCCAGGGATTTTACATCCAAGATAGGCAGCTACTTAGCAGTGAGTTGGTCTTATCTAGTTTTTAGAACCAAGTATGGGACTAAAGTTAAGATTGAATTTGAGCCACTCTACAAAGATCATCTGGAACCATACTCGCTCAAGGCAGTAAATGTCAGCTACACCATCATTAACCAAGAAGAGTTCCAAGTAGACCAATCTCCATCCTCTGCCCTTGAAGGAGTTACAGACCTGCTCTTAGATAAATGGGGAAGTGACAACTTCGAGCATGATCTTTACAAATTAATAGAGGAGGGGGGCCTTGGAATTTATTGCATGCATGAAGAGGGTACTTTTGTACCAAATCTGATGAAAGCCAGCCAAGAAAGCTCAAGTCTATGGCAACTGTTCTTTGATGGTTCAAGAAATAAGTTGGGAGCTGGTGGTGGAGCCGTGTTGGTTTCTCCTTCAAAGGAGAGATACTTTTCAGCTTTCCAATTCCAATTTTTCTACACATGCAATGTTACAGAATATGAATCTCTCATCCATGGTTTGGAGTGGGAGAGGAAAAGAGGAATCAAAGAGCTACAAGTTTTTGGTGACAGTGAGCTGATTGTTAATCAGGTAAGATGCTAGAATTTGACAAAGAATTCTTTACTAAAGTCCTACAAACATAGGGTATGAAACTTAGTGGAAAATTTCTTTGCTTTCAATATTATTTCCATTCTTAGAGAGCAAAACAAGCAAGCAGATAGGCTGGCAGTAGTTGGTGCCCAGTTTAATATCCCTCAGGAAATAGGTTGAGACCACAACTCACGCCACTTGAAGGTAGTGATCCGGCCCTCTGTACCTAACAACATCACCAACTGGTAGGTCTTCAACAATGATAAAAAAATAACACTCTTCTTGCAAGAAGAATCTGATTTTGCTATAAAAAACTAGGTTAAGTTGCAACAGCAATATGGCAGCCAAATTGTTCAGCTGAAGAACAATAAGCTCCCCAAAGGTTTGGTCACTCTAGAGAGTATCTTCAATGGAGATGACCAATTGAAAATTGGCAAGGCATGCATTGCAATGAAGGAGGAGCACCATGAGAAGGTGGAAATATTCAAGGATAAGCTACTTGCACTTGAAAAAGTGTGCACAAACTATGAAAGATAGGCCTTCATCTTGTTGTGCCAAGAATTTGTTGATATCTTCACTTGGGAGTATAGTGATTTGAAGGGTTTTGACCCGAATTTGGCCCAACATACCATTGAGCTAAAATAAGGCACCAGGCCAATCAAGCAGAAACATAGGCCTATCAACCCAATGATTGAGCCTCTCATGTGAAAGAAGTTCACCAAGTTGATTGAGTCCATGATAATATTTCCAATCAAACACTCTTCTTGGCTGGCCAATCTTATTCCTGTCTGAAAAAAAAATGGAGAGATTAGACTGTGAGTTAATTTTAGAGACCTCAACAGAGTCTCTTTTGAAGACCATTATCCTCTCCTAAGCATGGAGTAGATCCTTCAAATGGTGACAAGTAGCGAGCGTTTCTCCCTCCTAGATGGGTATTTAGGATACAACCAGATTTTGGTGCAAGACTATGACCAGCATAAGACAACTTTCACTACCAAGTGGGGAACATTTGCTTATAATAAAATTCCTTTCGGACTATCTAATGCTGGTGCCACCTTCCAATGAGCTATGGACATGGCCTTTCAAGCCCTGATAAATAATACTGTGCTGGTATATCTTGATGATGTGACAATTTTCTCCAAAGAAGTGAGCCAACACATGAAACACCTCAGAGAAATCTTTGAGAGGTGTAGAGAGTTAGATATCTCTCTCAATCTAAGGAAATGCGTGTTCGCTATCCATAAGGGGAAGTTCCTTGGTCACATTATTTTTTTAGAAGGCTTGACTATTGATCCAAAGAGAGTTTGCTCCATCTTGGAGTTGTCCTTGCCTAAGCACAAGAAAGGCCTGCAAAGCTTCTTCGGCAAAATAAATTTCATCCAGAGATTTATCCTAAATTTTGCAGAGGTGGTCAAGCCATTGACCTCTATGCTGAGGAAGGGTGAAGAGTTCACATGGATATCACAAAGAAAGGACAATTTTGAAGAAATCAAGCAAGCCATAGCCCAAGCTCCTACTTTCATCAGCCCTGACTTCACCAAAGATTTCAACCTTTACACCTTTGGCAATGAAGAGGTAATCTCCACCATGCTTACCCAAGCAAGTGGTGATAACCTTGAGCAACCAATTTCATTTTTTAGCCAAGGTTTAGAAGGCTTTGAGGTCAGATACACATATGTGGAAAAGCAAGTCCTAACGGTCATACAGAGTCTAAAGAAATTCAGGCATATGCTGTCTAATAGCAGAATCCACCTCATGGTTTCACATCCTAGCATCAAGGATTTCTTGATCAACCGAGACCTAAATGAAAAGAGAGCAGGGTGGATCACTAAGGTGATGGAATATGATGTGGATATCAAGATCACCAAACTAGTAAGAGGAAGTGGTCTGTGTGAGCACCTTGCTGCAGATTTAAGTAGCAGAAAGAGGACAGTCTGCTAATTCATGATGCAGTTATAGCATAAGAACTAACTATCATGAAGGATTGGACATCAGACGTGAGGCATTTCCTTCTCACTAGTGAGTGCCTACAGGGCCTTGATAGGACCAAGAGGAGGTATTTTAGACTCTAGTGTCTCCCTTATGCCTTGATTGATGGAGTGTTGTTCAGAAGGGACCTCTCAGGAGTCTTTTTAAGATGCTTGGACTCAAGTCAGGTTGATAGGGTGTTGTCTGAGTTCCATGATGAGCCAGTCGGTGGTCATTTTGCTCCTAAGGCTACAACAACAAGAATAATGAGAGCTAGTTATTTTTGGCCTACTCTTTTCAGGGACACCAATGCCTAGGTATGAAAGTGCTACAAGTGCACACTTTTTGATGGAAAGTAACGGTTGGCTACCATCCTTTATATCCTATTCAAGTAGAGCAGCCATTCATGCAATGGGGCCTTGACTTCATTGGGATGATTAATCCTCCCTCCAGTGCTAGACACAAGTGGGTCCTGACTGCCACAGATTATTTCACAAGATGGGCAGAGGCTGTTGCTCTGAAGGAGGCCAATGAAAGTGTAGTCCTAGATTTTTATGAGGACTTGGTGGCAAGGTTTAGGGTTCCAACAACCATAATCTCATATAATGCGTTAGCTTTTTTTGGAACTAAAACAAGTGAATGGGTGCTGAGATATGGTATTTATCTCAGCACTTCATCCAATTACTACCCACAGGGGAATGGGCTGGCTGAATCTACAAATAAGAACCTGATCAGGATCATCAAGCAAACCATGGAGGAGAATCAGAGAACTTGGCATGCCAAGTTGAAAATAGCCCTGTGGGCAGATGGGGTCACCCTGAAGAGGGCAATTGGTAACTCACCATACACGCTCGTCTATGAAAGGGAAGCTAGGCTCCCCATTTCACTTGAGTTTCTAGCCTTGGACCTTACTCACCATCTGCAATTAGAAGAAGAAAATAACATGGAGGTTAGGCTATGTGAGCTGATGGAGCTCCCAGAGACAAAGGACCAGGCTATGGCTTCTATGAACAGTCGCCAATAGTAAACGAAGAGACACTTCAACAAGAAATCTTCATCAAAAGGTTTCTCTGAAGGAGACATTATCTTAAAATGGGATGAGGACCAAGCTAAGCCTAGAAAGCATGCGAAGTTCGATACCCTATGGAGTGGCCCATACGTCATCACTCAGTGCAAGCAACATAATGCATTTCAACTCTCTAGGTTGGATGGTGAAGAGTTGTATATCCCAATTAATGGGATACATCTTAAGCATTACCATTGAGCCCCTTTTCCATCATGTATATATTTCCCTTGGTTTTCTCCTATTTTCCCTAAGTGCCTTTTGCACATGTTAGTAGTTTTCTTAGTTTTGTGTGTGTTTTCATTTCCTTTTGGGGTAAATCTTTGTGTTTAGTTTTTGAATCTATCGGGGCTATTGCTGATCTTTTAAGTTACATTCTGACTTTGTGCCCAATGGACTTTAAGGCAACTGGTTTCTAAGCATAGCAGGCATGCTTCCCATGGGAGTCACCAATTTATTGACCATTTTGGTCCTACAAGCCAAAATTGGGCCCCCTTTTTTCCCTGTTGTTCTGAACCAGTATATTTTTTGATTTTGCACAAGTCTAGAAATTTCTATGGACTCTGTAGGTTTTCTACAGAGTCTGCAGGTCCATTTCTATGGACTCTACAAAGAGGATTTCTACGGACTCCATTTCTACGGACTCTGCAAGCAAGTCTTTCGGCACATGAAGAACTATTTCAAAGAGTGCAAGGTGTTACAAAGCTTCTTCAGACTCTTGTAGGAAGAAATTCATAAGGAAAGAGAGCTAAAATGGCTCAAAGACACTTTTCCTTAAGGTTGGAAAAATGTTTCAACGACATGATCTTGACAAAAGTTAGCATCTTTGAACCGTTGAACCATTAAACTGGTTCGATGCTTCAGTTCAAATGGTTCAATCACTTGGTTCACTCAGTCAGTTCAACAACTTGGTTCAGTCAGCTTGGTTCAAAGCTTGGTTCAACTGCAAAGTTCATTAGCAAAGTTTAATGGTGAGGTTCAATCAAATGGTTCATCGACTTGGTTCAAGGCTTGGTTCAACTGTTTTGGTTCAAACATTTGGTTCGATGCCTTGGTTTAACAACCGTTCCAACCATTAAACTGGTTCAATCAAATGGTTTAACGATTGGTTCAAAGGAGTGGTTCGATCAAAGAGTTCAAGAGAGCCTCTCGAAGGACAAGTGCCCTTGCGGAGGGCACTTGGTCGGCAATAACACCCTTTGAAAGGGTCGATTTCAAGAATTCCTAAGGGCACTTTTCAAAGGGCAGTTGAAAAAAAGCAAAATAAAGACTAAGGCATATAATGAATTCTTTCAAACTTTTTGTCCGAAGGCATTCGAAAGACGCGAGGCAAAAGCAATAGAATATTTTCTTTAGACTTTTGTCTGAAGGAATTCCTTCGGATAAAAAGTTTGAAGAAATTTGGGAAGCTACAGGAGAAAGCCCAAAAGAGAATTTCTAAAGGCAAAGTGGACAAGGTAATTCTTGCAAACTTTTTGTCTGTGGGAAAATGTTTGCGAAAAAGGTCCATAGAGAAAAGCCGAGAAGACAAAGGCCACCGAAGGACCCCGAATGGCAGGTGCCCTTGCAGGGGACTCTCGGCTGCCAAGCAAAGGGAATTTCTCCAAAGTCAAAGGGATACTTCCCCTTCATGAGGGTATGAAATAAAAGGCTAAATCAAAGGGAAATGACCAAAGAAATTTGCCAAGGATGGTGACGTCTCTGAAGCTGTCAAATTCAAGAAAATAAACTAGTCATTATTTTTTAAATAGTGACGGGCCCGTAAAAGTCATTTTTACACCAAGAAAGCTAGAGCGCGTAAAGCACCAAGTAGCAACCACGAAAGGCTTTAACAAGTTTTCTCTAAAAGAAGTGGAACGTGCCACGTGTCCCCTATAGAGCTCAGCGAAAGCTGACAAGTGTCAACACCCACCGTCTCTCCCTTTTGTCTCGCAAGCACTGTGGCGGGCCCTGGATGAACTGCTAAAGAGAGTGGAAGCCTCCATGCGTCCTCTTCTATAAGAATCTCAAAAGGTGTTTAAATCTTATATAAACTCAATAGATGCTACCACGTGTCTTGCATGTTTTAGCAGCGAAACACGCCACATGTCACTTATTGGAATCAATGAAAAATAGCCAAGGCAAGTGGGAAAGACACGAACAAATTGTCAAGAAGGATGACTGATCTGAGGACGTAAAATTTGTGGAAATGAAGTAGCTATTGATCTTTGCAAACTTAAGCGCAAACCCAAAGGAATTCAAAGGCTTAAAGATAGAAGAAGGACCAAGTGTGGAAACAGACAAAGCAGTCCAAGTGGCGAAAGAAGGTGTCAACTCAAGCAGTTACTCCATCAAGTGATACAGTGTCTATGAATTGATCATTAAGAGGTGAAAATGGCTAACAGTGCGACCCAATTTATTCATTTTGATTAATGAGCAGACAAGCTGCGTAATCGCCTTAAAGGAGTGGTCTTGTTTGCAGACAAACGGCACGGCCCATAATTTCTCATATGATGTTTAAGCAGCTTGATCTTCCTAATGATCAGAATGCACATGGGTCATTTGTAAAAAGGGTGCCAAAAGGCCTCTTTTCTTCCTCTATATATTGTAGACTTCTCATTTGGAGATAACATCTTTTTTCACATTGTAAGGTGAAGCCCTGACAATTTTCACCTTGAATCAATAAAATGCATTTTTACCTCTATTCTGGTTAGATATCTCTGAGTGTGTCTAAGTGTTAGTCTTGTGTTTAGTCATTTCTTTCTAATGCTTTCATAGGGTTGACACCAACACATCTGGTATATATAAGGCACCATTCCTGCAGGTGACAAGAAGAGTTGTACTTGGAGTGCAGAGACAGAAGGAGGTTACTAGACAGTGTGCTTTTTCTATAGCACCTATGGTGAGTCCCTTTTTCTATGTGTTCCATTAAAGCCTCCCTGTTAAGCTTCTTGCAGCCTGGTCCTTTTATGGTTAAAGTGTATGTATGTGTTTGTATGGTTCAGAGTGTGAGTGTGAGTAGGTCGAATCATTTGGTGCATCACCCCTTTTAGAGTAGATTTTGTTTTCCTGTAATTCTTCTCCATTTTCATCCCCACCATTATATTTATATATATATATATATATATATATATATATATATATATATATATATATATATATATATATATATATATATATATATATATATATATATATATATATATATATATTAGCACTTATTGGAATAACTCAGATGCATCAAAGGTAGCTAGCCCTTATCTAAAGACTCTCCCCTCTAGCTTCACCGGTCCCATAGGCGAGAGGGGAGTTTCCATTTTGACGTGTGGAAGGCAGGAGCTCGGCCTCCTGCCAAGGGTACAATCCACTACATCAACACTAACTTTGATCAATTTATTTTGAGTCAAAATGCCAAATTTGTCACTGCATGCTCTAGACTGCTCTTTCCTATCAAATATTTTGCACAAGAATTGTGCCTTTGTTATTTTTTATTGGAAACATTTTAAATGGAAATACGCATCCAATGCATCTAATGTGGACTTCCAATTCCAATCCAGTCAAATTTAGGGCCAATAAAAAGACATTTTGATCAATTTGGGTAATTTGTGCAGAATGTGCTTAATCATGCCTAAGAGCTAATTAACCCAAATCAAGGCCTAATAAAAAATTCCATGGAAACTTGTTGAATAATTTGTTTTGGAAATGAATATTGAATATCTGCATCATCAAGTGACTTCATTTTTTGGGAAGACATCCCTAGGCTATAAATGCCATAAATATCAGGATTCATGCCTCCCATGCCTCATCAATGCCTTCCATGATGCCCTCCATGCCTCTTAATTGCCCTTTCTTATGATGTCATGATGAGGATAATTATAAACTTAATTCCAAAAATTGAATTAATCCTCAACCACACATCTCAATCTTGAAATGGACGGTTGAGGTTAATTCTGATCAAATTCAAAAATCTATAAATAACAGGCCTCACAACATCATTCATAAGTTTAATTTGTTCAAAGTTATAATGCAAGATTGGTTCCAAAAGCTTTAACCAAATAGTGTTATAATGCCAAATAGATTCCAAGCCAAGCCAAAGCCACAATGTGCCAAGAGGATATGAAGGTAGCCACACTGCATTGAAGAAGACCTCTTGAAGGAGAAGCCAAACAAGCCACCATTACAAAGGCATTTGGAGTGTCCAAGGAAGGTGAAAAGAATTCTTGTGTTTTCATTCCTTGCTTTTTAGTTGTGCTTGTCATTTAATTTTGTTAACTAAGCTCTCCCTAGTGTCTAGGCCTAGATATTTTATGCTATTAGTGTGTTTATTTCATTTTGTTTTTATTTTGGAACTAACACCATACTAACCATCATTTGTTGAGTCAAATTCCTAAATCACATAATGGCATGCCCGGTGGGACTAAATTCATCCTACACATGAAGGAGATCTTTTTGCAACCTTAAAAAAACTTATTTGAGCTTTTAAAACTCTTGCAATTTGATTTTCTAACTTTATTTTGTCATTTTTGGCTGCCACAATTTTTACATAGTAACTGACATCGATAGAAATACTAACATCGGTTACCTGACTTAACTAACATTAATCAGCAGAATCGACATTGATTAGATCTTGGTTTCTTGTAATCGACATCAGTGGTATTGATCGATGTCGGTCACTATGTTTTTTCCAAAAACACAGAACTAAGACCTACTTTTCCAAAGTTTCTTATTTCAAATTCAAAAGAGCTTCAAAGCTAAAAGACATGCTGACAATTTTGTTGTAGGACCAGGCGAGATTTTTGCTCAAAATATGTTTAAATCACTTTTGCATGCTTAAAATTTGAATAGGAACTTTGCTTTGGTGTTTAACAAATAATTTAGGGGTTTTTGGTGAATATTTTTCAAAGTTTACAACTAAGACCAAGGGGTCAAATGAACACCACCAAACATTTCATTTGAGTTTAAAATTGAACACACTTGTCAATTCTTGTTTGCAATAGTTGTTTAATCAAACCTTATTTGGCAGAAAGAGGGGTGTTGCGTGTATGTTCTTCCATTTGTCCCCTATAGGGAACCCTTGGAATCAAAAGTGTCATTCCTATTGCAAGTAGCCTAGTATAAGGCTTAGAAATAAAGTCATCTAAATCACTCCCCAAAAACTTTTCAAATTTTGGGTGACCTTGAAAATGACCTTAAAGTATTTCTATTTTCAAGCTTTCTTTGTTTTTATGCATCTTGGCTTGCGAGGAGGACTTCATCACCTCTGCAAGTTATTTAGGGAAGCTTTGACCCAGGGTTTCATCTCCCGACATTGACTTCATTTGGCTCCTTTTGAGTTGTACACAGGACATAGTGGCACTTTGGACATCACACTACACTGAACGAATAGCAGGATGTAGTGGTTGCAAAAAGAACTAGACTTTTTTACAACAAGCTACAGACCCAAAATTTGTGCTTTTATTTTGCATTATTTGGCATAAAATTCATTGTGCAATTGAATGCCTTAGATTTTTTATAAGCTTGTTATATTTTAGATAAACCCCCACTTACTATGGAAGTATTGTTGGTGCAAGGTGTGCCTCAAGGTCCATGTCATAATATTGTCAATTAAGAGAAGGGGGGTGTAAAAACCCTACTATATAATGCACATTTACTTTTTGGATGAACACTTAAAATCCTCTTAAATGATGTATATTGATGGATTTCAACTATACCAAACAACTTTGTCAATTTACAATCAAAGGGTGATTAATTAGTTGATCTTGTCCTAGTTTAAAGTCTTGTGTAGAGTCAAAACTTGGTGTAAACAAACAATCCAAACCAAACACATGGTCCAAATTTTCTTTTAAAGAAAGAGGCATTATGCTACCCACATGAGATCATCCATTTTCCTTGTTCAAAGTTCATCAAAAGCTTAAGAGTCATATCATCCACTTTGGCATAGTTATGCTGCCCAATTGAGTCTAGACCTTTACCAAATTTGTTTAAGTCCTTCACTTATAATTTAAATTCAAAATTACATCTTTACAAGTTCATAGGGTTGATGTGTTAAGTGGGTTTTCCATTTGCACTAAACTGGAGGGAACCTAGGTATAATTTCCAATTTAGGTTGAAGGCCGTTTAAGACTCATAATCATTGTTTTCACTTGATAGACTTAAGCCATTTTGTGCTAAACATTTGCACTTTAGTCTATGTACCACAACATTTTGAGTCAAGAAAGGTAGTGTTATTCTATCAAAATTGTGGAAAAATATCTTTGCCTTTGAGAGTCTTTGAAACAAACTTTTTGATCACACCTTTTAGGTAGT
This sequence comes from Torreya grandis, assembly GCA_037957365.1. Classification (NCBI taxonomy): domain Eukaryota; kingdom Viridiplantae; phylum Streptophyta; class Pinopsida; order Cupressales; family Taxaceae; genus Torreya; species Torreya grandis. The sequence goes on from JARHVA010000207.1 coordinate 4,410,018, forward strand.
ATAACATCGTTATGCTACCCAAATCATTTCAAACTTTGTTTCATTGTCCCTCTTGCATAGAGTTCCAAATTTGTTCCTATAAGATCAAACCAATCCAAGTGTAATTTTGATCCTTCTATCTTATTTGTCAAAGGAACCAAGTTTTATACCATTATTTATGAGAAAATAAAGTATACCTTTTGTTTCATACCTTATACCTAGTTGACCAAGTTCATGTCCAAGAATCGAATACCTAGTGTTTTTTAGAAGTGTTTTAAATCCATTAGATTAAAACTTTCATGTATTTTCAAAGTCTAGCTTTTGACGCCATTTGGATAAGAGTCCTAGCACATGCCTTGTTTGAGCCTAACTTTTGACACCGTGTTTGGCCAAAAGACCTAACAACTTTTAAATTCCTAGATTAGACTGATTTGAAACACTTAGACCTTAGAGTTTTGCATTTCAATTTTTTGGTCCATTTACTTGCTTATCTTTGTGTGAACAGTGAAACGTTATATATTTTATGCTAGCTTATTTGCTCATAAATCTTTGCATAAACCTTTTGATCTTTTTGACAAATCTAGACCAAATTTAAGGCATCATTTGTTTTAGATTATGTCCTTTTTAAAGTTTATAAAACTCTTTGACATTTTATTGTAAAGCATTGACTATGGATCCCAACATGCATTCCTACACTCATAGTGAAATCATGTACAATTCAGAGATTAGTAATGTAGTTACATAGGAAGAAATGGTGTAAGACCCCTATGTAGATAACACTACTTATGAGATGGATTTGTATCCCTTTTATAATACTCAATTAGGGGCACTAAGCCAAGATCCATTAGCTAACTATCTGGTTAACACACCACCTTGCACAGAATAGGACCAAGAATAAACTGCATAATACCTAGCTACAATACCTACATTGGATGAGTCAATTCTCCAATAGTCGTATTCTACCAATATAGGTTCTGCGTATGATCCATTTTTGTTTGAGCGACATTTTTTAGAGAACAAAGATGAGATTTTGGTTAGGGCCATAGAGGTAGGGGCTAAGTTTCCAGCAGACTTCCGCCATGAAAATTTACCAAGTCTAGTAAAAGTGCCCCATAATATCATTTACGATCAATAGGCTTCTTATAGCAATCATATGAATATAGTCCAAACAACGTACCAAGACCCCAATATATCCAATCAAGGCAAAAACCTCATAGAAGATCACTTTAACCAAATACAAACAACATACCAAACCTACCTAAACTTAGCATGTGATTTCAATCAGATGAACATGATAAGTAAGCCCCTCATTGACCTAGTACCTTTAACATGAGTGTTGATGGAATTAAATTGATAAGAAAATCTAAGTTTTGACCCATTCATGCAAACCATTCTGATAGATAACTTGATACATATGACAATTATTGAAGAAGTGTCTTTAGCTTCTACATTGAATAGTGAGCCAAATTTAGTAGACAAGGTACAACCAACATCTAATCTTGATCAAAGTGGTACTAACACACAAACAACTAGCCAACAACATGTGCCTATAGTTAATCCCATGAGTAGATCAGCATACTAAGGAATAGGAGTTTCTATGCCACAGCCTCAACCAACCACTTCCTCAAGTGTACAACCTACATGAGTAGATAATCAAATAATGACTAATGTTACGCCTCAACAATAGAATTTGATGAATCCTACTCCCCCTTAACAAGTAGAAAGTGGTTTTCCACAATAGTAGACACAATCTAGTGTATCAACACAATAGAGGATGAATATATTGCTAATGTACCACCTCATCAGGTAATGATGAACATACCTCTTTAGTCATATAATTATATGCCAATTCAAAACCATGCAATGACTAGTCGACAATGTGCAAATATTGGTCAATGACAGATGTCAAATCTGCAACCTACTTTCACTTCCTCACAAGGATTTATGTAAAAAAAAGGTCCCTATGTTTCTCAAGTACCTACTAGACAACCGTTGGTTCAAAATGTGCCACAAATTTAGAGACAGAGTCTTGGTCCACAAGTTCCCACTCAATAACAAGGTTTGATTAGTCATCAGCATGTCCCTTTTCAACCACAGTAGGCATAGTATAATTATATCCCTCCATCCCAACCACAAAATCCACCAGGTTAAACCTTTATCACCAACCCAAACTAGAATATCACACAACCAAATGTGTAATTTCGAGTACATCCCAATCCATGTATGCGTATTCTTGGTCTATTCCCCAACCAAGCCAATGTACCCCAACAGGTGTTTCCATCATACCCTGGTCAAAGTGTTTCACTTGTGACCTCCCAACCATCTATCCAAACCTAGATTCCCCCTCAAACTAATATCCCTTCCAATTTCCTATCCCAATAATTGAAACAGATGAAGGATGCAATTGTTACCATTCAAGCGGGGAAGCAGACTAAGAGGTTAAAATTGGATGATGTATGTTCCTATCCATTCAACATGATTATCTGTAGATACCATTTCCTCCAGGATACGAGCCACCCAAATTTGATAAGTATAAAGGGAAAGGTGACCCTAAGGCCCATTTGACCAAATTATTTATCACATGTCAACCAGTGGCATATAACGTCATATACCTTTTGTTGTTGTTTCCAAGGAGCTTGGTTTAACAAGACTTGGAGTGGTTTTTGAAGTTGCCTAAGAATTTAGTAATGGACTTTAATGATCTTTTTGATAAATTTGTGCATCACTTTTCCTATAATCTTGAGCATGAGATTTCATTAGTGGACCTGACACAAGCAAAGCATAAATCTTGGAAGAGTTTTGAAAGCTATTTATAGCAATGGAGAGCCCTTGCAAGTTATTTCACCCATAGTTTACTAGATAAACAATTAGCTGCTATGTTTACTAAAAATTTGCATAGTGAGATAGCCTATCATCTAGAACTGCAATGTGCACATACGTTTAAAGAGATAATTGACAAAGGTTTTTTGATTGAGTGAGAAATCATCAATAAAGGGGTCATCAAACTTAAACATACCAATCAGGGAAATAGCCAACAACAACATCCTAATCAAGTGTAAGTAAGCATCACAACTGACACAAGATAGTAATCAAGAAAGACCAAAGCAATTCAATTGAAATAGGAATGTTGTGGGAAATGGAGTAACTGAATCTTGTCATGTGAAAACTATGTAGACATCATTTGCACCACCTTTTTAGCTTACTCCTACCTAGCAACCTCTCTAACCAAAACCTGCACAATAAATATAGGAGCTTTTACCATTACAAACCCCTCCTCCTAGGAGAATCATCCGTACACATCGTGTCTTTAGTGACCTAGGAGAACCTATTAAATCTATATTTCGTAAGCTTTCTGTCACTAATATGATTAGTTGGCCCATACCAAAACATTATCTATAAGGCATTCCTTATCCTAATTGCTACCATGAAAATGAATTTTGTGACTATCATCGGGTTAACAAGCATAATCTATGAAGATGTGTCCAAATCAAGCATTTAATTGAAAATATGTTGGAGAATGGGGAGATAAAACTAGATAATGGTGCTTCCACTTCCAATCAAACTCTTGGGATCTATCAAAACCCCTTTCCCTAACATAACAATCAACAGTAGTAGAATAATAAACAATAACAACCAATGTAGTAGCAAAATCAATAGTATCAAAATCAAAGGCTAAACCAGTAGAACCAACAAAATCAGAAATATAACTCACAATGACAAAATAATGGATAAAACCAAGGTTAGAATGGTAACAACCAACAAACCTACCATGCAATTGCACATGACTACAATAGAGTTGTAGGTCATATTGCAGGGGGTAGCATTAATACCATCTCCATTAATCCTAGACCAAGTACTAATTAGTCTAAACCATTGCTAAACAATAATATTCAGTCAAATCACATGGATAATCCTTCTTTGACCTAAGAGTGCATACAAACAAACTAGCAAACTAGGACTTCCATTTTTGGATCTTATAACAATAACTCATTCTTCCCACGTGACCACATGCAAGTGCACTGACAATCGAGACTTGTCCTATCTGGTCCTACACCATTTCAAAAATTAGTTAGTAATAATGGTCTAGTATTTAATCTGATTATGTAATCACAACTCAGAGGTCAAAGATTACTATCCCAGGCCCTTGACCATCTGCCACTTTACTTATTATGTAACCAACTGTTCATCCTCAGAATAAACCATTCACTACTGACCAAGATAAAAAAAATTGATATTGTGGACCAATTGTAAAAGACGCCAGCACAATTTTCTATTTTAGATTTATTGTGAATGTCATTAATCCATAAAAACATCTTAAATGATTTCTTGACCCAATCCACTATTGCTAGTGACATATCCCTTGATAAATTTCAAGCTTTGGTTGGACACCTAGCTTCAACCCAACAAGTCACATTAAACCAAAGCGATATGTCTTCCCTTGGCCCCCTCCATAATAACCCATTGTACATAAAAGTTTATATCAGATGGCATAAAGTGAAACATGTCCTTATCGACAATAGATCTTGCCTCAACATAGTGTCTCTCAAGCTCATCAAGCTTCTTGGGTACACGATGACATATCTCTAGCCAGAAATAATAACTATCAAAGCTTATGATAATCCAGAAAGAGAATCATAAGGCATTGTTAGTTTTCTAATTATCATTGGACCTTTGACCCATGATACACTTTTCCATGTGTTGGATCTTGAGTTATCATACAACATGTTTTAGGCAGGCCTTGGTTACATGAGATTCGTACAGTTCTGTCAACACTGCACCAATGTATCAAGTTTTCCCACTCAGGGATGGAAGTGAACATTCCAAGAGATTTACATCTATATGAGCACTGTAAGCATATTGAGGTTGAGTTTCAAATTTATAATTATCATTATGGTATGAATCCAAGTTCCAAGTAGGATAAAGGAAAGGCTATACTTATTGATCCTTCATCAGATAATTACATAGATCCTAATACCTTGGATTTCCTTTCCCACATGCCACCTCCTGAAGCTTCCAATCATTTCAGATAATGGACTGGGAGAATATGTGACCCATGATATGTTTCATATCACCAATCTTCCTTAGAATCTAAAAACCTTTGGGTGACCTAAAGTAATTCCACATATGCAATGGCAATAAAAGAACAAAGACAAGGGACCTACCACATTTATACCAACATCTAGCCTAGGACCTGACACTCTTGAAGGGGATGAATCATGGTTATACAATGACAACTAAGTTGAATATTATGAAATTACTAAGTATCCTATTCCTAATAAGATCATGGAGCGTCACAATTATGAAGGAAGAGGCCTCAAACTGAATCAACAAGGAACTATCAAGCCAATTTATGTGACTAAGTATAAAAGACCTTATGGACTTAGATTTAAACTGCCTGGGGGTGACCCCACATATCTTATTCAGATTCCATCATCAGTGACTAGTGATGATGATGCTAACAATGAAGTAGAGTCCGATCTTAGCCTCACTTTTGATGACCTAACTGAAACCAATTTATTTGATAACAATGCCATTTGTACCCTTACCCAAGCCATTCATCACAATCCATTGCCATTATATTACCCCAACTGATAGATTCGGACCAACAAGAATCTAGTCTACCAATTGATGAGTTCCAAAATGATGAGGCATTTTGTGATTTCTTAGGCCTTAGAGACAATGTTCCATCGAGAGATCACAAATTAGGATTCTCAATCACATTGAATCCTGCAGCCTATTTTGGAGAGCGAGTGAACACCCTTAGCCAAAAACAAATAATTAAAACATTGAGGTCCCAAAGTGAAAACCTCTTTGAGGTGCTTTTTGACTAGGTAAAAAGTAAAGATAAAGGCTAGTCTAGTGGTGAAAACCTATTTTAGGTGCCATTAGATGGGGGTGTTCATTCTTCTTTGAATTTAGACTAAGAGACCACCAATGATGAACTTGCCTATGTATTTGAGTTAATTTTTGAGCAAAAACAAGTATTTGATCAAATTTTCTAAGATTTTTTGACTATTTTTATTACATGGCCAAATCTCCCATTAAGAGACTCAAATTCATCATGCCTAGGAGAAGTTGAAGAGCAAGTATTAACATAAGACCCTGACATAGTCCAATAGTTCATGTCACTTCCTACTATTCTAGAAGATGGTTCAACCCTCCTAGTTAAAGATACAATAGAGGTAAACATCAAGACTCTATCAGACCTGAAATAGATAAAACTAAGTGCATCCCTTGTTGAGGAGGGATGTGACATTTTCATAGCTCTATTGAGAGAGTTTGTGGATATATTTACATGGGCCTATTCTGACATGCCAAGATTAGACCCCACCTTGGTTTTGTACCACCTTGTGGTTAATCTTGATGCCAAATCAATAAAATAAAAGCTACATAAGATGTATCCTTGCATTACTGTATTAGTAAAGAAAGAGTTGGAAAAACTTGTAGAAGCAAGATGTATCTGATATATTGACTACTTAGAATGGATCTCTAATATTGTACCTGTTAGTAAAAAGCTTGAAGGAATAAAAATTTGTACTAATTTTTGAGACATCAACAAAGCTTGTCTTAAAGATGATTTTCCATTGCCTAATATCGACACAATATTCAACTCCACGGTAGGTTATGAAATTCTTTCACTCATGGATGGCTTTTCAGGATACAATCATACCAAAATAGTGCTAGAAGATTAGCATAAAACAATGTTCACCACTCTACAGGGAACATTTTGTTATTATGTGATGTCATTTGGACTTAATAATGTGGGAGCTACATATCAAAGAGCCATGACTATCCTTGCATTACTGTATTAGTAAAGAAAGAGTTGGAAAAACTTGTAGAAGCAAGATGTATATGATATATTGACTACTTAGAATGGATCTCTAATATTGTACATGTTAGTAAAAAGCTTGAAGGAATCAAAATTTGTACAATTTTTTCAGACATCAACAAAGCTTGTCTTAAAGATGATTTTCCATTGCCTAATATCGACATGATCTTCAACTCCACGGTAGGTTATGAAATGCTTTTATTCATGGATGGCTTTTCAGGATACAATCAGATCAAAATAGTGCCTAAAGATCAGCATAAAACAATGTTCACCACTCTACGGGGAACATTTTGTTATTAGGTGATGTCATTTGGACTTAATAGTGTGGGAGCTACATATCAAAGAGCCATGACTATCATATTCCATGATATGATGAACAATATTTTTGAAGACTATGTCGATGACATATTAGGAAAATCCAAGACCAGCACTGACCATCCAATAGTGTTGCATAAGATATTTGAAAGAATATGGGAGTACAAAGTCAGACTCAATCCAAAGAAATTATGTTTGGTGTAATTTCATGCAAATTACTTAGCTTCATCGTATCTCATAGAGGTATTAAAGTCAATTCAGCTAAAGTTTATGTTATAATTAAGATGCCACCACCAACCAATTTGAAACAACACCATAGTTTATAGGGTAAGATCTAATCAATCTGATGTTTCATCTCTTAATTAGTAGATAAGTGCCATCTATTTACACATATTTTAAAGAAAGGAGTTGCATTCCATTGGGATGATCACTACCAAATGACTTTTCAATAACTCAAAGATTATCTTATCAATATACCTATCTTATTACCTCTTATGCCAGGAAAACCATTCTTGTTATACCTATCAGCTATCGATTATGATCTAGGGGCACTCTTGGCTCAACATGATGACAAAGGAAAGGAACATGTTGTATACTACCTAAGTCGTACCTTGGTTACATATGAACATAACTATGTACCTGTTGAAAAAGCTAGTCTAGCCATGGTTTTTGTAGCTCAAAATCTATGCCATTACATGTTGAATAATAAAACCATGGTCATTTCAAACGTAGATCCACTCAAGTATCTACTATCTAAAATAGGTTTACAAGGCAAAATATCTAAATGGATCATGCTTCTTAGTGAGTTTGACATATAGTATGTCAATAAAAAAGAAATCAAAGGACAAGTTCTTGTAGATCAACTTGTCGAAGCACCTCTCATGGGCACATAACCACTCAAGTTTCCCTTTCTTGATGAATCCATCATGACCATTATTGATACACCCCTTAAAAAGTAGCCCTAAAACCTGTATTTTGATGGTTCATTCACTGTGCATGGATCGGGGGTAGGCCTCTTATTTATTACACCACAAGGGGATCTAATCCCTAAATCATTTAGAATCAGCTTTCCTTGTATAAACATCATGTTCGAGTATGAAGCACTTGTTGCTAGACTTTGACAAGAAGTGCATTGGAATATATCTCATCTTTAAGTTTATGGTGATTCTAAGTTAATCATCAATCAAGTTATGAATCATTCTCAAACCAAAGATGACAAGTTGGTTCCATATAAAGTCATGGTTGACACTCTTAAAAAGCAAATTGCCAACATTCAGTTTGAGCATATATCGAGGGCTAGTAACAGAACTATAGATGCCATGGCTAATATTGGCTCTTTAATTTGACAAACAGATAAAGCTAGAGAGTATCAGTTCCTCATTGAGAATTTGTCAGCACCAGCTCATGAACCTTTAATTAGTGCCATGATTTGTGATATTGTTGGTCCTAAATCTATCTAGTAGTCAGATATTTACAACTACCTTCATGACCAAGTTATACCACCTAACCTATCTTGAAAATAAACCAAAGCCTTCATTCATCATTCCACTCATTATACTTTGCTTGGATCCACTCTTTACCATCGTATTTTTGTTGGAAATCTACTTCATTGTTTAACTTCAACAGAGTCTACATAAGCGTTAAGAGAAGTTCACGAAAGAGTATGTGGAGCCCATTCTAGCAGAGCAGTTCTATCCAAAAAGTTCTTACGTACTGATTATTATTGGCTCATAATGGATGCAAAAGCCATTGCATATGTAAAGAAATGTGATAAATGTCAATGGCATGCTAATTTGATTCATGCCCCAACAAAAACTCTAAAACTAATGTTGACACCATGGCCATTTTCTACATGGGGACTTGACCTCATTGGGAAGATTAACCCCACTTCATCTGATGGCCATAAACATATCTTTCCTGCCACTGAATATTTCACTAAGTGGGTTGAAGTTATACCCCTCACTTACGTGACTGGAAAGCAAATTTCCAAATTCATCTTCAGCCATCTCATCTACTGTTACGATATCCCCTCTGACATTATATTTGATAATAGAGGATCATTCAAGAACAAAGATGTAGACCAATTATGTACCGAATATAACATCACACAACACTTTTTTACAATGTATTACCCTCAAGGTAATGGCCAAGTCGAGGCATCCAACAAAACCATTGTCAACATTCTCAAAAAGATTATCAATGATGCCGGTCATGATTGGCACCTCTAGATATTCCCTGCCCTTTGGGCATACCGTACCAATCATCATATCCCCACAGGAGCCACTCCATACTTGTTTATGGTACTAAAGTGATGCTTCCCATTGAGGTCGATTTGCCTTTACTATGCATCTCTTTTAAGCATGTCATGACTATCGAGTAGCTCGCCTGCAAGAGCTAGATCTACTTGATGAAAAATGCACAGTCGTGCTCAACAATCTTCAAGCATATCAGAATTGACTCAAAGACCACTACAATTAGCATGTGAAGTATCAAACATTTAAACTTGGTGATCTTGTTCTCAAAGAAAACCAAAATAATACCATGACCGATAAGAAACATAAAGGGAAATTCAAACCAAACTAGATAGGGCCTTTCATCATCACTGCAGATTATGGATCAGGAGCATATAGGATTGCCACACTAGACGGCGATGAACTTCTAGAGCCAATTAATATTATTCATCTCAAGTGGTATTATGATTGAATGCTAATGTGTATTATATGTAAGGACCATTTTAGTTATGCCATTTTATCACTATTCTTCTTTAAACACATACCATTCTTATCCATCCTCTTTGCCATATCCACTTTTCATTTTCTATCTATCGACCCAGCGTGTTCTAAAGCCTAACCTATTTGACCTTGGTTTTTGTCATTCATTACGTAGTTTCAAAATCAAGGTATCTAATTAGTTCATCAATTGGTTCAAGAAATTCAAATAGAGATCATATTTTGGGACAATGTGATAGAAGTTTCAACAATTGCATCCTTCATTTGTTAATCATTTATTACACCAGTCTTGCTGCTAATTATAACTACCTTTGGGAAAATTAGTACCATTGATCTATGTTGTTGTGTCCTAGTTATAAATACCTATGGGAAAACTAGGGGCAACACTAAACCTTGACATACCAACTTACCAATTCCTATGACATACTGTATCTTTTTACCAATTGTGCTTATTTTATTTGAATTGAGTATTGCACTAGTCGAGTTCCTCTGCTATAATGGTGGAACTATAGTGACTTGAGGTCCTATTCTGGGACTATGTAGATAGTGCTCAATACTTATTGAGGTCAGTTCAATCGCCCTTTTCCCAATGCTCTCATCATTTTGTGAGCAATCTAAGTTTGAATGCTCTCACTATTTTGCGAGTAATATAAGTTTGAACGCTCTCACCATTTTATGATCAACCTAAATTTGAACACTCTCGTTATTTTGTGAGAAACCTAAGCCATGCTCTTGCCATTTTGTGAGATTGAACCATTTAGTGTCTCATCATTCTAGATTGAGCTGTGACACTCCAAAACACTTCCAAAAACATTTCAAAAAATCATTAGAAAAGAACAAAAACATTGACCACTTCTTTGCCTTAAGGATTCTGAGAACCCTTACTAAGTTACAAGCAAATCACTTATCATTTAGTTTCCTCATCCTTTTTGGCCTTTTTCTCTCATGTACTTGCCATTTTGAAAGAACATATCTATTCTTCCATCACGTCCATTCTATTTGTTTTCATCAGTTATCACATTCTTCTCATTCCTTGGGAGAACTACATTTAGCCTAATTTTTTTTAATTAGATATTACATATATGAAACTATGTAGGTAGTGTCCACTTGCCTAGTGTATATGGAGATAACTCGGCCACCACCTCCCTTTTCTTCTATTTGCCCCATTTTATTCACTTGTTAAGTTGTCACCTATTTTCTAGGGGCAATGTTCATTGGGTTTCTATTGCTTTGTTTGTTTGTTTCTACTTATTTTGTTTGTTTTTCTACCTATTTATTTGCATTTTAAATAGTTTTCTTGATTCAGTTTATGTGTGTTCATTGGATGATTCTTTGTCCACACTTATATTTGAATCCATCCATATTCATATGTTTACATTGTCATCATGGTTTCTATCATTGGTGTATATTTTCTATTGAGTATTGGATTACAGGAGTCAGTCCTTATGCATATTTTGGACAATTCTTTGTGGTGTTTTATCATAAAGCCTACCATCACATGTTATAACAAACCTTAGCTTCAATAAGTCTATTCAACAATGGCAACATCTCTTCGGCACTGACATCCTTATTCCACTCCCAATCATATCCTAAACAGAGTAATTGACCATGAAAGAATTTCAACCTTTATTAGTTCAGATGAGCATCTCTCTACTAGTAGGTTGTTCCAATTTATCATTACCCTATGTGTTAAGTTATCATCATCCTTGGCCAAGTTTATCATGTTTTTCATAATCGAGGTTCAATGTTTATAACTGCCTATGGGCAAATCATTGCACACCATCCCATTTGCATTTCTCAATGATTATAACTGCCTTTAGGCAAATCATTGTGTTGTCACCACTTTAATTTTTCTACCTATACAGGGTCATGTTATCCTCTTGTTTGTCTATCTTAACTGGGGCAACTCTATCTTATCAATGATTATAACCACCTTTGGGCAAATCATTGTGTTATCATACCACGTTGCCACTATCAAGGTACAATGCTTATAACTACCTTTGGGCAAACCATTGTTCACCATCTCACTTGCATTATCAATGATTTTGACTACTTTTTTAGTATCATTGTGTTTTCACCCCCATCATATTTCCTTTCTTTGTTCCCCTCATTTCGCTTCTTTCTTTTCGAGGGACCATTTGCCGACCTACTTGTGCCAACCATTCTCTCGAGGGGGCATCATACAGTTAGATTATCATCATTGCAATGTAGGCATACATGACCTTTTCATTCTTTGAAAAGACATTACTTTTATTATAGCTTACAATGCCTTCCCAAATAGGGGCAAATGTAGACACCTAAAATTGGCCATCGATAACCTCCAACCAAGCTTTTGACCAATTTCTACCCAAAATGCACAATTTGGCCTAAAAACACTAAAACATGCTAAATGATGTGAAACTGACATATTCAAGTGTTGATTTTGGCTAGGGTATCCCTAAATGGGGTAATGCAATTTACATGCTGACTAAATTTGATCATTTTATTTTGAGTCAAAATGCCAAATTTGTACCTGCATGCTCTGGACTAGTCTTTCTTATCAAATATTTTGTACAAGACTTATGCCTTTGTTATTTATTATTGGCAACATTATAAATGGAAATACACATCTAACGCATCTAATGTGGACTTCCAATTCCAATCCAGTCAAATTTAGGACCAATAACAAGACATTCTGATCAATTTAGGTAATTTGTGCACAATGTGCTTAATCATGCCTAAAAGCTAATTAATCCAAATCAAGGCCTAATAAAAAATACCATGGAAACTTGTTGAATAATGTGTTTTTTAAATGAATATTGAATATTTGCATCATCAAGTGACCTCATTTCTTAGGAAGACATCCCTAGGCTATAAATGCCACAAATATCAAGATTCATGACTCCCATGCCTCATTAATGCCTTCCATGATGCCCTCCATGCCTTTTAATTTCCCCTTCTTCTAATGTCATGATGAAGATAATTAAAAACTTAATTCCAAAAATTGAATTAATCCTCAACCACACATCTCAATCTTGAAATGGATGGTTGAGGTTGATTATGATCAAATTCAAAAATCTATAAATAGGAGGCCTCACAACATCATTTCTAAGTTTAATTTGTGCAAAGTTATAATGTAGGATTGGTTCCAAAAAGCTTCAAAAAACTATTGTTATAATTCCAAATTGATTCCAAGCCATGCTAAGCCAAAGCCACAAGGTGCCAAGAGGAGATGAAGGTAGCCACACTCCATTGAAGAAGACTTTTTGAAGCACAAGCCGAACAAGCCACCATTACAAAGGCATTTGGAACGTCCAAAGAGGGTGAAAAGAATTATTGTGTTTTCATTCCTTGATTTTTAGTTGTGCTTGTCATTTACTTTTGTTAACTAAGCTCTCCCTAGTGTATAGGCCTAGAGATGTTATGTTATTAGTGTGTTTATTTCATTTTGTTTTCATTTTAGAACTAACACCATAGTAACCATCCTCTCTTGAGTCAAATTCCTATATTACAGATTCTACCACTCAACCCTACCCTATATTGTGATAGGGAGCACACCCGAGGTGTTGCCCCTTGACCTTACTAGGGGTTGTCACCCTCAAATCCCTGTATCATGGTCCGCTCACCCCAAAATAATTATAAAGCCAAATCATGATTTGTTTTGAGGATGTTTTACTAAGGCATATTGGACTAACATCTTATTTCTTGCAAGAGTGAATCTAGAGGCTAATTTTGAATTAGTAACATCTTGTTTTACAAGACATATTTTGGTCTAACATCATTTATCTTGCAAGATACCTCTCAAGATTGTCAATAAAAAACTACTAATCATTTGTCTTGCAGGTTGCCTTTTTAAAAGGTGCCACTTGAAACTACTAACCATTTTCTTGTAGCCCACCTATCTAAGACCCTTTGTGGAATTTTGAAACTCATTTTTGAATCATTTTAATCATCTTATATTTCATCTTGTATATATTTCTTCATTTGGTCTTATATATTATTGCCTCTTATAAATATATCACATGTTAATCTTAATCGGTTAATTAATCTTTTTGGTCTATTTATTTGTGTCATGAGGGTTATGATGGTGTATTCCCTCTTCATTGCATCCTTGTAGTGATTCTTAGAGGATCAAAAACCACCTATAAACCCTCCTCATCTTTTTATTTTCTAGATGTTGGTGATGTGGATTTCATCACCATGCACTAATCAAACTTTGTGTTCAAGTAAATTCTAAAAATCAAAATAACTATCATTATGTGCCCAAGCAAAATTCTCCATAAAGGGTTATATGGAGTAAGGGGTAGTTAAACTCAAATATATAAGGCAATCAGACAATATCTTATATAAACTTGGGCCACACTGTACCTTCATGTATATAGGATATGTACCTAGAAACCCTTATGTATACCTAGATTAAGAACCTTTAGTCATAACAGGTGTACCGCTGCAAGAGTCAGTATTAACTCTAAAGTAGTCATCAAGTGTAAGTAGGGTTGAGAGGTTTCAATTGATTCTATAATGGTTCATTGACCTACAACCTCACTTATGAAGCCATTGGATTGTGTGGACATCGAGTTACAGACCCTCTTTAGTTGACTAATTTAGGATTTGTACTTGCATGTGTTGTTTGAGTGTTTTGTAAGACCTAGTATATTATTTGTAAGCCGAGTTAGCCTTCACCCAAACCTATACACACCTATCTAGGTCTTTGCACAACCCATCTTGTATATTCTTGCCTCATCATTCTACCATATTATACATCCTAATCTCGTCATCCTTTGTTCATAAGATCTTAGTCTTGCTTTATCCTCTTATATATCCTTGTCATCATCCCCATTTTTATATATTATCTCTTGTATATATTTGTCTCAAAACTATCTTCCATTATCACATTGACTTCATCCCATCCTAATCTAGTTATATCCACCCATTATTAATCATACCTTTATCACCTACACACCTCAATCACATCTTACATCCTATCTTAAGTCCACAACATCAACTACTTGCCTTCACATAGTCACTATAGACATAAAAAATCTGCACATGATGGTTCTAAATGTTGCAATTTCCCTAGACCACCTCAGGACCCCTTTAGGCCCAACCTAGACCATTTGACCCCAAACCTACCTAACACTAGTCAGTTTGACCTACTAACTAAACCCACCTTTTAACCCAACTTTACCTTGACCCTCAACCACTAATGATCACCCTAACCATCGACGGTCACCCTGAACGCTGATGGTCAGGGTCCACCATCTAAACTAACTTAATTAACCCTTCACCCTGAGTTAATTTTTTATAATTAGATCATCTAATTCATGTGTGATCCAATGCATGCACAAGTTATATTTAGATAGCAAGTTGGACCCCTTATTAACATCTTATTGTACCTCTCTTTCCTTTCCTATAAAAAGAGAGGAACTAGAGGTGAAAAAGGATCTGATCCATAACTTCAATAGCTTTTGCATCCAATTTTTTTTATAGGTCATTTCTTTCAGTAATCTAATGATCTAGCCATCACGTTAGAGAGTTAACTTGCTACCACCCCTTGATCGACAACCAAGTACTGCTACTCTACCAAAATCATGCTAGATTCCACCAATAAGCCAACCACCTCCACCATTTATTTGATCAATCTCCAGCTAGCTAAGTATTTGTTTTCACTCTATCAATTACTTTTCTTCCATTTTTTAAATATCCCAGCATAAACCAACCTCCTAGAATTGCCTTTTGTGATCCCGTCAATCTAACGTTTATCAACCCAGACCCAATACATAGTAACTATCGATGGTCATCTTGACCATTGATGATATATCCAACCATTGATGGTCATTTTGACCATCGATGATTTATCCAATTGTCGACAATCACCTTGAATACTAATGGTCACCTCAACCATCGACGGTCATGCCTATTACCAACAGTCACTGTGATAGTAAATAACAATAAGCTATTTTCACCCACTTACCCTCAACCAAATCCAACTTTATTTATATCTACATGTTCATGGACCCACAACCTATTTTCTAAAGCACACCCAACCTGTTTAGCATTAGTATTGACCCATTTATTGCTATATTAGTCATTCTTAATCATTTTCTTTATCAAGCATTTTTTGTATTCAATTTTAGTACCTTTTGATTATTGATGCAAGTGTCTTATATTCTATTTTTCAAACTTAATTATTTAAAATGTGTGGATTGACAACCTCCAAGAAAGCCCTTGCTTCGAGGATCTTGCTACCATTAGGAAATCCACCCAACTATCTATCTAACCAACCATTTGCTTTAGTGTTATCTTATTTGCAAGTCATCATCCCAAGCCAAGGAGGAGCTCTTCACAATCGTCTGATTCAATGTTTGCATAATCAAACAAGTTTTTCAACCACGCCCATATCTAGTTTCTTCTTCTTCCTTTCTTGAAATATAATCTAAAATTCTCTGAAACATTATGTCATGCTCAATGACACCCTTGTGTCTCTACTTGGGTTTCATTTATTTGAATTTATATGCTCTTCTCTCTATTCTATGCTCATAAATGAAATTAAATTTTTTTTGGGGCTTAAAATCGACTACATACATTGGCTACTTGCAAGTTTAACTCAGTTAAATTAAAGCAAAGTAATTCAATTATAACATCACTTTTATTGCACACACTAAACCAAACCACCTAAATCAATCAATCATCTAAACAAATTGACATAAGGCCCAACTAGGATTTCATCACCTAGCAGATCACCTTACCCTTTTTCGATGATCCTACTTGAAGGTCATTACAAGGGGAGAACCAACTCAGCTCTTTGGTTGAGTATAAACTCTAAAAATTAGTATATATTGGCTAACCACCTGATACCCTTATTGTTATAGTGTGTGAAGTGAGGGGGTATGCCCCAATACCAAGCCATGTATTAATTTCCAATACAAATCCTTTTAAGAGCTTAAACATAACCTGAAACTAACCATATACTTCTTTTCTAGTACCCACTCTACAAGCCAATTTCAATCACATAATTTCTTAAAGCTTAAGGCATAAGCCAAAAGAGAGACTAAAAATAACTCTAGGACTTAATGTACTTTTTAGTGTGTGTTTGATTTCCTTTCTTATTTATTGTTTTCTATCTGTTTCAATGGTAAGGTTGTTTTTGTATTCTCTCTCCCTTATCTTGTATGGTTATAACTTGCCATCAATGAAAGATTTGAGCATAATAGAACTCATCACCAAATCAATCAGCGTCTTCTACCTCCTCATCCATGCAGTACATCTCCAAACCAAAAGATTCTCCTCACCCTTCAGGAAGTCCTTATTTCCCTTGGGTAGTTCTCTTAAGAGATGAAAATTTTTCCACCTTCTTAGATAACAATCCCATGGCCCTTCAACATTATCTTAGCACCATGCCTCACCATACCCCTACTTTAGTCCCACCTGTGGACCCACCTTATGACATGCCTTTTCACCTTCTGGGGAACCCTTCCATTGCCATAGTCACCACCCAACCATTGACCACCCAAGCATCTTCATCAACCAATAATCCCTTTGACACTACTGCGGAAAACTAACCTATCCAACAAACCAACACCTTTACGCCTTCCACCCCCACTAATAACTCCTCTACCTTAGGAACAACCCAACCATTAACCACCTATACTCCCCTCACCATGGGAACACCTATTGATGGCATTTATAACTTCCCTTTGGCTACCACCAATCTATTATTTACCACTCCACTTCAAAATCTTGTGGTGTCTATACCTTCTACCTTACCACTGATCAATACAAAGGTCACCATCTTTCCTTTAGTTACAAACCCAAATACAGATCCTACCCAATCTACCTTAGACTTTTAATAGGTGCCCATCACACCTAACTTGGGTTACATCCCTAACCCACAAGGGCATGTACCTCTACCTACTATCCAACCACCTACACCTACCTACCCCTACATAACAACTATCGAACCACTTGTGTCTACATATCAATATGTGACAACCTCTCAACCTCTGACCAATTATCAATATGTCACCCAACCACCACAATAATATGCAACTTGCAACCTGTCATGTGCACAACCCCAAATGGATTTGATAAAAATACTTATGGATAAAATGAATACTTTAGAGTTATCCATCTCTGGTGCTTATAACATATTATCATACGACCAAATATATAATGAACCTATTCACCCATCTATCCCTATCAGACCATATCCTCCTTAGTGGAAGCTTCCTAATTTTTCTAAGTTTCAAAACAAGGAAGATACCCAATAACACCTTAGGGCATTTAGGCATGTATATTATTTAATTGCCTATAATGATGCTCTCCTTCATACCTTCTGCATGTCCCTATTTGGTCCAGCATTAGACTGGTATAGTGCCATAACCAAACACTCTCTCTTCTCCTTCACCCAACTGGCCTAGACTTTCTTGGATCACTTTTTAATAAACATCTCCAAGAAAGTCTCCATCACTAACCTTTACTCTATCTGCCAATTTGATGATGAATCTATTGCTGATTTTTTAGCCCGTTGTAGTAGCCTAATCAATCAACTTTATTTTTTTTACCCCAACCCAAACTGATAGAACCTTTTGCTCAGGCATGTGCCAAGCACATCTCTTTTACATTGCATGTCCAAAGCTTTAGAACCTTTGACAAAGTTTTTAACATAGTGCGTAAGCTAGAAAATAGAGCCATTGATGAAGGAAAGTTAAAGTTAAAAAACAAAAACTCTAACTACAAACTAATGAGGCCTCTTCCTCTAAACCAAACAACCAAACCAATACCAATGCCAAGAGCAAGGGAACTACAAATGTAGTTCTAATTAAAACTACTCCTCCACCATCTATCAATCGACCAAACTCCTCCAAATCCTCAAAACAAAATATGGGAAATCAAAACTCAAATAGTTAGAATAAATTTACTCCACTTAGGGAATCTTATGCTTCAATCCTTGAGAAGTTACTGAAAGCTAATATCATACAACTTCCTCCCATTAATCCCCCTCAACAATTTGATTCTTCTCATCATGCACCTGGCTGGTACAATGAGAATGACCTTTGTGATTTCCATCAAGTAGTTGGGCATGATGTTAGTAAGTGTAATACCTTCAAAAACATTATCCAAACCCTCGTTGACAAGGGGAGCTTGTGTTGGACAACCCTAATGCACCTCCAAACCAAGCCCTTGACATTTTCAGATAACCTTTTCCAAATCATGCACCTACCAAGAATGAAATCAACAAAGTTGAATGTTCTCATGATGCCCATACCATCAATATGGTTTTTGACATGCTCATGTTGAGGAACCTACCACCCAACCTACCCTTTCTTCACCCTATCCACTTATTGAGGTAGTGGAGTCATTAACCCCTCCTTCAACTGACATACTCAAGTAAGCAACCATCACCACTCTACATTCTTCCTCAACTACCGAGCAATTCACCCCTCCTTTGGAGATCATTCATAAGGAAAGAAACCACCACACCTACACCTCCCATAGAGGAACCACCCATCCAAATATTACATCTTTTTATTGAGGAAAAATATGAGGTTACCATTCCCCTTTCTCAGCGTATGCGCTTATCTTTTGAGCCCACTACCCAGGGAACAAGATCAGTCTATAAACTATTCTCTAGACCAGTTCAGAGATTGGAGTTTATCTCCAAACTTTATTAGGTTGTGGAGCTAAAAGCTTCACTGATGCAAATAGGAGAGGAGGTTGCTAAAGGTTGCTGAGTTGTAGAGCAACCGACATCGATCTGATCAGCCGATGTCGGTCAGGTTAGTGAAGAGAAGCAACTGACATCGGTCAGAGATCGGCTGACGTCAGTCACCTCTAGGCAAACAGGGACCGACGTCGATCACCTGTGTGGTTTAGAACTACAAGTTTTATGGGCAGTTAGTTAATGAACCAAGTGGTTGCATGTCAAGAGCCAAATTTAGACTAGAAGCTGTGGATCTAATTATTGTAATTAAATGTCTAATTATTGTTTGCATGAGATCTATTTAAGAGACTCATAGGTTGTATTGTAAGGTGTTCTAGTTTGAGTTGAGAAAAGTTAGCTCCTTCTGTGTGTGAGGTGAGCAAGGGTGTTCCTCCTAGTTCCACAACAGTACCAAGTGTGGGTGCTGGCTTTGGAGAATCAGAAGGGTTCTTCAGGGGTGTAGGATCTTGGTCAGTAGGTGTGCATGGATACATTAGGAGATTTACATGGTAAGTAAGATCATTGATCTGTAGGTGTATGTGTGTGCATGATCCAAGTTTGCAGGTGTGCAGAACTAGATTGATTTGTAGGTGTGCAAGATTAGGGAGGACAGCAACACAACAGGGAGCAGGATCAGGTGGGATCTACTTGGAGTACAGTGTGTACTTGGTTATAGAGCAAGAGAGAAAAGCAAGATAGTTCATTCCATAAGTGATATCATTTGGGTTGCAGGTTGTTATAGTTTAAGGGAGATCTACTTGAAGTACGATTGTGTACTTGTGGAGTGCATGGAGCACTTGTGGAGTGCGTGGAGCACTGGAGTACAGTCAATAGTGGATACTGACTGGTTGGAGGTGAACACCAACTCTGTATTTGAGTTGTGTGTTGGGACTGTAATAGAGAGAGCTTTGAGGAAAGAAGTACTGTACACTTGAGGTGTGGGAAGCCTATGTAAGGTGGAAGAGTGTGGTGGCTCTTTATTGTATTCTTTTCAGGATGAGTATTAATACAAGTTGTGTATTGTCTCTCATATTCTGTGTTATTTTTGAATTCTAGTTACTTGTATATTTTGGTTAATTTTCGCATCTTAAGTTGCTTGTATATGGTAATAAATTGTGTGCTTCCATATTTCCCAACAAGTGGTATCAGAGCTAAGGTTGCAGGGAGTAGGTTTTGTGTTTGATTACAGGTCACTCTCAGGGGTTTCTGATTGAGTGGGAGTAGAGCAATGGCAGAAGAAAGTAAGCTAAGAATGGAGGAATTGAAAAGCATAGATGATCACTTACGATGTTATGGAAAGAAAGAGCAGGTAAAAAAAATTGTTGATTTGTGGAAGATTAGCATGAAGGAACTAAAGAAGCAGATGTTGCAGGTGATGTGGCACAGGATGCTCTGGTATGTTTCTTGGATAAAGTAGAATCTTGTTTTATAGATTTTGTTGCCTCTTTCCATGCAGTCTGAAATAGAGTATCTTTTCATGGTAAGGTCTTTTGAGACTTTGGAAAGATTTATTTAGGGGCTGGTGTGCCTTGCCAAAGAATTGGCAAAGGGGAAGTGAAGCTGAAATTGCAGGCGGCCAACACATGGGTGTTGAAGGAGGTCATGCAGGTCCCAGTCTTGGAGTTATGGCTAATTTCTTCAAGGAAGATGGGTGATGAGAGATGCACAAGAACTCTCACAACAGATGCACTTGAATTAGCTGGTGGTAAGAAACAGGTGCCCTTTATCTACTTGCTTAAATTATTGATTCTTCTTTTGTTGTAAAGACATGGATTTGTAAGCTTGGTCACATGAGCAAGAAGGAGATGCACGTTCTTAAGAGGAAGTCGGATGTGTTTGACAGGCTTAAGAACTAGAAAGCCTTGGTGTTTATGGAGGAGATGGCAAACAGAGATCAGTGGAGAAGGCTGAGTAACTCTGAGCAGAGCAGTTTGGATAGGGATTTGATTCAAAGAAAGCTCACGGGTAAAAAGTCATCACTCATAGGAAAACACAGGTACCAGCGTCAGTCAAGAGGAATCAACATCGAATAGATAGGTGTCGATGTCGATCATGTGCAGACCGAAGCCAGTGATGTCAGGCAGGGTAAGATCGACATCGATCAGGAGGACCGACGTCGGCAATAGGTAAGACCGATGTCGATCAAGAGGATTGACATCAGAAATAGGAGACACCGATGTCGGTAGGGTCGGTAGTCAAGACAGATGCATGGAACCGACGTCAGTCAGATGCAGACTGTGTAGTGACCGAGGTCAATCACTGTAACAAATTTTGGGTGGACAACAAGCTATCAAGGAGTCTCAAATGCCCATATGGAGGACTGAAATGGTAAGTAAGCCTCAAATTCGTTATTCCTCTTCTTTACACTCGTTGCTCACTACAGAGCAGGAAGGATCTAGGAAACAGTGGGAGCATGGCATGGAGAGAATGCAGAACCAAGCGAGAGATTTGGTAGGGTTGCCAACTGGATGAAAGAATAGAGATGAATGGATACCTTAGTTAAATAATAGAGAGAACAGACACATGAGACAGAAGGCCAGGTCATATGGTCTTGAGGAAGCTGCAGGACAGTGGTACAGGGTTGACAGGTGGAGGACAAAGCATGGCTTTAGTCAATGTCAGGGTAACTACTGTGGGTTACTTTACTAGGTGGATGATGAGTTGCAACATCATCCTGTTACTATATGTTGTGTGTTTGCATGTAGGGTTACACATACAGGGTTTTGCTGAGCTAAGGGTAAGGTTAGTTCAGTGACATGTCATGAGGAATTTGGAGCAACGAAATTCTTTGGCATGGGAGACATGGAAGATCACAGGTTGATTTTGCCTCCAGTGGGAGCTGATGTGAATCAAGTGTTGGTGAGGTTTAGGATGCAGAACTGGAGCACACCATGGGTTGGATAGTTTTATGAGCAGTGTCTTGATTCACATGATGAGGTTAAGTACATGAGTACTGGACCTGGGTTTCCCATGCAGTGGGAGCTATCAGAAAGTTTGGAGCTGATTCAGGAAAGAAGCACTGGAGGGCAGTTCAGTGGATTCTCAAGTATTTGAGAGGGACCAGTAGCAGGTGCACATGCTATGCAGGGTCAAGTTCTTTTCTACATGTGTTTGTAGATGCGGATGCAGCAAGTTATTTGGATGACAGGAAGTGCACCATGGGATATGTGGT
The DNA here is from genome assembly GCA_037957365.1 of Torreya grandis. Lineage (NCBI taxonomy): Eukaryota > Viridiplantae > Streptophyta > Pinopsida > Cupressales > Taxaceae > Torreya > Torreya grandis. The sequence continues at coordinate 4,432,724 of JARHVA010000207.1, forward strand.
GGTTGGTCTTCAAGATTCATCTTAAAGAGGGATACAAGCTAGAAAATAGATTAGACAGAGTATAGGTACAGGTATAGTGTAGCTGTTTATCTCCAAGTGGGAGATTGTTAGGTTGTGGAGCTAAAAGCTTCACCGATGCAAACATGAGAGGAGGTTGCTGAGTTGCAGAGCAACTGGCATCGATCTGATCAGTCGATGTCGATCAGGTTAGTGAAGAGAAGCAACTAACGTCGATTAGGAATCGGCCGACGTCGGTCACCTCCAAGCAGACAGGGACCGACGTCGGTCGCCTGTGTGGTTCAAAACTGCAAGTTTTACGAGCAGTTAGTTAACGAACCAAGTGTTTGCATGTCAAGAGCCAAATTTAGACTAGAAGCCGCGGATCTAATTATTGTAATTAGATGTCTAATTATTGTTTGCATGAGATCTATTTAAGAGACTCATAGGCTGTATTGTAAGGTGTTCTAGTTTGAGTTGAGCAAAGTTAGCTCCTTCTGTGTGTGAGGTGAGCAAGGGTGTTCCTCCTAGTTCCATAGCAGTACCAAGTGTGGGTGCTGGCTTTGGAGAATCATAAGGGTTCTTCAGGGGTGTAGGATCTTGGTCAGTAGGTGTGCATGGCTACATTAGGAGATCTACATGGTAAGTAAGATCATTGATCTGCAGGTGTATGTGTGTGCATGATCTAGGTTTGCAGGTGTGCAGAACCAGATTGATTTATAGGTGTGCAAGATCAAGGAGGACAGCAACACAACAGGGAGCAGGATCTGGTGGGATCTACTTGGAGTACAATGTGTACTCGGTTATAGAGTAAGAGAGGAAGGCAAGGTAGTTCTTTTCATAAGTGAGATCATTTGGGTTGCAGGTTGTTGCAGTTCAAGAGAGATCTACTTGAAGTATGATTGTGTACTTGTGGAGTGCGTGGAGCACTAGAGTATAGTCAGTAGTGGATACTGACTGGTTGGAGGTGAACACCAACTCTGTGTTTGAGTTGTGTGTTGGGACCATAAGAGAGAGAGCTTTGAGGAAAGAAGTACTATACACTTGAGGTGTGGGAATCCTCTGTAAGGTGGAAGAGTGTGGTGGCTCTTTATTGTATTCTTTTCTGGATGAGTATTAATACAAGTTGTGTATTGTCTCTCATATTCTGTGTTATTTCTGAATTCTAGTTACTTATATATTCTGGTTAATTTTCGCATCTTAAGTTGCTTGTATATGGTAATCAATTGTGTGCTTCCGTATTTCCCAACAAACTTGACACTGATTGAGCCATATTTTGACAAAAATTACGACTTCTTTACATCACCAAACATGAAATTCCAACCACCTCTATGATAAACCAACCTAGAACTTCTATTATCCAACCTACCATCATATCAATCGAGGTGATGACAACCTCTATCAACTTGAACATTTCTCAACCATCCAATGCAAAAAAATCCAAAACAACCAAATCATCTTCTTCAACCAAAACAACCAAACCAACTAAAACCCTTGGCATCTTCCCTACACTGAGCCTTAATCATCCATCCTTAAAATTAGAGCTAACCTCACCAAACCCACCAATCAAGCACCAAACCAAATCGACCAAGGAGGTAAATCCACCAAAAGGCTAGAGGGCCAAACTTCTACCTCCCTCAACCTTTCCCTCTATCTTTGGGCTTCATCCCTCCAATTCTATTATGAAGCCAACTATCTTAACCAAAATCCAACCACCACTTTTGGTTACACTAACACACTTGCTCTCTGACACACCCATCTTCATCAAGCCATCAATAACCAAACTATCTACCCTGAAACCTCCTACCTCCAACTTATCAAGTTACACCTTACTAAAACCAAAACCATCAACTAATAACACTACCCTACCTAAACCTTTTATCACCAAAACTATTTTCAAAAAGACTTCCATCTTTCCAATCATGGCTAAAACCTCTAAACCCTCTCCACCTTTAGCTGAGTCTTACTTGACTATTTTCCAAATGTTATTGCAAGCTTCTTGTTTGACCTTACTTCCTATTAGGCCATTCAACCCTCTTGGTCCAAAACCAATCTAGTATGATGACTATCAAGTGTGTTCCTATCATAGGATACCAAGGCATGACATGAAAAATTGCAAATCTCTCCAAACCATAATCCATCGGCTCTATAATGAGGATGATTTATTAATAAATGAACCTCCCATGATCCTACTACAAATCCAACAATCAATAACCACTACCTTATGCCTACCTCTCCCTCACTCTCACCTTAGAGTGACGAGGAACCAAACCAATCTCTTACCCTAACTCTTCCCTCTATCCATACTATCCATGTGGTCACATGATCACATACTTATCAAAAAGATAAGGGGAAGGCTAAAGTGTCCATCCTATGGACATAACCATCTTTCACCCCCCAACCAAGTCAGAATCAGGCACCTTCACCTTTATCCAAACCCAAGGTATATATCTTGGGTACCTCTTAATCCAACCCCTTTGAGTCAATTAGGAGAGTGGTTCTCAAACAACTACATCAAACCCCAGTAAAGATGAGCCCATATGAGTTGATTTCTACCTCATCTCATCTTCACCAAGTAATGATAGAGTCATTGTAATCAATAAAGGTTAAACCTAAAGACCCTCAACCTCTGGTAGCCTTTGTTAGCACTCTCTAAATTTCCAACCTTATCACCTTTAAAGATTTAGAAATACCTTCTATCTATCTCGATGACCTAGATCCCCCTCTCTTTATAACCCTACATCAACCAATCTCACATCAAATAGGTCATGATTGATGGGGGAGCCAATATTAATATCATTTCCTCGTATGCCTGTGATCAACTCAAATTTATAAATAATGTCATGTTTAAAACCTCAGCCATCCTTTGATCCTTTAATGATACTATGGCTACTACTCTAAGAACGGTTGTCCTTCATATCTATTTAGGACCTCGCATGGTCCTTGAGCTCTTCTATGTAGTGGAAGGAAAATTCCAGTATAATGTTTTGCTGGGATGACCTTGGATCTGCTCCATGGGTTGTGTACCCTCTACCCTTCATCATTAAATTAAATTTAAACATGAAAGCCAAGTTATCACTATACAAGCTGACCCAAGTCCCTTTTCATCATTTAACATGACTTACCTGCCCAATAATGTCCTCCTACCTCCAACTAGCACACCCTCATTAGCGAAAGACAAGCCCTCAATCATAAAGGATTAATCCATATCTTAGTCTACCAATAAGGCATCTACTAGCTCATCAATCCCCTCAAATCAAATCCCTACCATAGACCACTTAGAATCCACATTCTAATGTCTTTCACTAAGGGAATATCATCTTCTGACCCTTGACACTCTCCCTACTCCCCAAGAGTATGGGAAACTTGACCACCAACCTAGTTATAACCTCGACATCAAAGCCATTATTCCCCTTAGACCTTTAGAGTGTCAAACCCATTTCATGTATGGGGGACTTGCCAAACCACTTGATGCTTCTACCACCTCCTCTTTGCCTCAACCATTCACCTCTAGATTCTCCTACCTAAACAACCAAGAGTTTGCCAAGACATACCTCCACAAGTGTTCTTGGAAAACATTTGGTCTTGGACGATATGAGCATAGCCCACACAAGTTGATTTCCATTGAAACCAAAAAACCCCTTGAAAAACATGACCTCGATTTTATTCTTCCCAGCTAGAAGAACAACAAACCACCTACCACCACCATTGATGAGGAAGACATCCCTTCCTCACCAACCTCTTCTCCAATTGGATGTAAGGAGGATGACATCATCCCATTTAACTTTTTTTCCATCAACATGATCAACCTTAGACCCCTAACTTATCAAAAGGAAGGGGCAATTGTAACTATTCCTTTGGCCCATCCTAAGATGATAGGGGATGACTCTTCTACCATTAACACCATTTAATGTTAGGATGATGATTCCATTCTCACTTATCTTGGTGCCTTGGATCCTTCCATACACAAATATTTTCCTCCTGAGACTTCCACCATGTTGAATGAATCCATCATGGATATCAACTTGGGCACTCTGGATAACCCCCACATTGTCAAAATTGGCCAATCATTGAATTTTGAGGAACTTCAAGACTTATCGTCTTTCCCTCAAGATCACAACACAACATTTTCTTGGTCTTATAGTGACATGCCAAGAATTGACCCTATCATTGCCACCCATAACATAGTCATTAACTATGATGTCAAGCCTATCAAGAAGAAATTTTGATGACTGCACCCTCACATAGCCCTTGTCATCAAAGAAGAGCTTCAATGTCTCCTATCTATCAATTTCATTCAACCTATTAACGTCCCTAATGGGTCTCAAACATCATTCTTGTCACCAAATCCATAGGGGGACTATGCATTTATGTAGACTTTCATGACCTCAACCTTGCTTACCCCAAAGATGACTTCTTTTTACCAAACATTGACCAACTAATTGATCTTATAGCCAGTCACAAGATGTTATCTCTCATGGATAGATTCTTGGGTTACAATCAAATCCTAATTACCCCTAAATATCAACACAAAACCACCTTTATCACCCCATGGGGGACTTCCTGATATAGAGTGATGCCTTTTGGACTAAAGAATGTTAGTGCAACCTACTAACGTGCTATGACCTATATCTTCCATGACCTTATCCATAAGATATTTGAGGACTATATTGATGACCTTCTTGGAAAATCTAAGCTTTGAAAAGATCATTTAGTTGTTCTTAATATTATCTTTGAGTGACTTATCCATTACCATGTCCACCTTAACCCCAAGAAGTGAATTTTTGGGGTCTTATCAGGAAATCTCCTTCACTTTATCATCTCCCTTCGGGGAATCAAAGTTGATCTTGCTAAAATCAAAAAAATCCTTGACATGCTTCCCCCAATCAACCTCAAACAACTCTATAGTTTGCAGGTGATGCTTCAATCCATTCATCATTTTATCTCCCAACTCTCAGACTGATGTCAACCCTTTCATCACCTTTTGAAGAAGGATGTATCTTTTAAGTGGAATAGCGACTGTCAAAAGGCCTTTGATTCACTCAAAAAGTACCTTTTGTCTCTACCTGTCCTCAACCCTTCCAAGGATTATCAACCTTTCTACCTTTATATCTCTACCGCCACCTCTCCCTAGGGGCAATGCTTGCTCATTAGGATGAACAACACAAAGAGAAAACAATCTACTACATCAGTTGCATGCTTGTAAAGTATGAGACTTGATACACCCATATCGAGAAACTTTGCCAACCAAGGGTTGTGGTGGAGGGTAATAGTATGAGATGTCAATAAAAATGATTGACCAAGTAGATGTCCATTTGATCATCGTGTTAAACAATTTTAATCTTAAATTTGACATCTATTTGACTATAAACATTTTTTTTCTTGCTTAGAAAATATGATTGAAAAATCATGGTATCATTGGGATATAATAGAGTTTGGAGCTCTTTTTTATACCTAAAAATATTTTTTTGAGACTAATGTAATGGTATGGTTAGATTGAGACCATCAATCAGTAGTAAATAATGAATTCCCAGAGAAGGTAATAGAATCGTTAATCAATATGATATGTGACAAATCCAAGATAGACGCATTGACATTTTTTTGGATAAGTATATTTAAGAAATTTGTATTAGTATATATGACAATGTCATTTTTACCATTCTTACGTCATTTTGCAATGGTTGAAATATGTAAGGATGTAGAAAAAGATCATAATTAAGTTTCACGATGACTAATTTCTATCTCTATAAGAACCGAGGTGGTAAATCTCTACACCAGGGCCTACATTTGACGATCAACTTTCCTTTCAAGATTTTTTTTGATGATGTTTATTCAACATTGTTCTTCAAATGCTAATATAATTAATAGTAAAAGAAGTAACATTAGAAAAAATACATACATTTACTATAATTCTTTATAGTTTTTGATTGTTTGCATAAAGAAAATGATTGTATTTCATGACTAAAAAATATAAAAATGGCCATAAAAATTGATTGTATTTTACCTTTTATTTAATACGGTCTCCTAAAAAATTGATTGTATTTGACCATTAAAAAACATAAAAAATGACTATACAAACATTAAATTTAAACCCTACTTCACATCATAGTCTTCATTTTCAAGAATTAATTTGAAAAATATTTATTTCAATTTATAACTTAAATTTTCCAAAAAAAAATAAAAATTAATTTATAAATTTTTAATAAAGATAACGATAAATTATGAAAATCTACATGAAGAGAACAGTGTTATAGCCACTACTTTGTTAACTTTCATTACATTTAAATGTAAAAATGGTTAAGACAACTTGAACCAAATTTACAGACGTAGGTAAGGGATGCGAAATGTTTATTCGATCATCAATTTTTTTTCTACAACCAATCACTTGCCGAATCTCAAGATCCAACGGTTGGGAATCTTTTTTTTAATTTGCCACGGATCACTGTCGGCGTCTGCTGGATCCAACGGTCAAAGAAGGCCGCGGATTCCACAGCTAGTACCTATAAAAAGGAGAAGTTTTACAAGACCTGTCATTGAATTATCTGCATTCTCTACTTATTGAGGTTCTGAAATTTTGGTGCTTGCGAGATATCTTTCCTGCGAAAAAATGTCTGGGCGAGGGAAGGGCGGCAAGGGTTTGGGCAAAGGAGGAGCCAAAAGGCACAGAAAGGTCCTCCGGGACAACATCCAGGGCATCACCAAACCCGCCATTAGACGTCTTGCCAGGAGGGGAGGTGTTAAGCGTATTAGCGGCCTCATCTATGAAGAGACCAGGGGAGTTTTAAAGATTTTTCTGGAAAACGTGATAAGGGATGCGGTCACGTACACAGAACACGCACGCCGCAAGACTGTGACGGCCATGGACGTGGTGTATGCCCTCAAGCGACAGGGCAGGACTCTGTACGGCTTCGGTGGTTAGGTTTATGGTCCGCTTTTTAATCTACTAGTGTTTTGAAACCCCACCTCTGTGATCGAAGTGGTTGTTTAAGCTTCCTGGAGGGAGCCTGAAAGATAACAATCTTTGTCATTTGGCAGTGTACTTTTCATGGAAATGAAAGCTTGTATGTTTAGTATCGCCCATTATCTTCCCTCGCTAATTCCATACGACTATTTCTTTGAAAAATCCTGAAAGAAGACATCTTTACATAACGTTGATTTCGTTGTGGCAGTAGGCAGTCTAATAGGATTAAAATTTAAGTTCCAATTATTTATAGATAGAAAAGCATTATAGGTAATTAATATTTAGAGATTTGAGAATCCATCATTTAGAGAAATCTATTCAGCAGTCAATTATTTCAGAGAGGTAAAAAGATTTGTGTAGGGTATTTACCAATTTATTGAAACTGGTATTTTTTTTGGGTTGAAGTCCTCCTGTACATCAGGTAAGTTTTGCATGTTATACATGTTAATGAAATGTTTTTTAATTAATTGAATTATAATTTTCAATATTCTTAATTGTTGAGCTGGCATAAGAGGCCTTGGAAAAATTTATCATTTGTTTTAAGGTTTGGGTATTGTTATTATTTTAAGGTTTAGAGGTGAAATTTGTTACAATATGAAAAACAAGTTGTTATTAGAAATTCAGAGTAATGAAATCATTAAAATGGTATTGCTCCCATTTACTATTTGCTAGGATTGTTGCTTATTCTTAAAAAAAATTGAATCACATAGGTTGCTCATGGATCATATGGAAGGAAATTATGTTTTGGGTTTATTTAGAGCTTTGTTTTATGTAGGGGTTAGTTAACTGTTTTTAAGTAAAATTATTGTCTGAGGAATTTTAAGGGTTGGTTTTTATTTATTGTTTTAAGCATTTTTTTTTTGGTTACAAGGATTGTTGTGTTATTCATGTAATTCCATGGAGTTTGTTATGTGAAAATAAATAAATAAATTTTAATTATTGCAAAATTGCATTTTAAAAAAAGCCTTGTTATAAAAAATTATAAAGATGTAATGCAACATTGTGAGTGCTAGCCAATAGATTTAGAGAAGATTAATAATGATGTCATGTCTAAAACATGTCCCCAAAATTTTTGTACTATTTTATATCATGAAATCATATCTTTCAAATCAATTCTTTTCATGGATGTTAATTTTGTCATTTAACAATTTAGGTTGTGTAAGGCCAAAAAACTAATCCTCGTTCATCCATTCATGGTATGTAAAAGGGCTGTCCATCAAAAAAAGTCTGAAGGAAAAAAGCATGGCCACCATAAATACTCCAACTAAATGTTGAGCTTGATAATGGATTGCTTGTTGATTAAATAAGCATATTTGCATATCATGAGAAATTTGGGGATAGAATTGACTTTATTTAGAAGTCATCATCATGTTGCTTAGACTCCTTTGCATATTATCATCAATGAGGCATAGGTGCTTGTTCCATGTATCATGGGCCTTGGGCAAGCTCTAGTGGTTACAATCTTGATACTTCTTGAATTTTGTCCTTTTGCGAGAGGCATTGTTTCCTATATATAAGGAAGGATGGGTGTCTTTATAGCCAATTTTTCTTCTTGAATTTTGTCCTTTTGGGAGAGGCATTGTTTCTTACATATATAAGGAAGGATGGGTGTCTTTATAGTCAATTTTTCTTCTAATATTCAAGGACATGATAAAGGGTTTGCATTTTCTATATCACAAACTCTAATACTTCTATCTTTTGATTGTACTCCATAAGGTAAGTTTTGTTGTATATTGGTTTAGAGTTTTTATAACATTGGCCTCTTGAATTCCATTGCCCTTCACTTTACAAACACAACATATATACATATATATATCAATATTTGTCTTTTTTAATAGAAAGTTAAAATAAAAAGATTTTGTAGGGGCTCACCTAAAATGAGTGCTAGAGTAACCTAAAAGAAAACAATTGAAAATGTCAAGTGTTGAACTTTTCATGGGAGTTATGATAATATATTCAAGAGTCTAAACTTAGGTACTTTTTAAAGTGAAATTTTTGTCTTTTGATGAGACACCAATGGGTACATACTATCTTCAAATTAAAACCTTGAAACCATAAAAAATGTTGGGAGTTGATATCTTTGTTTAATTGTTCATGGGAGGTAGAGCAATATTGTTAAATTAGAGTATAAGACTACATATTAATTAGAGTTAAATTGATGTTATGATGTAGAGACATTGATTGTATTTTCTACCCTAAGAGCCATAAGAAATATTATTGAGTTGATGTTCTTTATAAGTATAACATTATTTATTATTGAAAGAAATCTTTATAAGGATTGATTAAAGAACATGAATATACAACATTGGCATGACAATCTCTCCAATGAAGTTTATCAAACAAAAATTTCCTCATTTTGACAACATGCAACTATAATAAAGCAATGCATAACCTCTAGCATTGAATCTCAAGTCTCAAGACCATTCTTAGTCGTTTTAAATGGGCTATATTGATATTTTAAAATAGTTTTAAATAAACACTCACATGGAATCTATATTAGTGTTATTGTAAAGTCTTTTGCACTCAATGAATTTCACATTTGCCTAGATTCAAACAATATTATAGTTAGTAATCAAAGATCAATTATAGTTATAGATCACAATATTAATCAATAAACCAAATAATATATCAGGGAAATGTTTAGGCTAACTATGTTAACCAAGGGATTTGAGAGAATATGAAAATGTTACATCAATGAATTCAACTCTAGATTTTGGAAAATGTAGAAACATACAACAATTGACACCTTTTGTTCAAACTCTCCACCATAGTAGGTGCAAATGAGGCTTTCCCTCAATTCAATACTATGCACTTTTTAAAGTCAAAGCTTGCATAAAACTCCAAAACTTGCATAAAACTCCAAAACTTGAGTTTCATTTTCTATGAACTACAAAAAAAACCCAACTCAAAATAAAATTTGAACTCAATTCGTATGAACTACAATTTACCCAACTAATATTATTTAAATAACAAACACAAAATATTTTTTAAGATGTACTTATGATGTTGATATTGACATTTATAAAATGTGGAAGCATATTAAAGGCAAAAATAATATTTTTTTCATTGTGTTTGAGCCACTCCATTTCCTTGACAAATTCTATTAAAATTACTCAAGCTATTGTTATAGTTAGATCATTTGATGTTTATTCATTGCTTGACACATTATGCTCATTAAAGTTAACATCAATTGCTTCATTGTCATTCTCTTCATATGTTAACAATATATTATGCAACATGCAATAATGGTCTTTGGTAGTATTTGCACATTACATTGACAAATTTTGGAATGAAAAATTTGCCATATGTTTTTTAGCTTTTTGAATGCACATTGAACAACAATTCTTGTTGAAGATAATTTAAAATTAGACTCCTTTTGACTATTTGTTGAAGTTCCACAAAATAGAGTGATTAACCATGGTAACAATGGATAACTGCCATCACGAATAATGTACTCTCTCACAACTATTAAACTAATGAAAATAGAAAGATCATTTAGTTTCTCCCCACCTTTGCACAATTTGTAAAATGAAGAATTTCATAACAGTCTAATATCATTAATCGAACTAGGCCACCCAGTGAAAACATTTATAAATGCATATTACTATCAACAATGGCTTGCAATGATATACTATAGTTGTGATCTTTGTCATACCAATATGATGAATAAATATTACATGGAATCTCGAATTGAATATGAGTCATATTTATAGCACCATAACAATTTGGAAAGCTTTGTTTTTTTTGAAAACTTTCTTTTATGTGCTCAATTATTAAATGATTATTTATCCATTGTACATGACTTCTTAAATGCATATGCATATAATTAATGAACTTATTTATATTCTTATTACTGTTAACTTTTCACAACCAAAAAACTTACTAATGGTAATAATTATTATTCTAGATGACCACTGTAGAATTACAATGGCCATTTTTTTTTTCTCAATTGAAAACACACTACCCTTTATAGATGTCGCTAATGATAACATTATTGTTAGGAACCCCTTATCCAACGGAAGCACAATTGATTACTTTCTTATAAGCAATTAAACACGGAATTATACCAGAATGATTAAGTAACTAGAAACTTGAGACAACAAAGAATTTGAGAGACAATACACACTCTTGTATTAAATACTACTAGAAGAAAATACAATAAGGAAGATGCCACTTCTTCCTCCACTTCAAAGGCTTACCACACCTCAAGACCTTCTTCCCTCTCTCTCTTGCTCAACACAACCAACTCAACAACTTGAGTTGCTATCCCCTCCTTGAATGCTTTTGCTGATCTCCTTGACCTTACACCTGTAGATCTCTTTGACCTTGCTTCTTTGCTTCAATGCTTTACTTGCTTGCTTGATTTACAATACATGCCTCATGGGTCTTTAAATAGAATTCCATGCATACAAAAATAGAACTCTAATTACAATAATTAGACATGCAGCTCAAGACTATAATTAGTCCTTTAACATGCAAACACTTGCTTCACTTAACTGACTGTTCGTCAACAGCAATTTTAGAACCGCCACAGGTGATCGACTTTGATCCCTATCTGTCTGGTGCTGACCGACGTCCGCTGACTCCCTGCCGACGTCGGTTGCCTTCTGCACTGGTCATGACCGACGTCGGTCATGCTGCTAACGCCGATACTTTTGGATCTTCAGCAACCTCCCTTCTTCGTGTCTGCAACAGTTGAAGTTTTTAGCTCCACACCCTAACAATCTCCCACTTGGAGATAAACATCGGCAACTGTACCTGTACTTGTACACCATCTACTTTGTTCCCTTGGCTCTGTATCCCTCTTCAAAGTCACTTTTGAAGACCAACCACCACAAAACCTGTGATGCTATACCTGTCACTTATGCCAAAAGAATTTTGCTGCTCCCAAATTTTTCATGACATACTTCTGAACTAACTTTACCCTTAGCTCAAAAAACTCCCTGTGTATGAAACCCTGCAACAAGCAACACAATACAGTAACAAGATAATGTAGCTAATATTATCCAACCTGGTAAAAAAAATATAATGGTCAAACCTCCATTGTCCTACAGCCTACTCAAGACCATATACCATAGCTTTCTGTCTCACGTGTCCATCCACTCTCTTCTCTAACTTGGGAATCCATCCCTTATCCAGTGCTTTTTTCCAGCTGACAACTCCACCAATAAATACCTGTTTGGTTCTTCTCCAAAGACTCACACTCCTCATCCATGCCAAGCTCCCACTATTTTTGGATTCTACCTGCATTGTTTTTTCACATCTTCCTAGTTCTTGACCATCAGTAAGCAATATAAAGAAGGTGAACAATGAATATGAGGTTCACTTACCCTTTCTGACTTTCATATGGGTGTTTGAGACTCCTTGACAGCTTGCTGTCCACCCAACATCCGTTTCAGTGATTGATCTCAGCCATCTACCAGTCTGCTCTCGACCGATGTCGGTTCCCTGCACTGACCCTGACTATCGACGTCATTTCCCTGGTCGACGCCGGTGTCCCCTCTACCGACGTCGGTTCCTTCCTGATCGACGTCAGACTTCTCCTGCCTGACTCTACCGACCCTGCTGGTCTGCACATGACCGATGTCGGTATCTGCCTGACCGACGTCGTTCCCAAGTGACCAACATCGGTGTCTATGTGTTCCTGTAAGTGATGAAATATTCATCCGCGAACTCATCTTGGATCAAACCTCTATCCATACTGCCTTGCTCAGAATCATTCAGCCCCTGTGACTGATCTCTGTCCTTCATCTCTTCCATAAACACCAAGGCTTCTTTGTTCCTGTCAAAAGCATCAATTTTTTTTTCCTGCAATAAACTCTATCTATGCCTTCCGAATTTGAACACATACCTTTTGAATCAAGAACGTCCATTCTCTTCTTATTCATGTGACCAAGCCTATTAAGCCACATCTTCGAATCTACAGCTGAAGTAGATAAACTAGAAGTAAAATCAGTAATACAAGTAGATAGATAAAGAGTACCTACTTTTTTACCTCTTGCTAAAACAAGTGCTCCCTTGGTAGCCTTCCAAAAATCTACTGTGAGGGTTATTGTGCATCCCTCATCACCCAACCTTCCTACAGAAACCAAACTCTGTTTCAAAACTGGGACATGCATGACCTCTTTCAACACCCATGTGTTGTCCATCTACAATCTCAGCTGCACTTTTCCTTTGCCAACTATTTGACAAGGCGTACCATTCTCTAAATAAAGCACTCCAAAGTCTCCCTGTTCATACTCATGGAACAAATATCTGTTTGGGGATGCATGAAAAGAAGAACCAGAATCTAAAACCCATGATCCTACCTGACTATCTAAAGAAAGTATGAGAGCAACCTGTACTACAATATTTGCATCATTTGCTTCTTCATTACCTTCATGTTGATTCTCTTTATCCCTCAACCAACACTCCTTCTTTGTGTGTTCTCTCTTTCCACAAAACCAACATGTGACACCTTTGGATTTGGATCTCCTTCCCACCTTCGACCTTGATTTCCCTTGCTCAACTTTCTCTCTTTGCCTTCCCCTGCTTTTTGCACTTAGAGCATTTCCTGATGATTTACCTGTGCTTCTCCTGCGTATTTCTTCATTCAAGATCACACTCACAACATCATCAACTTTTAAGATTTTAGAAGCAGATATAGAATTACTTACTGCCATAACCAAACTATCTCAACTTTCAGGTAAAGAGCATAAAATCAAGAGAGCCTTTACTTCATCATCAAAAACAATATTGACTGAAGCTAACTGGTTTACCAAACCATGGAAATCACTAAGATGAGTATGTATCGATCCACATCCCTGCATTTGCAAAGTAAATAACTGCTTCATAAGAAATACCTTATTTGAAGCTGAGGGCTTTTCATATAAATTTGCCAAAGATTTTATCAACTCTTTCGTTGTCTTGCACTGTGATAAATTAGAAATCACAGATGATGCAAGGCTCAACCTTATGGAACCGAGAGCCTTCCGATCAAGAACACTCCATTCTTCATCCTTCATATCTATGGGCTTGCATGCAACCCCACCCAACGGTAAGTACAAATCTTTTTGATACAGATAATCCTCTATCTGCATCCTCTAATGTTGATAATTCTTGTCGTTAAATTTCTCCATTGTAGCTTACTTTCTTCTGCCATTGTTGAACTCTCACTCAATCAGAAACCCTGTGAATGACTTGTAATCAACAAATAATAACCTGCTCCCTGCAAATCATAGCTCTGATACCAACTGTTAGGAACCCCTTATCCAACGAAAGCACAATTGATTACTTTCTTATAAGTAATTAAACACGAAATTATATCATAATGATTAAGTAACTAGAAACTTGAGACAACAAAAAATTTGAGAGACAATACACACTCTTGTATTAAATACTACTAGAAGAAAATACAATAAGGAAGATGCCACTTCTTTCTCCACCTCAAAGGCTTGCCACACCTCAAGACCTTCCCTCTTTCTCTTGCTCAACACAACCAACTCAACAATTTGAGTTGCTATCCCCTCCTTGAATGCTTCAGCTGATCTCCTTGACCTTACACCTGTAGATCTCCTTGACCTTGCTTCCTTGCTTCAATGCTTTACTTGCTTGCTTGATTTACAATACATGCCTCATGGGTCTTTAAATATAATCCCATGCATACAAAAATAGAACTCTAATTACAATAATTAGACACGCAGCTTGGGACTATAATTAGTCATTTAACATGCAATCGCTTCACTTAACTGACTATTCGTCAACAGCAGTTCTAAAACTGCCACAGGTGACCGATGTCGGTCCCTGTCTGTCTAGTGCTGACCGATGTCGGCCGACTCCCTGCCGACGTCGGTTGCCTTCTGCACTGGTCATGACCGACGTCGGTCATGCTGTTGATGCCAATACTTCTGGATCTTCAACAACCTCCATTCTTCGTGTCTGCAACAGTTGAAGCTTTTAGCTCCACACCCTAACAATTATATCACCTTGATTAAGGTCTTCCTTCAATAACTCACAAAAAGCTACGAATAATGCATAGGGAAACTTAAAAATGTTGTGAAACTTTTCATTATATAATGGTTCTACCAATGCAATGAACGAGGCTTGATATACCATTCATTTTGAATCCTTCCTCTCCATTGATAATTATATAAACTTGTTTCAAGAACCATAATTTTTTGCATAGAAGTGATTGTATGGATCTCCACATCCATTTTAGCATTTGATGTCTTTGTGCTTACAAACGAACATCTCTTATACTTTTTTGATATACATTGCATATTGTTTGAATCTTGAATATCGTACCAAATTTGTAATGTCAATTAAACAATTATAAATGCATTTGCCAAGAATTTTTTTACTATTTCTACTAAACTAGAATCTATTTTATGACAAAAGATGTTGAAGATCACAATACAAACCCCCTGTAAGAAAATGACAAATTCATAATGAAATGCTCATTCAATATCATTGAGAAGACTGCACTTTGATTACAAATTATGACCTAAAAATTGTGACATATAATGCACAATAATATGGCTCTATCTTTTCATGAAAGACAACAAGAAATGTAAAAGCATTTAAATTTTAACTTATACAATAAATTATTGACTGGACTTTATGAAATCTATAGCATCAACAATTTTTTGAAAATAAAACTAAAATCCATCCTTTGTGTTGTCCAATTGAAATTCATGCTTCTCCTCATTTATTGGATATAAACTTTGGTTCTTGGAATAATTTTAAAAATTGTAAAATCAATTTATATGAAAGACTTATTTCAGTTTAACCCATTTCAATTTATGAAATATGATAAGTAATACATGAAATGTGAGATGTGTGATAAGCAAAACTTATTTCAGCGTATAAAACATGATAAGTAAAATATGGCATCTTTTCAGTCATAGGTCATCCCATGAAACATGATTAATTTAATAAATGAAAAAATGGGATCTTGTCCAAAAAATATTAGTGGTTGAATTTTAAGAGGGATATTTTCCACAGCTAGACCCATTGTCATGATACAACACTGATATCTAGATCCTGGAACAAAAGAACATCTTGATAACATAAAATTTCACAAGACGAGAGGATGTACTTCCTGGACAACATAAAATTTCACAAATTTTGGGAACAATAAGGGAGCCACTAAGAAACACAAGAAAAAAATAAAACACATATTTTATAAACAAACGAGTTGAAATGAAATAACATTTATCATTTCATGACATTAAAAAGAGTTAATATTGAAATTTAAACACTGTCCATGATATTGAACATTGAAAATCAAAATTACACTCATTGCCTCATGTCAATATGACAATAAAAATTAAAAAATAACATTTTTTTAGTAAAATTCCACCACAATCAAAAGGCTACATCTTTAGAATTCAAATTGATACAATAATAAAAAAATAATTTCACCACAAAAAATAATACATCTTTAGAATTTAAATTGATAAAAATAATCAAAAGCTGCATAAGGATAAGATGAGAATATAACCACTATGGATGTTAAACTAAACTACTTAATGAAAATATTTTTTTATTGTTGGAAAATGATTCACTAATCTTCAACATGGATTGCCCAATAGAATTTAGAGTTGAAACCAAATTGAGTTGTATATTGATATTTTGTTCTTCAATCTTGATCAACCTTCTCTCATTCACATCTTCCCTTTGATTTGGTGTTAAAGTAAAGCAAAGTCTTTCTTATAGTGTTTCATTTGCCCCTCCTCAACAATCTGTAGAGTAGAAACCACTGACCTATTATTCTTAACAATAGTATATTTTAGACTTTTAGCTTTGGATATTGCTTTTCTCTTTTTCCCTATAGATTGACTTTTAGATGGTACTTCATGGGTTTGGCAGTCATTACATTTTTTATTCTCAATTTTTAAAAAAAAAATCTCATTAACCACATAGTTTGTCTCAGAAGTGTAAATGATTATATTTCTAGGATTGATGGCTCTATTTTCACCGAAATTAGCATCCATTGCATCAAAAAGCTATTCTAAATTTTTTGGAGGGATATTTTTCTGAATCAGTTCTTGAGTTGTCATACTTCAATAATTGTCATGCCTTGAGGGATTATTATTTTCATAATCTCTTATTTTTTTTATAGTCAGATTGAATATGTTCCCATCAATCTCAACACTGGATTGGGGTGTGAATCACACCATGATCAACACAATATTTCTGCACATTTCTCTACTTTTCATAGGATGATATAGCCTTTTTCATGGCTCTATCATTGGACCATGTTCCCCTCTCAATACGCTTTGCATCAATCCAAACACGAGTATTTGCATTAGTCCAATGAAGTCTACCCTTTCGAAAAAGAATGACAAATGGTTGAATTTTTATGACTCTGGTTGTGTGGAAGAAATTTGTTGTGCAAATTGTTCTTCATAATTGATTTATTGAACAAAATTATTCTATGTCATAGTGATGTTAACATCTTCTTCAATGTTTAATTATGTACTTAGAACTTGGGTACTTGAAACAAATTCATAAGATTTATCATTATTTATGGAGAAATCATTATTTAAAAAAAATAGATCTCCATATTGTAAATTATCTTCTGTAAGTAATGAAGTATATTTAAGAAACCCAGGGTTGGTAGGAGTTAGACAAAACACAATTGTATCCATGATTTTTTTCTTTCTATCTCTACCTATAATAATGAAATGGGTAAATGCAATAAAAAAAAAAAATGTTTCCTAAGTTGCAATTAGTTGCAATGGTACAGAAATAGGATTGCAAGCAATGGCATTGTTAAAAAACATCATACTATATTATTCATTTATCAACATCCATTACATTATTTTCAAAAATAAAATAATTTAATTGATAAAATTCATAAAATGAATAGAATTGAGGTGACCTACTTCCACAAACAAAAAAAATCACATATCTGAACATTATAATAAACTAATGTATTATTACTACACTTAAGCAACAAATAACCATGTTAAAGGAACATACATCATTAAAAATCACTTGATTAAATCATAATAGATAGTGTAAGTCACAAAGTTATTTTTGAGACTGCTATTGGATGGTATGGGTTTGGATCATGTTTGAAAAAATAATCACAATAGTTTCTACATTAGAAAGTTTTTTTTTGATTGAAAAGTGCCTATACATTAATATAAAACAAGATATGATATAATACTTATCATACAAAAAAATGGGTGGAAAAATTCACACTCCACGAGCAAGTCCACACTGAGGGTTACAAAAAACCCCTCAGGAAAAGTCATAAAAAAGTGATCACAAAGTGACCACATCAAAAAAAGTTACATCATATCAAATGCCAAAAAAAAAAAAAATCCAAAGTACATAAAACATTAATGAGAACACTTATGCAACATAAATAAACATGGATGTCAGGGGAGGTAGAGGAGGTGATAGACCTAGAGGCTTATCACCCCATCCTCCCATGGCTAGAAGATCTCCATCAGTAGGTAAGGGTTCCCAACTAGAGTTTTGTTGCTCATCTAAGGTCTCAATTTTATTTATTTTATGGGAAATAGCCAAATCCAGACATGGGAATTTGCATTGGGAAGGCAAACCCCAACCTTTATTTGCACCATCCTAGGATAGGGGAGGAGATCTCTAACCCCCACCATCACTCCCAGATCAAGAGGAACCAATTCGACCACCATGATGAGGAGAAGGCCAACTAAGTGGTGACTGTCATGGAGAGTAGCTCCTACATCTGAATCTAGATCATTGCCGCCTCAACCCACATCCTCATCCCCATGGGGGGGGTGAAGAATTTCATGGGGGATCAAGAGGTTCCCTGTTGATCATACATAAGGCATTCCCTTAGTGATCGAGCAAACGCTGAAGGTGGTTAAGCTCCATTCAGACTTTATTTGTTTGAATTTGAATATGAAGGGCGATATTAAAGAGAATAATAATTTTTTTATAAATAGAAAAATTATTAAAAGCAAGCATAATTCCTATATTTCTAAATTTGAAACATAATGTTGGCTCAAAAGATATGCTAAAAGAGATTATATTTAGCAGACAACATAGCTGAGCCCCCCAAGAGAGCCATCTTCCATGTGAAGAATTCTGGGTGAAAAGGCTAGAAAAGGGAATGGATCTAGTGCCACACAGATTAAGCATGGGGATAAAACCAAAATAGATGTTTAACTATTTTTGGTTGATGGCAAGTCAGGCAGATGGGGTTAGGCACACCTAGATGTTTGAGTTGATCACCCACTGGCAAGCCTTGGTAGAGAAGGTAATAAAAAATGAGCTTTATTGGGCTCAATAGAAGCAGACCACACTATGCTAAAAGGCCTGGCCTAGACCCCTTCATGGGAATGAAGATTCCACCTGATATTGAACATATCAACTGGAACATGCTGTGGAGCCAGTAATTGATATCAACTTGAACATTAGAAAGTTTTGTATTAGTTGCTATTAAAGGTTACATATTAGAAAGTGTCAAAATTTTGATTACAAATAGTGGGAATTCAGATGCAATGATCTGAATCAATAGTGCAACAATAAGAAAGGTAGCCCTGTGTAACCTCAAATTAATTATATTCATTAGTACTATATGAAAAAACTAATATTAAAATTTGTTTTTTACGTATATCCACAATGTTAGATAACCATATTAAAAATGGTAAACCTTGGTACCCAATGTAAGTGTATTTTCATATTTTACTTTCTTTGCTATTAAGTATTGAAAACTATAATATATTAGCTATGGAAATGACTAACTATATTACAAAATAAAGCATCAGAAAAATTCTATTTTTTTTACTATCCATTCAAATTCCATCCAAATCATTTCATACATTTTATGAATGCATTTGCAATGATTCCTAAGAATGTATTAAATGATTTGGATGGAATCAAGTTGAATTGTCAAACATTTGGATTGTTATTTCGTAAGGCAGTTAGCCACATCCATTAGTTATAGTCTTATACATTGTCCTTTTCTTTTCATTTGTAGGTGTTAATATGACTATTTTTGTTGTGGCTCCTGAAGTGGTTTAATAAGTGCTTGGTTGTATTTATTTATCCATATTTTTTGGATGGTTTGATGTGTTTAGCAGTTGCATAGTGGCAAGTTAACAACTAGATTAGAGGCATTAGTTTATATAATAATAAACCATGATAACATTTATGTCTTACTATGGTGTCTACCCAAAGAACCCTGAATAAATGAGACATTTGCTAGTAACAGGTATCAACATGCTTGAAATTGCCTTTATCACAGAGCTATAGTAGAACTGAAGGGCATAAAACATGAAGGGTTTTATGTTCCATTATGATTTGGCTCGATTACTTTCATGGAGTTTTAACTTTTCTTAATAACTTGTGATTTCCTTTCTGATCCTAAAAAATGCTTATAATAAAGAATTGGGGTGGAAAATGATGATTTGATCTTATGTAACATTGACATGAAGATGAAACAAATTAGTAAAATTTAAATGCTTTGTATATCAATATGAAACTAAGCTGTACAATTTGAATGCCTTTTACTAGAGATGAAATTCATCAAATTTTCTATTATTAAAGCAAAAACTAGATATTGATAGATTTATCATAATTAGCTTGTTGGTATTACAGAGAGTAGATGTGAAGACCAAACCCTATTCATATTCATAAAATTAACAAACGCATACCCATCCTCAAAAAACAAGGCAACATCCATGCACATTAACTAGTCAACATTCTAAATGCATAATGTTGCTATTCAATGTATTAATCAAATGCTTTCAACAAGAAGGGTGTTCCAATTTTGAAATTTGTTTCTCTTGCTCAAAAACTCTTACAGGTATTTTCCAACTGAAACTTTTCTGTGAAGCTCAATCCCTAGTAGAGATCTGGAGATTCTTGCCTTTTTATTTACAAATGTATAAAATTTTAGTGTATGTATTCCAATATATAAATCAATTAGCTTCTTGCATAGAAACATGGTATGTTTAGTTTTTTAAAATAGGTAATTGTTTCTAAAAATCTTTGCCTACTCAATTTGTGTCACAATCTAATACATCTTAGAGTGCTGAAAAACAAAAACAATATTTTATGGGAAAAAACTTAAATAATTTTTGTGTATTCATAATGGACTAGTTTTCACAAATAGGGTACTAGTTTTCACAGGGTCATATTTGAAATAGGGAGATGCAGGACACCTAAGAAATAGTGGGAGGATAGGATATGTGTTTTTTTGTAAGATTAGTAGAAATAAATAAATATATCAGTTTTGAATGCCCAAACTTATGATATTCAAGTATATAAAAACATAAAGCTTTGACTTTGTATTATAACTATTTGAAGAGGATATGATAAAAGGGTCAGGGGAGTTGATAATTCAAATTAGTAGGAGTAAAATTCTTAAAGAAACATATGATCTGTGATACCATCATCTTTAGGTGGTTAACACAATTATAATAATTTATAATCTCACAGACCATTAGGTTTTGTGAACATAATTAAAATCATATTATTTCATTTCATTCATTAGCACATTATGATTGCAAGATTGAGAGACCAATCAAGAAATTGCCTTTTATTATGTGTGATTTCTCTTTACATGAACATTAAAAAAAGGTGGATAGTATGTGGAGAGCATTAAATAGAGGGTAATGGTTACATTTCCAAGAGCAATGATTATGAAGGTTTTATGGGTTTGACTCAACTTGCATACATTTATTCTCAAACAATATTGAATATACATCCTTGCATTTATGATGCATATGGAATGACCATAGTGGAAGCAACTACCTTTGAAGCTCTTTCTATTGTGCATGTTGGCTTAGATGGTGCAGTTAGAGTTACCAAATTTTTGGATCCTAAGAAAGGCCAAGTTTTTGGTTTGGATTTGAGTACTCCTATAGACATGTTGTCTAGCAAGATAAATAAATTAATGTTGAACAAAATGAAGTTAACCTAGATTATTAGGGAAACAAGCTTTTTAATATTTTCATGGGACGAAGATACCAATGTAGAGCATGACCTGACAATTTTGGAGAGTTCTTATGGCACATCTAAATTAGCTAATAAAATTCAAAGTTTGCAAGACTACAAACACATATAAACAACTCAAGATTAATTATTCAATGTTCTCTATTATTCTAAGTATTAAATTCTTAGGACACCCATCGTATTGGATTGGAAGCATTAATAATTGATTTATGAAGGTTTAATGGGTTTGACTCAACTTACATATGTTTATTCTCAAACACTATTGAATATATCAAAGCATAATATTTTATCAATAGTATCTAAGATCAATATTTTATACTATTGATATGAGATTTTATGACTTCAATATTTTTTAAAGCATTAGAGCGCAAGTGAAATAATAAAGGAATAAAAAGAGTTTCAATAGAAAGGTACCTAAAATAAATATCCCTAAAGATCTATAACTCCTTGCTCGAATCTCCAATCACCAATTTGCTCTGCTATGCTCTTCAGCACTCTACAGGGTTTATATATTTCAAAAATGTTCAAAATCTCAAAATAAAAAAATGGAGAGAACCACATGCAGGGATGACAAATGGTAGAAGATAGGGCAAAATTTTAGGAGCGTGTGGACTAAATTTTGTTCCCCTCACTGCTTGTGTGGCCTGAGAAATGTCTCCAAAAGTAGTCATTACTGAGATATTTTAGGGAGTTTTTAGTTTATGTAGTAAAAATTATTTAAAAAAAACATGGGACCTTGTTTCCCATTTTAATAATAGCAATAACCCCCAACATGGGACCTCACTCTTACTCTCCTAAAAGAATGAATCATATAGGTTGCTCACATGTGGAAGGAAAGTATGATTTACATTTTAATAATTAGTTGAAATGCCCTCTATATGGTGCTTAGTTGTAGCCTAAGCTCATAGTAGGTTCATATTAGTTTTTTACCTACAAGGATGTTAATAGCTAATTTTCATAAATCAAATATATTTGCATTGGATATATATATAAGCAATGAAATGTTGATGTAATTGTGAGGGAGTTATTATTGCTAAGTTCCCCATGTATGCACATCATTGACTATGGGTTGTGTTACATCAAGCGTAGTGTGCTTTGTAAATTGGCTAAAATTGCTCCATGTGTGCAAGTGCACAATTTATCTCTTGGAAAAATAAATCACAGTTTTTAGGAATCTTTTCTTTTTGCTATCAATTATTTGGGAAAACTTGTTGACATAACCAACTTCTTAACATCATTTAAAATTCATTTGATATTGTATTTTAATAGTTGTGTGGGTGGGTTTGTTTACCAAAAATTCTTATGGAAATGGTGTAAAATTGTAAGTTGGTTTAAATGGAATGAAGTGCTGAACAACTAGGTGTTGCAAAGCTATTGAGAAATCAAAACACTTCATGTTTAAGGTTTTTTAGATAATGCACTTTGATAGTTGTGTGGGATCATTTGTTCATCACAAATTCTCATATAAATGATGAAGTAAAATTGTAATTTGGTTTATAATGGAATGAAAAGTTGGAAAACTACTTATTATCCCAAAGATATAAGTTAATTTTTTATTTTTGTAAAATGGGATTTTGTACAAGCGGTAAGATTTCAAAGTGAGTTGGTGTTAATGATGAGAGGCAATGGTAGGTATTTTAGGTGATATTGGACACTAGAGAGTATATAGTGCATAATAAACTTAGATTCAAGGCAGTGGGTGGATTTACATGCATTGTATCCATTATAAATGAGTCTTTAGTTTTTAGTGTGACAACATCTTTGATTGGTAGTTTTTTATTGTTAAGGGTGGGTGAGAAAACACTAGATTGTGGTAGGGCCCTACATGCTACAATTAGTATTAGAATATCACTAACTTGGAGAAAAGACATTAACGTTTTAAATTCTATATTTATTTATACTAGTTATAAATATAGTATGTTATAAAAGTTGTAGAGAGGATTACAAAACAAGTTAGTCAAGCATTAGTCCATAAATAATGAAAAATGCATAAAGAACTAACTAACTAATCCTATCTATTCCTATTGGAATTACAAAGGATAACAAGAAACAAAATAAAAGAAATCAACATCATATTACCTTCTCAAATAGATTCACCATACCTATGTGGCTCAAAAGCATGTTCTCCCTTGATCAAACATCCTTGTCTTTGTCAACAAAGGTAGCAAACTCCTCCAATGTCTCAAGAACACTCCATAAAACCTAGGCTCATGATTCCAAATCCCTAAACTAGCCTATTAATGAAGCTTGTAAACAAAATCAATGATCAAATGCAAAGGATTGTGAAAACAATTTAACATTATAACTTTGCAATATTAAAAATTTAAATACATGTCCATAACCTCTCTATTTATAATTTTTTGAGATTGGTCAGGATCAACCATGACCGTCTATCTCAAGATTGAGATGTGTGGCCATGGATAATCCTAATATTTGGAATTAAATCCATAATTATCTTCATCGTGACCTTGGAAAAAGGGGCATTGAAGAGGCATGGGAGGCATTAACTAGGCATGGGTGACCCATAATCTTGATATTTGTGACATTTATGGCATAGGGATGTCTCCCCAAAAAAATGTGTCACATGATGATGCAGTTAATAGAATTAATTTTCAAAAAGAAATATTCAACAACTCTCATTGAAAATCCACTTAAGATTTTGATTTAGATTAATTAGCCTTAAGCAAGGTTAATCAACATTTGTGCAATTATTTAAAAATTAGCCCTTAATCAAAAATGGTCAGAAAGTCATATTACTGAGTTGTAATTTGACTCGAAAAGAATTAAAAGGTGAAGTTAGATGCACCAGAACCTTATTTCCATTTAGGATGTTTCCAACACAAAATAACAAAGGTACATGGTGTGTACCAATAAATTTAAGAGAAAAGAGTGATCCAGAGCATAAAAGGTAAAATCATCATTTTGACTCGAAATGAATTGATTAAAGTCAGCTGGCCTATAAATTACATTTCCCCATTTAGGGATACTTTGACCTAAATTAGCACTAGTAAATGAAAAGTTTGAACCATTTAGCACATTTTATGGATTTTCTACATTTTGCCCCTATTTGAGAAGGCATAGCGAGACATTTAGGCAAAATAATGTCTTTTCAAAGAAAAGAGTTGTCAAAAAGAAATTGGAACAAACCTATGATGCCCCCTCAAGATGACACACTAGGATGGAAGAAAAGGATGGAATCCCAAAAAGAGAGAAAATAAGAGATTAAACCATGGAATAAATCACATCCAGATGAGCTAATGCTTTCACACGTGATTACCATCAATGATCAAATATAACAAGAGGTATAATAGTTCCCAGAGATGGGGGCAATGTGAAAGATATAATCTATAAATGTAAGGGACACACTGTAAACATACCTAATTTGAGAGTACAAGCTGCGTGCTTACGACATTGATCAATCTTGAGACAAGTTGCACACTAAAATATTGCCATCATGGGATTTAATGTAGAGAGCTTGAAATTAGAGGAAAAGGGAGAATGGTCTGCTTCAAGAAGGTAAACACCACTAGAATGGGGTCTCCAAATAGAAGATAATAATAAGTACTCCAGTAGAGCAAATGTGATCATGATAAAATAGTTTTGCCCTAGTAGGGTGAATTTTGATCATTGATAAAGAATAAATAATGATTTTTCCCTTATAGAGCTGAGTTGATTCAGACGTGTTTCAGATGTTGGGCCCAACATGAGAAATTGGCAAGCAAAAAATAGCCAAGGATATAATTGAAAAGATAGATTAAAGTGAGCGGGTGCAAACATACATGTAATGGTGTAATGACGTAGGAAGACATATAAAACCAAGAATATGAGAATGCTAAAAATGATGAGAGAGATGAAAATAAGAATGAATATAGAAGATTTGAACTCAATATAAATTGAGCGCTACCTACATATTTCCATGGACTCATGTTCCAACATGAACTTTAGGCCAATGTAGTTCACCCAAGTTTGGGAGAGAATGGAATGAGGAATGATGAAAAATGACCAAGAATTGATTAGACTCATAATTTATGCAAAGAAATTCACATGTAGGCATAGACAAGTAATCCTAAAATGCATGTTACTTAAAAGCCTAATTCCATATCATGAGCCTAGGTTTTGAAAAGTGTTCTTGAGAATCGTTCATTAGAGCCGATGTTGACGTTAATACTTTGAGACCTAAACACAAAGTGCTTACTATAGGAAAAAAAATTAGGTATCATAAGTATGAATAACTTAGAATGATATAAGATTCCAATTGCGTTGAGCCAATTCAAATGCGAATATCTATAACTAAGGATAATGGTAAAATAATGACCAAAAATAGAGTTATAGTGATTTACATTTAAACAAAAAAGCAAAAAGAGAAAGAAAAAGATAAACATAAATGAACCTAACTTGAAATCAAGATATGATCTATCAAGACTTAAGTAGGAACAAAAATGTTTAAAAATAAAAGGCAAGAACATCTTAACGACATGAGACCAAGATATGAATATTCAAGATCCATGTGGACTATCAAGGCATTCTTGAACACAAAAGAGAAAAAGCAAAATCAAATAGAAAAATAAGACATTAAAAAAAATGGTCCAAGAACAACATAATAACATAGGATCAAGATATAAACAATCGAGATCCATCTGAATCATAAAGATGTTCTAAGACACAAAAGAGATAAGCAAAAAAAATAATCAAGGAAACACAAGACCAAGAATGGAGGCAAGAAGTAATAAACATAGAAAAGGAGAAGAAATAAAAGGAGAGGTGAGAAAGCACAATAAAACACTAAGAAAAAAAACAAAACACACACAAACAAAAACCACATTAGTGTGATTTAAATATAAATGTTCATGCATGTGTGGTAGAGGCATTACTTTCCACCACATCATAACAAAGAATAATGACACAATAATTGTTTCCTAATTAAAGAGGAACAATGACAGAAGAAATGAGGGAAGAGAAGAAAAGGAAGGGGTTGGCCGAGCTGACTCCAAATGTATAAGACAAGTGGATGTTGTCTACATAGTTTTATGTATACATGTTCCAACATGAACTTCAGGGAAAATATCATTCTCTCAGGAAATGGGATAGAAGAAAAATGATGATCAGACCAACATGATTAATGTTATAGAAGAAATGGAAGATACAACAAACAAATGAGAATGGTCTGGCAAACAAGAAGTTGATGAGATGAGAAATTATGATCTTGAAAAATGGCAAGTGCATGGGACAAGATGAAATGAACTAGTGTTTTCATGCTTACAAAATGGCAAAAGTGTAGCATGGTGGAATGAGAATGTATAAATGTATAAAAGCATGAGGCATTGATTTGTTCTTTTATGGGTCATGTTATGATGTTTTTGGTATTTTCAAAGCATTTCTAATGTTTTTGGTATTTTTAGGATAAAATATGTATAAGGTGGGACCATCTGATTGAGGAGATGCACGTCTTGAGAGTAGAGGTTATAATAAGATAGTTAAGCCAGCTACAACGACCCATGCTCATAAATTGATGAGAGTGAGGGTCTTTGATAAAAAAATAAAGAGCAAAAAATGTGATATAGAATAATGTACAACCTAAAGTAAAAAAAAGTATCAATACTCACCTATCTGTAATAATGTAGTAATGGTATAGAACTGAGAAGATGTTTCTATTCACTTGTTTGAAGCTACACAATATTGTCCTAGTTGAATTGCTTTGTAGAACTGTTGTTGAGGATGTTCATAATCGAGATCATAAATGGTCAAGGGATAAAAAGTGTTCAAGCTTATAATATGCCTTAGACATAATAAATAATATGCTTCTCAAAGAGAGCAATCCAGAATGGGATGAAGAATGTGTTCAAAGTGCAAAGGATTCAAAGCCTTTACTATTGAGAATTATGAAAAGTGGACTAGGGTAGTATAAAATGTGTTCAAGGTAAGATAAAAGGGTGGGATAAACTTATGACAACACAAGTTGCCCCCAAGTTAGGGGTATTATAGATAATGGTTCAAAGTTTTTCATGTGTATAATGTATGATGTTCATGGGCTTTGAAATTTATTCACCATTAGGTCTAGCCAATCGATATGCTCCTGATCCATAGTTTGCTATGATAATATGTGGTCCTAACCAATTATGCTAAAACTTGCCTTTATTTTTGGGTTCAACATTTGTATTCTTCTGGTTCTCTTTCAAAACTAAGTCACCAATCTCAAATTCTCAAGGGAGAATGCATTTGTTGTAGCTTCTCCACAATCTATTCTGATAGGCTTGCAAGTTTTCTAGGGTAGCCAAACACTTACCATCAAGAAGCTATAGTTCATGTAGTCATGAGGCTCTATAGTATTCATTATCTTCAATGTGCTTCAGTGATATTCGTAATGATGGGATCTCAATCTTGACTGGCATGATCACTTTAGTACTAGAAACTAGGGAGTATGGAGTAACTCCAAATAGGGTGCAATGATTGGTTCTATAAGCCCAAAGGGAAAGAAAGAGTTACAAGTGCCAATTATGACCAACATCATTGAAAATCTTCTTTAAGATGGCTAGAATGGTTTTATTTGATGCCTCAACTTGTTCATTGCCTTAAAGGTTTTATGGAGTGGATTTCTTGTGCTTGATCTTGAATTTTGCACAAAGAGATTTCAAATCTTGGTTCATAAAGGATATACCATTATTGAATATAATACAGGCTGGGATGCCATATCAATAGATGATATGATAATAAATGAATTTGGCTATTTGTTTCCTAGTGAAATAAGTAAGAGGAATGGCCTCAATCCACTTGGTAAAGTACTCGATTGCAATCAAACTGTGCTTATGACCATCTGAAGATGTCAAGGTAATTTTCCCAATGAGATCGAGACCCCATGTTTAGAATGGCCATGGTGTTGTAATTAGTTGCAATGGTAAGGAAGGTGCATGTATCAAGTTGCCATGTTGCTAACAAGGAACACACTTTTTTACATAATTACAAGCATATGTCTCCATTTTGGGACAATAATAGCCTATTCTAAGGAGTTTCTTTGCTAGGACTACACCATTGGTATGGCCCCCACACATTCCTTCATGAACCTCATTTAGTGCCAACTTGTATTATCCCAAAGATAAACAATGAAGAAGCATTTCATCATAAGCTTTATGATAAAGCACGTTTCAAGGAGGATATAACATGTTAAGCGATGAAGGAATAGTTTTTTTTGGTTATTGGAAAGGTTGGCAGGAAATACATGACTATGGAAATAGTTATAAAAATCTTGGTACCATGGTAGCTCAGGTGAGGGATTAAGATCAACAATGGTGTATATCCTCTCTGAATTTGATAGAATATGTGCTGACTGAAGAAGATTTTCAATCAAGAACTGATACTCTTTAGCACTGTCATGCATTTGAATCATGGAACCAATTATTTCCATGGCATCAACAAATCTATTGTTGACTCACAAAACTTGCTCAAAATGTAGAGATTTAAAATGTGTTTTGAGGTTATCAACAATTTGATTGTAAGGAACAAGCTTATCATCCCTTGTTTGATATTGGTCAATTATCTGATTTATGATTAGCTATGAATCTCCATAGAACTTTAAGCTTTGAATATCCCACTCTATAGCAAGATGGAGCCTTGTAACCAATGCCTCATATTTGACCATATTGTTTGTACACTAAAATTATATTAGAATGCTTTGGGGATCAAATCCCCCTATGGCATGATCAACCATATGCCAGCTCTAGACCCTCAGGATGTGAAGGATCCATCAAAATAGAGCATCCACTATTTAGGTTCTTGTGATGTTTATTCTATCGTCATGATAGAATCATTTGGAAGGTTAAAATTGAGAGGTTAAGTGGTCATAATAGGAGCTTTTACAAGTTGGTCATCAAGAACTTATCCTTTGATCGCCTTTTGATTTTGGTACTCAATATCAAACTCACCAAGGAGAAAAATCCATTTAGCCATGCATCCTTGAAGAGTTGCTTTAGATAAAAGGAGCTTGAGAGGATCTACCTTGGTGATAACAATAGTTTTGTTATTTAACATATAATGTCATAATTTCTGAGTGGTTAACACCATAACTAAATATGCCTTCTCAATAGGCATATAATTATGTTCATAAACTACCAATGTGAGGCTTAAATAACAAACAACATGTTCCTTACCATGATCATCATGCTGAGCCAAAAGTGCCCCTAGTGCATGTTATGTAGCTGATATATAAAGAAGCAGTGGCTTTCCTTGTGTTGGAGGTCATAAGATTGGTGGATTGGTGAAATATATTTTAAGCTTTGAAAATTCTATTTGACAATCTTTATCCCACTAAAATGTTACCCCTTTCTTTAAGAGATGGGTAAATGGGTGGCACTTATCTACCAATTGAGAAATGAACCTACGTATAGACTAGATCTTTCCTTGTAGACCTCACAACTATTTAAGATTATTTGGTGGAGGCATTTACATAATAGTATTGACCTTTACAGGGTTGATTTTGATATCTAATTATGATAAAATGAACCTTATTAATTTTCTTGATGTGACTCCAAAGACACATTTCTTAGGATTCAAGCAAACTTTATATGCACGAAGCCTCTCAAATATTCTTCATAGAATGTTAGGGTGTCCAACTCTTGTTCTTGATTTTGCTAGTATATCTTCAACATAGTCTTGGACAATGTCATGCATCATGTCATGGAAAATGACAATCATTGCACATTAATATGTGGCTCCAACATTCTTCAACCCAAATGGCATGACTTGGTAACAGAATGTCCCCCACAGAGTGGTGAACATAGTCTTATGCTGATCTTTAGGGGCTATCTTGATCTGATTATAACTAGAAAATCCATCCCTTAAGGATAACATCTCATACCTAGTAGTTGAGTTGATGATCATATCAATGTTGGGCAGAGAAAAATCATCTTTGGGGCATGATTTTTTGATATCATGAAAGTCAGTATAAATATGTATGCCTGGGGTGTTTTTACTCACTAGTACTAAGTTAGAAACCCATTCAGAGTAGTCTAATGGTCTGATAAAATCGATCCTAACAAATTTTACAACTCAGCCTTAACCAAAAAGGTGATGCATGGATGCATCTTTCTCAACTTTTGCTTGATTGGTTTAGCAGCAGGGTGAACAACAAGATGATGCACAAATAAATCTGGGTCCAAGCCTGGCATGTCAGAGTACGCCCATGAAAAGATGTCTATGTAATCATTAAGAATGGATATAATATGTTCACATTCTACTTTAATAAGGGAAGCTCTAAGATAAACAATTTTGGGATCCTCATGGGTTCCCAAATTCACTTTTGTTGTGCTTTTAATAAGGAGTGTGGATCCGTCTTCTAGAATTGTAGGCAATGTATAGTCATGATCATTTTTTGCTACTATATCTTCTTGTTATTCCACCCAAAAATCTAGATAATATGAAGAATCAAAACCTACCTTCTCAGGTAAAGGCCATGTGGTAAAAATCTCTAGAAACTCAAGAGCAAGATGCTCAAATATTTGATGTTGTTCTGAAGAGATGCTTTCCACTCCTAAGGGGATGAGGAAACTTTCCCACCTGGGAGCACCTAAAATAGGTTTTTACTCAAAGGCTTGTCTTTTTCCTTACTTTTTTCTTGATCAACAAGTGCTTCAAAGACGTTTTCACTTGAAGATCTCAATGTTTGTTCTTTATTGTGACCAATAAAGTTTTCCTACTCTCCAAAGTAAGTAGAAGAATTCAATGAAAAATCAAAACATGGCTTATGATCACTAACGGGGAATGCATCTCGTAGGCCCATGTATTTTGAAATCAATTCTTCATTTTGAAACTCATCGAGGCATATGACCAAATTTTGTTGATCTCAATCTATGAATTCAAGATGATAAAGGCAAAGGGTACAATGAGGGTTTTCTTCAGGACATGAAGTGCAAATGGTAAAGATATAATGTCCTAATTTAGGAAGGGAAGCACCACTAGGATAGGTTTTTGCTTCAAGATGGGAAGCTCCAATAGGCGTTATGATCAATATGGTATTTGAATCAAACAAATCTTAGTCAACAAGCTCATCGAAAAGGCTATAAT
Source organism: Torreya grandis (assembly GCA_037957365.1). Classification (NCBI taxonomy): domain Eukaryota; kingdom Viridiplantae; phylum Streptophyta; class Pinopsida; order Cupressales; family Taxaceae; genus Torreya; species Torreya grandis. Next base: position 4,464,672 of record JARHVA010000207.1, read on the forward strand.
GGGATGTTGTGTCAATGTTAGTAGTCTCATTACTAGTCACTTTGGAAGAGTCACTATCAAATGTCATGAGGTCATCCTCTGGTGGTTTAAATTTGAGACCATAATTCTAATTGAAAACTCCAGCTGATAAGGGTTCTAAAATTCCTTGTGCCTATGGGCCAAGGCCTTTCCCTATATAGTCAAGATGATCCATTATCTTGTTAGGGATATGATACTTTAGATTTTGAAAACAATCAGCAAGGCCTTTAGAACATAACCAATCTCCCTTGATAAAATCCTCTCAATCTTTCTTTGGTGCAATTATAGGTATAAAAACTACATGAGGTTTTGGTTGTGTCTTCTTTGGTTTCCAAATTTGATTAGGTCTGTTAGGACTCTAGGAAATTTTAGGCTTACCAAATGTTTTAGGGGATTTTGGTAATTTTGCAATATGGAAGACATCCTTCAGATGGTACATGGAAATGCCTACATCTTTAATAATAACTTGCTTAGCTAGAGCTGCAAGAAATGGATCAACTGAAGTGGAGGCTAGATCACAAGGGTCTATATAATTAGATGGATATGGATGAGAAATGATGGATTTGGTCTTCTTTGTAATGAATTCAAAACCTGGACAATATTTATAATTATAAAACTCTGCTTCAAGATGTTTGCAGTATTGATATGACTTGATCAATAGGAATAATAACCTTGATCCCATCATGGGGAAACTTAAGGCATTGGTGGAGAGTAGATAGAACTACTTGTACTTCATGGATCCAATAATGACCAAGAAGTATGTTATAAGGAAGCTCAATATCCATAATATGGAATAATGTGTGATGAGAAATAGACCCAACCATGACTGGCAACTAGATTGTACTAGATGACTCCCTCTCGATGTTGTAATAAGCCTTGATTGTAATAGTTTCTGGTTGAATGTACTTATCCATGTAGCCTAATCATTGTACCAATTTAAGAGATATGATGTTCAGCCCTGAACCATTATCTATAAGAACCCACTTGATCTTGTGATCCACAATAATTATCTCAATGTATAGTGGGTTATTGTGGTTTGGGTCGAGGGTGGACATGTCTTTTTGATCAAATGTGATTTACCAAAATAAAGACAAGTGTCCAGCTAGGTTCTAGAACTAATCAATGTTTATATCATTAGGCACAATAGAATCTTGAATTTTTTTATTTAAGATGCTTCTATGGACATAAGATGTCTGCAAGAGTTCTAATAAGGAAATTTGTGTAGGGGTTTTATCTAATTGATCTGTTAGACTATAAGGCCTTTAAATTATGGATTAAACTATTTTAGTCTTTATTGGGACAATAATCAACTTTAGAACCATTGGCATAATGTTCTCATTAGGTTTTATGGAAGAAAATGGTGAAGGGCCCCAGATGGTAACTCATGGGTGTCTAGTTGTGACTGCACAACCTAGAGGTGGCAAGGAGTTATTATAATTAGAAGAGGAAGGCAAAGAGCCTTGGATGGTGACTCGTGGGTGACTAACTGTATTGCTACAATTTTGGGTTAATGAGGAGATTTTATAATTAGAAGAAAGGTGCTGTTGTTCAGGATTAGTAACCTGTGTAAATGGAGTAGCAACATGATGATGCGAACCTGACATAGTATTACTAGGGGGAGAGGGTGCTGACCCTATAATGATGGGTCCCATGTTATGAGGAACATGAGATAGGCCACATGGTTTTACAGTAACAATGGTAATGTGGGTTGCAAAAATGCATCCCACAGTATTATTATAGTCATAAGGTACATTATTATAAGCCACATTATTATTATGGGAATTATGATCTTGATTATGCTCATTATGATTCTGACCTTGTTGTTAGTTCTGATTCTGCCCTTGTCCTTGATTGTGACCATTTTGATTATTTCTTGGTGGTGGTGGATCATGTCGAGGAAAGGGGTCTTTGTAGATTCCCATATCTTGATTTGTGTCTTGATTAGTGGCCAACTTAATTTCTAGTTCACCACTTTCAATAAAGTCCTCAATAATATGTCGTAATTAAATGCAATGATATGCACCATGAGTATCAACATGATGAAAGTTACACCATTCATTCTCTTTGTACCAATCTGGTTTTGGTTGATCTTGAGGAAATGGCCTTGATACTAGCCATATAATTAAATTAGCTACAATGAGTTGTTGTTACACTATTTCAACCAATTTTCCTAACTTGCTAAAGACTCTAAAATTGTTATGAAATGTCCTTCGTGGAGGTTGTCTCTGCAAAGTAGGTAGTGGATTTGGCGGAGTTATTTGTACATTTGGAAGAGGCATAAACTATACCATTTTTATATGTCTTATTTCAGTCACCCCATTTTCAATCATGTTCTTATTTTTACTAAAGCCTTTAGGCTTATCCTGCATAACTATTTGAGCTGGTGATTTAGTCTGATTAGATGCTTGACCTTGCACAAAAATCTTAATAAGGCCCTTAGCAATAAGAGCCTTCTCAATCTGCACTCCTTTATCAATAATTTATTTAAATGAGTTAGCATAAGCTAATCATAGATTATATACAACTTTAGGATGCAAATTTTGTGCAAAGATATCAACCAACTATTTGTCTCGCAAATTATGTTGAAAGTGGCTTGCTAATGCTCTCCACATTTACAAATATGCAGTTAAACTTTCACCATCACGTTACTTGGATTTGCATAAGTCAACAATGGTTAATTCATGTTCTATGTTATATGAGAAATGGTTAACAAATTTTTTTGATAAGTCATTTCAATCTGTAACTGATCCCTAGGGTAGTTTAAATAGCCAATCCAGAGCTTGTCCCGCTAAACTTCATGGAAATAGTTGTAGTAAGTACTCGCTACTATAGGCAACCTCTTGACATAAGATGAATAATGCCTATATGTGTTCATGTGGATCTCCTTTTCCTTTGTACTTGTCAAATTTGGGTGCCTCAAAATGAGGTAGAAAGGGGTTCTGGAGAATTTCCTTCATATAATTCCATTCTTGCATGTTTGGTGCATTTGTGGATTGAATAAGATGTTGTTGGGGGTGGAATTTGCCCCTGGTTTTGTTGCTATTGGGGTGGAATGTGCCCTAGTTTTGTTTCTATTGGGGTGGAATGTGCCCCTAGTTTTGTTTCTATTGGGGTGGAATGTGCCCCTAATTTTGTTGTTGTTAGGGTGGAATGTGCCCCTGGTATTGTGTGGATCTATAGGGAGTGTATACCATTTGATCCATGACTTGGTTCTAATTTTCTCCTTGAGTTAATAATATAGGCCATTGATTCTTGGATTGTAAAACATTCCCTGAATTTGGTTATTTCATACTTTGTTGATTTTGGAAATTTCTATGTTTATTTACCAATTTTTGTGGGATTTCCTCAATTTGAACTAAATGTTTGGGTTTTTGAGTTTGTAATGTAACAAGAGGTTCTTGATGATTTAAAAATGTATGTTCCATGTCAAATAGAACACTTTGTAAGGTCTCTTATGACTTTAACTGTTCATTTAAATTACCTTGATCCACTATGGTAATGTCTTTATCCAATATTTGTTGCATACTTTCAACCACATTTTCTTAATCTTTTAAAGCATTATTTTGAATTGAAGTGGTGACTAGGGAGTTAGTTAAGTTTGTGACAAGTTGATCTGCATATTGTTGACTTATTATCTTGATCTTAGCTAGAAGATCTAGACTTATGGGTTTTGACTCTATTTCTATTTCCTTTCCTTTGTTAGAGGAAGAATATATGTTGATTTGTGCAAAATCTTACTCTTGCCATCGTTGTTCTCCTTCTCTAACTATGGTATGCAAATGTTTTTTAGGAAAGTCAAAAGGTAGTCTAGCACCTGATTCTATGAATCTAAGAAGGGCTTCACCTTGATCTTCTTAGGGTTGATATTCATTGTAATCATCTTCAGATCCTACTATTGTGGGGATATCATAAAAAACAATGGGGTTATCTTGACCATCATAAAATTACTCATCTTCATAACTAAGGTCATAAGAGGCCCCACTACGAGTGAACCTTTTATTCATGTCTAAAATATCTATTTTGTGTGTTTGACTAACTTTGGACCAATTCCTAACAACCAAACAAAGTATACTTTAGTTCTTTTTTAAACAAATAACCAAGGTACTAATAAGACTATAAGGGAGGGTGGTTTGAAACCATTCACAATTAGAAGATTTGGTTCATGAGATTACTCAACCTTTGGTAAAGTTGAAATCACATAGATTGGAAGAGGGTAAGGTAACTCAAGGACCCAAAGTGAAAACTAGTACACCAAAGCCTATATCTTTATGATACGTCCGTACTGTAAATGCTAGTTTCAACTTTGACAAGTTGACCCTAGAAGTTTAGAGGAAAGCTCTCCAGATTATGAAGAAGACAAAATAGACTAAGTAACTCAAGATGTAAAAACATACATGAATCACTAAGTATAAATCTAGGATCAAATAGGTAGCACAACATCACCACATGATTCTAGTAGGATAAAATATGTTCTAGGACTCAAAGCATGATCGATACACAAGATCACTTGAGTTTACCAAGATGATAATGTGATTTTGAGTCTTAATAAATGACCTTCAATCCAAATGGAAAATCAAACCCAAGTTAGAAGAATCTTAGTGCACAAATGGTGAACCCACTTTGACACACCAACCCTTAGAACTCAAAAAGGTTCAATTTTGAATGTGGATTATAAACGAAGGATTTAAACAAATTGGGCAACATGACTGTGCCAAAGTGAATGACATGACACAAAGCTTTTGATAATAATTTGAATAAGGAAAAGATGAATTTTCCAATTGGACAGTGTAATGCCTCCCTTGCTCAAGAAAATTTAGGACAATGTGTTTTGGTTAAGTTTAATGAGTTAACAAGCAGTTTTAGACACAAATCAAGACCAAGTAAGCTAATGACAAAAAACAAACGTCTTAAATATAAACCAACAAGGTATGGAAAAGTGGGGTCTACTAAACTATTAAGGTTTAGATCATTTTAGGGTAATCAATTACATAATGACTTTCACATCAAATGATGCAAAAGATAAGCATATAAATTGGGTGACCATGGCAATGGCTAGTTGTAAAAAGGTCTAGTCCTTTTTAGAACCATTACATCCTGCTATTCGCTTAGTGTAATGTGATGTCCAAATGCAAATAAATCTCATGTGCAACTCTAATTAGGATCCTAATAAATTCAATGCTAGGAGATGAAACCTTGGATCAAAGCTTCCCTAAAGAACTCATGGGAGGTGATGAAGTCCCCCTCGCAAGCCAGGTTTGCATAAAAATAAAGAAAGCATAAAATAGAAAGACTTTGGGGTCATTTTCAAGATCACCCAAACTTTTAGAAGTTTCTGGGGAGTGCTTTATATGACATTCTTTCTAAGCCTTGGAATAGGATATTTGCAATAGGAATGGCACTTTTGATTCCAAGGGTTCCCTAAAGGGAACAAATGGAAGAGCATACACGCAACATCCCTCTTTTTGCCAAATAAAAATTAGATCAAGCAACTATTGAAGACACAAAGCTTGGAAAGATGAGTTCATTTTAAAGCCCAAATTAAAATGAGGTGGTGTTCATTTGATCCCTTGGTCTTAGTTACAAACTTTGAAAACATTCACCATAAACATCTAAATTATTTTATTAAACACCAAAAAAAGGTTCCTAATTGATTTTTTAAGCATGAGAAAGGTGATCTAAACACATTTTTAGTAAATTTCAAGCTTGGTTATACAAAAAAATTTTTAACATATCCTTTAGCCTTGAAGCTCTTTTAGGTTTTAAAAAATAAACTTTAAAAAAAGAGCTCTTAGATCTATGTTTTAAGAAAAACACAGTGACTGACGATGGTTACTTTTGCTAACCAATATCAGTTATCTAACCAACATCAGTTATACTAATGTAACCATTGACATGTATCTAACCAATGTCAATTTTACTAATTGACATTGGTTAAGTTATCCAATCGATATCAGTTTTACTAGCCAATGTTAGTTACTGTGTTAATTTGTGACAAAGGAAAATGGAAAAATAAAGTTAGAAAATCAATTTACAAGAGTTTTAAGGGTCCAAATGAATATTTTAAAGCTAAAAAATGATCTTCTTTAGGTGTGAGATGCATCTAGTCCCATCGAGCATGCCATATGTAGAGAGGATTACAAAACAAGTTAGTCAAGCATTAGTCCATAAATAATGAAAAATGCATAAAGAACTAACTAACTAAGCCTATCTATTCCTATGGGAATTACAAAGGATAACAAGAAACAAAATGAAAGAAAGCAACATCATATTACCTTTCAAAATGGATTCACCATACCTATGTGGCTCAAAATCATGTTATCCCTTGATCAAAAATCCTTGTCTTTGTCAACAAAGGCAACAAACTCCTCCAATGTCTTAAGAACACTCCATAAAACCTAGGCTCATGATTCTAAATCACTAAACTAGCCTATCAATAAAGCTTACAAATAAAATCAATGATCAAATTCAAAGGATTGTGAAAATAATTTATCATTATAACTTTGCAATATTCAAGCTTGAAATTCATGTCCATGGCCTCTCTATTTATAGATTTTTGAGATTGGTCAAGATCAACCATGATCGTACATCTCAAGATTGAGATGTGTGGCCATTGATAATCCTAATATTTGGAATTAAATCCATAATTATATTTATCATGACCTTGGAATAAGGGGCATTAAAGAGGCATTGGAGGCATTAACTATCAGTGTAGGTTTTTATTTTTCCCTATTTATTAATTAGGAAAATTGTATTTCTTGTGCTTACATGGAGTTTTCCTACATTTGTGAGATAGGCTAGCTTATGTGGAGGTGTGTGTCATAGATGTGTCATAAGTGTCATAAGAATGTCATAAGTAACTCCCTTGATGGGAGTTACTTCTCTATTCTTAACACCTTGTCACCACCTTTCATGGAGGAGTTACAGTCTATTCTTGGGGTGCCTTGTCCACCTTTTGTGGAGGAGTTACGTACTCTCCTATATGTATTCCTCACTTTGGCCATCTCATGTTAATCAAATTTTGGTTTTCTCCATTTTGTCTTGTGCAATTTATCTTCTTATGTAATTTTCAAATTACTTTAGCATCTATGTGGTGTGCACTTGCTTCATCTTGTGTGATCATGTCTCCATTGCACTCGCATTATCTGGATTCTAGCAACAACTCCGATATTAACTAGGCATGGGTGACCCATAATCCTGATATTTGTGGCATTTATGGCCTAGGGATGTCTCTCCAAGAAATGATGTTACTTGATGATGCAGTTAATAGGAATCAATTTTCAAAAATAAATATTCAAAAACTCTCATGGAAAATCCAATTAAGCTTTTGATTTGGATTAATTAGCCTTAAGTAAGGTTAATCAACATTTGTGCAATTATTTGAAAATTGGCCCTCAATTAATAAAAAATGGTCAGAAAGTCATATTACTAAGTTATAATTTGACTTGATAAGAATTAGAAGGTGACATTAGATGTGCCATAACCGTATTTCCATTTACGATGTTTACAACAAAAAATAACAAAGGTACATGGTGTGTACCAATGAATTTAAGAGAAAAGAGTGATCTAGAGCACAAATGGTGAAATCGTTATTTTGACTCAAAATGAATTGATCAAAGTTAGTTGGACCATAAATTGCATTGCCCCATTTATGGATACTTTGACCTAAATTGGCACTTGTAAATGATAAGTTTGAACTATTTAGTGCATTTTATAGATTTTGACCTAAAATGTGCATTTGAGTAAGATTGACAATTTCAACACAAATGGGTTAGGAATTGGATGTCTACAAAAGTATATACTATATTATATATTTATAATTATAAATATTATTAAAATATATAAATTATTATTACTATATATTAATAATAGGGTAAGTGCACAAAGTTGGGGGATAAAAAGTGGCCTACCTGTGGACATGATTTTTAAGAAATTTCAAAAATCTAAACTTCTATAGATAATTGAGATGGTGTAAGAACATGAAATAGAGAATTTCAAGTCCATATTCCAAAACATCATTTTTAATTATAACTAAGCCAAACATCTAAAAATTTGAAGAGGAACTCCAATAATTTTAGAAAACATAGTAGATAGATGGCCATGCTGCGCACCATTTTTTGAGCAACGTTTAATTTTATTTGAAATCCTTTGGGGAAAATGTCGATAAGATCTTCTAGTAGGTCAACTATATTTTTTATATTTTTTCAATTAATACTTTTTTTAATGAATTTTGAAAATAAATAAATCCTTAAAACTGACAAACAAATGGATAGTCATCCATGTGACATGCCTAACTACCTCAAAAAAATGAGAATTAATTTTTTTTTGAATGTGTGTAGAATTAGGCCTAGTTTTTTACCATATAACTTGTTTTTCACTTGGATCAAAGGAATACAAATTACATGAACATGTCTAGGCATGTATATTTGTAGTATGTAGTGGCCTAAAAAATGTATAGTTAAAAATAAACATAGTTTGAAACTTTAAATTAGTCCAAAAATTATAAAAATCATATTTTTGGAAAGAGGAGAAGGTGATTGTCATGATGGTATCAAATTTTTAAATTTTTACATTGAAATTTTTATTGTATTTAGCAATCAAAGTTGAAATTTATTATTTATTTTCATACCTTTCAAAACTCGACTGTACATTGACCAGTCCAAGCCTTTGGCTCGAGAATCTAAGCCATTCTTGAGCCAAAAGGTGTGTGAATTAAATTCAATTTCAAATACCATGATCGTGTTAATAACACGATCATGAAGTATATGTTTTCATTTATATTGTTACATTTATTTTCTTATACTTTAAATTTATTTTAGTAAATATAAGAAATTAAGGTCACTTAGCATCTAATAGAGTTGGTTGCATGCCTTACGATGTGGAAAGTATTGTTTCAAAATTCAATTAGGTTTGTACTTAGGCATTTTTAGGGCATAAGTATTAAACCTAGGGATTTCAAGATGTAATTTTTGTAATTGATGTCCATTTTTGGTAAACATATAGTCATTTTTTAGGTTTATGTACCTTCTAGATTGATTTCTTGCATTTATAGGAGTTTGAGGTTTGTCAAAATTGAAGTTTTCAAACCACTCACTTTGAAATTAATGTAAAGTGGTGTGATTGGGGTAACATAGATCACATTTATGACTTGCACACATCAAGTGACCACTTTGTGTTAATTTCACTTGTTTATCATCCCTCCCTCATCCCTGATCGCTTCCTAGTCATGCATCATCACCCCTAATCACTCTCTCATCATTATTCATTATTCCTAATAACTCCCTCATTGAACCTCATTATCCCTAGTCATCTCTAATCACTCCTTCATCATCCCTGATTACTCCCTCATTAACCCTCACTATCCCTCATCATCCCTAATCACTCCTTCCTCATCCCTCCTCATCCGTCATCATCTATAAGAAATTAGGGTAAGTCAACATCTAATAGAGTTGGTATCATAGTTACAAGACTTACATTGTGGAAAATAGTTTTTCAAAATCCAATCTGGTCATTACTTAGGCATTTTTAGGGTCTAGGTATTAAATCTAGGGATTTCAGTACATAAATTTTACAATTGATATCTATTTTTGGTAAACATATAATCATTTTTTAAGTTTTTATACCTTTAAAATTGATTCCTAGCAGTTATACCTTCATTTTCATCTCTAATCACTTGATTTTATCATCCCTAATCACTCCTTTATTGATTATCACCATCCCTCATCATCCCTATTCACTCCCTCATCATCCCTCATAATCCTTAATCTATCTTTCATCATCCATAATCATCACTAATCACTCCCTCATTGACCCTCACCATCCCTAATCACTCCCTCATCATTTGACATAAGTATATACTTTAAATATATCTTTGATTCTAATCATATATTGTTTAATCCATTGTAATAGAAATTAACTCTTTTCTAGGACTTGTGTTGTCAATACCCATTTATGATAATCAATTTTATTACTAAATGCATTGCACGATCTTCCAAATTTATAGTTAAATAACATAAATGCTAACACAAAATAAAGTTTGAATTTTAGTTCACCAAATTATCTTTATTGTGTAGATGACTAGATGAAACTTTATTCGGTTCCACCTTTGGTAGTTTGGTTTAAGAGATATAAATTAAACACAATGTCTTGTATAATTTTCTAATTCTGTGAAGATTTAAATTAGATGCAAAGTTATTTAGTGTCTCCCATTCCTGTATGACTTAAATCTTGGTCAGGTTCACACATTCCCTCCTTGTTTGTGTACTGTGTCCCAAACATTTTATCTCTTGCATGAAAAATGAACATTTATTCATGTTATCATAGAAATATGTTTCTGCAAAATGTGAAACACTATTTCAGCATGGTGTAGATGTTCATCCCATGTTTTCTAAAGATTAAGATGCCATCAAGGTAGATTAAAAAAATGACATAGGTAAAGGGCCTAAGGATGTCATTCAACATCTTGAAATGACTAAATTCATTACATGAGTCAACATAAAAGGCATAACCAACTAGTCAATCAATCCTTCTTTTGTTTTTAAGACTATATTCCAAATGTCTAGAGGTTTAACATGAATATGATGATACCTAAACTTAAGATCAATTTTAGAAAAAACTTCTATAATAAGGATATGGAAAAAAAATGTCTTAGCATTTAAATGAGGATAATAGTTCTTCACTTTAATCTTGTTAAGATTTTTTTAATTGATTCACAACTTTGGCACAAACATAATTGGGCTTTTGCAAGGCAAGGATTTGGGCATGATGTGTCCATTATCCATGATTTCATGGATCTACAACTTGATATATTCATTCTCTATAAATCATATGTTATATAAAGAGGTTTGAGGTAGAGGTAGTTAAGGGATCAAATCAATAGTATTATTTAGTGTATAGTATGTAGGAACTTATTTAGGTGACTAAAATATATCCTTGTATTCATCTAGTTTATGGTTCAATTATTTTGTCTTTGTTATTGTTAGATAAACCACACTATGATATGGTGACATAAGGATGTTATTACATTTACTTATTACCATAAAGAGTATACTTTATTACTCAAACTGACAAGATTCTTGTACTTCCTAGTATTAATGACTAAAAGTTTATGAACTAACCATGATATATGGTATTTCAAATCATGACAATCTATCACAACATTTCAAGGATTTAACTCATAGTCTACATGCCAATGGTAAATAAATGGTTGACCACAGGTAAAACATCACACACCTCTAATGGTGAGATATCACAAAGCATTACATCTTTAAAAAGTTTGATTTTGTACACTAAGTGACACTACTAGGTGATCCATTTATCAAGGTCTACACTAGACCATACTTTAGCATATGGTTATGGATGATGTATGAATTTCAAGTTGAATTTTTGAAAATATGCTTTAGGATAAATTAAATTCTTTTGATTTCCATTTAAAATGATGAAGTGTATTAGATCACCATTGATCTACATGTGTTGATGAAACAATATTTTTAATTCATATAATTTCTTGTTGGGGGAAGTAGAGATATTTTTAATACCAACCATATCATTGGGTTCATAATCTATTATCTACTTACCTTTTTATAGTTCTAGATAACTTGTACCCACTTCTCGATATGTGTAAGTAGAGAGCTCATCGTGTGACACTCTTCATTGGATCGAATATTGAATTTATGAATTAAGCACCACTTTATAATCTTGGACTACTTTTTCTAATCATTTAAAAATTATTTTACACTCTCAGGTATGATGACTCAATTAATAGACATACAAATAAAAGGCCTTAAATGTAATTATTTGGATCATAAAATGTCCTCATATGGAAAACAATTGATTGGTTTCAAGAAATCACGTATCTTGGTGATCTTCATGTATTTACTACCCATTTTTGGTGCTATGGTGGTTTTACTTGCTTCTCTTTTTCTACCAGATTTTCAATTATGAATTACATCATTTCTAATAAGCCCATATTTTATCATCAGTGTTAAATATTTATGTTTCAAATTTTCCTCCACATCATTTTGATCACTATGTCTTATATTTTATGTTAGCACTCAACTCTCCACTTGTAACTCCTAACATTGTTAAACCCCAATAAAATACCAGCATCAAGGTATTGGATGGAGTGATTAAGGATGAAGAAGGATGAGAAGGAATTAAGTAGAGATGATGAGAGAGCCAACAGGGATGATGAGGGATGGTGAGGGTTAACTAGGGAGTTATTAGGGAGGATGAAGGAGTGATTAGGGATGATGAGGGATGGTGAGGATTAATGATGGAGTGATTATAAGTGACATGGGATGAGAAATGAGCAATTAGAGATGATCAGGTATGATGAAACAATGATTATGGATGATGAGGGATGGTGAGGGTCAATTATGGAGTGATTAGGGATGATGAGGGAGTAATTAGGGATGATGAGGGAGTGATTATAAATGATGAGGAATGGTGAGCGTTAATAAGGGATTGATTAGGGATGATGAGGGACTAGGAGGGAGTGATTAGGGATGATGAATTGGTGATTAAGGATGGTGGGATCTAATGAAGAAGTGATTAGAGATGATGAGGGATGGTGAGATCCAATGATGGAGTGATTAGGGATGATGATGGAGTGATTAAAGATGATGAGGGATGGTGAGGATTAATAAGGGAGTGATGAGGGATGAGGATTGAGCGATTAGGGATGATGAGGGATAGTGAGGGTCAATGAAGGAGTAATCAAGGATGATGAGGGAGTGATTAGAGATGACGAGGGATAGTGAGGTTCAATGAGGGAGTAATTAGGGATAATTAATACTAATGGGAGAGTGATTAGGGGTGATGAGGCATGAGTAGGAAGTGATCAGGGATTAGGGAGGGATGATAAACAAGTGAAATTAACACAAAGTGGTTGTTTAATGTGTGAAAGTCATCAATGTGATCTATGTTACCCCAATCACACCACTTTACATTAATTTAAAAGTGATTGTTTTGAAAACTTCAATTTTGATAAACCTCAAACTCTTAGAAATGTTAAGAATCAATCCAAAAGGTACAAAAACCTAAAAAATGACTATATGTTTACCAAAAATGGACATCAATTGCAAAAATTATCATGAAATCCCTAGGTTTAATACTTAGACATTGAAAATGCCTAGGTATTGACTTGATTGGATTTTGAAAAACTATTTTCCATATTGTAAGGTGTGTAATTGTGAGACCAACTCTATCAGATGCTAAGTCACCCTATTTTCTTGTATTTACTAAAATAAATTTAAATTAGTATATATAAGTTTTTAGCCAAAGTTGCCTTCATGTGCAACTCCCACATGTTTTTATGTACAACTCCCACATGATTTTATGTGCAAAATAACATGAACGTGATCACATTATCAATAACATAATCATGTTATTGATAACACGATCACATTACATGTTAACCAACATTCATTCCAATTGTTTAAATGTGCAAAATAATAGTAGTGTGATCACATTTTTATTTTTATAATAACACAATCAAGTTATATATTAATGCGATCATATTATACATTAACATGATCACATTATGACTCGGTAATTACTGAACTATAATTTAAATAATATGATTGTGTCAATTAAATAACATGATCATGTTACCTAAAATGTCCACAGAATTGTTCCCCAAATTTGTGTACTTACCCAATATAATATAATAATATATTATACATAATTATATTTATATTGTATATTAATATAATAATATATTATTATTTATATATATTATATAATTACTTAATATTATTTTAAATTATAGTATATATATATATTTAATAATATATAATAAGCTACACACTTATTATTTGTTACATGCCACATTGCATGGAAATTGCCATGTTATTTCCCAAGTGAAAATTTTAGGAAGATTAAATGTGTAAGAACATTTAATAATAGGTAATATAGTATCCTTGTGGATGCCAAAATAGTGGGAACCTACAATTGAAAGTTCATGGTGTGGCATTGGGGAGTGGGGTAGCTACTTTTCAAAAATACGTGTGAATGTTTTTATTCAAAAAGTGTGATGTCAGTAACAATGGGTGTGATATTAGATCATATTTTTAAGGAAAATTTTAAGAATTTATATTTATTTGTGAAGGATTTGAATACAATGGGCATAGTCTCATGTAAGGGTAATTTTATTCTTTGATATGATTTTTTATCGATTAATTATTTTCAAACAGAGTTTTTGTAGTTCATTTATTCAATGTGTGCAATATCATTGTATTTGACTTTTTTAGTAATAAAATGTGATTAAATGTTTTTGTAAATTATATGAAAATATGATCTAATGCCTTATATTAGTCTATGGATTTTTTTAGTAAGATGAAAAATGAATAAAATCTATAAAAAAAAGCATGGTCATTGATTTGGAAGGGAAGTGAGTATAAATGCTTCAAATCTAAAACATTATTTAAATAACTATTACAATTAACTTTTGGAATTTTATAGATATGAATGAGCACTAAGAGAGCCTACGATGAAACCTATGATATTTTTACAAAATATTAGTGTGTATCATAAATATATAGTCAAATCAATTTTTGTTAAATTGATAAACAACCCAATTAAAGTTTTAGAATAAAAATGATAGATAGTGATAACAATTTTTTTTTAAAGAGCCTTAACATTTTTTAATAAATTGTGGATCATCTAAATAAAAATAAATAATGGAAAAATGCATCTAAAGAGTCTTAATTATTATTTAGATTTTAGATCATTCTTTCATAGGCCGTGATTTTAATTGTCAATAAAGAGTTGAACGCTTTGTTTCCATTTACACAATTCATCTATGTGCACAATGATCAATGAGTATATTTGTGTGTAGTTGCTATAGATGCATGTTATGTGTCTCAATGTAATGCCATTTTTTATTCATGTATAGTTGATTTTGATTTTATACAATAAAATTAAACTATAATGGAAAGAAGCGATTGCATTTGATAATTTGAAAATGTTTCTTCATAATGCTTCAAAGATGTTTATGAACATTTTACAACGATAATATATTAATTTTTTTTTTGTAAAAGTGTCAAAAGAAAGATGATTTTTCTCAGAGTATGAATTTATCTGGTATTTTAAAGCAACACAACCTTGCATCAAACGAGTAGTTTATTACACCTTATTCTCAAATGAAATCAGTGTTATACTACCTACATAGGTGTAGGGAAGAGATTTCCATGGCAAAGGGTATCCACTTCAAAAATGTGCAAGGTAATCATGAGGAATGGATAGTAGCCTCAAATACCATAATTTTTGTAGACATGACCAAGGAAGAGTGGACCTTATCCATTGAGTACTCCCAGAAACTCTTCTTAGGTGCAAGTGGATATAAGAAGCGGGGGACAATGAACCATAAGTAGAGACTTGGGGCTTCATGCTAATTTTGAGTGCATATGAAAGTTCTAATTGTTGGTTTGCTTTCCAATATAGCATATTGTAATAAACATGTATAAAGTTGTGCATATATTTTTGAGAAATAGTGTTAGGTGTTGGGAATGTTTTGTTACCATTTATATGGAAGTAGTTGAGCCACTTCATTTACAAGGTTATTATTTTGTAATTTTTTCTTATATAAAACATTTTAATTAGACAAAAAAAATTCAATGTTGTTTTTTCCGTAATAAAATGGTAGTAGTTGTTTATAACTTTATTTTACAAGTTAACGGTTGATAAAAACATTATTTTTCATCCTTGATCAGACATTTTGATATTTCCCATCTCCATGCTCCCTTTATTTATTGGGAGTCCTTCCAATACACTCCAAACTTAAAGAGATCACAATCCATACTCTTGAGATATAAGTATTATAACCAAACTTATCTCACCTGATTTTGGATTTACTAATGACTTGAGAACATTGGTTATTCATCAAAATAATATCCATCGAACTCGGGTAGCATCAAAACCTCCCCAAAGTCTGGGCCATTTTTCAAATGATATTCATCAGGTCTACCTTGGGATTGAATTTCATTGACTTAGTTTTATTTGTGTGTAGATGGACATTATGGGAAAATAATTAAAACATGATTAAAATATTATAATCATTGATCTACTATTATAATATAATATGCAAAAAAAATGATAAGCAAAGCCAAGTGTGGAAGGAAGTTCAATCCTGGCTTTAGGTGAAATAATCCTAGAGAATAAGAAGATAAAGGTAAAGAACCTAATGAGCTAGATGAATCTAAGGCAATAAAGAGATGAAAATTGTCAGGTGATCAACATATGTCAAAAAAGAAATGAATCAAGGGTGATAGATAGGGATAAATACCCATAAAGGGCTTTATGAATGATAACAATTTCTAGACAGACTATCTTCTCTGGGAGATAGACTATCTTCTCCAAGAGACAGATTGATGCACCTAACAATTGGAGTAAATAAGAGACTAAGGGACTAAAGGATGACACCTAAGGAGAGGCTTTAGGATTAGTAACCCTTGGTGAAAAGGATGATGCTACTTTAGACCAATTTGGTAGATTTGGCTTCCTAAAAAATGTTGAGAATGAGGATTCTAAAAGCCTAAATATAGATCATCTAAACCTAGGAAATAAGGTAATATCTTCCGATATTGTCCTCTATTCATGGTTAGATAGAGTTGTTGGGAAGCAATCAAAGGGTATCACAGTGGATATGTAGGATTTAAATGCCATGATGGAAGAAAGATTTTTTTATCTTCAAATCCCTGATATAATTATAGATCTATGTTAGTATAAATGGTCAAATGCATTATTTATAAAGTTTCAAGGAAGAAGACTGAATATCGACACTTTCATAGATTAGGCTAACAAGAAGTGAAAACCTAGAGGACATCTAGAAAATTTCACCATGATCAATGTTTTTTTTTTCTTATTTATTTCATAAATTCAATGGATTGCTCAACAATGTTGTTATGAGGTCCTTGGTTTGTATGGATATCATGTGTATCACTTAAAAAATGGAATCCACACGTAGATTTAGACAAGGAAAATTTCAATCAAATTCTAATTTGGGTTAAAATTCCAAGTCTTTCACTAGAATTTTGGGAATAAGAGGTCTTGAAGCGTATTGTAAATTATTTTGGTTAGTTTCCTACCTTAGATATAATCACTAATCTAAGAGAACACCAATTTTTAAAAGGTTGTGTGTTGACATTTTTTTGGAGAAAGAACTTCCACCTTTATCAAGCTGAGATCTAAATATAAAGAGAAACTTCAAACCATAAAATATGAACTACCTTCACTCTATTCAAAATACCATAAAAAGGTCATCAAAATATTTACTTTCCTTTCAAGAAATAACAAAACTCTGAGTGGAGAATAAAATAAGGTTTCAATAAGCACAATGCATCCCATAATATAGGGACATATATAAGCCATAACAAAAAAATAAGAGGCAAAACTAGCAAATGTTCAAGATGAAGAACCAGAGGTTGTAAAACTAATAATCATGAAGAAGAAGTCCTAGTTGTGTGAATGTTCAAGATATAAATAATCTTTAGGGAAACAAATAAGGCACTAAGACTAAAACACTAGAGATGGAGAATGAATTGAAAGGTATTGAGGAAGGGAAACTTGATGAGGTGGAAAACCAGGTGCATAATCATCATGAAAAGAATGAAGGTCCAATGATGGAGGAAGGGAAAGAAGCTTATCTAAAGTAAGGAGATATAAAATCCTTGTAGGTTTAGGATCAAGACTAATAACAATTAGGAGAGGGCAAAAATGTTATTATCAATTTAAAAAAACAAACTAAAATTCTAGCTCCAACTTCCAAGACAGATGTTATCAAGTTAAGGATCCTTGTGATTTGGGAGGGATTTATGTATAATGAGTATGTGAGAAAGATATGGATGAATCTGAAACATAAGTCAACTAATATGGTGAAGAGTATGATGACGATTTGAAATTGGTGACTAAAAAAAAATTCAAACCCAAGAGAGTGGTTCAAATAAATGATAGAGTGACTAGTAGCACTAAATTGAAGGAATTTCCAAGATCAAGAAACAAATGCACATGGAACACTATGTGACAAGGTGTGTTAGATGGGTGACTGTTGATGGTTGGTTACTTTCATTTCTATATATCGACAAGCTATTAAGCTAGTGGATTTGTGTTATTATTTTGTTGTTGGAGTTTTGACTAGTTGCTAATGTTTCTGCTATTGGAAAGATGTTTGCTGAGAGTTTTATACTTTTTAGTTGGTAATTGATATTTATTTAGATTCATGTGAGCTTTCATTGATTTATCTTTTGATTCTGGTTGCATAAGGTTCTGGGGCCTTTCAAAACTTGTGTTTTACCTTGATAATATATATATATATATATATATATATATATATATATATTACTAGTATTTATATTATATATTTATAATTAAAAATTAACATTATAGAAATGCCTTAAAACTTCCTTCTAACATGTTAGAAAATTAATTCGCACAACTCATATACTAACCCACATCCCGACATGGTTCATTCTAACTTGAAAACCTCATGCAAATGACTTCACAATTATCTAAGCAAGATAGTTTCTAATCTATACACTCAAGGAATGATAAGACTCGATGCATTTTTGCATACTACATCTAAGAATGGATTAGTATTTTCAAAACAAGAATAATACAACATGACTCTTTCAAAGTAACTAGACTCCATCATTCATAAATCATTAATTTCCAAACAATACTATACAACTAATGAACTCAAATTCATAGAAACCATTAAACCCATTATGATAACCTTTTAATAACCAAGTAAAAAATTCCATGATTGTATTTGGATTACAATTAATTCACTATGAGACCTCCAAGGAAAAGCGAGATAAGCATATTAACACAACCAATGTGTTTTAAAATACATTATACGACTAATATAAGTTAACTTTGTTCTTTTATTTTGGTAAGACACAAACTCACCTCTTATTAAATTATACTACTATAGTAATAACATAATATAGATTTACCACAAGTAATATATGATAAACAAGAAAAATCAAGTAATACAAGTTCTTTATAGTATATTATGACAAATAGGTACATAATACAATTACTAGATGTACAGGTGTGAAAGGTTACAACCTCAAAATGAAAACTTATCATAGTGACTAAAAATGATTCACAAAAACAATATCAAAGACCCCTATACCAAGGGCATAGTAAAACATCTTAAAATAAAGAGAATTGTAAAATGACTTAGGAGCTACAAATATCAAGGGTACTACTATAAAGTACATTCATTGACCCTGCTATTTAGATCAACCATCAAAGAAATAAAATCATTTAAGCATGCCGAGCAAGGTCTAATAGTCAAAGAGAGATTATTTTAAGAGCAATTATAACCCAAATCACTCATCACCTGTACTAAGGTATTGTAATGAAACAATTCATCATGAAGTTGGTGATGTTTATTCCTTTTTGGCTAAGCATTCTAATAATATTAATTCAATACACAAGTAAAGTAAGCCTAAAAAGTGACTAAAAATAAAGTGGGTTTTATGCAAACCTTCCTTGTGTGTATACCACTAATAATTTGAACCATAATGCTTCACAAGCATAGTTACCATTTATAAGTATACAACTCAATCAATATTTATTAACCAATAACTATAAAATCATTTAACTCTGTCATTGAATCAGAGCCTCAAGTAGCCTATTTATGAGTGAGAACTCTCATGCACCATATGACTTTAATGCAATAAGTCACAATCCAATATTATTAACTAAATAAGTTTAATGCAAACCTTCCCATTATGCTAACATCATTAAATATTACTAACAATATCAATGGATATTGAACACTTTTCTTTATTCTTAAGAGTCAAACATCAAAGCAAAAGGGATTTGCAATTACACTAATTCTAAGTACTCCCTAAACTTTATTTTCAACAGTAAATTATTTTGAAAGCCTTAGTGCATTTTATTGACAATTTCATTAGATGTTAGCATTCATAAATGATAGAGTACCTCAAGCATAATATAATTCATTTACCACCCAACTATACTAATTAATAAAAATGTGTACTTTAGTAAAAGAATTTTTTTTTGGCACAAATAAAACATTTGTAGTACACAAGGATCTTACTATTTAACCCTAAAATGGTTTCTATATATGGGTTATCTAGAATATTAAAGGGGTGCATAGAAATTCCAATGCATAAGGGTGATAATCAAATCTACAATAGGCCAATTGGGTGTTAAAATTAGATATAACATATATTAAATTTCTTATGTTGAGTTATGCTAAAAATAATAAGTACAACTATACTAGATATATCAATGACAAAACAATAATGTACTTATCTTATTTTACTGCTAATGCATTTATAGATCTAGAATAGGTAAAAATCAAACAGGAAGATGATTCTTGAATAACTATCAAATTCTAGATTGCATGCTTATGGAGTTGTGGATACCAATGTCAATCTATGATGGTTGTGTTGACATTACTATTTAAATTTGATGCAAGTTTCTTGTATGGAATACATGCTAGAAGAGGATGTGACCACTTGGATGTTTCTATATTTGACTTCACATTTACTCTGGTACATTCATATCTAGCTCATGGACTATTGCTACTCATGAATTTTCAAAACCTTAGTTCTTCATCTTCATAATGACCTTGGAGAAAAATGGGTTAGTGGGAACATGATGTTGAGTTAACCCCAAAGACCCCTATATCAATGAGTATTGCCTACATAGCCAATACTCCTAAGAGGACCTCATACTGATGTAGTTCTCCCCTATGTATTGGCTTGTGTGTGAATCATGCAATATGTGATAAATAAGTACAACAATGACCTAGCTTTTAACTTGGCAAATATAGATCTTGGGCTACTCCTTCAGTACTACATATTTGTAAATGTGTTGTTTCTATGACTGATATGGAAATAAGGAATCTTTTCTCAATTGAATGCTTGATATAATGCTTTTGATAAGTTGTCTTAGTCTCTTTTGGTCTTTTTTATGTTTTTTGAGGTGAGGAATAAATGAGGGTTGATCTTGTATTTATATCAGTCTATTTAGAGAAGTCAAGGTAGGACACTAGCATCAATGCAATTATTTATCCTAAATAATGTCTAGGGATAAAAAAAAAAGATATAGAGTCATAACTTGTAGAGGTGGAAGATAAACATGTTTTAAGCATCTTAGGAAAGATAAAAGGCCTAGGTCATCAACATAAGACTAGTCAGACTAAGAGATGGTCCAAAGGGAATAAGATAGAGCAGATGTGAGACTTTGGAAAGTGATAATGGTATAGAACTTAGAGAAATAACCAAGGTCTGAGTTTGCCAAGTGTATAAGACTGAGATGCCATATGTCCATAAAATAGTGTCTATATTCCCCCTACCTTAATATAATAATGAAATAATTAGTTTAAAGGAAATGAATGTGTACCTAGGTGTGTATAACACACCTTGTCTTTGCTTGATTCTAACTTGAGTGTTTTACTGATGACCAACTGATGTGTCGATGTAACCACCTTACCTATTGACAAGTTGATTTGAAAAGATGTATCATTGTAAAGTTATAAAACTAAGATTATGAAAAATATATTAAAAACTAAAAATTGCTTATATCTAAGAAGATAGATGGAGAGAAAGAGATTGGAAGACACATGCCCCTAACCTTGGAGAAAAGATGAGTTTCCACCCAACAATTGAGATTAACTCAACCATGAAACCCAATGATACTTATAATTTGGTAAGGTTGGATGACATAATCAAGTCCAACCTTAAAACTTGGTAAGATTGAGTGATTTAATCACCTCAACCATACCAAAAGTGAACCAACTACTATGGTATATTGGCTCAATATAGTTCATAAAAGTTCATCCTGGTATAAGTGCATAAAATTCCATGATATGGTAATAGTCCATATAAAAGTTTTAAAATTGAAATTTATTTGGATTTTACAATATTAAGTGCACATTGCATAACATATCCACCTTAGATATGTTCAGGTTAAAATTGTGTATAATAATGGTACCAATGTATAATATTCTACCACAATTATGAATCTAAATTTATATTTTATGTGCTTTGGCCAATTCAAAAATTGTGTAAGTGTAGAGAACATGCTTCCAAAGCATGCTCTCACTATATATAGATAAATTTGAAAATTTAAATAAGTACCAATGTGGAGAACATGTTTCTAAAACATGCCCCCATTGTAATTTGGTGATGCTGAGTACTAAATAAATGTGGAGAACAGGCTTCTAAAGCATGCCTCCACTGAATCTAAAAATTGTGAATGTATGAAAACCATGTCTATACGACATTCCCCCATTGAATCTAAAAACTATGTCAAATGTGAAGAACATGTCTCTATGACATGTTCCCACTAATATTCTCTACATTTGAGGTGAGGTAAGAATAGAAACTAGTAGTTACCTCACCTCAAAAGGATAAGACAACTGTATAATCTATGAATGTAAGAATGTGGCATATAGAAAGAACATGTATATGTAAATGTATCATTGAAGTGAATAGAATAATGTGATCACATGAATGTCTAAGATGCATGATAAGGATCATGGCAACATATAGATAGTATAAATACAATTTTAACAAGTAAACAAGTGCACACACAACAACACTCAAAATCAAGTCAAAAGGCAATGGTACAAGGAGACCACAAACAAGGGACATGACTTAGTCAAATACCCAAAAAATCAAGGATGACATATTCAAATTTCAAAGAAATTAAGCATAGGAATGGGGTCTACAGACAAAGGATCATATCCAAATTCTCAAACAAGCAAGACAATAGGGAGGAAAGACACATAAGGAAATACATTAAAAAAATCATAATCAACCAACATAAATAGATCATAGTAGCCCATGGATCAAATGTGTTAGCAAAAAACATAAAGTACATAGCATATCAAGTACCTTGTGAAATATATAATCATGGATAAAGGGATTTGTAGAGTGACCATAGAATGATATAACCTAGAAGTATCATGATCATAGAGGTGGATGTCCCCAATGTCCATATGACATGAGTAAAGGGAAGGCCCAACATATAAAATAGAAATAGATCATATATCTGTGTATGCCTATATCACCTTCAAGTATAATCATGACACATGTGTATGTAGGAGTAACTGATATTATATCCATTAACATGAAACTAACTTATAGATGCCAAGGAACCAATAACATATGTAGGAGGCATAAATGTTTTTGGATTTTTGAATATTTTTTATTTTTTTTGTATTTTTGGTATTTTTGAAATATTTGAAAGGTAAAAAATATCCTATAATTCCATCCAAAGTGTGTTCATATATATCTCCCCATTATGAACCTAGTGCAATAATCCAGTGACACTTCCAAAGAGCATGTATAGATGCAATATATGTCACTGTAGTATATGTGTATGTAAAATAGGACTCTATGGTCTTGGATAAATGGTATAAGTACTAGGAGTAGGGTTCATGTACCCCATCATTGAGTGATTTGTGGTTTCCTTGGAATAACATGAGTAGAAACATGTTTAGGTGCTTTAAATGTCTGAATATGTTGAGTATTAGATGAGGATTTGATGGAATCTATTGTGTATCTGATGTAATGGTCTCTCAAGTATTAGTTGTATAATAAAAGGGATTTCCTGTTGCTTACACTTTTTTAATGAATTAACTTTAGTAGGTTTAATAGTTAACTACCTGGGTATATGTTTCTCTTATTCAAGAGGATGCTCATATGGGATTTTGGAAACTACAATTACCCAATGAGAATGAATGTATTTAACAAAGCCATGCATTGTAAAATATATTGCTCAAATTATATTGATCTAAGGTATTCAGAATAACATATCAAATATGCATGTAGAAGGTATAATTAAAAAGGTAGTATCAAATATGCATGTAAAAGGTATAATTGAAAAGGTAGCAACTGTATATGCAAGACTGGATGAAAAGGTAGCAACTGTATAGGTCCCATCAAATGATCTAAGTGATTTAGTAGAAGGATGTAAATCATTATGAGTATAACCCAAGTGTGTAAGTAATTTCATAGTGTAAACATTTTTACTTTCACCATTATCAATCATAACACTACGTATAGGGTGTTTATCAAGGTATGATCAAATGAATAGAAAATGAAGATTAGATTCACCATCCTTAATGTTATAAAAATAAATTGAGGGTCTCTAAACCATAGTAGGTATATGTCATGTATAAGTACCAATAATCCCATCTAATGCTTGCTCATAGTTTTATGGAGGAGAATATGCATTATATGCCATTTTCACTTTCAGTTCCTTCTTAGAATGATCTTGTAAATGATTTTTAAATATTTTATATTTTTGGTGATCACCAGGTTGTGAACCTAAATCCTTTGGAAGATCATCAAATGCAATATTTTTCTCATCGATGACCTCTTAGATCTTATGCTTCAATGTAAAACACATATCCAAAGAATGTCCTGGTCCCTAGTGATAATCACAATAAGCATTCACATCATATCTTTTGGGTAGATGTCTATTTATATCAACCTCTAAGGGATAAGAGATAAATACAATCTTACACTCTATTAACTATAAGGGTAATGAAGTTAGGGACTCAAGTAAATGTGTAAATTCCCTCCTTGGTGCATTGGATATGATAAGCCAATTAAGTTGTTATGAAACTACATTAACAATGGCTGTTGTTTTTTTAGGGTTAGGGGGCTTTACCTTATAAATTGGTTTGATTTTAAACTCAGGAGTGGATGTAGATGTAGTTGGTGTGTTTTCTATATACATGAGATTATTAAATTAAATAAGCTTCATTTCATGGTCCCATATAATATGGCATAAGTCATCTAAAGATTTAAACTTTTTGAAAAAAATGGACTCATGTAAAGGAGCAAGCAAACTTTACTTGAATATGTCTTATAACTCCTTATCTACCATAGGATTGATCATTTTGGCCAACATTGTCTTATATCTCAAGACATTTTCATTGATAGGTGCATTTGTTCCTTATTTGATTTTGGCAATTTTGGAATAGGAAAGCTTTTCAAAATAATTAATGGAAAAGTGCGACAAAAAATAATTTGTAATAGGTTTGAATGATTTTATAGGTTATAGAGGTAAATCATAGAACCACGTCAAAGCATAGTCTTTGAGGCACCTTGGAAATAATTTGGTGAAATGTTTATCATTAGAGGCATAGTCATGGGATGTCACATAAAAAGATCGAATATGTTGTTCATGATCACCCTTGCCATTATAAAATGAAAACTTATGTGTAAAAAAACTATTTGGAAAAGGGTGCAAAGATATCTCAAGTGAAAGAGGGTTATACAACACATATTGCAAATCAATAACATGAAGATATTTTAAAGCATTTTGTTAAATGTTTGTAACCTTGTTATCCAAGGTATATATAACTTGAAGGAGTGTTTAAGTTGTAGACCCATTGGGATTTAGATTAGCAAGTTGATTAGTCACCAAAGGAGATGTAAACATGGTTTGAGTATTAATAGGCATTGAAACTGATATTTGAGTTGAAGCATTTGTTAATTCCATTGTAGATGTAGCAATACTAGTTTTAAGAAACAAAGGTTGGAAGACATAATCTATGATTCCAATAGATGTAGATTGATTTATTGGTATGGAATTATTTGTAATACCTTCTAAAGACTCACCATCACTATGTGAAGTGGCCTTACTTTTATCATGTTTACTTATTTCATATCTTGTAACATACAAAAATGTATCCATTAAGCTCTTGTTATTATTGAGATGGGTAATCAATGCCTCTTTATCTTCCATTTGAAAATGATTTTTTGAATTAACATTTTCCATTTCTTTACAAATGAGAAATTTAGAATTTGCAACAAAGTACAACAATCAAGAAAATATAAAAATCATAAAACCCTAATTAACTTATGTTGTGGAGCTC
The DNA here is from genome assembly GCA_037957365.1 of Torreya grandis. NCBI lineage: Eukaryota > Viridiplantae > Streptophyta > Pinopsida > Cupressales > Taxaceae > Torreya > Torreya grandis. Next base: position 4,490,563 of record JARHVA010000207.1, read on the forward strand.
AAAGATCGTGTTCACCAAATGTTTAACCCTAAAATGGTTTCTAAATTGGGGTTATCTATAATATTAGAGGGATATATAGAAATGAAAATGTAAAAGGGTGATAATAAAATCTATAGTAAGCTAATTAGGTGCTAAACTCATATATAACATATACTAAATTTGTTATCCTATGTTATGCTAAAAATAGTAAGTACAACTATGCTAGATATGGAAATGACAAATAATAATGTACTTAACTTATTTTTGTGCTAATGTAGTTCTAAATTTAGAACATGTAAAAATTAGAGTATAAGATTATTATGGAACACTCATCATATTATGGATTGGATAATTTTGGAGCCATAGATAGTAACATCAGCCTAGGATGGTTGCATTGATGGTACTATTTGAACTTGACACAAATGCCCTGTATAGAATACCTATTGTAAAAGGATATAACCACCTAGATGATTTTGCATTTGAATTTACCTTCTCTCTGGTGCATTCATATCAAGGTCATGGATTGTCAGTACCCATGAATTTGCAAAACCCTAGTTATTCATCTTCATAGTGCCCTTTGAGAAAAATGGGTTAATGGGCACACAGTGTCGAGTTAACTCTAAAGACCCCTCTATCAATGAATGCTACCTACATATCCATTACTCATAAGAGGACCTCAGACTAATGTAGTTTTCCCCTATGTTTTGGCTTGTGTGTGAATCATGCAATAAGTGATAAGCAAGTACAATAGTGACCTAGCTTTTAACTTGAAAAACATATCTATTGGATTGATCCTTCATTACTTTAGACTTGTGGATGTGTTATTCTTATGAATTTTATGTAAATAGAGAATCTTTACTTAATTGAATGCTTGATAGAATGTTTTTTATAAGTTACCTTGGTCTCTTTTGGTCTTTCCTAAGTTTTCCTAGGTGAGGAATGAATGAAGATTGATATTGTATTTTTATCGATCCCTTTGGAGAAGTAACTCACATTAAAAAACTTAGGTCAACCATTAGGATACATTTCATTTACAAATTAGATGAATTTAGGGCACTAGACATTTATGTCAGGGTAGACACTAGCATCAACATAAGTGTTTATCTCAGATGTTTGTGTCCAAGGATTATAAAAGTAGATAAAGACTCAGAACTTATAAAGGTGGAAGCTATGAAGGTTTTAAACATGCTAGGGAAGATATAAGGTTTGGTTCATCAACATAAGACTAATCAGACTAAGAGATAGGACAAGGAGAACAAAATATATAAGATGTGAGACTTCAAAAAGTAGGAAAGGTCCAAAACTAAGAGGAACAACCAAGGTATGAGTTTGCCAAGTTTACAAGAATGAGGTGCTATATAATCCATAAAATAGGGTCTACACTTACTATAAGTGGATGTATTCTCACTATAATGCAATGCATCACCAAATAGGATTCATAAGGAACAATATATAAAGGACATACAAACATGAGGCATTATTGTATGCAGTTTTTAAATTCAAAGAATAGTTGCATATCAATTCAAATATTGCCATGCTACCATTGAATAAAACAAGATAAAAATCCATCCTTCATTACCCTTAGAATCCAAAATCCAATAAGAATAGTAGTGACACGGAGGTAAGAGATTCAACTTAATAAACCCAACTAATAAATAAATAAAGATTTCAAAACAAATTGTCTCATCGAGCATGGTTTTACAAATTTGAAAACTTTGTATTCATTAAAATTCACAATTCATGATTACACATGATAATCACATGAGTAAAATTTGGCATGAGTATTTTGGTCACCTCAATTATCGCTCAGTACAAGATCTTAGTAAGCATAACATGATTATTGGTTAGCAACAAGTTTCTTTCAAATATGTATTTTCCAAGTTTTACATTTGTAAAAAACACAGGGATCTATTTCTCAAAGAAAACTAATTGAGGACACATGACCAAGTAAAGTTAGTTCATAGTGATATTATGTCCTTTCCCAGTGTTTATTGTCAAAAACATGAATGCATGCTTACATTTACTGATGATTTCTCTTGTATAACTTGGGTTTATCTTTTGAAAGATAAAAGTGGAGTCTTTGAGCACTTAAAATTTCTAATGCCCTTGTTGAAAACTTATCAGAGATAAAAATTCAACATATTAGAATGTAAAGGATTATATTTTGTTAAAAACTAGATGATCACATTTGATGGTTCCATACCATACACCATACACATACTCATCAACTCTAAATGACATTTTATTTAACGAGATGAGAATCCCTGACATTTGTTTAATCACAGTATCTCAACCTTGTTTCACATTTTCTTTCTTGTTGACGTTTGTGGTAGCTAATAATTTTCTCTTATCTTTTTATTAATAACTACATACCATTGGTAACATTATGATGTCAAGTTCATAAAAAATTAGAATGTTGCTTTGAATGAGCATATATATAATTATGCAATTTCAAATACGAAAATGTGAATAAGCAGAGAAAATGCGTAGGTCTTCATTCTATCATGTTTCTTGATGTCAGGCATTATTGTTCTGCTAATGATAGAAATTTTCTCATTTTTTAGGTTGTTAGCTCATAGATGGTTTTGATTAATATGAGTTATTGATGGAGAGGGGCCATTAACATCAGTGGTATTTAGATACACTAGTTCATATAAAATGGGCTTATCTAGATCCAAGTGTTATTTTGGAATATATAGCTCCATTAAACTTGTACATTACATTTAAATTCTTGGTAAAACATTATGTTTTATGGTTTGTTTTATCTATTCTCCACTAATTTGGTTGGAGTGGATAGGGCATCCACATTAGTGAGCTCCTCCCCACCAGTTGGGATCATGTTTGAAAATCCTCTTCCATCATTATTAATTGATATCATTACAATTTTTTTCTCTATGATTATTGTCATCCCACTCGAAGGTATATATGATTGTTGTTATTCTTGAACTCTTAATTCTAAGATTTCACATAGTGTTTCCTTGTTGGACATTGCAATGAAAATACTATTTTGTGTTTGTTTTACGAGGTACTCTATACTCTTTTTTATGTCTATTTTGTGAGGACATTGTATACTTATATATCATGAAGTGATTTCTTTTATACATTCATTGATAGTATGGTAATGACTTGCTTAAATCAATTAATTCTAGTATTCATGACATATGAAACAATAAATTGTGAAGTTACTTATCTTCACTATATCTTCATTGACTACACTCTTTTGTATGTTTTTTGTTAGTTATTGCATACTCTTCTTGGTTAAACAAGATGATGACTAGTTTACATTCATTAATTCTTGTATATACAAAAAAATTGGTAATAGATTGACTTTAGAGTGAACTTTAAACTCTATTTTTTAATGAACTTGGAAGAATGGTAATAATATATTTACATTCATTGATTATTGTATTCATGGCATCTAAAACAATGAATGTTGAAGTTACTTATCTTCTCTAACTATACTCTTTTGTGTTTATTTTTTGAGAAACTACATACTCTTCTCAGTTGACCAAGGTAATGACTTGTTTAAAATTATTGATTCTTGTATATGAAATTGTAACAATAAGAGATTGACTTTATAGTGCACTTTGAACTCTATTTTTTAAAGAACTTGGAAGAGTGGTAATGATTTTTCATATTCATTGATTCTTATATTTATGGCATATAAAATATAAAATGTTGAACTTACTTGTGTTCATTGTTGGGTTATTTTAGTTAATTCCTACTTCAACACTGAAGTTCATCCCAATAAGCTAATGTGTTGGCCCTATCATGCGAGAGTTTGGTCTCACATGCGCACCTAAAGTGCACAACGAATGACTGGTTCTCAAAGGTTTTGTAGCATAATGATATATGTTTGTTCATGTCTCTCTTTACATAGTTCTAAATAAGAATTATTTAATATCACAAATATACTACTATGATCCTTCTAATTACAAATGCAACCATTACTATTACTACATGGATCACCATCATTATCTAACATTAGTGAATTAGAAAAGAAAACATACCAATAAAAAGACTAATAAATGAATCATATCCAAGTCTATCATTTAGTGTATTTCTTCATTCAAGACACAATTCGACAAAACCTGATATCTCATATTAAATGCTTAATGAATTAAAAGAGCAAAGCTTCGTCATCTATTATTCAAAAGATCATCTCCAAAAAAGATTTTAATAGGGGTATTTATCCTTTTTTTTTCTTGACCAAGTGTTATAATCATTAATGGTTTGAGTGAATGGTGCATGGACTCTCAACAAATTGAGAGTCATAACACTTAAAATAGGCTCTTCCTAAGGACCCAGGTTCCTATGCCCCTAGATCCTCACTCTATGCTATATACTGGTGGCTATGTGTTCTGTTCTTTATAGGCTAGTGCAAAACCTCTAATCAATAAGGTCAAAATGTCCCATATGAATCAATCTTCTGACTGTTCCTGCTTCCCATGTGTTCCCCTAGTCTTTAGATTTCATTCCAAGTCTAATGTTATTGGGTTATCTATGACTTGTTCTTCTTTTATTGGGTCCTCTCATACTGGTCTCTTCTATGATGTTATACTTTCATGTTGTTGTCCTCTTATGCCCAATAGGTAATGTGCCATAGTCTTCCTCCGCCATGGTCCTTCCATGCCGTGTTGGTTCTATGTCAAAATAGAACAATACTTAGTTAAAATTCTAGGGCAAACATTCATTAAATACACTCTTTTGTATTTGATTTATGAGGTGTATACATAAAAATATGCTCACTCCTCTGTCATTGTCAATTTCAATACTAATTTCAATAATTAACACTATATTATTATTTATCCTAGTCCTAGTCTATCATCCCCTTCATTCCTCAGTCACATACTAACCTTATTATCCATCCCACACCAATTTATCACTCATTATTATCACTTATCCCTTTCTTATAACATCATTTAATCACTAATCAAATCCTCACATTATTTGGGAATTTTATATTCCTATCTACCCACCCTCACCTACCCCCATTGGCCCTTCCTAAATATCACATCTCTAATCACATTTTAATCATCATTAATTTTCCTAATAAACTATAGAGAATACTAAAGCTTCTTAGATATCCACACCAATCTTCTTGTAGAGATTTTTAGGAAATTTTGATTCCTAGGAAATCTCTCCACCATAGATTTCAATCCTCCATGGATAAAATCTAGCCCTCCATTTTCTCCATCACCTTCTCTATATTCTCCTTCATCTCTATGCAAATATAAAATCTTTATTGATAAATATTGCATGATATCATCTTGTCCAAACAAATCAACCAATCCATGTCCACATGTTGTCCAAGTCTTGAACCATAGTCCAAGGAATCCAAATTTTCAAATAAAACATAAATTATCTACTTGTCAGTTGGGGCACATCAACTATACTTTTGAGGTAAATTGGATTAATTTCATATTAAAGATATAATTGCATATTTTCATGGTTATTTAGTTTCCTCTAAATCTACCTTGTCCAATCAGAAGTTTTGTTGTGAATTGGAGTAGTTGTTAGTGAATTTGGTTGAACTCCATTATTGCTTAGCTTGCTTGATTCCTATTCCCATTCATTACATCCCATTGAATAAGGTGTGGACCACTTATATTAGATGTGGAACTATTGATAAAGGGTTCTAAAATCTTTATTATCAATGGATTTGTTGTTGTTTGATATGATAATAGAAGGCATTCCATAGCAGCAAATGATGTGATTGAGAATGAATTTTGATATTTGTGTAACAATGACATAAGTGACATGCATAGCTTATGGCCATCAAATGAGAAAGGGTTGATCTTGCCACTTAGGTCTAACACCCAGTGGAGAAATGTCATAAGCTAATTATTGGTTACAACTCTTGAGATGGAGTGTGAATTAGATCCCCATGCTTCTGATAGGCTATGCATTTTCTTTCATATTGATAGACATCATGGTCCATGGTAGGTCAACAATATCTAACCCAAAGGAGTTTCTTGGCTAGGACCATCCCACTAGTATGGGCCTTATAAATGCCATTTTGGACCTCCTTTGTAATACCCCATCTTAGTTGTAGTGATTTATATGAGCTAATTGTTCAAGTGAGGATGTTGATATATAGTATGATTTATTACGAGTAATATATAATGTTTGGTTTGTTGTTCAGGATGTCATTGATGAATGTCAAAATTGTGCCTTTCTTGATCACATTTCATTGGAATATAATTAAGGGATTAGTTAACCAAGTATTTCTCATACCTTGATTATATTTGGATTGTGATGGTTTTTTTATTTGTTGGCTTCAAATGTTATCATGCGTAGCATGATTGATAATCTTATTTGTAGGTTTAATTAGTATAGAGATTTAGATAAGCTATATTTGAGTGTCATTAATTATTGAGTTTTCATATTTTAATAATATTAACACATATGATTATCATATTGGTTTAGTTTTAGTTTTTGTATAGTTTTTACTTATGCTTTGCATGCAAGTTCTTGATTGCAGGTTGTGACCATTGAGTTAATAATCTAATCAAATTAACACTTGTTTGGACCTCAGGATTATATTTTTTTCACCTTAAGCTATGTTTGAGTCGTTAGTGCTAGACTAACTAAGATGTTCATAGTATTGACGGATGGTTGTCATGGTGGGAACACGGATTTTGCCTTGGTCTCTTGATTTTCTAACCATGTTTATGTTACAGGTTTCTAAGTAATATATAACCACTCCTGTAGTATTATCACACATGATGTCAAGGGATTTAACCATGGTGTAAAATTTTATTTAGGTGGAAAATATTATAGTAACCCTATATTAATTTGGATCCTCAGTTATAATATTCTGGTAATTGCAAGGTTCCTTTCAGCTCATGTTCAGGATGCCTTTATTACATTGAGTTCACCTTTGTAAAAAATTTAGATCGAAGCCTATAATTGACCCAAGGGTAAATTATGCTTTTTATTATCATATTATTTCTTTATTATTAATATTTCCTTATCATGGTTTCATAAATTATTAATTTTTGACATGGGATTAGACCATGGGAAGAAATGAACTCCCAAGCTACATTTAAAATGGTCTTTCCTTTGCCTTTTACCTTAAGTTAAATTGGTTGCCAACTTGTTCCACTATATCCATGTGATGTGGATTAATTTTTCATTGTATTTTTCTCATGTGTGCCAAGGGTGGCACATTTGTGGAGTTTCCAATATGAAGTTAAGTTAAAAATTTCAAAAATGGGTTCTTATTTTTGTCTTTGGCACATGGAATAAGAGTGAGTGGGGGGAGAATATTTTTGAGTGGGTGGATAAAAAAACATGTTTTTAATTGTTTATTAGACACCAAACATTGTTGATTTTTGCTCCACTCTTTTATTCCATTTCATTTTTGGTCTCCTCCAAAGTATGACATATTTCTCTTGGAAGGAGGAGAATGTGGAGTTGAAACTAGGCAAGAGGACTTGCATTATTCATTCATGGTGTCATGGGGGAGAGATATGGATATTTCAAGCTTTGGTGGAAGCATTTCATGTGGAATAAACCATGTAAGGAGTCAATCAAGGAATACAATATGATTTTCTTCTTCTCACATGCACATTTTGTCCCTTTTGGTCCTATTTCTTGCATTTAATGTTCCATTTGAGATTAGTATATGCTAGAGGAAGTTTGAAACTCCTATATTGGACATAGAGTTGTATATGCATATCCAAGTATGCATATATGAGACTATTTCAAGCTAGGGCAGTTCGAATAAACATTGGTTGTGCTTTGATAATGTGAAAGCTAGTTTTACCTTCAAAAATAAAGGAAATTGTAGTCATTAACTTAGATCTATTTGTGATCTTGTGAAGATTTTGAACATGCAGCATATTTATTCATTGTGCATCATATTCTTCTAGATATATATTTAAAAACAAATCTATTTTTCCAAGAGATAATGTTTAAATCATTTCTAGTTTTAAAACTACTCATAAACCTTTGTTGTTCATTTTTCTTGATTGTGTTTGATCATGATGGAATTAAAAAAAATAGATAAGAATTAGTATTCTTGATTAAGTATAATTTTGTGGCTTTTTAGCTTGTTGAATTAACTATTTGAAAGGGGTTGGAACCCCACTTTTAAGCTTATTGTGTCACTTGTATTCATCTACCTAATTGTGCTCTATGTTGTCCTTATTTGAATTTTATAAAACAATAATGATTTCAACTATAGAATTAACATCTCCTTGAGCCACTTAAGAGTGCTTTGGTTATGATGTATATGTGTGTTGTGTACTACATTTAATTGGGTGCAAAGGTAAATTAGTTTCTTATTAGTGAAGTGTTCATGCATTCACTATTGGTTATTTGTTTAGATTTTATTATGAGCAAGATTAAAATGAAATTAAAATAAGATTTTAGTCTCTTGATAAAATAATTTTGTGGTGATTTGAAATGTTGTTTTAACTATATGAAAGGGGTTAAAATTAGAATTTGGTATTATTTAATTCTTGAGTTACTTCCTATATATTTTTTGTAAGTGCAATTTGTTTCTAGTGTCTCCATGGGTTATTTAGATCAACCACACAAGACTATATGCTTGAAATTACAATTTAAATAGTGTGTGGTTCATCTATTTATAAGATTGACATTCTTATGCTCGGTGAATGGTTCAAGCAATCCTTTATATTATCTAAGATATTGTTATAATTATGTTATTACTTGTTTGAATCATGATTGTAACTTAGAGTTATGGTATCTAGGATATATAGAGATGTTAGTACTCATAGGATCTATGTTGAGGAGATGCTTTACCAATGGCTATATTGATTAGACTATATGGATGATTTAATGTTTTTGTTCCCTTACATTAAGAAGGTTTTAAATTAGGTTTGGGTAGTACGGGTAGACTTGGCTATCAAAATTCAGCATGGTTTAAGAGGAAACACATGTAGGTGTTTTGACGGCAATAAATGGTTATGAATGTGTTTATTGTAGAAAATATGATAGTCATGTTTTCATGTATTTTAAAAGAAACTATAAATTTGGATATAGGTGTGCTTCATCTATGCTAAAGATAATATTTTATTCTATATATTGATCCATTGCTATGCAAACTTTCTTTTGGGTCATCTCTTGATTGAGTAACATTTCTAGTAGTTATGGCTATTCATACATGTTGAAATGAATTTTTGAGTTATGTAGTTTATTAGATATTATATAGAATATTTATTATTGTAATATTTCCATAACCTTGTGTTGGGTTGTATGAAGAAGTTGGATTATGTTTCACCATAGAAATTGTATTTGTTTTAGAGTCACATGATGGTTTTAAAATAAATAAGAGTAGATCATATTGCTTTTGTCCAGTTCATTGAAACTCTTTACTTATCTTAATGAATGTCAAAAAATGGAATATTTTTGGTTTGTGCAAAGGTGTTGGATATAATTTTTATGTGAATATAAGCTAAATAAAATTCATCATGAGTGTAGTGTGAAACTTAGTATATTTGTCTTAAACTAGACCTTTCTCTTGGCATGTCAAACATCTTCTTAGATATACCTTGCTTGAGATGAGATTTAATGCATTAGATGTTTACTAGATAGGATAAATGTTGCCAGCTATATGCTAACCCACTATTTTTTAGGTGTTGATTTTTCTTAACCATGCACTGTTGCTCAAATTATGGTTGATGTGGACTTTTTCTCTTTAAAGTTATACCTTATTATTTTCAGCTTGTATATGTATGTGGCTACACTACTATCCTATAGTACTTGAGTCTTTGTTAAAATATTTAAGCCATCCATGATTAGCTACAATATAGTTGATTTTAATCTACATTAGATTGGATTTATCTTAGATGTAATCCCTTCATGTTTTTATTAAAACTTATTGAAGAAAGTTACTTATGATAACATCTTGTATACATGTACATGTATCTGCTTCAATTATGAATTTGACTTATTACTTGTTGTGGATATACATTCTTTTAGTAGTTTATGGTTTATATATTTTGTTGGCCAGCTAACTGGTGACCAAAATAGTTCCTATCACCACAGCATAGGGAGATTGGTCATCCAATATTGCAAGTTTACCACATCCAAAGGGGATAAATCTCTTCTCTCATGAAGGGGAGGTTCCCTATTAAATATGCGGAGGCTATATACTATATATATAAGCAGAAAGTAAGACACAGGGGTGGAATGAACCATCCATCTCTCTTTTTTTAGAGATGATGCTAACAAATAGAGGAGAAATCCTGGGTGATTGGTGAAGGCACTTCTCTTCTTTCAGAAGTAACATTCAGCAAAGAGCCAGATCCCTTCTTGGATAGTAGAAATATTGGTGAAGCAACAGAAGGCACTTCTCTTTTTTCAGAAGTGCTTGTTCTTGAAAACAATAAGACACTTTCTGGTAACAAGTGACTGGTAACTGGGTCCAAAGTAACTAGCAATCTAAGATGTTGCTCAAAGTCTCCACCTTGACTGCCCTAGACTATAACACAAAGGATAATGGGGGCACAAAGTCATCCCAGAATCCTCAACACAGAAAAAAAGGAAAAACACATGCTGAAAACAATTGTGAAAGCACAAAGTCTTCTCACAGTTGTTTTCAGGACACCTTCCTTTTTTACCTTCACTAATTCTGCTTGTTAAATAAAATAAACAAGAATGCTTTCAAAAAATAGACATAAGAACAATCTCCTAAAGTAGCACAAGCTATCACAGCATAAAGTCTGCAAGTAACTTGCTTTCTCATTCAATCAAATAAATATGAACTACAATTTGAGCTCAAAGTCTCAGTAATGCCTTTCAATTTGGGTAGAGTTTCCCTTCTGGTAATGGGAAGATCTCTCTTCTAAAAAATGAGAGATTACAATATATAGCAACCAAGAAAGACTTGGCACTTTGTTCCATAGAATGGCCCATGCTGTGCATTCAATGCCTTGAATGCATTTCCAGGTTTGTCAAAAGACTACATTGAAAATAGGGTGGTTGTCTTAACTATGGCATGTCATTTCATCTCATATGTCTTCTCCTGAGTCTAGATCATCTGGTCTATCCCTTTTGACATCTGTGCAGCTGCCCATTTTGACTTTACTTCATGGAAGAAAAATAGGCCACGTCCTCAATGTTTGCAAGCTAAAAAATATACTTCACAAACTATTCCAGCTACCGAAATAGCTACTGCATAGATATTTTCCTCTTTGTCCTCTTTCCACTTTTGGCTCTTGGGCTATCTTTTCCCCTTTCTAGTTTTGTATTTTCCTAGAATTTGAGCCCTCGGGGCTATATTCTTAGCTTTGTCAGCTCTTTCGGCTCCTTCTTCAGCTAGTCGCTGAGTTTGTTTTTTGGTTCTGTGCCACATTTGAAACTTAGTAGATATTTTATTACCTTAAATTTGGCGTCCATAGGGACATCATTGGTTGACTATTTCAACGGTTCAAGTGGCCTTCTCGGCTCCTTGGTTCAATCACTTTCTTGCTTCGATCACTTTATTGGTTCAATCGCTTTCCCGCTCCTTGGTTGAACCATCTGTCGAACCACCTATTTTTTGCTTCTTTCCTTGACTGAGGCCACCTTTGAACTTTTGAACCCATGAACCATTGAACTTTGAACTCTTTCAGTTCAAGGTTCAATCGATTCATTGGTTCATCCTTTGTCCGTCACTTGTTCTTTCTAAGCTCTTTGATCTTCATCGCACTGGTTGAACCTTTAAACCTATGAACTCATTGAACCTTTTGGTTTAAGTTTCAACAGTTCAATCAATTTATTCTTTTTATTTGGCCAAGTCCTTTTGATCTTTTTGAACCAAACGCGTTGAACCATTTGGTCGTTGAACCTGTTGCACCATTGAACCCGTTGAACCTTTAAACCAAAGTGGTTCAATGGTTCAAGCCTTCTCTTTGATAAGTGTTTTGAAGCCATTGAACCTTGAAGTAGTTAAACTTTGAACCTTGACAAATGCACTTAACTCTCACTACTGACGTTGAACCTTTGAACCCATTGAACCCGTTGAACCAAAATGGTTCAAGGTTCAACGGTTCAATGGTTCAATCTTGCTTAGAAGCTTGCTGATGAATTTTTTTGGTTGAACCTTGTCATTGAACCAATTTTGAAATCGCTTAAGTGTTGAGAGCTTGCTTCTTTCCTGTAGAGTTCGTAGAAATCAACCTGTGAAGCTTGTAGAACTTGGCCTGCAGAGTCCGTAGATTTTCTTCCTACAAAGTTCGTAGATTCAAGCCTATAGAGTCCGTAGATTCAAACCTGTAGAGTTCATAGATTCAAGCCTGTAGAGTCTGTAGATTTTTGAGAAAGCTTTGAAAAATGAAGAACCTGAATGCTTAGAATAATTTTTGATATGGGAAGAGAGGATTTTGGTCTATAGGACCAAAATAGTTCAAATGTTGTCCCAAAAATGAGCGATATTTTTTGGGGACAATAGTTGGCTCTAGTTGGGGAACTTCCTTCAGTTGAAAACTTGGAACAACTGAGGGGAGTAGAAACCAGAATATCCAGTGCCTTGAAGTATGCCATTGGGCTATGGAGTCATGCTACCCAAAAATAAAGGCTGCAAAAAATGAAAGTAAAAATGAAAATCACAAAACAAAACCAAAGACTATATAAATGTACATATGTACAAGTGAACTTATCTAACACTTCAAGAATTGAAGTGATTCAGATGCTACTCCTTATGAGGTGAAGAAAAGGGGATGTTATCCCGATAAACTAGTAAAAAACCATTCTGTCCCTAGAAATGGTGACGGGCGAATGGAGCTCTCCACCAGGAAACCAATTTTTTGCGTCTTCCTCTTGGCTCTTTTTTCTTTTTTCTCCATGGTAGGACGTGGTCTTCAATTTGAAAACCATAACTCTTTGCTCTCTTGGTGAAGGGCTTCTTTTGCTGATTTTGAAGTACAGTAGTATGGTCCACCACCATAGTTTGTTGTTCTACTGGTTTAGTCTAGCACATATTTTGATTTTTAGCATTAGACCCCTGACAAACCATCAGCTCAACATCTTCTTTGGTGTGAAGGAGTTTGATTTCTTCATCTCAAGAAATTTTCAATCTAAGCAATAGAGATCTGCATCTAGCTATGGAATAATTGTTGCCATCAGATTCTAGGATCCAAGCATCATCAGAAGCTGATCTTCTATCAAATTTCTCTTCATCAGAGATGGAAGAGCCTTCTTGTTTTGTACTGCACCCTACCAATTCTTCTAATGTCTTATTTGGATCAAATCTTGGATTGCCAGCTACAAGACTTTCATCAGCTGAGACATGAGCATCCTCTGTGGTCAAGAAGTAATTACCCCTGCTTGACAACTCAAATAGAATTTGAGCTGCAGGGGCTGACGTTTGGGTGACCACAATTTTTGCCTTAGACAGGTCCACACCTAGCTCTTCACTAATGTTTAACTGCTCAGGATTGGCTTGCAGGGATTCAAACTCAGTCATTTGAATTTTAGATTTTTTGACATGATCAATCATGTCAAATAACTGAGACGGACTTGGAAGAGAGGATGGGAGTTCATCCTTTTGGTTTTTGGGAGGGGGAGGACTGATCTGCGAAGTTGAAGTAGAAGGTGCAAAGATGTTTGATGTACTAACCTTCTTGGCAATCACTGGGTCCTTTGACTGGAAAGGTAGAGTGGTTCCCCACTTAGCAATTGGAATTATAGGCTAAGTTCATTTCTCTATTCTTTATTTATCAGCTTGATGGACTGACTGATTCTCGAGCTAGGTGAATACTGCGTATGATCCCTCATCTGCTTCACCTTCACTTCTGGGTTCATCCTGGTAATTCAGGAAACTGATGTGGGAGTCACTAGCTGATTCTTCTTGATCCTCCATGAAGAGACCAACATCATTTTCTTGCTCGAACTTAGGTTGGAAATAGGAAACATGTTCTGTTTCTAGATATCCCACTGCTGAGTTGGTTGGAGGTGCTTCAAGGGCAAGGTTCCTCTATGGGGGAGAAAAATGATTTGGTTGCCCTTGACTTCTGGTAGAGTTGCCTTGATATGGATGATTGGGGAATGTCCTCCTTTGTATATCTTTATATAGAGGATTAGAAGACATACCTTGTGCCATTTGCCTTTTCAAGGCTAGTAATTCATTTTTCAGCTTTTGTACCATTGGGCTAATGGTGGTTGTGGGTGAGTATTCAGAAGATGAAGAGGGTTTACCTCTGTTAGAATCTATCCTTATCTTTCTTTTCAAGATAAGGTCATCTTCTAGATCAGTAGCCAAGTCTTGAGTAGCCTCAAGGTCTATGTGTCTAGCCCGTCTCAATAGTAAACTCACTTCAGGTAACTGTGAGTTGATGAAGAAGCATTTGAGATTCTGAGGTGTCAGCTGGGCGACCATGGGAATCTTGTGCCTTAGCTTGTTGAACCTGGAAATAAAATCCCTCATAGGCTCATGAGGTTCCTTATTCATCTAAGTGAGTTGGGCCAGTAAAGCATGTGCATCCTCTGTAGGCTTAAACCTAGCTTCAAACTTGGCTTTGAGTGTATCTCAGTCAATCACTGATCCAGCTTGCAGATGGTAAAACCAGTCTACAACAACACCTTGTAGTGTCTCCATAAAAATCCTGACTACCACATCTTCAAAATCCACCCCTATAACACCACAAGATATGCTAAAGGCTACAATGTGTTCATTAGGGTAAACTATCCCATCACCAAAGAATTTGGGAAAATTCTTTCTTGAACTACATGGGAGTTCATGCAGAGGTGGAGTCAAGTTGAGTGGGCCAAAAGAGTTACCCAAGGGGCCTCGAACTGCCATGATTTAATTAATAAAAATAGAGATAACAAATCTAGACAGAGTGGCTAGATTATAGAACAAAAATGGAAAAGGATCGGCTCAGTTTCAACTTGAGGCTTCAAACTATGCACTATTTTCTAGCAGCTTTGGTTTTGCAGACCAGCTAAAATAACGGAGGTGGAACAAGATGGTAAGGCTATAATGAATAATGGGTAGGACACGTAACGGAGTCACCAAAATAAGTAATGGATAAAGGTATAATGATAATAGGTAAGACACAGGTGATGTTTCAATCTGAAACTTGAGGTTTCAAATTGCATAAAATTATTGTGTCCCCAGCAGAGTCACCAAAAACTGTTGCGCGAGGCTGGGGAGGAAAAATTAATAATGGGAAAGCACTGGAGTAATTAGTTCTTCCACAGTGGAATGCATGGATAAGGTTATAATGATAATGGGTAAGACACAAGTGATGTTTCAATCTAAAACTTAAGGTTCCAAATTACACAAAATTACTGTGTCCCCAATGGAGTCGCCAAAATTTTTTGGTTGAATATTTTGTTGGCCAGCTAACTAGTGACCAAAATAGTTCCTATAACCATAGCATAGGGAGATTGGTCATCCAATGTTGCAGGTTTACCACATCCAAAGGAGACAAATCTCTCCTCTCATCAAGGGGAGGTTCCCTATTAAATATACGGAGGCTATATACTATATATAAGCAGAAAGTAAGACACAGGGGTGGAATGAACCATCCATCTCTCTTTTTTTATAGATGATGCTAACAAATAGAAGAGAAATCCTAGGTGATTGGTGAAGGCACTTCTCTTCTTTCAGAAGTGCTTGTTCTTGCAAACAACAAAACTCTTTCTGGTAACAAGTGACTGGTAACCAGGTCCAAAGTAACCAATAATCTAAGATGTAGCTCAAAGTCTCCACCTCGACTACCCTATAGTATAGCACAAAGGATAATGGGGGCACAAAGTCATCCCAGAATCCTCAACACAAAAAGAAATGAAAAACACACGTTGAAAATAATTGTGAAAGCACAAAGTCTTCTCACAGTTGTTTTTAGGACACCTCCCTTTTTTACCTTCACTAATTCTACTTGTTAAATCAAATAAACAAATTTTTTTTCAGAAAATAGACATAAGAATAATCTCTTAAAGTAGCACAAGCTATCACAGCAAAAAGTCTGCAAGTAGCTTGCTTTCTCATTCAATCAAAGAAATATGAACTACAATCTGAGCTCAAAGTCTCAATAATGCCTTTCAATTTGGGTAGATTTTCACTTTTAGTAACGGGAAGATCTCTCTTCTAACAAATGAGAGATTAAAATATATAACAGCCAAGAAAGACTTGGTGCTTTGTTCCATAGAATAGCCCATGCTGTGCATTCAATGCCTTGAATGCATTTTGAGGTTTGTCAAAGGACTGCATTAAAAATAGGGTGGTTATCTTAATTATGGCATGTCATTTCATCCCATATGTCTTCTCCTGAGTCCGGATCATCTGGTCTATCCCATCTGACATTTGTGTAGCTATCCATTTTGCCTTTACTATTGACGCCATGGATTTGCACTCGAGGCAGGAGGCTGAGCTCCTACCTTTTCCACACACAACAATGGAAACTCCCATCTCGCCTGTGGGACAAGTGAAGTTGGAGGGGAGAGTCTCTAGATGAGGGCTATCTCCCTTTGATGTATCTTTTAGGCCCTAGTTTCTCCTACTGCTAACAACTAAAATAAAAAAATAGGGGGGGATGAAAAGGGAGAGAGAGATGCTGAAAATAGAACCTAAGCCTAAAAAAGAAAAGGTGATACACCAAAAAAGTGATAACCCACCAAGCCTGAATATACACTTTTCACCAAAAATAAATGCCTATACACTTCATCTAAAGTGAGAAGCTCTTCTGCAACAGTCAACTAGGGGTCTGTGGAAGTACAGGGAGGAAGGAACTAGTAAAGGTGTTCTGGGACACACTTTGACAGCCTATTCACAGGCACCTATATTCCTGGCAGATACTTCTATAAGACCTGCAAAAAGGAGACTTCACAATGTACTGGACATGCTGTGATCGATCTGTGAAAGCATGAAAGACAATGACTTAACACAAAGGAGAAAATAGACATATACTTTAAAGTGCAAGCCCAGACAGAGGTAAAAATGATAAGTTCTGATTCAAGGTAAAAATCTGGCAGCTCTGCCTTACAAGCCTGAGAGATTTTTGGGTATAGTTTTGCCTTAAGGTTGAGTGTGGATCCTTCTCAAATGAGAATTTTTTACAATATATAGAAAGAGGAAGAGAACTTAGCGCTTCCTGGGAAAGATTTTGGTGCTCTTTTTTCAAGTGGCCCATGTGTGTTCTAAACCTTGGGAAGAGGGAATCACTGTTACTGATGTCATTCTTTTGGAAAAAGCCTACAAATAGACTGTGGTTTGTCCCCTCAGGCTGCGTTGTTTACTGTTTGTGCCTTTTGGTGATCAACTAGAAATAAATCACCTTCCCTTTGTCACTTGGATGCTTTGTCTTTTTCTGCATCTTGTCTTCTTCCTGATCTTGTCTTATTATACTCTTTCAGCCCTCAGGGGCGATCTTCTCGTGGGTCGCTACATTCCCTTGGATCTTTCTATGGTTGGCACTTAGGCAGTTCAAAATAAATGATTATTTCATAGCTTTAAATTTGACGTCCTCGGGCCCGTCACCCTTGGACTTTCCTTCGGCTTCCTACTTTGCCCTTTTTTATGGATTCTCTTCTTAGCACCTTCTCAAAGGGAAGGTGACCCTTTGGCCTTTGGAAAGTGCCCCTTCATTTTGGCTGAGAGTCCCCTGCAAGGGCACCTACCCTTTGGGGTCCTTCGGCTCTTTGGCAGGTTCCTCCGAGTTTCTATGGACTTTTTGTCCATAGACAGTTTCCTTTGGGATTTTTTCTCGTGGACAAAAGTCTACGAGAATTGGCCACTTTGAATTTCTTCAGGCTTATACTTTGAATCAGAGGCCTTTCCTCGAATTCCTTTGGGCCTTTTGTCCAAAGGAATTCCTTCGAATAAAAAGTCTGAAGGAATTTAGAGCCTTAAGTCTTCTGTGCATATTTTAAATCCCTTCAGCTGCCTTTGAAAACTCTTTCTACCCTCTGCAAGGGCTTTTAGACCTCGAACTACCCTCCGTAAGGACTTTTGGATCTTCAGCTGTGGGATGCCTCATTGAACCAACCCATTGAACTAAAATTGGTTCAACGGTTCAACACTGCACACCGAGTTGATTGAACCAAGGTAGTTGAATCATTCACTTTGAACCACTCGTTGAACTAGTTTAATGGTTCAACACTATGCGCCAATGCCAAGTGGTTGAACCAAATGTTGAACCTAAAGCCGCTTGAACTTAAATGTTGAACCTAGCATTGAACTGAATGATTGAACCAATGTGTTGAACCAATGCATTGAACTGGTTCAATGATGCGCACTGATGAACTTGTTGATGAGCCAAGTGATTGAAATGACACGTTGAACTAAGGCCGATGAACCGCATTGTTGAACTTTGCCGATGGACTTAAACGTTGAACCAAATGATTGAACCCAGCGGTGAACCATGGCATTAAACTTTGAGCGATGAACCAAAGCTCGATGAACTCGTGCAACCTAAAATTGACTGGCTTCAAATAGAAAGAGAAGAAGGGGACCAATTTTGGCTTGTATGGCCAAAATGGTCAACAAACTGGTGACTCCCAGGGGAAGCATGCCTACTATGCTTAGAGACCAGTTGCCTTGTAGTCCATTGGGCACGGAGTCAGAATGCAGCTTTGAAGAAAGGTAGCAACACCCCTAAAGATCCAAGAATCAAACATGAAGCTTTTTACCCCAGACACAAGGGAAAGCACACAAGAGACTAAAAAACACTACCTGTGAAAATTGCACTTAGGGAAAACAAGAAAGGAAACTGAAAACAAACTACTATTTACAACTAACTAAGAATAATTGATTTCCTCTTGGATCAAAAGGAAAAATTCTTGAGTCCCCTCCCTGGCAAGGAAACTTATGGTGCCAGGCAAGTAGCTGAATGAAAAGGAGAGTTGGTGACCTGCTCCTCTTGCCTATCACCTAAGTTCGCTTGCACCCGAGTAGATTAGATTGAAACATGCTTCCAACGTATACGCACTCTATTTGTTCTTGGAAGCTTGCCTCCTATTAGTTCTTTAGGCTGGTGTATCTCATCAAGAAATCAATGGTTACTGGCTCATCACCATAAGCCTCTTGATATGCATCATTGACTGGCTTGTTCTCTTCTACCTCATGCTCGGGTTCCATGGTATGACCATCTTCCTTGATGATTTCAAAGAAGGTATCTTCAAATTCACTAACCTCTTGAAGGGGTAAATCTGAAAACCTGCAGCCTCTTTGCATACTTGTTTGAACCCCAATGCTGCCTTCTCCACTCTTATCCAACTCATAGCCTCCTTGAAGAATAGTGCAGCCCACCCCAATGACCTCAAATTAATCATTCAAAACATGAACAAGAGGTTGTCCATGCTCCTCCATGTCACCTAAGGTGATCTCCTCCTCATCCATACTCATGCAGTCTCCCTGGTCAGTCATAAGTTGAGCATAGTCTATATTAGGCAAGGCCTAATAGCTTTCTTGGAGGTGTATGGATGGAGTGTATTCAAACATGGAATCTGTTATTTGGTCTGAAATGTCCATCACATGTTTACTGAGGAGGCCTTCTCTGGACTCCAATTCTATAATCCACCTATCCATATCTTCCTGGAAAAGCCTTTCCTGGAAGTCACAATCATCATCGAGAGCAGGAGCAGCCCCATCTTTAAGGTTTTGAACAAAACCTTTCTCTTTCTCTTCCTTTCTACCCCAAGATTCCACTGTTTGCTTCCAACTCATGATCTTGGGATTGGAATCTTGCTCCTGTGAACAGGTAGCAACTTTATCCTCTTTAAGGTCCTGAGTTGGTTCATGATGTTCCTTCTTCCAGCTCAAAATTTGGAGATCATGTTGAAAGACTTGAGGAGGTTGGGGAAGATTTGGGAGGGTCTGCTCATGTACAGGGAGAGCTATCTGAAAAGAGGTGTGTTGAAAAGCTAGGCACACGAGATTGAAGGTAAAATCGATTGATGCATCGGATGAGTCAGAATGAGCAAGTGTCATCTGATAGAAAGGATTTGGCACATAAGAGGGAGTTTTCTCTAGAATAGGAGGGGGAAAACCTTGGGCCAAGATTTCTTGATTTTTGTCCCTCCACTTTACCAATACTTCATCAATATTGAAATTAGCTTGTGGATTGGTGGAAGGGGTGTCTTTTGGCGTCAGCTCCTCTACAAAGTCTGAAAACTCCATCTCTCTTTCTCCAAGTAGTCTCATCTTCTTTTCTAATTCCTCAATCTGCTTGGCCAGATCATCCTCATTTTGTACATCTTGGAGCTTGTGGGAATCATCATAGAGATGGGGAGTGCATGGAGATTGCCATGAAATGCAAGGAGATTCTTGAGGAAGGGTGGGAGGGACTTGAAAAGGACTAACCTCATTTTGTACCTCACACTCTTGGACGATGTCTTTCTCCTCCTTGCCATTCCATGACTCAACCACTTTATTCCAGCTCAAGCTATTCGGACTGGGCATCTCCTTTGGGGGTGATGGGGCCACAATGTGAGAGGGTAGTGAAGATTTAGATTCCACTTCCCTCACTGCCAAAATGGACTGCTACATCTGAAGGTTTTCCAATTTGATTTGTCTATCAAGATTAACCTTAAACACAAGATTTGTTGTTTCGAAACTCTCCTCAACATTATTGGGGAAAGGACTTT
Source organism: Torreya grandis (assembly GCA_037957365.1). NCBI lineage: Eukaryota > Viridiplantae > Streptophyta > Pinopsida > Cupressales > Taxaceae > Torreya > Torreya grandis. Next base: position 4,511,083 of record JARHVA010000207.1, read on the forward strand.
GACAGGCTTGACTTGGCTCATAAGCAGGGGCTGTATATGACTGATATGATACTTAGGGTAGCGAGTATGCAAGTTGATAGACTTGGTAAGGCTGTCTCTCATGAATACTCAACTTCTCTTCCAAAGATGCAATCAAACCACTCACATCCAACATTTCACTTGTAAGCATATGCCAATTGGCTCTTTCAATAGGAGCCCATTCATTCTTAACCTGATCCAGTGCATTCCTCACTTGATGGACGACGTGATCAAGAATTTCTTGGCCATATCCTCTTTTGGTGTCAATATCTATTACATATTTTTCGTATCCCAGCAGTGCTCATTTGAAGGTGGAAATGAGTTGATTGGCAAAGAGACTAGGTTGAGTGGGAGAAGTGACATATTGAGAAGACTGGGCATAAGGCTGATATAGCTTATGATAGGGATGGGACCAGTCATATTGGACCTAATAAGGATCAACATAAGGATGGTGATGATCATAGCCATGCTGGCCAAGGAAAATAGGGTCCATGGCTCTGAACGATGGGATTATACATACCAGAATATTGTTTCTTGATGGTACAGTACCAAAACTGCTTAACCAATTGATTTAACTCAGAGTCACCATTGGTGTTGATGTAAAAGCCTCCAAAGGTTGGTTGGTTGAAGAACACACCAAAAATTCTTCAACTTTGTGGACACAACTTGTCCTAGTTGATCCCATTGGGCGTGCTAGAAATTGTTGACGTTGTGGATTTGCACCCGGGGCAGGAGGCCGAGCTCCTGCCTTTTCCACACGCAACAATGGAAACTCCCCTCTCAAATGTGGGACTGGAAAAGCTGGAGGGGAGAGTCTCTAGATGAGGGCTAGCTCCCTCTAATGTATCTTTTAGGCCCTAGTTTCTCTTACTGCTAACAACTAAAATAAAAAAAGGCGGGGGATGAAAAGGGAGAGAGAGATGCTAAAAATAGAACCTAAGCCTAAAAAAGAAAAGGTGATACACCAGAAAAGTGAGGACCCACCCAACCTAAATATACACTTTTCACCAGAAAGAAACACCTATACACTTTATCTGAAGTGAGAAGCTCTTCTGCAACAGTCAACTAGGGGTATGTGGAAGTATAAGGAGGAAGGAACTAGCAAAGGTGTTCTAGGACACACTTTGACAGCCTATTCACAGGCACCTATATTCTTGGTAGACACTTCTAGAAGCCCTGTAGAAAGGAGACTTCATAATGCACTGGACATGCTATGATCAATCTGTGAAAGCATGAAAGACAATGACTTAACACAAAGGAGAAAACAAACATATACTTTAAAGTGCAAGCCCAGACAGAGGTAAAAATGCTAAGTTCTGATTCAAGGTAAAAATTTGGCAGCTCTGGCTTACAAGCCCGAGAGATTTTTGGGCAAATTTTTGCCTTAAGGCTGAGTGTGGATGCTTCTCAAATGAATTTTTTTTACAATATATAGAAAGAGGAAGAGAACTTGGCGCTTCCTGGGAAAGATTTTGGCACTCTTTTTTCAAGTGGCCCATGTGCGTTTTGAACCTTGGGAAGAAGGAATCACTATTACTAATGTCATTCTTCTGGAAAAGGCCTACAAATAGACTGTGGTTTGTCCCCTCAGGCCACGTTGTTTACTATTCACGCCTTTTGGTGATCAGCTGGAAATAAATCACCTTCCCTTTGTCACTTGGGCACTTTGTCTTTTTTTTGCATCTTGTCTTCTTCTTGATCTTGTCTTATTATGCTCTTTCAGCCCTCAGGGGTGATCTTCTGGCGGGTCGCTACATTCCTTTGGCTCTTTCTATGGTTGGTGCTCAGGCAGTTCAAAACAAATGGTTATTTCATAGCTTTAAATTTGGCGTCCTCAGGCCCGTCGCCTTTGGACTTTCCTTCAGCTTCCTTCTTTGCCCTTTTTAGCAAATTCTCTTCTTAACACCTTCTCAAAGGGAAAGTGACCCTTCAGCCTTTGGAAAGTGCCCCTTCATTTTGGCTGAGAGTCCCTCACAAGGGCACCTATCCTTTAGGGTCCTTCAGCTCTTTGGCGGGTTCCTCCGGGTTTCTGCAGACTTTTTGTTCGCAGACAGTTTCCTTCGGGCTTTTTTCCTGCAAACAAAAGTCCACAGGAATTGGCCACTTTGAATTGCTTCAGGCTTGTACTTTGAACAAGAAACCTTTCCTTGAATTCCTTCGGGCCTTTTATCTGAAGGAATTCCTTCGAACAAAAAGTCCGAAGGAATTCAGAGCCTTAAGTCTTTTGCACGTATTTTAAATCCCTTCGGTTGCCTTTGAAAATTCTCTTTGCCCTCCACAAGGGCTTTTGGACCTTGAACTGCCCTCCATAAGGGCTTTTAGACCTTTGGCTACCCTCCACAAGGGCTTTTGGACCTTCGACTATGGGATGCCTCATTAAACCAACCCATTGAACCAAAATTGGTTCAACGGTTCAATGCTGCACGCCGAGCCGATTGAACCAAAGCAGTTGAATCATTCGCTTTGAACCACTCATTAAACCGGTTCAACAATTCCAAATTGCATGCTGATGCCAAGTGGTTGAACCAAACATTAAACCTGAAGCTGCTTGAACTTAAACATTAAACCTAGTGTTGAATTGAATGATTGAACCAACACGTTGAACCGTTTCAATGGTTCAATGCTACGTGCTGATGAACTTACTGATGAGTCGAGTGATTGAAATGATGCGTTGAACCAAGGCTGATGAACCACATCGTTGAAATTTGCTGATGGACTTAAACATTGAACCAAATGATTGAACCCAGTAGTGAACCATGGCATTGAACTTTGAGCGATGAACCAAAGCTCAATGAACTTGTGCAACCCAAAATTGACTGGCTTCAAATAGCAAGGGAAGAAGGGGACTAATTTTGGCCTATAGGGCCAAAATGGTAATAATTTACTTCATGGAAGAAAAACAGGCCACTTCCTCAATGTTTGCAAGCTAGAAAATCTACTTCTTAGACTATTCCAGCTATCGAAATAACTACTGCGTAGATATTTTCCTCTTTGTCCTCTTTCCACTTTTGTCTTTTCTAGCTTTGTCTCTTCTTGGAATTTAATCTCCTAAGCTATCTTTTCCCCTTTCTAGTTTTGTCTTTTCCTAGAATCTGAGCCCTCGGGGCTATATTCTTAGCTTTGCCAGCTCTTTCAGCTCCTTCTTCAGCTGGTCGCTGATTTTGTTTTTTGGTTTCGTGCCACATTTGAAACCTAGCAAATATTTTATTACCTTAAATTTGACGTCCACGGGGATGTCATTGGTTGACTATTTCAATGGTTCGAGCGGCCTTTTCAGTGCCTTGGTTCAATCACTTTCTTGCTTCAATCACTTTATTGGTTCAATCACTTTCCCGCTCCTTGGTTGAACCATCCGTCGAACCACCTGTTTACTGCTTCTTTCCTTGACTGAGGCCACCTTTGAAATTTTGAACCCATGAACCATTAAACTTTGAACTCTTTTGGTTCAAGGTTCAATCAGTTCGTTGGTTCATCCTTTGTCCGTCAATTGTTCTTTCTAAGATCTTTGATCTTCATTGCACTGGTTGAATCTTTGAACCTATGAACTTGTTGAACCTTTTGGTTCAAGGTTCAACGGTTCAATCAGTTCATTCTTTTTATTTGGCCAAGTCCTTTTGATCTTTTTGAACCAAACGCGTTGAACGATTTGGTCGTTGAACCTATTGAACCGTTGAACCCGTTGAACCTTTGAACCAAAGTGGTTCAATGGTTCAACAGTTTAATGGTTCAAGCCTTCTCTTTGATAAGTGTTTTGAAGCTATTGAACCTTGAAGCGGTTGAACTTTGAACCTTGACAAATGCGTTTAACTCTCATTGCTGACATTGAACCTTTGAACCCATTGAACCCATTAAACCAAAATGGTTCAATGGTTCAATCCTTGCTTAGAAGCTTGCCGATGAACTCTTTTGGTTGAACCTTATCGTTGAACCAATTTTGAAATTGCCTAAGTGTTGAGAGCTTGCTTCTTTCCTGCAGAGTCCGTAGAAATCAACTTGTGAAGCCCATAGAACTTGGCCTGTAGAGTCTGTAGATTTTCTTCCTGTAGAGTCCATAGATTCAAGCCTGCAGAGTCTGTAGATTTTTGAGAAAGCTTTGAAAAATGAAGAACCTGAATGCTTAGAATAATTTTTGAAATGGGAAGAGAGGATTTTGGTCTGCAGGACCAAAATAGTTCAAATGTTGTCCCAAAAATGAGCGATATTTTTGGGGGACAACATATTTGACCAAGTTTTCCTAATTCTTTATGTGGATCATTTGTTTCATGATATTTAAATCCATTTGTAGTATTGGAGTACGGAGTATTTTTCCTTACTTAAAACACTGACCTTTGAATTCATAACTTAAATTATGAATTAATTAAGTTTGGTCTCCCATGGAAAATAGATTGAAACATAATAATGGAATACTTAAAAAATTATTTTGATTGAAATAAATTAGTACAAGTGGAATAAGGATGATATTAGGCACCAACATTACTATGTTGGAGACTTGGAAACATGCCTTCATTAATGTAAACGTTGGCTTGACATATTATGGTGGTGGAATCATCTAACTAGTTGCCTTAGGTTGTAAGCAATATTAAAAAAAAACATTTAAATATTAAGCAAACTAAATATGATTTTGGAGTCACCATTACTCCTTACAAAAGGGTTGAATAGTGGTAATTGATCTCTTGAAACCTTTTAACTTTAATACACAAATAAATGTTAATTCTTGACTCAATTCGATCTATGAATCTATCTAATACTTCAATAAATTAAGCTTAAGAATTAATAATATATTCAATCCTTATCTAATTTAGTCTATACCTTAGAGATTCTCTCGCTACCTTTTGGGACCTCTGTTAGACTGGAATAGAATCAAAAACTTTTTCAAGAGCATTAATGTGATTACCTTAATAGTGGATACGAGTCTTAAAAGAATGTTAAACAATAAGTATGTTGTGGTTTTTTTATGTGTGGTGTGGAGTGCGCTACACTAATCATCATCCAATAAAAAATAGAGGTATTGTTTTTGAGGTTTGAATATGGTAGAATTGATCATCTCCCTACCATTATTTATAGTTAGGGACTAAGAATGAATGAATCACTTGCATTTGGACTATGAGTTCAAAAACCCTTCATATATTCATATGAAAAGAGTAACATGTCAACACAGCAAGTGACCTTGACCTGTAAGTTAAATATGATGATGGTTGCAGACTTGATGTCCTAGATGAGTGGTAAACTTTCTATCTTGAGATATCATCTTACTTAAAAAGATTTAAAAAAAATTTGGTCATGTTTTGTGGTGTGTTAATTAGGGTGTGTTAATCCTTGATCATCAAAAGAGCCTTATCTAGGTTTAGACATATTAAATAAGTTTCATCATACCTTGCATAATAGAACATGTTGCCAAGGATGGTATAATAAGAGGATTTTTAGATGAAGAACTTTCAATGATGACAGTTAAGGTTCTAAGGAAAGCTATTATCATGGAGATATTCATAGATTTCTTGGTACCAGGGAGGACTGGGATCAATAATTTCACGTACCTCTTTGGATGTAAATGTTTGATAGGTGAGTAATAAGAGTTATTATACTAAGAAGTGGTTCCTATTATAATTCATTGCATCTTGTCTAAGCTTGCCTAAACATCAGGTCATTCCTCTTTGACCTAGTCAGATATGTCAAAATATTTTTCATCACTCTTATCTTAAACAAACCTATCTATATCCTAGTCACCCTTGTGACATAGCTCAACATATTTATCATCATTCATGTCACTATCAACCTTGTCTAATTTAATTAAAATTGTCTACCTTATTATGTGATCTAGTTCTTATCAAAATTTGCAAGTAGGGATACCCTTTGTTGGTCAAATATTATCTAACTCGTCATTCTACTAGTTTAAATCTAGCACTCGTTACCATCTTGTTGGCACCCATCACCCTATCAGTTTAACCTTAGCACTCTATGTAATCAATATCAAAATTGTTTGATCAAGTCAAACTTTGGGTAGCACACCTAAGCATAGTCAATTTGCTCAAAAACAAGAACCATATAGACATCAAAACCTAGACATCCTGCCATCATCCCAAACACATAAATCCATCTCAATCATATTCCAAACATCTAAACATCCCCTAGTCATAACATCCATTTGCATCCATCGCTCTAATTATACATCTATCAACACCTTTAATCCAATCCATAAGTCAAAATCTCAAACAAATCACATCCTCATCATTACTTCATCAAATAATACTACTTATAGTCTAAGTTTGTTCGTACACATACTTATTAACCAATCATCTCTAATCCTTTAAAGTTTACAACAATTTCAAATCATCCATATACTTGCCTTGGTCCACATTGGTAATAACCCCTTCACATGTATTATTCACCATCACAAGCTTGATTACATCTAAAACCTAGCCAAGTTTTAGACTTACATTTTATCAAGTCAAATCATCCACTCAATCCAAATCATCCAGGTCATATAATTCAGCTTGAGCAGATCACTTAACCACTTGAGATAGTCTAAATCAACTCAAGTCAAAACCATCAAAGGTCAATTATAAACTAGTCATGTCTCTTTGGTTAATCAAACCTAGTCCACATCTTAGTCAAATCCAAGAGCTCATCTTAGATCATTGTCAAATCCAAACCTCAAATTAATAAGTCTAAACCATCAAAAGTTTAGCTATCTCACATCCAAATCAATTTTTATCAAGACTCATCTCAAATAAACTTGGTTATCCCCCTATTTTAGAAACACATCTTTGCCAACAAGGATACTTTCCTTTTTCCATATGCATGGGTGATTGAGGGCATACATGATCCTATTTGATTGGATTAATGGATATAGAATGGACCAAATAATGATCGACAAAGTAAGTCCTTAAAATGCATTACATGGGGATCAATAATAATATGCCTTTGAGGGTTTATTATATCTTTGGGTTGTGCTATGACATCTTGGGTCAAAGTTGTTAATACTTGCAGAATTAGTGCATATGTTTCAAGAACATTAGTACTAATGGGGGTGGCAGTGGACTAGCCAACGAATCAAGTGAAATATATATTTTTTTTAATACAAGAATAATAGAAGTACTAGGCAAGAGATTATAAATATCTATAGAATCTAATGGGACTATGACCTATGGAGTAGCAAAATGAGTGGTAGTTGTTTGAAGGACATTAGAAATAGAGAAAACATGAGCCATGACTCAAGTAGTAGCTATTGTTGTTATAATTGGACCATCTATACCATAATTAACCAATGTGTCAATTAGAGGAGTATATGTTGTGGTGAGTGGATCTATAGCATTGTTTACCATAATATCATGTTTTTATGTCCCAATTATTTCTTGATCTATAGCATCTATATGAAGAAGATTGGAATCAAAAGATACAAAATGCACCCATAGAGGTGCCTTCTAAAAAATCTCATATAGTAATTGACATTTTATATCATCTTATTCTTATTTTATTGGAAGTCCCTTTGCAATACATGTGTCTACTAGGTTTTCTTTGGAAGATTCCCCTTATGAATCTAAATGGATTAAATTCGATGGTGTTTCTATATGTGGAAGAGTTTTCTCTTTAGTTGTAACTTTAGGGGAGCTAAAGGAGTTAGGCAGTGTCATCTTAACCTGAATGTCTAGAGAAGGCCCAACTAAGGTAAGTACTATAAATGAAGGAGACTGGCTTGGGGTAGGGGATTGCACTGATGGAAGTGGGTGAGCTAGTTGAATTGGAGTAGAAAACATAATTGTAATTAGAGGGACCAAAGGAGGTCCCATATATAATGAAGAGGCCTATGATTAAGGATTTTTAGGTGGTCGAAGCCCTCTAAATATCTTACTTATCAATTGTTCGTCAACCTCTACACTAGGATCTTCTTTAGGATCCTTTGTAGGAATTGCATCACTTTTATTTATATGAGGATCATATTGGATTATTTAGGGAATCTCCATGGTCATCCCAATTGAATGCATTTTGATCCATACTTCAAAATCATTTTCTTTGTGCATGAAAATGTGTTCATATGAATAATCAATATGACCATAATTCATCTTTAACCTCCATAATTCCTTATATACTTGACTCCTCTTCAATTGGGATCACAATATATAAATTATACTAGGTCAAGGTAGAACTTTGTCTTGTGCTTTTAGGCTCCAAAGATTTGGATCCAATACTTGTATTACTACATCCCAATGCTCAAGGGTGTTTTGTGTAAAACCCCTAGCCTAGTTGCTTTATAATTATCATCTATAGGTTTAGACAATTAGAAATTTGTCTCTTGTTCTATTATTTTGTCTGGTACATACCTAGGGAGATAAAAAGGGGCCACCAATATTCCTTCTATTCTGATAACAGTGTGATCTAGATAATACCGATAATTACCCAATATCTTCAACAACCTTCTAATTTATTCTGAGAGTTTAGCGATAGGTTTGACATTGATAACCTTATAAAATAGGTTATAAAATATATGTACAATTCTCTATATGTGGTTTTTGAACTTATGAATGTGGAACCTATTGAAATCATCACAAATTCTACTATTCACCCCGTAGGTTGCCATGGATCTTCCCTTGGTGGGGTGACTGTGACACATACAACATCTAGAAAATATGACATGATGTAAAAATGATCATCTAGCCTATTCTGAGACATCATTTTTTATTCTAAATTATAGATAGTAACCTCCCCAATGGGAAGAATTTTTCTATCATCTAAAATCATTAATAACAAAGGGACCCATACATCATTTACATATGTTATGGATGGGGCTCCATGTATTATGTTCCTCATGGTCATAATTATCCTGACTCCTGTCCTAAATTAAATAATGGGAAGTGTCTTCCTTTTTGTAAAGTTATTTGGGTCATTGGCCCAAGTCTTGAGTGTCTCCCTAAAATTTTTAGTCTTTGAGAAAATTTGAAAAAGTTGAGTAGACATCTAATATATTGTTTGGTGAAAGCCCATAATATCTCTCAAAGGTAATTATGGATATGAAAACTACAGGTTGCCTACTATTGATTTTATGAAATATATCATCATTGCATGTTCTAATCAAAAATTAATTATGCAAAACATTAATATAGAGAAATATCACTAGTTTTATAGCCACCTTATGTAGTTTCGTTGCTTTGATGGCCAACAAGTCTTCTATGTATTCTTTTTCAAACAAAAAGTCTTATTCATCAATGTATGGCTTGACCCATCTATATATTCGTAAAGAGTCAAATATTGGGTGAACTTGTTACTGAGTACAATGTGATAAAAAAATAGTGTATGTGAATTCCACTTGTGTCTTAAATCCAAATATTGATGGTGTTGGAATACTTTATTTAGAGTCATTATCATAGCCTGATGAATTTTGTATTAAGACTATAGATTTTAAATTTTGCATGAAATAGAGGGCTCTGGATTTTAGTTGGCTCGTTGATTTATTTTGCAAATAATAGTGAGTCTAATTGGGGACGATGAATAAATATGAGCACCAAATTTATTGCCACATCTTTCATCTATGGGAATTAATTGTAGATCAATGGTATATTATCAACTATCTTTACATTTGAATTTAATTTTTATGACTTATGCTTTCATGAGACTTTACTTGATATGTGTCTTATTGTTGCTTCTTTCGGATGCTTAATCACATATTTATTTTGTCAAGTTAATTCATTGTTGATAATTGTCATCATTTCAATTTTTCATATCCTATTTTATGTATTTAAATGACATTAATTGTGTTTATATTGGATTTAGACTCTAGCTATATTGATATGGGACATGTAGCGTGTTGTCCCTATGTTTCTCAATTCATGATTTTCTTTAAGATTTTGTATCTCTACTTGTGTATGATGGAGCATGATGGTGACATGTGGAATGACACATGATAATTGACTATCCCAGGTGAAACACATGGCATCATCCATAAGTGACATATGGCTACCTATTGTACCAGGTGGGATACATGGCATCTTGTCACTCGATCACTTAGTCACGAATTGACAATCTATCATTTTGGTTATTGGTCTCTATACAATAAAATGGTGACACTTGGAATGATATAATCAAGTCACTTTGTAACTAGATTTGGTAACTTTTAAATTTTAGTGTAGTTCGCAACATGGTAAAATGAAGACACATGGTATGATATGGTTGCATCACTTAGTCATTGGATTTAATAACTTTGAACTTTGGTGTAATTTGAGGCATGATGAAATGAATACACATGGAATGATCTCATTGTATTTCTTAGTTGCAGGGCTCAGGATTTTAGAAATTCAAATACAAGCTGATGATAAACTAAGAGAGTGATACATGGCATGATCTAACTGAACTAGAATGTTGAAGACATAAAAAAAGTCAATTAATTTTCGGGTATAGATGTTGAAGAAGATGTATACTTGATAGTTGATGTGGTAAAAACATGATAAAAAATATTTAGGTCATCATTCAGTTTTAAACATGAGAGAAACATGTGTTGAATTCAACATTAATCGGTACATATAAACTGAAAAACTTCAGACAAACATTGATTAGTCTTTGTTAGTCACATAAACAAAATCTGACATTTATCAAATAATGCCTAAATTTTAAGCCAAAAAATAATTAATCTATAATAGGATTTAGGCCAAGATACGATTGGGTCTAAATTTATCATATGCTCAAATAAGACCTAAATATGCACAATTTAAAGATCAAGTGGGTCCCTATTTGAAAATGGGATGTGTTGGTCCCAACAATTACATTTGTTCATATTTATAGTTATGAGGTAGATCTGATTATGCATTTTGATTATATTATTGATCTCCCTTGTGCACCTAGTTTTATCATTGTATTAATATTAAATCACCCTTAAGACATAATTTGGTTTTTAATATCTTCATATTTTTACATGGGCACAAAGTTTTATATCCCAAGACATAGGAACATAGATGTTAGTTTTATGATGTTCACATCTGTTATTGATTGAAAGTAAGGGATCTCTCTCATTTTGACTTTTAATGCACTATTATTTGTATATCAACTTATACAATTCTTACATGTTTCATGCAATTGAGGCATCTTATTTTCACCTAACAAATAAATTCATTGTTTCTTTTACTTTGATATGTATACACGCACACACATCAAATTGGGGTATTATGTGTACATATAATTATGTTTTGTTAATGATCATTAGTTATATAATTACACAATTTTAAGGTACTTTTGTGTTTGCCAATTATCAAAACATTATTATGTTCTTATTGATGATATTTTTATTGTGTTTTGGCTCTATCCTACTTTGTTCCCCATGTTTTCCTTTCTCTCTCTTCTTTCTCTCTCCTCCTTGCCACATTTTCATAAGTTCTTAGCTTGTTGCTCAAAATCATATAAACTTAGTTATTGGGAACCAACACCATACTATGTATAGCTCTAGTGTGGACCTTTTTTGCCCTTTTTTTGAGTCTCTTGTGTCTTGTGTTATTGTTTTGTCAACTTATCCTACCTATTGTATGTTAGTAAAATTAGGAAAATAAGACATTCTCATTAAAGTATACATGAGCCATTTAAATATCCCGATAACATCATACAAACAAGGAGATCATATAAATCAAGTTTACATCAGATATGCCTAAACAAACATAAGACAAACAACCTATAAATGTGCATTCTTACTAATACCTATAATTATCACAAATAAATATCTAAACAATATCTAATAATCTATTTAACATATAATGTTACATTATTAGCTAAATATTCTAACACCCTCCCTTAATGACTAAATTAATGTTTTAGTCATTATTAAAATAAAATGATTTAAGTCAATATATGAAATTAATCAAAGTATAGACAAAATATCATTGTAGAAATGTATCTAAATGTCACCATTATTGCCAATCTATTTTACTAAAGTACATGAGTAATTAGCTACTTCAACCACCAAGTAAGATATGATGTTGAATACTAGGTTCACTAGATTCTATTTTTTTCCTTTAAACATGTTTGTGTCTTGAATGTATCATGTTTCACTTGTTTGTTTGTTAAAGTGATCAATTCCAACAAAACTTAGAATATATATCAAAACTAAACAACATAACATATCTCCTAAGGGATATTCCTACATTAAGTTGTTGAAACCCAACACCTACTTTTTATAGTTAAATCATTTTTGGACATCTATTATTCACAGCATGCTTGTGATCTTTTTGTATGCCCCTTCTTCTTTCACCAATATTGATTATGCTAAGAGGCATTCTATAATGATATCAAGGCATGGAGTCTCATGTCGTGACCGTGTACATAAAAACTAAAATATAACTGACATAACAAAAAAATTAAAAAATAAATAAAATTTGAATGTAGCAGACATAAAAATATAAAATAAAACTTTAATAAAGTTGACATAAAAATATATTAAAAACATATAAATATGAAACAAAATAAATCAAATCAAATAAAAAACAAAACTAGCAAAGTAAAAGGAGAAAACTAGAGGACAAGCGCAACGAATAAAATTTAAGGTATGTAATTTTTGGTTTCAAAAATGTTTCATCTGCTAGCTTTTAGCTTGTTGGACATGTAAATAAAAAAATTTAGTTAGTGTAAAAATAAGTGTCTTTTATGTGTGCAGTAATTTTATGTAGGCTCAAAACATCTGTCAATCATTGAATATGGACAAATCAAAATAATCTAAAACTTTCTATCTATTATGGTTGCATGCGTGCACATACAAAATGGATATGCCTCTTTTGCTTGATAGAAAATATTTTACATTTAACTTTTACACCTTTTGTAAATGTTAATGTACAGCTTGAATAAAATTATAGGTCCTACCACTATGAAATTAAATTTGGTATTTCATTTCTTATCTATATTTAGACCATAGTTAAAATAATTGTGTGTACTCCAATATGAAAATATAAAGACACATGTATTTGTATATATATGGCTCCGTTATGACAAGCAGAAAACAAAAATAATACTCTGCATGAATTTATTATATTGTAATCCCTTGGAATCAACATGAGTAGCCAAATAAGCTATTATTGTATGAATAATTTTTGATAAAAATAACAATAATTATTTCCTTCCCTTCTATCACACACCCACTCAGATATTCCCGGTTGCATTTATGTCTCTATGTTGAGGTTGTTGGATTTGTGTCTCTATGTGGATGTCCTTTCGCTTCATTGACATGTAAATATTTCCATTTAGTATTAAGCTTGATATATGTTCCCTATTCCACAAATGTGAAATTTTATGGGCTAAAATATTTAAACCCATCAAATCCACACTTATAAACTCCTTTGTGTGCAAGCAAGTCACTTATATATAGCATTGGGTTTTATTGTTTTAGAGGATACATGATTTAATTTTTAGAACTAATATCATGATTTCAATAATAGGTCATCTCTTTTAAATATATATTGTAGTAGTTTTCCCAAGTTTGTCCTTTTAATATTTGAGAGTGACAATTCACAAGAAAACATAGGGAAATGCTGAAAACTATATTTAATAAGTTTCCCAAATGAATTGAACCCTTTATTAATATAGACATCCAATTCCTATCACTATTGTGCCAAAATTGTCAATCTAAGTAATATCTTACAACAATGCACAATCTAGGCCAAAATCACTAAAATGTGTTAAATCGTTCAAACTTATCACAAATAGGTACTAATTTAGGCTAATGTATCCCTGAATGGGGCAATGCATTTTATGTGATTAATATCTTTTCTCAAATCACTTCAAGTCAAATTTTGACCATGCAAAATGACAGTCTGGACCATTGAATTCTTATAATTCGATAGCACACATTACGTGCATGTGTTATTTTTCATCCATAATGCCCTAACTAGGATATTGTTCTATACACAACTAACACCTTCTTTTGATTATACTTCAGTCAAATTATGACTTAGTAAAATTACATTTCTAACCAGGTTGATTAAGTGTGTAATAGATTTACATAGAATTTCATAAAATTAATCAAAGCCACTTAGACAAATAAATCAAATCAAGAGCTTAAGTGAAAATTCCATGAAAATTGTTGAATATCTATTTATTGAAAATTCATTGTTCAAATTTGCATCATCCCATAACATCATCAATGGGGTGGCATCCATAAGCCATTAATGGAATAAATATCAAGATTAAACTCTCCCATGCTTCATCAATGCTCTATTATTCTAAATTTAATGGGCATATTTATGGCTTGTCCCTCCAAAATTGAATTAATCCATGGCCACACATCTTGATCTCAATATGGATGGTCATGGTTGATTTTGAAAAATCTTGAAAAGCTATAAATAAGTGAGTTAAGACCACCATTTTTGAGCTTGAATTGTGTAATGTTATTATGTAGAATTATCTTCGCAAAGCTTCACCTATTTGTACAAATTGAACAATCTTGTGAGCCTAAGCCACGAGTGCACTAGCAAATGATGGAGGATCATACTACGCTTCATTGACGCAGACTTGGAACACCAAATCCAAGGAAAAACACATTTTTTGGATGCTCTAGGAAGGAGGGACATTATTTATAAGGTTTATTAGTATTCCTTTCTTAAATAACTCTTAGAATTCACTAGCAACACCCCTTGAGGGAGTAAGCTTGATGTTTTAGTGTTTATATGTTTTATTATAGATTTTTTCTTGACTAATGCATGCATTAATTCATCTCATAATCTTTCTTTACATTTTGACATGCTCAGTAGGACTCAAACCTCACACAAGTCTTTATACCTTCTAATTTTGTATTCAGACCCTCATTAGAAGCTGCTTTCCACTTCTTTTTCTTACATTTTATGTTTTTGTGGCTTTTAAGAAAAATAATGAGATCGACATATAAAATGGATGGATCACTCTATAATTTGGTGGGATCAACTTGAACATCGATGAGAATGCCCTATGAAACAATGGAAATGCATGGCAGAATCACTTTATTTGATCTGTCTGCCTGTGTGTTTTATAAGATCGCATTATAGATTGGCAAGATTGCACTGTAGATCAGAGAGATCATACTTTGGATCAATATATTGCATTGTGGATCGATGGGATTGCATTAAGAAATGATGAGATCATCCAAGACCAAAAATTGATAGGTGATTGTTGTTTCTTTTTATCATTTTTTATCATTTCGGTAGAAATGCCTTATAGTTTGACAGGAATACTCTACTAATCAGTGTTTTTGCCTTGTCAATAAGCGAGATCACAAGTTAGTATCCTTTGTATCTCTATCTTTTAGTGATATTGATCTTTAGAATGGTGGGAATGCACTATGGAATAATGAAATCACTCTTTGGAATGGTGATATCGACCTGCATAATAAAATAAGGATTTGAAATAGTGAGCTACAACTTTATCTAATAATCTCACACCCTAGTTTTAGACTTTTAACACATTGTTTGTAGGATTTAAGACACTTAGTATGCATTTCATGACAAAATCAAAGGCAAACTTCATTACATGCTTCATTTTGGTACTTTAAAATAAACAAAAATATTAGTTAAATACTCTTAAGAGTTTTATTTTTATGCTTGTTTGTTGAAGTGTTTTATTTTATCAAAATGAGTGTTGTGTGTATGCTCTCCCCCATCCCCTTTAGGGAACTTGAGTGACCAAAAATTTTCATTCTTTGAATTTTATTACATTGTCTAAAGGCATGAAAATAAAGTCACTAAATCCCTCCTCAAATTGGTATGATTTGATTGATCCCAAAATAGCCATAAATTCTTTTCACTTGTCTTTATTTTATGTACTTTGGATTATGAGCAGGAGTTCATCGCCTCATCATGGGTTCTTTAGGGAAGTGTTGACCCATAAATTCATCTCCCATCATAATTTCAACCCCACTCCATGGTGGGGTATATAAATTTAGGGTGACTTATTGGGATGCTTATTTTGAGTGGTTAAAACAAGCTCTGTTTGTGGTACTCGGCCTCGGACCATAGGGACAACTCAAACATTGCACTACATTGAGTAATTAATGGATGTAAAGGTTGTGAAAAGGACAAGAGCTTTCCACAACAAGCCAATTGACACAGATCCAATTGACATGAGCATCTCTAGTGTTAGCCACACTTGAGACCATCTAAATGTATGAAATTTTAGTTTAGATAAACCCTATTTATCACAAACATACTGTTGATGCAGGGCGAGTAGCCTGAAGTTCCATGTCACCATAAAAAATATTGAGAGAAGAAGGGCCATAAAAATCCTACTTTTCATGCACTATTACTTTTTGGATTAATAATTAAAACCCTCTCAAGATCATGTATATAGATAGAATTTGGTAGTACCATGCAACCTTGTCAGTTTTAAGATTTAGGATGTTATACTTAGGTGTGTTTATCATTTTATCCTTTACTTGCTTGGTATTTTTAAGTCTAAAAATATTTGTGTGAAATCTAAAATACATCAAAAAACCAAACACTCTATTATACACCATTATGTTTAAATAAAGAGGTGTTACATGAACCAAATTGAAATTACTTATTGCCTTGTTCAAATCTTCATTTCAAATATTGTGTTTGTATTTTCTAAATAACATTTTTATGTTGTCCATTTGAGTCTAAACCATTTGTCCACTTTGAAAAAATATCAAAGTCCTTTATTTTTGTTTAAATTCTAAATCTTGCCTTTCTAAGTTTTGATCCAAGGTGCTATCAATTTACCTTTCACACTTGGTTTGAGTAACTTGGGTACGATTTCTTGTTTGGATTAAAGGTCATTACCTAGACTCATCATCATTTTTATTCTCATTGTGGACTTAGGTTATCTTGAATTTATTTACGCTTTAATTTCTTAAACCATTCTACATCTTGTTTTCGTGTGGCTCCATTGTGCTACCCATTTAGTTTTAGATTTATACTTGGGAGTTTTTGTGTTAACTCACATTTTGAGCTTCTTGGTTCACATTTTTATCTTCTTGATTAGAAATACCTTATTTTAGTTCCTCTGGTTGCAACTCCCCATAGTTAAATCTATATTTTTATGGTACTGATAGATTTTTTACCTAAGTTTATTGTGCTATATTGCACTTTAGGTTCCAAAATTATCTTACCCTCTTCTAAATTGATGATTTCAACCCACCAAGGTAGAGTAAATTTGTAACCACTTTCTTCTAATTGTGTGGTACTATGCCACTTCTTTCTATAGTCTCATCTTACCTTGTATTTTGTTTGAATAAATCTAAACACACTTTTTAAAATGTTTGCAAAACACATTTCACATCTTATAAAATGTACAAAAATCCATATTCAAAACATGACACAAAGGTATACTCATAGTGGGGTCTCTTACAGCCTTAGTTACAAGGAAGAGCATTATTATGACGGATAAGAGAAATCCATTTTGTTTGAGGATATCCCAAAAACCATAGGGTATGAATAAGATTATTATGAACATCAACCTTTAGAATACAAAGATGAATCCCATTTATGGTTGATAGAATCAGGCACTCTTGTTACCACCAAATTTCTCCATGGAACAATTGCACACACTTGTTAGGGTAGAAGAGAAACAATAAGAGAAATATCTCACTCATATCGTAAAATCCAATATTGTTTCTTCTAGTAAGGGAAAGAAAAAACTTATAGAGTATACTCCCAATAATCAGGATCTTGCTACCAAATCAAGAAAATTAGTCAATGATATGCAAAGTAGCTTATTACAGACTTAACAAACTCTTTGGCTATAACTTTGATCAACAAAAATGATTTTAAAGAGAAATAAAATGTGATAGATCAAGCATAGCATACCTTTGTGGGACCTACATCTATGGTAGACCATAGGATTTTATCTGAGTAAAACACACCTAGGGATGCTTCACAACATGTTTCACCAGATACAAAGCATACCTTTTTCAATCATCAAGAGACTCTTGTCCCTTCACAAAACTAAGGGATGAAAAACTTAACACATATTGGGGGTGTTGTTCAAAACACTTTGGCAAGTTCCTCCCAACCATCATGTCATTTGTTGAACTAACTAGAGACTGCTCAAAACTAATAGTATACTTACAATTCACAATGGTAGATTTCAAGAAATGTTTATCAACCACCTAAGAATTAGTGGTTGGCCTACTCGACTTAAGGAGTGAACCAAAACAAAGTTTCAGATCATAAGGTTTATATCCCTAACAAAATAGTGCAATAGGGGCACATACCACCCCAACAAAATTATATTCCACCTATAAATGCACCAAACATGTAGGAGTGGAATTCAATGAAGGAAATAGTGTCAAGAGTGGAGATGGGAAACTAAATTAAGAAATATAATTTTGATGAGATACGTCCATATTCATTTGACTTAAGTATTCTCCAAGTTCTTTTTCCACCTCATTTTCAAGCACCCAAATTTGATAAATATGAAAGGAAGGGTGACCCTCGAGAACATATCCAAGCCTTTTGTATACTTTGTCAAGATGTAGCTTACAGCAGTGTTTGTTTGCTTCACTTGTTTCCACATAGTTTGGCTGGACAAGCTTTAGATTGGCTCCTCAAATTACCTAAGGGATCAGTGGTAGATTGGAATGATTTATTTGATAAATTTGTCAACCATTTCTCTTAGAACATTAAGCATGAATTAACAATGGTTGATTTGTGCAAAGCAAAACAATGGGATGGAGAAAGCTTCACAGCATACCTACAGTGATGGAGAGCATTAGTTGGATGTTTTCAACACAATTTTATAGATAAATAGATGGTTGATATTTTTGCACAGAACTTACACCCTAAGGTGGCCAATAATTTATGACTCACTTGTACAAACTCATTCAAGGAGATTATAGACAAGGGTATATAGATTGAGAAGGCACTCATTACTAAGGACCTTGTAAATATTTATTCACAAGTTTAAATGCATAATCATACCCAATAACATATTCAAGCTATTGTTGTAAAAAAACCAAAAGTGTTTAACAAAAATAAGAACATGGTGGAAACAGAGTGACAGAATCTAGACATGTGCAAATGGTGTAGGCTTTGCCAGCTCCAAATGTGAAACTAGCCCCACCTAATCCATCAATGATATTTCAAAGGGCTTCTCCATGAAGGGAATTTAATAAATGTAGGGTATTCAGCAAATTGGGATAGTCTGTTGAGGTCATGTTTCAAAAGCTAGGGGCAGCCAATCTGATTGTGTGGCCTATACCAAGGTCATTCCCTAAAGATTAGCCAAAACCTTATTGGTATTAGGAAGATGAGTTTTTTAATTTCCATCAGGTTATTATCCATGTCATTTACCGATGTGTTTAATTGAGGCATCTTATAGATGATTTGATCAAAAGTGTTGAAATTAAAGTAAAACACATGTTGCAAAACAGTAATCAAGACATGGGCATTTATAAAGACCCATTTCCCAAACACAATCAATAGCCACCAAGGAACAATCAAAATCAAGGGCAAAATAAATGTCAACAAACACAAGGCCAGAATCATAATCAGCATGATTATAATTAGGATCATAATACCCATTATAATAACTCGGGGCATAACAACATGCCATATGATTACAATAGCACCATAAGATGTATTTTTGCACATCATGTTACAACCATCACCATCAAATATCATGATTCATTAAATTCTTCTTGAATTACTGGACCCCCCATTATAGGGTCAATACCCTCATCTTCAAGTAACATTGCATCGAGTCCAAGCAACTCCATTGCACCTCAGTTTTTGTGTGTTACTATATCTAGACCACCACCCCTTTCTTCTAATTATAATGACTTTTTACCATATCAAAATTATACAAATGAAATTAGATGCTCATGAGTCACATTCCAAGATCATTTGCCTCCTTTTAATTATCATGGCTCCTTGTTGAATCTAAATTGAAAATTTGTAACTAGACACTCATGAGTCACCCTCCAAGGCCCTTTACCCTCTTCCACACTAGACCAAACCTGAATATTGTGCCTTCAAATCCAAAATTGAACATTATACCAACCAAGGCTAAACCCTCTTGTGCTTCCACTGAAAATTATTATAGCATCTCAGACCAACTAAGTAAAACCCCTATGCAAATTTCTATCTTAGACATTTTGCGTATGTTAGAAGTCCACCAGGCTATTTTAAATGACTTTATTCCATAGTCTATTATTCCCCAAAACATTAACCCTGAACAATTTAAAACATTTGTAGGGCATTTATCTCCTTTCCAATAAATTACATTTGATCAGAGACGTATGTTTACTCTTGGTCCTAGTTATAACAACCCCTTGTACATTGAGGTCATTATAGAAAATCATAAAATCAAGCAGGTTTTTATAAACAATGGTTCGGGGTTGAACATAGTGTCATTCAAATTAATATAATGATTAGGTTATACTGTGAAGGATATTTAGCCTAAGATAATCATGATCAAGGCATATAATAGCATTGAAAGGGAATCTTTTGGAACTATTTATTTACCAATCATTGTTGGGTTTGTATCCCATTATACTTTGTGCCATGTCATGGACATTAAATTACCATATAATATACTTCTTGGTCACCCTTAAATCCATGAAGTACATTTTGTCCCATCCACCTTACACCAGTTCTTCAAATTCCCCCATGGTGGAAGTGAGGTTACCATTCATACTAAATTGCAGCCCTATCAGTATTACAAACACTTAGAGGCTAAATTTTGAAATTATAACTATTAGCTTGGTTTTAAATTCATAGCAAAGAAGAACAAATAAATAGTTTCTCAACCACCCAAATCAAATTATATCAACCCAAATGACCTTGTTTCCACTTCTATTGATCCATTCCCTATAACACTTGCACAACATGTCACTATTGAGGACACATGCATTTCCACATACCATCTAAAAGATGTCTTTCACATTGCTAAGTTACCTATGTCTCCTAAGTATTTAGGCAAACCCAAGCCTTCCCAAATCCTTTGTAGGCCAAACATGATTTGGAAAAAGAAGAAAGACACGCAAAAACCACCAATGGTATTTATACCGACAACTTCACTAAATCAAGATCGAGAAGATTTCATTGAAGGAGATTAGTTATATTTGTTGGGAAAAGGACCAACCCGGAAGCACACAATTGATTACCAAATTCAAGCAACTTAATATGCGGAAATAAACCAGATTCAACAAGTAACTAGAATTCAGAATAACACAGAATATGAGAGACAATACACAACTTGTATTAATAACTCTTACAGAAAAGAATACAATAAAGAAGATGCCACTTCTTCTCCACCACCTCTTTAGAGGTTTCCCACACCTCAAGTGAACAGTAATTCTCTCCTCAAAGCTCTCTCTACTAGGTCCCAACACCCAACTCATACACTGAGTTGGTGTTCACCTTACACCTGTGCTCCACGCACTCCACAAGTGCTCCACGCACTCCACAAGTACACACCTGTACTTCAAGTAGATCTCCCATGAACCTGCAATAACCTGCACCTCAACATACCATACTTATGGAAGGAACTGCCTTGCCTTCCTCTTTGCTCTCCATGTACTCCACGTACATACCAATGAGTACACACCGTACTCCAAGTAGATCCTGCCTGATTCTGCTCCCTGTTGTGTTTCTATCCTATCTGATCTCCAACCTACAGATCAATAATGGTTCTGCACACCTGTGAACCTTGACCTTGCACACACACACACCTGCAGATCAATGATCTTACTTACCATGTAGATCTCCTATAAGGGCCATGCTCATCTGATGACCAAGATCATACATACATGAAGAATCCAGCTGACTCTCCAATCCAGCACCAACACAATTGGTACTGTGGCACTAGGAGGAACGCACCATTGCTCTACCTCACACACCGAAGGAGCTTATAATTATGCTCTCTTACTCCCTAGCACTCCTTTATAATACAACCATGAGTTTATTATATAGAACTCATCCAAACAATAATTAGACATCCAATTACAATAATTAGATCCGCAACTATGAGTCTAAAATTAGCACTCATCATGCAAACACTTGGTTCGTTAGCTAACTGCCCGTAATAAACACAGTCCGAACCACACAGGCGACCAACGTCGGTCCCTGTCAGCCTGGAGGTGACCGACGCCGGCCGATCCCTGACCGACGTCGGTTGCTTCTCTTCAGTATCCTGCCGACGTCGGCTGATCAGACCGACGCCAGTTTCTCTGCAACTCAGCAACCCTCAGCAACCTCCTCTCCTGTTTGCATCAGTGAAGCTTTTAGCTCCACAACCTAACAATATTTTGATAGCCTTTCTTATTGTTTTTAAAATCCTAAGTACCCTATCCCTAATTAGATTATGGACAACTTTGATTAAATAGGTAAAGGTCTTGAGCCACAAGAGTAAGGAATCCTGGAACTATTATCAACTAGTAAGATTAATATTTATATTACCTGAGGGTGACCACATGTATTTTGATAGTAATTTTTTAAAATTAACTATCAATGAGACTCTTAGAAGTGATGCATCATCCCATTATAGCATTTAAAATGAGCTTGCAAACACTGACCTATTTAATTCTAATTTTATTATGACTATAACATCCCATTATCCCTTTTGCCTTTGCCATCATAACCTCATTAACTGGGATAAACCAAATTCTATCATACCCCTCGACAAATTTTAGAATGAGGAATCTATTATCAAGTACATGGGCCTCAGAGACAGATTTCCAACTGGCGATCACAAACAAGGCTTTGACTTTTATCTAGACTTGACTACCTACTTTGGAGAGCAAGCAAACTTTTTTGGTTATGAAAAAGATAAAACTTTGAGATTTTTGGGTGAAAACATCTTTGAGGTGCTCATTGATCAGGGAAATAATAAATAAAAAGACAATCCCTTGAGTGAAAACCTATTTCAGGCACTCTTGGATGGGCAAGTTTGCTCATCTTCAAAGGAAGTGCAGTGTTCACCAAGTCCTAGCTCTATATCTAGTGCCAGTATCACATCTAAATAACATAAAGTCTTTGAGCATCTTACTTTTGACTTTCTAGATATATTTTCTAGTTGGCCACTACTTGAACTGGTAGACTCAGATTCATCTCATTATCCAGAGCTTTGGGAGGAACAACTAGAAGATGAAATGGAAGCAGGGAATCAAGATCAAACATCACCCACTATTTTAGAAGATGGTTATACACTCCTTATAGAAAACACCACTAAAGTGAACCTACGAACTTATGATGATCCCAAAAGAATTCATCTTGGAGCATCCCTCACTAATGAGGAAGGTGACTGCATTATCACCATTCTGAGGGATTTTATTGATATCTTTACTTGGGCTTATTCCAACATGTCAAGTTTAGACCCTAACTTGGTTGTGCATTGCCTTATTGTACATTCAGATGCTAAGTTGATCAAACAAAAATTGAGACATATGCATCCATGTATTACCCTTTTAGTAAAGGCAAAAATATAAAAACTATTAGGGGATGGATTTATCAGGCCACTTGACTATTATAAATGAATATCAAACATAGTCCCAATAAGTAAAAATTTAGGTATATGCATTTGTATTGATTTTAGAGATATCAATAAAGCATATCCCAAAGATGATTTTCCTCTACCCAACATCAACATGATTGTCGACTCTACTTCTAGGTATGAGATGTTGTCCCTCATGGATGGATTCTCTAGATACAATCAAATCAAGATAGCTCTAGAGGACCAGCACAAAATCTTGTTCACCACACCATGGGGAACATACTATTACCAAGTCATGCCTTTTGGCTTGAAGAACACTAGAGCCACCTATCAACGGGTTATGACTGTCATCTTCCATAACATGATGTATGATATTGTTGAGGACTATGTTGATGACATCTTAACAAAATCAAAAACACATGTTGGACATCTTGTTGTTCTATAGAGAATCTTTGTTAGAGTTCATGAGTATAAGGTTCATCTAAATCCTAAGAAGTGTGTCTTTGACATCATTTCAGTAAAGTTACTAGGGTTTATTATGTCACAAAGAGGGATTGAAGTGGATCCTACTAAGGTCAAGGCCATTGTAGAAATGCCTCCATTGTCTAATCTCAAACAACATCATAGCCTATAGGGAAAGATTCAAACTACTCACAGGTTCATTTCACAACATGTAGATAAGTGTCATCCTTTTACACTCCTCTTGAAGAAAGGGGTCACTTTTCAATGAGATGTTGAATGTCAATTAGCATTTGTGAAGATCACAACATACTTGGCCAACCCACTAGTTTTGAGATCACCAACACTTGGATGGCCATTAATTCTTTATATTTCAACTACAAAACATGCACTAGGGGCACTCTTAGCCCAACATGATGAACAAGGAAAGGAACATGAAATTTATTATTTGAGATGCACACTTGTGGCATATGAACATAATTATATGCCTATGGAGAAGGCTTGTTTATTTATGGTGTTCACCTCCTAAAATTTAAGATAATATATGCTATATAATAAAACTATTATTATTACTAAAGTAGACCCTCTCAAATATTTATTGTCTAAATCAATTCTTACAGACTGTATGGCTAAATGGGTCATGCTCTTGAGCGAATTTGATGTTGAGTGCCAGAACTAAAAGTCTATCAAAGGGCAAGTCATTGCAGATTAACTTATAGAAACTCTTATTATAGATACTCAACCACTCACATTTGATTTCCCAGATGATTCTATTATGACAATAGAATAAGTGTTGTATGAACTTGAATAGTGGAAATTATACTTTGATGGCTCTTTTACATCCCATGGATCTAGCATTTTTTTGATTACCCTGCAAGGGGATCTAATCTGCAAGGATTTTCATATTAACTTTCATTATACCAACAATATTTCCAAGTATGAAGCCCTTATTATAGGACTTTATCTTGTTGTATAGTGAGATATACAGTGATTAATGGTCTACGAGGATTCTCAATTGATTATTAATTAGACCACAAATCAATATCAAACTCAATATGATAAGTTTATACCATACAAGCATGTTGTGGATAAAATCAAGACTCACTTGAAGTCCCTACAATTTGAATAGGTGCCATAGGCCAATAATACATCAACCGATGCAATGGCAATAATTAGGTCCATGATATAAATTGCCAACGTCATTAAAGAGTATCAGTTCCTAATTGAAAATATTTTATAGCCTGCTCATGTATTACCAGATTCAGAGAGGGTACGCATCATTGTTGGTCCCAATCCCCCACCTAAACTACCTTGGTTTCAAGACATTTATATCTATTTCCACGACCAAGTCTTTTCGCCTAACCTTTCATATAATCTCCACAAAATCTTCCTTCATCGCATAGCCCATTATACCCTCCTTGGAAACATGATTTATCATAAAGGTTATGATGTAATTCTTCTTCATTGTTTATCTTTAGAAAAATCTAAGTTAGCACTTATGGAGGTTCATGAAGGAATGTGTGGAGTCCACACCAATGGTGTAGTCTCAGACAAGAAACTCCTCAGAATAGGATATTATTGGCCCAAGATGAAAATAGATGCTTGTATTCACATCAATAATTGTGATGCTTGCCAACAACATGGTAATTTGATACATGCACCTTCCTATCCACTCCAACCAGTCATTACACCATGGTTATTCTCTACATGGGGCCTCGATCTCATTAAGAAAATCAACCCAACTTCTTTTGATGGCCACAAGCACATTCTCAATGATATTGAGTATTTCACTAAATGAATTGAGGTTATTCCTCACTTATGTTATCGATAAGCAGATTTCCAAATTTATCCATTACCATATCATTTATTGATATGGTATCCCAGCATGTATTACATCTGATAATGGTGGATTATTTTTAAGCCAAGATGTTAAATCTCTTTGCACCAGGTTCAAAATCAAGCATAAAAGATCTACACCATATAACCCATAAACCAACGATCAAGCTGAGGCATCTAATAAAACCATTACCATAATCTTAAAGAAGATTATTAGTGACTTTGGCTATAATTGGCACTTGTAACTAGGCCTATTGCATTAGTCATCGAACCCCCACATGAGCCATTCCATATTCCCTTGTTTATGGCATGAAGGCTATCATCATGATTGAGATCGAACTACATTCAATATGGGTATCCTTGGATAAAATTGAATATGATGAGGATTATAGAGTTTCCAAGTTGCAAGAGCTCGAGCTCCTTGATGGCAAGCATTTGGCTGCCCTGGAAAACTTGAAAGCATATCAGAATAGATTGCATAAAAGCTATAACAAGTGCATTCTCCCTCAGGAGATTGAAATTAGTTACTTGGTCTTGAAGGAGAACTAAAAGAACATTAATATTAAACTCAAGAAGAGGGGTAAGTTTCAACATAATTATCTAGGACCGTATGTAGTCACAACAAATTATAGATTAGGGGCATACTGATTGACTACTCCAAATGGTGAAGAGCTCTCAGAACCCATGAATATTGTACATCTCAAATGGTTCTATGCTTGACAACATTTTTTGAACCATTTTCTATAAGAGCCCTTACTTGGAGACAACTTGTGTTGAACTCATTTATCCCATTATTATACACTAGACCATCCTATTCTGGACCATTTTTATTCCATCTCATTCTACCTTGAACCATATTCTTTTACTACCCTGGACCATTATAACTATGACCTGTTGTACCCATGGACCGTTGACATTTTGGATCATTCATATTCCACTTAACTCATTTTCCTTCTATTCCATATTGTTGTAAACTAGACCGTTATATCTCGTAACCAATTATGATCCTGATTATGATCCATACGCATTCTAAACACACTCATCACCCATTCTACAAAGTAGTTCAACCTGAATAGTATTTCATAGCTTCTTTTTTAGGAAAGGTGTATAAGGATATTTTAGCACATGGTTTTTGTCTAATGAATGGTTCTTTAGATTTATTCAACACTTCATAATGTTTTATTATTATTGTGTTGTTGTTTGGTAGGCATTGTTGCCTTAACAAGATCATAGGTATCATTGTAGTCGGTTTAGTTGTTTTACTTGTGAGTGTGTAACAAATTCAGCTAAATGGTTTTATGTGCCATTATTTATATTCATGTTCCTCATTGTAGTCAATTTAGTTGATGTTTAAACTCTTACCTGTAGAAATGCATCTCCTTAGTTAGGTAGTTCCCAGTGCCTTTTGTTAATATTTTATTTTTGTTGCTTATCCCAAAAACAAAAAAATATAAAAAACTGATAGATAAAAAGAATAAAAGCATTGCCTTGAACCTTTTTTATTCTAATATCATGCTATCACCATTTTGTAAGACATTTAAAGTCTAAAAACTCTCACCATTTTATGAGTTGAACCGTTTAGTATCTCATAATTCTCGATCGAGTTGAGATGCTTCGAAAAATTTTAAAAATATTTTCCAAAGATCTTACACTCTCGCCATTTTGTGAGCAATCATTTCTCACACACTCGTTGTTTTGTGAGCCCATTTCCTTATTCCTCTACAACATCAATCATGTTTTTTTATCATCCCTTTTCTTCTATCCCATATCTTGGAAGAACTACATTTGGCCTGAAGTTCATGTTGGATCTCGCATCCATGGAACTATGTAGGTAGTGTTCATTTGTGTCATGCATCTGGAGTCAACTTGGCCACCCCTTCCTTTTCAATATTTTCTCTATTTTGTTTTGTTTTGTCATTTCTCTATCATCTATGGGCAACTTTGTATCTATTGTTCTTGTATCATTATACCAGTGTCAGTATTACCTAGCTTAGGGGTCACCCTGTCACAACGCATAATGCCTCTATTACACGTACACAAATAATTTATTTTTTATTTTCACTAACATCATGATTAACCATTGTTTTTGTGTGTTTATTTAATTTTTTCTAATTGTTATTTTGTTTTATTTTGTTATCTCTTCATTTATTTTTGTTGGTGTTTTGTTTTTCATTCATTAGTTTATATTTACATTGTGTTTTATCTTTATTTTTGTTTGTTGGTGTTTTAATGTGTTTTCATTATTTTGTTGAGTTGTTATTTTCTCTATTATTGTTTTGTTATTCATTTATTTTTATTAGTATTTTTTTCTTTATTTTATTGGTGTTCATTGTGCCTTTCTTTTTGTCTTTTATTTTACCATTTTGTCTTGTTTATTATATTGTTTTGTTCTTTTGTGTTATATACATTCTATACACATTATTGAGTCTAGCTTTTACTTAGGCTTACTTTTTTAAAAAAATTATATGCTTGTTTTATTATTTGTTTATTTTCCACGTACATATTGTTAATACACGTGGATCTTGATTATCCGTATCTTGAATTCGGTTTGTTTAATAATTTGTTATTCCTTTGTTTTTATACATTCTTATTCCTACTTTAATATTGATATTTCATATCTTGATTTTAAGTTAGGTTATTTTTATATTGTTATTTTTTTATATTTGTTTTTGCTTGTTTTTTGTTCAAACATAAATAGTTGTAACTTTGATTTTGGTAATTTTTATCATTATCCTTAGTTATGAATATTCATATTTGAACTGGTAAAGTGCAAACAAAAATATATTGTTATTATAAATTACTCATACTTGTGATGCATAATTTCAAATTTGTTATAGTAAACACCAAGTGATCTAAATCCAAAAGTCAATGTGGTACCAAAGATCATTTATAAACACACCATACCTAATGCCTAATACAAGATCTATCCTAAGCCAATTTTGGAAACAAATGGGACTCTATGCAAGATGTACATCTCTTGATATGCATTGTGAGTCTAATTGACTATTTTTATGATTAGTTTGGGACATGCATCTCCTAAATTATATTCTAGCATCTAGTCGTACATGAAGCAAAACAAATACATCAACATCCATATGCTAACTAAGGATGTGCATCTCCTAAAACTATCATATCCACACATATCATAACAAGAGCAATATCAATGAAAGCATCATGTGACAATGAAATAATATTAAAAGTCCATATACAAGTAGCATTAATCCAAAAATGGATGTCATATATATATATCAAAATCATGTTTTATATATCACAAGAGTATCTATACATCTCATAAATATAACAAGAAGAGCTAACAAAATCAGTTTTGATCATGCTCATCCTTGGAAGCTCTGACCCATCCTTGGCGTGAAAGTTGTTGGTGGACATGGTGGTCGAGGCCCCATGACTACCCATTGTGTTTTTGGTTGTATCACTGAATACTCTAACTCAGTCTCATGTCTAAACCTGGAGGTCTGGCTAGTCTGATGTGACCTTGTATACTCCCTATAGGAAGCCACTCTCCTCTCTCCAAGAATTATTGCCTTATATGCCCACCTCCAATAATTTATCTCATCATTGGTGTGTAGGACATCATCATTATTGAATAAGGCATCATCCTTGGCTATAATCACATCAGCCAAAGCTCTAGTTAATCCTGCCTCTATATCTATCTCGACTCAATGAGCCTCATCCCTCTCCTGCATTAGAATTTATATCTGAGAGGCCAGTCTCTCCCTCTCTCTCCCTAAGAAAAATCCCACTCACAAAACACTATAAAA
The DNA here is from genome assembly GCA_037957365.1 of Torreya grandis. Taxonomy (NCBI): domain Eukaryota; kingdom Viridiplantae; phylum Streptophyta; class Pinopsida; order Cupressales; family Taxaceae; genus Torreya; species Torreya grandis. Next base: position 4,540,557 of record JARHVA010000207.1, read on the forward strand.
AACTATAGGTCTCATTTGGCTAACTGGGCCTGGACACCTACCAATTGTGCCACCTATCCTCTAAGGCCAACAATATCTACATCTTTGGCTATAATGAAACCCTGTAGCCTGGTGGTATCTCCCTGAGAAGTCACCAAATACGCCTGTAACCCAACCACAGTGCTATGTAAACCTAAAATATTTGAGATATGTGTAATAATCTCCCTCTAGAGCTTATCAATCAAAGCATGGTCCTATGCAGACCTATATGTGCTAGAGGGACTTGCCCCTCCTAAATCTGTACCTATCCCTACACCTGTATTAGAGGACCCTACCTTTCCTGAACCTATCCCATGGCCTTCATCACCACTTGGGGCATCCCCCATATCCACATCCTGACCACCCAACTCAGCCATCTCTACATCCTCTACAAGATATTATTGTGCTTAAGGATGTATTACCTATAAAATAATAGCATATGGAATAGCTAGTTGTACCAACACCTAACCCTATCACTATGTTGTGGTCTACCTCCAATCTCTCCTCAACTTGACCCACCTCTGTCAAAGGATTGGCTACTGGGGCAATAGCCTCATCAATCAAATAGGTCTCACCCAGATCCACCATGCAAAACAAGCATCAGTGACCCTGGCATTTAACACTCCTCTAACATAATTCTTTAAAACATGAACAACTCGACCATAGTCAATGATTACCTCTACCCTAGGAACTAGTGGCCCCCACTCTTTGATCTACCTGGTCACCTATGTGAAGTAGTGAGGACCCTCTAGGACTTCTTGTTGCTTGCTGAACTACCACTGGACTTGATCTAGACTATACCTCTCCACCATATAGTCATGGTGCCCTGCGATGTAACATGGTGTGATCATATACCTGATCAGAAATAAATCCTCTACCCACAGTCATTTTGTACCTATGTAGGAGTGCCAAATAAAATCTCCATCCTCCATCTAATCAATGGCTCACCTATAGTACGGCAAGTCCCCCAAGTGTCCCTATATGCCTAGTCTTATAGGGTACCATCCCCATGCCACAGGATCCTTTGGTCCTCCATGATATCTAGAGCCCACTAGCCTCACATTGGCTATGTTCTCCCAGGCCCACACCTACAGTAGTGTATTATGGCCTATGTTGTGCCCTCCCTAATATGCAATCATGTGCAATTCCCTGTATAGTTGTGCAAGAATCTTAAGTCCCTAAGAAAACCATGAAATATTGTCAAACATCTCCTACATGATGTTGATCAAACCCAAGGTAAAGAACCATCCACTCTTATCTGGTATCAGAAGGCCATTGACAAAGGCTATCAACATTACCAGCTCTAGGGGCATTGTCCCCTATCCTACTCCACCATCTGGGGGCCAAGCCAAATCCTCTAGTGCATCCACATTTATACAGTCATCAATAATTTCTCGGACCACTACCCCTAGTAGGTCATCTAACATAGCCTATCATCTGACCGTAATCCATGTAATCCTTGGTGCTTGCATCGATACCCATATAATGCGATGTACATCCTCCAATGTCATTGTAGCCTCCCTAGTTGATAGATGAAATGTGGAGGCCTCTGAGTGCCACCTCTTTGCAAGTGCTGATGAGTAAGTTCCATTCATACAAATCACTAGCAATTGTGCCAGGTGATACAGGCCTACTACCACTAAGATGCCCATGAGCTTGTCTATCATAAGCCTCTATCATCGTAACACTTGGGAATGTTGATTTCATGATGTAATAACTCCCACTCACTCCTTCAAATCAAACACAAGGCATAAGTTCAATTCTATTTCCTATCATTCACTAAATTTTTCTAATTTTGAGGGCTAGACTAATCGTCTATGGGTCTCTCTCTCTCTCTCTCTTCTTCTAATTTTGGGCCTAGAGTAATCTTTTATGGGCTCCATTATATCTTCTTTTGGCATTCTCAACATTAATTTATCGATCCCACTATTTAGCAATATGTCCCTGCCATTCTACAAAACATTCCTACTATTTTTAAGGGCGATCCTATTGAAAATCATGAACTCGTAGTTCAACAGGTTGTTCCTACTAATTGGCAAGGCGATCTCGATAATCTTTATGAAACCACCATTTGACAAGATGATTTATACCAAAAAATATAAACTCACCATTATCTTGGTGACCTCACCATTTTGACCCATGATCCCACCAAAAGGTCACCAAGATCGCTACTCTCGTGGTGATCCCACCATTTTCGCAGGTAAACTCATCGTTTTCCAAATTAGGAAAATGATGGGATTACCCAATAACTTTCTATGTGGAATAAATGCAATCAATAAACAAATTAAATATACAAAAAGGTACCTACCGATGCTTCACACCCTAATGGTCGCTAGTACTCTCTCATGCACTCTCCAAGGTGATGGTGGTGCAGGATATTGGCCATTCTGCTCAACTCTCTGACATGAAAATTTCAGAGCTTAGAAATTGCTATAATTAGGGTTACAAATAAACTATTTTTACCCCCAGGGGTCAAAATATAATAACTTTGTCAAATTATTCACTCTCTATGCCTATAGTTGCGATATTTTATCTCTCTTGGGTTACTATTTTAGCCCCTCTTATCTATTTTTCCTCTCACTTTCTTCTAATTGCTACATTTTTTAGCCTTTTTTGCTGAAATTAACGTGATTATTATTTCTTTTGATTGAGAGCCCACCCCTTAAATATTTTCAAATCTTCTGTCTTCCCCTCAAGGCATCATGGGCTTCCCAAATGATATTTGGGGCATTTTGTAAACTCATTTCTTCGTAACCCATGCAAACTTTAAAAATAGAAAGTGGGAACGAAATTTATTTCTTCTGATTATAGTGACATTTTCATTCTTTGAAAAGGCATCGCTTCAACCGAATGTCTCGCTATTCCTTCTCAAATAGGGGTAAAATGTAGACATTCAATTACTATCACTATTGTGCTAAAATTTTCAATCTAAGCAATATCGTGTGACAACACACAATCTAGGCCAAAATCACTAAAATGTATTAAATCATTCGAACTTGTTACGAACAGGTACCGATTTATTCTAATATATCCCTAAATAGGGCAATACATTTTATGTGATTATTATATTTTTTTAAATCACTTCGAGTCAAATTGTGACGATATAAAATGACACTCTAGACCATTGAATTCTTCGAATTCGACAACACACATTATGTGCATGTGTTATTTCATGTCCATAATGTCCTAACTAGGGTATTGTTTTGTACACAATTGACACATTTTTTAGATTATACTCCAGTCAAATTATAACTTAGTAAAATGATATTTCTGACCAAGTTAATTAAGCGTGTAATAGATTTCCAAAGAATTGTAGAAAATTAATCAAATTCACTTAGGCAAATTAAACCAAATCAAGAGCCTAAGTGAAAATTCCATGAAAGTTGTTAAATATCTATTTATTGAAAATCTATTGTTCAAATTTGCATCATCCCATGACATCATCAATGGAGTGGCATCATAGGCCATTAATGAAACAAATATCAAGATTAAGCTCTCCCATGCCTCATCAATGCTCTATTCTTCCAAATATTAATGGGCATATTTATGGCTTGTCCCTTCAAAATTGAATTAATTCATAGCCACACAACTTGATCTCAAGATAGATGGTCATGGTTGATTCTGAACAATCTTGAAAAGCTATAAATAAGTGAGTCAAGACCACTATTTTTAAGCTTGAATTGTCTAATGTTATTAAACAAAATTATCTTTGCAAAGCTTCACCTATTTGCACAAATTGAACAATCTTGTGACCCTAAGCCATTGGTGCACTAGGAAATGATGAGGGGCATGCTACTCTTCATTGATGTAGACTTGGAACACCAAATCTGGGAAAAAACACATTTTTTATCACTCTGAGAAGGAGGGATGTTATTTGGAAGGTTTGGTAGTATTAATTTCTTAAATAACTCTTAGAATTCACTAGCAACACCACTTGAGGGAGTAAGCTTAATGTTCTAGTGTCTATATATTTTCTTATAGATTTTTTCTTGACTAATGCATCTCGTAATCTTACTCTAAAATTAATACTTTTATGTTATTAAACTTTTTAATTTTATAATATTTTAACAAAATCTTAACTTAATAAAAAATAGCCCCATGATAAAGTCCCTGTAATTTAATCATATAATTTAGATTATGGTTATTATGCTTTTTTAATTCCCTCTTATAATTGAAACACTTTAACTACATGCTTTCCTTTCGTTGCTTTTTAAATTAATCATTCCTTTCATAGGGTTTTTTTATTATTCTCTACATTATAGGCTATGGTGAAAACTATATTATTTCTTTCTTGGGTTTCTAATTAAAGCATGATGCTTATTGGGTATTTTTATAGCATGCTTTTCTCTAGCCATATTATTAAATAATGCCTATCTTAGATATTACCAATCAACAAGATTTTTCTTTTAATTAAGGACATAACGATTAATTTTATGATATTTTAATTGTAGTCATTTTATGTCAATCTCAATTTTTTTTGTTATAATCATTATTCAAGGTGACCGATATGGCATACAAGTATCATAACCATTTGTTTTAAAATAAATTTATAATATTCTATTCTTAGTCATTTTATGTTAATCTCATTTTTTTGTTATAATCATAAGACAAGGTAACCCATATAACACACAAGCACCGTAACCATTTGTTTTCAAATATTTTGTAGGTATGGCTCGATCAAAGTTGAATTTTAAAAATCAAGAACAATGAAGAGAATATCAAAGGGAATATTGAAGATGACAACACCAACAAATGATAAATACAGAAAGAGAGGAACAAAAAAAAGTCAAAATGATAATGACATAGGAAGAGCTATGAGACGCAGGGCCAAATTGATAGTTGAAGAATTAGATTCACAAAATTGACAACATGCAAATGTGATGAGAAGTCGCACACTAACATCTCAAGATGATTAATATGTAGTAAGAAGAATACAAAGACAAAATCATTCAGATATATTCATTGAGTCTGAAAGACAAGAAAGACAAGAACGTAATCATGAAGCATCTCAAAGGTACTATCATCGATCAAATGATAGTGTTGACGTTAATTCTGAATAAGTAAATTTAATATCCATTGATCATGTGCTCAAAACATCAAAGGATACACCTCTATATGCAATGGATGTTGATGTTAGAAATAATGATTTATCAGAAGAGTCAACATCACAAACAAGAAGAAGACAACGAAAGCAAGATTCAAAAATAGATGGAGAACAAAATATACCCAATCCCAATGGAATGCTCGAAAGAGATTTCAATTCTTTCCAAATACTTTTTCGATGTGGTCTAGATAATTTTTATTCACCAAGCATGTGTTATATTTGTCAAGAATGTTACCTTGGATTTAAAGTTTATCGAACACCTGAAGGCCCTGTATGCAATAGATGTTGACAAGAGAAAAGACATAATAGATTTTCAACATCAAATAATATGGATCCCAGGCCACAACCACCAGAACTTACAAACTTGACATAGGTTAAGGAAATTTGGATAGTCCGTGTCAACCCAATCCTACAAGTGACACATACAACTGGAGGTCAATATAAATATAAAGGACATACAATAAGATTTCCACAAGAAGTAAAAAGAAATTACTAAGGTCTTGCCACACCAAATAAAATATTTATCTATGATTATTGTTTAGAGGAGGGATCAACATGGAATAAATTACAACTTTATAGTCAATAGAGAATGAGTATATAAGGCATTAAAATACAATATAAAACATGACAAGTTCTATTCAGATGTTGAGATTGATGAAAAGGCTCTTAGTGAACTTCCACCCAATTGTAACAAAAATATATTCAACTAGCTGAACTCTATCCATATGGAGTTTGATTTTGATGTAAATAAGATTGTATTTATAGCTCCAATGATGGAGATAAATGAAGGAAATATCATTATTCACATGACATCAATGGCCTCCAAACTACCAAATACCTCAAGAGAGATGGAATCAATCCATGCATGGGCAAATAACCCTAATATAGATCCTGGAACACTAATTGATTGGTCGGGGATTGGAGCATCTCTTATCAATGAGTATGTCACATCAGACTTACTTGTCATGGCATTTCCAACATTGCTTCTCGATGGAAGATGTGATTGGCTAGAACCACGATTGAGACGTTTACATCTAGATGAATTTGTTAAACATCTATTTTGATATACGGATCATCATTTCAACCGTCACCCATGGTTTTGATATTACATGATCAACATGATCATGAGACACTATGCACAAAATTCATCAACAGTGTTTGTGAAAAAGATCCTTCAAGATATGTCAAACACCATCAATGAGTTGCGTGAGCATATAGACAATGTGCCCCATCCACATTTAGCTAATTGTTTGATGCAGTTTAGAACTACTTTGAGGGGTACAAGGTCCTATTGGGCAAAATGTCATGGTGAATTAATTGACATGTTGCATCAACTTGGGTCGCCTACCATTTTATTTACTTTAAGTGCAATTGATATGTATTGGATTGATTTGCATGCACTAATGTTAAGAACATAACCAATAAATCCTCAAGAAGCCCAAAATTGGTGAAGACAAAATATTATTGATTATCCTCATATAGTGGCACAATACATATACTTACGACATATAAATTTTCATAAGGAGATATTGCAAACGAGAATGAAAGTAAAAGATTATTGGTCTAGATATGAATGACAACATAGAGGTTCACCACATGTGCATGGATTCATATGCTTAGAAGGACACCCGATATGGACAATTTTGATTGGACAAATGATCATGGATGCAAAAATATTCAAAAATACTTCCATTTTATTGTTCATGCATGGAATACTCAAGGAGATACACACCAAAGAAATATACATGTATGTTATCAATCCCGCCAAATCTATGTTTTATACAATTCTTTTTTATTTTCTTAGTGTAACTAATAATTTATTATATATTATGAATTGTAGGCATTACAAAATTTTACTCAACATCCATGCCTTTAAAATACAAGACAACTTACACAGGTCGATATGGAACATGACTATGGAGAGCTACTCAATTGTGTAGAATGACATACAATGTGTAGAGAGGGTGTTTGCTTACGTAAGAAAGGAGGAATAATGAATTGTAGTTAAGATGTTCAATCCCTCAAATAGTTTTATTTTATAGCTATTAAAAATAATGTGTGCAAGAACTAGCAATCAAGTTATTATTTATTATAGGTACAATGCACCATTGCCATTGAATCTTGTGGGATCAAAACTATATCATGACTCAAAGACAGGGGATAAAAAGTTTGACCTTGCATGAAATGATGATAGAGTAAATACACACAAATGATACATATTACAACTATGGAGAGCAAACGTAGATTGGCAACGCGTTCTTTCCAAATATGTTGTAGTCAAGTACATTGCCAAATATGCAAAAAAAGCAGAGAAGAGCTCTAAAACTTGTCATCAAATGTTGATGTGGGTTGCAAACATTAAAAACCTAGATAAGTCAGCAGCAAGATAATATAAAAGACTTCTAACTGAAACGATTATTGAAAGAGATATTAGGGCACAAGAAACATGTCACATGTTATTGGAACTTCCATTAACAAAGAGCAATAGAGTATTTGTCAATTTGAATGTTTCACGTGAGGTGTTCAAACTAGTAACTAAAAAAGATGAAGATGACCATGACGAACAGACAAAATCTCTCATTGATGGTTACAAGAATAGACCTTTTTCCATGAAAAGCATTTCACTTATTGAGGCAACAAGATCTTTCACATATAATCCCAAGAGAAAAAGAGATAATAAATGGGAGACAAGGACTATTGCATCTATTGTAAGAGTATTCCCAAGGTTTGCCTCCATCCCTACACATGAATCACATAAATGGGTTGATTTTTGTTGGTTAAAATTATTACTTTACAAGCCATTTCATCATATACAAAGAGATATTGGACTTGATGATGATGTAATAATATCAAAATTGGAAGTCTTTCAATTATAATCCTTGGCATATTGAGTGAAGGAATGTTCTAGAAAATGTTGAAAATCATAGTGATTTTGAACATGAGGATATTATCCCACTTCGACAAAACATAATGAAACATGAGTGGGTAATCATATGTAGGCTACAACATGGCCAAATTATGGAAGTTACTGAAATAAATTTGTTGGGAAGAAGAGAAATTGATAAACAAACACCATGGAATAATGACTATAAAGGTGAAGAATACACAAATAAAGCGAAAAATTTCATAATCACTATGAAAGATAATGGGTTTCTCATAGATGGCAATATAACACCAAATATGCATTATGGAACATTAGGTGCTAAACAAAAAAAACATTGGACATAATAATGACACATTAACATCATGGTCAAAAATTGTTGTCATTATGCATGATAATTCATGGAATGACGAGAACAAAGAAATCATTTCTAATTAGTGTCATTCGTCAAGCTCTTCAAGATGCAACATTCCTAGAGTGTTCTCCACGTATATTATTTGCGCCAACTAGAGTTGCGACATTCAATATTGGTGCATCAACCATCCATTCACAACTCCAAATCTCAATTTCAAATTTTGTTGGATTAGAAAGAACAAGACTTACAACTTTCTAAAAAGAAATCTGCCATATAAAATACATATTGATTGATGAGATGAGCTTCATTGAGCAAACTTTGCTACAAAACAAACTCTTAACTTCATCAAACATTTCTTGAGAATGCAAACATGAGTTTTGGAGGTCTATCTATGATTGTGGTTGGAGATTTTAGATAATTGCCTCTTATTAGTGATAGACCACCATATAATAGCAACAAGGGTGCAAAACTATTGTGTGAAGAATTCAAAACAATTGTTAATTTGAATAAGATATTTAGACAAGGAGAAAATGAGAACTAACAAAGATTTCATCAACTTCTCACAAATTTAAGAGATGCAAATCCGATAATTAATGATTGAAAGTTATTGATAACAAGAACTAATGTCAAAATAGATAAAGCCACCAATAAAGAATTTGACAATAGTATTCATTTGTTCATCACAAATTATATTGTGCATAACTACAACAAAAAAAAATTGTATTCATTAAAATTACCTATTGCGCATAGCATTGCAAACAAGGTAAATAGTACAAGTGCACCAATAGGAGGTCAAAATGATGAACTTGATGCAGTGCTACTAATTGTTAAGGATGCAAGGACCTCCAATCTTTAGATAGAAACAAGTGTTGTAAATGAAGGTCTAGGTTATATTCGAATTATAACATACAAGCTTAAGAGTGCTCCACCACAACCACCAACATATGTTATAGTTGAGTTTGATACTTACTTAGGAATGCCATTTGAAAATGAAACTCCACATACAATTCTCATTCAACTAACATAAAGGGAACACACAAACCAACTACCCTTACAATTGGCTTGGACATTAACAATACACAAATCACAAGGTTTGACTCTTTCAAAAACCACAATTGATATAGATCCCAAAAAAAAAAAAAAGTTAACATTTGTGGCTATATCCCATATAAAGTCCTTGGAAAGACTAAAAATTTTACTTCCATTTACATATGACCAATATGACAAATTGAAAAAAGAAAAACTAAAGAAGAGAGATTAAAAATTTTAGAGGATAAATAATGTCATATACTTATCACAAATTTATATTACATGATTCTTTAATTTAAGTATTGTATCCTATTTATATTACACATGTAGAGGATTTGCAAATACTTCAATAATTTTCCATTTCATCTTGTGTACATTACACTTTTAGATGATTTAATATGATGCATATTACATATTTTAAATTTTATGCAAAACTTTATATTATATGTTGAATAAATATACAATACACACAAATACTACTAATATACTTAAATTAGATAAATCTATATAAAAAATAGAAAAAAACATCATTTAAAACACCTATATTAAATAAATGTATGACATAAATAGAATAGACATTTTAATATAATACAAACAAAATTTATCTAAGATAGATAAGCTAATGAAAATTTTCCATTTAAATTTTAACTTTGATCACTAAAATTATATTTAATTTCAATACTTCCAAAATAACAATAAAGAAAATATATCTGCCTTTTATTTTATAATCTATGATTCCAAAAACTTATAAATTATCTTTCCAATTAATTAAACAATTCATTTTTCCCTACATCATCATAATATGATACCACTTTAACCACTTGTATATACTTTTAACCTTTTATATTGACTTTTTGTATATACTTAACCTTTTATATTAACTTTTTAAATGTAGAAACACTCTGTTCACCATTAAATTCTCCTTAAAGCTTCACTTATCTAAATTGAACAACATTCTTTCTCATCTACAACATGGGAATGGGCAAGAACGGTTAACATGTATGCCAACTTTTTACAAATTTGAATATTATTGTAGCAGGCAAGATTTTTTTTAACATAATGTAAAGGATGATACTCTCATCTACAAAAAAAAATCTTGAAATCAAAGTTTACTTTTTCTTGGGAGATTTCTTGGGAGACTTGGGCTCCTTCTCTGAGGAGGCAGGCTTCTTAGGGAGAAGCACCTGGTGTATGTTCGGCAGAACTCCACCATGGGCAATGGTGACGCCGCTCAGTAATTTTCCCAACTCCTCATCATTCCTCACCGCCAGCAACAGATGCCTGGGGATTATTCTGTTCTTCTTGTTGTCCCTGGCGGCATTTCCAGCCAGCTCCAGCACCTCAGCTGCCAAATACTCCATTACGGCGGCCATGTAAATGGGGGCGCCGACCCCCACTCGCTTGGCATATCTGCCCTTCTTGAGATATCTGGCAAGCCTGCCCACAGGGAACTGAAGCCCGGCCTTCACCGACTTGGAGACGCTCTTCTTCTTGACGCCGCCCTTTCTTCCTCCCTTGCCGGCCTTAGCACCTCCGGACTCCATGTTTACTCCTGGCTTGCGGTTTCAGATCTCACAGAAAAACTTGAGCTCGATGTAACTGGATGTGACGCTCCCATGGTAATCATATATATAGCCTGTGTGTCGAAGGGGTATTTGTGGCCCGTGCGATTATCATTTTATTATGGACGGTTAAGATGAATTATAGTACGATCCGTGGACTGTCCATTCCGCCAATGAATGCTTTGGAAGGTTCGAATTTAAAATGACTATCCATAATGCTCGCATGCTCTTGTCAGGTCGCCATCACGCAAACAGAGTATTGACTAGTGAGAAATAGGTTTAACATCAAAATGCAATGTATCTACTTATAAATATTTAATTAATTTTAATTAGTTGTAAAATGTTTTTATGTAAGGACTTTAAAAGTTTTGTTTTTCAATTCTAATTCTAAATTTTTGAATTGAATTTTAAGAAATTGATCTTCTTTTATAAATTTTAATAGAGAAATTGAATTTGTAAAGAATAAGAAAAATGATTTGTTTTGAGGTCTATGTTTGATGTCAACAACATTTTTAAGTCCTAGTTATTACGTTGCACATCAAGCAAAATATAATTTAATTAAGAATTCCAATTGAATGTGTCATTACAGTGATCTTCAATGTTAATAAATGCTTTATAAATTTTTGATCTCTTGTAGAATTCAACGAATAAAAAATGCTATATACTTTTTTGATTTTATTAGTCTCTTGAATACCTTCTTTATATGCTTGCATTGATTGCCTCATTCATTTCATTGCTCTAAATGTCCTAATATACTTATATATTTATAGACCTCTTAAATTCATATTAAGACTTTATTAGTGCACAAACCAAAAACAAGTAAAAGCAAGGGAAAAGAAGAGAGAAAGAGATAGGGGAGACATAATAAAAAATTGTTAATAAAATCTAATTTGGATCCATAAATAAAAAGTACATAGGTACTCTAAAATTATATACTTTTAGGATTAATAAATTTTCATGAACTCTTTTTACATGTATACATAATATTCCACTTTTATGCATGTCTCAAAAGAAAAAAATGATATGCATCATTTGTAAGATAAATTTTAATGTTCCAAAATGTTTAACCTTATTGTATCCACAATCAAAGTATCATAATAATAAGCTTTAATAATTTCACTTTTAAAAACCTTTAAAATATATATCAACTTCCTTATACTTCAGAACTATTTAAAACTTATTGAAAATGAAAAGGGTGAGAGAAAATAAAAACAACAAATAGAAGAAAAAGTGATGCTCTATAATAATTATAAATAATTCAATAACCATTCAAAAGAATTGAAAACACACAAAACAAGTGTTGAAGCCCAAATTAATCATTCAAAAACTAGATGAATCCAAAGGTTAGGTAATTTAAAGTTGCAATTAGATTAAACATCTATACATAATCCAAATTGAGGGCAAAAAAAGGTAATTTGAAATCATGTAGTTGCGTACAACTTTTGAAATAAAGTAACACTGAACAAAAAGAAAATACCCAAGGTTATGAATACATAGTGAAAGCTTTCATAGAAAACTTAAAAAAAAATATAAGGACAATTAAATCATAAATTAAAGAGAGACTCTTTATTTATTAGTATTTATTGTACATGTATTTTTTGTAATTAATTGGCAGTATTAATTTATATTGAAATGTGCAACCAATGTAAGTAAAGTATTTTTCATATTATTAAATTTTAACATTAATTTTACAATATATATATTATAAAAAATAAAAAAGTAAATTATTATTTTTTTTTTCTATTGATTGGATTCAAACGATGTGACTAATTTTGTAGTGAGATTTAGTATTTATGTAATTTAAAATATATATATTTTTACATAATAACTGATGTTTCGAAGTTGGTAGTTAAGTCTTGTCCCCACTCAAACAACAACAAATGCAATTTACTATTTAAAAATTCCATGGATGGTGTGAAATTAAATAAACATAACACCCAGCGATGCACATTACATTCTACGTGCTTTTTTCGAAATTGGTTTTGACAATCGTTGACCTCAGTCCTTCTATTTCTACATGTTTGTGCCATTGCTCTATTAAACAAAAAAAATTAGTTAGCGTTAGCAGGAAAGACTAAAGACTCGAAAGTGCACTTGATTTCTTGTTAAGTGTTTACTTTGTATTCAATTTTTTATTTATTTTCTATGCAAAATTGATTCCCACTCCTATTTCCTTTGCATGTCAATGGTGTTCTCTTGTGGTCATTGCATAATATAAACATTTTATTATTTTATGTTGGATGTCTAAACACTAAAATAAAAAGAGGAGTTAGTCTTAGATTACCATCTAGAATGCATTGATGCCTTCCTCCACAAAAGGTATTAATTGATCTACTTGCCCAATGTCTTGCACTATTTCTAATAGATGGCTTATATCCATCATATTATCTTTCTCATATGAAGAAAACTGAGAACATCATCCATTTTTCATTTTCAAAGGAAAAAATTCAAACAAGATGTGAAGTAACCCTAAGTTCTAATATAATAAAATATCACAAGAAAGATGGATTTGTGTTGGTTGGAAAAAGGAGTCTAATGTTCATCTCATTTTTGTGCTCAAATTCTATTATAAATTCACATGTATACACCATCAATGCACTTACCACGTAAAACATCAAACAAAGAGCTTGAGATATGGTTTTAAATTTTATATTTCTCATGGATGATATTGCACTAAATTTACCCCTCCAACTGTTAAGAATAACATGGTAGAAGCTAAATCGCATCAAATTATCAAGTGATATGTTGTCCCACTAGTTATTCTATTGTATCAACATATAAGAAAACATTTTGAAATGGCATAAGAAAGCCTCATTTGTTGTTGTACATTCAATAATTATATTAAAACCTTGCTCATAGTACTATGATTATATTCCCTGGTCAATTGCAACAAGTTGAGTAACATGAAGTGGCCACAGATTTACTTAAGAGAACTATAATGTTTTAAGTGATTATCATTGAAGAGAAAATAAGTATCCAGCTATTTGATATCATCAAGTTGGATCTCAGACCAAAGTTTATTTTTAACATATGCAACTTTTAAAGTGATATACTACTTGACAAACAGATAGCAGTGATGGTTTCATAACTATTATAAACATAATAGTTGTTCTTCTCTTAGGACATCTTCAAGGTTATCTATAAATCAAAAATGTAGCCTTATTTTGTTTGATACTAGATACCATTGGTATGGGATAGAACCCAATCCAAATTTTGACTTTCCAATGCTTGAAGCAATGGATTTGCTTGTTTTACAGAAATCAAAAACTAAATTTTCCATAAATTTATGCTTATAGTAACTAAAAATACTCAATTTCCTTCTCCTTATCAGCACAAGGGAATTTGTTTGCTTTAGAGGAGGCACCTACAACATTGCATGGAATATAGTAGTTCTAAGGTAAAACCCCTTAGAAAAAAATATACCAAATGCCGTTTGACTTGAAAAAAGGAAGAAACAGAAGATTTGTCTTTTAGATAGAGTATAAGGCTACAAGAAATATATAATCAAAATAACTATCAAACATTGAATTTTATGTTGTATAATCATGCAAAAACCATTGGGATTGGACTTTCATCCACCATAAAATTAGCTAAACTTGGGAAGAAGGATAAAGTGATTCTAAAAGGAAAATGGAAGGGGAAGCCTGCAATAATTGTGTCTATCAAATTCCTGTTGAGACTCTCATATCAACTCCCACTAAGAAACCCCATTTATTTGTGGTCTCAGACTTGGAGGATGAATAAAATGAGGAACAATCTAAGGTGATTTTAGAGGACCATGATTTGTTGGGTGGTTCTCATAGTGAGTATAGATAGGATGCGGATTCCATGAACCAAAAATTTCCAATGTCAGATAAAGAAGATTTGGTTGAAGTAGTTAAAGCTAATTTGAAGGTCAAAAAGATAATCGGGGAATTGAAAAAGGATGAACTCTAGGAGCTATGATTATTGGTGTGGACCTCCATATCTCGAGGGTAGCACAAGTTTTTATGGGAAGCAACATGTCCTTGGTAAAGGGGACAGTATTTGACAGAATATGTTGAAGTTGGAAGAGAGGGTTTTATCATTGGAGAAGGAGAAGGTGTAAATGCAAGATAATATCAATCATCTCAACCAAGTGAGTAAATTGACAATCAAGAATTGCATCTCCATTATCAATATTTTGAAGAAGGTTATCAAAGTTAGCAAGGAAGAACATAACAATGTAAGGACTAGTACGAGAGCGAAAGGATATGAAAAGGGGAAGATTTTAGAAATGGAAGTGACTGATGTGGGTGACCTTGAAAAAATTCTTAATGATTAAGCTGAAGAATGGAATGTTGTCTTGCATGGACTCGATATGTAATTTTTGTTTCCTTGTGTTGATTTTTTTTGTGTTCTAGCTATTGATTCATTATTGATCAACAACCTGTTTATTTTATGGGATTTTTTACTTTTTGGTGTGTTATTTT
This sequence comes from Torreya grandis, assembly GCA_037957365.1. NCBI lineage: Eukaryota > Viridiplantae > Streptophyta > Pinopsida > Cupressales > Taxaceae > Torreya > Torreya grandis. The sequence goes on from JARHVA010000207.1 coordinate 4,555,957, forward strand.
TGGCCCCATGCCTGTTGGTTGTAAATGGATGGGACCCATCTAAAACCCACCTTTAAACTTTATTATATATATATATATATATATATATATATATATATATATATATATATATATATATATATATATATATATATATAATCAAATTATCAAACTTAAATCTTTAAACTTCCTCTACGAGGTTCTAGTTTAAGATAAGAATATACATAAAGATGTCGCTAATCTCATTACAAACCTCTCTTTATTTTAACATATGCACGTAAGGTTCAGACCATGCAATGATGTTTGCTAGAAAGAACTATTACTACACATACTCATAAGCGACCATAGTTAATGAGACCCCATTTTGATGAAGCATTCTATTGGAAAGCAAAAAACTCATGTTAATAACATAAGTGCACACACACACACACATTTATGTAATTCAAACAACTACATTGGGCATAAACAATATTTTGTAAGTTTTAAATGGTTATGGATGGTATCATACCCTACAATAAATCTCCAAGTTTGGCATATTCAAAAATTGTTACATGCCATATGAATAGGGTAAGTCATGCATGGAAAATGTAACTTATATCATCAAAATTTGTGTTCAGGTTTTCACCTACTTCTTTGCCTAATTGAACTTTGTATTCCAAACCCTTACCAAATACACTAGTCAAGATTTGTGGAGATTCGCTATCATGATGGGCTTCAGGGTTTTCACCATGATATTGGGAATACATAATCATACTAGGTTTAAACAACCATTTGTAATTAGGCTTGACAAAAAGGTGTAACTAATTATCAATTGAGCAAACAACAATGAATGGCCATAACATTTGGCTTCTAACTGTCAGATTCCATAAGACAAGCATCCAAGATGCTTGTAAATAATAAATAATAAGATAATTTAATATCTACTATAATTGTATATCAATAAATAATATTACCATTATATTGACATATATTATACATGTTAATCAAATTATTAATAATATATTATATTATAAAAATATTTTATATGTGTGAGCTACTATAGGATCGTGATGGAAGCAGGGGCAATGATTGAGGGGTGATAGTTAGGTGATGAAGGATATTTTTATTATAGTAGGAAACTCAACAAAGGGTTTCATCTCCAAGGTAGTAAGAAGGTGAAGAAGAAACAATGATATAAGGTTAATGAAACCAATGCCAGTGCATAGGAGGAGTACATCTATTTCTCAATCATTGGTTACATTAACTCTTCTAATCCTTATCATTCATGTAATGATTTTTATTATCACATCTTTCCTTGGATCCATCATCCATTGAGACCTTATCCCTTGGCATCAATAGCCTTAGAATGATAAACAATGTGGCAAAAATTCAAGGAGTTATTTCATCTATGATGACTTGATAGGAGGGTGAAGGTGTTTCAGTATAGGGAGAGGAAAAGTCAAAATATTTTTCTAATGAATTGGGCACTTATCTGCCATACTTTGGAAGCTAGGGTTTTAGATACCAGTGCGTTGTGGGATATTCCCATTAGTTTGGTGGAAGAGGTCCTAGATATTTGCATTTTGAAGGAGGAAGATGAATTTGAACAAGAAATGAAGGGCATTTCACTTATTGGTAGCTTTGCAAGCAAAAAAACCTCTAATTTTAGATATTTTGAAATGGATGGATACTACATAGAAAGAGATTCCATGCCCCTCAATGATATTTTTGGCAAAGGGTTTATTTCTAATCATTTTTTAGTCAAAAGAGAATCGTAAGCATGTATGGATGAAAGGCCCTTGATTTTATGGTAAGGTGGGTCTGTGTCTTGTTCTTTGGAAACCGTTCTTCAAACCTGTAGTGGTATCCTATGACATTATCCCCATCATGATTTACTTTTACAACCTTCCTTTGGGTTTCATATCTCTAAAAAAGATTGTCAATTTGGCTCTGATGTGAATGGTTCTTGCTCACCTTTTAAAAGGGCATGCATTTTGTTGAACACTTCAAAACATGTGACCCAAGGCATTAATATTTCTTCTAAGGAGTTTTGGTTACAATGTGTGGATTTTGAAGGGTTACCCTTTAGATGCTTCAAATTCGACATGATTGGCCACAAAATTGTAGTTTTTACATCTCATAAGTTGGTTGGGAATTCATATAATTAGACCCAAAAATGGATTTTAGTGGAAAAAGAAGGTGGTTTGGTCTCCTCTTCTCTCTCCCCAAATCATTCCTATGTGGTAACTATTTTTGGGCATCAACAAAAAATGGAGAAAAGCAATCAGTGGATTATCCTTAGCATGCATCGACACCTCTCAATAATAATGCTGGCATTTTTTAGAGATCTAAGTCTTTGAGGGAGTTGGCTAGGAGCAACAAAGAGAAAACACAGTTAGCTAAATTATTGGATAAACAAACCACTAACTTTGATCTTGAATAAGAATATAATGCTTTTCAACATAGTGAATAACTTTCTAGAGATATTCTTACAATTTATTATATGGATTCATTGCAAATGAAACCTAATTATGGAGCTCCAAGATTTAGAGGCACGAAAATAGAAGCAAATATATTGTAAATGGATGCATTTAATTCCATTGATGGGGGCACATATTGGACCGTGGAAACCCTTTTTTCTTGGAGAGGAATGAGGGTGCTTAATGCACATAGTTTAGAGTGTCCATATTGAAAGGGGGTGTTGATTTAAATATTCTTCTTACATATACATGTTTAGATTAATAAAGCCTATGGTGCTTTTAGGAGGTTAAGTGTTCTTGCTTAGGCTGGGTATTTCATATTTTCCTAGCTTAGTGAATGCACTTTAGCTATTTTTCAACTTGTTTTTTTTTAATTTTTTGATTATAGTAAGGGGTAAAGGACCCACACAACCATCATTTACCTATAAAAATAATAATATTATAATAGATATTTATATCTAGTGATATATATTATAATAAATATATTATTCTTGTTAATGGGTCAAACTTGTCTTGTAAGAATCTTCGATGAGATGGTAAGTTGGATTGGATATCCCTACCTATTGAGATGTTTAAATTAGATTTTAATGGCATGACCAGGGGAAACCCAAGGGCATCGGGGGCTCATTATGTGATTTTTTATTGCATAGGATCATTGATTAGAACCACTTTGTGTAAGCTCATTGATGGAATAAACAATGACGTAGAGGTATAGGCGCTTGCATTGAGATTGGATATAGTGGTTCACTGTAGAGGTATAGGTGCTTGCATTAAGATTGGAATAAACAATGACATAGAGGTATAGGCTCTTGCGTTAAGATTGGATATAGTGGTATTGGTAAGGTTGTCATTGAAGGGGACTCAACAGTGTTAATTTAGGCCTTACACAATAGGAAGGTTGGGTCATGGAACATTGAGAACATTCTCAGATGTGTGTGGAATGCCTTGAACTCTCTCAACATCTAGGAGGTTAAGCATTATTTTCACGAAGCCAATGTTGCCACAAATTTCTTAGCCAACAAAGGAATTACACAAGTCAAGGACTTAATTGTCAATTAATATTGATATGTTAGGTCAGATGCAATAAGGGACCTTGTTAATACTTAGGTGATTAGTGTTATTGAGGGTTTTTCTCATGGTTGGAATGAGTGGGAGGATAATCATTTGGATGGGAATATTTTGGTCCCCTTCGTGCATGTGGGGTAACTACTCCCATGCTCTACTATCCTAACCTCATAGTAACTTATGACTACATTTATGTTTTAGGAATGCTCGACTAGTTCTAGTTTTGTACACTAATAATTTGGAGGTCTAGTGGAAGGAAGGAAGATTTGGAATCAATCGTAAGGATCTATAGATCTGCATTTTGCCTTTATGGACTTTAAATAGAACATCTAATTAATGAAGACATGGGCTGGTAATAAAGGTGGTTAACCCCAAACCAATAAAGAAGAAGAGACATTTGTTGCCCCCAGATTGGCTAAGTAAGAATAGAGAAGACCTATTTGAATAAGGTGGGTCTCCCATTTTGGTAATGGGGAGAAGGAATCAAGGGAAAAGCTTAGATAAAGAGAGCCTAAATTAATAGACAACTTTGGAAAGTATCCCAAGAAGGACTTGAGTCAATTAGTAAACTTCCTTATGTCTTGTTTATTTTGTTGTTTGACTGCACAAAGATTGTGTGTTTCTTTATTGAACTCTTACTTTCAGGAGGAGTAAGGCCACTTGGCTTGCTAACTCTCCTTATTTTTTTTACCATGGTTGTGCATTGGCCACCTTGTAGCTTCTTACCCTTGTATGGGATTTTAGAGATGTGACATTCCTTCATGGTAGATGGTGCTATTCGAACTATAGCTCATATTGGAATGGTAAAGTTCTTGTTGTATGAAACTAAATAGTGCATTAAAGCTGATATTCATCATGATGGAAGATTGTTTGGTCCCTCTCATGTTGGATGTGATAGTATAATGCCTAAACCCTATCATGAATGGCATAATAAACCAAGCTATTGGTCAAATGATTATTCCTTAAATCCTTATATTTTCTCATGTGGTGCTTGTATACTTGTTGGAAATGGATTCAAGGTTGGTACCCTATTTTTTACAAGTTGATTAGGATTATTTCCCTACGAGTAGCCTTCTCCTTGACTCTGAGACACCTAAACTACATCTTTTCCTTATTTTCCTTGCACCGTGATGTGAACATGCCCAGAACTAGGAGTCTTGAGCTCAGGAGTGCCTAGAGTAGTTGCTTGATGGTGTCAAAAAGGTTGGGAGGTAAGCCCTCTTTATGTTGGCTGAAGTTGATCTTGGAACAAAGAGGAAAGCATATAGTAACTATGGATTATTCTTGTTGTGTTGATTTTATTTAACTAGTCGTAATCCAAGGATCATATGATCTTAGTTAAAATTATGAATATGCATGTAAATGATCTATTATGGGCCAAAATACGAATTACGAGCTTCAAGCAATTGATCAACTACATGTTATGTTTATTACTGTTGAGACCGGCGATATAGTATACCAATTTAAATATGATTTTTGACCTCCATGTGATAGGCTCATTATTGAAAACGGATTTTAAGGGATGTTTGTTTATCCATGTCTGACCCTAGACAAGTTAAGAACATTAAACATTATAAATTTATTCAGTTAAATGTCCTGATTGATTGTTATGTAAATAATAATTTGAGTGGCTTATAATAACTCTATTATTAGATTACCTAAATGTGTAAGAGATATATATGTAAGAAGGAAAGTGAACTAGATTATCTATATCTTTATTAATAGATACAACTACGTGTTCTACATTGTCGAGGGAGATAATACTATGTCTTGGTTACTTAAGATTTTTTTGGTATTTAGTTTGCATGAGCTCCTTAGTAAAACAAGAAGGCTTTATGAGTGATCCATGTTGAGGATTTAAGCCTTTTGAGCATGTATGATCTCTCAAATTCTACAACCTTGATTGATGCATGCTTGGGTTTGTGACCTTCAAATGAATAGATTAGTCAACTCACAAAATTAAGTAACTCCTTAAGAGGTGTTTTGCTTGATTGAGTTTACTTTACAGTTATGTTAATATTGGTTTAATTATAGATAAATTGATTTAGGCCTCGATGCCTCCTTGTTTTCTTTCTATCGCTTTGTGTAGATGTCAACCCTTCATAGCTTAGTTAAGTCTTTCAGAGGGATGTAGGCTTAGGTTCGAACACGTTAATAGTAGTGGTCCACTAACAAGCTCATTTAGCCTTATCTTAGCCTATCTATGTCCATCAAGTCATTATTTGCATTTTGTTGCATTTTTGCCTCAGTTGATTTTCTACATTAAACATTCTTTGTATTTATTTCTTGCCTTAGTCATTTATTGTTTTGGATTTTTCAATCAGTTTTTGCCTTAGCCAATTTTTTATTATAAAATTTGGTTGAATGATGCCACATGACATCATCTCAACTATTTGGTGAGAATCAACAAAGCAGTTAAACCCCTAATGCCTCCAAGGTTTTGTGATGTTGCCACGTGGTAGCATCTTGAGTACTTAAAACCTCAAGGGATTTTATAGGTTTGAGGGACTCAGAGTCATATAATGCCCCCATGTGGTAACATTTTGAGGACTTGAAACCTTAGGCTAGTCACGGTAACAAGGACTCCCTGATACCTCTAAGGGCCTGAGGGCCTGAGACACTACCAAGTGGTAGTATCTCGGTACTTGAAAGACTAGATTGCTTAGACATTATCATGAGGCCCAAGGGCTTGTGATGCTACCAGGTGGTAATATCTTGGTACTTGAGACCCCATGGTGGCATAAAACTTAATGTTGGGCCTGGGAGGCCATAATAGTGCCAAGCAACATGATCATAACCCATAGAGAGGTTGAATGGGAGCAGACCTGGGCCACATGGAGTCAATTATGTGAATGATGTGTTAAGGTTGAGATTGATGGCTATGTAAATGATAAAATCTGAGTATAGGTTTTTTTAAGACATTTATGCATGGACCCTTTGACAAATTGATATTGTGTCCATTTCTTACATCCAAGCTTGGGCTCCTCAATATTTTGGCAAATATTGGGTCCCTTATTTCATTAAATCTTAGATGCATGCCAACACGACATCCACATCAATGAAAAGGGATTATTTTACATAATGATTGGTATTTTGGCATTGCAGCACCAACTAGAGGTTGTAGCACATACCTTGTGCTAGCTGGTAGGTGGTTAGCTAGTTCTTGGATCTTCAGGGCATCTTTCAGGATTGGTGATACATGGTAGCTATAGTGTAAACTCCATGAAGTCATGGAGCTAGTGGAAATGATCACCAAAGATCCAACTCGGCACTCAACATGCATGTTCTACCCTGGTAGAGATGCTCCTGAAGAGCTATAAAAGGATCTCAACCCAGTTGATGTAGAGAGACGAAGATAGTGCAGCGAAGCTCTGGTGAATTGACATAAGAGTTTTATATGCATTTGCTTAAGGCAACCATTATACTTAGGCTTAGTATGGATGTCATGAAGGCTCCATTTGTATATGCCCAAGCTCACATATGAGCATATGGGTTTTTTAGTATGAATTAAACATATGTTATACCATAAACATTATACTATGTTTTAACTTTGATTAATGAAGATGATTGTTACATTAAATGGTACTATCTTTGGTTTATGCATCTTTTATATTGCTTTTGAAATGCAAGATGTTTGTAATGGTATAATTTCAATTTATCTATGTTGAGAAATGTTTATGAGATTTTGGTTCACATCATTAATGGAGTCCCTGTTAATAAATGATGATGTCATCATAAATTTGTAGAAAGAATGAGTATATATCTTACGCCAAATTTACCAATTCTTGTTAGGAGCACAAGTCTGGTAGGAGTACTCAAAGTGAAATTAGTTTTTTGACCCTTCTAGGACCTATACATTATTAGGTGTAGTTTAAAAAAGGCTTGCACCCATATGACTATAGGATTAGTCCACCAAAATTCTTGTGCCTATAGGCCACTAGGCATAGTCCACGAAAGGTTTGTACATATGGATCTACTTAAAGCCTTCTTTGAATTGCTTAAGTCCCATAATTAATATCTCATACCATAGCACAACTAACCCAATGTGGGCCCCGATTCCGTCTTAGTTACATTTTGGGTGAGCTCATAAGGCATGTGCTTTATGTGGATTGATACTAACACATCCAAGTGTTTAAATGTTGAGAGCTAAGGGAATATCCCATGTTAGCACCTGGTTGTAAGAAACCAATAATTGACTAAGATAATTTTGCACTCTTTTCTACAACATTTTTGGTTTCATTGTCAAGACCATGTTGAATTTTATTGCTACAATGGTGTGACAGAATGATGTATCGACTCTCCCTTGAAAACATCAAGTATTATATGTAATAGGTGGAATATAGCTATGCACTAAAGCATCCAAATTGCAAAGTAAAAAATCATAAAAATGAGTTCAGAGCAACCAATATGATGCTTTGTATGAGGTATTTTAATGTAAGCTACCTAAGCATGTGTACCAATGGTTGGTTGCATATTCAACCCATAGAAGAAGAAGCTATGGACAATGCTATGAGTGAATGAAGGAGCACCTAGAGAGGCTTGAGACCCTGGATGCTACTTGGACTAGAGCAGTAGATAAATGATGGTAAGGAACACTAACTAACTACATACTTGAGTTCAAAGTCTCAACATACTCGTTCCCTGAGGAAGTAGAGTACTAGTTTTTGCAAAACCCTAGAGGCACATTTGTGAAGGAATTTGGCGTAGAGCTCAAAAAGCTAATGGTGGATTACAGCTTTGAAACTTTGGGGATGGAACGCTAAATTCCTTTTGTGTATGGGAAGTGTAAAGGGGGAAAATTAGATATGTCGATGAAGCATAATGGAAGGGGATGAGCAGATTGACACCTAAGAGCTCAGAAGATGGACATATAATGAGAGACAGTACAGACTGATGGAAGATCTAAAACCTGGAAGTGTTGAGATAACCTATAACAAGTAGGAAGGGTATGGAGAAGGATATCTTAAAATATAATAGCACAAGGATAAGAGATATAAAGAAGCGATGGATCGAGATCAACACTTGATAGGTGTAGAATTCACTAGGTTCCTACAAGATTTGGTGATTGAAGATATGCTTGATACACCTACCCTCTTTGAACCTATGGTGCATGCTCATGCATTGGATCCCCCACTTGAAAAGAGTATAGAAGTAATAATTGACTCTCTTGATGACTTAGATATTAGATATTTTATAGACTTGGAGTCCAACTTTATTATTTGACAAATTATTCCATACAAAGAGGTGAGCGTAGCTACCTCTAAACCGTTGGGAGATAGCTCACCACAATAGAAATTGAGTGCAAACATACTAGCTTAGTCAATGTTAGTAACATAAAGTGGGCAACAACCTATAAGAAGTGGTCCAATGCCACAATTAAGTAGTACAACACCATCGACATCAACTATACCAGTAATAATGATGGGACTAGTACCTAACCTAGTGGTTGGAGGCATTGGAGGACCACCACTAAGACAAACATTGGGGGATAAGTGCCTCATATACTAGTTACCCCCACATAAAATCTAATATGAGATGGATATGCACTTCCCAGAGTATCATAGCATAGAGAATGTCATAGAACATATGCTAAAGTGTGAACTATAGTGGCATGTGCGAGGCATAACCCAATTAGATCACAAGGCTACCTAGTTTATGACCATTCTACTTGATTTTGCCCACACATGGTATAGAAAAATTTATCCTAATCAGGCTATGGTTGATTATGATACCCTAAAGGATGCATTCTTGAAGGAATTTGACATTCTAGAGTTTGAATAATAAAGCATCACCATGCTAAAAGAGATTACCCAAGGACTCTTAGAAAGTGTTTGCTTATATGATGCAAGGTTCAAGACTCTCCTATCAAAGCTCCCATATGATATTCATCCTTCCCAACATGCGTAGTGGTTAATTAGAGGGTTGCTAGTGCCATTACAAAGAATGCTTTCCATGAAGACTTTTATAGACCCTCATGAAGTGTTTGAAGCCATGCTCAAAGCCAAGGCATTCAGAATTGTAGATACCAAGATCAGACCATTTATGGAGGCATAAATTACATCTATGATTTATTATCTCCAAAATATTATTGCTAGTGCATCACGTGATGATCAAAGTGGACTATGGTGTACTAACTGTGATTTAAAGGACCATAATATGACTAACTACCCATGGAGGAATGTGCACACTTTGATTTTAAACTACAAATTATATTGAGAGGTGCATGATGTTTGCAACTACCCTTTGTTTCAATGCACTAACCAATTCAACAAAACCATATATTATCAGTTGTGCAACACCTACACCCATACCACTATTAATTACGGGTGATTAACAAAATGCATGAGAACATAGAAAGAGGCACATGGCAGACCACCACAATAGTTGGAGGGTAGGCTAATCAAGGAAATTAAGGCTACATTCAATAGAATATAGGCTTTAGGATGCAATGAGGCACCGAAGGGTGAGGTGGAAGATGCGTGGTGAAAGGTTCCCACTACACTCATGTTATAAGTGTGGCTTAACAGAGCATTATCAACATAATTACCCTACACATCCCATGTGTGGGTATTATTAAGGGTCCCATAAGGTCAAAGAATGCCCTGACCTATACAAAAAATTTAACCCAAGGTAGCCCTAATGCAAACAAGGGCAAAAGAATGATTAGGCATGAGCCAAAAATAGAAAAATTGACCTCAAAGGCACAACTGACCTGCACAGAGATAGTTAAGGTGCAAGGAAATACTCATAGTGGATTCACCACTTAGTCACCAGTTATGCCAATACTTGAGTTACACTTAGAATATGGAGATAAGGGTCACAATGAGCACATAACATAACCTGAACCTAAAGTTGTGCCTTATCCAGACCCAACATGCCAAAAAGATGTATTAAAACAGGCCATGAGTGTAATCCAAAACCTATAAGGGGAGATCCAATTAGCATGAGACCTATAAGTGCAAGTTGTCACCTCTTGTAATAAACAGGATAGCCAAGAAATTGAGATACAAGAATTAATCGAGATTCTATGCCTCCTACAAATAGAGAGAATGTTGCCCCTATTGAAGAACTTGTTTATGGAGCATGTGGGTCAAAATCAAGTTGAAATCGCTACACCATGAATGGAGAGGGTGTGATAAGTGCAACATACATAAAATGTTGAATATGACCAAGAACTCCTTGTGGATGCCACTATTGATGGATGATTTATCTGTGAGGTCCTTATAGACACAAGCACCGAGGTCAACATCTTTACCAAGAATGTCTAGGAAAAAATGGGTAGGATAGCCTTGAGACCTTCCCTTCATGTACTTTTCATGCCCAATAAAACTTAGGTGTAGCCAATCAAAATTTTGAAGAGTGCAGTTGTAGATATCATGGTGTCGAATTCTGAGCTGATTTTGAAGTAATCAAGTTAACAAAGCAGGATAACTACCTGGTGCTTCTAAGAAGGCCATGGTGTTATGAAAATAATACATATATACACTTCAAAAGGTACTACATGACCTTTGAGAATGGAAAAGAGAGGGTGTGAACATAGGATTACAATAAGGGGAGATTAGTATTGTGTTAGTGACAAAATGGACAAAGCAAATTGGTAAAAAACACACTAAACTAACACCTTCATGCCTAGTTACTAGGGTGAGATTAATAACAAAAAAAAATGACAAACACAACTGAAAATTTAATAAAAACAATAATCATTCACCTTCCTTGGGTGCTCCAAATGCTTGTCGTAGTGGCTTCCTCAACTTGTGCTCATAAACTCTTCATCAAAGGAGGCTTGGCTATCTCCTCTTCTCCTTGGCACCTTTGGCTTTGGCTTGGTTTGGAATCAATTTGGAATGGTAACACTAATTGCAATATCTTTTGGAATCATTTGTGCATTATAAATTTGCACCAAAATAGCTTAAAAATGATGTTCATGGCCTCTCTATTTATAGATTTTTGCAAATGGCTAGAATCAACCTAAACCGTCTATCTCGAGATTGAGATGTGTGGCTAAGGATTGATCCAATTATGCAATTAAAATTGATAAATAGGATTGTCAATATTTGGGATAAAGGAGCAACTAAGAGGCATGGAGGGCATTGATGAGGCATGGGAGGCATGAATCTTGATATTTGTGGCATTTATGGCCTAGGGATGTCTTCCCAAGAAATGAGGTCACTTGATGATGTAGATATTCAATATTCATTTCCAAAAATAAGTATTCAACAAGTTTCCATGGAATTTTTAATTAGGCTCTAATTTAGTTTAATTAACTCGTAAGCATGATTAAGCACTTTGTGTATGAATTAATCAAATTGATTAGAATGCCTTTTTATTGGTCCAAAATTTGACTGAATTAGAATTGGAAGGCGATGTCAAATGCGTTGGATCTATTTTCCCATTTAGGATGTTACCAAAAACAAATAACAAATGTACGTGTCTTGTGTAATATATTTGATAGGAAAGAACAATCTAGATCACCCAGGTGGAAAATTGGCATTTTAACTTAGAATGATTTGATCAAAATTAGCTAGCCCATAAATTGCATCGCCCCATTTAATGATACTCCAGCCAAAATCGGCACTTGAATATGTTAGGTTCAAAGCTTTTAATGTGATTTAGTGTTTTTAGGCCAAATTGTACACTTTAGTAAGAATTGGTCAAAATCCTAATTAGAGGTTATTGGTGGCCAAATTTAAGTGTCTACAGAGGGTAGTTACACCCTTCTTAAATGACCAAGGACCCCCTTATGTCAAGAGCGTAGACATCAAAGATGAGATCAACCACATATATAACCTCATGATGTAAGGCATTGAGACTCTAAAACCAAATAATCAAGGATACCTCTCTTGGGAAGATGGACAATCAGCGTCAGACACCATTGATGTTGCCTGTGAGACCACTGGTTGAAGATGCTACTTGGCACATGCAAAGGCACCAAAACTAGTAAAGATATGCTAGGTCTAGATTGATCGTACTTCTAAAAGGTGGGTCCCTTACACTAAGAAGAATGGAAAGAGAGTGTTTTACCTTAGTAAGGGAAAATTTACAGCGTTCCCAAGATATGAAAGGAGTAATCCAGTGGAAGACTATGTATGTGACCTCAAATCATACATACCAAAGGAGGTGGATAGAATGGGTGCACTAGTGTATACATTAAAAATCATTGACGCTAATGGTGGGCAGCGTAAAGGCCTAGCCTGCCAAATTGGAAAGATATCAAGGTAGCCATTTTCACTAGATTCAAAAAGAGAAATGAGGACCTAAACATCTCAACCTACTCTGATGACTATGACCCTATAGCGCATGTGCACCTTTATGAATAAATGTGGACTGTCTGTAGTGAAAATACCCCAATAAATCTATGGTGCACGCCTTATATAGTACCTTAAAGACTTGGGTGTGGGCATGGTACGTTGTTAATGAGATGCGTCATGAGATAGCTAACTAGGATGCACTTAAGGAGCAGTTTGTTCACACCTTCTCCTTTTCTTCACAAAACCTTTAATTGATTGAGCCACTACAGGTAGTTCAAAGGCTAGTGTTTGAGGATAAAATAATATTAGAGGAGCACCTAAAAGATATGTTTGGTGAAAATAAGTTAGCGATCCTAACCTTCTTCGAAGAGAAAAGTCTTAATAGTGACTCTAGTGATGAAGATGATGAAACATGGAAGGTGTGCAACTGGAAGAATTTGATAGGCAAAATAAAGTTAGTGTACCAAGTTAAGGATAACACCCTAGAAGAAGAAAACCCTATCCATCTTCAAATAGAAATAATCGAGGGTAGCTGACAAGTCAAGGATTTGCACCAGGAGAAGAATGAACCCTACTATGCACTGCTAAAAACTACTAAGGTATATATTAGTTCAGAGGGAGAACCAAATATTGCCATTCTGGGTGCTTATTGGTATGACATGGAGATGACACATATTGTGGACCTCTTGATGAAATTATAAGACTTGTTCCCTTAAAATTATTGAGATATGAAAGGCACCCACCCATCCCTCGAGAATATGAGCATCAAACTAGTCGATGGCATAAGACCCATCAAGAAGTGAATTTATAAGATGAATCTAAATATTTGCACTAAGGTCAAGATGGAGATCAACAATATACTAGTCATAGGCATCATCTACCCTGTACAATAATATGAATGGGTTAGCCCCATGATCATCAGCATAAAAAAGGATGGTTACATCCAAATTTGTGTCGACTATAGATTCTTAAATGCCCCTACATGACTGACCCCTTTCTAACTCTATTCACTGATGAAGTCTTGGATGGCATCACATGTTATGAGATATACACTTTTACTGATGGGTTCTTAGGATACCATCAAGTCTAGATCAAGGAGGAGGATAAGCCCAAAACTACCTTTACAACATAATGGGTTTGTTTTGCATATAATGTGATTCCCTTTGGACTAAAAATGCACTAGCCATATTCTCTTGAGTGGTGATCACCACTTTTAAGGACTTCATTCATAAATTCCTCTAAGTATACCTAGATGACTATACTATGCTTGGGTTAGTGAAGGATCATTATGATAACTTACACCTTATGTTTGAAAGGTGCAGGCAATTGTAAATTTATTTGAACCTCAAGAAGTGTGTTTTTGTTATGCCATTTGGCACTTTGTTTAGGTACATCATCTGCAAGGATGGTATGCTCATTGATTTGGCAAAGATTGCAATCATCCTTCAGCTCCAAACCCCATCAACATAGAAAGACACTCATGCTTTTCTTGGACATTGTGGGTACTAGAGTAAGTTCATAAGGAACTATGCTAAGATTACAATGCTGCTAGAAGATATCTTGCAAAAGGATGGCCCATTCTATTAAGGTGTAGTATAAGAAGATGCATCTGAAACCCTAAATCTCAAACTAGCAAGTACACTAATATTACAATTTGCTAACTGGGTGAATCCATTCCACATCCATGTCAATGCATTTGGTTCTACGATTGGTGCCATTCTGATGCAACCAAGTGAAGGCAAAATGGATAATCCCATTTCTTTTGTAAGTAGAAAACTAAGGTAGAACAAAACTACACCACAACGAAGAGCGAGGTACTTACCATGGTCTACACCCTGCAGAAGTTTTGGCAATACTTATTGGCTACCCCCTTCATCTTCTTCACTGATCATGAGGTGCTCAAGTACTTGGTGGAGAAGCCCATTCTCCATAGGTGCATTTGTTGATGGATTATTTTATTTCAAGAATTTTAGTTTTCTATTATGTTAAAACCAAGAAAATAAAAACTCGAGCCCAAACCATCTATCCTACATCAACTCTAGTGATCTGATAGTACCTATTAAAGATGATATGCCTAACATGTAACTTTATAGATTCCATCATGTCCCCTAATACTTGGCAAAGATCATCATATTTTTTACCTCTAGATCAATGACCCAGACCATGATGACTACGAAAAAGAAGCAACTCACAGTTCATGCCACCCCTTTTCAACTCATTGGTAGGGAATTATACAATTTTAGCTATGACAAAGTCATTCACTGATGTGTCTTAGAGCAAAAATGGGACTCAATCTTGTAAGAGGTGCATGAGGGGATTCCTAGAGGTTTTAATAGATCAACACACAAGGCAATACAATTAGGCTTATGGTGGCCAACCCTGTTCTAGGATGCAAAAGAATGTGCCAAAACATGTGACATATGCCAGTGCACTAAAAAACCAAAACACCAAGATGAGAAACCTTCCGTCCCCATCCTTGCCTAGGTGCCATTTGAAAAATGGGCCATTGACTTTATTGGGCCTATTACTCCCACCACAAGGTGCACATGTGCATGATACATTATGGTTGTTATAGATTACTTCACCAAGTGGGTTGAGGCAGCACCAACCAAAGATTATACAATTACCACCATAATAATGTTTATCTAGGAGAATATCATCAATTGTTATGGATGCCCACTTAGCTTGACTAACAACCATAACATGCACTTCATCAATGAAACCATTCAGATCCTACTAATTGAATATATGGTGGTGCACCATAAGATGACACCTTATCATCCCCAAGTGAATGGCACTACAGAGGCATTTAATAATCTATTAGGAACATGCCTCATAAATATATGAGACATTGGTCACAAAGATTGGGATGATCATGTGTCCATAGTATTGTGGACCCATCACACTACATACAGGTTCCTGAATAAGGCTACACCATTTCAATTGGTGTTTGGCATAGAGGCCATTTTACCTATGGAATTTTTAGTGCCCTCATTATGCATTATGCATATTGGTTGATTAGATGACCAAGAGTCTTTGAATGCATGCCTGGAAGACTTAGAATGCTTGGAAAAGACATGAAACTAAGCAAGATGGATCCATCAAATAGAAAAGTCACACCAAAAGCTATAGCATGATAAGCACATCAATCACAAGGTGTTTATTGAAGGTGCACTAGTCTTACTATATGACTCAAAGTACCTCAAGCACCCAAGCAAGCTGTAGATTAGGTGTATAGGACCTTATGTCATCCATAATATATTTTATATTAATTCATATAAGATACACACATTGACAGGTGAAATGTTCCCTATGCATTGCAATGGCAACAAATTGAAGCCCTATAGTCACTAAGATGGTACTTGTGCCATCAGACACTAGTTTCCTGGTCATAAGTCAGTTGCCTTGTGTTGACCACAATAAAATTTAACACAAGCCAAATATTTCCTTATGTTATTTAATTTATGTTAGGTGAATAAGTATGGAACTTTTAGGCTTGTAAGATAACTCTTATGGCACTTACACACATAAATCTAGTCGAGTGAGTCAAGCACGGATGCTCTCTAAGCACCTGAGGCTAGACACCTAAGTTTTTGGGTGCATAAAGTTTGCCAAATTCAAAAAGCTATGAGAATAATTTGACAATTGAAGGTGCACAAGATGCTCGTGTACCAAAAACTAAGAAGAGAGAATGAATTGTTGGAGGACCAACACAAGGTTTTGTATGGGGTAGAGAAGGTTGAAGCAAGAGACATGAAAGTGCAGAGAAATTGACCAAGAAAGAGAGGCACGTTGAAAGGAAGTGCAACACTAAGAAAAGATAGAACCAAGGAGGTTGAATTACATGCATGTGAAGAATTGTGCTTAGGTTATCATAAGAAGGGTGAAAGTCATGCCAAAGTAAACAAAGTACAAGAGAAATATCATCGAAATGGTTGGCACCCACCCAATGGTCAACAAGAACTGACTATTTGAATCACCTTTCAGTTCACTGAGTAAACCATTATAAAAATTAATGTTGAGATGGTAGAAGCACTAAGATTTGTAATAAATGAGGATTTGGTGGTGGATTTTATCCAATTTTATAGGTTTAACAGATTTCAAGAAATCCACGTGCCATCAAGACATTAATGAGGTAGCTAAAAATAAAGGATAAAAGGGTGATGACAAATGTTAATAGGTTATAAACCTTGTGAGAATACAAACCAAAACATAGATCTGAACAAAGTCAAAGCCATTTTAAGACCAAAAAATACTACCAGTTAAAACCAAAGCATCCACAACCCCTTAAGTGAGATTGGTCAAACCGCTACAAGATTGAATTTTGTTTGGAATTGAATAGGATGCAAGTGGAGAGAAATAGGGCATTATAAATTATACAAAATGATGAGGCCACCATTAACAGTGTATGAATCTTGAGATTTGAAGACACAATTATAGATCTCATGATTGTGAAGAAGTGCCAAGTATGATTAAGGGCTTCAGAAAGATCAACCAATCACACTTTAACAGTAACTAGTTCATAATGGGTAATAAAAGGGTAAGTGTAGGTCCACCATAGGTGCAGAAGAACGCAAAGAAAGCATGGACAATGGAAGAAGCAACTGATGTAAAATAAGAGGCACACATTTTAGAATGCATAAGTATCATAGTAATAGACCCAAAATTTAACACAAAGTTTGCTTATATAGAGACATAGTTCCCCCCAAAGGTTATGGTGGAGTAAAATAGGTATCATTCATGCAGATGTGCAAATTGAAGAATTATAACCACCGAATGGGGAGGAATGCACAAGAACTAAACTAGGACTAGATGGTCAATACAGGGAAGAAAATAATGGTGGGTTTCACACTCTTTTATGTCTCCATCTGATACAAATTGGTGGCCATTGATATAACCCAACTATTCAAGATGCCAAGCTTTGGCAAGCTAGAGGAATTAATATAATTCCTTTTCTTATATGTACATGGAAACCATTTTTACTTTGTAGGATGGTGCATGAGGATCTTGATGCACCTCATTAGTAGGATCATGAGAATTCCTCGCATAGGGGTGGACATCCATCAAATGATGGAGGATGAAGTGAAGGCTGAGAGGGTTGTGAAACTCTTAGGCTATTGCAAGTTAGGATTCACATTCCCCATCAAGGATATCTAGGACCCTGACATGAGGGTGGTAGTGTACCTGGTCAACTGTAAGTTATGCCATAGTAGATTGTGGTTTGACATTATCAAGACCTTCTTGTGCATCACCCACCACATAGTGCAAGTGGTTAAATTCAATATCTCCAAATTCATTGTTGAGGAGATTGTTAAGAATGTGTAAGAGTGCCATCGAGCATGTGAAACCTTTAGGTGGGGATATATGTTGATCTTGATTGTGATGGAGGAGATAGGTGTGTCAGATGGTGATGATGATAACCTATGGGTGTTCTCACCCCACCATGAGTTCCCTATGATAAAGTATCAAGATTTCATTTGCCTACCCAGCTTCTCACAGAAGTACAAGACAAGGGTGTAAGGGTGGTATGATAGGTACATCGAATCCTTTGGGATTGGATAGTGCATCCCTCAAGAGCTTCCAAAACATCTGGTGGGAACGATAACCTTTTTCATGATGCAACATTTCTATATAGTGTACCTAACGCTCATAGATGAAAACTTATCTAGATGGCTCAAGTTGCCTTACCTGTTTTCTACCAAGTATTTCATGATGCTACTAAGGAGGATTTCAAATTCATAATAGATAGAGATATAAGTCAATATTATGGATCAATACAAGATCATGTTGAGGTTCCAGTTTATGCACCTTAGAGCCAAGGCCATCAAGGATGAGGAAGATGACTCTGAAAGGATAAACCTTCATCCCCTCTAATACGAGATAATAAATGGGAGTATCTTCAGCCTATGCTATGAAATGAATCCACACAAGAAGGGTGATGATCTAGAAAATCATGATGATCACCCCCTCTTAGTCGGTGATGAAGGGAATGTTATGTCCAAGACATACGAGAAGATCTTTCAAAAGAAGCAGGGAAAGAAACTTGAAGAGATCACAGACTTCATCTAGTTAAAGATTGCCTTCGAGGAGAAAATTACACCCTCAACTCCTAATAATTGCGTAACCTTCATGTTAGAATGTGCTTCCTCCATCAAGAAGCACAAGAAAAAGACTAAGGGATCAATTGTGTTCCCTACCATAAATCTGGTAGAAATGGAGAAAAAGGTGACCCTCATGCCTAAAATGGAGGAAGAAACTAAAGAAGAAAGAGTAGGGACATATATCCTACGGGTAGAAGAAGAGGAAGAGGAGCCAAGCACTAAGGATGTACATGAATCCCATAAAGTGGTACAACTATCATGCTTAGAGAAGCAGAGGAGATAACAAGCCCCTTATCCATTGAATAACCCTCCACACCACCTTCACAAATAGAAGAGGAAAAGAATAGGGTTTAGAAGAAAATGGGCTTGAGTGACGAGGACATTGAGAAGGCACTGACGCTTGAAGAGAAGTGCAAACTTGCTATATAAAAAGAAGTGGCCAAGGTAGAGAAAAAGGCCATAAAGGTTCCCAAAAGCATAGGACCAACTATTGAAACAATCAAGTAAGTTCCAAGTTCCCCCACTAGGAAAGCAAAAAAAGCTGCACAAGAGGCGCACCCTAGTAGTGATGGGCATCTAAAGAAAAAGAACGTGATACTGGTACCTTAGAAAAAAATAGAGATAACAGAGGAACCCCAATAGTAACAAGGCAATGTTAACACTAAAGGAATTTCCCTGGAGGTGAGTATTGAGAAACCTCAGGAGGAAGAAGTAGATAAAGGGGTAAAATTTTGAGGAAGAAACCCCTAAGGATCAAATAGGTGAATCCTTCGAGAAAAGCATCGAAGAGAGTTGTGGTGCCAGTGAACAAGAGGAGGAACAAACAAAGATGGCTATCATCGATAAGGATGATAAGGAGCTGAGCATAAGGGATAAGGTGTAGAATGGATATTTATATGTTTGACACTATGCCCCCCAAGCTGCCACAACTAAGATGTGGAAATAACTCTCATCTGTGGTCGATCACTATATAGATGAACCTCATTTTGAGGTACTTAAAAAGGTTATTTTAGTTTTGAAAGACCCTGAGGAGGGGCATGACTCCCTCCTTATAATCCCTCATTCCATAAACCCAATCTGATCTAGGAATATGCTAATCAAAATTGCCATTAAAGTTGCATGCCAGAACATCATCAATGATGGTAAGGTGAGAAAATGGAAAAAGCTCCATAAAGAAGCCAAAGATGAAGCATAAGCCACCAAATTCAAGTTGTAGTAGCTCTATGAACACATAAATATGGTTGAATCATCCTTTTTGGTCGACGTCGATACTTCAAACCTCTTAGAGATTGACAAAATATATGTGTTAGTGGGGTAGATGCTCCCAAAGTTAAAACCTAAGCCACTGCAAGAAGAAAAAGAAGATCCCTATGTCATGCTACACAAAGAGCTAACTGGTAAAATTAAAGAGGTCTAAGACCTCTTCGCTAAACTACAGGAGAGTGCAGATGTAGAAGATGCCATCTTCTTGAGTTTCTCAAACCAAGGATCAGTCATAAATTCATGCCTAAAGCAAGCAAAGGAAGAGAAGGAGAAACTGATGGTGCAGGTTTAATCAGTGAGCAGGTCAGAGTGGGCACAAATTATTAGGAGCATCAAAACATTCAATAATAATATTAAGGATCAAGAGCAAAACATGGAAGCACTCTTCCACACTCTACAAATTAATGCCTGTGAGCAAGGAACAATCCTAGATGAGAGTGTGGAAAAGGCAAAGGCAAATGTAAAGGCCTTTTGGAAGTAACTAGAGAAGATTGATGTTCTCTCACTTACTTTTGCATCCATCAAAATAGACAGTTCCACTAAAGAAATCAAGCTCATTGTTAAGGGCTTTGAATACTTCAGCACTGAGCTTAAGGAGAATGCACTCGAGTTCTGTACCACTAAGACCTTGACAACATGGTCTAAGGACGAACTAAAATTTTTGTATGGGGTGATGTTTGGCCCTTTATTTCATTAAGTCTCAAAGTTTTTCCAACATGACATCCACATTGGCATGAAGGGATCATTTTGTGTAATGATTGACATTTTAGCACCAGTTGGAGGTTGTAGTGCATGTTAGGTTGTGGAGCTAAAAGCTTCAACTATGCAGACGAAAAGGAGGTTGCTAAAGTTCCAAAAGTACCGGCGTCAGCAGTATGACCGACATCGGTCAAGATCAATGCAGAAGGCAACCGGCGTCGGCAAGGAGTCAGCCGACGTTGGTCAGCACCAGTTAGACAGGGATCGACGTCAGTTGCCTGTGTGTTCCAGAACTGTTTGTTGCACGAATAGTTAGTTTGTTAAACTGAGTGTTTGCATGTAAAGGCTATTTTGAGTCTTGAGTTGTGTGTCTATTATTAGTAAACTAAGAGTCTAAGTTATTGTTTAAGTCTGGGATCTATTTATAGACCCATTGGCACGTATTGTAATGATGAGCTAGAAAGGAAGGCAAGGAAGATCCTTCCATTGTAAGATCATTGAGTTGCAGGTTGTTGCAAGCTCATAGGAGATCTACATGTGTAAGTATGGTCTATTAAATTGCAGGTTGTAGGTTCATGGGAGATCTACTTGAAGTACTTTAGAGTGCTTGGGTACTGGCAGGGTTATTACTGACTGGTTGGAGAGGTGAACACCAATTCTGTGTGTGAGTTGTGTGTTGGGACCGTTTTTGGTAGGAGAGTGTTTTGAAGAAGAATTACTGTACACTTGAGGTGTGGCAAGCCTCTGTAAGGTGGAAGAGTGTGGCGTCTCTTTATTTTATTATTTTCTGTACAAGTGTTAATACAAGATTGTATATTGTCTCTCATATTCTGTGTTATTTGTGAATTCTAGTTACTTGTACTTTTGGATATTTTTGCATGTTTAATTGCTTGTATTTGGTAATCATATTGCGATCTTTCTGAGGAGCAAGATCCTAACAAGTGGGATCAGAATAGGTGTGTTTGTTCTTGGATTCCCCAACAACTGGTATCAAAGCTTTTGGTTGGGATACTAACAGGTTGTATCAGATCTGGTTAGTGTGTGTTGATTACAGGTTACTCACAGGGATTTCTGTTTGAGTGGGAGTAGAGCAATGGCAGAAGACAGTAAGCTACGAATGGAGAAGTTTAATGGCAGGAGATCCAAGTCCAGGTATGGCAGAATAACTTGCTAGAAATGTGGAAAGCAAGGGCACTTAAAGAGAGATTGCAGGTCGGTTGAAGATCAGCATGAAGGACATGAAAAAGAAGCAGGTGATGCAAGTATTGTTGCACAAGATGCTCCGGTATGTTCTTTAGATAAAGTAGAATCTTGGGTTTTAGATTCTAGTGCCTCTTTTCATGCATCCCCAAATAGGAAATTTTTTCATGAGTATGTCCAGGGAGACTTTGGAGAAATTTGTTTAGGGGATGGTAAGCCTTGTCAGATGGTTGGCAAAGGGAAAGTGAAGCTGAAATTGTAGACGGGTAACACATGGGTGTTGAAGGAGGTCATGCATGTCCTAGTTCTGGAGCAAAATTTGATTTCTATAAGAAGTTTGGGTGATGAGGGTTGCATAGTAACTCTCACAGTGGACTCTTGGAAGGTTACCAAGGGTGCACTTGTAGCAAGAGGTAAGAAAGTAGGTTCGCTTTATATATCTACTTGTATTACTGATTCTCTTTCTGGTTTATCTACTTCAGCTGTAGATTTGAATATGTGGCTTAATAGGCTTGGTCACATGAATAAGAAGGAGATGCATGTTCTTGAGTCAAAAGGTATGCTTTTAAATTTGAAAGGCATGAATCGAGATTTCTATATGCAGAAGAAGAAGGTGACGTTTCTTGAGGAATCCGATGTTAGTGACAAGAACAGGAAAGCCTTGGTTTTCAAGGAGAAGGTGACGAACAAAGTTCAGCATAAGGGGCAAAAGAATTCTGAGTAGAGCAAGGGTGATTTGGACAAGGGTTTGATCCAAATGGAGCTCGCGAATAGAAGTTAGTTCTCACAAGCAAAACACAGAGACCGACGTCAGCTAGAAAATTGACGTCGGCGTTTGGACAGGGACCGATGTCAGCGATGTGCAGCCTGATGTCAGTGACTCAGGGCAGATAAACACCAGCGTCGGCAAGGGGGAACCGACGGTGGTGATGAGACAGTCGCAGGGAACCGACATCGATCGGGTGCAGACTGAGATGTGACTGGCATCGGTTACTGAGACAGATTTTAGGTGGACAACAAGCTGTCAAGGAGTCTCAAGCGCCCATATGGAGGACTTAAAGGGTATGTAAGCCTCAAATTCGTCATTTCCCTTCTTTACACTACTTTTTGCTCACTTATGGTAAAGAACCAAGAAGTTGTTAAAGAAGCAGAGCAGGTAGATCCAGGAAACAGTGGGAGCTTGGCATGGATGAAGGATGTGATTCCTTGGAGGAGAACCAAATAGGATTTTTGGGTGGAGTTGCTAGCTGTAATTAAGCACTGAGAGACAAATGGATGTTCAGGATGAAGAAGAGCGGAAATGGATACGTGAGACGGAAGGCCAAGGCATATGGTCTTGAGTAAGTTGCAGTACAATGGAGGTTTGATCATTGTGTTTCTCTTTACCAGGTTGGATCATATTAGCTACATTATCCTATTACTGTATGATGTGCTTGTTGTAGGGTTACATATATAGGGAGTTGCTAAACTAAAGGTAAAGCTAGTTCAAAAGTATGTCATGAGGAATCTGGGAGCAGCAAGATTCTTTGGCATGAGTGTGTTCCAGGGACATGGAAGGTCACAGGTTGACTTTGTTTCAGAATGATTGTGTGAGACCGGTTAGCACACCGATGGTTAGACAGTTCACAGAACAGTGTTTCAATTCACATAATGAGGTTAAGTGCATGGTATGTACTAGACCTGAGTTTTCCCAAGTAGTGGGAGTTGTCACAAGTTTGGAGCCAATCTGGGAAAGAAGCATTGGAGGGCAGTTTAGTGGATTCTTAGAGGGACCAGCAGCAGGTGCACATGCTATGCAGGGTCAAGTTATTTTCTACATGGTTTGTAGATGTGGATGGGGCAGGTGATTTGGATGACAGGAGTTGCACTACAGGTTTTGTGGTGGTTGGTCTTCAAGAGTGATCTTGAAGAGGGATACAGAGCCAAGGGAACAAACTAGATGATGTACAGGTATAGGTACAACTACAGCTATTTATCTCCAAGTGGGAGATTGTTAGGTTATGGAGCTAAAAGCTTCAACTATGCAGATGAAAAGGAGGTTACTGAAGTTCCAGAAGTACCAGCATCGGTAGTATGACCAACGTCGGTCAAGATCAATGCAGAAGGCAACCGGCATTGGCAGGGAGTTGGTCGACGTCGGTCAGCACCAGTTAGACAGGGACCAACGTCAGTCGCCTGTGTGTTCTAGAACTATTCGTTGCACGAACAGTTAGTTTATTGAACTGAGTGTTTGCATGTAAAGGCTATTTTGAGTCTTGAGCTACGTGTTTATTATTAGTAAACTAAGAGTCTAAGTTATTGTTTAAGTTTGGGATCTATTTATAGACCCATTGGCATGTATTGTAATGATGAGCTAGAAAGGAAGGCAAGGAAGATCCTTCCATTGTAAGATCATTGAGTTGCAGGTTGTTGCAAGCTCATAGGAGATCTACATGTGTAAGTATGGTCTGTTGAATTGCAAGTTGCAGGTTCATGGGAGATCTATTTGAAGTACTTTAGAGTGCTTGGGTACTGACAGGGTTATTACTGACTAGTTGGAGAGGTGAACACCAATTCTGTGTGTGAGTTGTGTGTTGGGACCATTTTTGGTAGGAGAGTGTTTTGAAGAAGAATTACTGTACACTTGAGGTGTGGCAAGCCTCTGTAAGGTGGAAGAGTGTGGCGTCTCTTTATTGTATTCTTTTCTGTACAAGTGTTAATACAAGATTGTATATTGTCTCTCATATTCTGTGTTATTTGTGAATTCTAGTTACTTGTACTTCTGGATATTTCTACATGTTTAATTGCTTGTATTTGGTAATCATATTGTGCTCTTTCTAAGGAGCAAGATCCTAACAAGTGGGATCAGAACAGGTGTGTTTGTTCTTGGATTCCCCAACAACGCATACCTTGCACCAGCTGGCAGGAGGTTAGCTGGTTCTTGGATACTTAGGGCATCTTCCAGGATTGATGATATGTGGTAGTTATAGTACAAACTTTGTGAAGTCATGAAGCTGATAATAATGATCACCAAAGCTCTAGCTCAGCACTAGCATGCACGTTCCACCCTAGCAGATATGCTCCTGAAGAGATATATAAAGAGCTCAAGCCAATTAATGTAGAGAGACGAAAATATTACAATAAAGCTCTAGAAAATTGATATAAGAGTTTTATATGCATTTGTTTAGGCAACCATTAGACTTAGGCTTAGTAGGGAGGCTGTGAAGGCTCCATTCGTATGTGCCCAAGCTCGCTTATGAGCCTCTGGGTATGAATTGAACATATGTTCAACCATAAATGCTATATTCTATTTTAACTTTGATTAATGAAGATGATTGCTGCATTAAACGGTACTCTATCTGGTTTATGTATCTTTTATATTATTTTTGAAATGAGGGATGTTTGTAATGGTATAAATTTATTTCAACTATGTTGAGTAACATTTATGAGCTTCTAGTTCATGTCATTAATGGAGTCCCTATTAATAAATGATGATATCATAATAAACCTGTAGAAAGAATGAGTATAGATGATATGCTAAGTGTACCTATCCTTGCTAGGAGTACGAGCCTAGTATGAGTAGTCAAAGTGAAAGCATCCCTTTGACCCTTCTAGCAGCTATATGATACTAGGCATATTTTAACAAAGGCTTGCACCTATATGACTCTAGGATTATTCCAACAAAAGGCTTGTGCCTATAGGCCACTAGGAATAGTCCATGTAAGGTTTTTGCCTATGGATCTACTTAAAACCTTCCTTGAATTGATCAAGTCCCATAATTAATATCTCATGCCATGACATAACTAGCCCAATGCAAGCCCCATTTCCTTCTCAGTTGTGCTTTGGATGAGAGCATAAAGCGTATGCCTTATGTGGATTTATGTTGGTGCAGTCGAGTGTTCAAATTTTGAGCACTAAGGGAATATCCCATGTTTTCACCTAGATGTAAGAAACTAAGAAATGACTAAGACATTTGTGCACCCTTTTCTACAACAACAAAAATAATAGATGAAGACTCTTTCAGTTATTTACATGTGACTGGTAAAATGATGTATAATAGTTTTGATAAAAAAACATATGAGTAAGCTTGTCCGGCCTTTGTTTTTGGTTGGTTATGGTTTGGTAGTCATGACTCAGATTTTGGGCATGACTACATACAAAATTTGCTAAATATAACAATTGCTAAAAATAATAAGTTCAGTTATATCTATAAAGTTTTTTTCATTTTATTATCTTTTTCAATTGTGCATGATAACTCTATCCATAAAGACTCTTGCATATTTATTTGAAAAACAATGAAGCATTAGAATTGATTTTCTCCTTGCTCAAGAATTGTTTGTGTAAAATTGTGCCTTTTGGAATTTGTTGTACTTTTAGATTAATCAACGCCCAATTTAAAGTCATAATTAGTTATTAAACCATGGATATCACAAGCCTCAAATTTCCCCCAATTGCCATTTAGGATGTTGATCAATGTAATAAAAATATATATTTCTATTTTTTGTATTTCATTGATATATAATATTTAATTTATAAGTTTTTCTTATATTTATAAAATTATTTTAAATTTAATTTAGAAGTTAATCTCTATTAAAATGTTATGACTCAAATTATATGCATAGGATAAATTTTGAACTTTCAAGTCCTTTTTGTATTTAACTTATATTTCCCCTATGAACCTTGAAAACATTCAATATATCTGATTTGATAAAAAAAAAAAAACATAAAACATGCCCAATGAAAAGATAGGTCGTATGAAAGCACACTTAAGCAAAAAGAATTGTAAAAGTGAGATCAATAAATTGACTTGAAAAAAGTACATGCATCAAGGCCCAAGGCCAAAAAACAAACACTAAAGAAGAGATTATTTTTTGGAGGACTGCATAACTCCCTTAGCCTGAATTTCCTCCTTTGCCTTTGATTTAAGTTGCTCCTTTGGTATGTCAAGATCAACCACTTGGTCTAAAACTATATACCAAGGGTTCTAAATATTTCCAACATGCCAAGGATCAGTGAAAACATATGCAAGTTTCTTCGAGGGTAAACCCTACTTTGAAGCTATAATCCACTTTTACATGGATTGCCATGGGCAAAAGCAATGTCATCCATTAATTGACAAACCTTTTCCTCACGCTTATGAAGACTTACTCTCGGGTCACGACTTGTTATTGCTTCACTTATTTTCAACTACCCTACAATATCTTATAACTCTCTCAAACTAGTTTCACTTGGTTGATTGGCTCATATTTGCCCTTCTTCATTCTTTGAATCTAGTGATTTTTGAATATTTTATCCTAATACTTCAAAAGTGTTAGATGTATTAGGAGTATATTTCTTTTGTTTCTAACTTGAGTGATGTTGATTACTTGGAGCATGTCCTCTTATTCATGCCAACTATGCGATGAAAGCATGAAGTTCAAGGTGTTTTAATTCCTAAAATATATTTTAGCCTTTTTGGTATTCCTTAGCATAATGACATTATTTATGGTATTTGTTGCATTTGAAAGGTAGTTGGTTATAATCTAATTTTTTTAGATATGACCATATTTCTACATTTAGCTCAATGGATTTAGGATGATCTTTCTCCAAATTTATTTTCAGGTAGATTTAATTACAAGTAAAATTGTCTTTTGCTCAAACTTATCAATGAAGCGATCCAAAGTGATACCAGTGGTATCCAAATATTTTTCATCCCAAAATAAGAAGGAAATGTGGAATGTTTACCCAAACATGTACTATTTTGGGTATATTTTTGATGGGGTTAAAATCCATGGACCAATGGTTCAAATTAAACCCTCGGGTAATCATAAAATATGGACCAGTTTTAAAAATTATATATTTACCTTCTTTTAGCTCAAAGAAGAAGACATAATTCATCTTCCATATAACCAACTGCTCATTTTGAATTTTAATAACCATTTATAATTGAGATCAATCCAATCATCCATGGTTTTGTGTCTTGTCCAAAGACCCATTAACTAACCAAGACTCTCTCATAAAAATCTAAAGGCTTTTTCTTTGGAGAATCATAGTTGAGTAAACTCTAAGTGCCATATTTATTTATTTTTTTTAAATGGGGCGAAGATCATGAGCCTTGTCCTGGTTGGTAACACCTACAACTGAAATTTCAAAAGAATGGAGTTCAACATCAAAATCAATAGAGGAATTAACTTTTAGAAACAACATTGAGGGCATATTTGACATAGCCCTTGATCTAACAACAACACATCTTTGATCGAGAATATCAACCTTTGCCATGGAAATTGTCTTTACACCCTACGTTGATCATGCCAAAACATTTTGCATGTTAACAAGTTTTGATGCATTGGGTGATGAACTAAAATAATATTGTGCACATTCTTCCCTGCCTTATTCAATAGGCAAGTAGAATTCTTATTGGTAAAGGCCATCTTTAGATTCTTTTGTAAATATATTGTGTCTAATTAACTTGCTATATTTCTTATTAAATTCACACTATGATGAATAATATTAAGGTTTGATAGTTCTAGTCTACAATTTGATGATTTTGGAACTTTTTGGATTAAAGCAATTGAAAAATGTTATGTGGCCTTACCTCCCAACAAAGTATTTTGACTAGCCGTTGAATGTAATCTTCCCTATATCATTATTCAAGTTCCCTTGACCATAATTCACTTTTCTGTGTTTGAAAGTGATATCATTATTCTATTTATTTTTAACTTAATTAAGATAATGAATATAATGAATCTAATTCTGCAACCAACATAAACTATTGCAACTACTATAAACTCTAGGGAATAAATTTTACTGAATAAAGAAAATCCTATATCTAAAGTGTAAAAATAGAGAATCTAAAATTCACAATGCTCGTAAACATTTTTTTCCCTATTTAAGTCTTGAAAAAAAAAATTCTAAGTATATAATCGATCATTTTATTTTATTTTATTTTTAAATTCTTGATCATTTTTCAGATTTAATTTCTAAAAAGGAGTTTTATATTGGTCGAGAGAACAACACTGTATTTTTATTTTATCTTTTTGATAATGTATCTAGATTTATATATATGAGTAATTTTGTTTCGAATATAGTATGATTTTGTTTTAATAAATTTTATGCACCATTACCACTTTTTTATTTAGTTTAATATTAATTTTCTAATTGATTTTTATATTTTTTTGTGTTTTTGTTTGTGATTATGTAGTAGCGATTGTGCAAATTAGAGAGTTAGGCGGGCTTCATTGTCAAGAAACTATTTTTTCTATGTTTTATTTCCCTTGAAAACACAAATCTGACACCTTAAGAGGATTGATGGTAAAATGGTAGGGCTTTAAAAGTATGCAAAAGAGGAGCATGAATTGTATGTGGAAATGATGCAAGAAATAAAAATGATGGAACAAGCAATAACAGAGAATGCATGATATTAAAAGGGACATACTTATTCACATCAATGGATACAACATTTCAAGAGAAAGCATTAAGGTAGGATGTTGAAAACAAAACAACCAATCAGTGGTACATACAAAGTAATGGTGAACTCAAAACATTCTTTCAATTGAGGGTTGAAAGTAAGGTTCAAAGTTTCAACAAAAATTATCAAGGTTGTTAAGCAACCTTACATAATTTTATTTTCTTAAACAAAGTACTTCAATGTTATATTTCTTGTGTATTTGAACCTAGAAATGTTGTCTATTTTAGCACGATTTATTTCATAGTTTTAAATTCAACTTATTCCTTTTATGGGTTTACGATAACCATTAGTCTACAATAATGTTTCCTTTTTTATTTGTAAATAAATGCTTCACATTATATATGACATTTCTTAAATCCCATGTAAAGTTGACACAAAATGGGCTATATAGTCTTCTTAGATTTTACAATACTTCTATGTTTGTCTTTAGTAACATTTTTTTGTTAATATCAGTAGAATCTATTTCCAAACTTAAAGCATTTGTTTTTTATAAGATTAAAGCTATTCATTATTTTGTGCATTCCCTGAATTGCAATAAGATCCATGCTCCTAAAATTTTAAAAAATTGGGTGTGCAATTATTTTTCACTGCTCAATTTATCTACTGTTGTTGTTTAATTGATGTTTAATATTAGTTTTCCCTTGTAATTACCATTAGAATTTTATTTCAAATATGAGTTTTGTTCTTTATTGGACACTCTTGATCTGTTTTATTTTGCTAAGGCAAAAATATTTTCATTATTCAAGGCATTGCCTAAATACTACATAGGGGATATAAAGAATTTATATATAGGTTTATGTAGACAACAATGGCATTAGGGAGGCTCAAGATTCACCACCCTAATGTTGATCAAAATTCCCAATAGGTATTTAAAAAATACCATAAAACTAGCTTTGTTAAATTGTTATCCTCCAACTATTTATCATCGAGCATTGACTAGATTTGACATGTCCATCAACTGTTTCTATATCGTAATCCATACATGTATTCAATACTCCTGATGGATCATAACATTAGGTCAATTAGATCAAATGAGAATACAATTTCAAATGCTCTTTTGTATGTTTCCTCCATATATGTGGTAGGCAATTAAAAGCATTCACAAGCATCTTCAGATATGGGTATATTATGGGCACTAAATGAGCGAAAACCCAAGATTGAGAGCTCCATATTAGCAAATAACACTAGCCAATAATTGTATTTTGGAGACTATATTTCAAGATAAGAATTGGCCAAAACAACTTTATGGTAGTTGGTTAGAGATTAAAAATAAAGCATTTAAGCCATTTAGCTGGTTAGAGATTAAAAATGAAGTATTTAAGCTAGTTACATGGTAGCATTTAGACTATCAATCATAGATTTTAATAGGCTTGATAATATTTAATTTTTAAAAAATGTCATTCATGCTAAGGCAGGGCTAAAATCTAGAGTAAGATTCATTATGAAATTGACAGCAGACTATAGAACTGAAACAATGGGAACAACTATCCATAGAATCCTTTAGATAACACTAATATGCCATCAACTACAATGGCTCATTGGTTACTTATAATCTGATATTTGATGGATTCTAACATGTAAGATCATTGGATATATACATATCGAAGGTTTATTTCCCAAATTTAATTTTTAGCATTCATCATTGACAAGCCTTGGCTTCCACTAGTGTTTGAAATATTTTCATATTTTAATTTTATGCCTTGTTTGGGTCTAACTCCAAACCTGTACACTTTGCTTCATCCCTTTAAGAGGTACTTAAGGTGACTTTGATGGATTGTATATCAATAAAGTCTTTACTATTCATTAGGTATGCTTCTTCAAATATATATATGATATCTAAAGGTCCTTTTTATAGTCATGTATAATTTGGCAATATACTAGCTAAAATTTTCAATTAGGCATCACTTCTAATCAAAGGTGGTCATGTAGACATCACTTCCATGAATAGTCTCATGATTTTTTAGGTAACCCACATGATACAATTTCTTGTTCAATATAGTTTGAACTCTTCCCAGTGTATGAGTGTCTTAAGCCTTGTAAAACTTACTAGCCACACTGAACTTTTTGTGATGGAAGGGGTTGATTGTGATTTTACTAAGATACCATAAATGTTTTGGGGGTTATTATTTTGTTTTTCTTGTGTTTATAAAACATCTTGGAGATAGAAACACCTTTGAAACATCTCAGAAACATCATTAGTTGTCATTCAAAAAATTGGAAATGGCTTAGGTCGATGGAAACACCAACATGAACGTTTTTGAGCTAACAAAAATGGCCTAAAAAATAAATTTGGCAAAGGGTAGAAAATGATGTAAACCTTCCTTTTCCCACAACTTTTTCCTACTTTTTCTGGCAAATTTTTTTTCCCGCTTGTTTGGGCAGATGCAATCCCTATTTATTTGTCTTTGAGCAACCTACAATGAAAACACTTTATGAGATATTCTAAATTCTAGGATAGTTGAGTACTTCAGCTTACTGAGTATATTTGATTCCATTAAAGTCACATGCCTTCACTCCACTTGGTTTTGGATACATATACTGTAAAATCCATAAAAACATGAAAGAGCACTATGCATAAACAAATTTATGTTATTTTTCCCACCGTGCATACTTCAATAAATAGTGAGTATAGTTGATTACATTAAAGTTGCATGCTTTACTCCACTTGGTTCTCGATAAATATATTTAAAAATAAAAAAAAGTGTGAAAAAACTCTATGCATAAAAAGACTTATTATATTTTTACATGTACACAGTATGTATGATTTAAGATGTTAACAAAGACCTAAATAGCATTTCAGGATTTTAAGTGCATTTCATTGAGGTGGTACTTTTACCATGGTTTTTTATGTATGATTTCTAGCTATAATTAATGAGGTACTCCACGAATCTCTATAATATCTATGTAAATCTACAAGCTTTTTTGAATGTAGCATAGCCTTTTACAGATCTTGAGTCCCACAAATCATATTTTTGTCAAAAGAAATTGATGTTTCTTAGATCTTGTCAGCTTTTATTCATCATGTTGTCATTTCATTCATACAGCCACCTCATCTTGACGCGAGAACTAAGTGTTGGTCCACATGGTTAGTTATTTTGTCAACTTATGATTCCTCAAGTTTTGCATTAAATTCTTTGTGCCTTATTTCTTTATGTGTTATTGTTATTGCTTGGTTGTTATTGTTATTTGCCCTTGATGTCTATGTGTTTTTGCTCAAACTTTTTACATTTCTTGCACTTCAGGTGCATTGCTTTGTGTTTCCTAGACAATCTCATTTGCACCTTGTTTTTGCAAACCCAAAATTGGTTATAGTTATAACCTTTTTTTTCCTTGTGCTATACAACCTTTATGAACAACTTCCTTCTACAGTACTACAGTCTTGTACCTTAACAAGTCTTTTGTCTTTTGCACACTATGGTGTAAATTTTTACTTTTGTGCTTTGCTCTTCATTTCTTGGTGTCCCTCCATTTGCACATGGTTAGCATCTTTATGTGCATTTTATGCCTTATCCAAAATTTTGTAACTCATTATTCTACCAACCTTCATGAAAGTCCAACCTATCTTCCTCTCAAGCAAGTTAACTTTTGTGCAATATTGAAAGCCTTCAAAATTATTGTGCCATGAAACCATGAATCAGTAAAGTTATATTTATTCAATGATTGACTAATAATATTTTTAGGTGGTGTAAGATTGCCATTTTTCCTTAGATGCTCTTGCATAGACTCCCTAGGTAATTAAATTGTAAGATTCTACTTAAAAGTAGGTATGAGTGATAGAACCACTATTTTGGCCAAATGCCTAAGTCCATGATGTTCCCTCCATGTGATGGGTTTCCTAAATAGGTTTTATTTGTGGTTCATCTTTTTCCAGATCCTCCTCAAGCCATAGGTTGTTAACCTTCTCCTAGACCTGATACTTTATTCTCTTCCCCTTCACCCTCCTCCTTCCTCTTCTTCTCTTCTCCCTTATGGCTTTGTGTCCACCTCTGAATTTTCTTTTGAGTCTATGCCCACCTCTCTCCATCTGCCTTTTCCAAGTGCTCTCAACACTTCTTCTCTTGTGTGCCTCACATTTCTTGTTTTCTATGCACCACTTCTCTTTTCTTGTGGGTTTTCATCCACCTTTGCCTCATCATATGGGTTTACACCCACTTTTATCCATACACTACCATGAAAAGGTCATTTTAACTTTTGTATTCTTCTACTTGTGCATATCTATCTTTTCCTCTACTATGTGCACTTCATTTTTTATTTTCTAGGTCATGACAAATAGGCATACTTGCACAGTATTATTCCTTGTGTCTCATGGGGCATGTTTGTGTGGTACTCCCCTACATCCTTTCTTCTTCCTCTATTCCATTCTATATGGGTTTTAGCAACTCCCATCTCTCTCCTTGTCTCCTCTTCAATGTTCTCATGCCACCTTCCTCATGTTTGGACTAATATTGCCATTAGTTACTTCTCTATGTCAACTTCAAGCTAACAACTTCCTCCATTGCTATCTTCTATAAATAACTTTCTCTTCTTATGCATAGTTTAGAATGCACTCTCCTTATTATATTTGGGATGATATTTTCCTCTTCCTTACTCAGGTAGCTTCCTTGAATTTTACATGATAAAGATTGTGCCTTCCTCATTAGCTTCGAGCTAATTTTGGCTTACTCCTTTTGGCCATTTTGGTGATGGGGAGAAGGAAGTAAGGGAAGAGCCTAGAGAAGGAAAGCCTTGGATAATAGACAACTTCAGAAAATATCTTAAGAAGGACCTAGTTCGATCGGTAGGTGTTGATATTTTTGTGCCAAAAATATCAAAACACCTTATACCCTAAGGGACACCCATAATATTTTTTGATAAAAAGATTTAAAAGTGACCTAAATACCTTTTTACAAGACCCAGACAAAAATTATAGATTTTTGTGTAGTTTACAACTTTTTAAAGTTGTAAAGTGCACCCAAACCTCCACTTTCCCGCTTAACCAATGCCTAGCAAAAATCAGAACTTGCATTGTACTTTACAACTTTGCAAGTTACAAAATGCAATCAAGACTCCATTTTCTACTTTTAATTGATATCAATAGGAATTAGAACTCCAGTTACACTTTACAAGTTTTAAAATTTGTAAAGTGTGAAATAAACTCCGCTTTTTATCATTCACCACTACCCCATGGGAATCGAGACTCCTGCTACACTTTGAAAAGTTACAAAGTGTAACCAAGATCCCAATACCTGCCTCCACAACATTTCCCACCTCCAACAAACCCACTTAATAGAAAGTGAAGATTAAAAAGCAAATTATAATTTTGTAACTTGTAAAATTTCAAAGTGACTTCATGGACCTATTTTCTCATCGTTCATCCATCTACCATCATGCCTAACATTTATTACATGGTTTATTAATATATAATTAGGTTTTTATGTCATTGTTAATATTGTAAATCAAAACTAGATCTATGTTGCCAAAGTGATATCATGATCCAAAGCTCTATAACCAAGCAATACCATGAACTATACCTCCATCATCAAGAAACACAAATACCATGCACTAGATTTGTGATTGACAACCCCCCATAAATGTATTCATGGTATTTTTTTAGGTCACCCACATTTCCTTCAATTACTAGCATTGATATTCTCAGCAAAGCATATGATTTTCTGCCAAAAATTAGGGTTTTATCTTTGAAATTGTCAAAAGAGTATCATCACTGACAATATTACTCACATTTTCCTATTTTTCTCATTTACGTGTTGCTAGTCTAGATTATTGAATTTCTTTACATCTTTTCCAAATAAATCTAGGGTTTGTGTCAATATTATTAATCTAAAATATTCCCAAAATATCCCTTGTGTGAATTCTAGTAGAAATCCATCTTTTTATTGCAAGATCAAACCCAACAGATATTTTAGTTGTAGAAACACATAAAAAACCCCAACAAAGAGTCTCCTCACTTTAACAACTTTGAGTTCCCATCAAAATTCTAATTTGATTTGACAGACCATTTTCCTATCAGACTTTGTAAGTGCAATTGCAAGTCAAAACCCTGTTGGACATTTTAGTCAGACTTTATAGTTGTAATTGCACATTATATCTCCATCAAATTTTTTTACAAGCAAAAGTAGAATAAAACCTTGTCAGGTTCAAACTAAATAAATAACTTATAATTGCAAGCCCAAATCTTGACTAACT
This sequence comes from Torreya grandis, assembly GCA_037957365.1. NCBI lineage: Eukaryota > Viridiplantae > Streptophyta > Pinopsida > Cupressales > Taxaceae > Torreya > Torreya grandis. The sequence goes on from JARHVA010000207.1 coordinate 4,591,580, forward strand.
TTGTAGTTTGTTTCCCACACCCATTTACCTAGTGTACATGTTTGAAAAGGAGATGAAGTTTAATTCAAAAGGACTTGGTGTCCCATCTAGCTTGGATTCAAATACCAATGAGATAATTGACGCATATCTAGGTCATATAGACCTAGCAAACTTTTAGAATAGAGTAAATGCAAAATTCAAGAATGATTGGATTCAAAGCATCTATGATAGTGGTTTACCCTAGGATGCAACCTTCCCTCTCTAGTACAAATCCCTAAGCTTGTACTCACCATGGCTAAACACTATGACACTAAGAAGAGGGAAGTAGTGAATGATAAAGGAGAGAGGATTCCAAATCTTGATCTTGATTTCATTGATAATGTGTTCTTGATCCCACAATATGAAAGCTATATAGATATTACCCCTAATTACTCCAAAAATTTCTATCAAGATAATAACGTAGCTTGTCCACAGGTTTTAAATAAATAATGGTTAAAAACCCCTAGACCTACAACCACAATAATGCCTAAAACTATGGCTAGGATAGACTTCAAGGAAAAAGTAAGAGATATTATTATACTCTTACACAAAGTTATAGTGAACCCAAATGTAAAGAATTATCAATATTGCATGTACCATTATATCTGGGTAATCCATCAGAACAAACAATACATTCACTAGGCCCAATTGATAAGTGACTCCATTCACAAGCAGTTGATGGAGGTTCAAACTACAAGCAAATTTTATATGATCTCCTATTTTGTCTACATCTTAGCAAAATGGAGGGCATTCCCAGGATTGAACATAGTGTTAGATCACATCAACAAAGTTTATAATTACTACCTGATCTCACCTTAGAGGTGAGCAAGCAATAATTCAGAAGGTTTAATCATGCTTTTGTCTACTATATTATAGTCATGTTTGAAAAAGAACTATGAAGGAAAATATTTTTTAATGGTGTAATAGTAGGAAACAAATCGGGGAGCATACTTTGTTTAGTTCCCCACATATTCATACATTAGAGTTGGTGGTTTCAGTGGTGTCCTTACACGCTCCCTAGGTATGTAAGTGACAAATGGGCCTTAATGAAACTAATGATACTAGTGTAAACTCACAAGTTTTTATTAAGCAAGCAAAAAATAGGCATCCACTTCCCTATCAGTATAGGGAGATACACCTGCCTTTCTCTATCAAAGGCCAAATGTGCAGATGCAAAGATGACCCAAATGACCTTGAGAGCTCTTGATGCTAGACCCTTCTATGATGTGATTGGTTTTGTTACCAGCATAGTGGGTGCCACATATTCTCACATTCATTTTTATGAATATTACTAGGAATATATATAGAATGAAGAGGAAGTTGGGTTAAGAGATTATTTTAGAATGGCCCTAAAATAAATCAAAACCTATGATATGGCACTAGTCCCTAAACATTTGAAAGATGAAGAGCAATCAATAGACAGGGTGTACTATAATAATCAAATTTATCTCCAACCTCTTCCCCAAGTTTGGTGGTCTATACCTAAATCCTTCTCCTTGTTAGACAAGACTACCACAATTATAAACAAAACATTAAATTGGTTGAGGAGTGGGGGGTTAAAATAACCAAAGAGACCCTAATTATCACAAATAGGCTTAGAGAAGTAAATGATAAGGGTGTAGTGGCAACAATAGAACTCAAATAGATCAAGCAATAGGGCTAATTATTTTGCACAAGCAAAAACAAAAATAAAAGGCAATAAGGGCTTCTTCCAATAGCCCAGCTAATGAATGAAGCACCATCAGTTTTCACAAATGACACAACTACTATCCAATCAACTATAGTAATCCCTCCTCATGTCTCCATTACCCAGTCAACATAAGCAATTACCCTTCCTATTTAAACCAACCCACCAGTGCAAGTAATTACTCCTTTAATTGACCCACCTATGCAAGTGACTCCCTTGGCAATAAGCCAATCAATACAGTTAGATAATCCAACACCACCTTCACTTCCCTCTTCTATAATCACTTCTATCTCATCCCCTACATGCACTACTACCACATTAATCAATAAGACCACCTAGCAGTACATGGTTGCAGACTCAGTCATCTTGACTGCAATCCCACTAGCCATCCCAACCACTGGGATACATTCAACTTCATTTTCATCTTCCATCACACTACCCATTTCATCCACTCTAAGTATTCCCACTACATTGATTGATTCATTTGCTACCCTAGACTCTACTCTTCCATAGGTTCCCTTGTTCCAACCACACATACTTGTGTCACTTCTAGATTTTGCACCCCTGGTAAGCACATCTACTTCACCCATTTATTCCACTCTCACATTAACCCAAGCCCCCATCAAGGAGTTGGAAACATAAATGCCCACCGACACAACTATGGCTACTCAACCCACCAATGGGGAAGAGATAGACAAAACATTAGTTGAGGAATCAATGATAATGTTAGTGGTAAATACAACACTTGTCATAATAACCACTAGTGTAACAACTTCAACTATAGACTCATAGATAACAATGCCTTTTATAAAAACACATGATTCATAGGTAGCCACTCCAAGTTTGTTGAAATAATTAGTGTAGAAAAAAAGGAAACAAATGATATCTCATAACACTTTAGATTTTGTTCTACTAGATGTATCTAAATGACTAAAGATAGGCCTCAAGACCATCTCCAAAATCTCATATGATGTATTACAAGAACAATATGTGGAGATAATAGTTCCCCTACCAGACAAACAAAAGGAAGATTTAGTGGTGGGGGATTATCAGATATCTAAAGTGCACCTGGGTTATCCAACAAGAGAAAGATTGAAGCATGATGTTCAGTCAAGTATAAGCTCTATTTTAGAGAAAATGGATAATGACAAAGTCACTAAAGATGAACTAAAGATCAAAGTTGAGTAATTGACAGCGGCCCTAAGAAAGTTCATGGATCTAGCTAATCCACACAATTCTACCTAGCCAACTCAATCTCTCTCTCAGTTATCTGACAAAGAAACATTTGAGGCAATGACAGAGATTGGTACCATGGGAAGGGATACAAAAGACTGGGTTGATGAACTAATCATAAAAGGAATTAGAGTAATAGAACTGGCCATGGACTACTATAATACTTTGAAGGATGATCATGCATCTCTAAAGGTAGAGATAAGCAAATATGAAGAGATTGAAAGGCTGAACCTATACTTTCCAAAATTATAGGCTATTGATCTGATTGAGACTAACACTGTCATGTCAAAAAAGATATTAAAGAATCCTTCAGAATATGAAGAGATGGATAGGGCAGCTAAATTCTAAATCAGAATACTCAATGAGATTATTGAGAAGGCGAAAATCACATGTGACAAGGCCACAAATAAAATTTATGACATTGAAGATTTACTTGGTAAATTGCCATGTGATGTAGCATATTGTCAAGATGAACCTTTTCATGTTCAAGAGGTCCAAGATAAATTAAAAAGGGTAGTCAAGAAAGAATCAACACATGATATAACTTTCAACTTGAATTTCATTCACCAGTTCATCAATTATCATAATAAACTTGATCAAATGGGAAAAGAGATCCAAAACTACAGACCTACTTCTAGAGAACTATCTGAAGTAATAGCAAAATGTGAGATCAACAATCTTTACACATTTAGTCCTAATTAAAAACACCTTCAAGAGATATTCAATAGCTTCCCTACTTATATCGAGAAGATATAAGAAAAAAAGGATAATAAATATTCAAAAATCACTATTGTAGATTGATTATTTGAAATACATTCTATAAACTATAATTATTGTAAGATACATTGTAATGTTGTAAGTTGCAAGTTGTAACTATCATTTTGACAACTCTTATCTTTAAGTTGAGAAAGAGCTACTTATAATTTTTAATATCTTTTTGTCAAAATTTAAGTTTAAAAAGTGTGACTTGTATTTTGCACTTTTCCTTTTGACAAGTTTGAATTGCTTTAGTTGTAAAAAATCATGTTGTAATTTGCACTTTCCCTTTTGTCAAGTTGAATGACTTAAAAGTTGTAAAAGTCTCAATTTCAAATTGTAAGTTAGGTTTTGTAAGTTATATCATAAAATATCCAAATGTTAAAAGTATTCAAGTTTTACCAAGTCATGGTTCATTTTGGCACCCCATTTCTTAGGAGAGTTTTCAGCAACAAGTCTCAAAGAGAGTTATTGGTTTAACTAAAAGACTCCAACAAATTTCTCTCCTTGTTCAACACCTGGTGAAGCATCTAGCAGTTGCAGATTTATTTTTCTCCTTCCACTCCACTAAAGATGCCATTTCAAATTGAAAAGGATGACATTGTATTTAAATCCCTTATTTTCTTACTCCAGAGCTGAGTGTAAGGGTTTGTTAAGTTCCTCTCTCTTAAGGGAGCAATTTTTGTATAAATATGGGTTTCCTACATAGCCCATTGATCTTTTTGCTATTAGATAAATTATTTTGATTTTGAATAATTGATCTACATGTTGTAACCTGGAGAGTGCTAATATTTTGAAGTTTTGCCTTCCTTGTAGTGTGTTATCTTTATGCATCTACGATTATCTATTAAATTTATGAGTGATCTAAGTCTTTTTTCAATCATATAGATTCATTTGTGGTATTGATTATGTCCTTTTGAAATTTTTTTGAGGAAAAATAAAGAACTTTGTTCCTTATCTGATAAATGCCCAATATTACCTTTGGTCTCATTTTTGTATAAGATTATGCTTCAATAAATTTTATTATATTAAATATTCAACCGTTGTTCAAACAAATCGAGCATTAATTTCCACTATAAATAATTTGGTACAATCACCATTTTCTAGTTTAAAAAACTAATTTTAAAACTCTTTTCCTCACAATTCAAAACCATATTTAAGAGCAAGCTCACTAAGAATTTGTACTTGAAGTTAATTGGTCACGTATCAGTTGCATTGATCTTAGTGAAAGTAAGTCGGCCTTCTCTGGAGGTTCACCTCAATTTTCCAAGGTCCCACAGCTTGGAGGTGATCCCATTGTGTCATTAGATTTCCCATGTACTATAAATCATGTTACTCATGCTACTATAAACACAAATGAATGCAAAATCTAATTGATAATAGTTTCTGGCATTTCCAATGGGACCCAAAGATCATAGCTAAGAGGTTGGTGTTATTCTCAAAAAGTGTTGTGCGAACCTCATACATATTTAAAGATCACCTAACAACTCCACTGGCTTACAAATTTAGGAAATCCAAGTTTACGTATGCCAAAGATAAAAACAATATCATCTACTAAAAGTAATAGGACTAACTTGCAAGAACTACCATTTCCATATAAAAAGAAATCAAAATAAAATGTACCTTATACTAGAATATATCCTATAAATCTGTCTACATCTCCCAAAAATACCCACAATTGTTTCATACCTCCCATTATGGCCCTAAGAAATTAGATATTTGTAGCATTCAATGGAGGAAATTCACTTATGCTGGCCCATTATGATTATATACCCACCTTGGCTTTGAAAAGTCTTCCGTATTTTACTAGTGAAACTTTCACCACACCCATTGAACACATTCAGGATATTACTAACATATGTTCAATTCATAACATAGCATAAGAAAATTTTGTTCAAACTTCCTGCCTCCTCATTCAAGGGTAAAGCCTTAGTGATGCAGAGCTTCTCTAAACATTCTATCCTTGTCTATTTTCTCTTTCTCTATACTTTTAAATCTAACTCATGCATACAATTCTTGATTCACTTGTTTGTTACCTGACCAATTTCTTCAATCAACACTAGCCTTTCCTTGTTTCCAAAGGACCAAAACTTGATTTCCTATTTTTCTTTAATTCAAAAACACACACATAACATCATTCACGTGTCTTAACTCAACCAACTCAATCTCTCATCAATATCAATCATATCATCATCATACATACTCAAGGACCATTATGCATTCAATATATATAATGTTGTTCACACTAAATCATTGTTATTGTCACCTTAAAGGTGTTCCTCTTGACTCGTTTAAACCCTTTATCTGACCTACAACCATTTTTAATGCATTAATACAAACTTAAACAACTTTGCCCTATTTTAAACCATTTCTTATAGCACTATTTATGGTTTTCTTGGCCTTGTACGGATAGGTACAAGTACATATGGAAAATCCAATCATCAATATGGATACCCTTCATCAAATACCTTTGATTCCCACAATTTTCAAACTTAACTCTATCTTTTGACCACTTTTTAGACCCTCTTTAACCCACTATTCACCCCTATTAGGTCTCTTAGGGTTTCTTAAACAAACAATCTCCTAAATCTATACTCAGACATTTGAGCACACAAAATAAATTTGAAAATCTCTTTACTTACTTGGTTCTTGATCTATTCACAAATTTTTAGGTAAATTGACCAGTGGGAACACTTTATTCAAACAAAACCCTAGATTTAGAGTTATCATCTCCCAGTCTTAGTTGAGAGCACTCATATTGCTATATCTCCTTCTAATAAAGATTTCAAAGATTCCAATTAGCTTGAAAATGTCAGTGTGGACCTCAAGCAACTTCTCTAAACAATTAACTCCACTTTCTTATCCATTGTTACCCTTTTCACATCAACATTACTATTGACTGTGTTAGTAAATGTCAAACTACAGGTCTACTTTCTATATAGATATGAAATAGGATGCTTTTAAAGCCATACAATGTCAAAGACACTTAAAGCATGTTTTAACAATGCACCTCCTGGTCTTCGAACACTTTATCACTGATTCCAAGATCCCTCCTTTGCATGAAACACACTACAATCTTTCTCACAAGAAAATAGGGTCCGTTATAGTAAAGTCTATTTAAAAATGATTCATTGATTGTATTTGAGTATTTAAGATTTGAAAAACACTCACTCCACTTTAAGAAACACATGACACTATAGTTTAAACATTATTAAATCCATTAACAACCAAATATAGTCTATATATAAAGACAGAGTTTTCAACGGGGGTCTATTCTCACTATAGGAGTGAATATCCAATACTCAAGGTCTCATCCTAACAACTCACATCTCCAAGCACATTATAAAAACCTTTAATAACACATATATCAATTGATATATTCCATTTAAATCATTCAATTTAGAAATACAGTCCATTAACAAGCAAAAAACACGTCAAGGTCAGTGTCTATAATTCTTAACCAAAATTCCTCTTATAAATCTTGAAATAAGTATCACAAGACATCATTCAAGTTCTACAAGAAAATTTGGAGACAATTACTAATTCAATCTTCCATTAATAATATCATATTCATTTTCATTATTTTATCCAATCAAACAGTTATAGTGGTAGCAATAACAATATTTAACCTCAAGTGGTTTGTATTCATTCAAATATCAAAACAAGGATTTCAAACATCCCCTTCCTTTCTTCATACAAACTTTACAATCATTACCCATTCCTTACTTTGAATGGAATCACCACAACAATCCAAAACTAACTCTTTTTTTCCTAACAATAATGTAAAACTAACTTCTTGGTTCTCTTTTCCACGTAGAGATTCCCTTCATACATAATTGTTTCTTGATTTGCATAATAGGACATTTTTAAGACTATCACATTATATTTATGAATTATATGAATCTTCTATAGGGTCTAAACCCCTAAACATGTTTATTACATCTTTTTTCACCTTCATTCATTAAATAAAAGTTCTTATATAAAACTCAACAACATTCAAATTTCAAATAGTACCTAAACCCATACAAATTGACTTTCATATTGACTTTCTCAACACTTTGACTTTCTCTAAACCAACACATGGACCTCCTAAGACCTATAGTACCTATAAATTACCTAATATACCAACTAAAAACAAAAATGGTTCATTTTTGGGGTCCTCATGGGATGCCTCTACATCACTTATAGTGTTACAAAAGTTTGCTTCATAATTCCATCCGTGTTTGGGATGATCTACGATCTGCTTATGCACCCAATTTGACGATAAGAATGACCAAATCTCACTAGTTGAACAACTAACCACTATTAAATGGGCTCCTCATGAGTTCATGACTAATTTTAATTTCCACTTTCATAAAACATGGAATAGAATCCTAATGCTGGTCAAGACAACCCTGAACAATGCTTTCTTGTATTACTTGAGAGCTTTAAATAGTGATATAGTTGTCATGATTTAGTCTATGGGTGGCATCACACTCCCCAATGCTTATGACATAATAATAAGAGCAAAATATTATCTTATTCAAGCTGGAAAAATTACCCCTCAACCTCTAATGCCACTATTTTCAAAGTTGCCTCCCACACAACCCACTGTACCCCTAATTCCCACCACAAGAAATGCACCATCTTTGTCTCCTACCCATTCTAATGATTTGTATGAGGTTAAGTCACTGCTTAAAATCTTTGTCAATGAGTTGGTAGCTATGAAAAGGCAACAATCCCAAAATTATAGGGCTCATCAACCAGTTAACCAAACATATCAGCCCAATAGGTAGTCATACCAAGGCAAATCACAACCCCAAATTCAAACCACATAAGCAAACCCCCTAAATATTCATTCTCTACCTACCCCAAGTACTTATAAATCCATTGTTCTTATTTAGAACAATCTAGCCCAAGAATAAGAGTGGTGCTATCCTTGTGCCCAACCGTATAATTAGAATGCTTTCCCTTATGGTTTCATCAGTCAAGCCTTGATGGTGTAAAGCATATCAAATCCATAATGGTATCAATAAGAAGCCACTTATCAACAAGAAGATGTACAAGTGCCTGATCAAAATGAGACCACTCTCTTGAACTAGCAAGAGGAGGATTTTTGTGGTGTAAATCATGAGGAAACACTAACCAATGGTGGTAGTTTAGTAGAAGTAAATACATGCTCTAAGAAAAGGGAAATATAAGGTGATCAACTACCTAAGGTTGACCAACCTATAACTTCTAGAGTCATACAATAAGTTTCAAAAAGTAACAGTTTAAAAACCACCCAATGTGTTGATGGGCCAACCAAAGTCAAAATTGTTGACCCCAAATCTCGTGAAAGAAGTTGTAGCTCCCACAAAGGCACTAGAAAAGGTTGGTAACATTCATTTCAGTATTGTAGAACAAATGAAAAAGACTAACTTGAATGTTACCATGTGGGATGTGTTATCTATCCCAGCATAGAGGGACTTGCTCCAATAAGCTATAAAAAACTTCCAACTAACAAATCAAGCCTCATTTAAGGGACCTACTATTGTAGTTAACTTATGTCAATCTCAAATGTACATAAAAACAAGAAAAATGGTAAGCCTTCCCATTTTTATCTTTCACTTATAGTTGGGAAAAATATTATCCATAACTGCATGGTAGACTCTGCGGCTAGCAGTTTTGTTATGCCCAAGAAAATAGTGGATGCTCTTGGTATTAAATGCATACCTATCATAAATGGTGTGGTTCAATTAGATGGGAATATTGTTTAAATAATCAGCACTATAAAAGGTTTAAAATTTATCATCGATGCATGTCTAAGTTTATCCATATCCCAATATATCTCAGATATTGAGCTAACCCCCTATTTCATTATATGCCTTTCTCAAGACTTCACTACAAAAATGGGAGGGTGCCTATCTATTGATTGGTCCCATATGTTTCTCAGGACAAGATATGGGACTAAAGTGAAAATAAGATATGGGCCAATTACTAAAGACCACATTGAACCATACACTTCTATCCCTATGGATATGAATTGCACATTACAAGATCAGGAGGAAGAACTTGACCATGAGGTTTTAACACCCATGGAAGAAATTTTAGACACACACTTGGATGAATGGGGATCAACTCCCTAGTTCAACCCTTATGATTATGTCAAGGAAATAGGATTAGGTATGTATTACATTCATAAAAATGATGTAATCATCCCAAATCTTGTGAAACCAACTGAGGATCGCAAGGGAATATGGTAATTATACTTTAATAGTTCAAGGAATAAGAATGGTGCAGGTATTGTTCTAATTTCTCCTTAAAAGGAGAATTGGTTCTATTATTTTAGACATCAATTCAGCTACACTAATAATGTGGTTGAATATGAAGCATTGATTTGAGGTCTATAGTTGGCCAAGGAAAGGGAAATATAATAACTACAAGTGTTTGGTGATAGTGAACTAATTGTTCATCAAGTGAGATAAAAAATCACAACCAAGAATAGCTTATTGAGATCTTACAAACACAGGGTTTGGGACCTATTGGAATATTTTATCGCTTTAAACATTCAAGCGACACCAAGAGCACATGTTGATCACATGGCCTCAGTAGGTTTTAAATATAACCTACCTGAAGAGATTAAGAAGGACAATAGCCAACGTGTAAAGTTAATAGTGAGGCCATCCATTCCTGACAATGCAACCAACTGGCAAGTTTTTGATAATGATCATTAAATTATTAATTTTCTACAAGATGAGGCTAAATTCTTTGATAAAAATTAGTCAAGACTTCAAGAATAATATGGTGAACAAATAATTTAATTGAAGATAAACAAGTTTCTCATGGGTCTTATTACTTTAAAAAGTATCTTCAACTTTGATGATCAACTGAAGGGTGAGAATCAAAATCTCATAGTCAAGGAAGAAGACTATGAGCTAGTAGTCATCTCAGAAGGCAAAACATTGAAGATCAAAAAGGTATGCAACACTTTTAAAAATCAAGATTTTATTAGATTGTGTCAAGAATTTGATGATAACTTCGCTTGGAGCTATAAAGATCTAAGGGGTTTTTACCCTAGTTCAGCCCAACACACAGTAGAACTTGACCCAAATACTAAGTTTGCTAGATAAAAATAGAGACCAATCAATCCAAAAATAGATCCCTTGATGAAGAAAGAGTTGTCCAAGTTGATAGAAGCTAACATCATTTTCCCTATCAAATTCTCACCCTGGGTTACTAACTTGATCCATGTTAGGAAAAAAATAGTGAAATCAGGCTTTGTGTAGATTTTTGGGTTTGAAGGATCAAATTATATCTGGATCTGAAAGGTTTTCCCTTCTAGATGGTTATTCTAGATATAACCAAATCCTAGTTCAAGAATTTCTAACCAATTCAAGACTACTTTCACTATAAAATGGGGTGTATATGCCTATAAAAAGATATCTTTTTATTTAACCAACATTGGTGCTACATTTCAAAGATCCATGGATATTGTTTTTAAGGGTTTTATAAATGAAATGATTTTGGTTTATCTAGATGACATCATTATTTATTCAAAATAGGCTGGTGACCACCTAGATCACCTTAGGAAAGTTTTTGAAAGGTGCAGAGAGTTTGAAGTTTCCCTCAATCCAAAGAAGTGCATTTTTATAATTCATAAAGGGAAACTATTGGGATATATAGTTTCAAAATAAGGTCTTGAAATAGACCTAGATAGAGTGTTATATCTTCACTAGCACTTTTGAGCCATAAAAGGGGTTACACAGTTTCCTAGGAAATATCAACTTCATAAGGAGGTTAATTCCAAATTTTGCTTCCATGGCCAAATACCTTACTACTATGCTTTAAAAGGGGGTCAGTTTTAGCTAGACAAGGGAAGGAAAGGATAGTTTTGAAGCCATCAAGCAGGTTATTTCTCGAGCTCCTACCCTTGTAAACCCCAACTATGACAATGATTTCATTATCTATGCTTTTAGAGGAGAAGGTAACATATCAGCTTTTATGACCTAATAAAATGAAGAATAGTTGGAGTAGCCTATAGCCTTTTTTAGTCAATCCTTGAAGGATTATGAAGAAAGGTATAGTTTTATTGAGAAATAAGTATATGTTGTAACAAAAGCTCTCAAAAATTTTAGGCACATGCTCTCAAATAAAAAAATTCATCTAATGGTTAGTCATGAGAGCATTAAGGATTTATTGTTGAGTTGGGAAATAAATGAAAAAAGAATGGGTTGGATCACGAAAGTCATGGAATATGACGTGATCATCAAAATAACTAAGGTTATAAGAGGAAAGGGCTTATGTGAACAACTTTATTCTAATATAAAGATTGTTGATGTGGTATCTGATGCAATATATGTTTAGTAGACATTCTAACTTACCACTCTGTATCTGCTCAATAGCTAGATCAGTGACATGGTTACCTTCCTATAGACTGATGAATACCTTCATGAGCTCTAGTAGTCCAAGAAGAGGAACTTTAGACTCTAATCAATTCTTTATGCTCATGTTGATGGGATATTGTTTTGGAAAGATATTAATGGAGTTATGTTGATGTGCATCGAGCATGATCAAATTCCTAGGGTACTTGAAGACTTCCATAATGGCTCATCGAGTGGCCATTTCTTTGTAAGGGTTGTTGCTATCAAACTAATGAGGGCAAGTACTATTAGCCTGAATTATTAAAAGATGCACATAAATGGGTACAAAATTGTGAGAAATGTGCCTACTTCATAGGCAAGTAAAGATTAGCAACACTTCCCCTCTAACCAATCCAAGCCGACCAGCCATTTGCTTAGTGGGGATTGGATTTCATTGGCATGATCAATCCACAATCAAGTGTCAGCCATAAATGGGTCCTTAAATCAATTGATTTTTCACTAATTAGATTGAAGTGGCTGCATTAAAATATGCCATAGAAGCATCTGTCTTGAAATTCATGGATGTCATTGTCACTAGATTTGGTGTTCCTACACCATTATCTCAGACAATGCCAAAGCTTTTATGGGCACTTAGGTGAGTGAATGGGCAGTAAAACATATCATCTACCTAAAGACCTCATCAAATTATTACCTATAAGGTAATGGATTAGAATAATCCACCAACAAAAATCTCATAAGCATTATTAAAAGAATAATGAAGGATAACTAAAGGACATGGCATACCAATTTGAAATCAACACTTTGCGTCGATAGGATCACTCCCAGGAGAGCCATTGGCAATTATCCATTCATGTTGGTCTATGGAAGGGAAGATAAACTTCCACTGTCAATAGAGCTACCATCTTTAAATCTCAATCATTAGTTGGAATTGATTGAAAATGATGCAATGACCATGTGGTTGGTAGAACTCATCGAGCTAGAAGAAGTCAGGAACTAGTCAATGCAAGTTCTGGAAATAAATATCGCTCAAATAAAGAGAAATTTTGACAAAAAATTTATCTAATAGAAGCTTCAACAAAGGAGACATGGTTATGAAATGGGATGTTGAAAGAACCAAGCTAGACAAGCATACAAAGTTTGATGCAATATGGAGTGGTCCATATATCATAACTCAATGCAAAGGAGCCAATGCATTCCAGCTATTCAAGGTTGATGGATCGGACTTACCTATCCCAGTAAATTTGATATACTTCAAAGCTTGTTTTTGAGGTTGGAATTCTTTCCAAACATTGTATATATTATGTTTAATCAATTTCCCCAAATAAGTGCTTTCACATAATTCTGTAACTCATTAGGAGTTTTGTTTCCTTAGTTTATTTCTATTTTGTTTTCCCTATTTTGTCCTTGTTTAGGCAATTTCCAATTTTGTTTCTTCTCCAAGCAGAGTGTGTTAAATTAAAATGATTCCATGCCCATTGAACTAGAAGGCTATTAGCAAGCAATCACCCCACAGAGGTCGCCAAAAATATCAAAACACCTTATACCCTAAGGGAGACCCATAATTTTTTTTGAGAAAAAGCTTTAAAAGTGACCTAAATACTTTTTCCCATAACCCATGCAGAAATGGGAGATTTATGTGTAGTTTGTAACTTTGCAAAGTTATAAAGTGCACCCAAACCTCCACTTTCCCACTTACCCAATACCTAACAGAAATTGGAACTTGCATCGTACTTTATAACTTTTCAAGTTGCAAAATTTGATTGGGACTCCATTTTCCACTCTTATTTGATATCAGCAAGAATCAAAACTCTGGTTACACTTTTTAACTTTACAAAGTGCGACATGAACTTTATTTTCTATTGTTCACCACTAGCCCATAAGAATCAATACTTCTACCATATTTTATAACTTTACAATGTTTCAAAGTGTAATCGAGATCCCACTACCCACCTCCATAACATTTATCTCCTCTAACAAATTCACTCAGAGAAAATTGGAGATTAAAAATCAAATTACAGTTTTGTAACTTGCAAAATTATAAAGTAACTTCATAGACCCACTTTCCCACCATTCATCCATCTACCACCATGTTTGGCATTTATTACATGGTTTATTATTATATAATTAGGTTTTTTTGTGTCATTATTAATATTTCAAATCAAAGCTAAATCTCTATTATCAAAGTGTTATCGCATTCAAAATATTTATAGCCAAGCAATGGCACGAACTAGACCTCTATCATCGAGTAATGCAAATGCCATGCACTAGATTTGCCATTACCAACCCCTGTGCACACATTCATGGTATTTTTTTACATCACCCACATTTCCTTCAATCACGGCCATTAATCTTCTCAACAAAGCATAGGATTTTATACCAAAAATTAGGGTTTTATCTTTGAAATTGTCAAAAGAGTATCATCATTAACATTATTACTCACATTTTACTATTTTATCATTCAAGTGTTGTTAGTCTAGATTGTTGCATTTCTTTACATCTTTTAGAAATAAATATAGGGTTTTTGTCAATATTGTTAACCTAGAATATTCCCAAAATATCCCCTATGCAATTTTTGGTGGAAATCACTCCTGTTATTACAAGATCAAACCTTGTAGAGATTTCAATTGTTGAAACACATAAAAAACCCCGATGGATATTTCCCTTTAACAACTTTGAATTCCCATCGAAAGTCTAACTTGCTTTTGCATACCATTTTCCCACCAGACATTTTATCAGACTTTACAAGTGTAATTGTAAGTAAAACCATGTTAAACATTTCGATCAGACTTTATAGTTGCAATTACACATTATATCTCCATCAGATTTTTTAACTGTAAAAGCATAATAAAACTGCACGAAGTTTAAAGTAGAGAAATAACATGTAATTACAAGCCCAAATCTTGAAAAACTCTATAGTTAGTTTCCTTCACCCATTTGCCTAGTGTACGTGTCTAGAAAGGAGATAAATTTCAAGTCAAAGGGACTCGATGTCCCACCTAGTCTAGATTCAAACACCAATGAGATAAGTAACACATATCTAGGTCACACAAACCTAACATACTTATGGAATAGAGGAAATGCATAATTAAAGAATTATTAGATTCAGAGCATCTATGATAGTGGTTTGCCCAAGGCTGTAACCTTTTCACTCTCATCACAAAGCTTGGAGTTTGTGTTCGCCATGGCTAAACACTATGATGTTGATAAGAGGGAAGTAGTGAATGATAAAGGAGAGAAGATTCTAAATCTTGATCTTGATTTCATTAATATTGTGTTCCTGATCTCAAAATATGAAAGCTACATATATATTACCCTTGATTCCTCCAAAAATTTCTATCAAGATAATAACACATCCTATCTATGAGTTTTAAATAAACAGTGGTTAAAAAACCCTAGACCTACATCCACAAGAATGAATAAAACCTTGGCTAGGATAGAATTCGAGGATGAAGTAGGAGATATTATTATACTCTTACACAAAGTTACATGGAACCTAAATGCAAAGAATTATCAATATTCGATGTACCAATATATCTGGGTAATCCATCAAAACAAACAATATTTTCATTAGGCCTAATTGATAAGTGACTCCATGTATAAGCAGTTGATGGAGGTTCAAACTATAGGCAAATTTTATATGACCTCCTATCTTATCTATATCTTAGCAAAAGGGAGTGCATTCTTAGGATTGAACACAATACTAAATCACATCAACAAAGTTTATAATTACTACCCTGATCTCACCTTAGAGGTGGGAAAGCAATAATTTATAAGGGTTAATGATGTTTTTGTTTATTGTATTATAATCATGTTTGAAAATTAACTAGGAAGGACAAGATTTTTTGATGCTACAATGGCCAAAAAAACAAATTAGGGAACGCAATTTATTTAGTTCCAAACATATTCATACATTAGAGTTGGTGGAATCAATGGGTGTCCTTACATACTCCCTAGGTATGTAAACGACCAATGGGCATTAATAGAACTAATGAGACAACTAGTGGAAACTCATATGTTTTTATCAAGCAAGCACAAGACATGGATCCACTTCCTTATCAGTATAGGGAGATACACCTAACCTTTTCTATCAAAGGCCAAATGTGTAGATGCAAAGATGACCCAAAGACCTTGAGAGATCTTGATGTTAGACCCTTTTATGATGTGACTAGTTTTGTTACCAGTATAGTGGGTGCCACGTATTATAATGTTCCTTTTTATGAAGATCACTTGGAAGATATGTAGAATGAAGAGGAAGTTAGGTTAAGAGATTATTCTATAATGACCCTAGAACAAATCAAAACCTATGATATGGTACCAGTTCCTAAAGATGTAAAAGACGAGGAACAATAGTAGATAGGGTGTATAATGATAATCAAATCTATCTCCAACCTCTTCCCCAAGTATAGTGGTCTATACCTGAATCCTTCTCCTTGTTAGATAGGACTACCATAGTTATAAATAAAACATTGAACTGGTTAAGGAGCAAGGGAAATAAAATAACTAAAGAGACCTTGAGTATCATAGATATGCTCAAATAAGTAAAGGATATGGGTGTAGTGGCAATAATAGAAGGCTCTAGCAGTAGAAATCAAACATATTAGGCAGTGGGTCTAGTTGTTTTGCTTAAGCAAAAATAGAAGTAGAAGGCAAGAAGGGCTTCTTTCAATAGCCTAGAGCCAATAGCCCAGAGCCAATAGCCCAGTCAATGGATCAAGCACCATCAATATCCATATAGGACATAACTATTATCCAACCAACTACAGTAATCCCTCCTCTTATCTCCACTGCCCAATCAACACAAGAAATTACCCCTTATTTCAACCATCCCACCAATGCAAGTAATTGCTTGTTCATTTGACCAACCTATGCAAGTGACTCCCTTAAACATAAGCCAATCAACATAGTTGGATACTCTAACTCCACATTCACTTCCCTCTTCCATTATCACTTCTACCTCATCCCCTATATCTTCTACCACCCCATTATTCACTAATACCACCTAGCAGTACATGACTATGGATTCAATCATTCTGACTACAATCCCACTAGCCATCCCAACCACTGGGATGGATTCAACTTCATTTTCATCTTAAATCACACTACCCATTTCATCCACTCTAAGTATTCCCACTACATTGATTGATTCATTTGCTTCCCTGGACTCCACCCTTCTATAAGTTCCCTTATTCCAACCACACGTAATTGTGTCACTTTCAATTTTTGCACCCATGGTAAGCACATCCACATCCACTTCACCCATTCAAGCACCCATTTATTTAAATCTCACATTAACCAAAGCCCCCACTAAAGAGGTGAAATAGAAATTCCCACTGAAACAACTATGAATAATCAACCCATCAATGGGGAAGAGATATCCAAAACATTAGATGAGGACTCAGCGGCAATGTTAGTGGAAAATACATAACTTGTCATGATAGCCACTAGTGTAGCAACTTCAACTATAGAATCATAGATAACAGTGCCCATTAGAACAACACAAGATTCACAAGTAGCCACTCCAAGTTGGCTGACATAATCAATGTCAAAGAAAAGGAAACATATGATATCTCTTAGCACTCTAGATTTTGGTCTATTAGAGGTATCCAAATAACCAAATAAAGGCCATAAGACCATCTCTAGAATCTCATATGATGCAGTAGGGGAAAAAATGTGCAGATAGTAGTTCCCCCACCAGACAAACAAAAAGAATATTTAGTGGTGGGGGATTATCATATATCTAAAGTGCACTTGGGTCATCCAACAAGAGATGGACTAAAGCATGATGTTTAGTCAAGTATAATCTCTATTTTTGAGAAAACGGATAGTGAAAAAATCATTGAAGATGAACTAAAGAACAAAGTCAAGAAGTTGACAGTTGCCTTCAAAAATTTCATAAATCCAACGAATCCACTTGATTCTACCTAACCAACACAATCTCTCTCTCAGTTCCTTAACAAATAAATATTTGAGGCAATGACATATATTGGTACCATGGGAAGGGATACAAAAGACTAGGTTGCTGAACTAATCACAAAAGGGAGTAGAGTAATGAAAGTGACAAAGAGACTTTGAAGGATGATTGTGCATCTCTAAAGATAGAGATAAGCAAATATGAATAAGCTATTGAAAGGCTTAACCTATACTTTCTAAAATTGTAGGCTATTGACCTGGTTGAGACTAACACCCTCATGTTAGAAAAGATATTAAAGAATCCTTTAGAGCATGAAGAGATGGATAACATAGCTAAATTTAGAATCAGAATACTTAGTGAGAGTATTGAGAAGGCCAAAAGCACATGTGACAAGGCCATAAATACAATTTATGATATTGAAGATTTACTTGGTAAATTATCATATGATGCATCAGATCATCAAGATGAACCTCTTCCTATTCAAAAGGTCTAAGATAAATTCAAAGGGGTAGTTAATAAAGAATTAACACATGATACAACTTTCAACTTGAATTCCATTCACTGGTTCATCAAGTATCATAATAAACTTGATCAAATGGGAAAAGGCATCCAAGTCTACATAGCTACTTCTAGAGAACTATATAAAGTAATAGTAGAATGTGAGATTAACAACCTTTACACATTTGGTCCTGACAAAGAGAACCTTCAAGAGATATTCAATAGCTTTAATGCTTGTATCGAGAAGATACAAGTAAAAAAGGATAAGGAGTCTTTAGAAATCACTGTTGTAGATGGATTGTTTTGATTATTTAAAACACATTCTATAAACTGCATTTATTGTAAGATACATTGGAAAGTTGCAAGTTGCAAATTGCAACTATCATTTTGATAGATCTTATCTTTAAGTTAAGAAAGAACTACTTATGATTTTCAATCATCTTTTTGTCAAGCTTTAAGTTGATAAAGTGTAGCTTGTATTTCATACTTTTCCTTTCAACAAGTTTGAATTTATTTAGTTGTAAAAACTCATGTTGTAATTTTCACTTTCCCTTTTGTCAAGTTGAATGACATAAAAATTGTAAAAGTCTCAACTAAAAATTGCAAGTTATATCTTAAAATATCTAAATGTTAAAAGCATTCAATTTTGACCAAGTCGTGGTTCATTTTGGCACACCATTTCTTAGGATATTTTTTAGTAACTGGACTCAAACAGAGTTGTTGGTTTAACTAAAAGAATCTAATGGATTTCTCTCCTCTTTCAACACCTAGTGAAGCATTTAATAATTGCAGATTTATTTTCCTACTACTCCACTAAACACACCATTTCAATCTAGAAAGGATGGCATTGCATGTAGATCCCCTATTTTCTTACTCCATAACTGAGCATAAGTGTTTGTTAAATTCATCTCTCTCAAGGGAGTCTTTTTTGTATAAATATGGGTTTCATACTTAGCCCTGATGGAGAATCAAGAACAACAAATTGCTCTGATCCCACTTGTTAGGATCTTGATCCTCAATAAGAGCACAATATTATTACCTTGTATAAGCAACTAAATATGCGGAATTACCCAGAAGCAATAAGTAACTAGAATTCACAAATGACACATAATATGAGAGACAACACAATATGTATTAATACTCATCCAGAAAAGAATACAATGAAGAGACGCCACACTCTTCCACACTTTTCAGGCTTCCCACACCAAGTGTACAATAATTCTCCTCAAGAGTTCACTCTCCTACCAAAAACGGTCCCAACACACAACTCAAACACAGAATTGGTGATCACCTCCAACCAGTCAGTAATAACCCTGCCAGTACACAAGTACTCAAAGTACTTCAAGTAGATCTCCCATAAGCTTGCAATAACTTGCAACTTAAATGATCTTACTTACACATGTAGATCTACCATGAACTTGCAACAACCTACAATTCAAATGATCTTACAATTGGAAGGAACTTCCTTGCCTTCCTCTATTAGCTCTTTGTGTGGAACTAGAAGGAGATACACTTGCTCAACTCTAACTAGCACACTGGATATCTAGCACACATTACAATACATGCCAATGGGTCTATAAATAGATCCCACACTTAAACAATAACTTAGAATTCTAATTTACAATAATTAGACATGCAACTCAAGACTTGAAATAGCCTTTACATGCAAACACTCGATTCAACGAACTAACTGTTCATGCAATGAACAATTTTGGAACCGCACAGGCGACCGACGTCGGTCCCTGTCTGCCTGGAAATGACCAACATCAGCCGACCTTCTGCCGACGTTGGTTGCCCTCTGCACTGAATATGACTAACATCGATTACACTGCCGATGCTGGTATCCCTGGAACTCAGCAACCTCCATGTCTGCAACAGTTGAAGCTTTTATCTCCACAACCTAACAATCTCCCACTTGGAGATAAACAGCTGCAACTGTACCTGTACCTATACATGTACATCATCTAGTTTGTTCCCTTGGCTTTGTATCCCTCTTCAAGATCACTCTTGAAGACCAACCACCACAAATCTTGTGGTACACCTCCTGTCATCCAAATCACCTGCCACATCCGTATCTACAAACCCATGTAGAAAATAACTTGACCCAGCATAACATGTGCACCTGCTGCTAGTCCCTCTAAGAATCCACTGAACTGACCTCCAGTGCTTCTTTCCCGGATTGGCTCCAAACTTGCTAACAACTCCCACTGCTTGGAAAATTTTAGGTCTAGTACATACCATGCACTTAACCTCATTATGTGAATCAAGACACTGTTCATAAAACTATCCAACCATCGGCGTGCTAATCGGTTTCACACAATCATCCGTAGACAAAATCAACCTGTGACCTTCCATGTCCCTAGAACACACTCATGCCAAAAAATCTTGCTGCTCCTGATGGGGAATCAAGAACAACAAACAACGTTGATCCCACATGTCAGGATCTTGCTCCTCAATAAGAGCACAATATGATTACCTTGTATAAGCAACTAAACATGCAGAATTAACCAAAAGCAATAAGTAACTAGAATTCACAAATGAAAGAATATGAGAGACAACACAATATGTATTAATACTCATCCAGAAAAGAATACAATGAAGAGACGCCACACTCTTCCACACCTTTCAGGATTCCCACACCAAGTGTACAGTAATTCTCCTCAAGAGTTCACTCTCCTACCAAAAATGGTCCCAACACACAATTCAAACACAAAATTGGTGTTCACCTCCAACCAGTCAGTAATAACCCTGCCAGTACACAAGTACTCAAAGTACTTCAAGTAGATCTCCCATAAGCTTGCAACAACCTACAACTCAAATGATCTTACTTACCATGTATATCTTCTCCATGAACTTGTAACAACCTGCAATTCAAATGATCTTACACTTAGAAATATCTTCCTTGCCTTCCTCTATTTTCTCTTCTGTGAAACTAGAAGGAGCTACACTTGCTCAACTCTAACTAGCACACTTTACAATACATGTCAATGGGTCTATAAATAGATCCCACACTTAAACAATAAATTAGACTTCTAATTTAAAATAATTAGACTCGCAACTCAAGACCAAAAATAGCCTTTACATGCAAACACTCGATTCAATGAACTAACTGTTCGTGCAACGAACAGTTTTGGAACTGCACAGGCAACTGACATCGGTCTCTGTCTACCTAGAGGTGACCGACGTTGGCCAACCTCCTGTCGATGTCGGTTGCCCTTCTGTTCAACCCTGACCAACGTCGATCACACTGCTAATGCTGGTATCCCTGGAACTCAACAACCTCCATGTCTGCAATAGTTGAAGATTTTAGCTCCAAAACCTAACAATCTCCCACTTGGAGATAAATAGCTGCAACTGTACCTATACTTGTACACCGTATAATTTATTCTCTTGGCTTTGTATCCCTCTTCAAGATCACTCTTGAAGACCAACCACCACAAATCCTATGGTGCACCTCCTGTCATCCAAATCACCTACCACATCCGCATCTACAAACCCATGTAGAAAATAACTTAACCCTGCATAGCATGTGCACCTGTTGTTGGTCCCTCAAGAATCCACTGAACTGCCCTCTAGTGCTTCTTTTCTGGATTGGCTCCAAACTTGTGACAACTCCCACTGCTTGGGAAAACTTAGGTCTAGTAAATACCATGCACTTAACCTCATTATGTGAAATAAGACACTGTTCATAGAACTGTCCAATCATCAGCGTGTTAACCGGTCTCACACAATAATTCGGAGATAAAATCAACCTGTGACCTTCCATGTCCCTAAAACACACTCATGTCAAAGAATCTTGCTGCTCCTAGATTCCTCATGACATACCTCTGAACTAGCTTTACCTTTAGTTCAGCAACTTCCTGTATATGTAACCCTGCAACAAGCACATCATACAGTAACATGATAATGTAGCTAATATTATCCAACCTGGTAAAGAGAAACACAATGGTCAAACCTCTATTGTCCTAAAGCTTACTCAAGACCATATACCCTGGCCTTCTGTCTCACGTGTCCATTCCTGCTCTTCTTTATCCTAAACATCCATTCGTCTTTCAACACTTTCTTCCAGCTCGCAACTCCACCAAAAACTCCCATTTGGTTCTCCTCTAAGGAATCACATCCTTCATCCATGCCAAGCTCCCACTATTTCCTAGATCTACCTGCTTTGCTTCTTTAATAACTCCCTAGTTCTTGACCATCAGTGAGCAACAAGTAGTGTAAAGAAGGGAAATGACAAATTTGAGGCTTACATACCTTTAACTCCTCCATATGGGCGCTTGAGACTACCTGACAGCTTGTTGTCTACCCAAAATCTGTCTCAATGACCGATGCCGATCACATCTTAGTCTACACCCGATCAACGTCGGTTCCATGCAACTGCCTCATTGCCGACGTTGGTTCCCCGTGATCGAAGCTGGTGTTTATCTGTCTTGAGTCACCGACGTCAGGCTACACATAGCTGACGTCGGTCCCTGTCTAGATGCCGACGCCAGTTTTCTAACTGATGTCAGTCTATGTGTTTTACTTGTGAGTGATGACTTCTACCCGTGAGCTCCTTTTGGATCAAACCCTTGTACAAATCAACCCTGCTCTGCTCAGAATTCTTTAGCCCCTTATGCTAGCCTCTGTTCGTCACATTTTCCTTGAAAACCAAGCCTTTCCTATTCTTGTCACTAACATTGGATTTCTCAAGAAACGTCGCTTTCTTCTTCTGCATATAGAAATCTCAATCCATGCTTTTCAAATTCGAAAGCATACCCTTTGACTCAAGAATATGCATCGCCTTCTTATTCATGTGACCAAGCCTACTAAGCCACATATTTGAATCTACAGCTGAGGTAGATAAACCAGAAGGAGAATTAGTAATACAAGTAGATAGATAAAGTGTACCTACTTTCTTATCTCTTGCTACAACAATTGCACCCTTGGTAACCTTCCAAGAGTCCACTGTGAGAGTTACTGTGCAACCCTCATCACCCAACTTTTCAACAAAAATCAAATTTTGCTCCAGAATTGGGACATGCATGACCTCCTTCAACACCCATGTGTTGCCCGTCTATAATTTCAGCTTCACTTTCCCTTTGCCAACCATTTGACAAGGCTTACCATCCCCTAAACAAATTTCTCCAAAGTCTCCCTAGACATACTCATGAAAAATTCCCTATTTGGGGATGCATGAAAAGAGGCACCAGAATCTAAAACCTAAGATTCTACTTTATCTAAGGAACATACCAGAGCATCTTGTGCAACATAATCCGCAACATCTACTTCTTCATGTCCCTCATGCTGATTTTCAGCAAACCAACAATCTCTCTTTAAGTGCCCTTGCTTTTCACATTTCCAGCAGGTTATTCTACCATACCTGGACTTGGATCTCCTGCCTATCTTGGACCTTGATCTCCCATGCTCGATCTTCTCTCTTTGCCTTCCCCTGCTTTCCATACTCAAAGAATTTCTTGATGATTCACCTGTACTTTTCCTGTGAATTTTTTCATTTAAGATAACACTCACAACATCATCCACTTTTAAGATTTTTGAAGCAGACGCAGTATTACTAACTGCCATTACCAAACTCTCCCAACTTTCAGCTAATGACCATAAGATTAAGAGATCCTTAATTTTATCATCAAAAACAATATTGACTAAATTTAACTGGTTTACCAAACCTTGAAAATCACTAAGATGACTATGAACAGATCCACCTTCCAACATTTGCAAATTAAATAATTGCTTCATAAGAAATACCTTATTCGAAGTTGAGGGTTTTTCATATAAATTTGTCAAAGATTCCATCAACTCTATTGTTGTCTTAGCCTGATATGAGTTGGAAATCACAGACGATGCAAGGCTCAACCTTATAGATCCCAGAGCCTTCCGATCAAGAACCTCCCATTCTTCAACCTTCATATCCAGGGGCTTGCATGCAACCCCACCCAACGATAAGTACAAATCTTTTTGATACAGATAATCTTTAATATACATCCTCCATAATTGATAGTTCTTGCCATTAAACTTCTCCATTCATAGCTTACTTTCTTCTGCCATTGCTATACTCCCACTCAAACAAAAACCCCTGTGAGTAACCTGTAATCAACACACACTAACCAAATTTGAAACACCTGTTAGTAACCCAACCAAAAGCTCTGATACCAGTTGATGGGGAATCAAGAACAACAAACAGCTCTGATCCCACTTGTCAGGATCTTGCTCCTCAATAAGAGCATAATATGATTACCTTGTATAAGCAACTAAACATGCAGAATTAACCAGAAGCAATAAGTAACTAGAATTCACAAATGACACAGAATATGAGAGACAACACAATATGTATTAATACTCATCCAAAAAAGAATACAATGAAGAGACGCCACACTCTTCCACACCTTTCAGGCTTCCCACACCAAGTGTACAGTAATTCTCCTCAAGAGTTCACTCTCCTACCAAAAACGGTCCCAACACACAATTCAAACACAGAATTGGTGTTCACCTCCAACCAGTCAGTAATAACCTTACCAGTACACAAGCACTCAAAGTACTTCAAGTAGATCTCTCATAAGCTTGCAACAACCTACAACTCAAATAATCTTACTTACCATGTAGATCTTCTCCATGAACGTGCAACAACTTGCAATTCAAATGATCTTATACTTGTAAGGATCTTCCTTGCCTTCCTCTATTTGCTCTTCTGTAGAACTAGAAGGAGCTACACTTCCTCAACTCTAACTAGCACACTTTATAATACATGTCAATGGGTCTATAAATAGATCACACACTTAAACAATAACTTAGACTTCTAATTTACAATAATTAGACTCGCAACTCAAGACCAAAAATAGCCTTTACATGCAAACACTCGATTCAACGAACTAATTGTTTGTGCAACGAATAGTTTTAGAACCGCACAGGGACCAACGTCGGTCCCTGTCTGCCTGGAGGTGACCGACGTCGACCGACCTCTTGCCGATGCTGGTTTCCCTTCTGTTCAACCTTGACCGACGTTGGTCACACTGCCAACGCCGGTATCCCTGAAACACAACAACCTCTATGTCTGTAATAGTTGAAGATTTTAGCTCCACAACCTAACAATCTCCCACTTGGAGATAAACAGCTACAACTGTACATGTACTTGTACACCGTCTAGTTTATTCCCTTAGCTTTGCATCCCTCTTCAAGATCACTCTTGAAGACCAACCACCACAAATCTTGTGGTGCACCTCTTGTCATCCAAATCACCTGCCACATCCGCATCTACAAACCCATGTAGAAAATAACTTGACCCTGCATGGCATGTGCACCTACTACTGGTCCCTCTAAGAATCCACTTAACTGCCCTCCAGTGCTTCTTTCTCTGATTGGCTCCAAACTTGTGACAACTCCTACTGCTTGAGAAAACTCAGGTCTAGTACATACCATGCACTTAACCTCATTATGTGAATTAAGACACTGTTCATAGAACTATCCAACCATCGGCGTGCTAACCGGTCTCACACAATCATCTAGAGACAAAATCAACCTGTGACCTTCCATGTCCCTAGAACACGTTCATGTCAAAAAATCTTGCTGCTCCTAGATTCCTCATGACATACCTCTGAACTAGCTTTACCTTTAGTTCAGCAACTCCTTGTATATGTAACCTTGCAACAAGCACATCATACAGTAATAGTATAATGTAGCTAATATTATCCAACTTGGTAAAGAGAAACACAATGGTCAAACCTCCATTGTCCTACAGCTTACTCAAGACCATATACCCTGGCCTTCCATATCACGTGTCCATTCCCGCTCTTTTTTATTCTAAACATCCATTCGTCTCTCAGTGCTTTCTTTCAGCTGGTAACTCCACCAAAAAACTCTCATTTGGTTTTCCTCCAAGGAATCACATCCTTCATCCATGCCAAGCTCCCACTGTTTCTTAGATCTACCTGCTCTGCTTCTTTAATAACTTTCTGGTTCTTGACCATCAGTGAGCAACAAGTAGTGTAAAGAAAGGAAATGACAAATTTGAGGCTTACATACCCTTTAAGTCCTCTATATGGGCGCTTGAGACTACCTGACAGCTCGTTGTTTGCCCAAAATTCTTCTCAGTGATCGATGCCAGTCATATCTCAGTCTGCACCTGACTGACATCGATTCCATGCGACTACCTCATCACTGACATCAATTCCCCCTGACTGATGCCAGTGTTTATCTATCCTGAGTCACCGACATCAGGCTACACATTGTCAACATCAGTCCCTGTCTGGATGCCAACGCCAATTTTCTAACTGACGTCGGTCTCTGTGTTTTACTTGTAAGCGATGACTTCTACCCACGAGCTCCTTTTGGATCAATCCCTTGTCTAAATCAACCCTGCTCTACTCAAAATTCTTTAGCCCCTTACACTGGCCTCTATCCATCACCTTCTCCTTGAAAACCAAGGCTTTCATGTTCTTGTCACTAACATTGGATTTCTCAAGAAACGTCACTTTCTTCTTCTGCATATATAAATCTCGATCCATGCTTTTCAAATCCGAAAGCATACCCTTTGACTCAAGAATATGCATCCCCTTTTTATTCATGTGACCAAGCTTATTAAGCCACATCTTCGAATCTACAGCTGAGGTAGATAAACTAAAAGGAGAATCAATAATACAAGTAGATAGATAAAGCATACCTACTTTCTTACCTCTTGCTACAACAAGTGCACATTTGGTATCCTTCCAAGAGTCTGCTGTGAGAGTTACTGTGCAACCCTCATCACCCAACTTTCTAATAGAAATCAAATTCTTCTCCAGAATTAAGACATGCATGACCTCCTTCAACACCTATGTGTTGTCCGTCTGCAATTTCAGCTTCACTTTCTATTTGCCAACCATTTGACAAGGCTTACCATCCCCTAAACAAATTTCTCCAAAGTCTCCATGGACATACTCATGAAAAAATTTTGTATTTGGGGATGCATGAAAAAAGGCACCAGAATCTAAAACCTAAGATTCTACTTTATCTAAGGAACATACCAGAGCATCTTGTGCAACATAATCTGCAACATCTGCTTCTTCATGTCCTTCATGCTGATCTTCACCCAACCAACAATCTCTCTTTAAGTACCCTTGCTTTCCACATTTTCAGTAGATTATTCTACCATACCTGGACTTGGATCTCCTACCTATCTTGGACCTTGATCTCCCATGCTCGATCTTCTCTCTTTGCCTTCCCCTGCTTTCTATACTCAAAGCATTTCCTGATGATTCACCTGTGCTTTTCCTGTGAATTTTTTCATTCAAGATTACACTCACAACATCATCCACTTTTAAGATTTTTGAAGCAGACGCAGTATTACTAACTGCCATTACCAAACTCTCCCAACTTTCAGCTAATGACCATAAGATTAAGAGAGCCTTAATTTTATCATCAAAAACAATATTGACTAAAGTTAACTGGTTTACCAAACCATGGAAATCACAAAGATGACTATGAACAGATCCACCTTCTAACATTTTCAAATTCAATAATTGCTTTATAAGAAATACCTTATTCGAAGCTGAGGGTTTTTCATATAAATTTGCCAAAGATTCCATCAACTCTACCGTTGTCTTAACCTGAGATGAGTTGGAAATCACAGACGATGCAAGGCTCAACCTTATAAATTCCAGAGCCTTCCGATCAAGAACCTCCCATTCTTCAACCTTCATATCCATGGGCTTGCATGCAACCCCACCCAACGATAAGTACAAATCTTTCTGATACAGATAATCTTCAATCTGCATCCTCCATAATTGATAGTTCTTGCCATTAAACTTCTCTATTTGTAGCTTACTTTCTTCTGCCATTGCTATACTCTCACTAAAATAGAAACCCTGTGAGTAACCTATAATCAACACACACTAACCAGATCTAAAACACCTGTTAGTAACTCAACCAAAAACTCTGATACCAGTTGATGGGAAATCAAGAACAACAAACAACTCTGATCTCACTTGTCAGGATCTTGCTCCTCAATAAAAGCACAATATGATTACCTTGTATACGCAACTAAACATGCAGAATTAACCAAAATCAATAAGTAACTAGAATTCACAAATGACACAGAATATGAGAGACAACATAATATGTATTAATACTCATTCAGAAAAAAATACAATGAAGAGACGCCACACTCTTCCACACCTTTCAGGCTTCCCACACCAAGTGTACAATAATTCTCTTCAAGAGTTCACTCTCCTACCAAAAATGGTCCCAACACACAATTCAAACACAGAATTGGTGTTCACCTCCAACCAATCAGTAATAACCCTGCCAATACACAAGTACTCAAAGTACTTCAAGTAGATCTCTCATAAACTTGCAACAACCTACAACTCAAATGATCTTACTTACCATGTAGATCTTCTCCATGAACTTGCAACAACCTGTAATTCAAATGATCTTACACTTGGAAGGATCTTCCTTGCCTTCCTCTATTTGCTCTTATGTGGAACTAGAAGGAGATACACTTGCTCAACTCTAACTAGCACACTTTACAATACATGCCAATCGGTCTATAAATAGATCCCACACTTAAACAATAACTTAGACTTCTAATTTACAATAGCCTTTACATGCAAATACTCGGTTCAACGAACTAACTGTTCGTGTAACAAACAATTTTGGAACCGCACAGGCAACCGATGTTGGTCCTTGTCTGCCTGGAGGTGACTGACGTCGGCGGACCTCCTGTCAATGTCGGTTGCCCTTCTGTTCAACCCTGACTGACATCGATCACACTGTCGACGTTGGTATTTCTAGAACTCAGCAACCTCCATGTCTGCAATAGTTGAAGCTTTTAGCTCCACAACCTAACAGCTCCAAGATTCTTCATGACACACCTCTAAACTAGCTTTACCTTTAGTTTAGCAACTCCCTGTATGTGTAACCCTGTAACAAGCACACAATATAGTAACAACATAATGTAGCTAATATTATCCAACCTGGTAAAGAGAAACACAATGGTCAAAACTCCATTGCCCTGCAGCTTACACAAGACCATATACCTTGGCCTTCCGTCTCACGTGTCCATTCCCACTCTTCTTTATCCTGAACATCCATTCGTCTCTCAGTACTTTTTTCCAGCTGACAACTCCACCAAAAACTCTTGTTTGGTTCTCCTCCAAGGAATCACATCCTTCATCCATGCCAAGCTCCCACTATTTTCTGGATCTACTTGTTCTGCTTCTTTAATAACTTTCTGGTTCTTGACCATCAGTGAGCAATAAGTAGTGTAAAGAAGGGAAATGATGAATTTGAGGCTTACTTACCCTTTAAGTCCTCCATATAGGTGCTTGAGACTCCTTGACAGCTTGTTGTCTACCCAAAATCTATCTCAGTGACCGATGCTGATCACATCTCAGTATGCACCTGACCGATGTCGGTTCCATGCGACTGCCTCATCACTGATGTCAGTTCCCCCTGACCGATGCATGTGTTTATCTGTCCCTGAGTCACCAACGTCGGGCTGCACATAGTCGATGTCGGTCCCTGTCTGGATGCCGATGCCAGTTTTGTAACCGACGTTGGTCTCTGTGTTTTACTTGTGAGTGATGACTTCTACCCATGAGCTCCTTTTGGATCAAACCCTTGTCCAAATCAACCCTGCTCTGCTCAAAATTCCTCAGCCCCTGTGACTGATCTCTGTCCGTCATCTTCTTTTTGAAAACTAAGGCTTTCCTGTTCTTGTCACTAACATTAGATTTCTCAAGAAACATCACTTTCTTCTTCTGCACACAGAAATCATGATCCATGTTTTTCAAATCTGAAAGCATACCCTTTGACTCAAGAACATGCATCCCCTTCTTATTCATGTGACCAAGCCTATTAAGCCACATCTTCGAATCTACAGCTAAAGTAGATAAACTAGAAAGAGAATCAATAATACAAGTAGATAGATAAAGCGTAAATACTTTCTTACCTCTTGCTACAACAAGTGCACCCTTGGTAACCTTCCAAGAGTCTGCTGTGAGAGTTACTGTGCAACCCTCATCACCCGACTTTCCAACAGAAATCAAACTTCACTTCAAGATTGGGATATGCATGACCTCTTTCAACACCCATGTGTTCCCTATCTATAATTTTAGCTTCACTTTCCCTTTGCCAACCATCTGACAAGGCTTACCATCTCCTAAACAAATTTCTCCAAAGTCTCCCTAGACATACTCATGAAAAAATTCCCTATTTGGGGATGCATGAAAAGAGGCACCATAATCTAAAACCCAAGATTCTACTTTATCCAAAGAACATAGCAGAGCATCCTGTGCAACAAAATCTGCAACATCTGCTTCTTCATGTCCTTCATGCTGATCTTCATCCGACTTGCAATATCTCTTTAAGTTCCCTTGCTTTCCACATTTCTAGTAGGTTATTCTGCCATACCTAGACTTGGATCTCCTGCCTATTTTGGACCTTGATCTCCCATGCTCGATCTTCTCTCTTTGCCTTCCCCTGCTTTCCACACTTAAAGCATTTTTTGATGATTCACCTGTGCTTTTCCTATGAATTTCTTCATTTAAGATTACACTCACAACATCATCCACTTTTAAGATTTTTGAAGCAGACACAGTATTACTAACTGCCATTACCAAACTCTTCCAACTTTTAGGTAATGAGCATAAGATTAAGAGAGCCTTAATTTCATCATCAAATACAATATTGACTGAATTTAACTGGTTTACCAAACCATGGAAATCACTAAGATGACTATGAATAGATCCACCTTCCAACATTTGCAAATTAAATAATTGGTTCATAAGAAATATCTTATTCGAAGCTGAAGGTTTTTCATATAAATTTGCCAAAGATTCCATCAACTCTACCATTGTCTTAGCCTGTGATAAGTTGGAAATCACAAACGATGTAAGGCTCAACCTTATATATCCCAGAGCCTTCCGATCAAGAACCTCCCATTCTACAACCTTCATATCCATGGGCTTGCATGCAACCCCACCCAACGATAAGTACAAATCTTTCTGATACAAATAATCTTTAATCTACATCCTCCATAATTGATAGTTCTTGCCATTAAACTTCTCCATTCGTAGCTTACTTTCTTCTGCCATTGCTATACTCCCACTCAAACAGAAACTACTGTGAGTAACCTGTAATCAACACACACTAACCAGATTTGAAACACCTGTTAGTAACCCAACCAAAAGCTCTGATACTAGTTGATGGAGAATCAAGAACAACAAATAGCTCTGATCCCACTTGTTAAGATCTTGCTCCTCAATAAGAGCACAATATGATTACCTTGTATAAGCAACTAAATATGCAGAATTACCCAGAAGCAATAAGTAACTAGAATTCACAAATGACACAGAGTATGAGAGACAACACAATATGTATTAATACTCATCTAAAAAAGAATACAATGAAGAGACGCCACACTCTTCCACACATTTTAGGCTTCCCACACCAAGTGTACAGTAATTCTCCTCAAGAGTTCACTCTCCTACCAAAAATAGTCCCAACACACAACTCAAACACAGAATTAGTGTTCACCTCTACCAGTCAGTAATAACCCTACCAGTATACAAGTACTCAAAGTACTTTAAGTAGATCTCCCATAAGCTTGCAATAACCTGCAACTTAAATGATCTTACTTACACATGTAGATCTACCATGAACTTGCAACAACCTGCAATTCAAATGATCTTACAATTGGAAGGAACTTCCTTGCCTTCCTCTATTAGCTCTTTGTGTGGAACTAGAAGGAGCTACACTTGCTCAACTCTAACTAGCACACTGGCTATCTAGCACATATTACAATACATGCCAATGGGTTTATAAATAGATCCCACACTTAAATAATAACTTAAACTTTTAATTTACAATAATTAGACACGCAATTCAAGACTCAAAATAGCCTTTACATGCAAACACTCGATTCAACGAACTAACTGTTCGTTGCACGAATAGTTCTGGAACTGCACAGGCGATCGATGCGGTCCCTGTCTGCCTGGAGGTGACCGACGTCGATTACACTACCGACGCCGGTATCCCTGAAACTCAGCAACCTCCATGTCTGCAACAGTTGAAGCTTTTAGCTCCACAACCTAACAAGCCCATTGATCTTTTTGTTAGAGAAATTGTTCTACCTTTGAAGAATTGATCTATATCTTATAACCTATAGAATGCTAATAGATTGAAGTTTTGCCTTCCTTGTAGTGTGTTATCTTTGTGTATATACAGCTATATACTAAATTTGTGAATGATCTAAGTCTTGTTTCAATCATAAAAATTCAATTGTGGTATTGATTTTTCCCTTTTAAAAACTTGTCGAGGAAAAATAACTTTGTTCCTTGTATGATAAATGCCCAATATTACCTTTGATCTCATTTTTTTATAAGATTGTGCTTCAATAAATTTTAGTATATTAAATATTCAACCATGTTTAAATTAAGCAAGCATTAATTTCCACTATATACCATTTGGTGCAATCACCATTTTTGAGTTTTAAATACTCATTCTAAAACTTTTCTCCTCATAAGTCAAAACCTTAGTTAGGAGCAAGATTACTAAAAATTTGTAGTTGAAGTGAACTGGTCATGTATAAGTTGCACTGATCTTAGTGAAATGAAGTCGGCCTTCTCTAGAGGTTCACCTTAATTTGCCAAGTTCCCGTACCTTGAAAGTGATCCCATTGTGTCATTTGATTTCCCATGTACTACAACTCATGCTACTCATAATATTACAAACATAAATGGGTGCAAAATATAAATGATAATAGTAGGCTTCCTTATGTCTTGTCTATTTTGATGTCTAAATGCATGAAACTTGTGTGGTTCTTGATTTAACTCTTAATTTAGGAGTAAGGTCATTTGGCTTACTAATTATCCTTATTTTTTTCTTATGGTTGTGCATTGGCCACCATGTTGTATGGGATTTCAAAGATGTGACATTCTTCCATGGTAGATGGTGTTATTCAAACTAGAGCTCATATTGGAATGGTAAGGTTCTTGTTGTATGAAATTTAATGGTGCATTAAAGGTGATACTCATCATGATGTAAGATTGTTTGAGCCCTCTCATGTTGGATGTGATGATAGAATGCCTGAACCCTCTCATGAATGGCATAATAAACCATAAGCTTTTTGTCGAATAATTATTATTTAAATCCTTATATTTTCTCATGTGGTACTTGTATGGTTGTTGGAAATGGATTTGAGGTTGGTAGCCTCTTTGTTTATGAGTTGGTTAGGATTGTTTATTTTTTATTAGCCTCATCCTTGACTCCAAGACACCTGTTGGTGCTTGAACTTGCACCATTTTTATATGCCCTTTTCCAACCTACGTGGCATCAAGGGGGCAAATGCAATAAGGTTTCTAAATGCAGCCAGGTAATGTTGATGTGGATCTTGCCATGTTAGAGGTAGAAGGTTAATGTAAACATGACAACATTCTTAAACCATACCCTAACAAACCTACCACATGGTTGTAAGGCCAAGCTCTAACAAAATACGTGGATGCAAGAGGTAGTTGGTATAAAATCTGAGTTTGACTGTAGCTTGACCAAAAAAATTATAAGTGAGGGGGTCAAGCTCTACCAGGAATCCAAGCTGCCAAAATCAAGTTTGATATTAGCAATTGTAAATGAGATGTATAAAGTCCATGAAAGATATTGGTGAAAAAACATGTGGTAAAACTCACTTACAAATTGCAATGTGCTCCTGCAGTTCCACATTCTACGGAAGGAAAGCGAAAACAAGCATGGTAGAAGGCAAATTATAACACATAGTTTACAACAACATAAATTGTAAAGTGCAATGTGCATCTTCATTACCACATCCCACATCATAGGCACAGAGAAATGAGAGGGAAAATTCAAAAAGCTATGGAATTGAACAAAAATTCAAAAAGGCTTAATTATTGATGAGTAAGCCTATTTTGGGATTGAATGATGACCAAGAATGTGGTGGTAGGAAGATTTGACAGGCCAAGGAGCTCAAAGAAAGGACACAACCTTCTCATAAATCTCATTGCACCATGAAACCTTGCAGGTTTGATTTGAAAACTACCTATAGATCAAGCAATACCCTATGAGATCTGATTGTGGCTTGCATTACCCAAATATTCAATCCAAATCACTCAGCCATGTTAGATATAATCATAAAAAATATGGGTGAGGAGTTTTTGGTATTCACTTGATAATTTTTTAGAACTTCAAGGTTTTATTAAAAATCAATCTGGCCTTGATCCTATTGTGTGTTGCATGAAAGAGGTGAGGTAAATTAGATTCCTTAAAGGAGGATTTGAATGTATTATGGCATGGTTGTCTAAACATTTAGAAAGGGTTTATACCTATTATTTTAATGACTGGATATATGATTGCTTTGATGGAAACTCAAAGCAATGTGTTGGTTAAGCATTTTGAAAAATGGTTATATTTTGAATTAATCATCAAGTGATATTGAAGCAGTCATGGTGCTAACGCTGCTGAATACTTTGGTCATTTTTAGAGTTGTTATAGACTTGTTATAGAGCTATGGGGTTCATTGATACAATCACAAATTGACATGATAAATAATACATATGATGAAGGTGCAACCCACACTTTTCCTTGAATGGCACCCAATTTGGATGATCTAGGAAGAAATGGGACCATCATTGGAGATCCCCTAGGTAACTTGACAATGGTGGCTTGAGCTAATTATTCCATGATGGGACCTTGTTTATGTGAAATAACCATGAAAATAAAGCAATATTGGTTTCTATTGATAAATTCTCTAGATTCAGAGTTTGGTTATGGAGTGGCAATCTACATCTTTGCTTAGTGTGGTTTCAATGGCTGAAGAATTATTCGAGAATGTGGAATCTCAATGTAACACTTTAGATGTATATGGTCGGTTATTAAAGCAAGTAATGACTACATGGAATAGTATGGATT
The DNA here is from genome assembly GCA_037957365.1 of Torreya grandis. Lineage (NCBI taxonomy): Eukaryota > Viridiplantae > Streptophyta > Pinopsida > Cupressales > Taxaceae > Torreya > Torreya grandis. Next base: position 4,626,918 of record JARHVA010000207.1, read on the forward strand.
CTAGTAAAAAATCATATACATGGTACTCTGCTGCAACCAGGTAGCTAGAATGGAGTTGGGTGAGAAAATCCAAAAAATTGACAAGTTTCAAAAGTTGCAAAAGTGACCCCCAAACTCCCTAGGAAAACTATGTGGGAAAAAAAACTTTCAAAAAGCAAGGTCTCAAAATGTAGTGTGCAAATTATGGTCAACTCTCCCAATCCCGCCAGTGAAAGCATGTGGAAGAAAAGTTAGCTTAAGAGAACTTTAGGGAGATGTAGAAATGCAATTTTGCACTTGTGCAAATTGAAAATTGCATCTGGATATCCCATGTCTGCCATTCAACATTCGTCAACATGGGGTCCCAATGTAAATGGGAAATTTCAAAGCCATTTGCAATTTGCACTTTTGCAAAAGTACAAAATAGATTTAGCATTTTGGATTCCCTAAAAGGAGCTTTTGAGGGAAATGGTAATCCTAAATGCAATTTGCACTTTTGTAAAAGTGCAAAATACATTTGGAGTTTTGGATTCCCTAAGGGGAACTATAAGTGTCAATTGTAATGTTACAATTTGCAAGTTTGTAATATGCAAAGGGACCTTCCCAAGGGAATTACATGTGCAAATTGCAATTGTGCAAATTTTAATTGTGCAATTTGTAAAATTATAATAGGGGCCATAATTTCCTCTAAAGGTGAAAAAGTGAAAATAATGTGTTTATGCATTTAAAAAGGAAATATGAAGGAAAACCTAAAAGGGCCAAGTGCAAAAGGCAAATATGAGAATTACAAAGTGTGAAAAAGGCAAATGTGACAAGACATAAGTGCAAAAAGCAAAGGTGCAAAATGCAAGGTGTTGAAAATACAAATTGGAGCCAAAAAAGCAAAAAGGTAAAATGACCTAAGTTTTTTGCTTTTTTCATTGTTGTGTTTGTCCAACCTCCTCCATGGGAGAGAAATTATAGGTTTGCAAGGCCAAGGTGGGCCCATCAAGGAAGATCACCCAAATAACCATGGATCCAAAATATTCCTAGGAAATCATTGCAAGAGCAACTTGTTCCATGGCATGCATAAAGGGAAGGGCAGCTATCTAGGAGGTTTTAGTTGTGCAAGCAAGTGGTCAAGGGCATCTTCAGGTTGTTACACAAAGATAAATGGTTTTATTATCCTCCACCATGAATAATCTCCTTCCATATTGTTTAAAGGCAACTCCAGCCAAGAAATCAAAGGATGTGCTCCAAATCTCCATCATTTCTTGTAGAGGCAGTTAGATCAATGATTTTTCATGCAAATGGGTGAAGATTCTAGGTGTGTTAAAAGGTTTTTCTAGTTGGAAGCATCTTGGCAGAACTTTGGGGTGTTGATTGTAATTTTGAAAATTGCATAATGCAACCCACATTCTCGGATTGCAAAAGAAAGGGTAAAAAATGTATAAATATAAAGCTTCTCTTTTATTATGGGTTGTTGTTGGTCTTTATTTTTCTAAGTCTAAGTTCTAAAAAAAAATTGGGATCAACTACTGTGTGTAGATCTTGTCTCCCTTGCTGAGGTGGTTGTAAGTGTACAACCATTAACAAGCTTTGAGAGCATGTTTATGTCTCTCTTGTCTAACATGGAGAAATCTCACCAAGCTTGTCCCTATGGTAGTATTTTGAAATTTTGATTTATGTAATATCTCTTTTCAAATTAATGAAAATGCTAATGATTCTTTGTTGTTTCCTGTTGATGAAGTGAAACAATGTGTTTTACAAGTTACATTGATTGGACATTTGGGTTTGTGTTCATTATTGGTTATCATTCTAAGCATAGATATTGATTATAAACCCTTTCTGCATTATTTTAGGATATGTTGTTTAATAACTTGTTAGGGCACCCTAGGTTTATGGATTTGATATGGAAAAGTGTTTGAAAGTTTAGTGTCAATGTATGTTATAGTCTTTCAAAGATCATTTGGCATTTCCCATTATCTTGCATTTTAGTTTTCCCTACATCTTTGCTAAGTAATATTGTCACGAATACTAAAAGATACCCTATTGTTTGAAAGCCACCATCACACCACCCTTTCTTACAATTATCTAACTTATCCTACCCTGCAAATAATATACCCTTTGCATATGTTAAGTGTTATTTACCTTGCAGATGCATAAAACATTGCCTAGGAACATGTGTCTGCATTTTGTGCTTTGAAGCATAGTGCTAGAGTTTTCCATTTGACCCTTTTTGTTGAAGATTATTTAGAATGAATATTGTAGTCATAAACCCATATGTCTTCAATAGCTTGTATGTGAACTATTGCATTGTATTTGTTCATTTTGTGTGACAACCCTTCTTGGATGGAGTGAACAAGTTTGGTTGTGCCTTGGTCACATTTGTGTTCCCTTGTGCCAAAAGCCCTCATGAAGGTTGAATTGCATAATCTCTCCATGTGAGCAAGCTACCCCTTAGGTCCTCTCACCTTGGTTTAGGCAAAGCCAGAAGTAGCAGGGAGCTGACCATACCCTCTGTTGGTGCCTCTCAGTCATTTTATTCATTCAGTCTAGTCTTGATGCCAAACCCTCCCTCAGATCCAATGACATATCAATGGGTTTTTCATCTTTTTTTGCCATTTTATTCAAGTGTGAAAGGCTAAGCATAAGAGGTGTACAACTAGGAACCAACACTTTGCTAGTGTCGTTACCAGGGACATAAGCTAAGAACCTTAACACTTGTGTTGCTGAGGACTCTTGTAGAGAGCTACAAGTATTTCATGTTATGAATTTCTCTATTGTTATTTGCTACATTCAAACTATCTTGGCCGTAAATGACACAACACTCTACTAGGGATGTGCCAAGAATTAAGATATTTGATAATTTGAATTCTATTACGTTTATTACAAAGAGTGGTTAAAGTTACATGTTGGAAGGTGTTTTTTCCCTTTTGAGCATAATTTTATAAATTTTAGTGTCTTTATGATTTTTATTTCATCATTAAATTTTAGCAAGTATGTTTTCAACATGTATCATAATCTATGTGTTAACTGTGATATTCTATAATTTTGATGACTCTAATTTTATCATCTAGTTTCAAGAAAGATTAGTGCCTGGTTTGAATATCTTTGTTAAGTTTCAACTTTGAGTATTTTCTTACTTGGAAAGTTGGAAAGATTGAGATCATCCTTCAAAGGTGACTCATCTAAGAAGCTTGTTTTGCCTTAACATATTCATCAAAGAAGAGGGAGACAAGTTTGGAGGCCTGTTGAAGGGTAAGGTTTAGTGGCAAAACAATGTTTAGATAGCCAAGATTCTGATAATCTTGAGATTTTTGTTGAACTCCCCATTGTTGAGAATTTTCATAGCTCTTTTAATCATTCTAAAACTTATAGTCCTATTTATTTTCTAGCTCCCTCTAAACTATTGAATCCCCTCCTAATTTTGATCTATAAAGTCCCCCTCATTCACCCCCTCACATCCCTTTGTCAGTTGTTCATGAACCTCCAATTGAACCAATTATAAGGCATAGGGACCTAGATGAGAATGAACATCTTACATTCTGCATTCCAAGATTCAAGCCTATCAATTTTAATGACATAGAGGGTTATCCTAATGAAGTCCCAAATGAAATAAGGAATGTCAGATTGGCCACGATCTTGGATCCTTACACAGAAGATTGAACAAATCTATTTATGTAGCAATGAAATCACATACAAATTATAAAGGAGGAAAAAGCTTGTCTTCACACAGCAATATTACAAAATATGACCAGCTTGCATAAAATCACATTAACCTGTCTTCTTGTCTAACCTTCCAAAAAATAAAAGTGGGGTGCATATAGAAAAAATTAGGGTAACATGAGGAAGCCTCTAATTTTCCTAGTTAGATAATTACATTAAAATATAATTAGCCTATGTGTCTCTTTTTTTAACTAACCCAAGGAAGCTTAATTGACATAGAATGGCCATAAGGCCATGTAGGAAAAACTCGATGGGAAAAATCACTACACCAACACCCCCCTTAAGCGTAGCTTAGGTGAGATGAGAATTGGCTCCTGACATTGAAAGCTTGATGAGGTACCCAAGTACATAGTGAAGAACTTCTATAGGAGGAAGAAGAAGGTGGAGTAACCCTAACCCCAATGAGAGCTCACAAATGAACAAATTTACTCTCTGTGAAGGGCTTGGTCAAAATATTTGCAATCTACTTCGATGTTGGACAATGCCGAAGATCAATGATTTGCTTGTTGATAAACTCCCTTATGAAGTGCATGTGAATCTCTATGTGTTTAGTCCTTTGATAAAGAACTAGATTCCTATAAATCTGGATCATGCTTTGGTTGTCACCATAGATGATTATTGGCATATGAAATTGGATACCAAACTCAGTGACAATCCCCTAAAGCTAGATTGTCTTAGTGGTGACATTGATAGCCCCTCTGTAGATGATAAAGAAATTACATGTTGCTTCTTGCTTGACCAAATTATTAGACGTAAACCAAGTGAGAAATTGTAGCCTAAAATAGACTTTTGACTCTAAATATCTTCAGCCCAATCTAAATTTGAGTATCTAATCAAATCAACCTCTATTCCTACTCTGCAATGTATCCCATAGTTGTGCGAACCCTGAATGTAGTGTAGAATTTGCTTAGCTACTTTTCAATGTAATTCATGTGGTTCCTCCATAAACCAAGAGACCATGCCAACTATATAAGATATGTCAGGTCTAGTTTGTGTGAGATGGATAAGACTACCCACAAGTTATCGATATGGAGTTGTATCAACTAATGGTGTGGGACAGTCAGCCTGAAGCTTTACACTAGACAATAAGGGAGTAGGAGCAATCTTACAATCAACCATGTTAAACCTTGCAAGCAAGTCAAGAAAATACCTGGATTGTGATAAAGCTATCCTAGAATCTGAATGAATGATTTCAATCCTAAGAAAGTAATGCAACAATCCCATGTTTGTCATTGAAAATCTATCTAAAAATATAATTTTCAATGTTGAGATGGATGATTGTGAGCTCCCTGTAATTAGCAAGTCATCCACTTAGAGAACTGGGATCAATAGAAAATAATCCTACTACAAGATGTAGACATTTAGATTTAAGTGGCATCTAGTGAACCTGACAGTGAGGAGAAAGGAGTCCATCTTGGTATACCATACACAAGGGGTCTATTTGAGTTCGTAGATAGATTTCCTGAGTCTACAGACCAAGGAGTCTTCCATAAATCCTCATGATTGCTCTATGTAGATCTCTTCTTTGAGGTCAGCATGTAGAAAATCACTCTTGACATCCATTTGGTGAACATCCCACTGATGTGCAACTGCAATGGCTAGAGTTAGTCTGATAGATGTCATTTTGGCTACAGGAGCAAATGTCTTAGTATAGTCTATGCCAGGCACCAAAAAAGACCCCTTTATAACTAGATGAGATTTGTACTTATCAATATACCCATATGCATCATACTTAGTCTGATAAACCCATTTACAACAGACTAATTTTCTTCCTTTAGGAAGAGGGAGCAAGTCCCATGAGTTGTTCTTGATTAAGGAACTATACTCCTTCTGCATAGCAGAATCCCATTCTAAAATGCTAGATGCCTCATGAAAGGTTTGTGGATTTGAGGCAATGGCCAGGTAGGCATGTGAAGTCCCCTAAAACTATGAACATTTTCACCATGTATCCAATGGATTTATAACCCATTTCCTAACACTTTGAAGTGTCTATTTGGCCCAAGTGGGATCAAAATTATATGAGATTAGAGATTCAAGAGGTGAGTCGTCATCATATGTAGTGTGAGTGTGAGATGGAGGAGGAGAATCCTTGTTACTGCTCTCATCACTTGAACTTGAAGAAGGAGAAGAGTCATCCTGATCATCAGGAGGATTTTGAGGTGGATCCAAGTCACTATCTGAGATAGAATCAATGTCTAGTGAGACTTTTGAAGAGTCTAGAGTGCCAGTAGTGAGTTCAAGTGGGCCCTCATGAAACTTGACACTCCTTTCTATGAAAAACTCATGAGTGCTAGGATGGAGAAGCCTATGTCCCTAAGTACCATTTGCATACCCCACAAAGATGCAAGATTGACTCCAAGGGTCCATTACCTTGCATTTCTTCTTGGGAACATGGGCATTTGTTGGTGATCTAAACACTCAAAAGTGATCCATTGCAGGCTTGTGACCATTCCAAGATTCAAGAGGAGTGATTCCTTTCAAGGCTTTGTGTGGAACACAATTTAAATGTAGCTCACATAGTTGATTGCTTTGACCCAAAACTGAAGAGCAAGAAACTTTGATTAAAGCATGAAGTTGGGCATTTCCTTCAAGGTACAATTCTTACGTTCAGTCACACCATTTTGCTAAGGATTGTATGAAACTATATATTGCATATGAATCCCTTCTAATGTACAAAACTACTCAAACCTATTGTTGACATACTCCCCACCATTTTTGGTCCTTAAGATTTTGATGGAATAATTTGATTGCTTCTTCACAAGTGCCTTGAAGTCCTTAAAGTGATCAAATATCTCATACTTCTTTTTAAGAAAAAACACCCAAGTGTACCTCAAAAATTCATCGATGAATGTGAGCATTTATATGGTCTTGTTGAATAAATGTTTTGGAAATAGACCTACTATGTCATTGTGGACAATTTATAGCTTTTGTTTGGCTATCCTTGCTTTGCCCTTGTCATATTTCTCTTCTAGATGTTTGCCAAGAATGCAACCATTGTATACTCCATATAAGGATTGGACTTTAGGCAACCCTAAAACCATGTCCTAATGATTGAGTTTCTCTAGGTAATGGTAATTTAAATTGCAAAATTGCTCATGCCATAGTTTGCTCACTCCATCTGCATGAGTAAGCAGTGTAGTTGAGTGTTGATATGGGGAAAATTGTGAGAAGGTATAAAACCTAGATTGATGATCGGCCTTCCCACAAGCCATTATGGTGTAATTGAGTATCTCCTTAATAACCATCAAATCAAGTGTGAATTCAACTTGCTTACATGTACCTATGTGAGTGATTTGGTACACCGATAAAAGATTGGTGGATAGTGAAGGAAAACATAAAACATCATTGAAGATCCTATCACTTACTTCAACTGATCTTTTACCACTAAATTCTATCGAAGTGTCATCACCCATGAGAATTGAAAGCACAGAACATGGCTCTATTTCTGAAAATAGATCCTTTGAGGAGGCTGTGTGATAGGAAAATCACCTGAGTCAATAACCCAAGTCAAAGGTTGAGAAGCTATTGCAACAAGTGCCTTTCCCTTATTTTTACCATTTTTATTGTCTTTAGCCTTTAAAAAATCTTGTGCAAACATGTTATGAGTTAAGGATTCAAGAACACTGATGTTATTATTCTCAAGCATCTTTTTCAAGGTGTCAATCTTTTTTTCATACACTAAGATTCATCATGCCCAAGTTTATTGCAAAAGTTGCATTTGAGTTTCTCCTTCTTAGGTTTCTCGCTCGAGGAGGACTCATTTGATGATGCCTTAGACTTGGCATCTGATTTCTTATTCTTCTTGTGCTCCTAATCTGGTTTAGACCATTTTTTCTCCTATTTGACACTGCTAGAAGTCTTCCTTTTGTTCTGATTGATATTCAAAGCATGTGATTTCAAAGACTTCAATGTATCCATTTGACCCAGCTTATCTTGCTCCTTAGTCACATCGACAACAAACTCATCGAATGATGGCATTTTTCAAGTGGATCTAAGTGCATATCTGGTAGCATGGAATGTAGAGATAAAAATTGAATAGTCATGACTCATTTTTTCAAGCACGGATAAAATCAACTCATCATCTATTTTTTTAATGCCACATTGTTTCAACTACAGTCTCAATGAATGAAACTTTGTAAAGAAGTCTTGTAGGGTGTCATAGTCATATGGACTCAATGTGATGAGCTCATTTTCTAACTCATGATCCCTCATGATGTCTTGCACTCCAAAAAGCTTATCTAGGATGGTCCAGACTTCGTTGAGAGTTTTTGTAGATTCAACATGAAATAGGATATCGAGAGACATTGACATGCATAAGAACCCATAGGCCTCATCACATCTATTGTACCACTTAACCTTTTTTGCATTTGTAGATGGCTCAGTTTCCTCACCCATAGTTATCTAATAGAGTCATTTACCTCTCAAGGTGAGTTGCATTTTAGACTTCTAGTCAAGATAGTTAAATGGTGTGAGTGGTTCAATATTTAGATCCATTAGTGTAGATTAGATTTAGAAAATTTATAAAATTGACATTAAAGCAAAGAATAGATTACACACATTACAAGTACCCCCTTAAAATATAAACAATACCCCCTTAAGTTATAATGCAACACACGCTCAATATTGGATGTTAGACACCACCGATAATGCATCTATGAACAATTGGTGTGAAAAAGTATGAGAATGATATTGAGTACAACCAATAATACATCTAAGAAAGGTATAGTGAGTTTTAAGCCATTATACAAAAAAAAGGATGTTATAAAAAGCTTAAAACAATATCATCAATGCGTAGATCTTGAAAAAATATGTACTTAAAAAAAAATCATCCAAAACGGAGCTACAAATTGAAAGTTATGGCACTTTTAAGTTCTCACTCCCACATATTCTTGGACCCTTTCCAAAAATGGATTTTTTTTTCCAAACTTTAGAAATGGCAAAAATAAGAAGTAATGATACCCTACAAACCCAAGTAGTAAAGACCCTCCAAAATCCTGGGTCAGTCTATGAAGAGTAATCTAGAGTTAGACTACTTTGCTAATGTAAGCAATCGGCCTTTAAAAAACCCGAGTAGAGGTGCCCCACAACTCTGAGTTAATATTCACAATGTAATCTAGGTTTTTGACATTGCTTAACTTTCACAAGTAATCAACCTTTAAAACCCCAAGTAGAGGTGCCTCGTAACTTTGAGTTGGTCTTTTTAGTGTAATCTGGGTTTTCCAAACAGCTTTACTTGCAACTCTTAATAGTAATCACCCTTCTAAAACCTAAGTTGGTCTCAGAAGAATAATTAGGGTTTCCAGGACTACTTTACTTCCAATGTCAAGCAGTAATGGGCCTTCTAAAACCCAAGTAATAGACCCTTAAAAGTCTAAGTTGGTCAGAAGGCAAGTAAGTAGACTTATCAAACAACTTAACTTAGAAAAGTGAAGTTACTCATCGCTAAAAGTTCAATTTAGTCTGTTAGCAAATAATGACCCATCAAAAGCCCAAATTGGTTAGTGAAATCTCCAATGCATGTAACTTGAATTTGATCAACTGCGGAGCCAAAGTAATGATCACATGCAGATCTGAGTATCATAAAGGCTTGATGGCACACAAATCAAGATAAGCTAAAAATGTCCAAAATACTGTAGTAATGGAAATTTTGCAAGAGACCCATTTGAGATTTTGACCTGACAAAGAAAACCCAAAAGGAATTTTTGCACAACAATGCAAGAAGTACATATTTTTGTATAAAATGAAAAAAATAGGGCCTTAAGATGCCAAAAAGAGATGAAAATTTAACTATTTCAGAACTAGGTCATGTTTACAGTCGATCCAAGAGTTTTGGCACTTTCTAAAACCAATGGCATAGTCATTTTTGTGATATGAAGCTCTAGTAGAATTTTTTGCATGAATTTTCCAATGAATCCCACCATACCCTTCTTTTTAATAGAATAATGAATGTAGCAAGATTTCACCACAAAGATTGTTGTAATACTGACAAAAATGGCTTTGATATCATGTCAGATTGGCCACGATCTTGGATCCTTGCACAAAAGATTGAGTAAATCTATGTATGTAGCGATGAAATCATAGATAACTTACAAAAGAGGAAGAAACTTATTTTGACATGACAATATTGTTAGGTTGTGGAGCTAAAAGCTTCAACCTTTGCAAACTGAGGAATAATGGTTGCTGAGTTCTACAGGAACCGGCGTCGGCAGCATGACCGACGTCGGCAGGATCCAGTGCAGAAGGCAACCGGCGACGGCAGGAAGTCGGCCGACGTCGGCAGAACCAGACCAGCAGAGACCGACGTCGGTCGCCTGTGTGTTCCCGAAGTGTTCGTTTCACGGACAGTTAGTTAAGTGAACTATGAGTTTGCATGTTAAGACCAGCCAGAGTCTTGGGCTGCGAGGATAATTGTCTAAATTAAGAGTCTTAGTTAGTGTTTGAGTTAAGGATCTATTTATAGACCCATTGGCATGTATTGTATAAGGCATGAGATAGAAAGGAAGAGTTCCTTCTAGTTGTAAGATCTATGAGTTGCAGGTTGTTGCAAGCTCATTGGTGATCTACATGTAAGCTTGGTCTTTGAATTGCAGGTTGCAGGTTCATGAGAGATCAGCTTGAAGTGCTATAGAGTGCTTGATGTACCGGCAGGGTTATTACTGACTGGTTGGTGAGGTGAACATCAATTCTGTGTGTGAGTTGGTTGTTGGGACCATTTTTGTGTAGGAGAGTGTGTGTGAGAAGAATTACTGTACACTTGAGGTGTGGCGAATCTCTGTAAGGTGAAAGAGTGTGGCGGCTCTTTGATGTATTCTTTTCTGTTAGTGTTAATACAAGATAGTGTATTGTCTCTCATATTCTGTGTTATTGGTGAATTCTAGTTACTTGTGTTTCTGGTTATTTCCGCATATTCAATTGCTTATATATTTGGTAATCATACTGTGCTCTATCTGAGGAGCAAGATCCTAACCAGTGGAGTCAGAGCATGTTTGTTGTTCCTTGATTTCCTGACAAGTGGTATCAGAGCCTTGGTTGTAGGTTCTTGAGCTTGATACCAACAATTGGTATCAGAGCTTTTGGTTGGGATACTAACAGATTGGTGTAGATCTGGGTAGTGTGTTTTGATTACAGGTTACTCACAGGGTTTCTGTTTGAGTGGGAGTTGAGCAATGTCAGAAAGCAGTCAACTACGAATGGACAAGTTCAATGGCAAGAACTACCAATTATGGAGGATGCAGATTGAGGACTATCTGTATCAGAAAGATTTGTACTTACCGTTGGGTGGGGTTGCTAGCAAACCCTTGGATATGAAAGATGAAGAATGGGAGGTTCTTGATCGGAAGGCTCTGGGATCTGTTAGATTGAGTCTTGATTCATCTGTGATTTCCAGCTTATCACAGTGTAAGACAACGGTGGAGTTGATGAAATCTTTGGCAAATTTATATGAAAAACCCTCGGCTTCAAACAAGGTATTTCTTATGAAGCGTTTATTTAATTTGCAAATGTTGGAAGGTGGATCTATTCATAGCCATCTTAGTGATTTCCATGGTTTAGTAAACCAGTTAAGTTCAGTGAATATTGTATTTGATGATGAACTTAGAGCTCTCTTAATCTTGTGTTCATTACCTGAAAGTTGGGAAGGTTTGGTAATGGCAGTTTCTAATACTGTGTCTCCTTCAAAAGTCTTAAAAGTGGATGATGTTGTGAGTGTGATCTTGAATGAAGAGATACGCAGGAAAAGCACAGGTGAATTATCCGGAAATGCTTTGAGTGTTGAAGGAAGAGGAAGGCCAAGAGAGAGGACAGAGCGTGGGAGATCAAGGTCGAAGACAGGCAAGAGATCCAAGTCCAGGTATGGCAGAATAACCTGCTGGAAATGTGGAAAGCAAGGGCACTTAAAGAGAGATTGCAGATCGGGTGAAGATCATCATGAAGAACATGAAGAAGAAGCAGATGTTGCAGGCTACGTTGCACAAGATGCTCTGGTATGTTCTTTGGATAAAGTAGAATCTTGGGTATTAGATTCTGGTGCCTCTTTTCATGCATCTCCACATAGAGAATTTTTCCATGAGTATGTCCAGGGAGACTTTGGAGAAATTTGTGTAGGGGATGGTAAGCCTTGTCAGGTTGTTGGCAAAGGCAAAGTGAAGCTGAAATTGCAGACAGGTGACACATGGGTGTTAAAGGAGGTCATGCACGTCCCAGTTCTGAAGCAGAATCTAATTTCGGTTAGAAGTTTGGGTGAAGAGGGTTGCACAGTAACTCTCTCAGCGGACTCTTGGAAGGTTACCAAGGGTACACTTGTTATAGCTAGAGGTAAGAAAGTAGGTACGCTTTATCTATCTACTTGTTTTACTGATTCTCTTTCTGGGTTATCTACTTCAGCTGTAGATTCAGAGATGTGGCTTGATAGGCTTGGTCACATAGATAAGAAGGAGATGCTGGTTCTTGAGTCAAAGAATATGCTTTCGGATTTGGAAGGCATGGATCGTGGTTTCTGTATGCAGAAGAAGAAGGTAAGGTTTCTTGAGGAATCCGATGTTAGTGACAAGAATGGGAAAGCCTTGGTTTTCAAGGAGAAAGTGACGGACAGAGTTCAGCATAAGGTGCAGAGGAATTCTGAGCAGAGCAAGGGTGATTTGGACAAGGTTTTGATCCAAAAAGAGCTCGCGAGAAAAAGTCAGGTCTCACAAGAAAAACACAGAGACCGACGTCGGCAGGAAAATCGGCGTCGGCGTCCAGACAGGGACCGACGTCGGCTATGTGCAGCCCGACGTCGGTGACTCGGGACAGACAGAGACCGGCGTCGGCCAGGGGAAAATGACATCGGCAGTGAGGCAGTCGCAGGGAACCGACATCGGTCGGCTGTAGACTGAGATGTGATCGGCATCGGTTACTGAGACGAATTTTGGGTGGACAGCTAGTTGTCATGGAGTCTCAAGCGCCCATTTGGAGGACTGAAGGTGTAAGTAAGTTCTTAAATTCATCATTTCCCTTCTTTACACTACTTGTTGCTCACTTATGGCATAGGACCAGGAAGTTGTTGAAGAAGCAGAACAGGTAGATCCAGGAAATAGTGGGAGCTAGGCATGGATGAGGATGTGATTCCTTGGAGGAGAACCAAACAGGTGTTTTGGGTAGTGTTGCCAGCTGGAAGTAAGCACTGAGAGACGAATGGATGTTGAGGATGAAGAAGAGCGGAAATGGATACATGAGATGGAAGATCAGGGTATATGGTCTTGTTTTAGCTGCAGGGCAATGGAGGTTTGATCATTGTGTTTCTCTTTACCAGGTTGGATAGTATTAGCTACACTATTCTATTTTCTGTATGATGTGCTTGTTGCAGGGTTACATATACAGGTATTTCTAAACTAAAGGTAAAGCTAGTTCAGGTGTTTGTCATGGAGAATCTGGGAGCAGCAAGATTCTTTGGCATGAGTGTGTTCTAGAGACATGGAGGTCTTTTTGACTTTGTTTCAGGATGATTGTGTGAAGCCGGTTAGCACGCCGATGGTTAGACAGTTCATAGAACAGGTGTCTTGATTCACATAGTGAGGTTGAGTGCATGGTATGTACTAAACCTGAGTTTTCCCAAGCAGTGGGAGTTGTCACAAGTTTGGAGTCAATCCGGAAGAGTAATACTGAAGGGCAGTTCAGTGGGACCAGCAGCAGGTGCACATGCTATGCAGGGTCAAGTTCTTTTTTCTACATGTTTGTAGATGCGGATGTGGCAGGTAATTTGGGTGACAGATTTTGCATCACGGATTTTGTGATGGATGGTCTTCAAGAGTAATCTTGAGGAGGGATACAAAGCCAAGGAAACAAACTAGACGGTGTACAGGTACAGGTACAGGTTGCAGCTGTTTATCTCCAAGTGGGAGATTGTTAGGTTGTGGAGCTAAAAGCTTCAACCTTTGCAAACTGAGGAATAATGGTTGCTGAGTTCTACAGGAACCGGCGTCGGCAGCATGACCGACGTCGGCAGGATCCAGTGCAGAAGGCAACCGGCGACGGCAGGAAGTCGGCCGACGTCGGCAGAACCAGACCAGCAGGGACCGACATCGGTCGCCTGTGTGTTCCCGAAGTGTTCATTTCACGGACAGTTAGTTAAGTGAACTATGAGTTTGCATGTTAAGACCAGCCAGAGTCTTGGGCTGCGAGGATAATTGTCTAAATTAAGAGTCTTAGTTAGTGTTTGAGTTAAGGATCTATTTATAGACCCATTGGCATGTATTGTATAAGGCATGAGATAGAAAGGAAGAGTTCCTTCTAGTTGTAAGATCTATGAGTTGCAGGTTGTTGCAAGCTCATTGGTGATCTACATGTAAGCTTGGTCTTTGAATTGCAGGTTGCAGGTTCATGAGAGATCAGCTTGAAGTGCTATAGAGTGCTTGATGTACCGGCAGGGTTATTACTGACTGGTTGGTGAGGTGAACATCAATTCTGTGTGTGAGTTGGTTGTTGGGACCGTTTTTGTGTAGGAGAGTGTGTGTGAGAAGAATTACTGTACACTTGAGGTGTGGCGAATCTCTGTAAGGTGAAAGAGTGTGGCGGCTCTTTGATGTATTCTTTTCTGTTAGTGTTAATACAAGATAGTGTATTGTCTCTCATATTCTGTGCTATTGGTGAATTCTAGTTACTTGTGTTTCTGGTTATTTCCGCATATTCAATTGCTTATATATTTGGTAATCATACTGTGCTCTATCTGAGGAGCAAGATCCTAACCAGTGGAGTCAAAGCATGTTTGTTGTTCCTTGATTTCCTGACAAGTATTGTAAAATATGATCTGCTTACATAAAATTGCATTAACATGTCTTCTTGTCTAACCTTCCACAAAATAAAAGTGGCGTACATATAGGGAAAATTAAGGTAACATAAGGAAGCCTCTAATTTTCCTAATTAAATAATTATATTAAAATATAATTAACCTATGTGACCCTTTTATAACTAACCTAAGGAAGCTTAATTGACATAGAATGGCCATAAGGTTGAGTAGATAAAACCCAATGGGAAAAAATACTACACCAACAAGGAAATACCTTCCAAAATTTCAAGGGAGTAATGCAGTAAGTGGTGATCAACACCTGAAGGATTTTCACAATATCATTGAAGATTATGAGATTGAGCACGAGGATGTGTGCATTAGGTTGTTTATGCACATGTTGGAAGAAGATACGCATGATTGGTTCAATTCCCTTCCATGTCGATGCGTTGATTCATGAGAAGAGATGGAGAATGTTTTTAAAATTTGGTATGGTGATAGAATTATCCAAGGTTTATCTTGGTTGAGTTTTAAAACATCAAGAAGAACCCTAATGAGTGCATGCAAGACTTCAACGCATGGTTTAACAAAGCTATGATGCAGCTGCCCAAGAATATAAGGCCTAGTGATACAATGTGCTTAATAAAATACTATGATGCCTTTGCTAAGAAGGTTGCATACTGCTTGTAGGATAAGGCTCCCATGAACCTATGATTGACATTCAATATGGCCATCCAAATTGAGAATAACATAAAGGTTGTGGGAAAGATCTTAAACAAGTGGGTTGATGTAAAGTTGCTTAATCCAGAGAAAACACAATCCACTAAGACAACCAACCTTGAGTAGACGGTTAAGACTTTGGTCTTCGTTGTCAAAGAGATGTCATACAAGTTGGCTAGAGCTAAAAAGGGGATCCCTCATGTGTCCACTAGTCAAGAGAGGGATCCAAATCCAAATTAAGCATAAAGGGGGCCTGCTTTCCATAATCGAGATAATGATCAAGGGAAGAGGCCTGCATGAAGAAAAAATAGATTAATATCAGAATAGAGGGGCTAGAAAAGAAGTGCCTAATCCATTAAATGCTAGAGTGAATGCGTAAGATTGTGACATTGATATTGATTGGTGTGACAAGTGCTTCCTTCCATATCCTATATTTGATACAACTAAATCTATTGATAAAGATGCAGATGAACCTGAGTTTGCATCATCTGATGATGAGATTTTGATGTGCAATTATCAAATTCCTTGAAGCAAAATGTCTACCTCTACTAAACTATTGAGTAATACCACTATTGATCAGTTTGGAGTATAGTACAAAAGGTATATATCCCAACTTATGAATTTACTTATGATGTTAATATGACATAAGCATATGAATTACCCAATCATGACTTCGAGTTTCTAAGATCATTAGTGATTAACAAATATGATGGGGGGATTATGTTAGTTGAGGATAAACAACTGCTAATTAATGCTATAGTTACCTAAGAGAATGATTACTACTTGAGAAGTAGGCAACCAACAACTGCTTCTCAAGATGCTACCACTACAAATCCAAGGGTAAGGTATGCAAGTAAAGAAGCTAACAAAGTTACAATAGTCCCAAATTCATTCAAACTAGCACTTATTTCTCAAGTTGCTAAACCAAGAGGTGCTCCGGCTAATAATAAAATGCCCAAGCTATCTAGTATCCCTAAGGGTGAAAATGATGTTAAAATAAACCAACCCTTGAAGGTTACTACTAAAAATTCAAATCCATCCCAACTTACTCCACTTCAGACATTAAGCGATTACATCCCAACTGAAGGTGTTGTTACCCTTTCACCAAATACTCATCTTCTTTAGTATAACATATGTGATATGGCCCATGTGTTGAGCCAACTATAAATCACCGTGACACTTATTGAATTATTATGAATATCTAAGCATAGGAAGAGGGATTTCAAGTACTTGGAATTTGGTGAGAAGTCAGCTACAAATGAAATTGACTCACCCTCAATATACCTAGAAGAAGATGAAGACTCAAAAGAGGTTCTTGAACCAACCCTAGAGGTGTATTTAGGGAGTGTATTGACAGAATGTCAGCTAAAAGTGGATCCATTTTATACAACCCTCTTGATCAATGGTCTAACTATCTATAATTGCATGTTTAATTCTAGAAACTCTTGCAATGTGATGCCCCTGGGTGTCCTAAATGAGCTTGGAATAAAGATTACACTAGCGTTTAGTAGGTGCTATGCTATGTATTCATGAGAGGTGCCAATTGTTGGACAAGTTGAAGGGTTGGTATTGTAGTTGGTAGTGCATCCAAGTAAGTATTTTAATATGGATGTGGTAGTTGTGGACTGGTAGCCTAAATGAGGATGTTGATGTCGCGTAAATGGGATGCTAGGATGGGTGGAAGTATACAAATGGACTTGTCTTATGCCATAATTTTGTTTTGGGGTAAGATGGTCAAAATTCATAGGGAGCCGAAGATGCTGCATATAATTTAAGATCCAGAACATGCCCTAAATGAAGTGTTGGACATAGATGTGGAATTGGGTAGTTTCATTGGGAATAATTATATTAATGAATAACCTATTATTCTTGATGTTGAACCTAATGGTGAAGGTGCAGTTTATAAATTGGCATTTAATGGGACTTGTTCCAATCTTGGAAGTGAAGTTGGGAATGTCTTCTATGCCCCTAAGAATGAATATTTTAAGTACTCTTTCAAGTAGTACTTTGAGTGCACGAATGACATTACTGATCTTGAAGCACTCTTGCTTGGTACTCACCTGATTATAGCTGAGAAACAAGTTTACTTACAACTGTTGAAAAAGTACAAAGATCTTTTGGTTTGGTCTTATCCAGATTTGAGATTGCACATGAAGGATTTATTTCAACTTGTCATCCTATTATAGCCTAGCAGCAGGACTTTTAGGCAAGTACAGAGATTGGTTTACTTCATCTTGGCCACTAAATTGATGGAAACGCTCAAAAATTTATGGGATGATGAGATACTAGAGCCATTGTTCATGGAAAACATTTAAAACATTTCCTAGACTGAGCCTATGACTATGTATATAATTGTTTAGTGTATAGTTTTGTTGATTTGTTTCCTCTCTACGTTGGGCCTTAATTATACAGTTCCTTTTATTTTTATCATGTGTTCATTTTCACATCCTCCTAATCTATTTTCATTAGTCTAACTTATTTTAGTGAGCCTGCATGGATGTTTGCTTGAGTTGTTCAAATCTTGACTCTATGGCCCAATGGATTGACACCCAATATGGTGTTTTAGGGTTCTTCGCACACCTGTAGGGGGTGTACATCCTTGAGTGAGAGATAATATTGGTGCTTGAATATAACATCAAGGGAGCAAATTCAGTAAGGTTTCTAAATGCAACTAGGCAATGGTGATGTGGAGCTTGCCACATTGGAGGTAAAAGGTTAATGTAAACATAAAATAATTTTTAAACCACAACCTAACAAACCTACCACGTAGATGCAAGGCCAAACTCTAACAAAATGCATGGATGTAAGAGGTAGTTGGCAAAAAATCTAATTTTGACTGCAGGTTGACCACAAAAATTACAACTGAGGGGGTTGAGCTCCATTGGGAATCCAAGATGCCAAAAGCAAGTTTGATATTATCAATTGTAAACGGGATGTATAAATTCCATGGAAGATATTGGTAGAAAAAACACGCGATAAAATGCACTTACAAATTATAATGTGCTCTTGCAGTTCTACATTCCACAAAAGGAAAGGGAAAACAAGCATGGTAGAATGTAGAATCTAACATGTAGTTTGCACCAACACAAATTGTAAAGTGAAATATGCATCTCCATTCCCACATCCCATAGTGTAGGCATAGAGAAACAAGTGGGAAAAGTCAAAGAGCTATGGACTTGAATATAAATTTAGAAAGGTTTAATTCTTGATGAGTGTGCCTGTTGTATGATTGAATGGAGACCAAGGACGTGGTGGTAGGAAGATTTGATAGGCCAAGGAGTTCAAAGAAAGGATGCAACCTTCTCATTAATCTCATTACACCATGAAACCTTGTATGTTTGAGTCAAAATTTGCCTGTAGATCTACCCTACTAGATCTTATTGTGGCTTGCATTCCCTAGATATTCGATCCAAATTACTCAACTGTGTCAGATATAATCATAAAAATGTGAGCAAGGAGTTTTTTGTATTCACTTGATAGTGTTGAGCACTTCAAGGTTTTATTGAAAATCAATCTAGCCTTGATCCTATTACAATTGTTGCATGGAAGAGGTGAGGTAAAGTGGATTCCTTAAAAGGAAGAGTTGAATGTATTGTGGCATGGTCGTATGAACATTTGGAAAGGGTCCATACCTATTGTTGTAATGTTTGGATATATGATTACTTCGATGGAAACTAAAAGTAATGTGTTGGTTAAGCATTTTTAAAAGTGGTTATCTTTTGACTTAATCATCAAGTGATATTCAAGCAATCATGGTGCTAAATACTTTGGTCATTTTTAGAGCCATTATAGACCAGTTATAGAGATGTGTGGTTCATTGATACAATCACAAATTGACATGATAAATAATACATATGATGAAGATGCAACCCATGCTTTTCCTCGAATAGCACCTAATTTGGATGATTCAAGCAATAATGGGACCATCACTGGAGATCCCCCATGTAACTTGACAATGGTGGTTTGTGATAATTATTCCATGATGGGATCTTATTTATGTGAAATGACCATGAAAACATAACAATACTGGTTTCCATTAGTGAATGTTGTAGATTTAGAGTTTGGTTCTGGAGTGGTAATATGTATCTTTGTTTACCCTGGTTTCAATGGCTGAAAAAACTATTCGAGAATTTGCAATCTCAATGTATCGCTTTAGATGTAGATGATCGGTTATTAAAGCAAGTAATGACTACATGGAAAAGTATGGCTTCTAGTAAAAAATCATATATAGGGTGCTCTGTTGCAACCAGGTAGCTGGAATGGAGTTGGGTGAGGAAATTCAAAAAATTAGAAAGTTTCAAAAGTTGCAAAAGAGACCCCAAAACTCCCTGGGAAAACTATGTGGGAAAAAACAACTTGTAAAAAGCAAGGTCTCAAAATGAAGCGTGCAAATTGTGGTCAAATCTCCCAGTCTCACCAGTCCAATCATGTGGAAGAAAATTCAACTCAAGAGAACTTTAGGGAGATGTTGAGGAGAAATGCAATTTTGCACTTGTGCAAATTGTAAATTGCACCTGGATCTCCCATTTTCACCATTCAACATCGATTAACATGGGGTCCCAATGCAAATGGGAACTTTCAAGGTCATTTGAAATTTTCTAAATTTTCTAAATTGTAAATTGTAATTAGAATTCCCATTTCCCTAAAGGTTGCTTTTCAGGGAAACGAGAACCCTAAGTGTAATTTGCACTTTTGCAAAAGTGCAAAATGCATTTGAAGTTTCAGATACCCTAAAAGGAGCTTTTGAGGGAAATGAGATCCCCAAATGTAATTTGCACTTTTACAAAAGTGTAAAATGCATTTGGAGTTTCAGATTCCCTGAGGGGAACTACAAATACAAATTGCAATGTTACAATTTGTAAGTCTGCAATTTACAAAGGGACCTTCCCAAGGGAATCACACATGCAAATTGCAATTGTGGATTTTGCAAATTCGCAAAAGGGGCCAAAATTTCCTCTAAAGGTGAAAAAGTGAAAATAATGCATTTATGCATTAAAAAAGGAAATATGAAGAAAACCCTAAAAAGGCCAAGTGCAAAAAGTAAATGTGAGAATTACAAAGTGTGAAAAAGGTAAATGTGAAAAGACATAAGTGCAAAAAGCAAAGGTGTAAAATGCTAGGTGTTGAAAATACAAATTGGAGCCAAAAAACAAAAAGGTAAAATGACCTATTTTTTTTGCATTTTTCATTATTTAGCTTGTCCAAGCTCCTCCATGGGAGAGAAATTGCAGGTTTGCAAAGCCAAGGTGGGCTAGTGGAGGAAGATCACCTAAATAGCCATGGATCCAAAATATTCCAAGGAAATCATTACAAGAGTAGGGTGTTCCATGTCATACATAAAGGGAAGGGTAGTTTTCTAAGAGGTTCTAACTATGTAAGCAAGTGGTCAAGGGCATCTTCAAGCAATTACACATAAAGACAAATGGTTTGTTTAGCCTCCACCTTGAATATTCCCCTTCCAGCTCATTTATAAGCATCTCCAGCCAAGAAATCAAAGGATGTGCTTTGAATCTTCATCATTTATTATAGAGGCAGTTAGAACAATTATTTTTATGCAAATTGGTGAAAATTTTAGACATGGTAAAAGGTTTTTCCAACTGGGAGCATCTTCGCAGAACAATAAGGTGTTAACTGTAATTTTTAAAATTGGAAAATGCAACCCCCATCCCTAGATTGAAAAAAAGGGGTAAAAAATGTATAAATAGAAGGCTTCTCTTCTATTATGGGATGTTGTTGGTCTTTGATTTTCTAAGTCTAGGTTTTACAAAAAAATTAGGGATCAACTATTGTGTGTAGATCTTGTATTCCTTGCTAAAGTGGTTGCAAGTGTACAACCATTAGCAAGCTTTGAGAGCATGTTTGTGTCTCCCTTGTCTAACACGGAGAAATCTCACCAAGCTTGTCCTCATGGCAGCATTTTGAAAAATTGATGTATGTAATATCTCTTTTCAAGTTAATGAAAATGCTAGTGGTTCTTTGTTGTTTCCTATTGATGAAGTGCACCAATGTGTTTTAAAAGTTATGTTGATTGGACATTTGGGTTTGTGTTTATTATTAGTTATCATTCTGAGCATAGATCTAGATTATAAACCCTTTCTACATTATTTTAGGATATGTTGTTTAATAACTTGTTAGGTCACCCCAGGTTTATGGATTTGACAGGGAAAAGTGTTTGAAAGTTTAGTGTCAGTATATGTTATAGTCTTTTAAGGATTGTTTGGTATTTCCCATTATCTTACATTTGAGTTTTCCCTACATCTTTACTATAGAATATTGTCATGAATACTGCAAGATACCCTATTGTTTGAAAGCCACCAACACACCACCCTTTCTTACAATTATCTAACCTGTACTACCCTATCCTACCCTACAAATAATACACCCTTTGCATATGTTAATTGTTATTTGCCTTGTAGACGCATAAAATATTGCCTATATAACATGTGTGTGCATTTTGTGCCTTGAAGCATAGTGTTGTAGTTTTTCATTTGACCCCAATTGTTGAAGATTCTTTAGAATGAATATTGTAGTCATATACCCATATGTCCTCAATAGCTTGTATGTGATATAGTGCATTTGTCCATTCTATGTGACAACCCTTCTCGAGTGGAGTGAACAAGTTTGGTTTTGCCCTGGTCACATTTGTGTCCCCTTGTGCCAAAAACCCTCATGGAGGTTGCATTATAGAATCTCTCTATGTGAGCAAGATACCCCTTAGGTCCTTTCACTTTGATTTAAGCAGAGCCAGAAGTAGTAAGGAGCTAACCATACCCTCTGTTGGTGCCTCTCAGTATTTTCTTCATTTGATCCACTCTTGATTCTAAACCCTCTCGAGCTATAATGACATATCAAAGAGTTTTTCATCTACGTTTGCCATTTTTTTCAAGTGTGCAAGGCCGAGCATAAGAGGTGTACAACTAGGAACCAATAACACCTAAACCAACTCTTTTCCTTATTTGACTTGCAATGTGATGTGAACATGCTAGAGCTGAGAGTCCTAAGTTCAGGGGTGCCTAAAGTAGTCGCTTGATGATGGCAAAAAGGTTGGGAGGTGAACCCTCCTTTTGTTGGCTGAAATTGTACTTGGAGTAAAGAGGAAAACATCTAATAACTATGGATTATTCATATTATGTTGATTTTATTTAATCAGTTGTGAGCTAATGATTGTATGCTCTCAACCAAAATTATGAATATGTATGTCATCTATTATGAGCCAATATATGGATCATAAGCACTATGTAATTGATCAACTAAATGTTTTGTTTATTACTGTTGAGACTGGCGATATAGTCTACCAATTTAAATATGATTTTAGAACTCCATGTGATAGGCTCATTGTTGAAAATGGATTATAATGGATGCTTGCTTATTCATGTCTAACCATATCTAAGTTAATAGCCTTAAACATTGTACATTTATTTAGCTGAATGTTTTGATTGATTGCTATGTAAATTACAATTTGAGTGGCTTATAATAACTCTATTCTTAAATGACCTAAATCTATAAGACAAATCTACGTAAGAAGGAAAGTGAATCAAACTATCTATGTCTTTATTAATAGATACAACTATGTGTTCTTGTATGGATCTTGTTTTGGTTAATCCTTTTTTGACATAACATAATCTATGTGAATAAGATCTATATCAACTCATAGAGTTAATGTTTGAGGATAACAAAAGGTTTTTATTAAAGAACTTCATAGAAGGAATTTGTTAATATAAGGAGAAACTTCTTAGGCTGTATGGCCTTACTAACAGAATGATACCCAGTCTTACTTGATTAAAATATAGTTTTAATTGGCCTATTCGTCACAATAAAGTTACTTTGTATATTTAATTATGACCCATCCTTGACGTTTAAGCCTATCAATGTGTGAGTCAAACCTTAATGAAGCTGATGTTTGACTATTATTAGGATTAAAAATACAGCTTAACTACATTATCTTATTATTTATTATCTTCTTAGGATGGATACACTCCTATGAATGAGCCTCTTGGACAACCTAATTTTGTACGTCGATCGTTCCTTGCATTTATTTCTTGCCTAAGCCATTTTTTGCTTTGGATTTTTCAATTAGTTTTTTCCTTAGCTAATTTTTACTTTTAAAAGTTGGTTGAATGATTCCATGCGACATAATCTCAGAAGTTCGATGGGAGTCAATGAAGCGATTAAACCCCTAATACCTTTGGGGTTCTACAATGTTTCCATGTGGCAACATCCTAGGGACTCAGAACCTCAGGGGCTTTTATAGGTTCGAGGGACTCAGAGTCCTATGATACCACCACATGGTAATATTTTGAGGACTTAGAACCCCAATGTAGTTATGATAATGGGGAATACCTAATACCTATGAAGGGCTAAGTGCCTACGACATTGCCAAGTGATAGCATCTTGATACTTAAAATCTCAGAGGGTATAGACATTAGCATGAGGTCTGGGTGCCTGTGATGATGCTAGGTGGTAGCATCCCAGTACTTGGGAACCTATGATGGCATAAAACTTAAAGTTGGGCCCAAGATTTTGTGATCATGCCAACTGGCATGATCATGACCATAAATAGGTTGGATGGGAACAAACCATTTGTGTGGGCCTTTTTTCCACTAGGTTTTGCCTACACGATTGTATTAGCTTGCTTAGGGATCTAGAGGTCATTTGGATTACTTGGAAAGATTAGTCTCACATTCACTGGAATGTGTGGTATCTTTCCCTCTCTAAACTATATATGCACCTCTCTCCCTTCATATTTCTAATGTAGTTAATGCAGTCCAATCAAGTATATTGTGGATTGTTTGAGCTACTCAGTTGTGAGCTGTGACAGCTTTGAGAGTTGTGAGAGTTGTGAACT
The DNA here is from genome assembly GCA_037957365.1 of Torreya grandis. Taxonomy (NCBI): domain Eukaryota; kingdom Viridiplantae; phylum Streptophyta; class Pinopsida; order Cupressales; family Taxaceae; genus Torreya; species Torreya grandis. The sequence continues at coordinate 4,650,929 of JARHVA010000207.1, forward strand.
TCAAGCCTTTGTATAATAAATTCAGGATGATGTAAAGTATTTCATTATTTTCTCTCATTCCTTTGCAAGATTCTTCTATGCTTGATTTTATTTACTAATAACTTCATTATGACGTGCACTTGTTCAACTCATGAGATCACTCCATCATGTGCATTCATTGATCTGGTGATCCTTGCTACAACTTTTTTATGGTATTAGAGTGCCAATCCGTGTTCACAATTATCTAGTTGGTTGGTTATTTGCTATTATTTTTTATGAAATCTTTAGATTTGTTATTGTCTCATAGGAGTTATTGAGAGAAATGTCAGGATCCTCCTTAGAGTACAATTGATTACCTTTTGTATTAGCAACTAAACACGAAATTAAATCAGAAGTAATAAGTAATTAGAATTCAGAAACAACAAAGAATATGTGATACGGAAACAATACAATCTATATTAACACTCTTCCAGAAGGAAATACAATGAATAAATCTCACTCTTCCCACACCTCTTGGGTGTACAGTAATTCTCCCTCAAGAGTTCTCTCTCTCAATCAATTACAACCAACTCAACACTGAGTTGTTCCCTCCACCAGTCAGTGAAAATCAACCCAATGGTTGTTGTTGCCTACTTCCAGTCCACCAACAGATCTCCTTGATCTTGCACACTTGTAGATCTAATTGATCTTGCTTACCATGTAGATCTCCCTGATCTTGCTACCTGCAGATCAACTGATCTTACACCCCTTGAGACAACCAACCCAATTGTTGTTCTTGCCTTCAAGTTGAGGATCTAATCCTTTAGTCCTGATTACAATACAGCCCCATGGGTCTCTTAAATAGATCCCAAACAAAACAATAATTAGAAATGCAGACTCAAGACTAAAATTAGTCTTTACATGCAAACTGATTGTTGTCCTAAAATTAGCAATTCTAATTCTGGAAACACCGCCTGGAAATGCACAGGTGACCGACGTCAATTCCTATCTGACCAATGCCGATCGACCCCCTAACTGATGCCAGTTACTGTGTAGCTGGAGATGACCGACGTCGGTTGGCCTGACCGATGTCGGTTACTCTGTAACTCAGCAACCTCCACATTTACATCAGTGAAGCTTTTAGCTCCATAACTTAACAATCTCCCATTTAGAGATAAACAATTGCACTTATACCTGTACTTGTACATCCTCTAATTTGTTTTTGGCTTGTATCTCCATCTTCAAGTTCAATCTTGAAGATCAACCACCAACAATGAACACATATCCTGTGGTGCTTCTCCTACCATCCAAGTCACCTACCATATCCAAATCTACATACCCATGTAGAGAAATGCTTGACCCTGCATAGCATAAATCCCTGCTACTGGTCCCTCTCAGATACTTGAGAATCCACTAAACTGCTTTTCAGTGCTTCTTTCCTGGATTGGCCATAAACTTGCTGACAACTCCCACTGCTTGGGTAATATCAGGTCTAGTACATACCATGTACTCAACCTCATCATGTGATTTAGGACACTGTTCTTTGCTCAACTTGAACTGTCCAACCATAGGTGTGCTTACCAGTTTTGCATCCTGCAAATTGAACCTCTCCACTACATTATTCACATAATCCTCTTGAGACAAAATCAACTTGTGATTTTCCTTGTCTCTAGAAATACTCATGCCAAAGATTTTCTTTGCTCCTCCTAAATCCTTCCTGGCACATGTCTGAGCTACTTTTACCTTTAGCTCAGCAATTCCCTGCATGTGTGACCCTGCAACAAGCATATACACTACATACAATAACAAGATAATGTAGCTATCATTATCCAACCTGGTAAAATAAACACAATGGTCACATTGACATTGACTAAAGCCATGCTTTGTCATAAACCTGTCAAACCTCAAATACCACTGTCTTGGAGCTTGCTCAAGACCATATAACATGGCCTTCTATCTCACCTATCCCTTCTCTCCTTTCTTTAACCTGTGAATCCATTCGTCTTTTAGTGTTTTCTTTTCAGCTGGTAACTCTACCAAATCCCACATTTGTTTCTCTTCTAAGGAATCAATTTCCTCATTCATGATATGCTCTCACTATTTCTTGGATTCTACCTACATTGCATCTTCAAAACTTCTTGGTTTTCCACCATCAGTGAGCAACAAGTAGTGTAAAGAATGGGAATAACAAATTTGAGGCTTACTTACCCTTTCAGACCTCCTCATGGGCATTTGAGACTCATTGACAGCTTGATGTCCACCCAAATTTTGTTCTAACAGTGACCGATCTCGGTCATCTCTAGCCGACCTTGGTCTGCACCCGACCGATGTCGATTCCACCTGATCGCCGACGTCAGTTTCTACCTGCCCGACATCACCAACTTTGGTCTCCACCAAATCGACGTCAGTTCTTGCCTGATCGACGTCAATCTCTGCCTGACCGACGTCGGTGTCTTTGCTTTCTTGTGAGTGATGATTTTTATCTGCGAGCTCATTTTGGATCATAACCTTGTCCAAACCAACATTGCCCTGCTCAGAATTATTTAGCCTCTTGAGTTTATCACTGTTCATCACCTTCTCCTTGAAAACCAAGGCTTTTCAATTCTTAACATTTGACTTAAGAACATGCATTCCCTTCTCACTCATGTGACGAAGCCTACAGAGCCACATCTTTGCATCTACATTTGAAGTAGATAAAATAGAAGGAAAATCAGTAATACAAGTAGATAGATAAAGTGTACCTATTTTCTTACCTCTTGCTAATATAAGTGCACCTTTGAAAACTTTCTAAGATTTCACTGTGAGAGTTACTATGCAACCCTCATCACCCAACTTTCCTACAGAAATTAGACTCCTCTTCAGGATGGGAACATGCATGACATCCTTCAACACCCATATGTTGCCAGTCTGTAATTTTAGCTGCACTTTCTCTTTGCCAACTATTTGACAAGGCTCACCATCCCCTAAATAATTTTTTTCAAAGTCTCCATGGACATAATCATGGAAAAATTCTCTATTTGGGGTTGCATGGAAAGAGGCACCATAATCTAAAACCCAAGATTCTACTTTATCCAAGGAACATATAAGAGCATCCCGTGCAACAATACCTGCATCATATGCTTCTTTATTTTCTTCATGTTGATTTTCTTTCAACCAACAAACTTTCTTTACATGCCCTTTCTTTCCAAAATTCCAGCAGGTTATACCTCCATTTCTGGATTTGGATCTCCTATCTATCTTTGACCTTGATTTACCTTGCTTGCTCTTCTCTCTTTGCTTTCCCCTGCTTTCAACACTTAAAGCATTACCTGAAGTTTCCCTTGTACTTTTCTTGTGAATTTCTTAATTCAAGATTACACTAACAACATCATCAACTTTCAAGATATTTGAAGCAGACGCAGTATTACTAACTGCCATTACCAAACTATCCCAACTTTCAGGTAAAGAGCATAAGATTAAGAGAGCCTTAATTTCATCATCAAAAACTATATTGACTAAAATTAACTAATTTACTAATCCATGGAAATCACTAAGATGACTATATACCGATCCACCTTCCTCCATTTGCAAATTAAATAATTGCTTCATAAGAAATACCTTATTCGAAGCTGAGAGTTTTTCATATAAATTTGCCAAAGATTCCATTAACTCTACCGTTGTCTTTGCCTGTGATAAGTTGGAAATCACAGACGATGCCAGGCTCAGCGTTATAGATCCAAGAGCCTTCCGATCAAGAACGTTCCATTCTTCATCTTTCATATCTATGGGCTTACTTGAAACCCCACCCAATGGTAAGTACAGATCTTTCTGATATAGATAATCTTCTATCTTCATCCTCCATAATTGATCATTCTTAGCATTGAATTTTTCTATTCTTAGCTTACTTTATTCTGCCATTGTTTTACTCCCACTCAATCAAAAACCCTTGAGAGTGACCTATAATCAACAAACACTAACCTGCTCCGAACCAGGCTCTGATACCAACTGTCAGGATCCTCCTTAGAGTACAATTGATTACCTTTTGTATAAGCAACTAAACACGGAATTAAACCAGAAGTAATAAGTAACTAGAATTTAGAAACAACAAAGAATATGTGATATGAAAAACAATACAATCTGTATTAACACTCTTCTAGAAGGAAATACAATGAAAAAATCTCACTCTTCCCACACCTCTTGGGTGTACAGTAATTCTCCCTCAAGAGTTCTCTCTCTATATCAATTACAACCAACTCAACACTAAGTTGTTCCCTCCACCAGTCAGTGACAATCAACCCAATGGTTGTTGTTGCCTACTTCTAGTCCACCAGCAGATCTCTTTGATCTTGCACCTTGCAGATCTAATTGACCTTGCTCACCAAGTAGACCTTCTTGATCTTGCACAATTGCAAATCTAACTGATCTTGCTTACCATGTAGATCTCCTTGATCTTGCTACCTGTAGATCAATTGATCTTACACCCCTTGAGACAACCAACCCAATTATTGTTCTTGCCTTCAAGTTGAGGATCTAATCCTTTAGTCTTGATTACAATACAGCCCCATGGGTCTTTTAAATAGATCCCAAACCAAACAATAATTAGAAACGTAGACTCAAGACTAAAATTAGTCTTTACATGCAAATTGACTGTCCTCCTAAAATTAGCAATTCTAATTTTGGAAACGCCGCCTGGAAACGCACAGGGGACCGACTTCGGTTTTTGTCTAACTGATGCTGGCTGACCCCCTAACCAATGTTGGTTACTGTGTAGATGGAGATGACCGACATCGGTTGGCCTGACTGATGTCGATTACTTTGTAACTCAACAACCTCCACATTTACATCAGTGAAGCTTTTAGCTCCACAACTTAACAAGAAATATTCAGTTTTGTCAGAGTTCTCATCTTTAGTGGAGTCATTTTTTTTGTAGATTTGGTTCATTGGAAGCCATTCTCACTATTTTGTGGCTTCTTTATGACTACGTGGAGCTCTAGTTTGGCATACTCATGGAGGGAAGATTCTTTTAGCATTTTAAAAACTGATTCAAGGCATTTTTTGGCTAATCTAAGAAGTTCTTTTTGTTGATTCAAGGTATTTGCATGAGTGATTTTATATTGCATAGAAAGTTTTGTTACAAATCTAGAACTTCCCTAGTCACTTTACACATCACTCAAAGTATTATTTCTATAATTTGCATGACATCTCCACTTCGGAATCTCCTTGGCACTCATCTTCCTTGGTCTACACCACCACATAACCTACTGCTAGCCCCTACATTGTCTAACGTTGTTACTGCTATTGTCCTCACTGTGTTTGTTTCACCTAGGCCATTAAGTGGGTGGTTATTGGTATTTTGGAAATTCTTATAAGCAGTTGCATGCAAGCTCTTATAATGATGTTAGCCTTACCTTAATCCATGATAGATAAAAGCTTATCATTTGTTGTTGGTTTTGACTATTTGGCTTGTTTCTACTATGTTAAATTCCATCAGTATTGGTAACATATTGCTCGTAACTTATGACATTATAAATGGGTCAATTATGATAGCTTGCAGTTTCACAACTAATCTAGGTGCTTCCCAAGCTTGGACGTAAAATCTGTTAGCCATTTGGATTGCCCAAATAATTCTAATGTGGCTCCTTCTTCCATGGTTTTACCAGGTCATGGCCTCTTCAGCTTGCATCTTTTTGAGATCTTGGCATCATTTTCCAAGCTGTGGGATTACTAATATGAGATGTTTGGAGGAGAAGGCATTGGATCTACTTATTATCTAAGTGCAAAGGCATTGACCAATTTTGCACTCTCTTGCTAAGTTTGGCATCTTAGACTTGTTGATGCATGGAAGCTTGTTAGATATTTTGACATGTTCTCAATCTGATAGTAAAAGACACATGTTTGAATTCAGTGAAAGTGTCTACCTCGAAGATAAAGCATCAAAATTTTGTAGTAGTTTTTTATTTAAGGTGGATGTGTTGAAGGAGATATTTAAGAAGCATTGAAATTTGCATTAAAATTGAATTTTGGTGTCATTTTCTGTAATATTGGTGTCTTCTTTTTAATGTTGAAAGTTTGGCTTCATTGCTACTTTGTTTTTTCCCAATCTTACTAATAAACCATCCATCCACAATAGCATGATCTGCCTCCTTTTTTACCTCTGTGTTAGCGTCATCTATTGGGGCATTAGAAGCACATTACCTTGACTTATGAGTTGGAAAATATTGTTTTCCAGGTTTGGGTTGGAGTTGAGTGGCTCCAAGCATCATATCTCACTTACTCAGCCATTTGCACATTGAAAACAATAAAAATCCACCTCTTCCTATCACAAAAACAACTGTACATTTCATTATTTTCTTTTACTAGCTATAATTTTTGCTTTAAGAGGAAGTCAAACTTACTTGCATGCATCCCAAAGTAACTTGGAAGACTTATTTTCACTTTCATTAACTTTTTAAGTCTGTGGTGAAATTATGGTTCCAACAAGTGATTGGAAGGCATATTTTACCTCACCCAAGGGTATTTTTTTAAAGTTTCAAGTGCAAGTTTTTAGTCAATAGGCCTATTTATGAGAAATTATATTATTAATATCTTGCAATTAGTAACTCAAAATTGAGTACCATCTTTTGAAAATGTGTTTATTTTTATTTACCACGCATTGGGCCAATTTGACTTTTAAAATGCACTACATTATAAAGTATCAAAATAGGGGGGGAGGCGGGCGTTGATCAGACATCCATTCTAGAAAAATTTGCTTGCCCTGTTTGTAGTTTTCATTTGTGTTGATTTAGTGGATATTACACTGATTGATCGCATTTATGGATGCAATGTCAGTTGAGTTTGACGTCCATTCATTGAGACATATTTTTTCACTCATGTATTGATTGCTCTTACTTGTGTGGACCCATTTCAGTTAATTAAGACATCTATACTTAGAGCATGCATTGGGACTCAATCATAAGCACATATTGCTCATTCCTTGAGTGTGATTTGTAATTACAAACATAGGGGGTCACTACTAATTATTTTAGGGAGATTTTTGTGGGCCCTACATTCTCTCATGTGCACATTCAGTTTTTGTAACTGTTACATATGCCCATTTAGTGACTACTTGCATAAATTATTCCTATATTCCTAGACACATTGTTATCAGAGCATGACATTTATTTGAGCGTGTATTATCACTTATGCACTAATTTCTCTCACTTGATTGGACTCATTTTTGGTGTTGTTTGAAATCCATTTAAGCATGCATTGTCACTTGTGTACTGATTTCTCTCATTTGATTGAGCTCATTTTTGGTGTTGTTTGAAGCCCATCTCTAGAGCATGCACCATTATTTTACCTTACTCTAGATGAGGAGAGTTGTTTCATCTCCAGTGATCCTTCTTGGGAAGGATAACTATGTTTTATGGCATGCTTATATGGAACACTTCCTCACACACAAGAATCATATTCCATTTTTATATGGATAGATTCCTGCACCCACTGATCCTGTTGAGTTTGATAAGTGGGTGAATAATTGTGACAAGGTTTTTGCCACTCTATTACTATATGTTTCCATGGATCTTCATTGCCATGTGGAACATACAAAGTGTCCATGCAATGTTTGGAGCATACTACAAAGTCTTTTTGAAGATCCTACTGAGACCTACATCACTCCTCCTCCTCCGCTTCCTATTATATATTTTGAATCTATTGTACTCTCTCATCTTGCTTTTATTTCTTATGATGATACATCTATGGTGGATAATGATCTTATTTTTGTTGAGCCCCCACTACAGAATGAGATTCTACCAGACCTTAGTTGTCTCATTACAGATTCTACTTCTATTCTTATGCAGATTGTTGCTCTTCTAGAACCTTCATAGACTTGCATTTCTGAGGACTATCTTGATTTCAGTGAGAGTATACATATCAAGAGTATTGATGACTCATATGTTCTTGTGGACATTCATCTTCTAGATTTGAGTGGTTTATTTGCAGACTAGTTTTTAGTTTTGACGATTGTTGAGCTTTGTTCTCTTCTTCCCATGGACATTCTTTCAACGAATGTTTTATGTCTATCTTCTTCTCTGGTTGTTCTCTCCCCTTCATTGTATGCTTTTTCATTACCATCTTCTATAGTTAGTCCTGTTATACCTAATCAGACTTTGGCATATTTGAACATTAGTAGGGAGACATTTGAGCATTTTCAGAAATATACATCTTAATTCCTACATGCATTCCACTTGAGTGGGAATTCAGTAGTTTGACAACTCATACTTTATTTCTTCCAAAAGGAAGATACAACATTTATTGTAGAGGGACCTACTAGAACATTTTCCATGCAACATTCTACGCATATATTCTCTCTTATTTGTGGAGGCACACATCCTTCATATTTTTTAGGATACTAGGATCATTACATTGTACTTGGGTACCTCATCAGGCCTCATTGTTGGGACTCATTTTTTATATCATTGCCCACCTAAGCTACGCTTATGTGGGGGTGTTGGTGTAGGCCTTTTTCCTACTGGATTTTGCCTACACGGTTGTATTAACTTGCTTAGGGCTCTAAAGGTCATTTGGGTTACTTCGGAAGATTAGTCCCACAATCAATGGAATGTGTGGTATCTTTCCCTCTTCAACCTATATGTGCACCTCTCTCCCTTCATATTTCTAATGCAATTAATGCATTCTAATGAAGTATAGTATGGATTATTTGAGCTACTCAGTTGTGAGTCGTGACAGCTTTGAGAGCTATGAACTTTGAGCCTTTATATAAGCAATTCATGACGATATAAAGTATTTCATTATTTGCTCTCACACCTTTGAAATATTCTTCCATGCATGATTTTATTTACTATAATCTTCATTGTGATGTGCACTTGCTCGACTCATGAGATCACTCCATCCATCATATGCATTCGTTGATTCGGTGATCCTGGCTACAACTCTTTTACAGACCGTGGGCCACGTGAAGCTGATTACATCAACGATAGGTTGAGGTTGAGATTGATGGCTGTGTAAATGGTAAAAAACAAGTATAGTCTATTCTTAGCCATTTACACATAGACCCTTTGACAAATTGATGATGTGTCCATTCCTTGTAGCTGAGCTTGGGCTCCTTGACATTTTGGCAAGAACAACAGATGAAGACTCTTTTGGTTAATTACATACAACTGATAAAATGATGTATAACAATTTTGACAAAACAAATATATGAGTAAGCTTGCTCGACCTTTATTTTTAGTCTGTTATGGTTTGGTAGTCATGGCTCAGATTTTGGGCATGATAACATACAAATTTTGCTAAATATAACAATTACTAAAAATAGTAAGTTTGGTTAAATCAAGAAAGTTTTTTCATTTTATTATCTTTTTCAATTGTGCATGATAACTCTATACATGAGTTAGGATTTATTTAAAGACTCTTGCATATTTATTTGAAGAATAATGAAGCATTAGAATTGATTTTCTACTTGCTCAAGAATTATTTGTGTAAAATTGTGCCTTTTGGAATTTGTTGTACTTTTGGATTCATCAATGCCAAATTTAAGGTCATAATTAATTATTAAAAAAAGGACATCACAAGCCTCAAATGCCCCCCAAATGCCATTTAGGATGCCGATCAATGTAATAAAAAACATATTTCTAATTTTTGGTATTTCATTTGTATTTAATACTCAATTTTTTAGTTTTTTATATTTATAAAAGTATTTTAAATTAAATTTAGAAGTTAATCTCTATTAAAATGTTATGACTCAACTTTTATATGTATATAATGGATACATTTTGAACTTGTAAGTCATCTTTGTGTTTAATTTATATTTCCCCTATGAACCTTGAAAGCATTCAATATATCTCATTTGATAAAAAAAACATAATACATGCCCAATGAAAAGACAGGTGGTATGAAAGCACACTTAGAGCAAAAAGAACTATAAAAATTAGATCCAAAAATTGGTGAAAAAAGTACATGCATCAAGGACCAAGGCAAAAAATATACAAACACTAAAGAAGACATTATTTTTTGGAAGATTGCATAACTCTCTTAGCCCAAATTTCCTCCTTCAATTTTGATTTAAGTTGCTCTTTTGGCATGTCAGGATCAACCACTTGGTCTAAAATTGTATACCAAGGTTTCTAAACATTGCCAATGTACCAAGGATCAACGAAAACATATGCTAGTTTCTTCGAGGATACCTTACTTTAAGGCTCTGATCCACTTTTAAATGGATTGCTATGGGCAAAAGCAACATCATCCATCACTTGATAAACTTTTTCCTCATTCTTATGAAGACTTACTCTTGGGCAACCACTTTTTATTCCTTCACTTATTTTCAACTACCCCACAATGTCTTACAACTCTCTCAAACTAGTTTCACTTGCTTGATTGACTCATATTTCCCCTTCTTCACCCTTTGAATCTAGTGGTTGTTGAATATTTTATCCTGATGCTTCAAAAGTGTTGAACGTACTAGGAGTATTTTTTTTTTCTAACTTGGGTGATGTGATTACTCGAATCATGTCTTCTTATTCTTGCCAACTATGTGATGAAAGCATGAAGTTGAGGGTGTTTTAATTCCTAAAGCATATTTTAGCCTTTTTGGTAGTCCTTAGCATAATGACCCTATTTGTGGCATTTGTTGTATTTAAAAGGTAGTTGGTTATAATCTAAATTTTGTAGATAGGACCATCTTTCTAGATTTAACTCAATGGATTTAAGAATACCTTTCTCCAAATTTATTTCAACATAGATTTAATTACAAGCAAAATCATCTTTTGCTCAAACTTCTCAATGAAGCGGTCCAAAGTGTTACCAATGGTAGCCAAATATTTTTCATCCAAAAAAATAAGAAGGAAATGTGGAAGTTTTACTCAAACATGTATTGCTTTGGGTATATCTTCAGTGGGGTTAAGATCTATGGACCAATGGTTCAAATAAAACCCTTTGGTAGCCATAAAATATAGGCCAATTTTAAAAATTAGAACTTTACCCTCTTTTAACTCAGAGTAGAAGACATAAAATCATCTTCCACATAACCAACTACTCATTCTACCCTTTAATAACCGTTTTTAATGGAGATCAATCCAATCATCTATAGTTTTGTGTCTTGTCCAAAGACATATTCACTAACCAAGACTCTCTTTGAAAAATTTGGAGGCCTATTCTTTGGAGAATCATGGTTGAATAAACTTTAGGTGCCATATTTAACTTTTTTTTAAAATAGGGCGAAGAGCCTTAGCCTTGTCCTAGTTGGTAATACTTATAACTAAAATTTCAAAAGAATGGAGTTCAACATTAAAATCAACAGAGGAATTAACTTCTAGAAGTAGCGTTGAAGGTGGATTTGTCATAGCTCTTGATCTAGCAACAACACATCTTGGATCGAGAATATCAATCTTTGCCATAGTAGTCATCATTACACTACGTTGATCATGCTAAATCACTTCTTTTCTTTTGCTCCTAGTTGGTAACACTTATAACTAAAATTTCAAAAGAATGGAGTTCAACATCAAAATCAACAGAGGAATTAACTTCTAGAAGTAGTGTTGAAGGTAGATTTGTCATAGCTCTTGATCTAACAACAACACATCTTGGATCGAGAATATCAATCTTTGCCATAGTAGTCATCATTACACTACGTTGATCATGCTAAATCACTTCTTTTCTTCTGCTCATGCCCTAGTTTCTTCTTTTGCTTATGGTCTTCAATCAAACTTATTTATAACAACCATACTTTAAAAGTGATTGTATATTGACATCTGAAATGACTAAACATCTAATAGGGGAAAGAGCCTTAGCCTTGCCCTAGTTGGTAACACTTATAACTTAAAATTTTGAAAGAATGTCCAATTCAACATAAAAACCAATAGAAAAATTAACTTTTATAAGTAACGTTAAAGGCATATTTGACATAGCCCTTGATCTAACAACACCACATTTTAGATTGAGAATAACAACCTTTACCATTACAGTCATCATTACACCCTGTTGGTTGAATATTTTGTCGATCGACGTACTGATAAACAAAATAAGTCTGATCATCCAAAGTAGGAAGATTGGTCATCCAAATGTGTAGGTTTACCACATCAAAAGGGGACTAATCTCTCCTCTCATCAAGGGGAGGTTCCCTATATATATATATATATATATATATATATATATAAATAGAAAATAATACTCAAGGGTAGAACAAACCATCCATCTCTCTTTCTTCAGAGATGATGCATGCAAATCAAAGGGGAAATCTCAAGGGAAATGATAGAAAGCACTTCGTTTCTTTCAAAAGTACTATTCAGCAAACCACAAGAATCCTTCTGGTAGTAATTGCAAAATGTAACCAAGGAAGTAGTAACCAACAAATTGAGATGTAGCACAAAGTCTCCACCTCAAATGTGCAAGAGTGAGATACGAAGGACAATGAGGGCACAAAGTCATCCCAAGGTCCTCTACACAGAAACAAAAAAGAAAACACACTAAAAGAAATAGTGGGGGCACAAAGTCTCTCCACAGCTAGCTTCAGGACACCTTCCTGAGTAATTTCGCTAATTCTGCTTATTGAATTAAAGAAACAAAAAATATATTAAGGAAAAAGACATAAGAACAGTTTCCCCAACAACAAAGATATCATAGCACAAAGTCTGAAAAGTCACTTGCTTTCTTATTCCAATAACAAAATATGATCAACAATCTGAGCTCAAAGTCTCAGTAATGCCTTTCAATTTGGGCAAAGTTTTGTTTCTGATAATCAGACAGAGAGAGCCAAAAAAAATAAAAGAGAGTCCCTTATATAGCCTTTTTAAGAAGGACTTGGGAATAGTAACACATCATGTTGCATTGAATTTTGTTAAGAAGACATGTTGGAAACGGGTCACGCTATTGAAAGTTTGCATCTTTCAATATCCACCTGGCAGTCTACTTCTAGAAACATATCTGATGCACAAATGTTTCTGGTCATTCCTCCTTGTTCCTCTTTTTTTGGTTATTTGAATCAGGTCCTCGATTCAATTTGATGCTCTGTTCCTTAGTCATTTCCTGCTGATCTTTTGAGAACCCTACGGAAGATGACACTTGGCAGCTTCCACTGCATTTGATACTATGTCTCAATAGATGACACGTGGTGGCTTCCGCTGTGACTTTGAAGATGACACGTGGCAGCATAGTGGGTTTTATGTTTCTTCTAACTTTCCTTTCAGAGGAAAAAATCTGAAAAAAATCTTTCAAACAATCCTTTCAGAGGAAAAACTCTGAAGAAATTCTTTCGAACAATTTTTTCGAAGGAATTGTCTCTTTGTCACTTTTGTCAAGGGAACTTTTTCAAAGGAAATCCCTTTGTTCTTTTGGCCCTTGAATTGGTCCATTTGCCCCATTTTTGCCCTCTGCAAGGGCTATTTGAGATCCAAATTAGCCTTTTGGGCTTTTACAGTGGTTCACTTCGGCTTATAGGTGTCCTTCGAAAGGGCTGTTTGCCCCTTGGAAATTTACCTTAGTCAATTTTATGTGAATCTCAAATTGTGATACGTGGCAGCATCCACTGCATTTTTTTGAGTTTTTATTTCCTTCCTTAGTCACTTTTGCTGAAAATTCCCTCCGCAAGGACACTTGTGTCTTTGACGCTTGGGTCACTCCTTTGAACTTGTCGCTTGAACCAACCGATTGAACCAACTTTGGTTTAACGGTTCAATGGTTCATTCCCTTGTTTCTATTGACCGCTTGAACCAAGATCCTTTGAAACAAGCCTCGTTGAACTCGTTGAACCTTTGAACCCAAGTGGTTCAATGGTTTAGTCGATTCATTCCCTGAAAATGATTGTGTCCAAAACTTGTTCTTTTGATTGAACCTACCCATAGAGGCCTTTGAACCTGCTGAACCATTAGTCCGTCACTTCCTTGTTCTTTCTAAGCTCTTTTATCTTCATCGCATTGGTTGCACCTTTAAACCTGTGAACTCGTTGAACCCTTTGGTTCAAGGTTCAATGGTTCAATCAGTTCATTCTTTTTATTTGGCTAAGTCCTTTTCATCTTTTTGAACCAAACACGTTGAACCATTTGGTAGTTGAACTTGTTGAACCTTGAACCCGTTTGAGCCTTTGAACCAAAGTGGTTCAATGGTTCAAACCTTCTTCTTTTTGATAAGTGTTTTGAAGCCGTTGAACCTTGAAGCAGTTGAACTTTGAAGTCGTTGAACCTTGAAGCGGTTGAACTTTGAAGCATTTAAACTTTGAAGTTGTTGAACTTTGAACCTTGACAAATGCGCTTAACTCTTGTTGCTAATATTGAACTTTTGAACCCATTTAATCCATTAAACCAAAATGGTTCAATGGTTCAATCCTTGCTTAGAAGCTTGCTGATGAACTTTTTTGGTTGAAACTTGTCGTTGAACCAACTTTGAAATCGCCTAAGTGTTGACAGTTTGCTTCTTTCCTGTAGAGTCCATAGAAATTAACCTGTAAAACCCGTAGAACTTTTCCTATAGAGTTCGTAGTTCAAGCCTACAGAGTCCGTAGATTTTTTGAGAAGCTTGAAAAATGAGGAATTTGAATGCTCAGAACAGATTTCGAGAAGGGAAGAGATTATTTGGTCTATTGAACCAAAATAGTTCACATGTTGCCCTAAAAATGAGAAGTTTATTTTTGGGGACAACAACTAGCTCCAGTTGGGGAACTTCTATCAATTGTAAAAAAAAATTGAAGGGAGTAGAATCCAAAATCTCCAGTGTCTTCATGTGTACCATTGGGCTACGGAGTCATGTTACCCATAAATGGAAGGCATAAAAAATGAAAACAAACAAAAGAAAACAAAATTAAAAATTATACAAATATACATATGTACAGATGAAATGATCTAATACTTCAAGAGTTGAAGTGTTTCAGATGCTGCCCACTGTGAGGTAGAGAAAAGAGTGTGCCATCTTGATATTTCAGTAGAAATTTGTTTTCACCATTGTGTTGATGAATTATAAATGGACCTCTCCAAAAAGAGCTGAACTTTTCATGCATCCCTTTTGGTTCTCTCCTTTTGTCACACAGCAGGTCTTGATCCCCAATTCAAAAATCGCAATTTTTGGCCTTTTGGTCAAAGAGTTTCTTTACCAGACTTTGATGAGCAGCAATTCGGTCTACCACCATGGTTCTCTATTCATCTAGCTCAGTCAGGCACATAATTCTCTTATCAAGAGAGCTTTCATATGTCTGATCTTCAATTGCCTTTGTCAATTTCAAGGCTGGCAATTCTAAGTTGATTGGTATCTCAACATTGATACCATAAAGAAGTTGAAAATGAGACATACCAATTGCCCTCTTTAGTGTGATTATGTCTGCCCATAGAGCATTAATCAATGCTTTATGCCATGTCCTTTGATTG
This sequence comes from Torreya grandis, assembly GCA_037957365.1. Taxonomy (NCBI): domain Eukaryota; kingdom Viridiplantae; phylum Streptophyta; class Pinopsida; order Cupressales; family Taxaceae; genus Torreya; species Torreya grandis. The sequence goes on from JARHVA010000207.1 coordinate 4,666,210, forward strand.
TCATCTGCTAGCTTCTTGATGATAGTTACCAGGTTCTTACTGCTTGATTCAGCTTGTCCATTCCCTTGTAGAAAATAATCAGAAGAGTGAGAGAGTGTGATTTCATAATGGAAATAAAATTGTGTAATCTCTTGAGAGGTGAAACAAGTTGTATTGTCAGTAACAATTTTAGTTGGAACTCTAAACTTGAAAATGATATTCTCCTTGAGGAAATTGCATACAACTTCTGAAGTAGCATGCTTAGTTGGGATTGTTTCTATCCACTTGGTGAAATAGTCAGTTGTTGTAAAGACATAATTATGTCCAACACTTGAAGATGGGTTTACAGTCCCAATAAATTCAATCTCCCATTACTGGAATGGTTCTTCTATGATCACTGACTTGAGAGGCAAAGCAACTAACTTGGGTCTTCCAACAAATTGCTGGTAGAGTTCACATTTTCTCACCCACTTATATGCATCTTGGAAAAGAGTTAGCCAGTAATACCTAGCTCGTATAATCTTGTGAGTAGTCACAGAAGTAGAAAAATATCCTCTACAGGCTAGATTGTGGAAAGATCTCAAAAGCTGGCTTTGTTGCTCTTTGTCTACACAGTGAAGGGATACTCCATCTATGTTTCTCTTGTACAAGCCGTTGTCCCAAAGGACAAAATTGGTAGCTTTCAACTTGATAGTCCTCCTTTCTTTATAAGAAAAATGAGCAGGACATTCACCATAAGTAAAAAAATGAGCAATATCTGAATACCACTCTTTGATAGTGAAGATAAAAAGGACTGTTGGTGTATCTTCTATTTCAGCTTCTTCATGTTGTGTATATCCTAGCTTGTTGTCAACAATTAATTGGCATAGGCCTTTTCCCCTGACCAGCTTTGTCAGCTTGATGTCTAGATCGAACTCTTGGATCTTTGCAATCTAATTGCCTCTTTTTGTGCCAAATTTCTGTTGAGTTAGTATGAACTTGACTGTAGTGTCAGGAACTAAAGTAGTAGTGTGTGAATTCAGGATATAGAAGTGGAAATGTTTGACTGCTTTCACCACTACATAAACATGCTTCTCTATGTTTGCATACTTCATCTCATGTATTTTGAGAGGGCAGCTCATGAAAGAAATAGGAGATTATATACCTTCTTTGTCCTGTTGAACAAGAATTACTGAAAGCATGTGTTCAGATGCATAGTTGTATATGATGAAATCTTGGTTGTAATCTGGACAAACCAAGGTAGGGGCGTGGGCAATGGCAGTCTTAATATCCTGAAATGCTGACTTGCCTTCTTTAGTCCAGCTAAAGGTGGTCTTCTCTTTCATCATGTTCATAATGTGCCTAGTCTTCTCGGCAATTTTAGAGATGAACATCCGTAAGAAATTCACCTTTTTGAAGAAAGAGTGAACAACATTCTTACTTGTAAGCAAATTAAGCTCTTGAATAGACTTGACTCTGTCTGAGTCAATCTTTATGCCTTCTTTAGACACAATGTGTCTGAAGAGTTTCCCCTCTGTTACTCCAAAAATAGACTTCTTAGGGTTCAAAGAAATACCATTCTGGTAGTAACACTCCAACACTTGTTGTAAGTGGCATATATAATCAGAACGATGCTTTGAAAAGACAGTCAAGTCATCAAGGTATACCACTATGAAATTACCTATCTCATCTTTGAAAGCCAGGTTCATTGCTCTTTGAAAGGTGGCACCAGCATTTATCAAGCCAAAAGGCATTCTTCTATATGCAAATGTACCCCAAGGTGTGGTGAATGCAGTCTTGTGTTGGTCCGCTTCACCAACTTCAACTTGATTATATCTTGAGAAGCCATCTAGCATTGATAACATCTCTGAACCTGTCACTATTTGAAGCACTTGATCCATGATTGGCAAAAGGTAATTATCTTTTAAAGATGACTGATTCAGATTCTTGAAATCTATACAAATGCGAATTTTGCCACTCTTCTTTCTTACAGGCACTATGTTTGAAATCCATGTGGAATGATGGATTGGAAAGATGATTATAGCATTTAACATTTTTTGTATCTCAGACAGAATAGTCCCTGATATTTTTGGATTGTACTATCTGGATTTTTGCTTATAGGGCATTGAGTCAGCCTTGAGAGAAATGTCATGGCAAATTTCATCAAGTCTGAGAGACTTCAGGTCATCATAAGAATATGCTAAGACATCCATGTATTGATGGAGTACAGTGGTGAACTTGAATCTTTCTTCAGGGGTGTAGCACTTACCAATATTAACCATCTTGAGATTTTCTTTAGTAGTCAGATTTACTTGATCGAATCCCTGAGAGAAGTTTGAATCTGTTTGCTGTTGTTTGATGAATCTATCATGCTTGTCAAACAGTTTCTCAAGAAAAACCAGGCCTTTGGAAATTTTATTTTCTTTCAATTGTAAGAATTCTTCATTTATATCTAAACTAAATTCAGACGCTGATTCATACTTATGAGATTCACTGCCTTCAAAACGTAGTTGTTTGAAATTGTCTTTTCGTTCTAAAAAAACAATGATTTGATGATCATCATTGAATACTTGCCAATGATCAGCATTGTTAGGAACACTTGGTCTACAAACTAGCTCAATAGTATACCTGTCTTCTTTGATATCTGAGTGAGGAACTAAGAGAGTTCTTGAAATAGTAAGTGCATCAGCTCTGTCATTAGATTCCCTGGGTATGGCAGAAATATTGAAAACATCAAAGCTTTCAATTTGGTCCCAAACCAGGTTACGATAGTGGCGTAATCTTTCATTATTGGTTTGGTATAAGTTTCTCACTTGACAAACCACTAATTCAACATCCCCTTTGGCATGAAAAAACTTGATGCCTTTATCTTGAGCAGACTTCAATTTAAGCAACAGATATTCATATTCAGCTGTATTGTTAGTGTTGCTAAATTGTAATTTGTAAGATGAAGGAAACATATCTCTTTGAAGAGATATCAACACAATCCTAGCTCTTGAATTGGTAGAGGAACATCTGCCATCGAATTCTAGAGTCCATACCACATTAGATACTGATTTTTCTTTAAACTTTCCTTCATCAGAGAGGGAGGGTCCTTCTTCATTTGTATTGCATCCTATTAGTTCTTCTGCTATTCTAGTTGAACTGATTTCTGGGTTGATACTTTCAAAAAATTTATCAAATATTTCATGCACTTCGTTTGTAGATAGAAAGTAGTTACCCATACCTGAGGATTCAAAAAGAATTTGAGCTTCAGGGGCTGATGTTTGGGTGACCACGTATTTTGCCTCCTTTTTAGGGAGCAATCTCTTCATTACGCTTTTGACAAGGATTCTTACCTCAGACAGGTCCATGCTTAGTTCTCCTCCCATGTCCTCACAAAAAATTTATCAAATTAAAATGCCATAGGATGCTAGGACGTCAGCCACTAGGACAGTCATCTTGATTCTCTTGTTTAGAAAGGCTACAATTGCAAATTAGGCATCTTTGATTTACTCCAGCAATGCTACTTGCTTATTTTCCATAGAGAAACATTTCTCAAATGTCTTGGTCAGTGTGAGGCCAAGAGATTCAGCTACTTTAGCAGACATGACATTATCAGATGCGCCTAAGTCTATAATACAATTACTTATCTTGTGACCATTTATTAATAGGGAAATATAGAAATGTTCTACTTTTCCAGGGGCAGCTAGAGGAGTAATGACAAGATTATTTGAAATGGGCATGTTCTTTAGAGAATCAGGAGTTATCTTTTTAGCTTTTTGTCTTGCAGGGACGGTTTAGTTCTTGAAGTATTGGACCAACTTATTCAATTGATCAATATTGGATTACAAATATTCAAAATCAGATATTTGTATTTTGGTTTTTTTGACATGATCAAGTATGTCAAATGGTTGAATTAGATTAGGAACAGAGGAAGGTATTTCAACCTTTTGGGTTTTAGGAGGGATAGGAGGAGGGCTGGTTTGCAAAATTGAAGTAGAAGGTGAAGGTGAAATTGATGTATTTACCTTTTGGGTGATCATCAGATCTTTTGACTAAAAAGGTAGAGTGGTTCCACGCTTAGAAATTATAATTGCTAGTTGAGGTTACTCTTCTTTCTTCCCTTTATCAGCTTATTAGACTGATTGGTTCTTGGACCTGGGAAATACTGCGTATGATCCATCAAAAGCTTCTCTTTTACTTATGGATTCATCTTAGTAGTTTAGGAAACCAATGTGGGAGTCGCTATTTGATTCTTCTTAATTTTCTACAAGGAGATTAGCATCATTTTTTTGATTCAATTCAGACTGAAAAAAGAACTCTGATTTTGCTTCAAGATATCCCATTGTTGAATTGGTTGGAGGAGCTTCCACGGCAAGTTTCTCTTGTAGGGGAGGAAGATGATTTTGTTGCCCTTGATTCCTAGCAGCATTGCCCTGATATGACTGATTTAAAAATGTTCTTCTTGGCATATCTCTGTATGAAGAAGCAGAAAATATTCCTTGTGCCATTTATTTTTTGAGAGCAAGCAACTCATTTGCCAACTTCTGCACCATTGGATCTATGGTGCCTGTATATGAATATTCAGAAGATGATGAGGGTCTATTTTTATTTCGATCTATTCTTATTTTCTCTGCTAAGATGAGATAATCTTCTACCTCAGTGGCTAAATGTTGAGCTGTAGCAAGATCTATTTGACCAGTATGTCTCAAAAGAAAACTTACTTCAGGTAACTGAGAATTAATGAAGAAGCATTTGAGATTATTAGCTGTAGGTCAAGCAATTACAAAAATTCTGTTCCTCAGTTTATCAAACTTAGCTATGAAGTCCCTCATTGGTTCATGAGGTTCTTTCTTCATTTGTGTAAGTTGAGCTAGAAGTGCATGTACATCTTCTGCAGGTTTGAATCTTGCTTCAAACTTAGCTTTGAGGGTATTCCAATTATTTATTGATTGAACCTGTAGATGATAAAATCAGTAGACGCCTCTTTCGTTCTTCCTTTTTACAGCTTGATTAAAGAAAACCCGTGACAGTAGGCAGGGGCCGAATGGTTACGGCTTCACACTATTACTTCAAACTATAAATATTACAATCACTTGTTTCAATTTTTGATTCTCAGGATCCTTCGAAAAGGGCAAGAGAAGAGCATACTCTTTCAACAAAGCTACTGGATTTCTAAAAGCTTGGAAATTTTTCGATGGAAATGCTATGGAGGAGAGGCCTATATATAGTATTTTGGGAGGTCCTGCCTGATCGCTGTCAAGGCAGTGTCAAGTCCCATCATACTTTACAGCGTGAAAGATGAGCTACAGTGAAATGCTGTTAGATGCGCTGGATGATGATGATATTTGGTGGCGTGGGTCCAACATTGCTTTCGCTTCATCTTCTAAGTCATTTTCGCTGATAGGATTGAATAGACCCCTGAGTTGGAAGGTACTGAAAAGATGCCAGTGCTGGGGTCCAGCTTCACATGTGTGATATCGTGGAGCGATGTAGAAATAAGATTCCCACTCTAGCTATCTTCGAATGATCGTATGTACCATAGTGTTTTGGTCATGATTCTCCTCTTCATGAATGCGATGTGGGCCATGTCTGGCAATCCACCGGTACAAATGTTCATTGAAACGAGATCTGATTTTAATCAACCATGTCCATAAGGGATGCTTTAGTAGCTCAGTGAATTAATGATACAGGAATTCACTGTTTAGTCTTTCTATATAAATGACTCTAGAATTTTGATAGCGGTTTGCCTGAATTGTAGCTGCTGAGGACATCTGTAAGTCTTGTCCCGCTACATAAGAAATCCTTGTATATCAGGGATGCAACACTTCTCGTAGAATCTGTTCTTGGGCAAGGATATTCAAAGAAGGAAATCCTTGGTTATATATTCTGGTTAGGTTAAAACCAGGAATGGGTTGGTGCATCAGTGTTGCTGGAAGATTTCTGCTAAGCCAATCTGCAATGACATTTTCAGTGCCTTTGATGTGTTCAACAAAAAAATTCAACTGGTTAAAAAATGCTTGCCATCTAACATATTTACCACGACCATCCTTCCGACCATGATCTTTTTCTTTAAAGGTCAGAAATCTAGTACAATCGGTAATTACAAAAAAATGAGGTAGATGGAGAAATTTTAACATGAACTTTTCTAAGCATTTCTTTACAGCATAGATTTCTTTATCAGAAGAAATCCATTTAAGTACATCAGGACTGAAAACTCCACTAGCAAATTCACAAATGAATTCTTTCTTATTATCTATGCAAACAAGTACTCCTCCCCATGCAATATCGGAGGCATCAGTATAAACTTTCATCTAATCAGATTTTGGGATATGTAGTTCTGGTAGTAAAGAAACAGTTGTCTTAATTTTTTGAACTGCTATTGTATGTTGTTCTTTCCAACAGAAAGATTTTTTTTTTTGGAGAAGTTCTTGAAGGATGAACCTGTCTTCACCAGAGTTAGGATAGAAACCATTTAAGTAATTTAATAATCCAAAAAAGGCTTGAAGCTTAGCTTTATCTAGCTTCTCTGGAAAATTGATGACTTTCTCCTTAATATGCGGCTGGATCTGCAGTTTAGAATCTCGGATTACCATGCTGAGAAAATTACATTCAGTTTTGCACAACTGAATCTTTGTTTCTGAGAGTACAATTCCTGCATCTTGAGCCAGTTGGAAAAAATTGGAGAGATGAGTAGAATGGTCAGTCAAACTATTACTGAAAATAAGTATGTCATCAATATATACACACAAAAAGTTAGAAGTGCCTTGGAAGATCTTATTCATGTGAGCTTGATAATATGCTGGGGCATTCATCAAGCCGAAAGGCATCACTGTCCACTAGAAATGGCCAAGAGGGCAACTGAATGCTGTCTTTTCCCTATCAGCTTCTTTGACTCTTATCTGATAAAAGCCTGACTTGCAGTCGAATTGGGAGAAGTATTTACATTTAGCAACTTTTTCCAACAAATAGCTTTTATCTAGAATTGGATATGGAAATGGTTGTGTAATGGCATTCAATGGTCTGTAGTTTATGACCAATCTTTTCTTTCCTTTTTTCTGCTCAAAATGTTTGTTTACCATAAAGTCATAACAACAAAAAGGAGAAGTAGATTTTTCAATGAAACCATTAGCCTCCAGTTCTTTGATCTGGAGTTTCATATCGTTGTAATCTTGAGCTGGTATTGAAATCTTCTTTCCAATTTTCATATGCTTGCCTTCGAGGATTTTGATATCCATTTCGGGCATAGATTTAGACCAAAACTGCTGAGGGTTGTCAGAACAGATAGTGGCTTTAATATTTTTTCCTATCTCTTGTATTTCAGCTAGAATTACAATTGCTGGGCTTTGAGTCATTGAACTTGAAAATTGTTCAGTGGCATAAATGAGGCAAGGAATTCTCAGCCTTTCATTTTCTATTGTAAACATGATACTCTTGGTAGTTGAACCATAAGGAGAGTATCTGTCAATAAAGGCACCACCTAGAAGAATATCTACAGACATTCTATCTAGTGCAAAAAAGTTAGCATGGAAGATTTTATCTTGAATTCGAAGGGTCTGCTGATGCTTATACTTATTACAGATAAAACTGTTCCCTTGGACATCTAAGCTCTTGTAAGCTAAGGCATCATCCAATGTCTTCCAGTCATGGATGAGTTGTGATTTAGCAAAGGAGATAGAAGCTCCTGTATCTATCTGCGCATCTACAAGTCTGCCATTGATTTCTAGGGTTATGAACTGGGCAAACTTTTCATTAATAAGCTGCGTGAGATATGCAGGTTGTGGAATTTCTAAAGGAGGAATACTAGTACATACCAGTTTTTGTCTCCCTGAATCCTGAACAATGGATTGTTCAGTGTAGATGTCTTCTTGTTCTGCTTTTTCTTCTTCTTGGAGGTTACTGCATTCACCTGGGCAGTAATCTTGGTCGGAGTAGAAAGAACTTTCTACTTCATCATCCTCTTCATTTTCTTCTGTGGGCAATAGTACATCCCACTGTGGTTCAATCTTTGGTGCTTGGATTTCTCTTGGAGGTTCTTTGCTGGTGAACTTGTTCTTGATCCAAGAGTCGCTAGGTCTGAAAGAGCTCAGATATTGCAAAGGAGGATGCTAAGGTCTTTGCAATGTTGGTGGCATTCTGGGCATAAAGGGTTGTCTCCCTCTGGATGTTCCTTCTCCTCTGGAGTATCCTCTTCCTTTGGGCTTCTCTGGTCGTTTTGGGACTTCTTAATGATGTCTAGACCAGTTCCCATGTGCTTCATAATTGAGCTGTGAAAAATCATGGTGCCGAGGCCGGTACCATGGTCGTTGCATGTTGGTGAGCGGTTGTTCCAAGTCATCGGCTAATGACTCGAGAGCATCTGCATCATTATCATCATTTGAATCACCTTCTGGGAGATCATCTAGAATTAGTTCATAGATGTCATCTTGTAAATAAAGGTCTTCATCAGAGTCTACAATATCCCACCACGCTGTTGCGTTGGAGGTAAAAATAGCTTTAACTACAGGATTCTTGTAGTGGCATTGAGGAGCAATATGGCCGGGCTTGCGACAGATGTAGCAAATCGGCTGCTTGGAAGGAGGACGAGCGGTTCGTCATTTCTTGAGGAAACGATGAGGAGGGGCATAGGAATGCTTGCGAGGAAAAGAGTGGCGCTTAAAAGAGACATGCTTGCGGCGCTGCTTCTGCTGTTTGCGGGGCTGAACAAATGGCCGACAGCGAAATGGGGTTGTTTCTTGAAAGATAGGAGCAATTTGAGAGGCTTGATGCTTGGTGAGTCTCTAGATGGACTTAGTTTCAGACACTAAGCACATAGCTTGCTGCTTAGAAAAATCAATTACATCTGAGAGGGAGAGATCTTCAATCGTTAGTCCCTTAAGATCAATATAAGAAATAACTCTATCAATAAGATTATATGGTAGAGTATGTAAAAATTTGATCTTAATTTTAGTGGAAGAGAAACTCTTGCTTTCATATGCCAATTCTTTGAACTGCTTGGCAAATGCATCAAACTGATTTAAATCACAGAGCTCCATTTTGAGAAGCCATTTATTGGATTCTAGTTCTCTATTGCCAACTGGAGGTGCAAACTCACTAATCAATAAATTAAATAATGTGGCTAAAGAATCAGGCTGATTATGTACACGTTCATATTGTTCGGCTTCGGTCATAGAACTCCACCACTGGTTAATAATACCCCAGAAAAACTTTGAGGCAAAACAAGTTGTTCCAGCTTGATCTAAATGAGCATTTATAGTGATAACTCTCATTGAGTTACACCATGCAGTGATCTCATTCAATGGATTGAGAAGATCATCAATGTTGAGATACCAAGGTTGCAACTGGACATGTGTTCTTTGCATGAGGGTGGTATTAGACTGCTTTTTAACAATCTTAAAATTGGAGCCGAAAGAAATTGGACACTTGGGTTTTTTAGCAGAGGAATCTGCTTGTTGATCTTGTTTTGAAAGCCAATCTAAACTATCATCTAAAACATCTAGTTTATAATCAATAGAAGATACTTTTTGTTGTATCTTTTCTATGTTATCTTTTATATACAAAACATCTCGACAGAGATCATCAAAATTTTCTGTGAAGTGAGAGTTAAACCTGGTAGTATAGTTTCTTTGTTTGAACTCATTTGAAGGTTTAACATCTCCTTGATAAGCAGCTGAAAAATACTATACAGTTCCTGTTGGCTGCTTGTATACTCCTTTATGGGGTGGCCATCTTCCACCTTTGTACAGAGTAACTTTGTTCTCTGTATAGAATTCCATACTATCTTCTCTTGGAAGATTCATCATTGTACAGGGTAATTGATCCTTTGGATCATTCCCTTGGTTGATCTCTTCATCTTCTATCAGTATATGACATGTTTTGACAGTTCTACGAGAAGAGGAAGTGGATGGTCTGGATGGAGACAAATGGGAAGAATTTACAGACAAAGATCTGGGCAAAATATTTATAATTCTGCCGTCACTTTTATGGACTGTGGCTTGACCTTTCATTCTTGGAGAAACATTTTTTAACCAGTCAAGTTTCCACTCAGAAGGGATTTCGACTGACTCGATATAACCTTTTTGGAGTTGGACAGTACCACTTAATCCCCTGGCATAGGACAGATTTTCTAAGATCTTTGGATGGTTAGTGTTTGTCATACTATAAACAACAAAAATATTTATAGAAGCATACTTGAATTCACCGAACATATCTAAACCAAATAGGGAGGTGAACAATCTCCAACAATCTAAAGATCCATTTTTAACTTCTTTACAACCTTTATCGTAGACTGCGACAGAGAGGTTAGGACAAAATTCAAAACAAATAACTTCATCGTTCAAGCGACCAAGATTGGATATTTGACAGGAATGCTTGAAACTAACTTGACGATGATCACATAAAGCAAGATATATAACAGGGTTTATATTACCGGGAATCAAAGGAGTTATCTGGATTCTGATTAGACCAAAATGAACAAATTTTACATCTTCATGTGACCTGATATAATTGATTTCTTGCTCAGGTAACAAAGAAAGTAAATTTGTTTGGAAGGTTCTTTTTGGTTTATAACTGAGAGTTAACTCGACAGATTTGATCCGAGGTTTTACAAAGGACATGTAAGTAGAATTATCGACAAACTTAGACTTCAATAATTCAGACTTTTTATAAACATGTGAAGCTTTAATAGCCGAGGGTTTATATAGGTTATTTTCTTTTTCAATGTTTTCTTCGGTAATCTCAATATCTAGACAGTCAGATATTTGTTCAGGAATGAAGGATGGGAGTTCATAGGTTCCTTCTAACTCAGATTCATTGACTAGTTCTACTGTAGAGGAGGTTTGAGCTTTTCCAAATTCCATAGCGGAGAGATTTGAGGTCTGATAAGCTAGAAAATTCTGATAAGGGAAACAGAGGATGCAGAGATTAAGCGGCCTATGACAATTTAAAACGGCCTGTGACTCGATGCAATAAACTTTTTCAAAGAATTTTTCAAAGCAGAGAACTCAAAAAGTCAGAGCTTAGAATGCTTACAAAATCAAATGATCCTTTCAATAGCTAACAGTGACTCTGTGTGGCTTTGATACCAATCTTTTATTTCGTCAGTACTACAGCAGCACCTTGTAATGTTTTTACAAATAACTTGACTGCTACATCTTCAAATTCTACTCTGATTATACCACAGGCTATGCTGAAGGCTGCAATGTGTTCATCAGGATGAACTTTCTCATCACCATAGAATTTGGAAAAATTCTTCCTTGAACTGCGTGGAAGCTCATGTAGAGGTTGAGTAAGATTGAGAGGACTAAAAGAATTACCCCAAGGGCCTTGAGCTACCATTATATGACTATTAAAAGGAGGAATAACAAATCTCAGAAGAGTAATTATTGGCAAAGCTTTATCAACAGCAGAAGTGTATACTTCGTTTGGCAATGGAGATCTGACTTTAGTAGGAAGAAAGCTCTTAGTTTGTTGGAGGCAAGATGGTGAAAGAAATAGATCAAAATTACTTTGTTGTACCAACTCGAATACAAGGTCAACAATACCTTTAGCCCTTTGGCTTCGTGTATACTTCGAATCTGCCAGATTGTGAAATAAGAATGGAAAAGAATTAACCTTGCTTTAGTTTGAAGCTTGAGGCTTTAAACTACGTGTTCTTTCCCAGTTAGTGTGGAGGTGAATGGTAAGGTTATAATGATAATGAGTAAGACATAGAAATGGACTGGAGTCTGTAATAGATAATGGTAGAAACTGATTTAATCTGAAACTTTAGGTTTCAAAATGCACATAACTATGTCCCCAGCGGAGTCACCAAAAATTGTTGGTTGAATATTTTGTCGATCAGCGTACTGATAAATAAAATAGGTCTGATCATCCAAAGTAGGAAGATTGGTCATCCAAATGCGTAGGTTTACCACATCAAAAGGGGACTAATCTCTCCTCTCATCAAGGGGATGTTCCCTATATATATATATATAAACATAAAATAATACTCAAGGGTAGAACAAACCATCCATCTCTCTTTCTTCAGAGATGATGCGTGCAAATCAAAGGGAAATTTTCAAGGGAAATAACAGAAAGCACTCCTCTTCTTTCAGAAGTACTATTCAACAAACCACAAGAATTCTTCTGGTAGTAATTGCAAAATGTAATCAAGGAAGTAGTAACCAGCAGATTGAGATGTAGCACAAAGTCTCCACCTCAATTGTGCAAGAGTGAGATACGAAGGACAATGACGGCACAAAGTCGTCCCAAGGTCCTTTACATAGAAACAAAAAAGAAAACACACTAAAGACAATTGTGGGGGCATAAAGTCTCTCCACAGTTGGCTTAAGGACACCTTCCTGACTACTTTCGCTAATTCTACTTATTGAATTAAAGGAACAAAAAATATATTAAGGAAAAAGACATAAGAACAGTTTCCCCAACAACAAAGATATCAGATTAAAAGAAGAGGAGATCAAATGATTCAGGTTAAATTAGATAGATTTTTGATATCAAGTAACTGAAAGGATTATCAGAATATGCAGGTGCAGGCTCTACCCAGAATCATGTCTGACCACTGCCCGATTATCCTCAATTGGAGAGATCAAGGACATCACGGACCTCTTCCATTCCATTTTGAAGCTATGTGGATTAAACACAAAGGTTTTAGACAAATGGTGGCTCAATGGTGGAATATTACCATTCAAGGTACTCCCATGTTTAGAATAGTCAAGAAACTCCAGCACATTAAACAAAAAGTTTATGGCTGGAATAGATACAATTTTGGGCAGGTTTTCCAGCAGAAGAAAAATATAATGGGAAAACTCAAGGCTATTCAGTAACTTATTGATCAAGGGGATGACTCTGAGGGCACCTTAGAAGAAGAGAATAGTCTGTCTTCAAAATGGAAGAATCTGATGGAAAGGGAAGAGGTTTTCTGGAAATAAAAATCCCATGTTCAATGGCTCAAAGAGGGTGATAGAAACACTACTTTTTTTCATCTCTCAGCTATGAAACATAGAAAAACCAACTCAATAACTAAGCTTGTCTTGGATAATGGAGACATTATTACTGAAGATAATGAAATAGGGGAGCAAGTTAGGGTGTTCTTTCAGAATCTACTTACGGAAAAAAACAATAATGATATAATTGATAGATCTATGAGTCAATTCATTGATAAAATCCCCTGTTTGATAACAAAAAAAGACAATCTGGAAATGTTAAAGCCTGTATCTAATGAAGAAGTACATGTTTTATTATCCATGGGCACTTTTAAAGCCCCAAGTCCTGATGGCTTTCCTCCTATATTCTTTCAAGAATATTGGGAGATTGTTGGAGCGGACCTCACGGCTGCAGTTCATGATTTTTTCAGATCTGGAAAACTTTTGAAACAAGTCAATAATACCTTCATTATACTTGTTCCTAAAAAATCTCAATCTTTACACTTTGCTGATTTCAGACCCATTAGCTTATGCAACACTGTGTATAAGATATGTACTAAACTGCTGGTTTTGAGAATTCAACCCTTTATTGACAAAATTATTTTTCCTACTCAAAAAGGTTTCATCTCGGGCAGACAGATTCTTGATACTATGATCACCACACATGAGACTATCCACTCCATGGATAAGAGCAGAATCCCTGGGATGGCCCTCAAGCTTGATATATCCAAAGCTTATGATAGAGTCTCATGGACTTTTCTATTCTAAGTGATTAGAAAATTTGGGTTTAATGATAAATTGTCTTGCTTATTATGGAATGCGGTCTCTTCTGCTAAATTCTCAGTGCTGGTTAATGGTGTTTTTAGAGGGTTTTTCTCCTCCTCGAGAAGAATTCGTCAGGGAGACCCTCTTTCCCCGTACCTATTCATCATTATGGCTGAGAAACTGGAAAGATACATACAAGCTGATATAGTTTCAAAAAAGCTAGTAGGCATCAAACCTGCCTCTTCCCTTCATCCTATGGTTATACAACCGTTTTTAGATGATACCATCTTATTTGGTATCTCATCAGTGATTGAAGCTAGAAGATGGAAGAATATACTTAATGATTATGCCAGAGACTCGGGACAAAGAATAAATTTCTAGAAAAGCAATGTGTACTTCTTCAACACTCCCAATGAACTTAGACATATAATCATTGATATCTTAGATTGTGTTGAGGCTGACCTACCAGCTACCTACCTAGGTCTCCCACTCTCGGTCAAAGAGGCATCTTCAAGTTTTTGGAATGGTATTGTGGAACGTACACAGAGGAAACTTCTTGGGTGGAAGGGGAACTACTCAGTAGTGCGGGTAAGCTGCAACTTCTTCGAACATCCTTGCAAGGTATTCCTACTTACTTCATGTCTCTTTTTAAAATTTTTACGTATTTTGCTGAAAAGATGGAACAGATCCAAAGGAATTTTTTATGGACGGGAGTGGAAGATAAACAGAGAATGTCTTTAGTCAGATGGAAAAAAGTGTGTCTCCCAAAATCTCATGGTGGACTTAATATAAGATCTATTAGGAAAATGAATAAAGCCCTCCTCTCAAAAATTAGTTGGAATCTGATTCACAACAACAGTGAGTGGGGGGAAATAATGTATGCCAAATACATGCATAGCATTTATGATTCCAACTTTTTTCAACAGGCGAGATAACCCCAGGGGTCTGTGATATGGAATAAAATGCTAAAAAGTAGAAGTCTTCTCAAACAGGGAATTAGGTGGAAGCTTGGAAATGACCGGCAGATTAAATTCTGGGAGGAGAATTGGTTAAGGGACAAGCCTCTCATCTCCCAAGAAAACTATGGAGAAATTATAGGCTTGACTACTCAGTTCTTTGGTGATAGGGTTAGTGATTATATGGAAAATAACAATGGGATAAGGAGCTGGAAAAACCTTTTGGATTGCTGTGTGCACAGGCCTGAGCTTATCCTAAAAATTTGAGAGATCCAGCAATGTGTTCAGGAGATTAAAATCTCGCTCTTCCCTCGGGAGGATGAATAATACTGGTGGCCAGATAAGAATGGATTGTTCTCTGTCAAATCTGCCTATCATCTGCTTACACCTGAAGCTCAGAATAAGGAGGCATGGAAAAAAGTTTGGAATCATAAACTCATTCCAAAGATTAACTTGTTTTGGTGGGCTGCTGCCCATAACAAAATCCTTACTCAGGACAACCTTCAAAAGAGGGGGTTTACTTTGGTCAACATATATTTTCTGTGTGGTTCTAGAGAGGAATCAATTTCACACCTATTCATACACTGCGAGTTTATCCAGGATTTATGGGGCACAATACTTAACAACTTTGGCATTGAATGGGTTTGCAATTATGATCTTAAAGAAGTAATTCTCAGTTGGAACTCAACCTTCACACATCCCTAGATTAAGGAACTATGGAAGCAAGCTCTACCATGCTTGTGCTAGACTTTATGGAAAGAACGAAATCACAAAATTTTCAGGGATACTGCTAGAAATGTTGCTCAGGTGTTTAACTCCTTTGCTAGGACCATCTTGGAAAGTGTTACAACAACTCATCTTAGTGTTGCGGAGAAACCCCTATCTGAATTTGAAAGTCAAATTGCTGCCAAATGGAAGGTTTTAAACTTTATCCCTAGGCATGATAATTCTAAAATTCTTCAGAGACTTCATACTAAATGGATACCACCTAAACCCAATTGGATGAAACTCAATTTTGATGGGGCATCCAAGTTGAGTGGTAAAGCAAGTGGAGGAGGAATAATAAGAAATGAAAAAGGAGGGATGTCTGCTGTCTATGCTGGTTGCATGGGTTGCCAGAGCAATAACTATGCTGAAGCTATGGCCTTACTTTGGGGATTAAAGTTAGTTATATCCCTAGGAATTAGAAATTTGAATATTCAAGGAGATTCTAAGTTGATCATAGATGCCGTTAATAAAGCATCTAATGTTGGTATCCATCTAAAAGACATCATTACGAACATGCAGTTTCTTTTACAAAAGTTTTCTGAAGTTGAGATTACCCACACCTACAGAGAAGGTAACAGGGTCGCTGATGCTTGTGCCAACCTTGGTCAACAATTCTTAGGATGGAGGGTATGGCGACAAGGGGCTCATATACCCCCAAACATTAGAGAGATCATTCAGAAAGAGATGACGGAGCATGAATGATGCACATTGATGACGAAGATAGCTTTCGAAGGTGGTCCACGTGGAGAAGGCCATTGCAGATCATGGAAGCGGTGGGTAATCTAGGGAATGCTGACAATGTGAACAATGAGAATCTTAAGGATCTTGTTAATTCTATAGTTATGTAGTTTTGTCCTTTCTGACTCTGGTCTTTTCAGTGTTTTGTTTTGCTTTTGACTTTGTTTCTCGACTGTGCCATTGGTTCGATGCTGGCATCTTTTGTTTGCCAGCCTTCATGTCTTTTTTGACTGTATAGGGTTCGGCCTCTGGTTTGCCACCTTAATTAATCAAAAACAACAAAGATATCACATCACAAAGTCTGAAAAGTCACTTGCTTTCTTATTCCAATAACAAAATATGATCAACAATCTAAGCTCAAAGTCTCAGTAATGCCTTTCAATTTGGGTAGAGGTTTGTTTCTGATAATCAGAGAGAGAGAGCCAAAAAACAAGTAAAAGAGTCTCCCTTATATACCCTTTTCAAGGACTTGGGAACAATAACACATCATGTTGCATTGAACTTTGTTAAGAAGACATGCTGGAAATGGGTCATGCTATTGAAAGTTTGCATCTTTCAATATCCACTTGGCAGTCTACTTCTAGAAATATATTTGATGCGTAAATGTTTCTGGTCATTCCTCCTCATTTCTCCTTTTCTGGTTATTTGAATCAGGTTCTCGATTCAGTTCGATGCTCTGTTCCTTAGTTATTTCCTGCTAATCTTTTGAGAACTCTATGGAAGATGACACTTGGCAGCTTTCGCTGCATTTGATACTGTGTCTCAATAGATGACACATGGCGGCTTCCATTGTGACTTTGAAGATGACACGTGGCAGCATAACGGGTTTTTTGTTTCTTCGAACGTTTCTTTCGGAGGAAAAAATTTGAAAAAATTCTTTCAGAGAAAAAAGTCCGAAGAAATTCTTTCGGACAATTTTTTCGAAGGAATTGTCTCTTTGTCACTTTTGCTGGGGGAACTTTTCTGAAGGAAATCCCTTTGTTCTTTTGGCCCTTGAATTGGTCCATTTGCCCCCTTTCTACCCTCTACAAGCGTTGTTTGAGCTCCAAATTAGCCTTTCGGGCTTTTGCAACGGTTCACTTTGGCTTCTGAGTATCTTTCGAAAGGGCTGTTTGCCCCTTAGAAATTTGCCTTAGTCGATTTTATGTGATTCTCAAATTGTGACACGTGGCAGCATCCGCTGCATTCTGTCGGGTTTTTATTTCCTTCCTTAGTCACTTTTGCCAAAAATTCCCTCCGCAAGGACACTTGTGTCTTTGACGCTTGGGTCACTCCTTTGAACTTGTCGCTTGAACTGACCGATTGAACCAAATTTGGTTCAACGGTTCAATGGTTAATTCCCTTGTTTCTATTGACTGCTTGAACCAAGATCCTTTGAAACAAGCCTCGTTGAACCTGTTGAACCTTTGAACCAAAGTGGTTCAATGGTTCAATCGATTCATTCCCTGAAAATGACTAAGTGTCGAAAACTTGTTATTTTGATTGAACCTGCCTGTAGAGGCCTTTGAACCTGCTGAACCATTAGTCCGTCACTTCCTTGTTCTTTCTAAGCTCTTTGATCTTCATCGCACTGGTTGAACCTTTGAACCTGTGAACTCGTTGAACCCTTTGGTTCAAGGTTCAATGGTTCAATCGGTTCATTCTTTTTATTTGGCTAAGTCCTTTTGATATTTTTGAACCAAATGCATTGAACCATATGGTCGTTGAACATGTTGAACCTTGAATCCGTTTGAACCTTTAAACCAAAGTGGTTCAATGGTTCAACGGTTCAAGCCTTCTTCTCTTTGATAAGTGTTTTGAAGCCGTTGAACCTTGAAGTGGTTGAACTTTGAAGCGGTTGAACTTTGAACTTTGACAAATGCGCTTAACTCTTGTTGCTGATGTTGAACTTTTGAACCCATTGAACCCGTTGAGCCAAAATGGTTCAAGGTTCAACGGTTCAATGGTTCGATGGTTCAATCCTTGCTTATAAGCTTGCCGATGAACTTTTTTGGTTGAACTTTGTCGTTGAACCAACTTTGAAATCACCTAAGTGTTGAGAGCTTGCTTCTTTCCTGTAAAGTCTGTAGAAATCAACCTGTGAAGCCCGTAGAACTTTTCCTGCAGAGTCCGTAGTTTCAAACCTGCAGAGTTTGTAGATTTTTTAAGAAGCTTGAAAAATGAAGAATTTAAATGCTTAAAACAAATTTCGAGAAAAGAAAAAATTATTTTAATTTGTTGAACCAAAATAATTCACATATTATCCTAAAAATGAGAAGTTTGTTTTTGAGGACAACACACCCTACATTGATCATACTAAAACACTTCCTTTCTTCTACTTGCCCTAATTTCTTCTTCTATTTATGGTCTTCAATCCAATTTATTCATAACAACCACCATACTTTAAAAGCATTAGACAAACGGATATATTTTTCGCCGTACTTCGTACGTACAAGTATTTATTTTCCTGAATTGGTTTACAAGTTGACCGAGGCGGTGCGTTTTAGCGGCAGCCTGCAATATTATGAATACCGTACAAAAATGAAACATAATACCCGCGGTCCGCAGAGAGCATGAGTCAGTTTGCAGGGCATTTTTTCTGCATCAAAACCCTTCGAGCGCATTTTCAGTCGGTTTGCAGGCATTCGTCCCGACACATCCGAGACAGCAGCGGCCCAAAATAGAAGCGTATAACGAGGTACCAAGCCGCCCTAAGGATTCTGCCTGCCAAACCGTTTTCTGTCTAGGGTTTGTGATGACGAGCTTCTCGCCCATTTCAATCGCCTTCCTCCCAGGTATGTAGAATTGCATTGCATCTAGGGTTATTTTCTTTGGCTAATCTTCAAGCACAGATCGCATGAAAATTCACTCAACCCTGGAGTGTATTAATTGTAAATAATTTGTATGTTAACAAGTTTTGATGCATTGGGTAATGAATTAAAATGATACTGTGCACATACTTGCCTGCCTTATTCAACAGGCAGGTAGAATTCTTATTCGTAAAGACCATCTTTAGATTCTTTTGTAAATATACTGTGTCTAAATTAACTTGCTATCTTTCTTATTAAATTCACACTGTTATGAATGATATCGAAGTTTGATAGTTCTAGTCTACGATTTGATGATTTCAGAACTTTTCCGATTAAAGCAATTGAAAAATGCTGTGCAGCTTTAACTCGCAACAAAGTATTTTGACTAGCCATTGAATGAAGTCTTTCCTGTATAGTGTTAGGATGCCATTGGAAGACTGCCAGGGCTTCCCTGATTAGCAAGTTCCCTTGACCATAATTCACTTCTTTGTGCTTGAAAGCGATATTATTGTTCTGTTTTTTTTTAACTTGATTAAGACAATGAATAGAATGAATCTAATTCTGCAACCAACTGAAACTGCTGTAATTTCTAGGGAAGAAATCTGACTGAATAAAGAAAATCCTAAATCTGAACTGTAAAAACAGAGAATCTGAAATTTGCAATGCTCGTAAACATTTTTTTCCCCTCTGTTTAAGTACTTGAAAACAAAATTTTCCATAAAATATATAACTGATCATTTTTTATATTTTTATTTCTATTTTAAATTCCTGATCATTTTTCAGATTTAATTTCTGGAAAGGAGTTTTATACTAGTTGAGAGAACAGCACTATGTATTTTTTTTTTAATTTTTTGATAATATATCCAGATTTATATATATGAGTAATTTTGTTCTGATTATGGTATGATTTTGTTTAAATAAATTTTATCTACCGTTACCACTTTTTTATTTAGTTTAATATTAAATTTCTGTTTGATTTTTAGATTTTTTTTTTTTGTTTTGTGTTTTTGGTTGTGATTATGTGGTAACGATAGTGCAAATTAGAGAGTTAGGCGGGCTTTCTTGTCAAGTAACTATTTTTTCTGTGTTGTTTTTCCCTTGAAAACACAAATCTGACACCTTAAGAGGATTGATGGTAAAATTAAAGGGCTTGAAGAGTATGTAAAAGAGGAGCTTGAATTGTATGTGGAAATGATGCAACAAATAAAAATGACGGAACAAACAATAACAGAGAATGGATGATATTAAAAGGGAAGTACTTATTCACAGCAATGGATACAACATTTCGAGAGAAAGTATTAAGGGAGGACGTTGAAAACAAAACAACCAATCAATGGTACATACAAAGTAATGGTGAACTCAAAGCATTCTTTCAATTGAGGGTTGAGAGGAAGGTTCGAAGTTTCAACAAAAACTGTCAAGGTTGGTATGCAACCTTACCTAATTTTGCTTTCTTAAACAAAGTACCTCAATTTATATTTCATGTGCTTTTGAACCTAGAAATGTTGTCTATTTTAATGATTTATTTCATATTTTTAGATTCAAATTATTCCTTTTATGGCTTTGCGATGATCATTGGTCTACATTAATGATTCCTTTTTGGTTTGGAAATAAATGTTTTAAATTATGTACGACATTTCCTAAATATCATGGGGTATATAGTATTCTTAGCTTTTACATTGCTTCTATGTTTCTCTTTAGTAACAATTTTTTGTTAATGTCAATAGAATCTGTTTCCAAACTTGAAGCGTTGATCTTTATTAGACTTGCTTTGGGTATTTTATTTTTTCTAAGATTAAAGCTATTCATTATGTTGTGCATTGCCTGAATTGCAATAAGATCCCTACTCTTGAAATTTGAAAAGATTGAGTGTGCAATTGTTTTTCAATGGTCAGTTTATCTACTGCATTGTTTTATTGATGTTTTGTATTAGTTTTCCATTACAGTTACTACAAGAATTTTATTTCAAATACGAGCTTTGTTCTTTATTAGACACTCTGTATCTGTTTTATTTTGCTAAGGCAAAAATATTTTCATTGTTCAAGGCATTCCCCTAAATACTACATAGGGGATATAAAGAATTTTTATATAGGGTTCTATAGACAACAATGCCAGTAGGGAGGCTCAAGATTCACCACCCCAATGCTGATCAAAACTCTCAATAGGGATTTAAAAAATACCATAAAACTACATTTGTTAAATTGTTATCCTCCAACTGTTTATCACCGAGTGTTGACTAGATTTGACATGTCCATCGACTGTTTTATATACTTGTATTCAATACTCCTAATGGATCATAACATTAAGTCAAATAGATCAAATCAGAATACAATTTGAAATGGTCTTCCATACATTTCCTCCATATATGTGGTAGGCAATCAAAATCAATCACAAGCATCTTTAGATATGGGTATATTATGGGCACTATATGAGCGAGAACCCAAGATTGAGAGCTCCATATTATCAAATAACACCAGCCAATAACTATCTTCTGGAGACTAGAATTCAAGATAAGAATTGGCCAAAACAACTTCGTGGTAGCTGGTTATAGATTAAAAATGAAGCATTTAAGCCATTTACATGGTAGCATTTAGACTATTAATCATAAGTTTTAATAGGCTTGATAATATTTAATTTTATAAAAATGCCATTCATGCTAAGGCAAGGCTAAAATCTAGATTAAGAATCATTCTGAAATTGAGAGCAGACTGTAGAACGAAAACAATGGGAACAAAGATCATAGAATCCTTTAGATAACGTTAATATGCCATCAACTACATTGGCTCATTGGTTACTTATAATCTAATATTTGATGGATTCTAGCATGCAAGATCATTGGATCTATACATACTGAAGGTTTATTTCCCAATTTTAATTTCTAGCATTCATCATTGACATGTCTTGGCTTCCACTAGTGTTTGCAATATTTTCATATTTTATTTTTACGCCTTGTTTGGATCTAACTCCAAACTTGTACACTTTGCTTCGTCCCTTTAGGAGGCACTTGAGGTGACTTTGATGGATTGTGTTTCAATAAAGTCTTTACTATTCATCAGGTATGTTTCTTCAAATATATGTATGATATTGCAAGTTCCTTTTTATAGTCATGTATAATTTAGCAATGTACTAGCTAAACTCTTCGATTAGGCATCACTTCCAATCAAGGGTGGTCATGTAGATGTCACTTCCATCAATAGTCATGATTTCTTAGGTAACCTACATGATAGAAATTTCTTCTTCAATATAGTTTGAACTCTTCCCAGTGTATGAGGGTTTAAGCCTTGCAAATTTTACTAGCCACACTGAACTTTTTGTGATGGAAGGGGTTGATTGTGATTTTACTAAGATACCATAAACGTTTTGGGGGCTAGTATTTTGTTTTTATTGTATTTATGAAACATCTTGGAGATAGAAACACCTTTGAAACATCGCAAAAACCCTATTGATCGTCATTAAAAAAATTGGAAACGGCTTAGGTCCATGGAAACACCAACATGAATGTTTCAGGTCTGACAAAAATGGCCTCAAACAAATTTGGAAAAGGGTAGACAATGACGTCAACCTTCCTTTTCCCACATCTTTTTCCTACTTTTTTTGGCAATAAGCTTTTTTCCCGCTTGTTTGGGTAGATGCATGCTTTATTTATTTGTCTTTGAGCAAAATACATTGAAAACACGTTGCGAGATCTTCTAAATTCTATGATAGCCAAGTACTTCAACTTACTGAGTGTAGCTGATTCCATTGAAATTACATGCCTTTACTCCACTTGGTTTTGGATACATATATCATAAAATCCACAAAAACATGAAATAACACTATGCATAAACAAATTTATGCTATTTTTCCCGCCGTACATACTTCAACAAATAGTGAGTATAGCTGATTCCATCAAAGTTACATGCTTTTACTCCACTGGGTTTTGGATACATATATTTCAAAATCCATAAAAAGCATGAAAAACTCTACACATAAAAAGACTTATTCTATTTTTTTCTGTACACAGTATGTATGATTTAAGACTTTAACGAAGATCTGAAAACCTTTTTAGGATTTTAAGTGCATTTGATTGAGGTGGTACTTTTACCATATTTCTTTACATGTGATTTCTAGTTTCAATTAATGAGGTACTCCACGAATCTCTGTAGCATTTGCGTAAATCTGCAGGCTTTTTTGAATGTAGCATAGCCTTTTACAGATCTTGAATCCCACAAATCAGATTTTTGTCAAAAGAAACCGACGTTCCTTAGATCTTGTCAGCTTTTGTTCGTCGTGCTGTTGTTTCATTCTTACAACCAACTCAGCCTGGTGAAACAACTAAGTGTTGGTCCACATGGTTAGCTATTTTTCGGCTTATGCTTCCTCAAGTTTTGCGTTAAATTCTTTGTCTTATTTCTTTGTGTGCTATTGCTTGGCTGTCGTTGTCATTCGCCCTTGATGTCTACGTGTTTGTGCTCAAACCTTCTCCATTTCTTGCACTTCGTGTGTTGTAATGTCCCCTCTTTCCTAAGAGATATCGCAGAGTTTTGGGTTAGCCTATTCCAACATTTCCGTAGGCTAACAATGGAGTTAAGGGAATGATTTGCTAGGCAAGTATGATTTGTACCATAGAGGAGTTAAATTTTTGACAAGGCGACTTAATGACTTTTTATAAAGTCATTTTTATAAAGTTACTTTATGAGAAAAATAGAAAAAATTATAAAAGTGATTTTATGTTATAATTTTATGATGAGGAAAAAGTAAAAATTAGAAAATAAAAATAAATTAATTTCCCCCAAAATGAGACGCCACCCTTGGAGGTTCTAGAGTTTTCTAAAAATTAGAATTAATTGGATTTTGAAGTTCAAACTAGTTATGGAGGTTTATAAAAGGTCACTCTACCACATCAAGGGATTATTATGTGATTTTATGATACTTGATATTTCTCCATTGTTGAGTTGGTTCATATTTGCTTTGCTTATTCTAAGGATGAAAACCCTTGAAATCGTGGATTGGACGAAAACCCAATGCCACTTTGGTTGGGAGGGATCCATACGAGGTTTCTATTTGTGCTTATTCACATTTTGCATCCAAGGAGGAAGAGTTTATTTGTAGATCTGAATTATTCTTTTATGGCAGCCTAGGGTTTCATACCCATTTTCTGAGATTTGAGGATTTGGAACAACATTTGATTTTTCTTGAATTTTCTCAAGGTGGGCGACTTACTTTGAGGATAGTGGGTATCCAAATCAAGTGGTATTATAATTTTTGGAGGTGTCATTAATTAGATATGGAAAATTTGCCATCTTGGACGCCTAGGGTTTGACAAGGAAGTTGCAGATTGGATCAGCTTCTTGAGGATCATTCCCAGTTTATTTATGGCAAGGGTTTGAGGAATATTTTGGCACCATTTTTCTACATTTTCAGTGCAGTGGTTTGTGCCTCCAATTTTCAAGCCAATCGATCCATATTGGAGGTTATTGTGACATCTTGAAGGCTGAAAATTTATACCAGTTGTTGCAGATTTGATATCTTTCATACTTCAGTTGTAATCATCATTACATGTACATTTTCCAAGCTGTAATAACACCTATGCATTCGGGTATGTAGTGTTGATGGTTATATTGCATTCTCTTTTAAAAATCAGTCAATATACTTTCGCTGTTGTAAGAAATCAGTACTAGTTTAAGTCTGATTTAATTTCAGTTCAAGAAAGAATAAGGTTCATATTGTGTCCATTATTGGTTTATGCTTTATAGTGTTGTTTGGCATCATATTTGTTCATTGATTTATCATAAATGCAACAATAAAACCCATTTATATTCATAAATCAGAATTCAGTCCCATTGCATGTGATATGTTTGACGAAATGTCAAACAACTCTAGTTGAAAAAATCAAGGCAGATTAGGGAAGGGTTCTTTCATTTGCCTTGCTCCATGTTTCCTACACAAGCTCATTTGTGCCTTGTTTGAGCAAACCCAAACTTGGTTATGGTTGTAGCCTTCCTTTTCCTTGTGCTGTGCAATCTCTACAAACAACTTCCGTCTACACCACCGCAGTCTTGTGCCTTAGCAAGTCTTTTGTCTTTTGCGCACTATTGCTTAAATCTTTGCTTTTGCTCTTTGCTCTTCATTTCTTGGTGTCCCTCCTTTTGGGCATGGTTACCTTCTTCATGTGCACTTTGTGCCTCATCTGAAATTTTATAAATTGTTATTTTGCCAACCTTCACGGAAGTCCAACCTATCTTCCTCTCGTGCAAGTGGACTCTTGCGCAATCCTGAAAGCCTTCAAAATTGTTGTGTCGTGAGACCACACGTAAGTAAAGTTATATTTATTCAATGATTGACTAACAATCTTTTTAGGTGGTGCAAGATTGCCAATTTTCTAGGGATGTTCTTACATTAGACTCACTAGGTAATTAAATTGTAAGCTTCTGCTTAAAATTAGGGTGTGAGTGATATAACCACTATTTTGGCCAGCAGCCAAGTCCACGATGTTCCCTTCCATATGATGGGTTTCCTAAATAGGTTTTATTTGTGCTTTGTCTTTTTCTAGATCCTCCTCAAGCCATAGACTGTTAACCTTCTCCTAGCTCTGATACCTTCTCTCTTCCCCTTCACTCTACTTCCTCTTCTCTTCTCCCTTGTGGATCTGTGTTCACCTCTAACTTTTCTTGTGGGTCTATGCCCACCTCTCTCCATTTGTCTCCGCCAAGTGTTCTCAACACTTCTTCTCTTGTGCACCTCACATTTCTTGTTTTCTGCACACCCCTTCTCTTTTCTTGTGGGTCTTCATCCACCTTTGCCTCCTCTTGCGGGTATATGCCCACCTTTGCCAGTCCACCGTCATGAATAGGTCATTGTACCGTTTGTATTCTTCTACTTGTGCATCTTTGACTTTTCCTCTACTACATGCACTTCTTTTTTTCTTTTGTTGGTCATGGAAAATAAACATACGTGCATTGTATTATTCCTTGTGTCTCTCACGGGGCATGTTTGTGTGGTACTTCCCTATATCATTTCTTCTTCCTCCAATCCCTTCTATATGGGGTGTAGCAACTCCCATCTCTCTCCTCGTCTCCTCCTTAATGTTCTCATGCCACCTTCCGCATGTTTGGATTGATATTGCCATTAGTCCCTTCTCTAGGTCAGCTTCAGGCTGATGGCTTCTTGCCTTGCTATCTTTTGGCAGTAACTTTCCCTTCTTATGTGTAGTTTGGAATGCGCTCTCCTCATTAGATTTGGGATGTTATTCTCCTCTTCCTTCCTCTGGCGGCTTCCTTGAATTTTATGCGATAAAGATTGTGCCTTCCCCATTAGCTTTGAGTTGATTTTGGCTTACTCCTCTTGGATACTCCTTTGTGTCGTGCACAAAGAATGTTGTGTCCTTGTCAGTTGTGGGCTGAATTTTCTATGCTCTTCATGCATCCTCAGATGCCTTTGTGGAGTTTCATCCACACGCTGCTTCTTCTCCATTGCCTTCGGGACACGAGGTTCTTCTTCACCCTTTTTGTCCATCATGCACTGTTGCATATGGACATTCTCTATGATGCCTCTCTTGATTGTCAATGTTGCACAATAATCCTATGCTTTGTGGGAATCTAGGGTTACCATCTTTTCCTTCTCCTTTTGTGTATCCTCTATGCTATGCACAAGAACACTTATGCTTTCCTCAGGGTCTCTCTTCTGCACCCTTGTCTCTGTGCAGGCCATTCCCACACTTTGCACACCTTCTCGTGCTTCTGTTGGCTCCTATGGAATGATATGTATCATTACCTTCACCCATCGTGCATTGGTGCAACCGGGCCTCTACTTGGCTTTGTACCTTTGTTGTTGCATCACTTTTAGTTCCCACTAGACTTATCATAGGCCCTCCGCATTGACACTTGTTGGAAATATTGTCATTGATGTCAAAGGTTTAGCATTATTGGTGATAAAGGCCCCATTGCATTTAATGTTGGTAATAAATATATCTTGGCTAATATGAGTTAATATTTATTTAATATTAACGAATATATTTTTGGTTGCATATGAGACAAAAGAAGGGCCCATGGAGAAGTCGAAGAGCCACGGGGTAAAAGACAAAAGAAGGATGGGATCCATTTTCCCATGAAGAGTCATCTTGGGGAATACCAAGAGTCACCAAGTGAAGACAAAAGAGGAAGGGCGAATTTCTCATGAAGGGACACTTTAAGGAATACAAAAAGTCATCAAAGATAAGGACAAAAGTGGGAAGGATGTTTTTGGTCATGAAGGGTCACCACATGACTTTTCAAAGGCTTGAATATGAAGGGTCATCCAAGATTGGCGCCATTTTCCATGAGGATTGAAGGGTCACAAAGGGGGAAGGCCAAAGGTCATTTGGAAAGTTATAAATAAAGGCTTGAGAAGCCATTTGTAAATATGAGAGTGAGAGGTTGATTTGATATTGTTATATCTAGCTTAGAAGAGCAATTGTGAGAGAGGAATATGATTTGTATTTGTTATATCTAGCTTAGAAGAGCAAAGGTGAGAGAGAGGAAGGAGATGTTGTATTGTTATATCATTTGTTGAGATAGCAACATTGAGAGATAGGTGTGTGGTATACACAAAGGGGTTGGTGCTCCTGTGGGTTGGTGCTCTTGTGGGTTGGTGCTCACGAATAGGTGCTGGGTTGGTGCTCGGCAAAGGGGTTTGAAGCTCCTGTGGGTTGGTGCTCACGAATTGTAGCTGAAGTTGGTACTTGGCAAAGGGGTATGGTGCTCCTATGGGTTTGTTCTCACGAATATATTTGAGATTGATTCTCCGTGGTTTTTCCCAAATTGGGTTTCCACGTTATATATGGTGTCTCTCTCTATCTTGTGTGATGTTTATTGTTTGAGTTTTATTGCATATCTTGAATGTTTGATTAAGTGGAATTTGATAAAGGGAAAGATTTATAAGATATATAATATACTGATTCACCCCCCCTCTCAGTATATTCCGTGCTTAACAACACTGCCAACCATAATAGGTCGCAACTTAGCAAGTACAAATCCCTCTAAACTTTCATAAATAGTCAAATTTGTTGGTTTCTTAGGAAAATAGAGGAATGACTGAACCAATTTAGTGAACTAGTTAATCCAACTTCGGTGGTCCTCCAATCAATCCATTACGGACCCAAGAGAAAATAGTGCTAGAGCCAGAAGAAGAACATGTCTAGTTGGGGGATAGCACAAAGTTGTATTCATCAGAGGTAGGCCCCTCTTAGAATGAGCCAAGTGATTCTCAGATGATGGGCTCATTCCTCTGCTTCTTCCTAGTTCGAACAATGCCAACCCCTATGAGACTTTGTCTCAATATTTGTAGACTATGGGGACTATGGCACAAGCCCTCCAAGATGTTTCCAATGTGGTTGGGAGTTCGTATGTTTTTATTTGATAGTAACATATACAACTTATTATGGAAGAGACAGGCCGAATTCAAAAAATCCAAGAGGGGTGTTGCTTAGAGCTTATACGGATCTTTGTGAGCGAAGGGTGGCCAAAGCGCAACACTCCTGAGATGCATGAGTTCTGGCTGCCCATTTGAATTTCACATGGTGTTATTTCCCTTGTCCACAGTGTGTTGGAGTTCCTACACGCCATTGAGCATATCTTTCAATATCAATATTTGATGCTCTAGTCAACCATGTGTGAGCAACGTTGACTTAAGGACGAGGAAGACAATGCTACCCTTGAGGTTGCGGACTTGAGGAGCTAGACAGAGGTTCAACATGGTTGCTCCTAGGACCAACTCAATCAACAAACCTAACTTGCACAAACTTAGAATCAAAGGGTGGTTGTTTATGAGCAAGAGATCACTCTAGTGAATGGCAAGTTGTAGTAAGTTGTGCATATGGTTAAGTGTTTACATAAGCATGAACTTGTGGAAGAAAAACATCTAAAGCAATGCACAATGGAGGTCTATGCAGTTTGCATTGAACTTTAGTAGCCTAAGTTAGAAAGAGCGGCATCTTCACAAAGATGTTTAATTGGATCCTTAGTTCCTCTAGGGACGTCATCCTGTTCCCCTTCTTAGCTTCCTTGGGGAATATTTAACTTCGAAACCGAAAGTTAATTGATCTTGTCAATCAATCTCACAAATTGTTACCTAGGGCTTCAAATTATCTTTAATCTTATAGATTTGGTTGCTAGCAATGTCGTAAAATCTCTTCTTTGCCATTAGTATTTGCTTGAATTTAACCCATCTAGAGATGGCCAAACTTTAAGGGATTTACTTGGTCACTAACAAAATCTTTAATGTAAATGAACCAGAGACAATAGACCATAAAAAAAAGAATTCCCTTGCTATTGTCTCTGGTTCATAACACTAAGTCAAATAAGTCAAATGAGAGCACAATTTTAAATGGTCTTCCATATGTTTCCTCCATACATTTGGTAAGCAACCAAAATCATTCATAGTGTTCCTCATATTTGGGTATCTTATGGACACCATATGAGCTAGAACCCAAGATTTAGAGCTCCTTATTATCAAATAACACTAGCCAATAACTGTCCTCTGGAGGCTAGAATTCAAGATATGAATTAGCCAAAATATCTTCGTGGTAGTTGGTTAGAGATTAAAAAGAAAGCATTGAAGCATTTACACAATAGTGTTTAGACTAACAATCATAAGTTTTAATAGGCTTCATAATATTTAACTCTCTAAAAATGTCTTTCATGCTTAAGGCAAGGCTAAAATCTAGAGTAAGAATTTCTGAAACTGAGAGCAGACCATAGAATTGAAACAATGGGAACAAAGATCCATAGAATCCTTTAGATAACATTAATATACCGTTAGCTAGAGTGGCCCATTGGTTAAAAAATCATTGGATCTATACATATTGAAGTTTTATTTCCCAATTTAATTTCTAGCATTCATCATTGAGATGTCTTGGCTTCTACTAGTGTCTGCAATATTTCCATATTTTATTCTTATGATTTGTTTGGGTCTAACTCCAAGCTTGTATGCTTTGCTTCAACCCTCTATGAGGCACTTAAAGTAACTTCTATGGATTGTGTTTCAATAAAGTCTTCACTATTCATCAGGGATGCTTCTTCAAGTATATGTATGATTTGTCTAGCTCCTTTTTTCTAGTCATGTATAATTTGGCAATGTACCCGAGAATTAGGTTGTCTTTGTGTGCAATCCTTGTGTAAATAGTAATATAGCTAACCTCTTCAATGTGGGCGTCACTTCCATCAAGGGTGGTCATGTAGGCGTCACTTCCATCAATAGTTTCATGATTTCTTAGGTAACCTATATTATATAATTTCTTCTTCAATATAGTATGAACTCTTCCCAATGTATGAGGACATTAAGCTTTACCAATTTTACCAGCCCCATTGAACTTTTTGTGATGGAAGGGGTTGATTGTGATTTTACTAAGATACTAGAAACGCTTTCGGGGCTAGTGTTTTGCTTTACTAGTGTTTATAAAACATCTCAAAGATAGAAACACCTTTGAAACATTTCAGAAATATCGTTAATTGTCATTAAAAAAATTGGAAACGACTTGGGTCAATAGAAACACCAACATGAATGTTTTGGGTCTGACAAAAATGGCCTAAAAACAATTTTGGAAAAGGGTTGATAACGATGTTAACTTTCATTTTCCTTTGGCAATAAGTATTTTTCCCTGCTTGTTTGGGCATATGCATACCCTATTTATTTGTTTTTGAGCAACATACAATGTAAACACATCACGAGATCTTCTAAATTCGAGGATAGTTGAGTACTTCAACTTACCGAGTATAGCTGATTTCATTAAAGTAAAATGCTTTTACCCCCACCGGTTTTTGATACATATATTTTAAAATCCATAAAAAACGTGAAAGAGCACTATGCATAATTTATGCTATTTTTCCTGCCATATGTACTTCAGCAAGTAGTTAGTATAGCTGATTACATGCTTTACTCCATCTGGTTTTGGATACATATATGTCAAAATCCATAATCAAACGTGAATAAACACTACGCATAAACAAACTTATTTTATTTTTTCTTCTTTACACCATTTGTATGATTAAAGACCTGAACAAATAAGTTTTCAGGCTTTTAAGTGCATTTTATTGAGGTGGTACTTTTACCATAGCTATCAATCTGAAAAGACCATACAAATAGCGGTAATATGTGAATTGCATATAATTTTTTGTTGGTTTGCATGGTATAATATTCTATATCTAATTATTCGACCTAATTCTTCTCAAATTTCATTTTATAGCTTATTTAATGAATTTAAGCTTCATTTTTTAACCAACGTTTTAGTTTTGGTATGAGAAAGGCAGAAAATGCGTTTTAAAATTAGAGGGAGCAAGAGGAGGTAAGTATTTATTATTATTTTTGCTTCAACAACAATAGGATTACTACCATTCAGGTTTTATATAGTACTTCTATGTATTTAGTTATGGCCAAAATAACATCATTATAACTGGTTAGAGATTAGTCATAAAGCTTTGGAGCCACTTTCCTAAAAAGCATTTAAATTTTAAACTATCATTAATAACAAGCTTGATTATATTTAATTTTAGCAAAATGTCTACCAGGTTGAAAGTTGGACAAATAATCATTTGAGTCTGAGATCACCCGATAAACCATAAAACCAAACCAAACCAAACCAAGCTTGATTATATTTAGCTTATATGCTATCGGTGAGAGTTTCATAACTTGTTTACTCAAAATTTAGTATCTAGTAGATTTGAGCATGCAAGATCATCGGATTTATACTTTTTGAAATTTTCTTTCTCAATTGATGTTTGTAGAATCATCATTGGTGTGTCTTGGCCTTCACTAGATCTGTAATATTAGCATATTTTATTTTTTTATTTCTTGTTTCGGGGCTGATTCCAAGCTTGTCTACTCTCCTTCATGCATTTACAAGGCATTTAAGATTTTTTTTTTTGAATTGTTTCATTGAAGTCTCTAGCATCCATTTGGCATATGCTTCTTCATGTCAATCTCCTTTCTATAGTCCTGTACAATTTGGCAGTGTACCTGAGAATTTGGTTGTTTTCTTTATGAGAATCTGGTTGTTTTCTTTATTTTGCAATCCTTAGGTAATTAGTGAACTATTTGAACTTTTCAATTTAGTTGTCACTTTTGTCAAGGGTATTACCAAGCGGTAACTTTATTCCTCAGATAACTTGAATTATGGAATTTCTTCTTCAATATAGTTTGAACTCCTCCCAATCTACAAGGGTCTTAACCCTTGCCAATTTTACCAGCCACGTTGAACTTTTCACCATGGAAGGGCTTGAGTGAATTTAACGATATAATTAAGTCTTTATTTAGATTATTAATTCTTGTGTTCTACTCATATGGGGAAAGATGCTAGAGAGCAACAAATTCAAAGCAGAGGATTACATTCACTGTTCCTCCCCCTACTGACAAATGCCTGCAGTGCTTGTGTGCTAAGTGAGTGTTGAGTGCCTTGTGATTATTACTAAAAATACAGGGGGAAAATTGTCACTAAGGTAATGACTACTCATGGATGTGTTCTTGAGACGAATTAAACACACGAGTAAAATCCCATAAAAACTAATAATCTAGTTAAATTGGTTGCGGAATCCTTCAATTATTTAAGTTGCAAGTTGTTAATGTTATAAATGTGTTGTTGCGTTAACATGACTGTTAAGATAGGATGGAATGCTTGTAATGCTCAACACTACCATAATGTTGATTAAATTGGAAACAATATTTTTCATCTCCTGCTTTAATTGCAACATGTATTTACAAAATACAGTTTGTGTTGGGTTAGATCCTTCTTTGTTTGACCTATCCGTGCTCTCTCATATTCTATCACTTGTGCATATTAAATTAAGGATGGAGTTACTGCAGGGAGTAACTGTAATTTGGGTCCAATTAGTACAAAACATATAGAGTCAACATAACTATATAGAACAAAATCTATCTACTATTGGAAGATGGAACTAATCAAATCTCAAATTATGGTGGGAGCGTAACCAAAATTGTAGTTATTCATGTTTGGAGTTCAGATACATTAAATTTGGTACTTTAGTGAATACATCAAATGGAGGTGAAGAGACAGATTGTTTTAAATTTACATACTAGATGTTGAGTGCAGATTATGTAGTGTTGTATATCTATGCATTTGAAGCAATCATATTAGTCGAATGGAACCAACTTCCTATTTACTACAAGAATGCGAACATTTTAAGCAACATCAAAGTGGTTTGTGGAAAACTATTTCAGGATGATTTAGTAAAGAAAATGTTAGGAAATCTAGTATTTACATTGGGTATTTACCGTTAAGTAAATAGCACTTACGGTTGTGTAAGTTAGTAAATAATATATTATTGTTATGTAACAATAATATATTTGTTAGTTTGTTATACCCGTGAGTCCATTAATGGGTGAATTGTTATTTGTCCTTCCTATTTTTTAGGAAGTTGGTTTGCCTATTCTTTTGGCTATATAATAGCCATTGTATATTTTGCTTATATGGCTGAAAATAATATATTATTAGTGTGATTAAAATATTTGTCTGGTTCGGCTCTTCTACATGTATTGAGACTGCATATAAGCTCTTCCAATTCTTATCATTGGTATTAGAGCCATGTCAATCCAATAGTCATGAGAGTCATGTACAACCATAGTTACCATGTTCGACCATACATGGCTCATATTCGGTTCGAACCGAACAAATTGCATGGACCGGATTTGTGCTGTCAAGTTCGACCGAACAACTTTTTTTTTTTTTGATTAAAAAAAAATTAAAAAACCCAAAATGTAAATCTAGTCCGAAGCCAACAGTATATAAATAAAATAAACATATAAGTATAAGAAACTAGATGTCTAGTTTCTTATACTTTAAGTTATATTTTATTTATATACTTTCAACATGTTTGAGAGGGGTTTCGGACTGCTAGGAGCTATAATGCAAATTCTAGGTTTTGGAGGATCCTATCATATTTCAGAGTTAGTCAGATTCCAGGGTTTTAGGGTTTCAAACTTAGCCATATTTCAGGGTTTCAAGATTTCAAGGAGACATCATAGGAGGTATGAAGGCTGCATGAAGGGATGTATGCGTGATAGAATAGTATGAAAATATCTCTCGCAAAGTGCCACAAGCCGATCCCACCCCATTCCTAGTGCACCCCTTAAGGCATGCACTCTGTGAGATTCAATGCACCGATGAGCCCTTGTGAGAGAAAGTGTCAGTAAATGATAAAGTTGAAAAATAATGGGAGTGGCATTCATGATTTTGTGGGCAATCAAGATGATTTATTCTAGATTTGAATGTACATTTTGTCTTTGAAGTAATGAATGAATGAATGAATGATGGTGCTAGTGCTAGTGCTAGTTTTGATTTTGAAGCTGGGTTTGATGTTGCAAATGTTTGAAACTTAAGTTCTATATCAATTTTGAGCTTAGGCTCTAAACTATGAATATTTTGCTATCTTTTAATGTAATTCAAGTTTGAAATGCTTATAAGTATTGTGTTTATACAGATACTTATCAACTTATTTATGTTTATGTTTTACAAATATGTATGATATATTTATTTTTTATAATCTATAAATTTTTTTAAACCGAACTTACCGAACCGAACTTTTTTCAAAATTCCGAACTTCCGAACTTTTTCCCCCTTCCGAACAAACCAAATTTTTTGAACATGGTAACTATGTGTACAACTATGAGGTCCCTACATCTGGTTCTATTTGCCCACTTGCATGTTTCTGATTCATTCATGCATGCTGGTCTCTCCTTGCGCAATTTTGTTTTAACATGAGATCCGATCAATTCTATCAATTTGTCGTAGCAAACAATTCAATCGATCCATTCTTTTTATCAGCTGGTGCATGAAGATGTGGATGAACTAAATGCTCTGATATTTAAGGAGAAGCGTCGAGATATCTTCATATGCTACAGACTCATGTTTAGATCGATTTTTGAGATTTGCATTTCGGGTCTATACTTGTGCACATTTGGTCTGACTGTTCAAGGATATCGTGTAGTTTTCTGACTCCTCATGGCCTAATCAGTTTTGTTGTTGTTTGAAACATGGAGGTTGAAGCTCTGGTCTCATCTTTTCCATCATACTTGTCATTAGAGTTCTTGCAGATTCTTGTTATGACGACAACTTATTCACACTAGTCCACAGCGTTGTCTTATGTCTAGTCCATTGCATATAATTGGAACCGGCCAAGTTACGTTATGCGTTATAACAATGACGTTCATGTGGGTATGTCGGTATTTATATAAATTTGCTGGTCATATTATCTCCAATCTAGTTTAGTAAATGCAAATAGGGTTACTAATTAGTTGTTCTACAGAGTGTAGTCTTTAAATCGAGTCATTAGGTCAAAGGTATATTTTTGAGTATTTCATATTATAATGTTCTAAGCTTTAGAGTCTTCATTATAATTGTCAGTCAAAATATTTTTTGAGTTGAGTCCATTTAGTATTTGAGTTTATTAGTAGGTCCAAGTTTTTTATTCAATGTTAAGATTAGGTTCAAAATGTCTTTGGTCGACTAAATTTCAAAGTCGTTAATTTTGGGTCAAAATTGGTTATATATCAAAATTAAGTATTTAAATCTTATTTAGGTGATTATTAGGAAAAATTTTCATATTGTTTGTACGGACACGTTATCAGTGGAAATCGATGTCCTGTTTTGGTCTTGTGTCATAATGGATAAGTGGAGCCACATTGAAAAGTTTGAAGGAAAAGATTTTCACAGATGGCAGGTAAGAACCCAATTATTTCTAAAGACGTAGAGGAAGCAACAAAGTGGGAAAACAAAGATCGAAAAGCTACAACAATCATTGGATTGGGGCTATCTGATGCTTATTTGCATCATATTGATTTGTTTAAATCTTCAAATACAATTTGGCTAGCATTAAACAAATTGTTTGGTTCACATGCCGGAAGTGCATCAATTGCATTGAAGCAAAGATTGTTTGGTTTCAAAATGGAAGAAGGTGACAACATGGTGGAGCACATCAGTGAGTTTCGTTCCATCTCAAATCAATTAGTTGGAATTAAAATTGAGGTACATGATGATGATGCAAAAACAATTTTATTGAATAGTATGCCACCCAGTGATTCTAATATAGTTTTTACATCGAGTAAAATCAATCCTAGTTTAGAAGATCTCATTTCTTCTCTACTTGATGAAGAAAAAAAAACTATGATTGTTGAACCAGAAGAAACTGCAATGTATGGTAAAAACAAGAAAGATAAGGCATTTGTTAAGAAAAAATTCAAACATAGAGCAACTTCCAGAGATATCAAAGAAACAACTCACCTGTTTCTATTGTAAACAAGTTGGTCACATGTATATGAATTGTAGAAAAAGAGCACAAGATTTACTTGATGGCAAACTACAAGAAAATGCCATGGCCGTAGATGAAGAAGAGAATGATGAGCAAACAAATACTCATACAAAATATCTAAGTGAAGAAGACTATGTTTACTAATTGAATCTACTGGAGGTTGGAGGATACATGGAGGATGGAGGTCTTTCAGGGACCTCCCGTCAGTCACCAACGACGAAGCCGCACCAATGCTTTGGTGATTTTTGTTTCGGTTGTGTGCATTTTGTTTGCATTCTTGCTTTGTGTGGTAGTTACATTTGTTTTTCAGCATGTGTGAAAAATAAGAACAGTTGTACTTGTTCACTTGTGAATGATATTCCTATGTAACCCCTTTTGTATATTTACATTGGAGAATGTAGATCTAAAAAACATTGTAGCAATCATGATGAAAGGTTAGTGGTAAATCTGTGAAAATCATTTTGTAAGGTTAGTGGTGAACCCGAGAAAACCTTTTGTAAGGTTATTGGTGAACTTGTGAAAACGATTTTGGAAGGTTATTGGTGAACTTGTGAAAACCAATTGCAGATGAGTGTGAAGGCAGAGATGTGCGATGACACATGTATGCAAAGAAGATCATGAGCATACGGAGGTGGCAATCTACAATCAGAAAAAAAGATATATTGTACCATGTAAAAATTATGGGGGGTAATGCTAGGAAATCTAGTATTTACATTGGGTATTTACCGTAAAGTACTTACGGTTATGTAAGTTAGTAAATAATATATTATTGTTATGTAACAAAAATATTTTTGTTAGTTTTTTATACTTGTGAGTCCATTAACGGGTGGATTGTTATTTGTCCTTCCAATTCTTTTCGAAATTGGTTTGCCTATCCTTTTGGCTATATAATAGCCATTCTATAGTTTGCTTATATGGCTGAAAATAATATTTTATTAGCGTGATTAAAATATTTGTCTGGTTCGGCTCTTCTACATGTATTTAGACTGCATATAAGCTCTTCCAATTCTTATCATCTATTACATGAGAGTTATTAATTATGGATAAGCATATTAGTTGGTGACAACAACATTTTGACTAAATTTCTAGTGCAAAAATGACCATAAATCTGTACAAAATGCGATGAAACATTGTTACGAAATTTTTAGTGCATAAAATGACCATAAATCTATACAAAATGAAATGAAAAACTTTATTAAAGGTTTAGGAGGCCTTGCAAGATGTGTGGGACATTTGTAGATTACTTTTGCTTGCAACTCTCAGGGATATCTAAAATCATATTCTTAAATTCTAAAACATCTTTCATGTAACTGCCTAGATAGTTTCTTGGGAAGCCATTGTGTAAATTGGTGACACATGAAACATGTCTTTTATCATGGCTTACCCTTAATTACATAGTACACCGAGGTGAGTGATAATGTTCTTCCATGTGTGTATTGTGACTACTAGGTGATGCACATATAAAGTTGCTATAGACTATGTATTAGTTGATCAATAGACATACTATGTGATGTCAAAACCATTCCTATACTCTCAAGGGATATCTAAAATCATATTCTTAAATTCTAAAACATCTTTCATGTAACTGCCTAGATAGTTTCTTGGGAAGCCATTGTGTAAATTGGTGACACATGAAACATGTCTTTTATCATGGCTTACCCTTAATTACATAGTACACCGAGGTGAGTGATAATGTTCTTCCATGTGTGTATTGTGACTACTAGGTGATGCACATATAAAGTTGCTATAGACTATGTATTAGTTGATCAATAGACATACTATGTGATGTCAAAACCATTCCTATACTCTCAATGTGTGGAATGATTAGAAAAAAAACAAAAGATACTAACAAATTTAAATGTTTATGGACAAAATAAATTTTTATTTTCCAAAGAAATGTTTTCTCGAGGATATTGTTGCATATATAAAGTTGCTATAGACTATGTATTAGTTGATAAATAGACATTCTATGTGACGTCAAATTAGTTGATCAATAGACATAAGCAAAAGCTACTAGGTGATGTATATGGACAAATTAAATGTTTATTTTCCAAAGAAATGTTTTCTTGAGGATATTGTTGCATATATAAAGTTGCTATAGACTATGTATTAGTTGATCAATAGACATACTATGTGATGTCAAAATCATTACTATACATACTCTCAATGTGTGGAATGATTTGAAACAAACAGAAGCTACTAACAAAATTCTCAACTCCCATTTGAATTTGTAAAGACTATTTCTCTGCTTGAAACCGAGAAGCCATACTCTTTCTTAAAAATCATTGGAAGAAAAAGAAGGGGGAAGTTTAAAATTTCTTCATTGGCTTGCTATACTTTCCATTGATTAAACTTGAGGAAGCAAATATTTAGATTGGAAGTTTGTAATTGAAAGCATAGCCACAAAGTTGAAGCAAAAATTGGGTATTGGCCCTTTTAAAAGAATGAAACAAAATACAAGAGAAAATGAAAATAGAACATTAGAAGGCACTATGATGAAGAATAAGTTTGAAACTGGTGGAACGAATACTATTTACATGTCCTTGCCTGACATAGTATTGACTACCAAAACACAATCTGATCCAATGCATCATCAAGAAGAATGATTTAATAGGCTAAAATATGGAATGTTTCCACTCAAGAATGTCTATGCGTATATGTATAATAAGGCATTGTAGAGATGAAACACAAATTGGTGATTGAGGCGAGTATATTTGGACGAGAACATTAGATTCACGTTTTCACATGAAGTCCAACCTTATCTTTATGCAAACATCAGATGATCCAACTATGTGATACAAAGAATTCTGAAACTAGGCTAGATGGTATAATTACTATCAAACATAAGATGTTGAGCAGTAGCAATTACTTAATACATTGCTCCCATCAATATGTTGAGAAAGAAACAAAGGAAAAAGCTCTTACATTATTGTTCATAATTGAACAAAGTAGGTAAGTGGGATCAATATTGAAGATTCAATCCGAGGAACAACACACCAATTACTAGGGATTAGTGTGTTATAATAAAGCCAACCTCCTTTATGCTAGATTCACACATATTTTCAAGAGCAATAGCCAAAGCTTTATTGCAAGATGATAATAGAGTTTCTAAAAAGATACCAGCTGTCCACTTTGAATTACAATCTCTGTGGAAGAGATATTAGTTGTCCACTTTGAATTACAATAGAGTATACCCTTTTTTATAGATAAATAAAAATAATAATAGTAAATTGCTTTAAAATTAAACAAAGCTAACTTAACATCTACTCATGCATAGGCATGAAGATAGGGCAACTCCTAAGAAGAAAAAGTCTTAGTTTCTTGTGCGGACCTTCCAAAGGTTATTTTTGAAATTGTAACCATACCTTATCAACAACTTGGAATTGGTGAGAGACCCGATTTTGGTCATGGCATCGCTTGTACTTCTAGCTGGTTTTCTATAGGATTTCATGCCTCTACTTTTGGATTTGCTAGATGCAGTCAATAAATTTGGATTCTTTTTGTGCATGTGCATATACTTCCTTCACTACTAGAGGTAATGCGACATCAATGGGGACTAGCGGCTGAAACTGAAGACAAACCTAAATTTTTTTTTGGCATGTGGAGCCATGGAGGGCTCTATTAGAGCTATGTTAGATGTATGGTAAACTATCATCTCATGTCCATGGATGATTTGAGTTATACATCCGAAGTAGATGCACCATCATATGGTTAACTACTTTCGTTTGCTCATTTGTTTGTGGAAGAAAAGAAATGGACTTTTTTTTAGCTTGGTGGCCATCATGGACCATAAGGTAGACCAAAAAGTGCTAAGAAACCTATTGTCCTTGACTGACACAATGGTCTATGGTAAGCCGAAGTGGATCCACACATGCTCAAAGTAGAGCCTTGTAGTGTCTTTAGATATGATCTCCTTTGTATAGGGCACCAACATTGCCATCTTGGAAAACCTATCAACCACAACAAAGACACAAATGACCATGCCTAGTTGTGGGCAACTGTGACATGAAATCCATGGAGACCGACTACCAAGGTCAATCAGTTATTGGTAGTGGTGTGTAGAGTCCCTGCTTTTTATTTTTTGGTTTTGCTATGTTGTGCATGCCCTGATATACTTGCTCACGCTATGACAAAAGTTCAGCCAATAGAAGTATTTCTGGAGCATTGCAACTATATTTTCCACCCCAAAATGTTCTACAACTTAATTGTAGTGCGCCTCCCAAATCATGATTTGTTATTCTATTGTTGGAACACATAGGTGTCCCAAATGACACAAAAGCGCTTCTTGTAGATGGTAGTCTACAACTTCTTGTCCCATATTCAATGGTTGATATATGATGGACAAATTAGGATAACTACCATACAACATGGGCCATTTAGAAGTGTCGCGACCACATGAATCCATGACTGTTGTTAGTGTTAGAATTGGAGGGTGGCTTAAGCAATCTGTAGCCTGGATGGAACTACATTTCTTGTGCCTAATATTGAGGTGAAACTGTTGCAGGTAGGTAGACCACTTCTGATGGCAATCATCCTATAACTTGCCTTGGGTATGCAATTATTGCAGAGGCTTTTGATATGTGTGGATGATGGTCTCCATACCCAAAATGTAATGCTTCCATTATCGGCATACCTGGACGATGGCATAAAGTTCCTTGTCATATATAGGATACTTGCATACCACCACATTTGTGTACCACCATATCCTTCTTTTGAGCTAGCACGATTAGGTTTCCACAAGTTGACATGCGAGGCCAGATATGAATATTTTGGATTAGCTCTTGGATTTGTTGCTTTATCTCTTCATTTTCTAGTATTGAGCATTTGTGTATTGGTCCATTTGGAAAGGGTGTCTTAGGGATCAAGTCGATGGGAAGTGTCACTTGGTAGTCTAGGGGCACACTAGTAGGTGTAGTGAAGACATGTGTAAGATGTTAAGATCTTCTCCACCTGTTGTTGTTGTATAGTCTGATTTTTCATGGTGGCCTGCGTGGTTGCAATGACCTGCTGAGTACTCTCTAGTCTAATAAACATTAATATAAAATTCCCAATGTGACCAATCACACACCTACATTGCTTTGCACTAATCAAGCCCATTTTATTCTTAGGAGGAACCTTAGGGATCTTGTAGGATTGTCTTCCCAATGTGACGATGACATTGTAGGTCTTGAATTGATAGATTCCATCTCGTTTATGCATATATGGCTGCCCCAAAAAATCCTTACAAACCTCCCAAGGGTGCCACATCACACAACACCTTATCTTTGAATGGATTGATTGCATATGGGAGAAGTCATTGTTGACCAATGCAAATAAATTTACCTTGCTTCAGCCATTCGATGGAGTACGATTGTCGGTGTGATGTCTTTTTTTAGATTCATTTTTTGTATAGTTTCTGCAGAGATCAAAATTTTCTCATTCCCACAGTCCACAATGAAGCATAAAGCTTTCCCTTGCATACATCTATGAATAAAAAAGACATTCTTCCTCATATGATGATTTTGCAACTTGCGATTTACCAACTATGGAATAGGGATAAGAATCCATAATTTGCTTACCTTTGTCCTTAGGATGAAAGAAGGGTTCATCCTCATCAATTTATTGTATTAGATCAGATTCGTGTGCCTTAGTTAAAAAAAAGTTCTTTATGAATGGTATAATTCTATGTTGTAAGTCTTGCCCCTATTGTTTTCACACCATTTTCTAGTCTTCTTCTGTGGGGCCTTATCTGTGTTATTTTTTGTAGAAATTATTGAGGTTGGGATCTTTGAGTTTTGCCTCTATTGTAAGGCCTTGCTAGTCTGTTGCTTGCTTCCATATACTTGGATGTGTCTCTATCTACTGGTTGTGTCCTTGCTTTCCTGCAAGGAATTTCCCTTTCTATTTGAACTTTTCCTTGATCATTGTTGTATATTGATGGGTTGTTCTCCTCATCATTTCAGCATTAGGAATCCCTTCTTTGGATGTATCGATGCAAACCACTCTTGTGTTTGATCACTTTATTTATACCTTTTAGAATCCTTGATGCCGAGTTTCGTTGACAGAGTATGGATGGTATTTGTGTAGTCATGCACAGATTGGTCTTTATGTCTTAGCACTTACCATTTCATGTACTTTTCTTCTTAGGCATCTTTTGGGCAATACTCCTTTAACAGTATCAACA
The DNA here is from genome assembly GCA_037957365.1 of Torreya grandis. Classification (NCBI taxonomy): domain Eukaryota; kingdom Viridiplantae; phylum Streptophyta; class Pinopsida; order Cupressales; family Taxaceae; genus Torreya; species Torreya grandis. The sequence continues at coordinate 4,708,525 of JARHVA010000207.1, forward strand.
AATTCATCCCAAGAGGGATATATGAAGATTGCACAATCATCTTTTGCACCGTCATTGGTTTGCTTAATGTTCCCACCATTGCTGCACTTGGGGTTTAGCTTTCTGTAGAGCAAACAATATTTTCTCAAAACTTGAGAAAGTGTTTACTACAAAAATACGACTATAATTTTGTGATCCAATTTTCAAGGGCATCAACTTCTATTTTATCTTCAAACATCGAAATATCTACTTGTACCATAAAGGGCACAGATAAGACTCATGCTCAAGAATTTTTTGCTTCAGCTCACGGAATACTGCAGGGACCTACTTTTTGATCTATTAGTGGTCCTTAGAGCCATAGTTCAATCCAGCAAGGAAGAACATGCTTTACACACTTCTCAATTTCTTCTGCAAGTGCTTACAGTGCTTGCAGGTGGTGCAACTGATTATTCACAGGAAGTACCATGGAAGAAGCTTCCCTTATATCCACTAGATTTAGAGATAAATGATTCAACACGTGAAATGGACAAATCAAGCAAGGAATGGTTTCTCAAACCTCTTCCTTGTGTTGTAAAGAAGGGAAGCTATGGTTCCACTGAAGTCTTTCTGGGTACGTATTTTCAGCTTCTAACAGTGGACTGTTTTGTGAAATTGCAAAGTGGTATGTCTGCATTGAAGGCTAATCAACCGGATCCAAGAGACATGAGGATTTGGGTCCACGGGTCTGTTATAGGAGTTCATTTTGGTACAGGTTATTCTGGTTTGTCAATTGCAATAAAGAGTGTAGGCAGAAAATTCAATAGCCATAGTGATATTCTTATGACTGGAAAACTTCTATGTATTTTTGATGGAGGAGATTTTTACAGTCCTATTTGGTGAATTTTATCACGGTGTGAGGAAGGTACTGTCTAGAATATGTGGACAGCAGTGCTTGAATTATTGCGGGCTCAAATATGTCTTTGGAATGGAGATTTTTTATCAGCAGAAAAAGCTTTGGCCCAAGCTTGCTCTATGTAGCCTGAAGAAGTTTTACATCTTATTCATGGTGCCATTTGCATGGGGCTTACAAGGGAAGGTTCCAGCTCTCAGTTCTTGTTGATGGCTGCACACAATCTTCGTAAAGGACATGATATTAGCCACTTTTCACTTCCAATGGTGTTTATCCTGCTTGCACAAGCAGAAGGTAGCATAGGCAGGGGGAAGGCAATGTGGGAGAAAAATCTTCGTCTAGAATGGTTAGCTTGGCCGACATAAATGAGATCCGTAGAGTTATTATTTCAGATGCATATACTTGCGGAGCAGTCTAGAGCTATCTTAGGAGTCATTTGGAATTGTAAATCTCCAAGGATGAATTGGGATTCAGGTATTACAGAGTTGGTCAATTGGGGTAAGTCAGAGCAGTGGAACTTGTAATTGCTTGAGGACAAGCAATCTTTGGGAAGAGCGGAGGGTCATGTTCCCTTTTCAAATAAAGTAAAATATAATAAAGTTAATATTTTAAGTTGTTTAAGTGACTTTTTATTTTATTAAAATGTGACAACTTAATATTACTTTATTATTATTAGAAATAAAAGAATAGGGTGAGAAAAGGAAAAAGTGAAAATAAACAAAAAATGTAAGAGTGAAAAGTAAAACCCCGAACCTAAAAGTATAACCCTAACCCTAAAAGTGATAATTGAGTCTATATATTGAGAGTTCTTTCTCATTTGTATCCATTCAAATTTATAATCAATATTTTTTTTCAATTTGTTGAGCTTCATAGTTCTTCAGGGTTTTCAACATAAGAACGAAAACCCTTACTGGTTGAAGACTACGTTGTTTGGATACGGGTATGGGTACGGGTACGGGTACGGGTACGATTCGGGTACGTGGGTACGTCATTTTTCAAAAACCTTGATTTGGATACGTCGTGGGTACGTCTCTCTCTCTCTCTCTCTCTCTCTCTCTCTCTATATATATATATATATATATATTTAAAAGAATTTTAAAATTAAAAATATTAAAAATAAAATTTAAATACTACCTAAAGATATAGTAAACTGTAAATTTAAAATAAAATATAAATTGTAATATTAAAAATGTAAAAACTAAATAGTATTTAGTTTAAATTTTTAATATTATATTTTATTTTATTTTTAATAGTTATATTATATTAAATGAAAAATTTAAAATTAATTAATTTGATCCCACTTTAAGGAGAAGGAAACATGGTTTCCCTCATCCTTTCAGTATTTCTTTCCCAACTCGAGTATCCGATTACGATCAAGCTCGTTGTTCCAAGTGCAACTCGTTAGATCAACCCAGCTCGGGCTCGAGTTGTGCAAATCGCACTGAAATGGCAACTCCGACAGCGTTCCGAAGGTCCACTCCCGGAACCATCCGCAAAAGCGTAAACCGAACTGGCAAAGGTCGGCTAGATCCAATAGTTTCGGAGAACAACTCCAGGAACAATCAGAAAAAGCCAAAATACATGTAATCAAGTCTGTTATTGGGTGGGTGAGTGGGGATTCGGGCATCGACAATCCTAACAATGGCCTCAGGGCAAAGCTCAAATCGATTAAGTTTTTAGCATAGTCACAAGGTTTGGAAATCCGAATGCATTCGAAAGAGCAAAAAAATGCGGAATTCAGACTTCTTGAAAAAATTCAAAAAAAATCGGTAAAAATCCGGTTCAATGCAAAATATAAATAAAAAAATTAAATTATTAATAGATTTTAATATTTTATTTAATAAAATAATTAATATTTGAATTATAAATTAAATTTTATAATATTTATTCAAATTATTTTTATATTTAAAAAAAAATTAAATTTTATTATATTGAATTTTATTTTATTTAATAAAATAATTTTAATAACTATTAAACTACATTTAATATTTATATTTTATAATATATAAAATTTAAATAAAATAATAATAAAAAAAAACGAAATCATTTTGTATTTTAATAAACATTAACCTAAAATTTTACACCACCTACCTCACCCTGCTCCGTCGATCGTCCTAGGCTCCAGCTGCTTTTTCGCGCGTTTTCTATTTTATTTTTTAGGTTTTTCGCGACAGTCACCGGAAAATTTCGGGGACGCCCCGGAGGCGCCCGCCGGCGTGCCGGACGTTTCCGGCACGCCGGCGGGTGCCTCCGAGATGCCTCCGGGCGTCCCCGTGCCGGAGGCGCCTCCGAACAGGGGGCGTCGGGCTGGGGGGCGTACCCCTGCAACACAGGTTGAAGATGGTTGTGGAGACGAAAACCTCCATCTTCCATAATTCAGGATTTAAGGATGAAAATCCTCCCATCTTTTGAGGTGATTTCATACAAGGGTCACAATTGTACAGATAAATCAAGTTATTTTTAGATTTCAGTTCGCTGCAAGGTACTACCAATTTTCAGAACTTTTGAGGGTTTATTGGGTCAACAAATCAAGGGTTTTTGCTGTACAAAGGGCTGTCGTGCCTTGGAAGAGGCCATTGTACCTTGTGGAGACAATTGCACCTCAAATTGCAACCATTGGGGATTGATGTGCATGATTTGGTGAGGGGTTACAATGGTATCCACTTTGTTGGCCACCGATCTTTCCATTCCAATGCTGCTCTTGTAAGTGTTTTATGCCCTTTGCAAGCATTCATTTGGATCGGTACAACCATCCTGCCGTAGGAAAAATCAGATTGTAAGTGTTTTATTTCGTAAAATTTCTTCTTTCTGTGTCCCAGGGTTTGGCTGGGAAACATTCAACAGTCTATTGAAATTGTGTTCAACATTATTTTATGTAATCATCAATTGAAATAAAGATTTCAATTTGAGTTTTTAGTATTACGTGTTGCATGTGCTAGTCTAGTACTTGCTTGTGAATATAAAAATCAGAATTTAGAAATTTACCAGAAAGGGTTTACGGAAAAATCCTAAATTGTTGCTTTTGGTGCAAAAAGGGACATTACACATTCACAAACTTAGAACCATGGGGGATTTCAACTTCAGGTCATGGGAGGTATCCATACTTAGCCCTATGTTCTTCAAAGAGTATTGCATCTTTGGGCCCCAATAGATGTTGACGTTGTCAGTATTCTGAGATTAGTTTGCTCCTATCTATCGACATCTCTATTGATAGGTTACATCCTTTCAGGTACTCTTTGGATGCCCCTCCTCAGCTTCTTCTCTTACAAGAGGCCATTATTAGCGCTATCAGAGAGGATATTTACAAGCACTACATCCAAGTCACATGGACTTGTCCTCATCCGCTCAACCCCAAGCTTGCCTTCTATGCTAAGCATTTCTTACGGGTGGGAAACGGTGTCATTTGTTGCCCTAACTATCTCCAACGTCATTGATCTCATGGTTTGAGGCTTCTCTTCAACCAATTGAGGGTGTGCTCACACTAATTGCGGGTTGAGATTGATCATTATATTCCATCTGGGGACTGGATCTGTCGTCTTTGCTCCCTTCAAGAGGTAGAGACTAAGAAATTCTTTATTTTTAGATGCCCTATTTATTATGAGATCCAAGGGATATATCATTGTCTTTATAGAGACTTGAGCAACATTCTATCCACTTTCTTTTATTACCCGAACTAATGATGTCTGGCCCGTTTTCTTTGGGAGGTTGTCACCCTTCGATGCAAGTCTATGCAGGGAGTCCCTAGAGACCCTAGGTTGATCACATGTTTGTTTTAGCTCATCATAGAGGTTGGTGGCATTAAGTGCCTTTTGAATATTGTTGCTTCACACACTAAGGGGGATAGGTCAGTGAGGCAATGCTCATCTCTTCACAAAACCTACAACTAAGGTACCCTAACATACCAACTCTCGGCGACAAGACCTCCCTTTCCTCAACATCATTGATCTACTCCTCGGTGTCATGGATCTGTTGCTTCACGAAAACTTCCTAGGCCACAGGGACAAGGACACATTAAGTGTTTCTTTGCTGCCACTGTTGTTTCTTTGGCCTTGGAAGTTAGGGGAGTGCTTGACTTCCTCCTAGGATTACCGATCTTGGCTCCCTCAACCTAGACACTCCTTGATGAGCATTATCAGATCCTATATTGGCCCTTTTATAGTGATAGATGATTACACAAACGATTCGTTTGTCCTAGACATGGTCAAAGATTTTTGAAGGGACTGCCATCCAATCTTTTCAACTTCATCAGCCCATGCTCTTTGGGGGTTCTTGCTTCCCCCCATATTGCTATTTGTATTGGTACCCTAACCACATGGGTTGGAGTCTTTACTGTGTTGGGTTTACCCTTAGTTTATTTTTAGTGCTTTTGTTCTTTAATTTAGTCACTCCTTGATCCTAGGGTCCTTTCACCCTAGCACTTTCTATTGTAATTTGTTGAATTCTCGAGTCTAGTGCTTGCAGGGAGACGCATCTCCCACCCTCTGGGATGCATATTGGGTACTGGGACGTGTCTCGAGTACAAGAGATGCATACGGAGACGTCTACTGTCCTTGGGAACATCTGCCTGGCCATTCTCACGTCTCCCACCCATTTTTGCATCTAAATTTTGTGTACCCAAAATATATAAACCCTAAACGCATAAAAAACTGTCATTGTTTGCAATGGAAGATCGCGAGGTGTCTGGTTCGAATTTTTATCAGTTTATTTTGTTTGAAAGTTGAAATGCCTAGTTTTTTTTAAAGCTTTGCCTTGTAGTGTTTGGCACTGCCATTTGTGGCCATGCCAAGGACTACTATTTGTGGCAGTCCCAAGTTTTTTTATGTTTTTTTTAAATTGTTATAAAGTTATAAACTTATAACTATATAATATATATTTTATATTTATTTATAATTATTTATTTAATTAATAGTTTTAATGTATTTTATATTTATATAACTAATAGTTTTAATGTTTTTATTTTTTATGTTTTTTTACTATTAATTATAAGTTATATATATACTTTAAATAATATTAATTTTATAACTCTATTTATATAAAATAGTATTATATATATATATGCATATATATTATTGTTATAACTATTAACTTATAATTTTATAAGTTTGTATTTTTAAAATAATTTTAATTTTATAACTATTTTAATTTTAATTTCATAGTATATATTATATTATTTATATAAAAAAATAAAAAATAAATATATATTATTATATTGCCATCTCCCCGTCTCTTATTTAAAAAAAAAATGATGTACCGGTACCCGTACCCGTCTCCCCATACCGGTACCTATACCCGTTTCCTAGGAACTATGCTAGAGTCCCATTGACCTACTTTTGGTCATTTGTATACATTAATATAATTTCTTTCTTTCTTTCTTTCTACTGCAAATAAGTTAGGAGTGATATATGTTCCTCAATACTTTCAAATAGTTTTTCTAATTTAAAAAAAAAATCAATTTTATTTTGATTTTCAACATTTGCTTTCTAATTGAATTTCACTTGCCCATTAGCCCAGTAGCTCAGATGCACCGTGTACATGCTTCAATATTAAGAAAATATTCTCATGGAACCTTGATGTGATAGACATGCTACATTTGATTGACACTTGATATTATGAATGACAGTTTGGATAAATATGTTTGTTAGGAGAGATATACGTTCCTCAATGCCTTCAGATAGTTCTTCTAATTTTATTCAAAAGTTTTTCAGTTTTATTTTGATTTTCAACATTTGCCTTCTAACTGAATTTCACTTGCCCATTAACCCAGTAGTGTAGGCGCACAGTGTACATGCTTCAATATTAATAAACCATTCTCATTGAACCTTGATGCGATAGACATGCTGCCTTTTCTTGACACTTGATATTATGAATGACAGTTTGGATGAGAGCGTGCAGTTAGTAAGTGGGGTCCATATTGTGAACCTAAGAAGGATAAAAAAGACACTCTCTGATAGCTTAATAAGGAAAACTATAATGAGCGTAACAAGAAGGAAAGAGGCAACTTCCGCAAGCATAATAGGACAAAAGAGTGGACATCTCACCTTTGGGCCTCATAAAACAAGGGTGAATGATTCCAAGAGCCTAAGAAGAATAAGAAGGAAGACGCTCCACATGACACAACCCAAGGGCCACAATGACATGAGACTTTTCCATGTGGCAACCCAAGGGCCACAAGAATGTGACATGAGACTTTTCCACATGGCAACCCAAGGGCCACAAGAATGTGCAATGATGCATTGGGAAAGTTAAAGTATCTGGGCTGTTCCCCACGGAAGTAAACAGGACCCTTGTATAGGATTCAAAGATCATTTCAGGGCTCTAAAGGCCTATTTTAAAGGAAGATAAATTTATATTAATGCTATGGTGCTATGGATCAGTCGTCCCTCGGAAAGCAATGGTCCCCATTGCGTCAATACTCGGGAGCAAGTGCAGAAACTTGTCTTGCAACTGTCCTTTGGTGGGTAAATTGACTCACTTTAGCAACACAACAGAGTGACATTGATTGATTCAATCTATGTTAGATTTCTAGGATTTTTATTTTTATTTTTTGATTGAAGAGCATACTTATATTAATATAAACAAATAATGGTACAATGCTAATCATACCAAAAAAAATCGGATGGAAAAAGTCGCACCATCTTATTCCACCATTTTAAGTTGTTCTACTACCATTGAATGAGTAGAGGACAGACTCTCTCTATTCTGATTTTTGGGTTGCTGAAAATACCTAGTTATAGGTGCTGACCTCCCTATAAATTGGCGTGGCATTATTTGAAACAGGGATTGCTGCTAAAATCCTATAATTCTTGCAGGGACTTGATGTGCCTTCTACAAACATAAGGTTGTTGGCTACCCCTTGGTCAGGAGATTCCTTTATTTTTTCCTTACACTTCGGTTGTCTCCAACCTACGTTACCAGATACGCCTGTAAGCCCTAGCTGGTACGGGTACTGTACGTTTGGGTATGGCTATGGGGGGCGGTATGGCAGCCCTATGCCTAGGGTACGGTTGGGTATGGTTGAGGACATACCCAGGTGTACTCGCAGGGGTTGGGGTGTACCCTAGGTGTAGGGATGGCATACCCCCCAAGAAAAAAGTGTATTTTTTAATTTTTTCCTCCTTATTTTGCCGGTCAAAGTCAAATATGGACCTCAAAAAACATTTAAAAACATTTTAAAGTGCATTTGCAACCCTAAAAGCATGAATCACACTCATTTTATCAAAAAATAACAACACATTTACCTTTCATTGCATTTTTACCTCCCATTGCATATTTGTTCACTCTTGCTGTTTCAATGGCTGGCCGTGTTTTCAAAACGTGAGCCTCAATCAATTCATCTGTATCTTCTTTATTAGGGCTGTATATAACAGCTATGAAGGTTTGCCAGAGCAAAACAGCAAGTCTTCCAGTTATTTGATCATGTTTCAGCCTTGCCAAAATAAAGGGAATAACTTTCTATATCATGATCAAGATGAGTGAGAGGTTGAAATTAATAATGTCTTTTTTGGCTTATCCTCTATGTCCCAAAAATATGGTTCTCCAAGACTCTTTTTGTGCAGTACATACAGTAAGATCATTTGCATAGGTATAATATGAAAGCTCAACTCGTGAAAAAGCTCAAAGAAGAGAATAGGCCATGGTCTTAAGTTGATTTAACACCAGATCATCTCATTGTAATTTTCACCAAATTACAGAGAATGCATTTTCTTTTGTCTTTATTTTTGTCCATACATTGTAACATTTGCACTATGTACTTGTAATAAGACTAATCTACGTTTGACAATTGAATATTATGATATTTGGCATCGAATTATTAGTATTTTTTGTGGTTATTTAACTTATTATGTTGCCTCTATGCATATTATGTGGTTAATTTTGCTTATATGGCTATATTTTTAATTTTTTATATATATTTTTGTACAGCCGTACCCAGCCATACCCAAACCCCCCCAAAAAAATCCCCCATATCCACGTACCCGATACTTGTACCCGTACCCGTACTTGTATCAGCTACTTAGTCTCCAACAAATAGCCCTCTTCAAACATGAAATAGTTGGCTACTTCCCTCCAGGTAAGGAGATTCCTCTATTTTGTCCTTACACTCTGGTTGCCTCCAACAAATATCCAAGAGAATATGCTGTAATCACATAGATAAAAGGTCTTGACATACACCCCTGTCCAATATATCTCTATAAATGAATAGGATTCAACAAAACTCTCCTCGTACTAACCCTTGCAGAGGCCCTCAAGAAAAAAGGTTCCACTAGTTTTTGGAAAAATGAGCCAAATCCTAGACGATCCAACATATTCATAATGAAATCCCATTCAATATTTCATAATATTTATCAAAATCTATTTTCATAAAAAGAGATTTTTGACGAGACTCGCAAGCCTAGTAAAGAGCTTCCTAGGTTGTTAAAGATTATCAAGAATAAATCTGCCTTTGGTGCAGCTAGTTTGTTCCTTTCTGATTATTCAGGCCACAAGCGACTTCCCTCTTGGCCAATGCTTTTGCTATAATCTTGTATGAAACCTTGAGTGTGGTATTGCATCCCCCCACCAATTCCCTTTGGCAGCTTTAAGGATGAGCTTGGTAAGGCTCAACTCCCCGTGTTTCTATATCTAATTCATGACACATCTTTAGATATGTTAGATAATCAATGCCACATCTTGTCAAACTCAATTGGGAGTCCATCTCGGCGAAAAAAAATCTCATTTGTAAGTTTGTTCATGTTAACCTTTAATTCCTCCATTTCTCTCTCCCTAGAAAGATAAATCCTCTCATAAGTTCCAACCTTCTAAGGCGCAACGTTTTTGATAAGCTCCATGGAAGCTTCGTGTAAAGGATCAGAACCCACAAAAGCGAGAATAATTTGTAAATGGTCTTAGAAGATATGATGGTTTGCATCTCATTCTCTATGAGATTTCCATTGGGCTCTTGAAGTTTTAGAAGAAGAATTATGGTGGTGTATCAAATTCCTCCGTCCAGTGCATGCAATTGGATTCTTCGGCAGGAAGATGCCATACGGATTTTCTTAGAGGATGGGATCCATTTACCATGATTGAGCCACTCAAGTTTTTATGGTTGAGGATGAGATATTGTTTGCAAATTAATCATCCAAACTACATCAGGTGTTACCAAGTTTTTATGGTTGAGGATGAGTCATTATTGGTAAATTAATCATCCGTACTAATTTCAGTGTTACCGATTTTTATTTTTTGGCTCCCACTATGAGCATTAAAATGTAGAGATTGTCTTTGAGTCCACTTCTTTGAATTGAAGAGATGTTCTGGACCTTCGTTGTTGGGGTAAGGAGCCAATAGCACTACTCTTGTTTGTAGCATAATAGTGTGAGGATCTGCATGAATTACAGGTTTCTCTCCATGTAGCATGTCATTAGGCACCTTGGTTGGTGACAGCTTCTGAGTCGTTAATGTGTTTTAGAATCTGAATGAAAAACTTTATGATGGGGGCTTGCACTGTTGTCTGACATTTGTGGCTTTTTCCCAACATAAGTTTCTTTGTCATTGGAGTTGTTTTTCTCTCTCTCTTTTGCTTGAATTTATCTTCAATGAATACTCATATATATGCTTCTCCCATAGTTTTTAAATAAATGGAATAACCGGTGAGCAACTGCCGGTTGGTCGCTTACTCGCCAGGAATTTCATCAGGGGAATACTCGCCACTCAAAACCGTCGGCACTAAAAAAAACACAATTTTTTTCTAGCGAGTACTCTCTGGTTAGTCGCCAGTTAGCAGACAGTATATAAATAAAATAAACATTTAAGTATAAGTATCTAAGGACATCTAGTTAGACGTCCTTAGATACTTATACTTTAAGTTATATTTTATTTATATACTTTCAGGATGTTTGAGAGTGTTTCAGACCTCTAGGAGTTATAATGCAAATTCTAGGTTTTGGAGGATCCTATCATATTTCAGACTTAATCAGATTTCAGGGTTTCAGACTTAGCCATATTTCAGAGTTTCAAAATTTCAAGGAGACATCGTAGGAGGAATAAAGGCTGCATGAAGGGATGTAGGTATGATAGTATGGTATGAGAACATCTCTCGCAAAGTGCCACAAGTCGACCGCACCCCATTCCTTGTGCATAGATTAAAACTGATACAATGATACTTAAACAAGAATCTACAAGTACAAATTACAAGAATCTGTATTTTTCTCTTCCCTGTTCTTTAGAAAACTAAGGGAGACAGAGAAAATCTAGTAATCTATGTATAAGGAATGGGATGGGATCGACTTGTGGGCACTTTGCAAGATATGTTCTCATACTATGGTTTTAACTTTCAATAATTTCATCTTTGCATGGATATATCATATATGGATGCAAGCCACTGCGGTCCTTGAGAACTCTGTATTGTTCAGGTTTGTGAATCCTCAATTTCAAAAATAGTTTGTATATTGCATCTCTATGATCCCGAAATTTATTGATCAAGCCTTTTCCATAGTTGTTATCATTCAATTTACGAATTTTCACAAGCATCCTAGGGGTGGTATGCATCCTGGAAGGCTTCAACCAAGTGCTACTATTTTTTCATAGATTTACTCTCTTCTTTGTCTTTATGCTATAGAATATAAGAATGCCACCACCTTTTGACATGTGAGGGAACTTTTAGCAATGCAAATGTTATTTTTTCTTCCCCTAGAAAATCATTCATAGAAAAATATGATCCAATTCGTAAAGCCAATTATCTACAGCCTCATGTTAATCTACATCCAAACTAATTTGAACATTAGGGAGTACTCAACCTCCGAATAATTTATCTGATGTGGAAGAATGTACTGGCTGAACCGCTAGTTTGAAGATTTCAACGAAGTAGTTGAACATGTAATTTCTCTGGTTTTGAATTACGGTTTAAATCACATTCTTTATCATGTCACATACTGGGTCTTGTGACTTTTTGTTGTCTGCTATGTGAGGCTAATTGAAGTGGCACGGAAGATAATCTAAGGGGTCACATGGCTACACTCTAAGCTTACGATAACTTGAATTTTTCAATGGGACATACACAACCAATGATGAACTGCTCTAATACTACAGATCCATATCCAAGAAGATGTCCGGGGGACAAAACTCTTAAATTGCTGGAATTTAGATGTGTTATATGTGAAAACAAATTACAAATAAGAAATCAGAAACATAACCAACATTCATCTGTAAATCAAAAAGACAAATATAGAACTGTAACAAAATCTTATTAATCTGAACATTTGGCAATGGCATTCTCTTGAAGGAGATGAATGATTGTTTGTCGTTTTTCTCAATTGAGAACCACATCTTATGCAATTATGTAAAACAAGAAATGAAGTGACATTGATGGATGGAATGGTTCATCTTCCAACGGTTTTAGGAGTTTGGCACTGAGCAGAATATGCTGTCCAAAAGCAGTTCTAAAAGCTCAAACTTCGCAATTTCGGTTGTTTCTTTAATTTGTTGTATCTTGGCTGTCACAACAATGATTTTTTATTTCTTTTTTTAAACTACATTGAAGCATTCTTCCAAGAACAACTACACCAACAAAGTCGGACTGCGCCACATCCTCAATGCTCAAATTATTCACTGTTTGCCCAGAAATTGTAAAATAAGGTCCAGATTTAGATTTGGATCCGCTAGAATGCTATCCAAAACTGTCGTCATGATCAACATGCATCACTGCTAGACATGGAGCATGTGGTCTGATGTGGTTCTTAATATAGATGCAACGCGGAATGGGGTGGAATTATTTATCAAAATTGTTGATTCTTCAATGAATCAACATGTTTAAGGTCAGGGAAAATAATTCTAGAACATTGTGAAATAAATTCAAATTTGGAAAAATCAGGAAAATTGTGTGTTTCAAAAAATTGGTAAAAAATCATAAGTTTGACAAAAACAAAAGTCAAATTTTTGAAAATCGCAAGTTCTACATTTTTTTGTATTTCTTTTCTAAATTTTGATTTTTCCCTATTCCCACAATTTTGGTTTTAATCCTTGCTGATTTTTCGTTCATAGTTTCAATAACATGTTTGAAGTGAAGTGTTGCATATATTGTAGGAGAGTACAATGACTCATGTTGGTCACATGAGCAGTCCCTCTAGCTACTGTTTAAGGCCATTGCATGTTACTAACTTGAATATCATCTACGAAAAAAATGACTTAGAAGTTATTACCCATGCGCTTGGCACAAATACTGGTTTTACATTTGTATCTGGTACAGTACGGATGGTTATATGCATGGTTATATACATGCTTTACACACAGGTTTTGCATAGTTACTCTTGTTTGCATGTGTAATGTTTATAATCTAGTTGGAGTTCGGGGGACACAATCATGTTTGATTTGGCTGAAACACATTTCTGGTTTGACATTTACATACTTTTACCTTTGCTAAGGAGATGGGAGGCACTAAGGAGAATCATCGCATGCCCATAGAATTATAATGGAGAGATGGAGCCATGTATGAATCACTTCCAGACATGGAGTGGCCCGGATGACAAGAGTACGTCTCTTATGGAAGATTTGAAATGGTCATAATTCTTTGCATACTTGTGTGTAGTGAAGGAGGGGTCCGAATCCATAGCTTATATCTTGTTCTAGAATCCTGCTTTATAAAAGGTGTTTCCAAAATTGTGCTCTTCAGATTTGATAAGCCAAAGCCATGTTCTGTGTGGTGTTCTTCCCATATCTAGAAAATCAAGCTGTTCACAGATGCATGTTTCTCCAGAATATGGAAAAGCAATCTTGTGACACTGCAAACAGTTACAATTTCAGCTTGGTGTGTTCCTTATGATATTTGAAACATTACCAATACAGTCTAAATCGATCACTTGGGACACATTACCTTGGGAAATTATGTTCTCAGCAATTTTTCCCATTAGCCTGAAAACTTGGTATGTGGCACATATACCTTAAAGTTCCGATATTAATGCCAGTAACAGTGATAAGTCTTTATCCTCTAATATGTTTAGATAACCACATTTTATTTGGCTGTAAAATATTCATTTGACACTACAGTAAAGAGCTAGAAAATTCTGTGTATGAAACCCATCTATTGTGGTTTTGCAATGATTCCTTTTGTTGTTTGGGGTGGCTGAAACAAAGAAAGAAAGAAATTATATTAATATCCATAGATGACCAAAAGTAGGTCAATGGGACTCGAGGATATAACTGTTAACAATAGAAAGTTCAAGGAAAGAGAATCCAAGAAACTAAAGTACATAAGACAAAGTAAAGCATTGTGCCACTAACAAAGGTGCTATTGGAACCAATATAAATAGCAATGAGGGACGAACAAGAGCCTCCAAAACCCTATGTCAATGAAGACTGGAGGACCTCATTGAAAAATTTTGTTTGCACTTGAAGTGGAGGGACCGTCCGATCCATCATTAAACATTGTGAGAAAATCTGATAGTGTTCGTTGCGGAGTACCCACTGTCAGAGGGGCCCGGTTGGAAGATCCTAGGGGGAAGCAAAGCACTTCCTCTAGAATCACCCCTAGCATCCAAATCCGAGGTACTTCCCATAGTACAAAAGAAACTGGTAATGGGGATCTGTCCCTATAGTCTAGGGGGGCCTGGTAAGTAGTATGTCCATGTCGTCGGAAGGGGCAGAGCCGCGTCAGCCGGAATAAGTAGAGCCACAGTACCGAGGGAGAGGAAGATGGGGGATATGAGTCCCTCTGAGTAGTAATGGTATGTTGAGAGAAGCACCACCTAATTAATCTTATTAGCTCTGATGTGTGATGCTCCGGTGTCCAAAGGGCGCTTAGTGATGCCAATTGTTTGGATGGGCTGAAAGAAAGAGGTGATCAACATGGGGGCTCTAGAGCCTCCGGGCTCCTCCTGTAAAGATTTGCATCAGAGGGTGATGACCTCATGAAAATTAAGAGCCAGGCACTGCTGGTTTGGATATCTAAAGAAAGTAGATAGAGAGTTGGTTGAGTCCCTGTAGAGGCAATGATATCATCCTCGGATCTGATGGTAAATGGGGCATATGAAAATGAAGTATTCCTTGGTCTCCACCTCCTGGAGGGAGCAAAAACAGCAGATCAGATCCGGATGGAGAGTATGGTGATCTGTTTCAGCCTATAGCTGGTGGAAGAACACTCTCAAGGCATGGGACCAATAACGCTAGAGATAATGAGGGCGACAAGTAATACCATCCACTACTTGTAAGAAATGCTCGATGTGGAAAGTAAGCTTGGGTCTAAGTGGCTCAAGGGGGGAGATCTAGGTAGTCTAGATATATCGTCTGTAGATGTCCTCTGTGGCAGCTCTAGTGATGTTGTCCTTTATGGGAAGGATAGAAAGGAGCAACCTAGTCTCAAAGTACCAACAGTGTCAGTGTTTGGGGAGGACTAGTGAAGCAATCCTATATGAGGGGCAAAGTGCTAAGTATGGATATCTCTCACAACTAGAAGCTGAGTCCCTTAGGGACCTGAGTCTGTGGATGTATAAAGTAAACTTGAAGATAGTCTCAAGGCATAGCAGCAAATTCAGCTGGGACGATGTTCTGAGGAACTTTTTGCTTGGAACGTATTATGGCTGCAACGGATCATGTGCTGAGACAATTCCCTGTCATTAAGGAAATATCTAGGTCACCTGTATTTATCTTCTTCGATTTAGATAAATCTTTGCTCTCTGTGCTTGGAGGCCACCTCATGCTCAGTTTTGGTATTAACAAAATGTTTTTTATAAATACTTTTGAAAAGGATTTAGATGTTGGGGATATTTTTCGATCATTTTGTCAAGTTCATTTGTGAAATATAAGCAGCATCACCATAAGAACAATCTTGCTTATTGGGAGGCTACTTGTTGAGGGATCAAATTAAGTTTTGTCATTGCCTGTTCTCAGCTGACAGATCAGATGAATGTTTCCCATGAAATTAAAGAAAATTATAGAAAGCTGCAAACTAGTAGCTTGCATCAGTTCTTATGCGCATACTATGTTTTCTAGAAATTTAGAAAATAGTATGGATGGTTTACTGCTAATGTTTTTCGAGTCAAAAGGATGTTCAGTTTCCCCCTCATGGGTTAAAGATCTTTTAATTGGGCTAGTTTTTTTATTTATCTATCCATTATTTGATCTGATGGTGGATTATAAGCAGGCTCCTTTAGTCATAGGCGCAGATGGGATACACGCCACTGCCAGGAATATTTTATTTGGTGCACTAGCACCTCGTGATAATGGAAGGACAATCCGCTCACATGAGGTATTTCTCAAATCAACTCCTGTTATTTATATTAATGGATTGACTTTTGGAGAACTTTGTCCTTGATTTCAAATAGTGGCATGGTGAAGATAATCTCAGGGAATATTTACATTAGTGTGCATCTTATAAGTGCTAGCAAATGCCGATGTCAATTTTAAGTAAATCAGTCAATAAATTGCTAAAGCAAAATTTGATCCTTCATATGGCTCCTTTTTTAATGAGGTGACCCTATTTTGTCTAGGCCTTGGGGACTGGAAATCTTGCAACGTTGCAAAATGGCCGCACAGCATTTATAATAAATGCTGTGAAAAAGACTATTGGGCTTCAAGTGTTACAGGTGAAAGTACTCGGAGAAACAACAATTCATTCAAATAATAAAGAGTAGGCAAAGGAGAGGTGGTTAAAATATTTTGAAGGCTGGGAAGTTGCTACCCATTTTATTCAGGTAAGTTAATCCATGCTTCAAGAGAAATAAATCTTTGTAAATAAAAAGTTCTGCATTGAGAATAGAGGGACGATTGAGACTATAAAAAATTATCAGTTGTGTTACCACTAGTATCTGGAGTTTATAAAATGCCTCGTATATCTTGTCAACTTGAGCATGGGATTCAAACTCGCATTTCTTTTCAGGCCACAGATCCAGGGTTAATCCTTGAGTGCAGGGTGTCAGATGTTCCTGTGCTGCCAAAGTGGTCATGTGGCTGCGTTGTTCTTCTGGGAGGTGAAATCTTTATCACTTGTAGGAAAATTGTTTAGAGATTCCTAGAATTTCCTTAATCACCTCTATGTTTCTACAACCCAAAATATTCTATTGTCCTTGTTTTTTAATGCGTAGTACACTAACCAGGGGCTTTCAATGTTCCATCCTCTGTCAGATGCGGCACTTAATATACTGCCATTGTTCGGTCAACTTGCTAATCTTGCTTTTGAAGACGGACTAGAGCTTGCTAAGGAGCTTGCAACTTTCTCTGACTTAAGGTCGATACATCTCATTTTTGTCTTTCTGTGGAAATTTAACTAAAAATAAAATTGAATCATATAAATTTTTAAACTTAGGTACTCGCTGTGGAGAATTATTGGATATTTGCTTAAAATCACCAGTATTGTTTAAATTGGAGTATGCTAGTTGTGTGACATACTAACTGTGGGATTTATTTGTCTGGAAACCCTGATGTGATTTATCAGGAGTGCCTTAGAAGCATACGAAAGAGTGCGAATTCCACCTGCCTCTATTATTTCTAAAAAGTCTCAGACCCTCAGTGTTAGACCAACTGATGGAATTCTCCAATTGGTTGTACACTGCTGTTCCTGAAGTTAAACATTGTGCTTCCTTTCCTTACTACTTACCTTTCTATTGGCAAGCTGTTGTGATCAACGATTAGGATTTATTGGCCTGATAGCCACTTGTTTCTTTCTGGTTTTCTGTATGGCAATGAAATTAGACAATCTGAGTTTCTAATTGATGCAAAGTAACTTACCCTCGAGAATTGCTGATTTGGGCACTGTAAATTTAGTACTTGTTGTAATGGTGGTTGCAGGCCCAAGAGGATGCATCAAGCTTTTGTTTGCAGAGTAATAGTATACTACTGATTCTGGTTGTTAGTGCTTTCTTGGTTATACTGAGATAGCCGGTAGTGCTAAAGTCGGGGTTTTTACAGTGAAGATGCCGATTCAAACATGGCAGGCTCTGCCATGTTATTAACCCCCAAACAATACTGTGGTATAATAACGATGGGATATATTGCTGTCACATCCATTGGTTGTCAATGTGCATATCAAATCAGTTTTAGTAGGCTTGATGGATGATGGATAATAGGGATTCATTGCATATGATATTCATTTTTCATTTTGTTTTATGCTTTTTAATATGGATAGTGTATATATTTCATGTTTATGATGGATATATTATTTAGATGTTTTTGTCTACCAAATGTATTATTATAGTTCAATGTTGTTTTTTAATAATACAATAAAATATCCTAAAACTGGTTATGATTATAAAGAAAACTTGTAGCCCACGGCAAAAAAGAGGCGTATATAAAGTTAAAAACATTGTACAATCAAACGCTAAAGTGAAAAAGATTAAATATTTTAAGCTTCTTGAATCCATAATTTTAGAACAACAATTACAGTGCAAAATTGGGTATGAATAGATTAGAATCAACGTAGATTCTAATCATTTTGAAGAAATTTTATCTAGAAGCTACTCTTCAAACAGTATAAATTGTCGAAGATTGAAATCTTTAATCTTTATGGGAATCTGTTCTTCTAAATAAAAGATTGCCAATAAAAACGATACAAATGAAAGGAAGGTAATTCTGCTCTATTTGGGAATCAAAAGACCCAAAGCTACAAAAAAAAACCAAAAAACAAAACTCCACTAGAAATCTTTCTTAGAGATAAAAGCAATTGCTGCAAATGGAGCTTAGAGGACAGCAGGCCCTACTTTCTAGAAACATGGCCTAGTAAGAGATATTTATAACACCAAAGGGCATGGTAGAACCCTAGTTGGTCCCCACGTATGCGCACACAAACCCTATCATCGGAGGGAATATTGGAGCATATGAGGTCAGTGGAGCATAGACATTTGTTTTGACATGATACAAATTCATCACAACCAATTGTAATAACCTCAAAAGTGATTTCAAAAGCGATATATGTCAATGCAAAACAATATTGGGGGATATTAAGGCACCGATAGGCTTGGGTGAGGGCATTGGCTATGAACAAACAAACATAAATTGATATTAATGACAAATGAGATACAACCACACAAGCAAAACAATGTTGATAATAAAGAACAACCAATAGACTTAACGATTTTTGAATATAAAGTTCAACCAAAACCAAAGGTGGGTCGGGGAAAGAAAAAAAGAGGATCGGTCAGAGCAATAACAATAAAGAAGATAAAAACAAAACCCATGGGAGCAGAGAAATACTAAACATTGGTGGTGGAGGTCATCAAGATCAGATCCAAGATGGCGAGGAGGCAATGTACCACAACGACTCCATTTGTTTGGTCACCAAAACTCTTTGTGTAAGAGCTAATGAATTTGAAAGAGAGACTAGAAAGTATAGAAGCAAGAGCGAATAAAATATATTAAAATAGAAGAGGTGATAAACACAAAGCAAACTTTGGAAAAAGACAACAATGTGCTTAAAGTACAAGTGGTAAAACTATGAAATCTTTTGAACATTGGACAACATAAATGTCAAGGTAGGAGATGGAAATGCAAGTGCAACACAAATAAATGAAGTAAAAACAACACTTTACAACATGAAAATGATAGAAAATGAGGTACATAATAAATTGGGAAAGGCTAAAACATGGGCACAGGTAGTAAAAGAACCATTAGGGAAGCAGAAGCAGTTGATAGAGAGACATGTTAAGAGTCAAATGATAGAAGAAAGAGAATGACAAGATAAATAATCAATTATAATCATCAAAGCGCTGAAAGACTATGGGGAATGGGAGGATACAAGCCACCTAACAAGACACTTCCTTTTAAATCGGTTACAATGGAAAGGTCAAATTTGACAAACAAATATAATTGCTAAGTTGAGAAAGGCAGAAAGAGAAAGACATATTCGAGTCACAATGGTAAACTCTAAGGATAAAACAAGAGTACTAAGAAACAAAGACATTTTGAGAGGCTCACACTATTACCTTGATGAAGACAACCTTTTTGAAGCTAGAAGAGAGAAACAAGGAGTGGGAAACGCTGAAGGCAACAAGGGAGATGGAAATACCTAAATAATGGAAAACCCTATATCACAACACGATAAGCTTGAAGCAAATAGGGAGTATAGCCCGCCTAGGAGCATCTTACGATGGTAAGTTGGAATTATAGAGGCTACACTTGGAGAAGAGGCCTCGAGTTAGGCCCCATAGTTAGTGACAAAGATGTAATCTTTTTGATTGAAACCCAAGCACGATGGGTGCAAGACATTGGGTTTTGAAGGATACAAAAAGGCAACAATATGGAATAAAGCAACAAAAATTGGCAAGGCGCATGGGGGTATAATGGTGTTACTAAAGGAACCATGTTGTAGAATTATTAGAAAAGAAAAACAAGATGAAAATAAGCAGTACATTTGGATAAGAATATTAGAAAGCAACACAAATGTTAGCATAGACATGTTTTTTTTGCGCAAGACTACCAATTTTTATAAGTGCAATCTAGACCATGAAGACCAATACTCGTCCCTAAAGAAAGATATTTTAGTGTATTATAAGATCGAGAGATTTTGTTAAATTGAGACTTTAGTTCAAGGACAACAAACAAACAAGCCAACATTATAAGAAGTAATAAGGATCTAGATATGAATCCTCTTTGGATGGTAGAAGAAAAAATTAGCAATGGACCAGGGCTTCGGATGATGAGCATGGAGCTATCACATATTTTGAAGAAGAGTTATTAGGTTTATGCAACATACAAAACTTGATTATATGTAATGGTATAAATAAATGGGAAAAACAAAAAAAAATATGTGCAAACCTTACAATGAGCAGAGCATAATCAATTACATTATATGCTCACAAAATTGTATACCTAGAATAGAACATTTAAAAGTTGAAGATTGTTTTGTGGAACTTAAATCCAATCACAACCCAATTTTATGAAACTCCAATTACAAGGAGATAAGAATCATGATGAGCACATTGGGGTCAACCAAAGTAAACTGCCATATAACACTAGAGAACATAACATAACCCTAGTTGGTCCCTACGTATGTGCTCACAAACCATATCATCAGAGGGAATATTGGAGCATATGGTGTCAACGACACATACACATTTTTTTGACATAATACAAATTCATCATCACAACTAACTATAATAGACCCAAAAGTGATTTCAAACCGATATACATCGATGAAAAATAGTATTGAAGGATATTAAGGCACTGATAAGCTTGGGCGAGCATAGTGGCCATGAAGAAGCATAAACGGAGATTAACAACAAAGGAGATACAACCACATAAGCAAAAACATGTTGATAATGAATAACCAACAACAGACTTTATTATTTTGGAATAGAAAGTTCAACCAAAACCAAAGGTGGGTCAAGAGAAAGAAGAAAAAGAGGATCACGTTAGACCAATAACAATAAAGAAGACAAAAACAAAACCCATGGGGGTGGAGGTCACCAAGAGGAGATCCATGACAGTGAGGAAACTACAATGCCACAATGACTCCGCTCATTTGGTCACCAAAGCTTTCTGTGTAAGAGCCAATGAATTTGAAAGAGAGCTTATCAAGTGTAGAAGTAAGAGAAAAAAATATATATTAAAATAGAAGAGGTGATAAACACGAAGCAAAGGTTGGAAAAAGACATCAGTTTGCTTAAAGCACAAGTGGCAAAACTACAAAATCTTTCGAATATTGGTCGACACGAATGGCATGCCCTCAAACAAGCCATCCACTCTCCAAAAAATGTCAAGGGGATGGAAAGGCAAGTGCAACACAAATATATGAAGTACAAGAAGCACTTCACAACATGGAAATGATAGAAAATGAGCTACACAAAAAATTGGAAAAGTCTAAAACATGGGCACAAGTAGTAAAAGAATTGTTGACCAAATTTGACCTTTGGTCAAATTTGAGTCAACCCCTACATTTCTAAACTTTGTAGAAGTTTTTTCATGTCATATAGGGGTTTCATATTGATCTAGATGTTTACTTATCCCTAGCCTAGCCTTGTTCCAAAGTCTAGCCCATTGTAATAGTGAAGTCAATGAAAGTCAACTTTAGTCAAATAGGGTCAAACTTGATCAAAGGCATAAATTATGTTGATTTATTCCTAATGTGGTTTTGAATATGATTTAGGATCTTTCTAAGTCATTTAATTGTTCTTACCATGTTCAATATGTCAAAAATGCCTTGTGGGGCCACCTTTTAGCTAAAAAAGAGAACTTGTACGAATGGCTAAAGAGACCAACTTGTCATTAGGGTGTGGTTAACGTGGGAGAGGTCAGAGAATGACAGAATCAGGGATATGACAGTCCAAAAATTAGTTATGCTCAGAGAAAGGTAGTTTCCCCTTGTTTTTAGGGTCTTTTGGGCACTTGTACGGAATGGATCATCTCACTTGCAGGTGGATACATCACTTATGTGCCTCTTCACCTCCCAACAAGTCATTCCCATGTTTGGATTGAAAATATTGCATAAAAAGTTTCATTTCTATCTTCTTTTCCTTCATTTTCATTTGGCAAGCTTAAGTGGAGCAATTTTAAACATTTACTATGGATCGTACAAGTGGAGTCAGGAAAAATGCTTCTACAGGTGGATAGTACTCTGAGTGCACTTTACATCCATAACAAGAAATCTCAGATTGGTGGCTCCTCCTTCACGAACAATCAACTACACTCTAGACAACTTTTTATGAAATTGCATTCAAGAGGGGTATGGTTGTGCATCTGTTTCTTGTTTTCAGGAATCCATGGAGCTGTATGATCTTGATGAAGTGTTTTTGGGTTGGAATAAGGCCCTCTCCATGGTGTTCTCATCATCCAACACTTCCTCTCTCAATGCCCTTGAAGGAGATTTCCAAGTTTGCTCGTCTCTCAAGTTGGCAGCCATAGGTGTGTAATCTGAGTTTTATCAACATGGAAGGGGCTCCATGGTGATGTTAGTATGCTTGGATTCATGTTTTAAATATGCCTCCATTGAATGATCTTATGAGAAATCAAGTTACCACCCTTTCAAAGCAAGTTGTTCAATTTTCCTTGTTCACTGCCTAGTCAGTTCACAATCATCTTACTTGAGCTCCAGGAGGTTTGTACGGAAGTGTGAAGGGTGAAAAGCATGGTGGAATTCATGTTTGAGGTTCTAGCATACCCAAAAGTCATGGTGTTCATGTTATGAAAGTTAAGATGTTATGCAAGTTGAGGTTCTAGCATACCCAAAAGTCATGGTGTTCATGTTATGAAAGTTAAGATGTTATGCAAGTTGGAGTTTTCCTTCAAAAAAATGAGTTGATTGTGTTGGTCCCTTTGTCCCTGAAAGTTGCAGACAGAGATGCTTGAGATTTTGTGAAATAACATATGCCATGACTAAAGGACATTCCCATGATCTTAGTTGTTTGGTCTAATAGCCCTATCTACCTACAACAACTATGCCCATTTGAGGAGCATGTGATAAAAGGAGGATGGTCATTGAAACCCTTGAAGTTGTCCAAGCAAACACTGAATTTTAATAGTGATCACCTAAAGGATTTTCTTTGCTGCTCCCAAATCCTTCATGGCAAATGTGTGAGCTAATTTCACCTTAAACTCAATAATATCATGCATGTGTGAACCTGCAACAAGCATATCATCTACATACAACAACAGGATAATATATCTACCATTATCCAATCTCTTGAAATAAACACAATGGTCAGATTGACATCCACTGAAACCATGCTCAGTCATAAACTTGTCAAACCTCAAATACCATTGTCTTGGAGCTTGCTTAAGACCATATAAGCTTTTTTTCAACCTGCACACAAGCTTCTCCTTACCTTTGACCTCAAAACCTTCTGGCTGCTCCATATATATTTCTTCATTCAAATCTCCATGAAGAAACGTTGTCTTAACATCAACCTGCTCAAGATGCAAATCCTCAATAGCAACTAAAGACAATACAGTCCGAATAGAAGTCATTTTTACTACAGGAAAAAAAAATTCACCAAAATCAATATCTGGTTTCTGTGCAAATCCCTTTACTACCAACCTGACCTTATGTCTCATTTGTCCATCCTCACCTTCCTTTAACCTGTAAACCCATTTGTTTTTCAGTGCTCTTTTTCCAGCTGGGAACTCAACCAAATCCCACATTTGATTCTCTTTCAAGTAATCAATCTCCTCATTCATGTCAAGCTCCCACTGTTTTCGAGTTTTTACCTGCATTGCTTCATCAAAACTCTCTGGTTCTCCACTATCAGTGAGCAATAAGTAGAATAATGAAGGGGAATATCGAATTGGAGGTTTACTTACCCTTTTTGACCCCCTGATGGGCGTCTGAGACTCATTTTTTGCTTGCTGTTCACTCAAATTCTCTGTCAGTGACCGATCTCGGTCATCTTCAGGGCTGTCCCTGACCGACGTCGGTCACTATCTGACCGACATCGGTCCCTGTATGGCCGACGTCGGTTCCTACCTGATTGACGTCGGTGTTTGTGTTTTCATGTTTGTGATTATTCTTTCCCGCGAGCTCATTTTGGATCATCACCTTGTCCAATTCAACATTGCTCTACTCAAAATTATTCAACGTCTTGAGCTGATCATTGTACATCACTTTTTCATTGAAAACAACATCATGGCTTCTAATAATTTTGTTAGTTCTTAGATTCCACAACCGAAATCTGAAATCTCTAGAGCCATAACCAATAAAAGTGCACCTCATAGATTTAACATCCAACGTCTTTCTATTTTCCTTATCAATGTGCACAAAAGCTTCAGAACCAAAAACTCTGAGAAATGAAAGATCTATTTTTTTACCTTTCAAAGCCTCTTCTGGAATTCCACCATCCAGAGCAATAGATGGTCCTCTGTTAATCAGATAAATCGCAGTGTCTACAGCTTCTGCCCAAAACTGTAAGGGCAAACCAGCATGCAACCTCATACTCCGTGCACGCTCCAATATTGTTCTGTTCATCCTTTCAGCAACTCCATTTTGCTGAAGTGTCCTTGGAACCGCCCTTTTCCTGCGTATTCCATTCATAGAACAGTACCTGTTGAACTTATAGCTGCAGTACTCACCACCATTGTCAGATCTAAGACACTTCAATCTCAAACTTGTTTCATTCTCAACCAAAGCTTTTCATTTTATAAACGTGTCAAAAACATCAGATTTATTCTTTATGCAATAAACCCATACCTTTCTTGTAGCATCATCAATGAAAGAAACATAATACTGTGATCCTCCAATAGAAGCTACCTGAGCTGCTCTTCACACGTCTGTATGAACAAGCTCCAACTTGTGCTTCTTCTTTGTTGATCCAGTTTTGAGAAACCTCACTCTCTTCTGTTTCTCAAAAATACAATGCTCACAGAAATCTAGATCTATGCTTTTCAAATCTGAAAGCTTACCTTTTGACTTAAGAATACTCATTCCCTTCTCACTCATGTGGCCAAGCCTCTTGTGCCATAACTTTGTATCCACATCTGAAGTAGATAATACAGGAGGAGAATAATCAGTAATACAATTACATAAATAGAGAGTACCTACTCTCTTACCTCTAGCTAATACAAGTGCACCCTTGGTAACCTTTCAAGATTCAGCTGTGAGAGTTACTGTGCAACCCTCATCCTCCAACTTTTCTGCAGAAATCAGATTCCTCTTCAGGATGGGTACATGCATGACATTTTTCAACACCCATGTGTTGCCATTCTGCATTTTCAGTTGCACTTTTTCTTTGCCAATAATTTTACAAGGCTCATCATCCCCTAAATAAACTATTCCAAAATCTCTCTGGACATAATCATTGAAATATTCTCTATTTGGGGTTGCATGGAAAGAGGCACCAGAATCTAAAACTCAAGATTCTATTTTATTATCCAAAGAAAATATAAGAGCATCTTGTGCAACAATACTTGCAACTTTTGCTTCTTCTTTACTTTCATGTTGATTTTCTTCTTTAACCGGCAACCAGCAATCTTTCTTTGCATGCCCTATCTTTCCACAATTCCAACAGGTTATCTTTCTTTCATTTCTGGATTTGGATCTCCCTCTCATCTTTGACTTAGACCTTGATCTCCCTTGCTTGCGCTTCTCTTTTTGCCTTCCCCTGCTTTCAATACTTAAATCATTACCTGATATTTCCTCTGTGCTTTTCTTGCGAATTTTTTCATTCAAGATTACACTAACAACATCTACTTTCAAGATATTTGTAGCAGATGCAGTATTACTAAATGTCATTACCAAACTATGCCAACTTTCTGGTAAAGAGCATAAAATTAATACAGCGTTAATTTCATCATAAAAAACTATTTTGACTGAATTTAACTGATTTATTATTGCATGAAAATCATTTAGATGACTAGATACAGAGCCACCTTCCTGCATTTGCAAATTAAATAATTGCTTCATAAGATATCCCTTATTCGAAGCTGAGGGCATTTCATATAAATTTGCTAAAGTATCCATTAACTCTATCGTTGTCTTTTCTTGTGATAAGTTGGATATCACAGAAGATGCTAGGCTCAACCTTATGGATCCCAGAGCCTTTCTATCAAGAACATTCCATTCTTCATCTTGCATATCTGTGGGTTTGCTTGAAATCTCACCCAACGATAAGTACAGATCTCTCTAATACAGATAATCTTCTATTTGCATCTTTCATAATTGATAATTCTTGCCGTTAAACTTCTCCATTATTAGTTTACTTGATTTTGCCATTGCTTAACTCCCACTCAAACAGAAAACCCCTGTGAGTGACCTGTAATCAACACACACTAAATAGATCTGAAACCACCTATTAGTGAACCCAAGCTCTGATACCACTTGTCAGGATCGTAACAAGAATAATTGATTACTTTCTTGTAAGCAACTAAACATGGAATTAAACCAGAATAATAAGTAACTAGAAATCAGAATCAACAAAGAACATGAGATACAAGAAATAATGAAAATTTGTATTAAACTCTTCCAGAAAGAAATACAATTGAAGAAATCTCTCTTTCTTCCACACCTCTCAGATGTATAAATATATTTCCCTCAAGATTTCTCTCTATCAATTACAAACACAATTCAATCCTTGAATTGTCTATCTTACATGTCTGTTACACACACCTACAAGCTATGAAGATCTATCCCTATTATATAGAATTAGAGATCATGAGCTATGCATTCTCAATCGTCAGATACACCTCCTAATCAAAGGTTCAAATCAGTCCTGCCAAAAATAGAAACGCGGACTTACAACTAACAGTTAATCTTATCATGCAAACATTTTGTTCTGTCACGAAAATAGACTTCTAGAACGCACAGGTGACCGACGTCGGTCTCTGTCTGTCTGCACACGACCGACGTCGGCCGATCCATAATCGACGTCGATAGCCTCCAGTCGATCCCTGACCGACGTCGGCGATTATGTAAATAACAACAACCTTTGCATTCGCTCATTAAGTGAAGCTTTTAGCTCCACAACTTAACACCTTTGTCCCTGAAAGTTATAGACAGAGATCCTTGAGCTTTTGTGAAATAACATATGCCATGACTAAAGGACTTTCCCATGATCTTAGTTGTTTGGTCTAATAGCCCTATTTACCTACAACAACTATGCCCATTTGAGGAGCATGTGATAAAAGGAGGATGGTCATTGAAACCCTTGAAGTTGTCCAAGCAAACACTGAATTTTAATAGTGATCACCTACAAGATTTGGAAAGAGTTTTCACTTTGCACTATACATGGAAAGTCCTAGACTATGTCCAAAAAGAAGAAACAACTCCAAATGGTCCAAAAGATACCCCTGAGCAAATTTGACATGGGAGAAAACATATTTGGGTATGATGACCTATTAGGCCTACACCCTGTGCGTACAACAGGGTAAGGTTTGCACCTACAGCTGGACTATTAGGCAGTGATCATCTTTTCAAGTTTTGACATTGTTTTGGAGCTCTCAAGGTAAATAAAGTGGAATGTTTGACAAATTCAATGATTTGGACAAGATATCCAATCCTCAAGGAGATGTCAAGGACCCCATGGTGACCTACAACCCTGTACGGATTGAGACAAGGGTCAAACCTAAGAATCAAGAACTAGGCAAAAGTTGTGATGGTTTTAACCATCTAAGATGATTGAAGGTGAATAGTCAGGTTGAGAAATTTTAAGAGGATCTTGAGAAGGTCTTGGCTACCTTATTGCCCTAACCAAACATATAAAACGACCTACAACCATGCCAAAAGGATTGGGAAGGCAGTGAACATGTTTAAGCCTTAAAGGTGTTAGTAGGGCTTAGGAGTGAAGAGAATGGACTAATCTATCATGAGAAGAGACTATGGAAGCTATAAAAGGTTCTTAACATCTTGATGGGACCTTCAAAGGAGGATGTCTACAAGAAAAACACCTCAGTCCTTTATTATAGTTAAGGCATGGTTTAACTAGGTTTGAGCAAGGTGGGAGTTGGATTGCCTAGGAAGGAAAAGAGGGTTTCAAGCATGGTAAGGTGACTCATTATCATCAAATGAAGGTAATGTCATTCCTAGTACATTCAAAATACACCCAAATACCTTTTCTTATAAGCAAGATACACCCAGTCCGTACAGGGAGGTTAAGAGAATCGTTGGCTCAAGGGGTAAACATAGGATTTCACTAACAAGCAAAGTTTTTTATGGTTTCCAAAGTTCCATGAGCTCAAAATGAGGGTGAAAAACATGTCTAACAAGCTAAGCAGCATGAAGGTGGTTTGGCAGTAGCATCTATAAGGAGGTTTGAGCAAAAACATGCAAAAAATAGGGTTTTGGATCCCTTTTTTGAGAAGATTGAGATGGTTAGACCCCCTAACCATGGAATTAAACAAAACCCTTTTGTAAAATTGGTCATTAGGACCTTGTGAAGCTTCCAAAATATTCACTTTGCACAAAAAAATAGGGCAATATGCCTTTGTTTTGTCTCAGAGATAAGGCGCTTCTTTCATGCACAAGAATGATAGTTTTTGGGAAAAGTGACGAATGGTGAACTAGAAGTCAATATGATCTTTCAAGAAGGTTTGAATAACTAGGGGACACATGGAGGAACATGAAAAACCAGCCTAGAAGGTTGGAATGCAAACAAGGTGGTCTGGACAAGAAGGTTTGCATGCAGACCGAGTAAGGAAGCATGCAAATCTAGCCCCAAATACAAGGTCATTCCAAATTCTAACACTTGACAAGCATTATAGGGTTTTGTATAATGACTGTGGGAGTAAACATGGTGTGTTCCTGCTATGAGAGTGCCTGGTAAGTGCAAACAATAGTCTTTTGGTTCAAAAGATGCAAGTAGGCTCATTGGCAGGGTATAGGCCTTGTCCCAAAACAGGGGTCAATTCCATTTTTAGCTCTTGGTGAGCTATCCAAGGGATTGGATCATGTTTATATATTAGATATAGGGGTGATACAACCTTTGGTTGGCAAGGAAACTCCACAAGAAACCATTTCTAACCTCAGATATGCTTAGACCCTCACATGAAGCACGAAAACAACTTGAAGGTCAACTTTAGTCACTCATATCTCTCATAATCCTTTACATGGTAGGCTAAGCTATTCAAGGAAGTTGAAGGGGTTCCTTAAGAAGCCACAAGTGGAATTTTATCAGAAGTTTAACGTCAAACCTTTATGAACAAAGGTTAAGAGTACAAACCACTCAAAACCCATGCAAACCCTACATAAGGACTTGATTGAGAAGAGGAGGCAAATGAAGCATCCAGATGATGGGGAAAGGCCATGAAACCACTTGGATGATATAAATGAATCTCCAAAGATTCTTCACATGTAACTTAGGTGTACCGAGCTGTACGAAATAGGGCAAAACATGGCTTATTTTGACCTTTTTATGTGTTTTGCAGGGTTGGAAAAGGTTTCAAAAGACTAAATCACTTTTGGAGGGAATATTAGGACTTGTTCTAAGTCCTCATGGTCATTAGATCAGGTATCTCAACTCCTAAGTGTGCCTACTGGCTCTCCCATTTCAACCAATCCATTCAGCCAGCTAGTGAACACTTAGGGAAAGTGGTGAAAATCAACTAGGGAGGCCTTTTAAAGATTTTTTCTTGAAACTGATGACATAGACACTTTTGAAAAGTGTCATCCCTCCTTGTGCATGGATCAGTTTGCAAAATTGAAAGTTTTTTTTGGCGCCAAGTGTGGGAGGTGCATGGAAAGGAGCCATTTTGAGACTGCCAAGAATGATGTGCATGGCCAAGGGAATAGGACTGGTCAGGGGCTAATCCAATGCACGTGAGGGATTTTTTACAACCCCTCCTACTCAAAACCATCATTAGACCTGACCATACCAGTGATAAGACAGTTTGGGAAGGCAAATCATGAGGGCAGTTTTTTATGCCAAGTTTGAAGGTTTTGTGCCACTTTTCACAATTTTTATGACTTGTTTTGGACAAGTAGACCACCTGACATGGCATGTCTCGCCCCACCCCTCTTCCACATGCAATTGCAACTGATTTTCTCAAGTTGACACTTGTCCAAGTGACCTTTGGACTTTCTTTGCTTGATTCTCCTCTCAAGGCTATAAATATGCATTCTCTTGGCTCTTTTGAGCAGCCTACGTTGATTAATGGGGAAAATTTGACCAAATTTGTATTTGAAAGACTCTTGAAGAAATATACAAGTGATTTTGCCACTCACATATTTTGCTATTGAGTATAGATTTGAGTCTTGTTGATATTGTCTAGTGAAAGAGTTGCTTTTCTAGCATGTCAATCTTGGTCATCTACCAATGTGCAAAAAGGGATGTTGTTGCAGGTCTTTGTTAGTATTCTTTCCTAAGTGTATAGGTGTCTTAGAAGTGGTTTATATTTGTATTCCCTTCATGGAATCATCCATCACCCTCCTAAGTGTCAAGTACCTTCTTGGATCTAACTTATGAAATATTGATGTTACAATACATTCTATGTTGTGAGTTTGTGTGAGATAGTCTTATATGCCTTTAAGTAGTGGATTTTCAGTCAAGTAGGAGGATAATACATACTGGTGCATCACCATATTTGGTTTTGTTAGTTGTTTTCCTAATCCCTTTTCATCTACAAGTTGATAGACAAAGAAGAGATTCAAAGAGTGTATCAAGGAGATCTAGCCCCTCATCTAGAGATTCATTTCTCAATATTGCCACCCATAGCAAGAGAAATGTCTCCATGGTGCCACTTGGATGAGGAGAATTTGGCATCTCCTTAGGGGTGCAAATCCAAGTGTCAACACGAATCATTGGGCAAGCAAAAACAATTGATAGAGAGACATGTTAATAGTCAAATGATAGAAGAAAGAGAATGACATGATAGATAATCAAATATAATCATCAAAGCGTTGAAAGACCATGGGGAAGGGTAGGATACAAGCTACCTAACAAGGGACTTCCTTTCATACCAGTTACAATGGAAAGGTCAGATTTGAAAAACAAGTATAATTGGTAAGTTGAGAGAGGCAAGAAGAGAAAGGCATATTCGAGTCACAAGCCCAAAGCAAATAGGGACTATGGCCCACATGGGAGCATCTTACAATGGTAAGTTGGAATTGTAGAGGCTACCCTTAGAGAAAATGAGATTTTGAAGGATATAAGAAGAAAACAATATGGAATAAAGCAACAAAAATGGCATGAGACATGGGGGGATAATGGCATTAATAAATGAATCATGGTGTAGAATTATTTTTAAAAAATGAAAATAAATAGTACTTTTGGATAAGAATCATATAAAGCAACACAAATATTAGCATAGATACATGCTATTTTGCATGCAAGACTACTAATTTTTTTAAGAAGTGTGATGTACATCATGAAGACCAATACTCATCCATTGGGAATACTATTGTATGGTAACAATGAGATACATTGGTGTCACATCCATTGCTTGTCATTGTGCATATCAAATCAGTTTTAATAGGATAATCTTCTATTTTTTAATTTATTTTATGTTTTTTACATGGATAGTGTATATATTTCATGTTTATGATTGATATGCTACTAAATGTTTTTGTCTATCAAATGTATCATTATAGTCTAATGCCATTTTTTCAATAATACAAAACAAAATATATTAAAACTAGCCATGATTATAAAGAAAACTTATAGCCTAGAGTAAAGGAGAGGCTCATATAAACCTAAAAACATTGTACAATCAAACACTAAAATAAACAAAGATTAAAGATTTTGAGCTTCCTCAATCCATAATGTTAGAAAAACAACTGTTGGACCAAACTGGGTGTAAATGGATTAGAATCAACATCGATTCTAATCCTTTTGAAGAAAAAATATCTAGAAGCTATTCTTCTAACATTATGGATTGCCAAAGATTAAAATATTTAATCTTTATGGGAAACTGTTCTTCTAAATAAAAGATTGCAAATAAAATCAATACAAATAAAAAGAAGGCAATTCCAGTGTGTTTGGGAACCAGATGACCCAAAGCTACACAAAAAAAACAAAAAATAAAACTCCACCAGAAATCTATCCTAAAGAAAAATCAACCGTTGCAAATGGAGCTTAGAGGACAGTAGGACTACTTTCTAGAAACATGGCCCAGTCAGAGATATTTATAACACTAGAGGGCATAGCAGAGCCCTAGTTGGTCCCCACATATGGACACACAAACCCTATCATCTGAGGGAATATTGGAGCATATGGGGTCAACGGAGCATAGACATTTGTTTCGACATACTACAAATTCATCCTCACAACTAATTGTAATAGCCCCAAAAGTGATATTGAAACTGGTATATGTCAATGCATAACAATATTGGGGGATATTAAGGCATCGATAGGCTTGGGCGAGGGCAGTGGGTATGAAGAATCACAAACTGAGATTAACAACCAAGGAGATATAACCACATAAGCAAAAACACATTGATAATAAAGAACAACCAACAAACTTTACTATTTTGGACTAGAAAGTTCAACCAAAACCAAAGGTGGGTCAAAGGAAAGAAGAAAGAGAGGATCGGGTCAGACCAATAAAAACAAAGAAAAAAACAAAACCCATGGAAGAAATCATTCAAACACAAAACATTGGGCGTGGAGGTCACTAAGAGGAGATCCAAGACGGTGAGGAAACATACAGTGCCACAAGGACTCCACTCATTTGGTCACCAAAGCTGTCTATGTAAGAGCTAATGAGTTTGAAAGAGAGACTAAAAAGTATAGAAGCAAGAGAGAAAATAAAACATACTAAAATAGAAAATGTGGTAAAAATTAAGTAAAGGCTGGAAAAATACAACATTGTGCTTAAAACACAAGTGGCAAAACTACCAAATCTTTCGAATGTTGGACAATACGAATGGCATGCCCTCAAACAAGCCATCCACTATCCAACAAATGTCAAGGTAGGGGATTGAAAGTCAAGTGCAACACAAATAAATGAAGTACAAGAAGCACTTCACAACATGGAAATGATAGAAAATGAGTTATGCAATAAATTGGAAAAGGCTAAAACATGGGCACAAGTAGTAAAAGAATTGTTGACCGTTTTTGGCCCCCAGGCCAAAAATGTCAACACCTATAATTCAAAACTTCCTTCATAGGGCTTCTTAACTTTGTTGATATCCTCTAGTAGGCCATGGTTTTGATGTCATGCTTTGTTCTTAGGTGATGTATTACTCATTGGCCCTTAAGTTGTGTCAAGGTGTAGGAGGTCTAGTCCAAGCCCAAGAGTCATGACCCTCAATTTGCATTGTCTAAGCATTTTCAACATGTTTCAAGCTTTGAAATAACATATTTTGGGTCAAATATGTTGTCATGTTTTGTCTCTTCCACACCTGTCAACCCTTGTGGGTCTTTTGCAATGTACAACTGGTGGTGGGGTCATCACAAGGGCCAAGAACAAAAATTGCAACGTTGAAATACACTTGTCAAGGCCTCTAAAATTAGGGTTCAATGTAGAAGGATCAATTTTCAAGCATGTGATGATCAGGGTAGAACCCTCAGGTTTTCAGATGTAAACTCAAGTTCTAGAAGCATTGGTAGGCCTAAAAGGGGTAAAAACCTTCTCATCTTCTCCATCGAACTCCTTGGCAGCTTGGAATGGTCCAACGATTTTCATTCAGTATACATAGGAGAGAGAATGTGAAGGAAAATGCTCCTAGGGTAAGAAAGGTGTCCTGATGCTCTTCAAAATCATAACAATAGTTGATAGTTTCAGTGCTTAAACTCTATGAACAATTGCTAATTAAATAAGGTGTCTAGAACTCTCATAAAAACCCAAATGCACGGTTTTGGACATTTTCAGGGCAATTGTGAACTTGTTGGTGCAGATGGAAAGTTGTGTGATATCTTAGAAGGTCCTACTATTCCCTTCACATCATCTGCTATCACCTATTTGACATATGCATGTAATTGAAGAGCAAAACCTTTAGGTTGGGTGAGCTACAGGCATATTTCAATGATAGTCAGGTTTTGAAGGTGATAGAGTAGTTTCAAGCATGGATAAAGTTGTAGTCGAGACCCCATAATGTAAACAAAATTTACCCTGATCCCCAAACCTCTCCAAGGGGTTAACAAAGTTGAAGTGGTTGAAAGAAAGGTCTAATCATGCATGGAAGTTAGGTCGTGTAAGTATGTAGGTAGGGTTGAGAAATTTCTTGGCAAGATCTTCATCTTTCCTCAGTAGGAAGGGTTATCAAACAAATAATAAAACCTATGAGCTATCCGCAAGACCAATGAAGATCATTAAAGACAAAGAAGCCTCCAAAAATGCATCTAGAATGGTCTCTAGTGATAGGCCTATCGGTAGAAGATAGAGAAGATGCAAGTTTAAAGAGGGACATAGATTTGGGGTGAGATAATCCAAACATGAATAGACCCTAGAGGACATGTTGAAGAGTATAGGCTCCTTTCAATAAGTAGAAACCCATCAAGAAGGTGCACTTTCAATCTTTGACAGGGTGGCAGATGAAGAGAAGAACACACATGCCTATTGCAGGCATAGTCAAAGAGGTGATGAACTATGTTGAAGCATGAAGATGTTTGGAATAGGTTTTTCATGTGGTTTTTAGTTTCATGTACCTCCTTAAAATATCTCCAAGACACCAATAAGGATGAAATGTTAAGGAATGCCATGACCATACATATCAGGCATGATTGTGTGAAGTCCACAACGCATAATAGAAAAAGGAGTAGAGTGAGGTAGACCTTGCATTGATTTGAGACTTGAATATCTTGAGAGGTTGTAGGACTCAGCAGGAAGTGTTGAATAGGTTTGTATAAGTACAAAAGAGATAAATTCACTCTTAAGGAAATACTCCCAAATTCGAAAGGCCTAATGGAGACCTATAGATTTGTCCTAAAGACATTAAGAGAACATGAAATATTTTCATTAGTTTTAGGGTTATGATGATTAGTGGAGATATAGAAGGTCATGATAGAACCTCTCACAAAATATGAAGCCTTTGAAAGAGGAAGAAATGATCAAAACAAGGCAATTAGGGTCAAAAGCATTAATCTGTCTACAACCCCTATATATAAGCAAGTCAAGCCTAAAGGCAAGTTGGAGAGCAAACACCTTTTGGAAAATGTTTAGAGACATGGAATAGGTTATCCCAAAGTCATTGGAGGCCATTATAACCAATGAAATGCGTTTTGAGGCTCTTAAGGCCTAAAAGACCTTTCTCGGAGTTCATGCTTAGGTTTGTTAATCGAAGAGACAGTCTTGTGGGGTCTAGAACTGCATTGAGAAGATGCATGGTGGAAAATGGGCTTTAGAGGAGGTATTCTACTCCAAATTTAGGGCATTGATTCAGTGCTCAGGGTCTCCACTTATATAAACAATCCTTAAGAAAGAGGATCATTCCAAACCTTGTATTTACCTTATGGAAGAGCTCAAGAAAGCATAGTCTTTTGCTTAGTACATGAATGAGGTTTTGCATGGGGATAATTGGTGTTTGGAGATGATGGAGAGGTCCCTCCACTTCCATCATGTGGTGTTAGGAGAGAGAAAAAGGATTTGTCCTGTATGAACAATCATTAAGACTAAAACACACCTTAAACCCTCCTAAACCCCTCATAGTGACTTGATGGAGAGTTTGGCCCTCAAATGCCTTTTAATGAACATTCTTGGTCTTTAAATGGCTTTGATGATCTCTATAGATCCCATGGCCACCTGAGCAAAACACTTGGTGGCACGAATGAGGGAAAAATAGTATGGAATTGGCCTAAAAGGTATAGTTGCAGGCCTATTTGTGAGTTTGTAGAGTAATGGTAAGTATTCAAACCAATTAGAAAGATTTTACAGGGCTGAACAAAGATTTTATGGTCTTCTATCCCCTTTACTAACCCTTCAAAATGATGCATGAAATTAATTTGTGCCCAAGAAGCCTCATTACATACCTATAGAGTATCATGGATAACTTATGAGTCCTAGGAGACAATGATAAGATCACTTGTTGGTGCTTTTCAGAAACTCATTAGATCATAAACAAGTCTAATCAAGTAGCTACTTGCAAACCTTGGCATGATTTCCTTGTGTCTCATGGGAGATGGTGTAATGAGGTTGATGAGCTTAAAGACACCTAAAGAAACATGATGATTATTGTAACATTAGTATGGATAACCCCTAAATAGATGTAAAGTGTCAAGAAGAGGGGCATAAGGCAGGTCAAGGTGAGTGAATAACCAAAAATTCCAGTTGTCACTCTTCACAAGCAAAGATAAACAATTATGAATGGAAAGATGAGTCATTGAAGAAATGAAGTTTCCTACGCTAACTCTATGAAGAGATCATCATCAATCAAGTTGACACATAAGAAGAAGGTTCCAAAGATGTTTCTAACTACTTTATTGTTTGTAATTGATACTAGAATAGTGACACTTGTCAATGAGCTCCTCTACGCCTCTCTCTCCTTTCTCACTTTCTCTATAAGTATGCCTAATTTTGGCTTTGTAAATCATCCCCCACTTGAATATGGCGAAGCCTTGCTCATTTGTATGCCTTTGATGAATGAAGACTACCAGTTTTACCTCCTTCTATGACTACATTTAGTGTGTATGCATGGATAATTGATCTTGTTAAGTGATTTGCTTGGTCTTCCTTGACATGTTGTCCTATTCTAACACCTATATGCAATTTGAAAGCTTCTCTTACAGGTCATGTGAAGTTTACAGTTGATGTCGGGGAATCCAAGAACAAACACACTTGTTCTGATCCCACTTGTTAGGATCTTGCTCCTCAGAAAGAGCACAATATGATTACCAAACTTAAGCAATTAAACATGCGAAAATATACCAGAAACACAAGTAACTAGAATTCACCAATAACACAGAATATGAGAGACAATATACACTATTATATATTAATACTTGTACAGAAAAGAATACAATAGAGAGCCGCCAAACTCTCCCACCTTACAGAGGCTTCCCACACCTCAAGTGTACAATAATTCTTTTTCAAAAAACACTCTCCTACCAAAAACGGTCCCAACACACAACTCACACACAGAATTGGTGTTCACCTCTTCAACCAGTCAGTAATAACCTTGCTAGTACACCAAGCACTCTATAGTACTTCAAGTTGATCTCCCATGAACCTGCAATTCAACAGACCATACTCACAATAGAAGGATCTTCCTTGCCTTCCTTTCTAGTTCATAATGGAACTAGGAGAAACACACACTTTGTTCTCTTCACTAGCACACTTTACAATACATGCCAATGGGTCTATAAATAGTTCCCAGACTTGAACAATAACTTAAACTCTTAGTTTACTATAATTATCCACGTAGCTCAAGACTCGCAATAGCCTTTACATGCAAACACTCCGTTCACTAAACTAACTATTCGTGCAACGAATAGTTTTGGAACACACAGGCGACTGACGCCGGTCCCTGCTTCCCTGGTTCTGCCGACATCGGCCGATTTCTTGCCGACGCCGGTTGCCTTCTGCACTGATCATGACCGACGTTGGTTATGTTGTCGACGTCGGTGCTTTTGGGTCTTCAGTAACCTCTTTTTCTTTGTCTGCAACAAGTTGAAGCTTTTAGCTCCACACCCTAACAATCTCCCACTTGGAGATAAACAGTTGTAATTGTACATGTACCTGTACACCGTCTAGTTTATTCCCTTGGCTCTATATCCCTCTTCAAGATAACCCCTGAAGACTACCCACCACAAAACCTGTAGTGCAAAACCTGTCATCCAAATTACTGCCACATCCACATCTACAAACCATGTAGAAAATAACTTGAACCTTCATAGCATGTGCACCTGCTCTTGGTCCCTCTAAGAATCCACTGAACTGCCCTCCAATGCTTCTTTCTCGAATTGGCTTCAACTTTCTGACAACTCCCACTGCTTGAGAAAACTCAGGTCTAGTACATACCATGCACTTAACCTCATTATGTGAATCAAGACACTATTCTGTGCACTGTCCAACCATCGGCGTGCTAACCGGTCTCACACAATCATCCTGAAATAAAATCAACATATGACCTTCCATGTCCCTAGAACACACTCATGCCAAAGAATCTTGCTGCTCCCAGATTCTCCATGACACACCCCTGAACTAGCTTTACCTTTAGTTCAGCAATACCTGTATATGTAACTCTGCAACAAGCACATCATACAGTAATAAGATAATGTAGCTAATATTATCCAACTTGGTAAAGAGAAACACAATGATCAAACCTCCATTGCCTTACAGCTTATACAAGACCATATACCTTGATCTTCCGTCTCACGTATCCATTTCCGCTCTTCTTCATCTTGAACATCCATTCGTCTCTCAGTGCTTACTTCCAGCTAGCAACTCTACCAACAAATCCCTGTTTGGTTCTTCTCCAAGGAATCACATCCTCATCCATGCCAAGCTCCCACTATTTCTTAGATCTACCTGTTCTGTTTCTTAAACAACTTCCTGGTTCTTTACCATCAGTGAGCAACAAGTAGTGTAAAGAAGGAAAATGACGAATTTGAGGCTTACTTACCCTTTAAGTCCTTCATATGGGCGCTTGAGACTCCTTGACAGCTCGCTGTCCACCCAAAATTCGTCTCAGTGACCGATGCCGATCACATTCCAGTCTGCACCCGACCGATGTCGGTTCCCTGTGACTGCCTCATCGCCGACGTCGATTCTCCCCTTACCGACGCTGGTGTTTATCTGCCCTGAGTCACCAACGTCGGTCTGCACATAGCCGATGTCGGTCCCTGTCTGGACGCCGACGCTGATTTTTCTATCGACGTCAGTCTCTGTGTTTTGCTTGTGAAAACTGACTTTTTTCCGCGAGCTCCTTTTGGATCAAACCCTTGTCCAAATCACCCTTGCTCTGCTCAGAATTCTTCTGCCCCTCGTGCTGAACTCTGTCCGTCACCTTCTCCTTGAAAACCAAGGCTTTCCTGCTCTTGTCACGAACATCAAATTCTTCAAGAAACATTACCTTCTTCTTTTGCATACAAAAACCTCGATCTATGCTCTTCAAATTCGAAAGCATACCCTTTGACTCAAGAACATGCATCTCCTTCTTACTCATGTGACCAAGCCTACAAAGCCACGTCTTCGCAATAGAAGAAGAATCAGTAATATAAGCAAGTAGATAAAAAGTCCCTGCTTTCTTACCACCCGCTAATTCAAGTGCATCCGCTGTGAGAGTTCTTATGCATCTCTCATCACCCAACTTTCCTGAAGCAATTAGCCGCATCTCCAAGACTGGGCCCTGCATGACCTCTTTTAACACCCATGTGTTATCTGTCTGCAATTTCAGCTTCATTTTCCCTTTGCCAACCATTTGACAAGGCTTTCCATCCCCTAAACAAATTTCTCCAAAGTCTCCCTGGACATACTCATGAAAAAATTCCCTATTTGAGGATGCATGAAAAGAGGCACCAGAATCTAAAACCCTAGATTCTACTTTATCCAAAGAACATACCAGAGCATCATGTGCAACGAACTCTACAACACCTGCTTCTTCTTCATGTCCTTCATGATGATCTGCTACCAACCAACAATCTTTTTTTTCCTGCTCTTTCTTTCCATATTTCCAGCAGGTTATTCTGCCATACCTGAACTTGGACCTCCTGCTATTAAACTTCTCCATTCATAGCTTACTGTCTTCTACCATTGCTCTACTCCCACTCAAACAGAAACCCCTGTGAGTAACTTATAATCAACACACACTAACCAGATCTAATCCAACCTGTTAGTATCCCAACCAAAAGCTCTGATACCAGTTGTCGGGGAATCCAAGAACAAACACACTTGTTTTGATCCCACTTGTTAGGATCTTGCTCCTCAGAAAGAACACAATATGATTACCAAACTTAAGCAATTAAACATGCGAAAATATACCAGAAACACAAGTAACTAGAATTCACCAATAACACAGAATATGAGAGACAATATACACTCTTATATATTAATACTTGTACAGAAAAGAATATAATAGAGAGCCGCCACACTCTCCCACCTTACAGAGGCTTCTCACACCTCAAGTGTACAATAGTTCTTCTTCAAAAAACACTCTCTTACCAAAAACGGTCTCAACACACAACTCACACACAAAATTGGTGTTCACCTCTCCAACCAGTCAGTAATAACCCTGCTAGTACACCAAGCACTCTATAGTACTTCAAGCTGATCTCCCATGAACCTGCAACCTGCAATTCAACAGACCATACTCACAATTGAAGGATCTTCCTTGCCTTCCTTTCTAGCTCATAATGGAACTAGGATAAACACACACTTTGTTCTCTTCACTAGCACACTTTACAATACATGCCAATGGGTCTATAAATAGATCCCAGACTTGAACAATAACTTAGACTCTTAGTTTACTATAATTATCCACGCAGCTCAAGACTCGCAATAGCTTTTACATGCAAACACTCCATTCACTAAACTAACTGTTCGTGCAACGAACAGTTCTGAAACACACAGACGACCGATGCCGGTCCCTGCTTGTCTGGTTCTGTCGACGTCGGCCGATTTTTTACCGACGTTGGTTGCCTTCTGCACTAATCATGACCGACGTCGGTCATGCTGCCGACGCCGGTGCTTCTGGGTCTTCAGCAACCTCCTTTTCTTTGTCTGCAACAAGTTGAAGCTTTTAGCTCCACAATCTAACAGTTGAGTGAATCTACCTACTCATTAGTGTCATGTTTGATCTCTTCATTAGTTTTTTTAGCCTAAACATCTATCACAACCTCCACATTGAAACATTGATGTAGGAGATTCAAATCAGGGGTAGCGTATGTCCAAACTAGTCTCATGGTTGATATGCACATGCAACTGGTTGGTAGTGGTCAATAAGTTTTGGTGTATCACTTCCTTAGGTTTCTTTCATGTTGTCCTTCTCCTTTTCCCTTACAAGCCAGCAGTTTAGTATTATGAGCCTAATTGATACATCAAGGAGAGTTAGCCCTATAATCTAGAGATTCAATCCATTTATTAAGCTACCCACAACCTAGGATTGTCTCCATGTTACCCCAAATTGTGAAGGCTTGAAGAACCTTCCAAGGGTGCAAATTTGGGTGATAACAAGAATCATTGGGCAAGTAGGAAGAGTTGATAAAGAGGCAAGTTAATATTCAAATTATAGATGAAAGATAATGACACAAAAAATAATCAAATATAATCATCAAAGTTTTAAAGACTATGGAAAAAAACATGATACAAACCACCAACAAGGGGCTCCTTTTCAAATCAGTTATAATAGAAAGAATTGATCTGACAAACAAGTAGAATTGGTAAGTTGAGAGCGGCAGGAAGAGAAAGGCATATTCAAGTCACAATGGTGATCTTTAAGGATAAAACAAGAGTACTAAGAAATAAAGGCATTTTGAGAGGCTCACATTATTACCTATATGAAGACTTAAGCTT
The DNA here is from genome assembly GCA_037957365.1 of Torreya grandis. NCBI lineage: Eukaryota > Viridiplantae > Streptophyta > Pinopsida > Cupressales > Taxaceae > Torreya > Torreya grandis. The sequence continues at coordinate 4,750,091 of JARHVA010000207.1, forward strand.
TTTGTAGCTAGAAGAGACAAACAAGGAGTGGGAAAAGGTGGAAGGCAACAAGGAAGGGAGAAGGAAAGACCTAAATAATGGAAAATCCTATATCACAATGTGACAAGCCTAGAGCTAATTTGCAGGTGCGATAGAGACTATTGGATAACTATATAGTCATATGTTCCAAATCATCTTTTATACAACTTTGGATCAAGGGGGATTTGTTGGATCATTTGATCCAAGTGGTTTAGTTTAGTTTATTAGTTTTTTTCTTTTGTACACAGCGCATGCATCTCTTAAAGAGACACCCTCTTGGTAATAAATAAAGCATTAATAGTTACAAGCAATTAATATTTATTTTTAATTAATTATGTATTAGTGAGTCATGGGTGGAGGTAGTTAATTGTTAGTTGGGTCCCAAATGAAACCTGTGTATACCCAAAAAGCTTATTTAAGATCTTTGACACATAAAATAAAGTTTTGTTCTATGTAATTAAATAGTTGAACAAATTTTATTTTGTGTTGTTTTGCTTACTCATCGAAAAACACCAATTTATAGTGGTCAATAAAAGTTGAGAACATTTTAGGCAGAGAAGCGAGGCGGTTGTGTGCAATTTGAATAAATTTAATTTATTATTTAGCTTACTTTAGCTAAAGATATTTGAAAAATTATTTGGAGGCACAATTACTAACTTTGAGCCTATGTAAGCAAGCATGAATCTTAGTGCCTTCGGTTGCATGAACTCCCACAAGTTTGAGTTTGTGTTCGAGCTTGGCAGCCATAGTCTATAACTAATAATCAAATGGGATTTGCTCAAGTTGTATAGTAACCTTTTGAAATTCTTTATCCAATTCATCGTCATCCCAATCTGGAACTCTTGCCACTTACTTTAGTTCTCGAGGAAGGTGGTAAGATTGATCGTATCATTGCACCATTCAATCTAGCTAGAAGTGTAAGGGGGATATGGCACCAATTTCCACACTCTAGCAATGAGTCAGTTAGTACCCTCATAATTGAGGAGTGACATGTTAACAAATAATTGCATATGATGGATTTTTTATAGAACACCTCCCCAGTCCAGTTGGTAAGTGATGGGACTGTGGTTGGAGAGAACAAACTCCAAGTGGACACTGAAATATTTCCCGCTAGAAATGTGAAAGGAGAGCACATGTTCGATGAGAATTACATGGTCAAGTATTCTAAGAACATTATTAGCGTGGCATTGAAAAATAGACCATAGAAACCAAGGTTTAATACTTGATTATTTTTGCCAAAAGAGAGGGTATGACAAATCCAAATAGGTTTTAAAGTAAAACCAAGCTTTCTCCCATGCACCAACACATTGTCAAGGTGCCCTCTTTATCCTTGGGGGACTCAACCATATTAAGGTAGACACAAATGAACTAATTGGACAAATATAAATAATCGGCTAACCATTGCCATAATGATGCTCTTTCCAGTCATCATTAGGTGCATAGGCATTTATGAGACCCAAATGACAACCATCAATGTCAAGGGTGATCTCCCATTTGGGAAATCAAAATACTAGTGCTACCATCACTATCCTCTATGAGGTGGAGTATTGCATGGCATCAAAAGAAATATATTTCAAATAAATTTTTAGAAGAAATCTTGCAACTTGAACTTACCGCAAACACAAAATATAAAGCACCAAGCCTTTGAAAAGCAAACCACATATAGAATTTTTGTGAGAACTTTGCGAGACCTTGAAAATTCTATGAGAATATTCATGAAAAATAGTCCTACATGTGAAGTTCTCCCTAGCCATCATCAAACCCTTCCTCGAAATCCAGAATTGCAAATTGAGTGCTTAAAAGACATTGATGGTTTGGTAAAATATAATCCTCTAGGAAAATGCAATGATGCTTATCCCCGCTCTCTCCCAAGGGTGATTTAGTGGTGCCATGGGGCATACTGCACAAGCTCTTGAAAGGTAAAGTGTTTGTTGTGTAGCTTATAGCACTTGAAATAAATATTAGCATAAGATTCTTTTTGAGAAACTTGGATTTGAGGGGAAAGATTTGGAGGAGGGAGAAAATTATAAACCATTTTCTCACCCTACTGAGGCTTGTCTTTGGAGACGGTATTAATTGCTTTAGGTTTATTATTTCCTACGGTTGCATTTTTCCTCAACAATAATAGTCCAACTATCATTATTTTGTGCCACATCTTTCTTTTCAATAGGTAATTTTTTAGTTGATTGCTTTGACCCTAGGTAGGCCATAAGGGGGCAATCACAAATCTTATGGTTTGAGTCTTGGCACCAAAAACATGTGTTCGGAAGGTTGATACAGGTGACCTTTTGTGTAAAGCATTCAGTCCCTATATGAATGTCGATAGAATCTTTCAAGTATTTTGTTAGGTTAACCTCAACACAAACACGCTTGTTCAGTTGTGTAAAATAAAAATTGACCATCTCATTACAAAAACATACCCAATATGTTGGATGATTTGAGCCATGAAGGCCCACAAAAGTATTGAGAGACTAGATAACTCAACCTAAACATGGAATTTGAAGGAGGCTTGTTCAGAGACTTTGAATCCCTGAGTCTAGTGTGACAAAATCATCAATGTATTTTGCATGAACCAACTAGATGTAGCAAGAAAATATTGTACATGTGATCATTGTTTGAAGGAGAACAAAATAAAACCCTTGGTGAAATTATGAATCTCACTCCCCTAGATCTCATTGGATTACCAATGGTTATTAACCCAGGGTTGGAGAGATTCCTTAAAGGTGATGCAATTTAAATAATAAGCTAGTTATTTTCATACCATCTAAAAGCTGGTTCAACAACATCAACATTTAAAATAACATGAGGTGACTAAGAAGGATTGGCAATATCATTACCTTGTATACTTCGGGATAAATTTTCAAGCTTACTTTGGTAGCATTCTCCCCACAATCCCTAACGATAGTTGACATTGGCTAGTTGAGGTACATTTATATGGACGTAACCTTCCTGAAGGTTGGTGTTAGTGTTGAATTTAATTTGAGTAGGCATATAAAACCTTGCAATGGAAACATTCAAAGAAACTTAACAAGACTACAAAACGTAATTTTGACACATAAAACCCTAACAAAGAATGTTTCTCTTCGCAATCAATTGTATTCATATGTGTTTTTTATGATTCAATTTTTATTAAAATAAGTTTACAGGATTATTTTTATCCAAACTCAAGTATAAATACCTTATTGACACACTAGTATACTTTTATAGATTGTAATGATTTCTCTGATAATGTTATTTAAAATGTTTCTCCTACCTTAAGTCCTAATGGAAGAGAATGTAGATGCAACCAAAAAATCGGGATATATGTAGGTTTTCCTTTCTCTCATTTAACTCTGAGCCCATAGACTAAATTGTAAACCAACTCTAAATTTCCATAAAAGTGAGGTTTTTTTTCCAAGAACCCACTCTATATCTCTAAGGCTTACAAAACTTACAAAGAAAAACACTTTGCATTAAATTTCAATCCATAGTCTACTATAAGTTGCATGTCTTACGAATATATAGATCAAAATAATTTCATTTTTTGTTATAATGCCATTAAACTTGCAGACTGGTGCACATGTTTGTATATACTCAATATCAACACAAAAATTTCATAAATTGTGTTTGTGGGTGCCTTAGGTATGCATCCACTTTGGAATTTAGGAACATCTGATACTAATTCATCTACTTTTGGTAGTGCCTCCAATTTAAGTTGAGAGAATATTTCCCATTAACATGGTTGTAAGCAACATTTTTGGAAAATATAAACAACGTTGTCAACAATCAGAGCATTTGGAACTACATCGATCTAATCGATGTAGTTGGGATGAGATAGATAACTTTTGGAACTACATCGAACATGTTAACGTGACAGTAAAATATAGGCCTTGACATAGTTAGAGGATACCGGATGGAAGGAGATAACTTAGGGGATTAAATTTGGGGAAGCTAGAATGGATATAGAAATGATAATAAACGTCTCTCTCAAAGCACCATCGGTCTACCCACCCCTTTCCTGGTGCACCCTTTAAGGCGTGCACTCAGAGAGATTTAAAATTGACAGCTTGCTACAAGAGAGAAAGCTTATGTAAATAATAAATTTTAAAAATCTTATGGTGTGTATACATGTGCTCCACCTAAAGCTCATCACATGTCACCAAAGTTTAACATGGAATGGTGCTTTGGAAAAGAATATAGTAACATAACAACTAAGCTAATTAAATATAGTAGAAAGATTGAAATAAATGATGATAAATTAAATAATTGCAAGCACCATATATATATATATCATTGAATGGTCGCATGTTGTATTTATAGTCTTGATCATGGAGGGCATAGTAATTGCATTGGACAAACCCCAGGGAAACAAGGCTAGAGAAAAAATAACAAACATAAGAGGGCCAAAATGAATAGAGAATTTGCTACATAGATTTAAGCACTTGGGAAATTGATAATCCGGGATGACAAAGGCTATATTAGAACTAAAAGATGAAGATATGTGAGTAAAAGGGAGGAAAAATCGGGTAACCGAAAATCCAAGGCAACTAATGACCAATTTTTTTGAAATGTATCCAAAATAAGAAAAGTAACAATCAAAATCAAACTTCAGGTTATATGAAATAGAACGATGTAATCAACATAAATGAAAGAGAAATAACAATTCATACTTAATCAAAGATAGAAAAACAATAAATGATTAAAATAAACAACATTGATGAAAGAGAAGTAACAAGACTAAATAGCTCGCAAAAAATGTGAATAGAAAACTGAAAGTCTCAAACATAACTAAGGGAGATCCAAGAAAGATAAGGCCCTAACCAAAAGAGCATCTTGAAACAACTCGAATATGTAGCTTTTGTTCTAATGACGGATAAACTAAAACTGTTGTATTCTGAACATGTTGAGAAGAGATGAAGAATAGGAAGTATATAAATTGGAAAAAGATGTAAAAACAAACATACTTGTCGAGGGGGGGCATGACATGGGTGGTCAGTAAGAGAGGGTGGTGCCAAGGTAAAACATAATCTTTATTGGAAACAAGACAATCCAATCAATTTGGCAAGATTATGAAACTTTTAACATCAATGACCCTAGAGAGCTCGACCTAACCACACAAGTTTGGGCTAACTAGTGAAGTATAAGTAGCTTCCCATGAAGGCTAGAGTACAAGTTTCCCATTCTTCAAGGACCCTTAAAAATTCATTGGTCTACTACGAATATTGGGTACTTACGTATGAAATTAGGTGGAAGTAGATAGTATATGATAAATAACCTCCTACTCCAGTATACTGGCTTACTACACCCCAATAGACCACAACACTTTTAGGCCAACTATGGAGTTTGAGTTTCGACTAGAATAGGAGATCTGTCAAATAAATATCACGTCTTTTGGTGTGATGTAAATTTTAATATTATAGTTGTCTTTTAATCATTATCTTTTGTTGTATGATATGGTTTTTAACTCTTTTAGCTTTCTCTATTCCTCTTCCATATGGATTCGAAAGACCAAACATGGGCGAGAAAAATGACTATCACAAGAGAGCTTACATTTGATAGCTAGGGGAGGGAACCAAAGGATTATGGTGTTTAAGACTCCCATACTTTCATGGTAGAAGAGAGTACAACCTTAAAATTGACCTTGGTATGCCCAATGTGATATGAATAGAGGGAGTGATGGGAATTAGCGTAGAAATGATTGGGTTGCCCCAAATCACAAAAAATGTATAGATATGTCACAATGATAGGTAGAGATGAATCATCATAAGAAATGATATTTGTGACTGAAGACATGAATATATATTGTTAAATTTTTAGCATAAAAGAATATAATTGATTTGAAGTGCAAGAAAACACTATTCTCAATAACTGCCTTATCTTTTGGCGAATACACCTAGCTAATGTTGAGAGAGACATAAATTTATGAAATGAAGTGAAGAGATTTTTGTGGGGAAGGCTTGGTCCTATATGAGGTCTTAAAAATAAACTCACAAATTGGAAAGCCAACAGACATAATAAATTATTCGAAAAAGGTACGTAAAGTGATAAGAAAGGAACCAAAAATGTGAAAGAAGTGTTATTTGAATGAGAAGATGGATGTTTATGAAGAAATGTTGGGTTCTATCCGTGGTCTTACAATAAAAACTCACAAACTGGAAAAGACCAAAGGATCAAGAATAAGAACTAATGCTAATGTGTAAATGACCCAGAGGTGTGTAAAGAATTGAAGCTAGTGTTATGTTGCATAACAAAAAGTGTAAGTAAAAACCTGTAAAATATATTAGTTTCATGGGATATATAAAACTAACTATAAGCATGTAAGTAAAATGTATGATAAATGCATGAGCAAGATAAATGTAATATCCCCAATTTAGCCCTATGCTCTTCTTTTGGATTTAGCCTATATTTGAGAACTCATAGGTTAAGCAGAAGCTCGAATAAGGGTTTCCAAACTTCTTAGAGGACGTTTTCATCTTTTTGCGGAGCTTGCACTTGGAAATGTTGAACTTGGATTGCAGATTCCTTTTGGGTTTTCTGAAAGCTTCGCGGTGATATATTTTACTTGGCACACAGAGCACTTTTAGGCACTTTCTATTTTTAGTAAGTTCGGGATTGGCACCGGAACGAAATTTTTAGAGTAGGGTTGGATTCGTCTTGTCAAGACCTTTCCAACGAGCTATAGATCATTGGTTTCCGACATCATCTTGGTCTCCGTTTTAAAGTCCGTAAATTAAACATTATTATTTAATTTTGGACCTTGGTGCCTAGGCTCAACGACTTAATGTTGAGGTTGAAAAAAAGAATTAAAGAGGATTACATTATTTTCCCTCTCATGTTTTATCCCATATACAAGAGGATTTTAGAGACTCCCAGTTGGAAAAGTATAAAAGGAGGAAGAGTGCTCTCATTTCATTATCTTTGGTCTACTACATTGTTATACTGCCGGATTGGCTCTGGAATCGCTTCGAGAAATGAAGGCCTCCTAGCTCGGGATCGCTTCGTGTTTGCAAGATAACATCTAGTGGTGATTCAGTCTTTGTGAGTTGCATTTAGTTGTGCATTGTTCTCAGCTTATTGCATTGTTAGTTTTATTTGGCAGATTAGTGTTTTCAGCTTGTTGCATTCTTGATACCGCAGATCCGTGTTTTATTTATAAATCAGAAAATACCAAAAACAGTGTTCTGGGTAATGGTTGATTGTCTTTGCTAGGCTTGGGTGCCACTATCCTCAAAGTTGTAGATTTTTTAGAGATGGCAGTAATTTTTAAAAAGAAATCGCCCCTTTCAGCTGGTTGTACATTTCAGATCTCATTAAAATTCGTGTAATTAATTATTGGTTGCATTTTGGGGTCTGTTTTGGGTGTTAGTTTGGGCGCCATCATAAGGAAAGTACTGTGCATCAGGAATCATGTCAATTGAACAAGTTGTTAGTGAGATATGAGCATCTGAGCAATCCCATAGGTTGATGGTTATTTCTTTAAGAGCATATTTGTATCAGAAATCAAAAATTATTGTATTGCTTTTTGAATGAATTATTGTTTGGGCATGACTATCCAAGATATGGGTAGTACTTTATGATGTAATGCTAATCTTTCAGCATCTTAAGACATTGACAGGCGAATCCTTCTTATTTTGTAAAGCTGACAGTAGTACTGGCAGTCATTCTTTGCTTGTTCAGATCTGATTGTAATTCTCAATTTCAATTAAAGTCATTGTAATAGTTATAGCTCCGCCCTATGGTAGCTACTTTCCCTCCTTGGATTAGCAAGCACATTCTGGGTGTTGAGTAGTTTCATCTTTCAGCATTTCTCTTTCAAGCATTGTTATTGTAATACTCCGCCATATGGTCGCCTCAACTCCATATTGGATTGGGTAGCACATACTTGGTGTTGATTTTTTTAAGTACTGTAAATTTTATTACTCCACCATATGGTCGCCTCAACTCCATATCGGATTGGGTAGCACATACTTGGTGTTGAGTTCTCTTTCAGCACTTGTAGTAGAAGACCCTCTGACCATATGCTCGCCATCATCGACGCTATTCTTGGTTAGAGTTCATTCCAGTTCTGTTTTTTCATTTAGATTCTCTGATCAATGCTCGCCATCATCGGCGCCATTCTTGGTTAGAGTTCATTTAGTACGATTGGGTTTATCTTCTAACTTTAACGGGTACTTGATTGTAATGTTGTAATCTGATAATTGAAAATCAAATAAAAAATTGGCTCGAATTATTTCAGTGGTATCAGAGCCAAGATCTTGCCATCATGTGCCCAATAAGGTTTAGTTGATAGTTGAATGATAGAGAAATCAGTTTCTACACCAGAGGTCAGAACAGAGTTCAGCGCAGTTTAGAAGTGGCAGTTAAACATGGCTAACAGAGAAGAGATAAAGCTGGAACAAACACTTTTTGAGATCGGAAAAAGACTTGGCAAAGAATGTAAGTCAAGGGAAGATGAAAAGAATAATCTTCAAATATTGGAACAATGTTTGAGACAGGGGGAGCAGTCACCTTCTGAATGGATGCAATTGACATTGTCACTTGCAGTTCAACTTTTAGTTCAGCCCTATTGGCTAGGACATCCAAATGAAGAAATCAAGCTGTTGATTTCTTCTTGCTTCATGGAGTTGATGAGAATGATGGCCCCCATGACACCCTATGATGATGAAACCATGAAAATCACTCTGAATATGATTGTAGAAAGTTTCCAAAATCTTGATGAAACTGGAAGCAATCTATTTGCTAGAAGGGTTGCTATCTTAAAGACATTTTCAGATCTCTCGGTAAGTAACTTGCTATTCGCCTTGGAAATGCATGATCAGATTTATCACTTGTTCCATTACCTCTTCATATCCACTTGGAACGAACAAGAAGAGGATGTTATTGCAGCGGTGAAGAAAATCCTTATTCTCACCATTAATGAGTCAAATGAAATTCCACCAAATGTCCAATCTCTCCTCTTGGACACATGAGTGTGAAGAAAAGGATTCTCCTATTACTTCTACGCTGATCAAGGAATTGTTTAATCAATGTGAGGAAAAATTGAAGCCACTCTTGAAGAAGTTAGAGCGTGATGAAGAAAAGATTAGTGGACATGATGTTGGAGATGATTTCAAAGAGCTCATACAAGGTCATGTTGAAGATTTGGTAATGAAGGATTTTCCTCTTATTGCTGTCCCAACTTCCCAAGAAGTTCCACATGAAAAAATCAATGACACACTTCCTCTTGATGGAGATAAAGATGTTGAAGTTTACAAAACATCAAGCATTGAAGATTCTTCATTTCATTATGATGGCGACATTGGGTTTGACCAACAAATCGAACCTTTAGAAAGAAATGTTTTTGAAAATATCAGCTTAAGTGATTTGGGAGTTGACTTGTTCAAAGAGTCATCACTACGAGAAGAGCATGATAAGAATCTTTCTCCTGACCATTTCAATCGAACTGTTAGCATGTGGGATCCAGGTGTGTTGGCTTCAAGATATGACAAAGAACCTGTGTGGAATAAGTTTCCCTTCAATCCCGATGAAGACCAAAATATTGTTTGCATTGCAAGCTATGAGGAGGCAGAAGGAGAAGTTGTTTTTTATGAAGAAGCTTACTCTGAAAAGCTCCATGGTGATCCCTTCAAGTTGGTTGCAGCCACCAAGGGGGATGTCGTTACTTTCGAAATGTTCAGAACGACATTCAATGATTCTTCGTTCAAATTAGGGGCTGCCATAGCCTTTGAACAAGAAGACGATGAGGTGGATGAAGAGCTAGAAGACCTCATGGCTCTTGAAGAAGAAAGGTTTAAAGTGGTTTTAGAACACACGGCTGATTCACCAATTCAAGAAGTTGATGGCAAGCTTAAAGTCGAAGAAAATGTGGAGTATGATCCTCTCCATGACATTGAGCATTCTCCGTTAGTTGAGGATGAAAGACAAGAAGGTTGGAGCAACTTTGAGGGCAGCGAAGGCAAGAAACAAAGTTCTGATTTTTAGTTGCAACCTATCAGTGATTCACCATCTTCACATTCTTATGAGTGGGAAGAGCAATTCAAGGTGTCCGTTAACAAGGAAGTGCAAGCTCTATCTCTGTTTGATCGCACACATAGCTTGGTTGAAGAGCTTTACTGGAAGGCTCAGCTTGAAGAGAGACAAAGAGGAGTGAAAGATGAAGTTGCTCTTCCCAATTTGCAACTTATCAGAGACTCATTGGAGACATTGAAGTCTGAGTACATGCACTTGATTGGAGATAGAGATCATGCCTTTGAAGTTGTAAAGAAGACCATTTGTGCTTTCCAAGAAAATGAGAGTGTAGTTGATGAGCTCACTCTGGAGCTCGAATCAACAAGGGACAAGTTGAAAGAAACTCAGTTGGCTCTAACGGAGGTTGAAGACCAATTTGTTGATTTCAAACTTTCCAAGAAGCAAGAGAATGCATATAATGCCAAAGAAATCAAGCAAGTAATAGGTGAGCTTGATAGTCTTCGAGAGGAGTTTGACCTCGAAGGTTTCACAAGAAAGACTGAAGTTGCAAGTTCAGATTTGGATCAACAAGATGGAAAGGAGGGCATTCAAGTTTATGACAATCCTCTCTTTGATTTGCAAAAAGAGTCCTGTAGGGAAGAAACCAAGCAAGAGGTCGAGTATAAACCTCCAGCTAATGGTGCTTTGTTATCACTCCATGAGAATATGCCAAGTTTGTTGATTAGTAATGAATGCATGAGTGAGTTTGTGGATGAAGAGTCCATATGGGAAGTGTCGAAGCAAGGTATTTTCAACATCTATGACATCAAGGTGTTGATGAGACAAGTTGTGATAGCTGCTGGTAACTTCATTACAGCAGCAAAGAGTGAAGTTTTCAGACCTACTACTCATAAGCAATGGGAGAAAGGTGGACCTGAGCTTGGTGTTTGCACTATTGACGATCCATCCCTTGGGTGGAATGATGTTTGGGCTCATACTATTCAGCGTTGGGAGTTGAATTTGAAGTCATTCTATGTTTCATACTCCAATGTTGTTGAAGCTTTCATGTTTAAGCTTCAAAGATTCACTAGAGGGGACACCAGTTTCGTGAGAATGCACTTGGTTCTCACTAGCACTTGGGTACGCATTGAGCTTTATTTGCATTGTGTTGAAAATCAAATTCAGTTGGGTATCCATGCTTGGGATTCTCAATTTGGGTTGATGGAATTTATGGATTGTGGAAAGAATAATTTTTGGTGGGACAGTGATCAAATTTTCAGACCTTTGGGTGATGTTCTTTTCTTTACCAACCACTTGATGGACCCATTTGTTCATCAATCAATCGATTGGAGAGAAATTTTGAGTATGGGTTGGAGAGATAAATGGATGGTTGCTCATGGGAGTGATTATAGGCTTAGACAAACGCAGATTTTGAGATATGAGTTTGTTGGTTGGAGACAGACCAGCCACCTTACATGGGGAGTTACTCTCATTCAGGAGAATTGGTTCTTCACTTCTTGCCAAAAAGGTGGTAATTTTTGGTTGGACATTGCTCCAGTTTGTTTTCCAGCCACCTTGGAGGTGTCAACTTGCAACTCGATGCTCATCTCACAAGCTCACATTTGGGAATTTGATTGGTGTTGTTGTTTTTCCTTGTGTAGGACTCTAGAATCAGATTGCACTACGTTGGTCCCAACATTGATCAACAACAATTATTTGTTTCTTCACACCTTTCCTACTCTCCAAATTCATCTTTTGAAGGTTTGTGATGTAAACTTTGACAGTTTATCCTCAATGTGGGTTTCGGACAACGATTTTTCACATGCCTTGGTTCACCATTTTGAGGCTCTTGGAGTGGGAACTGTAAGAGTTTTCAGAAATCCTCATGGTTGCATTAGAAAAATTCAAGGGAGGCATAGTACATTCATGTGGAGTCATGAGTTTGAGTTTGATGAGCTCTTGCAAATGATTACTTTCCTCTTTGCAAGAAGATTTGGAGAGGTCACATTTGCAGTTTTGGCTGTGTTGGATACCTTGGGGAGATATGCCAAGGATTACAATTTTGAGTTGAGTAGACTATCTTTTCCAATGCCTAGGTTTATGATAGACAATGGCATTGATGATTTTGCTGACTCAGAGCATTTTGGCCACTATGGTTTCACTATTGTGATCAGAGTAGTGCAACATCAGGGTGGTGGGTCCTCCTTCAGACGGATATGGGACCCTGGGATTGTACTTGGTTTGGTTGGGTGCAGTTTGAGTTTTTCTAGAGTTGTGGTGGCATTGCTTGAGGACAAGCAATTTTGGGAAGGGCGGACTGTAATGTCCCCAATTAAGCCCTATGCTCTTCTTTTGGATTTAGCCTTTTTTTGGGAACTCGTAGGTTAAGCAAAAGCTCGAATCAGGGTTTCCAAACTTTTTGGATGACGTTTTCATCTTTTTGCGGAGCTTACACTTGGAAATGTTGAACTTGGATTGCAAATTCCTTTTGGGTTTTCTGAAAGCTTCGCGGTGATATGTTTTACTTGGCACACAGAGCACTTTCAGGGACTTTCTATTTTTAGTAAGTTCGGGATTGACACCAGAACGAAATTTTTAGAGTGGGGTTGGATTCGTCTTGTCAAGACCTTTTCAACGAGCTATAGATCATTGGTTTCTGACATCGTCTTGGTCTCCGTTTTAAAGTCCGTAAATTAAACATTATTATTTAATTTTGGACCTTGGTGCCTAGGCTCAACGACTTAATGTTGAGGTTGAAAAAAAGAATTAAAGAGGATTATATTATTTTCCCTCTCATGTTTTATCCCATATACAAGAGGATTTTAGAGACTCCCAGTTGGAAAAGTATAAAAGGAGGAAGAGTGCTCTCATTTCAGTATCTTTGGTCTACTACATTGTTATACTGCCGGATTAGTTCTGGAATCGCTTCGAGGAATGAAAGCCTCCTAGCTCGGGCATCGCTTCGTGTTTGCAAGATAACATCTAGTGGTGATTCAGTCTTTGTGAGTTGCATTTAGTTGTGCATTGTTCTCAGCTTATTACATTGTTAGTTTTATTTGGCAAATTAGTGTTTTCAGCGTGTTGCATTCTTGATACAGCAGATCCGTGTTTTATTTATAAATCAGAAAATACCAAAAACAGTGTTCTGGGTAATCACTGATTGTCTTTGCTAGGCTTGGGCGCCACTATCCTCAAAGTTGTAGATTTTTTAGAGATGACAATAATTTTTAAAAGGAAATCGCCCCTTTTAGCTGGTTGTACATTTCAGATCTCATTAAAATTCGTGTAATTAATTATTGGTTGCATTTTGGGCTCTATTTTGGGTGTTAGTTTGGGCGCCATCATAAGGAAAGTACTGTGCATCAGGTATCATGTCAATTGAACAAGTTGTTAGTAAGATATGAGCATCTGAGCAATTCCATAGGTTGCTGGTTATTTCTTTAAGAGCATATTTGTATCAGAAATCAGAAATTATTGTATTGCTCTTTGAATGAATTATTGTTTGGGCATGACTATCCAAGATATGGGTAGTACTTTATGATGTAATGCTAATCTTTCAGCTTCTTAAGACATTGGCAGGTGAATCCTTCTTATTTTGTAAAACTGACAGTAGTACTGGCAGTCATTCTTTGCTTGTTCAGCTCTGATTGTAATTCTCAATTTCAATTAAAGTCATTGTAATAGTTATAGCTCCGCCCCATGGTAGCTACTTTTCCTCTTTGGGTTAGCAAGCACATTCTGGGTGTTGAGTAGTTTCATCTTTCAGCATTTCTCTTTCAAGCATTGTTATTGTAATACTCCGCCATATGGTCGCCTCAACTCCATATTGGATTGGGTAGCACATACTTGGTGTTGAGTTTTTTAAGTACTGTAAATTTTATTACTCCACCATATGGTCGCCTCAACTCCATATCGGATTGGGTAGCACATACTTGGTGTTGAGTTCTCTTTCAGCGCTTGTAGTAGAAGACCCTCTGATCATATGCTCGCCATCATCGGCGCCATTCTTGGTTAGAGTTCATTCCAGTTCTGTTTCTGCATTTAGATCCTCTGACCAATGCTCGCCATCATCGGCGCCATACTGGTTAGAGTTGTTTCAGTACGATTGGGTTTATCTTCTAACTTTAACGGGTACTTGATTGTAATGTTGTAATCTGATAATTAAAAATCAAAGAAAAAATTGGCTCGGATTATTTCAATAAAGACTAAGCAAAGTACTTCATTAAAAACTAAGCATAGGTTGGTTCTTTGAAGATATGCTCTACATTGGTTTATAATATGTAAGTAATAGGTCCAATAATATCTTTTACTAGGTAAGGACCCCACCATTTTTAGGTGTACTTACCTTCTCTATCATGGGTATAATCTAATTTAAGTACTAAGTCTCCAACATTGAAATTATAGTGTTTGACGTTTTTTTAATGTTTTTTGGCTATATGAGCTTGGTATTGGTGGTTATGTTGTAAAGTGTTCATATGTCATTTATAAAAAAAAATCCAAGGCATGAAGATGAGCTTCACGAAGTTGTTTGTCTGGAATGATGCCATGAAGATAAATACGCAAGGAAGGTAACTCCACTTCTAATGGTAAGACGACTTTAAAACCGTAGACTAAAAGGCAAGGAGTTGCCCCAATGGTAGTATTGATACTAGTACTAAGCCCAAAGTGCGTGATAAAGTTTGAGATTTTAGTCGGAATAAGAATCTCAAATGATTTTTTGCAAAATTTTGTTAAAGATTTTGTTAGTGGCTTCAGCTTGACCATTGCATTGAGGATGGTAGGTTGTAGAAAATTTGTACGTGATTTTTAAATTTTGCACATAATTATTTCATGGCTTTGTTTTTTAAATTCCCACCACTATCAGAGATGATGGTGTGAGGGATACCCAAATGACGTGATCTGATTAAGAATATATTTAGAGATAGTAATGTCAATAACATTTACAATGGGCATCGTTTCAACTCACTTGGTAAAATATTATGTGGCAGTAATTATGAAGACATGACTATTTTAAGATCTAGGTAATTTGCCAATGAGATCTAGTCCCCACATAGAAAATGGCCAAGTAGATTCAAGTGTTTGAAGTTCAATCAGAGCAGACTGAATAAAATCATCATGAAGTTGTCAAAGATTACATTTTCTAGCGAGATTGATGGCAACTTTCTCAAGAGTAGACCAAAAATATCACGAGTAAGTATTTTTGAGTTGTAGTGTGTTCATTACAGTGACCACTACAAATGCCCCCATGTGTTTTCTCAAGTGAGATAAAAAAAACTTCTTGAGTAATACAATGGAGCAAGGTACATTCTACATTATGATAATATAGGGTATCATATCTAAGTAAATATTTGCAAGCTTGCTTTTGAAGTCGAGTCTTCTCACGAGAATCAACCTCTAGAGGAAAGGTGTGATGTTTAATAAATTGGATGATGTCTTTGTACCATGGACTTTGTTGAGTAGTGACAACATCAATGTGGCAAATAAAATAATCAACTTTGGATTTTAAGTTAGAAGGTGATTTTCTCATGTGGATGAGAAATTGTGAATCATGAAGTGCTTGGTGAAGGTGAAAAAGAGAGGGTAATGAAGTAAGAAAATGAGCTATAGCATTTTTTCTCATGGGATTGCTTCAATAGTGAAAGATGAGAATTATTTAACAAGAGTGGAATCAAGTTGATGATATGCAATGAGATTTTCAATTTTGCATTGATAATTGCCACTAATTTAATGACATATGAGTTGTGAATCTCTTAGGGCATGTAAGTATGGGATGTTTAAGTTGATGGTTGATTGCATGCCTATGATGAGGGATTCATAGTCAGTGATGTTATTAGTGACTTCGAAGTTTAATCGAAAATCTATAGAGATAGTTTTACCATGAGGGTCAACTAAGACACAAATTGTCCCAGCTCCTTGAAGGTACTTGGCTCCATCAAAATGAAGGGTCCAAGTGTCTTTATGCAAATCAAAGTCAATTGTGACCTCGGGTGGTTCTTCTTTGATGCCTATAGGTTTGGGTTTGGAGGTGTAAATTGTGTTCTTCAAGGGATTGTGCCTCTAGATCGGTGGTGAAATTGTGAAAATAATATTTAAAAGAAATAGCTTGATTAAGACCTTTTATGTGAAGGAGTTCTTCATCAGGAAGAATACCCTAAAGTTGATTACTAGCGGATGTAGGTGCGGCATCAAGTTGATGAGTGATCACTTGGTATTGGACAGATTTTTACATAATGATTTTTAAGTCAAATTTCATTAAGAGTACCATCCATTTGCCGATTTTATCTCTAGGTAATATTGTTTTGGAGAAAGAGTGACGAAGGCAGTCAGAATAGATAGTGACATAAGTTGTCTGATAAAGAATATAATATTGAAGCTTTTTGGACATGAAATAAATGGTGAGACAATCACATTTTAATTATGTGTAACAAGTCTCATAATATATCAAAACAAGACTAACGTAATATATGGCATAGTCTATGTCTATTTCATCTTGTTAAGCAAGCATCGCCCAAATTGATATGGGGGTAAAAGAAGTGTACAAGATGAATGGCAATCATTGGAAGGTGGTCGACGAGTAGGAGGATGAAGTAATGATTCCTTCATGTTATCAAAATATTTTTGACATGCATCGGTCTATTCAAGAATAATACCCTTCTTAAGGAGTGAATTTATCAAATACATATGACAAGCCATTTTAGAGACAAATCGACGAATTTCTCCAAGTTTGCCAAGATAGGTATGAATGTCTATAATAGAACAAGGGAAGGGGATCTTGACAATAGCCTTGATTTTAGCGAGATCAACATCAATCTCGTGTAAAGAAATGAGAAATCCTAATAGTTTACCAGAGGTGACACCGAAAAACACATTTGTAAGGATTGAGTCTATCTTTATATTTGATGAGTCGATCAAAGATAATAGCAAGATCATGAAGATGATTTTCATAATGCTTGGATTTAGCTATAAGATCATCCACATAATTTTTGATGATCTTATGGATGAGATCATGAAAAATATGGGTCGTTGCATGTCGATGTGTAGCCCCGACATTTTAAAGACTGAAATACATTTTAACATAATAGGTTCACATTTAGTGGTGAAAGTAGTTTTGTGTTGATCTTCGGAAGTGATGTGGATCTTATTATACCCTGATAAATTATCCATGAGAAACAATATCTCACATACAGTCATAGAATCAACAATGGCATCAATTAATAGTAAAGGAAAAATGTCTTTAAGACATGCTAAGATTAGGTTATGAAAACCAATACAAATTTGAATGATCATAGTGACCTTATGAACCGGAACAATGTTGGATATCCATTCCAAGTAGTCGATAGGTTTGATGAACTTATCATGTAGAAGCTTGATGATTTCCTTTTGACATATTGTAGAAATCTTAGACGAAAATGTTTGTTGTTTTTGGCATATCAATTTTGCATCAGGATAGGTGATGATATTAAGGACAATGATACTAGGGTCAATTCCAGGCATGTCTTCGTATGACTATGCAAAAACATCACAATTTTAGTTGAAGAAAAGACTAAAATTATTGTGCTATGTAGGACAAATTTTCTTAGATACAAGAATAGGTTTAGGACATGCAGTGATGTCGTAATTGATTGCAATAGTTTCCTTGATAAGCATGTCATTTTTGTCTTAAAAATGATATGGCACTGAAGGAATTTTTGAACTAGGATGTGTTTTAGGATTTGATACTAGCAACAAATTTATTGAAGCATGGAGCCTTTTTCTAAAAATGGCCAAGCTTGTGGTGTTGACGAGGAAGTTGAGGCTCTCTAGTAGGGAGTAGTTCTAAGATAGCTTCATCACTGAGAATCGTGTGTAAAGGTACATAATACTCGACATTCACTTCGAGATCAATGATTTGATTACTTGTGCTATTATACTAAGAATGTATTTTTCTTAAAATAGTAGCTTTAGCATCCAAGGTAATTTCAGGTGGTGAAGTAAATGGTAAAAATTTTAACGACGCAATATCAGTCTTTTTGATAGTCTTAGACAGTAATAGTTTTGATTGTATCGGGTTGGCCAATGTAATTTGTTGTGGGTAAATACGAGGATATTATATCAATAATTGATGATTCATGGTCGTTATAGTCTGGTATTGAAAGTTGGACTATATTGGGTTAGTCGATACAGTCTAAATGCTTAGAGATAGAGGGAACAATATTGGGTTAGTCAATAATGTTGGAACCATATTGCACTATAGGAATGGTATTGAGTTTTCTGATGTCATTTGATATGGGAATAGTTAGGATTTCATGAACAACCCATGGAATGTTTTCCAATGGTGGCTTCGTACGATGGACATAACCTTTTAGTTCTGAATTAATATCAAAATAGTTAGATGATATATGAATAACATGAATATCATGGTTTAAAACATGCATTTTGGCTAAGGTATTTTGATAATGCATTACATCCATGTCTCGTGATTGGGCTTGAGCCATAATATAGGCATCATCATAACATAGGTAAATAACACATGCTTGAGACAGGGTGATTTGTGTCGGCAGGGATGTTTATGGTGGAAATACCCATGTTGTTGAAAGTCCTTGGAGACATGGTGAGAGGATCTTGGTAGAGTTTTGCTACCTCATATTCATTGCAAGTGAAATCCTCTTTTGTATAAGAGGCTTCATGAGCATTGCATGGGGCAAGACTTTCGATAATATCATCAATTAAAAGAATGGTTCTATTTCATGGAATAAGAGAATGAATGAGTCATTCCAAGATCTAAAGAGGTAATCAAGTGGTATTACAAGTGTTTTTCAATTCATTGGGTTCGTCATCATCAGAATCCACAAGAGTGACATGGAGATCAAGGTGCATGTTGACAAACTCATGAAGAGGTGAACTATTGATATGAACTACAATGGGAATGTGATATTGAGATTTGGGATCCACTTCATGCTTATAATGTTTGCCATTATGAATAAATTTGATGAATTGTCTAGAGGAAGATGTGATCGCTTGCATACGATGAGTCCATGGATGACCTAAGAGCATGTTGTAAGAAAGTGAAAAATCTAAAACCATAAACTTGGTGTGAATTGTTTTGCATTCAATCCTGAGGAGGATCCAAATACAACCAAGAGGCTTTTATTGGCTTTATCACATCCATGACAAGTGAAGTAAGTTTGCTCAAGGTTTTCTTTGGAGTATTTGATTTGTCGAAGTAACCAATGGAAGTAATATTAATGTGTAAGCCTTCATCTACAGAGACTTTTCTTATCAAAATATTATTGATTTCAATCTTAATGAAGAGGGGTGGATCATCAGTTTGAAAAATAATTTCATCATTAATCATATCTTTGAGAAATTTTATGGAAGGTTTTGTAGACAAGAAGATGGAGAAATAGTTTCAATAGCATGAACCTCTATAGGTGGGGGACCGTTGGAGATTGAAGTAAGTATATCGAAATCATTAGATAGGGGTTCTTCAATGTCTTACAATTGTCATGTAAGAAACGTGCAAGGATAAGAAGTTCTTCCTAATTTCATGAGTGAAATTTTGCAAGGCATAGAGTTAAGTTCATCAAAAAAATCACAATGAGGTTTAGACGAAGAATTAATGCAAGGCTTAGTTTGATTAGAGATAATGTTCTTAAAAGCAATGGAAGAACTAAGTTGAGGCTCCGATTTTAAAGGCGGCTCATCACTAGTGGGTTGTTCCAAAGAATTAGTAGGATTAGTGATAGTATCTTTGAGATATTGTTCCTCGATAGAGGGCTTCTTCAACGTGGTGACAAGATCTTTGTGAACGGGTTTATGATGGTAATTAACCTTTGTCATGTTCACATATTTAGAATTAGTTGACAATAATTGACAACAACATTACACACAATTTCCATTAGAAAATTGTGTATTGGTAACGAAAGAAGATTTTTGAGATTTATGATATGTATATTTGGAAAAGTTTTACTTTTGAGAAGCTTTAAGATATTCATTATGGTGAATCTTAATCATAGGATCATCAAAAACCTCTTCTAATATGAGGTTAACATCAAAATTTAAAAGAGCACACCATGTCTCATGAGAATGGCCAATGTCAGCATGAAACCAACAAAATTTGTTAGGATCATATCATGATGGAGGAGTGGTAGTGGTATGAATGAAAGGTTTTGATGGAGATAATAAGTTCCTCACTTCTGACACACTAAAGGGTGGGTGGAAGAGAGTTTGAGTATCTGGGTTGGTGTCCCTTGTTTTGGTTTGATGGGGTTTTATTTGAGAGTTGGTAGTGGCTATTGCATTAGTAGAGGTTTGAAAAGATTTCTTTATGACATTATGAGAAGGTTCAAATTGAGTTATAAGGGAAAAAAATTGTTTGATCAAATGCCTCTTCTAAAGTTTGGGAAGAAAATATCATAACCTTGTATTGAAGAGAGGCTTTAAGCACAATACTGAAAAACTTAAAAAGATTGTTATCACTCATGTTATGATTTGTTTTATATGCTAAATACTTCCATCGTTTAGTGTGCATAGATTCATTAGGAAGTTGCTTGGCATTGATGAAATGGCCAAGGCTATTTCAAGAAGATCATTATGTTGAAATTCATTAACTAGAGCATTGACTATGGAGTTGTAAAATATAATACCTGTGGAGTTGTTTATACTATTTTAACACATTTGTCATGAAAGTTTTGATAATAAGTTTAATAGTGACAAAAGTATTAGTTTAGATCCATTCTTTATATAAAAGTTACCAAAAGATTTAAGGAAAATAACAAGATCTTTAGTCCCATCATATGTGATAGTTAGAAAAGTATTTCCAATGTCTATGAACTCAATGAATGGTATTAAAGGTTCATTTTGAAGATGTGACATTTGATTATGTACAGGAGGTTGAAGTATGATATTCCCAATGGTATCTCTAAGAGGAGGAACAAAAAATTGATTTTGTTGAGACAAAGTGACTCAAGGTTGGATAACCATTTGCAAGATATGATTTTGAATTTGGAGTATTTGAGAGTTATTTGTTTGCATGATGCTCATTTGTTGAAACAATTGTGAAAAGGAGTTGAGTTGTGTCAATAGATGGGTTTTGATTAGAAGGATTGGGAAGAGAATGCAAAGCGTTATGAGGAGGATTCTGAATGTTGTTATTGGGGGGATTCCCAAGATTAGTATCATTTGTTCCAACTATATAGTAAGAAAGTTTAGATAAAGTACCATTGTGATTAGAGATATAAATGGCATTATCATCAAGGTTTCTAAAGGTATTGAAATTGTCTAGATCATTGTTTTGAGTAATTTCAACCTTGTTATATTCAATAAATCTAGGTAAGAGTTTGAGAGTATTGGCACTGTGAAGTGTTATCTTCAATGGTGAACAAGGTGGGTAGAAAAGAGCAACCCATAAAAAATTTAAGTGGGTTGACGCTATCAAGGAAAATCTTAATAGATGACTTTATGATGTTGACAAGTTGTAAAAAAAAGTAATATTAAAAAAACAGCTTACAAAAAACTATCAATATCAACCACACTGATATAGTTGGTAAGAAGTCACTCAAATTAAAATGGTGCAAATAACAATTGAGACAAATTAACTCTCTCAAGTAGTTTGATATCATCACAAAGACAGAGATGAGATATAAACTATATTGAATTGGTCGATATAGTTACTAAGAGAAATGATAAGACACCAACTATATCGAACAAGTTAATGTAGTTTGATCTAGGAGGGTTTTTTAATTAGATTAAAAAATATACTATTCCAATATATTCAATGTAGTTTGTAAAATAAAAGTGTAAAGATTGCATTGTATCGAGTTGTTTGATACAATGACAGGGATAAGAAAATGAGATATAGTCCAGAAACAAACTTTGTCAAGTTGGTCAAAATAGTTTGTGTTGAAAAGATTGGAAATAACATGAAATAGACTTAGTCAATATATTCATTGCAATTGGTAGGATAAAGATATAACAAAAATAAGTCAGAATTGAGTTGTATCTAATCATTCGATACAATTTCACAAGCAAAGGGATAAAATATAAGGAAATAGATTGTGTCGAGTTGTTCGATACAATTAAGAATGCAAACACAAGGGATTGTATCATGTTGGTCGAGCTAGTCTGCAAACACATGTAACTATATCAACGTTGGTTGATGTAGTTACAACACACAACACACAACACACAATTCTATCAACAATGGTTGATGTAGTGTGCAATATAAAATACAATAGCAAGTAGAAAATTGAAAACTAAATATTTTTGTTAGCTATTTTTCTGAAAAGAAGATTAGGTCGATGCACTAATAATTTTTATTTAATAGTGTAAAATTTCATAAATTCTTGTTTGTTCATTAATAGTGTCGGCCCAATGTTGCAAAATACTAACTACAAAAATAAAACTATACATATGACCCACTAAACTCAGTTTTAAGCGTAAACTTAAAATAACTTCACGAAATGATACACTCCTCTTAGATGCATCACAAAATTAAATGAATCATTGGTTTCCTAGAGTTCAATGAAAAGGAAGTCCCAAGTGTTTTTGATATACCATGAGAAATGTGTAAACTAAACTCTCTATTTAACTTTGTAATATGATTGAATATTGTAATAAACCCCTTATACCACAATGTCTCTAAACAATAGACAAAGATTGTAAATAAAATTTATAAATAGAAATGTAGAACAAAATCAATTAAATAGTAATAAAAATATATTGTAGATATTGAACTATTTTAGTATAAGTTGTATGAATGTATACATGTAAAATCCATTTCTTATTTGTAACCTCTCACTACTCACTTCTTGTCACATTTTCGTTTTTGTTGCAATTTCTCATATCCATTCCACCAGATTCATTGTTGTGCAATGAGTAGCAGCCGTCTTCTATTAAGAGAGATGCAAGTGGAAGTAGTCTTTTATAAACAGAATTATACAAGAAAAGTGCAAAATTGCATAGACAGATGAAAACACCGAGTGCAATTTGATTATAAAGAAGAGGGTGAACGATTTGGAAAATGAAAGGAATTTGAAGTTGGAGATATGGACATGGCATTTCGATGAAGAGATTTTCTCAAGGAGAGTAATAAGTTGATTTACAAAAAGATTGGACCATACAAGCTCTTGAACAACAAGATCTTGGGCCATTCAGGGATAATGGATATCAGATTGAGTTGCCTGAAGGAATTGGGATATCCCCCCTTTTTATGTTGTAGATCTATATCAGTATCAAGAAGGGTATGATGTTGAAATCGAAAATAAATAGTTTGGAAAAACCAACCTCCTAAAAATAGACCAGAAAATTTTGAAGAAGTTTTGGATGAGAAGATTACCAAGACTGAGGATGCCAGCTACAAACAGTATTTTTGAAACAACACCTCAATCGCTGGAAGTCTGCAGCAACAACTCAAATATTTTAGGGTACTTGTTGCCTGATGGTAGGCTTTCCCTACAGCGGGTCTGTAATTTTATCATTCTTCAATGAGACCACATCACTCTAAATTAAATTTTTCTAAGCAACTCCTGCTAAGGAAAATTTGCATTCCCCTCCTGTTAAACCAATAAACATATTGAACTTTGAATTAATGACATTTTGAACCTTGAAGAAATGTAAGAAAACAATTTTAAATTCCATCCAGTTTTCATTTGGCAACAATATTTCTATATTTTTTTCAAGCGAGTGGTGCAAACCCTCAGCGCCTCTCTACAGCAATAAAATTTACTGTCACAAATGTTGTCGCTCAGGGTTTATTGGAAAAGATTCCATATTTTACTTCAGCCAGCACCTCTTCTCTTTGCAAAAATATGAGCTGTGATCCCCTCCATGGAGCCCTAGTGCAATCTGCCATAGTACCCTTCCTAAATAATTTCCAGCTCCACATTTGAAAGAAGAATATTTTTGATGGTTTATCATTGTGAACAAGATTAGACGGGGCCATCCGTACCAACAATAATTGCAGCACTGTCCTAGAAGCACATGTTTGCTCTGGACATCACATCGTACATTAACACGAAACAAATCACCCTCAACTACTGAGTTATTTGTAACAAGAAAAAATATCACCTGAAAGCATGTTTGTATTGGTCCAAATCGTTATCTGCTGTGCATCTTATCACCGTTGAAGGTACATCGACTGAAAATCTGGCATTTTGGTCAAGCAACTCTCTCAGCATCCCAAATATGGTGTGGATAAATATTGTTATCTGCTGTGTATCTTATTGCTATCAAAGGTAAATTGACTGAAAAACTAGCATTCTGGTTGAGCACCTCTCTCAGGGACCCAAATATGGTGTGGATAAATTTGAAATATGATACACTATGGAGTATATTAACAAGGAAACATTTACAGGTCAAAAAATGTTTCTTCTTGTAGAATGCACCAAACATGAAGTTATATGCTGCTCTATATAAGCTCTTTCTACGATGGACTTGAGTCATATCGTCAGGTACACTTAATTAAAATATTAAGATATTTTGCATTCTGCAGTGTAAGACATGATTTGAACTATTTGCATTTGAATGTGATCAATGAATAAACACTGTTTGTGGTGACATCAAATCGACATACAACAAGATTAACAAAGACAACCATTGGGCTTATAGAAGTATATAGACGAATGGGTATCTCTAGTTCTCTAGGGAGGCCAAGCCATCTAGAGCATAGATGGGGGTATATAGATGGAGAAGTAAAGTGGAAGAAAAACAACAAAATAACTTATAGTACTACCTCCATTTGCCTCCCAAAGAATGAGGATTACAGAAGCCATCTTAAAGTGGCCTCAAACTCCAGTGTCTGGGTCATAGGGAGACCGTGCTATGTTGATACATGTGCCATGGTGAAAAATAAACATGCAGCTAAAAAGGGATAATAACATAAACACCTGTTTTTCTGTTTCAAACTACACTGGCATGTTTTAGAAGAATTGTGCTGAAAAGATGAAGCAGTGGTAAAGATTGCAACTAAATTTTGAGATGCGTATTTCACACTAGATAATAAAATGTGAAGGCCTGCTCTGTCACAAGTGGTGTCACATGTTTCAGAGAAAAATCAAACTTGTCTAGAAGAATTGTGCTGAAAATATGAAGCAGTGCTAAAGATTGCAACTAAACTTCTTGCAAAATGAGGTGCTTATTTCACACTAATATAAAATCTAAAGTCCTTCTCTGTCACAAGTGGTATCATAAGTTTCAGAGAACAAATCAAACTTGTCTAGAAGAACTGTGCTGAAAATATGAAGCAGTGTGTTAATGATTGCAACAAACCTTCTTGGAGAATGAGATGCTTATCTCACACTAGATATTAAAATGTGAGGGCCTACTCTGTCATAAGTGGCGTCACATTTTTCAAAGAATGAATCAAACTTTTTGAGACCCATCTGTCTCTTGATCAAGTCCATAACTGCATACAAGTATCATTGCTTCACAAAATAATAAAGAACAAGTAGGAAAGTATGCTTGGGTTTAAGTCGGAGTTGGAGTTGCACAAATCGTAGAAATTGTATCAATGTGTATAAGTAATGAATATATATTTGGATTGCTGATTTAAAAAACCCCCACTCGGAATATTTGACAATATCTCATAAAAACCTTAAAAAGTCTGTAAATACTCTCTTCAGGATGCGATCCCTATAGCTCCTATTTAGGATGCGATCCTTCTGTAGGTGGTCCCATTTAAAGTTTGGAAATGTTAAACAGGTTTAAACAGAATTTTTTGCATTAAACATATAGCAGCCATGTCATTAGCAGAAAACTTACATGGGGTGCTCAACAAGAAGGGCTAGAAATTTGAAGCATTTAACTGGACGAGTTCCTAACCCTTAAATGAAAAATCAAACCTAATACAAAAAAACAATAAGAAACATCTACATAAGCGATTCAGGAAGGTGTAACAAGTATGAAAATGAGGATGGTGTTATAAAACACCATTTGAGGGAAAAAAAAAACATGACCGTCGAGCTGAAATCGAAGCTCATTTTTTCTTCGGAGACTTGGGAGATTTTGGCTCCTTTTCTGAGGCGGCGGGCTTCTTTGGGAGAAGCACCTGGTGAATGTTTGGCAGAACTCCACCGTGGGCAATGGTGACGCCGCTCAGTAATTTCCCCAACTCCTCGTCATTCCTCACTGCAAGTAGGATATGCCTGGGGATTATTCTGCTCTTCTTATTGTCCCTGGCGGCATTCCCAGCCAGCTCCAGCACCTCAGCTGCCAAATACTCCATTACAGCGGCCAAATAAATGGGAGCACCAACACCCACCCGTTTGGCATATCTGCCCTTCTTGAGATATCTTGCCAGTCTCCCCACAGGGAACTGAAGCCCCGCCTTCACAGACTTGGCGACACTCTTCTTCTTCACTCCTCCGCCCTTTCTTCCTCCCTTGCCAGCCTTGGCTCCTCCAGACTCCATTACAACCCTCTGGTTTGTGGATATAATTCACACAAAACCTGAAGTATCAGAAAACAAGAGCGCTGCGATACGGACAGATGTCAAGTCCTAGTCTTTATATAGGGTCAGGATTGTGCGCGGCTTGCGAAGGAGGTACAGATTAAGTTCTGACGGACAGATCAGATTTAATTTCTTTCTATCCGTGGACTATCAATTGCACCAATGGATGCTTCTAAAATTTTGAAATTTAGAATAAATGATATATTATAAGTTTATACCCTTTGTATTTGGCCGACCCCTGCAATAAATTTGATTAATTAAGGTCATGTGTTTAACTTGTTTAGATGGTTGTTTTTATATTTGTTTACCTTCATAATAAAACATTCGAGTTTTGTATTTGTCATAATTTAAGATTTCATGATTTAAGATTATTTATGTAGTTTCATCTCGTTATTATTATGTAATAGAGATATGAGAGGGAAGTGTATTTCATGTTCTATCTCTTTTAAGTTGTATAGGGACGATTTTATTTTCTCCAAAAAGTATTATTTTTTCGAAGTTTATTATAAATATCATAAACGAATTCACTTTTAATTAAACATCCATAATACATATACATTATAATCATCTTTTAAATTAAACTATTATATGGATGTTTTTTAACATTTTTGTTGTAATATATGATTGAAATTTTTCAAACACTATGACAGGGAAAATTTAATGAACCATTAATAATTGTAAAGGATTATAAATATATGTGTTTAGTTTATAGTTAATTTTTGAAGGGCAACATTGAATAAATGACTATCGTAAAAAAATTATCTGACGTGTAAAATTAATTGTCAAATTTAAACCCCAACTACAATAAATAATGTCTAATCATTTATGCCATTTCCAATATAAATAAATTAATAATTACCCCATACAATGAAATGGACATGTCGATAAGAGGTTGACGAAATTGTTGAAGATTAATGTATGGGAAACAAACTTTCATGAATATGACATTACCATCTTACATGAATCTTCAACCATTTCCTACGCATCTTCAATCTTCGACCATTTATTCAACATCCTTATGTCCCTATCTACGTGTCTATTGTACCATTGGGGAAGGATCCCTAATTATATTTCAAGATGAGCTTATGTCTTCAAATGTATATTGTAGATTCTCAACATGTTAGTTTATTCTAATTTAATTTTGATAATTTTTTATTAGTACAAGGTGGTCCCATATGATAGACATGCCTTGTAGACATAACCAAGGCATTAATTGGCATCATGGACCTTAAAAACTATATTATTATCATATTGCATAGGATACTATAGGTTTTACTTGGAACGATTAATCTTAGTCAACAAACCAATCAAACATTTAAAAAATTGTTAAATGTTGAAGATTCTATTATTTATATTAAATTTTATTAATTTTTGGACTACAAAAAACCCTAAATATTAATTTATTTACCCTCATATTTGTTGAAGAATATTGATGTGACAATTTTGGGGTGTTTTTTCAATGCATTATTTTTTTATTTTTCTAAACAAATCTTCTAAAGGTGAACTCTGTGTAGCTTTTAATATTTTGAAATGACCTCGAGAGTAGGTAATTGAATATGGATTAAACACAATAAAATAATTAAATAACAACTTATTTTGTAATAGTGACATGTGTATAACTTGTAATATTAGAACTAACCTTGAAAGTAAGTTAATTAAAAATGAATTTGACACAATGCAACAATCAAATATTCATTAAAAGTATATATTATATGTAGTACATGTGACTTTTGTGTGTGCATTTGCAAGTGTTTGTACGCAATTGATTTAATAATTGTCCACTGTAATTTTCAATGCATCATTTCTATTACATACTCTAATATTTTCTATTGTATATTAAAGGTTGTTGGCATTCACAGTGAATTAAATTATGTATACTTTTTACAGTCACATTTTTTAGTTTTAGCTTACACAATGAAATTAAAACAGTGTAAATTAGTAGTAAATTTTGCATATCCATTTAATTTGAATTTGAATTTGAAAGACCTTTATGTGTTCAATTTTTTTTAATCTCTTAATGCACTGAATAAAATGATAGGTGTCAAATTTTATCGTTATAACTGTAGCTTTCATTTCACAAAGAATTTAAACACTCAACATGGTGCAATCCTAATTTCCCCCACTCCATTATTATTCATAACTTAAATATATGTAAAATATATTCATATGTTCACAATATAATGTCATTGCAATGACAAGGGTTTCATGCCACATTACCAATTAAGATATACAATGGAGTGGTCATAGTTATATGGTATCTATGGGGCCTCTACACACTAAAGTATTGACATTATTACTATTTAACTACCTCATAGATGCAAACCAAAAATTAATTAGAATGCATAAGGAAACACATCCATGGATTCACAAAATATCACAAGGTTTACATGTGAAAATTGTGTTACTTCAAGGTGAACAGGTGGGTCCATCATACACACATGGCCACCAAGCGATTTTTTAATGATCGCCTTACAGAGTCTCTATTCACATCAAGTGGCCCTTACATACATAAATGCACACACCTAATTGACTAACACAATGGCCTGTCGTGAACTCTAGTAATAACAAATTATGGCATAATTATCAATGCATCCACACGCCTCATGAAGATAATCTTACTTGAATACTTTTGTGTAGAGGGTTCATTGAGGTGCGACACCAGGATAAGTGACTCTTGTCACAATCACAATGTCTCCTTTCTTGGAGTGGTTTCATTGATAATATAAAAAGAGTCTCATGAGCTAAGTTTGTTTTTAAATCTTGTAAACAACTATGAGTGTGTGACCTCAAGATGGATGACATGTGGCATCATCACTGACAATCTGCATTACACATTATGTTTATCATAATATTATGGCCACCACGACTTAAGCCTAAAATGTTATATGTGCATTTAACCAAATTGAAAATAATCATAGGTTCGCATACAAATGCAAGTGATCTTGCCATAAAACATACTAGAGATAAGTCATAATATAAGCCATTGCGGTGGTGACACTTGTCATGATCATGGAATGTTATGTACCTAGGGATATGATATATTGATATATATGGGTTGATATGATATATGGGTCCAATATATTAGTATAAATGAGTAACAATATATCAATATAAATGAGTAATTTGTGGAATTAGTACATTGGGCAATAATCAATCTACATCAAGATTAGGAGGTTACCCATCCATTGTTAGTTATTAGAGGTCTATATATAGGAGATGAATATCATTATAAAGGATTTCAATTAAGTGTTGAATATTCTATCTAGTAAAAGGATATTGGATGTTGTCCCCTTGAAATGGCATTGTAGAGTGATTCCTTCCTAAATGAGTTTTACCCTACTTTAAGGGTAATTATTTTATTTCTGCATATATTAAATATTTAGGCATTTTATCCCATAAACATCTATTATGTTGTATTGTTCTACGTTATATTCTGCATATTTCAATTATTATAGGTGTGGATCATAATAAGTGGTATCAAAGCATTGATTTGGGCAAATATTGTAGGTGAAACCTTAATTTTGAAGAATCGCTTATATCTTGAAATATGTTGCGATTTTTTCAACAATATTTTATATTAGTTAGAGAATATTTTAAGGAAGTCGCAGTAGAAAAATTGTGGTTTGATGATCACTTTTGAGGGAGATATTTATATTTTAGGGTTCGTAATAAATTCATCGTATCCGCACAAAATTATAGATTTTTTTTGTGATTTTTTTACTGAATTAGTATCATCATTAAGAAAAGATATAGTTGAAAATTTAAATTTTTTTGACGAGTTTAGTGTGAGTTATTGTAATTTTATGTTTTTTCATAGATTCACTATACTGGCCAAAAATTGTGGGATTTTTTTGTGAAATATTCACTGAAGTTACTCTATCATAAATGGAAGCTATAAGATAAGTGCACAAAGTTGGGGGACAAAAAGGGGCCTACCCATGGACATGATTTTTTTTAAAATTCAAAAATTTGAATTTCTGTAGATAATTTGAGATATGTACACTCCAAATTTGAAGATGGTGTAAGAATACAAAATGTAGCATTTCAAGTCTAGTTTTCAAAACATTATTTTAATTTTTAAATGGTTAGATATAACTAGGTCAAACATCTAAAATTTGAAGATGAGATCATTTTTTTAATAAAACAGAGTAGATAGACAGTCATGTGGTGCACCATTTTTTTAGTAGCATTTAATATTGTTTGAAACCCTTTGGTAAACATTTAGATAAGATATAATTTGTGACCTATATTTTTTTGTATTTTTTCAATGAATAATAATTATTTTTATGAATTTTGCTAGTAAATAGATCCTGCAAATTGACAAAATAATGGATAGTCATCCATGCATTGTGCCTAACTACCAAAGAAAATAAAAAATATTTTGTTTTAATGTGTAGAATTAGGCCTAGTTTGTGATCATATAACTTGTTTTACACTTGGATCAATAAAAAATAAATTACATGAACATGTATAGGCATGCATGTTTGCAACATGTAGTGGTCTAAAAAATGTATAGTTAGAAATCAACATAGTTTGAAACCTAAATTAGTTTAAAATTATAAAAATCATATTTTTGGGAAGAGGAGTGTGTGTTCATCGTGATGGTATTAAGTTTTTTAATTTTACCATTGAAATGTGTACTATATTTGGCAATCGAAGTTGAATTTTATTGTTTTTTAGCAAAGTGCTCAGACTCGATTATAGATTGACAGGTCTAAGCCTTTGGCTCAGGAATCCAAGCCATTCTCAAGCCAAAAGGCTTGTATTTGTCAAATTCAAATAATGCAATCATGTTAATAAGGTGATCATGTTAACAAATAACATGATCACATTAGTAACGTGATCATATTAATAGATAACTTTACATTTATATTTAGATAAGTAAACATATAATCATTTTTTAGGTTTTTATTCCTTCTAGATTAATTCTTGGCATTTTTAGGGTTCCTAAGTTTGTCAAAATAAAAAATTTCAAACCATTGACTATAAACCTGATCCAAAGTGGTGTGATTGGGTTAGCATTGGTCACATTGATGATTTGCACATATCAAATGACCACTTTGTGTTAATTTCACGTGTTCATCATCCCTCCCTCATCTTTGATCACTTCTTACTCATCCCTCATCAACCCTAATCACTTTCTCATCATTCATCATTGTCCCTAATAACTTCTTCATTGACCTTCACTATCCCTAGTCATCTCTAATCACTCCCTTATAATCCATAATCACTCCTCCATTGACCCTCACTATCGTTCATCATACCTAATCAATCCTTCTTCGTCCCTCATCATTTTTAATCACTCTTTTCTTATCCCTCATCATCCCTAATCACTTCCTTATTATTTGTCATCATCCCTAATCATACCCTCCTCATCCCTCCTCATCCTTAAGCACTCCATTGACCTTCATTGTCTCTCATCATCCCTAATTACTCCTTCATTGACTATAACCATCCCTCATCACTCCCTCCTCATCCTTCACAAACCTAATCACTCTTTCCTCGTCCCTCATTATCTCTAATCACTCCTTCATTGACCCTTGCCATCTCTCATCACTCCATCATTGAACCTCACCATCCCTAATCACTCCCTCATAATCTAACATAAGTATATACTCTAAAATTATATTTGATTCAAATCATATGTTGTTTGATCCATTCTAATAAAAATTAACTCTTTTCTAGGACTTGTTATGTTGTCAATACCGATTTGTGATAGTCAATTTTATTATTGAATGAATTCGATGATCTTCTAAATTTATAGTCAAGTAACACAAGTCCAAGCATAAAATAGAGTCTGAATTTTAGTTCATCAAAATATCTTTGTTTTGCAACTAGTTAGATGAAACTTTATTGAGTTCCACCTTTGGTATCTTGGTTCAAAGGATAAAAATTAAACACAAATCTCTTGTATAATTTTTTAATTCTGAGAAGGTTTGATTTCATGTAAAGTTATCTGGTGTTTCCCATTCTTGTATGACTTGAATCTTGGCTAGGTTCGCACATGCACTCCTTGTGTGTAATAAATCTCAAATATTTTATCTTTTTCATGAAAAATGAGCATTTATTCATGTTATCATAAAAATATGTTTCTACAAAATGTGAAACACTAGCTCAACATGTTGTAGATGTTCATCCCATGTTTTCTAAAGATTAAGATGTCATCAAGGTAGATTAAAAAAATGACATTATTAAAGGGTGTGAGGATGTCGTTCAACATCTCAATGAATGAATTCGTTACATGAGTTAATCTAAAAGGCATGACCAACTAGTCAATCAATCTTTCCTTGGTCTTTAAGACTATATTCCAAATGTCTAGAGGCTCAACATGAATATGATGATACCCAAACTTAAGATCAATTTTGGAAAAAACTTCTACACCATGGATATGGTAGAAAAATGCTTTAATATTTAGACGAGGATAATAATTCTTTAATTTAATATTGTTAATATTTTTTTGATTGATTCATAATCTTTTGTCCCATCCTTATTTGGTGAAATCACAATTGGGCTTCTACAAGGCAATGATTTAGGCATGATGTGTCCATTATCCAAGATTTCATGGATCTACCACTTGATCTATTTGTTCTCTAAAAATGATATGTTGTATAAAGAGATTTGAGGTAGAGGTAGTTAAGGGATCAAATCAATAGTATTGTTTAGTGTACAATATGTAGGAACTTATTTAGGTGACTGAAAGATATCCTTGTATTCATCTAGTTTATGGTTCAATTATTTTGTCTTTGTTATTGTTAGACAAACCACACTATGATATGGTTCCATAAGGATGTTATTACATTAATTCTTACCATCAATCCGAGTATACTTCTTACTATAACTGACAATATTCTTTCACTTCCTGACACTAATGACTAAAAGCTTATGAATTAACTATAATAAATGGTATTTCAGATAATGACAATCTATCACAACATTTCAAGGATTTACTTCATATACTACATGTCTATGGTAAATATATGGTTGACCACATGTAAAACATCACACACCTCTAATGGTGAGATGTCACAAAGGATTGCATCTTTAAAAAGTTTCATTTTGTACACCAAGTGACACTACTGGGTGATCCATTTCTCAATGCCTATGCTAGACCATACAGTAGCATATGGTTATGGATGATGCATCAATTTCAATTTAAAACTTTGAAAATATGCTTTAGAATAAATTAAACTATTTTGACTTCCATTAGAAATGCAGTGTATCGGGTCACCATTGATCTACGTTTGTTAATAAAATAACATTTTTAATTCATATAGTTTCTTGTTGGGGAAAGTAGAAATATTTTTAGTATCGACCATATCATTGGGTTCATAATCTATTATCTACTTACCTTTTTATAGTGCTAGATAATTTGTACCCACTTCTTGAGCTATGCAAATAAAGAGCTCATAGTGTGACACTCTTCATTGGATTGAATATTGAAGTTATGAATTAAGCACCACTTTCCAATCTTGGACTCCTTGTTATAATCATTTGAAAATTATTTTTCACTCTCTAGTCCGAGGACTCAATCAATACACATATAAATAAAATGCATTCAATGTAATTATTCATATCATAAAATGTCCTCATATGGAAAACAATTGATTGGTTTCAGGAAATCACATAGCTTGGTGATCCTCATATTTACTATCCATTTGTAGTGCTATGGTGGTTTTACTTGCTTCTTTATTTTTTGGAGGATATTCAATTATGAATTACATCATTTCTAATAGGCCCATAGTTTTTCATAGGTGTTAAATAGTTATGTTTCAAATTTGCCTCCACATCATTTTGATCACCATGTCTTATATTTTATGCTATCACTCAATTCTCCACTTGTAGTCCCTAACATTGTTAAACCCCAACAAAATACCACCATCAAGGCATTGGATGGAGTGATTAAGTGTAACACCCCACTGGGATCTACCTAGAAATGCGTATTTTTTTATAATTTAAATAACGTATTATTTTATTATATTACACCACGATAATCTAATTAGTGATTCATATTAAAAAAAATCTAATTATAACTCTAAAATATGTGACATATATCCATTACTGATCATTATCATCATATGAAACACAACATAACTGATTATAGAAGGTAATTATAGATATATAGCCACAACTGGTACAAGCATGCAACCATTACTGTTATGGTACAATAAGTAATTAATCACATCTCATCAAGTATAATGTTTCAATAATAATAAATATAATATAATGTATAAGATACAAAATACATGGCTCCACAGAGCATGAGTTCTCTAAACCCTAATATCCATGGCAATCTCAAGTATCATCTTCAAAGAAGTACTGTTGTGGGGAGGGAGAGCATCATTTGAGTGTTTTTCCATGCCAATCATGGACCATTGATCTCTGCACAATCCCCCATCAGAAAATGACCTTTTTGTTAAAAATATTGTCAATGATGTCAAAGGTCTAGCATTATTGGTGATAAAGGTCCCATTGCATTTAATGGTGTTTTTAATATTCATATCTTGGCTAATATGTGTTAACATTTATTTAATATCAATGAATATATTTTTAGTTACATATAAGTCAAAAGAGGGCTCATGGAGAAGTCAAAGAGTCATAGGGTAAAAGATGAAAGAAGAATGTGACGCATTTTCTCGTGAAGAGTCATCTTAAGGAATTCTAAGAATCACCATGTGAAGACAAAAGAGGTATGGTGCATTTTTTCATGAAAAGACATTTTGAGGAATGTGAAAAGTCACCAAGATAAAGATAAAAGAAGAAAGAATGCTTTTGCTTATGAAAGGCCATTATATGACTTTTCAAATGCAAAGATACGAAGGATCATGCAAGTTTGGTGCCATTTTTCATGAGGATTGAAGGGTCACAAAGGGTGAATGCCAAAGGTCATTTGGAAAGCTATAAATAAAGGCTTGAAAAGCCATTTTTAATATGCAATAAAGTGCATGGTTTGCATTTGTTTTCGAAGAGAGAAAAACATGAGATATTGTAGAGTTCTATCATTTGTTGAGTAAGCAACATTGAGAGATAGTTGTGTTTTATACACAAAAGGGGTTGGTGCTCAGCAAAGGGGTTGGTGCTCTTGAAAATTGGTGCTTGCAAACTTTGTATTTTGAGTTGGTGCTCATTCATACACTTGAGATTGTTCTTTGTAGTTTTTTTCACTTTGGGTTTTTACATAAAAATTTGGTGTCTCTCTTGTGTTGTGCAAATTATTATTTCAATTTTATTATATATCTTGAATGTATGATTAAGTAGTTAAAGAAAATAAATCAGATTAAGTAAAAGATATATAATATACTGATTCATTCTCCCCTCTTAGTATATTTCATGTTTAACAATTGGTATCAAAGCAGATTCTTTTTGAAAAAATTTTACAGCTTGAAAGAAGATCAAAAAAATACAATGGTTGAATCACATTAAAGATTTTTTACAAATAAGACACCTTTGTTTGATGAGACGAATTATGTTTTTTAGAGCATAAAGATGAAGACTTATTTGATGGCCCTTGAATTTGACATATGACAAGTAGTAGTGAAGGAATATAAAGAGCCACAGACACTGGTAACTACTCCGACAGAAAAAAGGCAAGTGAAAATAATGCTCAAGCTTTAAATGCTATTTTATATGGTTTATGTGAATAAAAATTTGTTAAAGTTATGCAAAATAAATTTGCTCATGAAATGTGGGTAAAACTTGAGAATATTTACAAAGGTAATGGAAAGGTTCAACAAGCTAAACTTCAGAGTTTCAGAAGATAGTTTGAGAGTTTGAAGATGGAAGAATAAAAAAATATAGCAAGTTATCTTTTGTGGGTTGATCAAATAGTTAATTAGATTCAAGGTTTTGGAGAAAATTTAGAAGAATCAACTGTGGTCTAAAAAGTTTTGATATATTTACCATTGAGATATGATGCAAAAGTTTCAGTAGTTGAAGAGATAAATAATTTAGCCAAGCTAAAGATGGATGAGCTTCATGGTATTCTTAAGGCATATAAGATGTGGACTGAACAAGATAAACTCTCAAAGAGAGAAGCAACGTTTAAAAAAGAGAAGGCTAAAATTTAAGAATCAAGTAATAATTTTAGCGATGATGAAGATGACAATGGAACTCTATTCATTCACAAGCCAAAAAAGAGCACAGGGAAATATAAAAAAAATTACCTTTTAAATATTTTAATTGTGAAAAGATTGGACATTTTGCAGCTAAATGCCCAAATAAGGGTAATGATGATGATGAAGGAAAGTCTACATACAAGAAGAATTTTAAAGGTAAATTCAAGAAGAGATTTGATAAGAGAGTTTGTATTATAAAGATCTTAGCTCAACCGAAGATAGTGGAGTAAGTGATTCAGAAGAAGAGTTTTTATTCATGGCCACACATGAAGATGCCTTTGAAAATAAAAGTACAGATGATCAAGAAGAAGGACAAGATGAAGCCAAAGTGAATCTCGAAGAACTCATTTGTGCCTTAAAAGAGGTAAAAACTCTTGAATAAAAAAATTGAAGATTAAAGTTTCAGATCGAGA
The DNA here is from genome assembly GCA_037957365.1 of Torreya grandis. Taxonomy (NCBI): domain Eukaryota; kingdom Viridiplantae; phylum Streptophyta; class Pinopsida; order Cupressales; family Taxaceae; genus Torreya; species Torreya grandis. Next base: position 4,786,987 of record JARHVA010000207.1, read on the forward strand.
AAAATGAAAAAGAGTCAAAGAAGATAATTGAAGATTTACAAGCACACTTTGAAGAAGCCAAGAAAAATGAAAAAGATCTAACGACAGTTGAAAATAGTAAGCAAAGAATGTGAAAGGTATGTTATTGAAACTACTTCTTTAAAAGCAGATATTCAAAAAATAAATAAAACAATCAATGATATAACAACCAATGATTCAAAATTTGAGAATAACACTAATATGTTGAAAAATATATTAGAAAATCAAAGATCAATGTCAGCTAAGATAGATATTGGATTTGAAAAAGAGAAAGAAGAGATCATTACTTTCATAGACACAAAAAAACTATGCTGAAGCTCTTATAAAAAAAATAAAAAAGAAAGAAGTTAAGAATACAAAGGACATCTTAAACAAAGAAGGTTGGAGGGAACAGAGCTACAAAAGGCAATCAAGTCAGAGATACACAAATAGGTCTTATTTTTATTGTAATAGATATTGTCATAAGAAAATAAAATGTCAAAAAAATGCTAACAATTTCATAAATAAGGAGAAATAAATTCATACATAGTCAAGCAGAAGTCAACTCTTTTGCTCCTCTATCAGGTTTTAATGAAGAGACTATAATATGTTACAAGTGCAACAACTTCAGACACATAGTTTGATATTGTAGAAACATGTTCGAGTCAGTCAAGAAGGACCAAAGTTTCGAAGCTCTATTTATCAAGAAGAAAGTTCAGACAAGTTCATGGCAAAAGAAATAACTTGAAAAATCTATGTTGGTGCAGACTGCTTTGCATGCAAAAAATGAAAAAAAGCCATGGTTCATTGATAGTGGATGTTCGAGGCACATAACAAGAGACAAGAACAAGTTCATAATCTTGAAGAAAATCAATGGTGGCATGGTGAAATTTGGAGACAATACTATTGCCAGAATTGCTAAAAAAGGTACTCTAAGTTTGAATAATGGTATAACTAAAATTAAAAATATTTTGTATGTAGGTCTTAAGTATAATCTTTTGAGTGTAAGTCAAATGTGTGATCAGAGACACGCACTAAAGTTTTATGTAGAAAGTTGTGAAATTAAAAGAAAAGATTTAGAGGTGTTGGTTGCAGATGCTTAGAGAATAGGGAATAATTTGTATATGTTATCAGACATCAAATGTCAAAGTTGTTTGAGTCAAATTGAAGAAATTTGGCTATGACACAGAAGAATGGGGCACATAAATTTTGACAACCGTGTCAACATTAGTAAAAAATAAGCAGTCAAATTTTTTTTAAAGATTACAAAGCCATCTGACATATTTTGTGAGTCTTGTCAGCATGAGAAGCAGGGTAGAAGATGGTTCAAACAAAAAAGTACTCGACTACTCAGATGCTAGAACTTGTTCACACTGATATATGTGGACCTATGATAACTCAAAGTACTCAAGGTGAGAAGTATTTCATGTTGCTTATTGATAATTTTTCACGTATGACTTGGGTAATGTTTTTAAAGAAAAAATCAAAAGCTTTCAGATATTTCAAAGCATTAGTTGAGAATGAAACCAGTTTGAAAATTAAGTGTCTAAAATCATATCGAAGAAGAGAATTCATGTCAAATAAATTTATTGAGTTTTGTGAAAACCATGGAATAAAGAGACATTATTCAGTAGCAAAAACTCCACAGCAAAATTGAGTAGTTGAACAAAAAAATAAAATAGTTCAAGAGATGGCGAGGATAATGCTAAATGAATCCAAAATAACAAATAAATATTGGAGAGAGACATTTTATACAACAATGCATATTTAGAATAGAGCATTATTGAGAGTCAATAGTGACAAGACTCATTATGAGCTATGGAAAGACAAACCAACAACAATTGATTATTTCAAAGTTTTTGACAGAAGATGCCTCATAAATATAATCGATAAAAAACTTGGTAAGTTTGAATCCAAAGCAGATGAAGGTATATTTTTTAGTTATTTTTGTAAAAATAAAGCTTATAAATGTTATAACAAAAGAACCAAGAAAATTGTTGAAAGTGCAAGTGTCAGGATAGAAGAAAATGGAACACAAAGAATCAGTGATCCAGTAGATATTTCTAAAATCATTGAAGAGGAAGGTTTTGAAGAATCAGATGAAGATGAGGATGAGGAGAACAAGGGCATCAAAACTCCATCTAAATATGTTCAAAGAAATCATAATAAAAATGACATCATCAGAGACAAATGAAAAAATTCGCACTAGAAAAATGATGGTAAGTGAATATGAGCAAGTTAATTTCTCTTTGTTATCCAAAATTCAATCTAGAATTTTTTTAAAAGCTAGACATGATAAGCATTGGGTTAAGGCTATGAATGAAGAATTAAATCAGATATAAAAGAATGATACTTGAGAATTAGTGCCTAGACTAAAAGATCACAATGTGATAGGAACAAATGAGTTTATAGAAATAAGTTGAATGAAAATGGAGAAGTGACTAAAAATAAAACAAGATTAGTATGTAAAAGATATGCTCAGATTGAGGGAATAGATTTTTAAGAAATTTTTGCACCAGTGGCAAGGTTAGAGGCTATTAGAATGTTACTTGCATATACAATATTTAAAAATTTCAAAGTGTTTCAAATGGATATCAAATCTGCTTTCTTGAATGAGAATCTAAAAAAATAGGTCTACATTGAGCAGTCTGAAGAATTTATTCTCTCAAATATTAGTAGCCATGTATGTAGATTGAAGAAAGCATTGTATAGATTGAAACAAGCTCCCAGAGCTTGGTATGCAAGACATGATAAGTACCTGGAAGATCAAGGTTTCAAGAGAGAATTTGTTGATAGTAATCTTTACATCAAAATAGAAGGTGAGCATCAATTGATTGTTGTGGTATATGTTAATGATATCATTTTTGAAAGAAATATTAAAAAAATAACAAAAGAATTTTTTGATAATATGCAAAAAGAATTTGAGATGTCTATGCTTGGAGATTTTTTTTTTAAGATTGCAAATATTTTAGTCAGATAAACGAATTTTCATATCTCAAAGTAAATATGCTAAAGAAATGTTGAAGAAATTTGGTTTTGAATATTGTGCACCAGTTGACACATCAATGTGTACAAAAAATAAGGTGAGCAAAGATGAAGATTCACTTGTTATAGATCAATCTTTGTATAGATCTATGATTGATAGTCTTTTATATTTGACAACATCAAGCCCAGACATCATGCATGCAGTAGGTATAGTTTTAAGATATCAGTCATCTCCAAAAGATAGTCATGTTTAGTTGGTAAAGAGAATATTCATATATATCAAGGGAATATTAGATTATAAATTATGGTATCCCACAGGTAGAGATTTCACTTTGGTTGCTTATACATATTTAGATTGGGCAGGGTGCTTGGATGACAGAAAGAATAAAAGTGGAGGTGCTTTCTTTCTTAGTGATAGCTTAATATCATGGCTAAACAAGAAGTAGAATTCAATATCACTTTCTACAGCTGAAACAGAATATATTGCAGTAGTATTATGTTGTACTCAAGTGCTTTGGATAAAACAAATCTTGGAGGATATCAAGATAAACTATAATGAACATATTTCTATTTTTTGTGATAACATAAGTGTTATTAATATTTCGTAGAATCTAGTGATGCATTCAAGAACAAAACATATTTTCATTATATATCATTTTTTATGATCAGATTGTAGATCAATAAGTTAAGATGGAATATATCAGTACTACATAGTAGATTGCAGATATCTTCACAAAGGCACTACCAAAAGACATATTTGAGTCTCTGTGAGAGAAGTTGGGAGTAATTTTTTTTACTTCTTACCATTGAAGATCAACATCAGTTGAGGGAGAGCTAAGTATTAGCTCCAGATAGTCCATTTGCCATTAATGTCAAAGGAGGAGAATAACAGGTACATGTACAAATGCAAAAATAGGTACAGAGAATAAATACAAGCTGTTACAATAAGGAAGAGTTACCGTATGTTTTTTAGATGACAGTATGTGCAGGTTTCAAGATGTGGCATTTTCAATTTGAGGTTGCCATGAATGACAAAGGGAGATATTGTTATAAATATTGTTATTGATGTCAAAGGTCTAGCATTATTAGTGATAAAGCCCCCATTATATTTAATGATGTTTTTAATATTCATATCTTGGCTAATGTGTGTTAATATTTATTTAATATTAATGAATATATTTTTAGTTTCATATAAGTCAAAAGAGGGCCTATGGAAAAATTAAAGAGTCACGGGATAAAAGACGAAAGAGGAATATGATGCATTTTCTCATGAAGAGTCATCTTGAGGAATTCCAAGAGTCACAATGTGAAGACAAAAGAGGTATGATGCATTTTTTTATGAAGGGATACTTTGAGGAATATGAAAAATCACCAAGATAAAGACAAAAGAAGAAAGGACACTTTTGTTTATGAAGGGTCACCATATGACTTTTCAAATGCAAGGATACGAAGGGTCATGCAAGTTTGACACCATTTTTCATGAGGATTGACGGGTCACAAAGGGTGAATGCCAAAGGTCATTTGGAAAATTATAAATAAAGGCTTGAGAAGCCATCTATAATATGCAAGAGAGTGCATGGTTTGTATTTATTTTCAAATAGAGAAAAGCATGAGATATTGGAGAGTTCTATCATTTGTTGAGTAAGCAACATTGAGAGATAGTTGTGTTTTATACACAAGAGGGGTTGATTCTCATGTAGGTTGGTGCTCCTCCAAATTGGTGCTTGTGAACTTTGTATTTTGAATTGATGCTCATTCATATACTTGAGATTGTTTTTCGTAGTTTTTTTCACTTTGAGTTTTCATGTAAAAATCTGGTATCTCTCTCTTGTGTGGTGCAAATTATTATTTCAGTTTTATTACATATTTTTAATGTATGATTGAGTGATTAAAGAAAATAAATTAGATTAAGTAAGAGATATATAATATACTGATTCCTTCCCCCCTCTCAGTGTATTTTGTGCTTAACACCTTTCATAGATGAGTAGACAATGATTGTGCATGATGAATTCAGACAACAAGCTAGTACTCATGTGATGTATGATTTATAAAAACATGCAGTATACCATAAATAAATTCGTTATAACATGATATCACACAAACATGTAAACATACACATAAAATGACAATGTTTAACTAACATTACTTTGGTCAAAGTTTTTAATAGTCATTCATTTTTAAGATTAATCAATTTCAAACACACCACTTGATCGGATTACCTTCATCTGACATTGGTGATGCTAGTAAGATAGTGAAGTCTGTCTCATTACTTACTCAGTACTAACAATGCAAGATTTGGTTAACAAAAATATAACTAATAAATTCATACAAATTACTTTCTACTAATAGTCATAAAACATGTTAAACATAGAAATAACCAAAATACATACATTTAGTCGGTCAAACGTATGAATGAATCTCCATAATATTATTTATCACATAAATAATAAGAATATCAATTACAATTTATACCAACTGGGTATAACCTATATTCAGATGACATATTCAATTTTCCATTTACGTAGTATATTTTATAGCAATCACTAATATCACAACTCACCATTTTTACATACACACTACTCAATTTCACCGAGCTAGTCATAATAAAAAAAAGCCATATTCCCACAAGAATGTAATCTTTTGTTTAAACATTTTGTTATATCCGTAGGTTGGTATGCATATATGGATAGTGTCCTATTCTTCAGAGATCTGTCTTAGTTTTGAACAATCAAAATAATTATAATTATAGGCACACATCTTAATGTACATATACAAGCTACCTATGTATAAGAGTACCTATATTCTCATAGACACTGCATATTTAGTATATGTTTTAATATACAATTATTATTTTACCAAACTAACAATATTCCTCATTTTTCTAAAAGTAAACTATTGTGCTTTTAATAAATATATAGTTGAAAAAACATCAAGTCTATAAAGGGTTTTCTACACTTCCATAAACCTTAACTTTGACTCACTTTATCCTACATGAAGGATTTAATTCACTGTTAGAAAAGACAAATATACATAATGTGTGTGTGTATAAACACTCTTAGTTTATAACAATTATGCATAGTTTGCTTAAACAAGATCATAGTGTTTACGACATATGATGTTAACTTGTTCACCTTTATGTTTTAACAATTTTTGGCAATATTTACACATACTCAGCTATGTATTTATATCTACATATATATAAATATATTTTTTTGTATTTGATGAGTACAATAAGGGATATGTGACAACAAATACCGTAAATATCCAAATCGAGAGAATGAAGAGTTATCACATTTAGTTTCCTTGTTAATCACTATTTATCACATATACTCATTCGTCACTATAAGAAGGATAAAATAAAATATCCTATTTATGTAACTTGTATACTATGAGAGTAAATCACTAAATTTGGCTTAGTTCATATCAATCCAATTCCTCTATTGCCAAAAATTTATTAAATTATTATAAATAAATTATATAAATCCCATATCCCCTATACTAAGCATTGTTTATATGTTATTATCGTATAATATATGCATATAATCACTTTACACTATATATATATATATATATGAACACTCTTATATATATATATATATATAATACGATAATAACATATAAACAATTCTTAGTATAGGGGATATGGGATTTATATAATTTATTTATATATATATATATATATATATATATATAGCTGAGTTTGGGATATGCACTTTATAGAGGGTATAAAATATTTGAATTCAATGTTATTTTAATATATTCACTGCATATTACTCGCTATTTAACATACATAGTCTTATGATATCATTGTATTATATCCAAATTTTCAGGCTGTTATATGGCACACCACATATCCATATATACATCAATCACTGGTTATATTTAATATATAGTAATTTATATATAATTTTATACAATTCGTTGCATCTATACATATTGTTGCATGCTTAATTGAATTGTTTTATGTTTTACACGAGTTATAATTGTATTGTTAATCACTCTCAATATATAAGAGTGTTCATATATGTATTGTGTAAAGTGATTATATGCATATATTATACGATAATAACATATAAACAATGCTTAGTATAGGGGATATGGGATTTATATAATTTATATATATATATATATATATATATATATATATATAGCTGAGTTTGGGATATGCACTTTATAGAGGGTATAAAATATTTGAATTCAATGTTATTTTAATATATTCACTGCATATTACTCGCTATTTAACATACATAGTCTTATGATATCATTGTATTATATCCACATTTTCAGGCTGTTATATGGCACACCACATATCCATATATACATCAATCACTGGTTATATTTAATATATAGTAATTTATATAATTCGTTGCATCTATACATATTGTTGCATGCTTAATTGAATTGTTTTATGTTTTACACGAGTTATAATTGTATTGTTAATCACTCTCAATATATAAGAGTGTTCATATATGTATTGTGTAAAGTGATTATATGCATATATTATACGATAATAACATATAAACAATGCTTAGTATAGGGGATATGGGATTTATATAATTTATTTATAATAATATATATATATATATATATATATATATATATATAGCTGAGTTTGGGATATGCACTTTATAGAGGGTATAAAATATTTGAATTCAATGTTATTTTAATATATTCACTGCATATTACTTGCTATTTAACATACATAGTCTTATGATATCATTGTATTATATCCAAATTTTCAGGCTGTTATATGGCACACCACATATCCATATATACATCAATCACTGGTTATATTTAATATATAGTAATTTATATATAATTTTATATAATTCGTTGCATCTATACATATTGTTGCATGCTTAATTGAATTGTTTTATGTTTTACACGAGTTATAATTGTATTGTTAATCACTCTCAAATCACCCTATGCACCTTTATGTAACTTTGTTGATCATACTTGTGAGTCGTTGGTTTTACCTATAAACTTATCATTGTACAGTTGACATATGAAACATTGTTTTTGTGTGATGAAAGTCATATGTTGGGGGATATAATCGTACAAGTCCTCTGCTATGCATAATGTATATAAAATTTAGTTTGATTTATATATTTTGGCAAGATGTTCATCCTATATATTCAAGTTTCCATATATGTATTCATTTCAATATTTGTACAAACAGTTCGATATATAAATGTTTATATAGTTTGCTATCTATAAATAGGTGCTACCACATGTAAATAGTTCGATATAGTCTAAGCTTGGCTAGGCATTTACCAAAGTTTAAATGCCTAGTATACATATTTGCTAATAATAAAAATGAACAACAGAATGAATGTATCGAGGCGCTTCATTTAGGTGAGGATTTTGCTTGTATTTTATTTATATATACATATATATGTCACTTTACATAATATTCTTGATCGTTGTTCATTTAGAAGTCATTGAGTTTATAAGGTTTTAAATCACATATGTCAATCACTATATAATACCAGGGCATTATAATATAATACTAGATCGTTAAAATATTTAATTCCCAAACCATGAATACAAAAAATTTAATTACATTGCCTACTTGACAAAAATGTTTTGTTGTTCCTTCCACTTTGCTCGCTTATCTTCTCCCTCCATGTCGGATTATTCTTCCTCTTCTCCACTTTTCTCCTCTTCTTTTTTTTTTGGTGCCTCTTCTCCTTTCTACATGGCCCCCTTACCTTTCTTTTCCTCTCAAGAATATATTCTATTTTTTTTTTAAAGCTCACTCTCCTTTCTTCCTTTCCTTATGAGCTTTGCGCTTTCTTTTAGAAGTTGCTCCCTATTTTTCATTTTTATTCATTAATTTTTTTCTATTCACATTTTTCTTCTTTTTAATTCACTTTTGGCATACTAAAATACAATTGTTTATTTTAATAATTATAATACAATATAATCTAATTGTTTTATTTCTCTTATGAGGCTTTTCTTATTTTTATTTTCTAACTTAATAATAATAGTTACGTTATTTAATAATTAATTTTGATTTATTATTATTGACTATGAAATCTTACAACAATCGAGTCAAATTAACTAATATTATGATTTTAACTACCAAAATGACTAATATAAGGTCGAAGATATTTTTTAATTGTAATTGGCATAAACACATAAAATCACAACGCAACCATACAAAATTAATTCCACACAATCATTGAACTAAGCTAACACGTAACTAACAATACGTAAATAATTATCTAAATACAATAGCGTCAAAAATTCACTAACGTTAACAATTCAACTATGCATATAACATGTACTAACTAATATAGTATGTGTAGGGTTATAGCTATTTCTCTGTCGTCCCCCAACAAATTTATCTATGCCACCTTCTCTAATGATGCTCTCCCTCTATCATGTTATGAGGAATGAATCTCTCCTGCATTCAACTCACGACAAACAAGGAGTTAGTTCATATAATGTGACATATATACATCATAAAATACTGCTGAAATAATAAATCAACATGATTATAATATAAAAATATAAACTACAACTCATAACAATGCAATCATGTAATCTAAACAATATTCAATTGTCCTATTACAATATATAACCCATAACTTAATCATATAATAACCAAATTAAATTACTAACTATAAATATTCATGGATAATCAATTAAGTTTGCTTAGCGAGGAATCAAAATGTAATATTAAGGATGAGGGGGGACGAGGTAGAATTGAGTAGAGATGATGAAGAATGGTGAGAGTCAATGAGGGAGTGATTAAGGAGGATGAGGGAGTAATTGGGGATGATGAGGTATGGTGAGGGTTAATGAGGGAGTGATTAAGGGTGATGAGGGATGAGGAAGGAGTGTTAATGATGATGAAGGATGATGAAGCAGTGGTTAGGGATGATGAGGAATAGGGAGGGTCAACGAGAGACTGATTAGGGATAATGAGGGAGCGATTATAAATGATGAGGAATAGCGAGGGTCAATAAAAGAGTGATTAAAGATGAGGAGTGAATGATTAGGGATGATGAAGTGGTGATTAGGGACGATAAGTGAGTGATTAGGGACAATGAGGGATGGTGAGAGTCAATGAGTGAGTGATTAGGGATGATAAGGGAGTGATTAAAGATGATGAGGGTCAATGAGGAAGTGATTAAAGATGATGAGGGATGAGGAGTGAGTGATTAGGGATGATGAGAGATAGTGAGGGTTAATAAGAGAGTAATCAAGAATGATGAGTGAGTGATTAGAGATGACTATAGACAGTGAGGTTCAATGTGGAAGTGATTAGGGACAATGAGGAATCATGAGAGAGTGGTTAAGGGTGATGATGAATGAGTAGGAAGTGATCAGGGATGAGGAAGGGATGATGAACAAGTGAAATTAATATAAAATAGTTATTTGATGTGTGTAGGTCATCAATGTGACCTATGTTATCCCAATCACATCATTTTGGATCAAGTTCAAAGTGAGTGGTTTGCAAACTTCAATTTTGACAAACTTAAAACTCTTAGAAATGTCAAGAATCAATCTGGAAGGCATAAAAAATTTAAAAAATTATTATATGTTTACCAAAAATAGACATTAATTGCAAAATTTATGCCCTGAAATCCCTAAGTTCATACTTAGACCCTGAAAATGTCTAAGTACTGACTAGATTGAATTTTGAAAATTTATTTTCTACATTATAAGCCATGCAGTTGTGAGACCAACTCTATCAAATGCAGAGTGATCATAATTTTATAGATTTACTAAAATAAATTTAAAGTATAAATTTATATTTATATTGTTACATTTTTATTTATTTATTTATACTTAACATTTATAATAGTAAATAGAAGTTTCAGGTCAATATTGGGTTCATGTGCATGTTCACATGTTTTTGTCTCAAATAACAAGAACCCTGTCTCGTTATTATTTTTATAATAATGTAATCACGTTATCTATATGGAATGCTCAAAATTTACATATCAAACACACACACAAAACCACTTCTAGTTTTTTTAATACTACATCCAAGCACACTACCATGACAAATATAGACGAATCAAGAATCCCATGGTTATAGGCGGGGAAAAAACTGGTAAACAACACTTACTACAAATATGTTTAAAATCCAAAACATTCTTCAATCACAACAGACTAGAGGTATACTACAACCTCTTGAAATAAAGGAAACACATTAAAATATAAGACGTGTCTAAACAGATTGAATAATTACAAACTAACACCAAAGGTCCACAATTCAGACTCTATAACAAGAATGATTAATTAAACTTGGTAAAACACAATTACACTCTTCATTAGCCCAACTATTAAACAAAAAAACTACTATCATATATTAGATATTATAACACAAAAATCAACACTGAATGAGATCATGATAATAGAAATGATGAATTGATAATTAAGTGAAGATTGTAATTTTAAAAACTATGAAAGCACATACACATTATGGGCTCACAAGTAACTTTGGATCAAATATCCCAAAAATATTACAAATTATACTAAAATTATAAATCAACTATATAAGCTAAGGACAACTCAGATGAATAATAAAATAGACAGTGTATTAACAACATAAAACAAAAAGTTTAAACTGAACTAGAATTAACAACATAAATCTAACTCTCTCAGGTAACTAATAACGAGCAGGGTACGAGGACTGACCAAAATATGAAATAGAGTTGAAAGACGGATACGAAAGGTTAAACGTAATTAAAAAACTCAATGTAAAAGGTTGTAATTTTTAGATTTAAGAAATGTTAAGCCAACTGATTAATGCGACACCCTTTTCAGAGCGATCTCGTAGACTAAAATCAGAAACAATAATTTTTTTTGAATAAATTTGATTTAAAATGGGGTCACTAAAAATAAGGAATGAACGTAAAATCTAAAAATAAAGGCTCATATATAAATTTAAAGGTGAAGGGAAACATTAATAATCTCTAGTTTCTCTTTAATACTCTTTTAACTATTTTAGGAAACTCAATTTTGAATCAACTTTGCAAGATAATAAAAGGGAATCGGGTGCAAAAACTACCAAATATATTTAGAATTGGATCCACCAAAGATTATCGAAGTTGGGTAGAAAATTTATGGTTATCGAACTTGATTCTTAAATGATAAATCTAGAGCTTACAAATTTTCGTTTTAAAAAAGACACAAGTTTGGGTATTAATTCGATCCCATTTTTGAGTTGATTTGGTTGATTTTTCGAACAAGAAGTTCTGAGTGTAAACTTGCATTGAACCTTATAAAAATTCATGCAATCATCCAACTATCGACATAAAATCTTAGAGAACAACATATCTATTCGTGTGCTTTTCAAGTTAAGAAATTAAGTCTCAAAATTCATTTCACTCTTCTAATGAGATTACAAGGGATGTCTCAAGACTCACTACGATCAACCTATCTAGTTGGGTTTCTACAATGATTAATCTATGTCATTCATATTGTTTACGTCAAGTCACTCAATAATACTTTGTGTTAGAATTTATTAGCTTTACTCATTAATTTCAATTGAATTCATTTGACTCAATGCTATTTGTATGACTAAATATTTATATTTAAGATTAATCAATAATTTCAAAATACCAAGGTAAGTTAAATTCATTATATTTCAAGTCTATAACTACCAATATTTTTTATTATGTTCTTAATGTTATTATATTATTCAAATTATGTATTCTTAACACTAACACTAACATCCAAATAGGAACCTCAAATATTACAGCATTGGTTTATTCAAATGATTATTACTTTTTGCATAAATAATATTTAATGTCCTTAATTAGGTTCTCAACTCGTGGCCGAAATAGTTTCCAAATCACTACTATAAGTATCTATATTTGTCATGCGCTAGCTTACATCCATCATCAATGCATTAAATATTATAGAAAAATTATTGACAAATGAGATTAAATAATATTATTATACGTTGATATCTTTAAATAATACAACCATTATAGTTATTAAGTACATAAGCTCTAACATGGATTTTTCAAAGGTAAGCCACAACAGGGTAATGACAATCTCTAATAACAAGACTTTACAATTGACCCATTGAATAATAAACATATAGTCACTATCTACTTAAACTCAAATTGAATAACATACAAGACACTTTTGATTCAACATATAAATATTATATCAATATATTTTATTTGCCTCTGGAATTTCGTCAATCTACACTACAAAAAATAGTTAAATAAAAGGGGGTCAATTTACATTGTGCAAGGGATTCCTACCCCTTAAAAATTCATTTTTCCAAATTAATGGACCATTTTAAATAAATATGTAGGTAACAAGACATAACATATAGATAACTTACATACAACAATAAGAACAACAACCCAACCATTAGAGAAAATATTACACTTCAACATCAACTGACACCAAACTTATCAGTAACCAAGCATCAAACCTTACAAACTTACAATATTCTTATACAAGCAATGTTAGCATACCATTAAAAAGTTGCAAAACAAATGATTCTCATTGTAGTGAACAATACAAACAATCCCACCATCACAATATCATTTGATTTCAATGCACCCTTGTAGGTGTGATATCTATAACAAAGTAGGCCTCTAATATGAAATTAATTTTCAAATTTCAATTTCACTACACAATATCGAAAATAAAGCCATATAGACAATGAACAAAAATAAAAGTACAAAGACATTGCAAAGCATGTCAAAGAGTATGTTGAATCTCCCTAGCTCATATCAGAACTAATCAAAGTTACAAGGATAATTTTCCATCCATATACCACGATTACTACAAGAATTTTTTTAACACAATTTATTTCACTGAACAAAAGTTTTATCTAAGTGGGACTAAACCTCAAACATGATTTATTCACATTAGTATTATATAAGTAAAATATAAACCATAATCCACTATCCAATTTTTAGTTAAGAATAGGATATATATATATATTTTATTCATCGGGACTCGTGGCTGTAAATTATTTTATAATGCTTTAAATTGATATCCAAATATATATATATATATATATATATATATATATATATATATATATATATATATATATATATATATATATATATATTCCTTGAATATGTGATATATCCCCTAAAATATACAATTATTTACATATGTGAAAATAAAATTTAATGCACATATCTCATACTCTTATATCGACGCGCACACACACATATATTTATTTATTTTATATAATTAAATAAAATAAATCAAGAAAAAATGTCCCTTTAATACACATATGCGTGTATGTAAAATTTCCAAATATATATATATATATATATATATATATATATATATATATATATATAAAGAAAGAGGGTAGGCACCTTTTATTCCAAATAATGATAAAAAGATACATCCAGTACGCCAAAAAGATGGCAACGAGAAAGTTGAGTCAAAATAGCCTCAACACAAAGACCAAGGAGACAAAGCCTCAACTTGAAATAGAAGAAAAACCCATAAGGATATAGGATTTTAAAACATTACAGTAAATGTAAGGTAAGTATATTGGTCTTCAAAGACCAATATGCATATTTGACAGAGATCCCATTCTGTCATTAGTCTTGCCCTTTTTACCTTTCTTTTTTTAATTTCCTACCATACCTCACGTGGCTGCTTCGCATTGACTATCTATAATTCTGTATTCTGATATTCTTTAAGAGAGATTTCTCATTTGATTCGGGTTTGTGTAGAGCACTAATTCTTTATCTAAATTAGAGCTCTCTGATTCATGAGCTCTCTTCATTCCTCTTGGTATTGACCTAACTTGTTCATTTTCCATGATTCAAATCTCATTCTCTTGAATTCCCCCATCTGTAGGAGCAATTTCTTCAATGTGTATGTTTTGTTCACTTGCTTTTTGTTCCTCTGTCTCTGTCCCATTCTGACATTCCATTTCATGGTTTTCTTTTGTATCCTCCTCTTCCTCTTGTGTAGGAAAGGACACCATTTATAAGAAGGTTTATGCCCTTTCTTATATGCTAGTAAGTTTCTTGCCTATGGACAAGTTTCCTGGAGATGCCCAGTAATCTTATAGATACGATAGCATAAGGCTGCATTCTCAAATCTAGGGATTGGATATGTTGGATCTTTCCATATCTAATGATCATTTTTTTAGGTAGACCTTTGCTAAAGTTTATTCATACACATATACGAGCATATGTGCATAACCTTGCTTGCATTTTGTCATTATCTGTTTTGACAAACTTGCCCAAACTATCCCCTATTTTTTTTAAAGCACACATAAGATATATAAGGAGGTTAGGAAGCCTTACCTAGATTGGCATAACGGTGATAGAGTGTGAATTCGGTTCAAAGCCTGGAAACCATGGGGTGAGGTATAACCCAGTTGTCCCCTAGAACCAAGGTCCATTTGAAAAAACTCTCTGATAATCATCCTCATCAAAAAAGTGTACAATGAAAAAGCCCTTTGAACAGAGGGAGATTTCACAACTTTTTGACCAGGTTGAATGCACCCACTAAAATAATGCCTTTGTGGTTGGCCAGAAGGCATTGAATATACAAATAACTACCTTCTACTCTATATTTTATCTATATACTATCACATCTTCCTCTTCTATAACCACCATCAGAACTACCTCTATATGTTCCACAATATAGGCATTAGCTTGTTGATTGGGTTTCTAGTGTGTTTTTAATATCTTTTTATTTGCAGCATTTCTAAAAGGCCCCTCTGGTCTAGAAGAATTTGTCGTATCTTTGTAGGAGAACACTGTTGCCTTCCCATTGCCCATCGCCCCACCTCTCAGCCACATAGTTTGGGATAAGAGGGAATCTTTTGTTATTCCATAGTCAAACAAACAATTTGTATTCCCTAGATTTTTACCTCTGTAGATAAGACATTGGAGAGGTGCATGGATCCCAATGTCTTTCTTGATCTGTTGTTTTAGATCCATAACACTTTCTGACCTAATAACAAAGTGTGTTTCCTTAGATGGATCTAATCTGAATCTGGAAAATTATTTGTACCCTCTGGTTGCAGCCAAATCCATTCTCTTGAATTTTATCACATCCATATCACAATAACTTTGTGTATATTTTCGTATTAAATCATGTGGCATCAACAAACCTTGTGTTGTATTTATTTGCATGTGTCTGTGATATTCCAACACATCTAGTAATATACCCTCATTGATTCTTTGAGATCTTCATAGGTCCCTGTGATAGGTATGCAAACAATTTTGTTGGCCAGTTTTGGCAGGAATAAATCATTACTGCCTCCTCTGTCCGGTCTAAGTCGATGCATCTACCCATATTTTGTGTCTTTGCTAGGTCCATAGGTCCGAAATGACATCGTTGCGCCCTGTAGAAAGTCCATAGGCTCCAAACCCTAGAGCTATATGCAGTCGTGAGCCACATCCTTATCCCCAATTTGAGTCCATGGCGTGGGCAATTCATTTTATTTTGCCAGATTGACCTCCCCAAGATCTACTTGGACATCTATCTATGTTTTGTCCTTGGTACTTACAATGTCCACCTTTGCCCAAAACGTTGCTCCACTCGTCAATTCCATCTTTTTTCTTCAATCCAATATATTATATATATTCTTTGATTTGTGTGTGTGTGTGTTAGGAATAATTTTTACATTGCGTAGATTTGAGGTATTTACGGAGAGAGCTAAATAACATAGGTTGATATTTATCAAGAGGTAAATAATAATAGGCTAGTAAATGGTAATTAGTTGGTTATAACCATATAGGGTAATAATGTAGGTCAGAATATTATTGTTATTTGTTATAGCAATATATAATAATAGATTTGATTAATTAGTGGGATTCGAGTATGATAAAATGGTGGAGAAATTATAGGATGCTATTTCTATATATTTGTATTATTCCCGAATGTATTATTATCAAATTGAGAATATAGAATAGAAGAGTGCAGAATATATTATTTGTGTTGAATATATTATCTCTATGTCATGACCTCCATTTGACTGTGCATGACTTAAATTAAATCTGTGGTTGGCTCTTTTATTCCCCAACAGTGGTATCAGAGCGGGGGATCCAAAATGAGAGTCTAAAGAAATCATTGGCACCTCATGTTCTTACCTTGCATGCTTCATTCAGTCTAAGATTAGAGATCACACATTTTGTTCTAATCCACTCACCAGGGGATTATCAAATCTCTATGCATAATTAGATCACATTGAAGTCAATTTTACAATAGTAACGATTCTAATGCATTAGTTTTGCTCAGCATAATCTTTTGCATCAATTTTATTGAACATATCATCTTACCTAGTAGCGTACAATCTTTGAATGCATGTAAATCTCCATATGGTCATTGACTGACGCTTAGCCATGCACTTCAAACAATGTAGATTTGCACCCATGTATGAATGATATTTTGGATTAGTTTGGATTTGCGTGTGGTCTGAAGTCTTATTGAAAGGCGTTTTGAATCTAAGCTCGCTTTCAAAATGTGATTCTTCCAACTGCCTTACAAATATATTTCCATGTTGCCCTTCATCCATTGCCAACTATTATGAATCAATATATCATGAGATCCACGACTGTACAAAATATTCCATCTAGGTGTGAGATGTTTCATATGTGGTAGAATGAATCTTCATATCAGTTCCATCACCAACCCATCCTTGAAATGCATGCTATACGTTCGTACTACAACTTCCCAAGAAAATGTGTCATGGTAGGTCTGTTGAGTCATTTAGTTTGATTCATTTGTTTTTAGCTTTTCATGTTTAAGGATATATTTAGTTTAGTCCCTAGCTCTTGTTTACATGTCCATCCAATTGTTATATTAGTCAAAGTATATACTTAATTTGTTATCTGTGTCAAGTCAATAAAAGATTTATAAAACATCTAGGAGTTTTAGTCTATAGGTTTAGAGCTATAATTATTTTTGGTTTGGTCTTCAAGACCAATATTGTGATCAAAATAACTTTCATAAGTTTTTTTTGGTCTATGCCAATAAGATTTATAGATCTACGTGTTAATTTAGTTTTATGTTATTTAATGGTATTTGTTTTCCAAAGTGTCTTTTGTCATAAATATTTTTTAAGTGGTCATGTATGTGTCAGTATCAAAAATTCACAAATTGTCAAAATGTTAAAAAATGAGCCATTTTTTAAAGTGTCATATTTGTCGGATGCATTTTTGCTTATATACGACATCTGCATAGTGGGGGGAAATTTTCCTCAAAAAAATCGTGAGCTTCATTGAAACATCCCCTGAGTGAGTAATGACATACTGGAGGCTGGAGAATACACGAAAGAAGGAGGTCTTTTAGCGACCTCTCGTTAGTCAGTCGCCAACGACGGGGCCATTTACAATTTTGGTGACATAGTGTGGTGTGTTATTTTCAATGTCATGTGTTTTTCATTTTTGTTGTGCAAATAATAACAAAAGAATAATCCATGTTCATGATATTTATGTGTGCAAATTCTAAACATTATTCTCTGAAATGAAAACACTGTGAAAAGACAAAAATACCAATGTAAATTAGTTCATGAATCTTGAAAGGGTTTGTGTTAGATCCAGAAAACTACATGAGGTGAACAGTGTTTTTGTAACAGTTAGGAGAGCAGTTATTGTAGAGATCCCATGACTGCCTTACTTCTTTATGGAGATGACCCTCAGTGACATGCCCCTTATGGTCATGTAAAGTAAATATGAGATGTGTTCCTTCACATATAGTGGTCATGTGCAGCAAGATTGCGTAAGTAGTATGCAAACCTAAGAGTATGTGGTGGCATACATTACTGTTTGTTTTGTTCATATCAAAGTTTGTGGTAAACTTATAAAACCATGGGAGGAGTGATGCTCTCTTTGTATCAAGGTCATGAGCCACATAGTTTGGTGTGCTACAGTGGGTGAGCATACAGCAGATAAGAGTGAATGTTTTTGCACAATGTAAAAACTATGGGGGGAAATGTTAGGAATAGCTTTTACATTGCGTAGATTTGAGGTATTTATGGAGAAAGGTAAATAGTAATGGGTTGATATTTACTAATAGGTAAATAGTAATAGGTTAGTAAATAGTAATTAGTTAGTTATAATCGTATAGGTTAATACAGTAAGCTAGAATATTATTGTTGTGATATATTGTTATTTGTTATAACAATATATCGTAATAGGTTTGCTTAATTAGTGGGATTCAGGTATGAGAAAATGGTGGAGAAATTATAGGATGTTATTCATATATATTTGTGTTATTCTAGAATGTATTATTATCAGATTGAGAATAAAGAATAGTAGTGCATAATATATTATTTGTGTTGAAGATATTGTCTCTATGTCATCACTTCCATTTGACTGTGCATGAGTTAAATAAACTCTGTGATCGGCTCTTTTATTCTCCAAAATATATATATATATATATATATATATATATATATATATATATATATATATATATATATATATATATATATATATATATATATTCTTTGATTTATTTAAATAATTTATATTGAAAAGTTTTTTATTAACTTCTTTTTTCTTTCTTTGAAATAAAATATATATTTTTTAATTTATTTATTAAATCTCAAATAACAAACTCTAACTAGGGTTTGGGTCGACAACGTTTGCCAATGCTTTCCCAACAAGCGGGGGGCGATCAGTTGGTCGTCCCCCTCCCTCCTTATTATGGGAGGGGATGTTGGATGGTTCAATCGTCGCCCCCATTTTATTTTATTTTTTATATATTTTAATAAAATTAAAAAAGCAAAACTTTTATCACATATATGTATTTTTTTATTTTGTTTTTATTTTGATTTTTGTTAATTAATTTTTTTATATATATGAATATGATATTCTTGTTCATTTATTTAATCGTTGATTATTTAACATAACTTATATATAACTTAAATAATCAACGATTAAATAAATGAACAAGAATATGACACACACACACACACACACACACACACATATACATATATATTTGTAAACAAGACAAACAAGAACACATTATGTTCAATCTAGGAGGACAAATAGAAAGTATATCAAGAAGTTGTAATAGATTTAGGGTTTACATGTATTTATATTTACTTTTTATTTTTTTAAGCAAACACTTAAAACACAATAATAATTTTGCTTATCAGTTTGGAAAACATTCAGGGTTTAAGAGAAAAGAAACCCCTTGCCTGATCTGTTGAGTTCCTTGCTTCATTCCTTCCTCTCCCATTTGATCTTCCTTCTCCCTCTAACTAGTTTTTTTTCCTTTGCCAATCTTCCAAATGACGCTTTCCTCTTTTTTGGTTAACTTTTAAATTAAAGATATGTATTATTTTATCATTTTATTTTAGGGTTAAGGTTTCACTCCCTTATTATTATTATTATTATTATTATTATTATTATTATTATTATTATATGGGTTTGTCATTATTTTATTTTTTTAACTTGATTAGATTAATTATTACACCGAAGGATCAGATAACTGAGTTTAATACGAAACTAGTAATGTTATTTTAACTTAACATATAAATACGATCATACCAACATGTATAAATACTAGAATGATAAAATCTAAACAAATTATTTATCTATTTTAAATAAGTAAATTTATTTTAAATTTGTTCGTCTACATAGTATTATTTATTATACATATAGTTATATAATTGTGCTAATATAAACTTCTATTTATGCCCATTACTATATATCGTTTGGGCTTAGTCACCAACATAATGGTGTTATTACTCATTTTTTAAATATATATATATATATATATATATATATATATATATATATATATATATATATATATATATATATATATATATATATATATATATATATATATATATAGTTATCAAAATAACAAGGAGATATAAATCAAATAATCGAGACCAACTCAACTTGATGTGGTTGATTGACAATTCAACAAACTTTTTAAGTTAACACAATTTGATCTTATGGATAGACCAGTTAAAAGCAACATATCGACATAAAAACTCCTAAAAGGTATAATGTCACAAAAAAATGATAAAATAAATAGTTTTTAGCATTAAACGCACACACACTCCAAGGCGGTCATATAGGAGTCACAATGAACCTTATTCTAAGTTACCACAACTAGGTCAATCAATCAAAAAATATCTCACTTGTACATCGATCTCAATGACATATCTGATGCACCGATCATCCACATGATGACACGTCATCAAGAAAACAATGTCAAACTTGAGAAGGGTATTACATTCACGCCCCTTGACAAGGCATCGTCCTCTATGCTTCCAAAATAGAAACATGTAGTGGAATCCACCACATTACGTAATCGTAACAATCCACTATTAAGTGAACCCTCAAAATATTATAAAACTTAAATAATACTTACCAAATGGTCACAAGAGTGACAACATCAAAATGTTGCTTTCAATACTTTGATATGCCAGAACATAAGTATATATTCCAAATAAACTTTGCACCATCCCATGGTACAATAGAAATAAGATAGTGTCAAAACATGGAACTAATATAATTACTGTAATGCCATTCAGTTATGCAAGGATGAACCAATTATTAACCGAAAGATACTGCCATGTGGTTTATACCTAATAAAATATCATAACTCTAAAAATTTTCATGTCATATACACTACCAACTGATATTATGAATTGTCAAGATCATTAAATAAGGGTAAAATCACTGATCCACCATACAATAATATCGTATCCACTGTGCAACAAGCAATAATGAAAATGACTTCAAAGCCATATAATAAAGTATATACCACTAGAATAATATCAAAAACACTCCAGTGTGTAAAGAAAAATAGTCCCCATCAACTACATCATCAACTCGTCAAACCTCCTTAGACCTCCCGACCTCCTTAAACCTCCCAATAAATGGCCATAATAATGTATTTATACTAAATAATCAACATCACGTCCGATGGTTGGGAAGGATGGTGTCATGAATCTGTTCCAAACATGTTATTATCTCAACCCACTAGCTTTTACAAGCTACTTCTTCTCCCCCACATAGTGCACATTGCACACATTAGAACATATATACAGAAACACATTACTCAGCATTCATCAAAAACCAAAACACCATAATAATTTTAAATAATACCCAAATGTCAAAATAATTAATTTAAGAGTCAATAAGTCAATGGAATTAGAAAAATAAATCAAAAAATCGTAAATCAAATTCAAAAGAAGTTGGAGCAAAAAATAAAACAAGTCCAAGTCACAATTATCAGTCATCAAAATAAACAAAATTAATTTCAAATGCAATCAAATGTAAATCCAATTACTTCAAGTCCAATTAAAATAATTTATAAATGTTTAAAATTTTAAAAGAACAATTAAATGGAAGTACAAGTTTAAGGACTAGTGTTGGTTCTCCAATAAAAATCGAAAACATCGCATTACTTGAACTATGTGACTATAAAAAGTCACCCAAGGGGAGAAGGAATCAATAAAACTCAATCACCTCCTGGAAGTAAGAGAACATAAGCAACTCAACTACCTCCATGAGGTAGGAGAAAACATGACATTATCTTTTGTATACCTCTCAAAAGAATAACATGATTACCTCTCAGAGGTAACAAAGTAAGACTCGACTACCTCCTAGAGGTAGGAGAAATAAGAATAAAAATAATCCTCCCCATGTTTCCTGGTAACAAGTGATGTAATTGTATAAAAAAATAAACCAAGTGTGAATCTCATGCCTATCACTTAGTGCCAAAAGTACCCCAAGAAATATATTAGCTATCTCAAAGTCTCTGAATCAATTGATATATCTCTCTCATCAAATAATGTGTCACTCTATACGGTTTCACTTAATTGAAATGCTTTTCCAGAAAACACTTTGTTCAATCTTGGTTGTCTTTTTCTAATGTAAATCAATAATATGTGTTGATAACTCTCATATAAAATCACTAATGCAAAGATCTTGACAATTGCACTATCATAATTGATTCACGAGGATAACTCACTTTTAAATCTCAATTAACTTGTTCAAAGAAGAATAATCATATATAATAAAAAAAGATACTCACACTTACAACCACTATTCCATGATAAAATGAACACCCAAGTGAATCATAATTACAACAGAATGGTCATATCAAGAGAAAATTAAATAGCTTACTAATTCTTGCACAGGAAGGAAGGTACATTCATTCTTCATAATGAAGAGGGGGAACACAAAAGTAAACTATCAAGACGTTACCCACACACTCTTGAATCACTTATGGTTATACACAAGGTTCAAACTACATAACTCAAGGACAAGATTATAAGTTACAACACTCTTGTTTCAAACGTAAACATCCAAATCACACTAGGACCCATCTAGTTATATAAAAACCAACATACACAAGGTTAATGATGCACTAAGATTAACTAAATCCCATAACTACAACATAAAAAAACAAGGCCTCTTCATAACTTCATGGCTCACGCTTAACTAAAACAAACAACGGAACATTAACAAGAGCATATTAGTTTAGAGCTACTATTGGTAATAGTTTTATTTAAAAAATAATCAATTTTATCATATTTTTAACTATATATGCATTATATTATTAAAGTCAAGTTCACTCAATGAGATAATACATAATCATTAGCAGTATATGGAAAATAAATTAAACTAGGTATTTACCATACATATAAATTTTCTTCATAAATAATTATCTTCTACCAAGAAAAAATAAAAATCGATCAACCTAAACATCTACTAAGGAGACACGAGAGCAAAAGAATGAACCAAAAAAGTTTAAAATTTCATCATTATATTTGTTGTAGGGTCCAATTTCCCATGGTGGCTAGTTACTCCACCATAATAGCACAAAAAACAAATAAGTTCTCTCTAAGATGATACTCCCATCCACCAATGGAATAAATCTCGAAACCAAAATTCAATGACTCCCAACATAGTCCATGTCAGGGAATATGTACATTTTCACCATCTCAATCCACTTGTACACATGTGAGCAAAGTTGCAGAATGCATGAAGCGGAATACCAACACTCTAAAGCTCCCAATGTTTAACCGTGATCTAATATCATAATGTAATGCCCAAATTTTACATCTCAGGGACACACAAAACCAACTTCATTTTTTATAACACTACATCTAAGCACACTACCATAATAAATATAAACAAATTAATAATCACATGGTTATAGGAGGAGAAATAACTAGTAAATAATACTCACTGCAAAAAGGTTTAAAATCCAAAACACTCTTCAATCACAACACACTAGAGCTACACCACAACCTTTTGCGATAAAGGGAACACACTAAAAGATAAGACACGTGTCTAAATAGATTGAATAACTACAAGCCAACACCGAAAGTCCATAACCCAGACTGTATAACAAGAAGGATTAATTAAACATGATGAAACTAGATTACGCTCTTCACAAGCCCAAATGTTAAACAAAGAAACTACTATCATATATTGAATATTATAACACAAAAATCAACATTGAATGAGATCACAATAATAGAAATGGTGGACTAATAATTAAGTGAAGAGTGTAATGTTGAAAACTACGAAAGCACATACATATCACAGACTCACGAGCGACTTTAGATAAAATATCTCAAAAATATTACAAGTTATACCAAAATTATAAAATAATTATATAAGCTAAAGATAACTTAGAAGAGTCATAAAATAGACCTAATGTAATAACAACATAAAATAAAAAGTCTAAACCAAATTATAATCAATAACAAAAATCTAATTCTCCTAGAAAACTACTAATGAATAGGGTACAAGGATTCACCAAAATATCAAACGGAGTTGAAAGATGTGAAAGGTTAAATATGAATAGAAAAATGAAAGTAAAAGGTTGTAGTTTTCACAATTAATAAATGTTAAGTCGAGTGATTAATGCAACATGCTTTTCAGAGTGATCTCGTAGACTAAAATCATAAACAACAGAAATTTTTGAATAAATTTAATTTGGAATGGGATCATTAAAAATAGAAAATAGATATAAAATCTGAAATGAAAGGCTTTTATATAAATTTAAAGGTGAAGAGATATTAACAATATTTAGTTTCTCTTTAATACTCTTATAACTATTTTAGGCAACTCAATTTTAAATAGACTTTACACACTGAGAAAGGGAATCGATTGCAGAAAAATGTCAAATGTTCTCTAAATTGGGTCCACCAAAGATTATCGAAGTTAAGTAGAAAATTTAAATTTATAGAACTTGATTCATAAATGATAAATATATAGCTTACAAGTTTTTGTTTCAAAAAAGATTCAAGTTCGGGTATTAATTCAATCCCATTTCTGAGTTGATTTAGTTGATTTCTCGAACTTGAAATTCTTAGTGTAAACTTGCATTAAACCTTATAAAAGGGCATGCAATCGTTCAACTATTGACATACAATCTCAGAGAATGACATATCTATTCATGTGCTTTTCAAGATAAGAAATTAAGTCTCAAAGTTCATTTCACTCTTATAACGTGATTACAAGGGATGCCTCAAGGCTCGCCAAGGTCAACCTATCCAGTTGGGTTTATACAATGATTAAGTTATGTGAATCATATTACTTACATCAATTCACTCAATAATACTCTAGGTTAGAGTTTATTATCTTTACTCATTAATTTTAACTGAATTTGTTTGACCCAATGCTATTTGTATGACTATTTCTTCACATTTAAGATTAATCAATAATTTCATAATATTAAAGTAAGTTAAATTCACTATATTTCAAGTCTATAATTATCAAAAAAAAAATTCCATATTATGTTCTTAACGTTATTATACTATTCAAATTATGTGTTCTTAACACTAACACTAACATCCAAGTAGGAATCTCAGATATTATAACATGAAATTATTCAAATGATTATTATTTTTCGCTTAAATAATATTTAATTTGTCATACTTAACTAGGTTCTCAACTCATGAATGAAATAATTTTCAAATCACTACTAGAAGTATCTATATCTGTCATCCGTTAGCTTACATCTATCTTCAATGCATTAAATATTACAGATAAATTTGTTGACAAATGAGATTAAGAAATATTATTATACATTGATATCTTTAAATAATATTACAACCATTATAGTTATGAAGCATATAAGCTCCAACATGGATTTTTCAAAGGTAAGTCACATCAAGTTAATGACAATCTCTAAGAACAAGACTTTACAATTGATCTATGGGATAATAAGCGTATAGTCATTATCTACTCAAACTCAAGTTGAATAGCATACAAGACACTTTTGATTCAACATATAAATATTATATCAATATACTTTATCTGCTTATGAAATCTCGTCAGCCTGTACTACAAAAATAGTCAAATAGAAATGGTCAACTTACACTATGTGACATATTTTTACCCCCTGAAAGTTCATTTTTACAACTTAATAAACTAATTTAAATAAATATTTAGGCAATAAGGCATAACATATAGATAACAAACATACAACAATAAGAATAAAAACCCAACCATTAGAGAAAATATTACACTTCAACATCAAATAACACCAGACTTATTAATGACCAAGCTCAACATCAAACCTTACAAACTTATAATATTATTATACAAGCAACATTAGCATACCATTACAAAATTGCAAAATAGATTATTCTTATCATAGTGAACAATACAAACAATCCCACCATCACAATAGCTTTTGATTTCTACGCACCCCTCTAGGTGTGATATCTATAACAAAATAGACCTTTAAGATGAACTTAATTTTCAAATTTGAATTTCACTTCACAATATTGAAAATAAATCCATATAGACAACGAACAAAAGCAAAAGTACAAAGACCTTGTAAAACACATCAAAGAGTATGTTGAATCTCCCTAGCTCATATCGGAACTAATCAAAGTTACAAAGATAATTTTCCATCCATAGACCACAATTACTACAAGATTTTTTTTTCAACACAATTTATTTCACCGAACAAAAGTGTTATCTAAGGCGAACTAAACCTCCACCATTATTTATTCATATTAATATTACGTAAGTAAAATATAAACTATAATCCACTATCCATTTTTCAATTAAAAATAGGATAAAGTTTTTTCTATTCGTCGAAACTCGTAATTAAAAATAATGTTATAACACCTTAACTCAATATCCAAATATTACATGTATGGACTTGTTCATCTACACAATAATATATATGTGTGTGTTAGTATTCAAATTATATACATATCCATCCTTAAATATGCGATATATCTCCCAAAATATAGAATTATTTATATATCTGAAAATAAAATTTAATACACATATCTTAAACTCTTATATCAATAAATATGTGTGTGTGTTTTTATTTTATATAATTAAATAAAAGAAAAAAATAAAAATTGTCCCTTTTATGTACATATGCATGTATGCAAACAATAAAGTTTCCATATATATATTCTTTGATTTATTTAAATAATAACCGAAAGAAAACAAACTTCTCTATTCATTTATTCTTTTTTTAATAATTTATATTGAAAAGTTTTTTTTATTAACTTCTTTCTTTTTTTCTTTGAAACAAAATATATGTTTTTATTTATTTATTTATTAAATATCAAATAACAAACCCTAATCAGAATTTGGATCGGCAGCCAACGACCTATGGCTAATGACCGGGGTTTAAGGCCCTAATCGCAGCCATGGGCCATCGGCCAGACATTTCCTAATAAGTTTGGGGTCGGTTGGCTGGGCATTCCCCTCTCTCCTTATTATGGGAGGGAGGGTTAAATGGTTCAGCTATCACTCCCATTTTATTTATTTTCTTTTTTATATTTTAATAAAGTTTTAAAAAAACTTTTATCGCGTATATATATATATATATATATTGATTTTTTTCATAAAATAAATAAATATGAATGGATTTTTTATGTATATTTATTTATATATCTATATATATTTAAGTTTTGTTAAATAATCAATGATTAAATAAATAAGCAAGAATATGATATATGCATATTATATATATGTTTGTTTGTATATATAAATATATGTGTGTGTGTAAATATATAGATATCTCTCTCTCTCTCTCTATATATATATATATATATATATATATATATATATATATATATATTCTTATAAATAACACAAACAAGAACACATTACATTCAATCCAGGAAGACAAATGGAAAGTATATCAAGAAGTTGTAATATTTTTAGGGTTTACATATATTTTTATATTTTTTTAAAGCAAACAACTAAAACATAATATTAAATTTGTTTATTAGTTTGGAAAACATTAAGAGAAAAGAAACCCCTTCCCTGATTTGTTGAGTTGTTTGCTTCATTCCTTTCTCCCTCATTTGATCTTCTTCTTTCTCCCTCTCCTTGATCTTCTCCCTTTGCCAATCTTCCAAATGACCCTCTCCTATTTTTTGATTGACTTTTAAATGAAAGAGATGTATTATTTTATAATTTTCTTTTAGCGTTAAAGTTTGATTATTATTATTATTATTTTATTATTATTATTATTATTATTATTATTATTATTATTATTATTCATAAATGGGTTTGTCATTAATTTAATTTTTTAATTTGATTAGTTAATTATTACATTGAATGATCAGATATCTGAATTTATTGAGTTTGATATGAAAGTAGTAATGTTATTTTAACTTAATATATAAATATAATCATACCAACACGTATAAATACTGGAATGATAAAATATGAACAAATTATTTATTTATTTTAAATAAATAAATTTATTTATTAAATCTGTTCATCTACATAGTATTGTTTATTATACATATATTTATATAATTGTACTAATATAAACTCTTATTTATGCCCATTATTATATATATCACCTCGGCTCAGTCACCAACATAATAGCGTTCTTAGTCCCATTTAAAAAAATATATATATAGTTGTCAAAACAGGGAGATATAAATCAAATAATGGAGACCAACTTAACTTGAGGTAGTTGCTTGACGGTTTAACAAATTGTTTAAGTTAACATAATCTGGTCTTATGGATAGACCAGTTAAAAACAACATATCAACATAAAAACCCCTAAAAGGTATAACATCACAAAGAAGTGTTAAAATAAATAGTTTTTAGCATTAAATGCACACACAATACATGACGATCTTATAGGAGTCACAATAAACTTGATTCTAAGTTACCATAAATAGGTCCATCAATCGTAAGACATCTCACTCGTACATCGATCTCAATAACACACCCAACACATCGGTCATCCACATGATGACACATCATTGAGAGAACAATGTCGAATTAGAGAAGGGTATTAATTCACCCCCCTTGAAAAGGCATTATCTTGGATGCTTCCAAAATAGAAACATGTAGTGGAATCCACCACATTACCTAATCATAATAATCCACTACTGAGCGAACCTCACAATTTTACAAAAATAATATAATTACTTACCAAATGGTCACAAGATTGACAACACCAAAATGTTGCTTTCAATACTTTGTTATGCCAGAACATAAGTACATATTCCAAATAACCCTTGCACCATCCCATAGTATGATAAGACTAAGAAAGATAGTGTCAAAACATGGAACTAATATAATTATTGTAATCCCATTCAGTTATGTAATGACGAGCCAATTGTTAATCAAAAGATACTACCATGTGGTTTCTACCAAAAAAATTATAACTTTGAAGAATTTTCATATGTCATATACAATACCAACTGATATTATGAATTGTCAAGATCACTAAACAAGAGTAAAATCATTGATCCACCATAC
Organism: Torreya grandis; assembly: GCA_037957365.1. Classification (NCBI taxonomy): domain Eukaryota; kingdom Viridiplantae; phylum Streptophyta; class Pinopsida; order Cupressales; family Taxaceae; genus Torreya; species Torreya grandis. Next base: position 4,816,641 of record JARHVA010000207.1, read on the forward strand.
GATAATATCGTATCCACTATGCAATAAGTAATAATGAAAATGACTTCCAAGTCATATAAGAAAGTATATATTACTGGAATAATATCAAAAACACTCTAGTGTGCAAAGAAAAATAGTCCCCATCAACTACATCATCAACAACAACTCATCAAACCTCCTTAGACCTCTTGAAACTACTTAGACCTCCGAACTACTTAGATCTCTTAAAACCTCCTTATTCCCTCCTTAGAACTCCCAATAAATTGCCATAATAATGTATTTTATAAAGAATAATCAACACCATGTATAGTGGTTGGGAAGGATTGTGTCATGAACCTATTCTAAATAGGTTCCCATCTCAACCCAATAGCTTTTAAAAGCTACTTCTCCCACACACAATGCACATTTCACACATTACAACATATATATAGAAACACATGAACCAACATTCATCAAAAATTAAAACACCATAATAATTTTAAATACTCAAATGTCAAAATAACCAATTTAAGAGTCAATAAGTAAATGAAATCAGAAAATAAATTAGAAAATTGTAAATCAAATTCAAAATAAGTTGGCACCCAAAATAAAACAAGTCTAAGTCATAATTATCAAGTCATCAGAATAAACAAAATTAAATTCAAATACAGTCAAATGTAAATCCAATTACTTCAAGTCCAATTAAAAAAATATATAAATGTTCAAAATTAGAAAAGAACAATTAAATGTAAGTACAAGTTTAAGGATTAGTGTTGGTTCTCAAAGAAATATAAAAAACATCACATTACTCGAACTATGTGACTATAAAAAGTAACCCAAGGGGGGAAGGAATGAATAAAACTCAATCACCTCCTAGAGGTGAGAGAACATAAGAAACTCAACTACCTCCATGAAGTAGGAGAAAACATCACATCATCATTTGTATATCTCCCAAAAGAGTAACATGATTACCTCCCAAAGGTAATAAAGTAAGACTCGACTCTCTCAGTGGCTGAATAAATAAGAACAACAGTCTTCCTCCCTACACCTCCCGATAACAAATACTAATGTAACTATATAAAAAAATAAACCAAATGTGAATCTCATGCCTAACACCTAGTACCAAAAGCACCCTAAGAAAATCTCAAAGTCTCTAAATCAATTGATATATAACTCTATCATCAAATAATGTGTCACTCTCTATGGTTACACTTAAATGCTTTTCCAGAAAACACTATGTTCAATCTTGGTTGTCTTGTTCTAATCTGCCAGCTATCTTAAAGTCTCTAAATCAACTGATATATAAGTCTATCATCAAATAATGTGTCACTCCTATGGTTGCACTTAACTCAAATGCTTTTCTAAAAAACACTATGTTCAATCTTGGTTGTCTTGTTCTACTGTAAATCAATAATATGTGTTAAAAATTCTCATATAAAATTATTAGTGTAAAGATCTTGACAATTGCACTATCATAATTGATACACAAGGATAAATCACTTTCAATCTCAATTAATGTGTCCAAAAAAGATTAATTATATATATTATAAATATTATACTCACACTTACAACCACTATTCCATGCTAAAACGAACACTCAAGTGAATCATAATCATAACAAAACAATCATCTCAAGACAAAACTAAATAGCTTACTAATTTTTGCACAAGTAGAAAGGTACATTCATTCTTCATAATTAAGAGGGGGAACACAAAGGTAAACTATCAAGACCTTACTCACACACTTACTCTTGAATCACTTGTGGTTACACAGAAGGTTCAAACTACATAACTCAAGGACAAGTTAGAAGTCACAACTCTTGTTTCAAATGTAAGTATCCAAATCACACTAGGTTCCATCTAGTTATATAACAACCAACATACACAAGGTTAATGATGCACTATGATTAACTAAATCCCATAACTGCAACATAAAAGAACAATGTCTCTTCATAACTTCATGGCTCGCATTTAACAAAAATGAACAACAAAACATTAACAAGAACATACTAGTTTAGAGATACTATTGATAATAATTTGATTTAAAAAATAATCAATTTTATCATATTGTTAACTATATACACATTCTATTATTAAATTCATGTTCACTCAATGAGCTAATACATAATCATGAGGAGTATACAAAAAATAGATTAAAGTAGGTATTTACCATACACAAACATATATACATATACTTTTGTTTTTATAAATAGTTATCTTCTACCAAGGAATAGTAAAAACCGATCAACCTAAACATATACTAACGAGACACGAAAGCAAAACAATCAACCAAAAAAAATTTGAAATTTCATCATTATATTTGTTGCAGGGTGCAATGGCTCATGGTGGCTAGTTACTCCACCATAATAACACATAAAAACAAATAAGTTCTCTCTAACACTCACATCCACTAGTGAAATAAATCATGTAATCAAAATTCAGTGATTCCCAACGTAGTCCATGTCAGGTATATGTACATTCTCACCATCTCAATCTACTTGTACACACGTGAGCAAAGTTGCAAAATGCATGAAGTGGAACACCAACACTGTAGAGCTCTCAATGTTTAATTGTGCTCTAATACTAAAATTTAATTCCCAAAATTTACACTTCAGCTACACATAAAACCACTTTAATGTTTTTTAACACTACATCCAAGCACACTGCCACAATAAATACAGTAAAGAATCACATGGTTATAGGAGGAGAAACATATGGTAAAAAACACTAGCTAAAAATAATTTTAAAATCTAAAACACTCTTCAATCACAACACACTAGAGTTATACCACAACCTCTTGCAATAAAAGAAACACAATAAAAGATAATGCACATGTCTAAATATATAGAATAACTACAAGCCAACACCGAAGGTCCACAACTCAGACTCTATAACAAAAAGGATTAATTAAACTTGATGAAACTAGATTACGCTCTTCACAAGCCCAAATATTAAACAAAGAAACTACTATTATATATTAGATATTATAACATAGAAATCAACACCGAATGAGATTGTGAAAATAAAAATGGTGAAGGGATAATTAAATGAAGACTGTAATGTTAAAAACTATGAAAACATATACACACCATGGGCTCACGAGCTACTTTGAATAAAAGATTCTAAAAATATTATAAATTATACCAAAGTTGTAAATCAATTATATAAGCTAAGGATAACTCAGATGAATCATAAAATATACCTAATGTAATAATAATATAAAATGAGAAGTCTAAACCAAATTAGAATTAAAAGTAGTAGAAATTTAATTCTCCTAAAAAACTACTAATGAACATGGCACAAGGAGGATTGACCATAAATATCAAATGGAGTTGAAAGACAAATACAAAAAGTTAAACATGAATAGTAAATTCAAGGTAAAAGGTTGTAATTTTTATATTTAAGAAATTTTAAGTTGAGTGATTAATGCGACACCTTTTTCGAAATGACCATGCAAACTAAAATCAGAAACAATAAATTATTTTGAATAAATTTAATTTGGAATAAAGTCACTAAAAATAGAAAATGGATATACAATCTAAAATTAAAGGCTCTTATATAAATTTAAAGGCAAAAAAAAAATATTAACAATCTCTAGTTTCTCTTTAATACTTTTCTAACTGTTTTAGGCAACTTAATTTTGAATCGACTTTACAAGATGAGAAAGGGAATTGGGTGCAGAAAACTACCAAATATACCACAAATTGAGTCCACCAAAGATTATCGAAGTTAGTTAGAAAATTTATGGTTATAAAACTTGATTCATAAATGATAAATCTAGGGCTCACAAGTTTCCATTTCAGAAAAGACTCAAGTTTAGTTATTAATTCGATCCCATTTTTGAGATGATTTAGTTGATTTATTGAACTTGAAATTCTTTGTGTAAACTTGCATTGAATTTTATAAAATTGCATGCGGTCATCCAACTATCAACATACACTCTCATAGATTGAAATATCTATTTGTGTGATTTTTCAGATAAAAAATTAAGTCTCAAATTTCATTTCACTATTCTAACAATATTACAAGGGATGCTTCAAGACTCGTCATGGTCAACCTATCCAGTTGTGTTTCTACAATGATTAAGTTATGTGAATCATATTGCTATGTCAAGTCACTTGGTAATACTATGGGTTAGAGTTTATTAGCTTTACTCATTATTTTCAACTGAATGTGTTAGATCCAATGCTATTTGTATGACTAATTATTCATATTTAAGATTAATCAATAATTTCAAAATACCAAGGTAAGTTAAAATCACTATATTCCAAGTATATAATTACCAATATTTTTATGTCATGTTATATTCTTAACATTATTATACTATTTAAATTATGTGTTCTTAACACTAACACAAACATCCAAATATGAATCTCAAATATTGTAACATTGATTTATTCAGATGATTATTATTTTTCGCATAAATAATATTTAATTTGTCCTATTTAACTAGGTTCTCAACTTGTGACTAAAATAGTTTCCAAATCATTACTAGAAGTAATTATATTCATCATGTGCTAGCTTACATTTATCATCAGTGCATTATATGTCACTGATAAATGAGATTAAGAAATATTATTATATGTTGATATCTTTAAATAATACTACAACCATTATAGTTATTAGGTACATAAGCTCCAATATGGATTTTTCAAAGGTAAGTCACATTAAGTTAATGACAATATCTGAGAATAAGACTTTACAATTAATCCATTGAACAATAAATGTATAGTCACTATCTACTCTAATTCAAATCGAACAACATACAAGGCACTTCTGATTCAACATAGAGATATTATTTTAATATACTTTATCTGGTTCTAGAATCTTGCCAACAAACACTACAAAAAAATCAAATAGAAGGGGCCAACTTATGCTGACCAAAGGATTTCTACCCCCTAAAAATTTGTTTTTCCAAATTAATTAACCAATTTGAATAAAGATTTAGGTAACAAAACATAACATATAGATACATACAACAACACAAATAACAACCCGACCATTAGATAAAATATTACACTTCAACATCAAACGACACCAAACTTATTGGTAACCAAGCTCAACATCAAACCTTACAAACTTACAATATTCTTATACAAGCAACATTAACATACCATTACAGAATTGTAAAACATATGATTCTCATCACAGTAAACAATACAATCCCACCATCACAATATCATTTGATTTTTATGCACCCCTCTAGGTGTGATATTTAAAACAGAGTAGACCTCTAAGAGGAACTTAATTTTCAAATTTAAATTTCACTACACAATATCGAAAATAAATCCATATAGTTAACGAATAAAAGCAAAAACAAAAATACCTTGTAAAGCACGTCAAAGAGTATGTCGAATCTTCCTAGCTCATATCGGAATTAATCAAAGCTACATGGATAATTTTCCATCCATATACCATGATTACTACAAGCTTTTTTTTTAACACAATTTATTTCACCGAACGAAAGTGTTATCTAAGATGAAGTAAACCTCAAACAGGTTTTATTCACATTAGTGTTACGTAAGTAAAATATAAACCATAATATACTATTCAATTTTCAATTAAAAATATGATATATTTTATTTCTATTCGTCAGGACTCACAGCTAATATTTATGTTATAACGCCTTAACTCGATATCCAAATATTACATATATGAACTTGTTCATCTACAAAATTATATATATATATATATATATATATATATATATATATTCATTTTCAAATGATATATATAAATAATATATATTTACATATCCTCAAATTTTTGATATATCCCCCAAAATATATAATTATTTACATATGTGAAAATAAAATTTAATGCAAACATCTCATACTCTTATATTGACACACACACACACACACATTTGTTTATTTATATAATTAAATAAAATAAGATAAATAGTCATTTTTATATACATATGAAAATAAATTAAATAACTCCCATTAATGGGTCAATGGTAGTCGCCGAAAGAGAAAATCATAAGAAAACAGCTAAGTGGTGTCCCCCCATTGGGTGGTTCCAATTGAATTTTGATGGGGCTTCTAGGGGAAATCCTGGAGCCTTCGGCACTGGATGCATCATTAGAGATTGTAGTGGATCCCTCATTGCTCAAGCCTTGGTGCTCGACTTGGATATTGCTTCTCAGTGTGGTATTGTAAAGCTTTAGGTGGAAGGTGATTCACAATTAATTATCTCTGCTTTGAATAAGTCCTCAGCATCTCCATGGAACCTAAAAAATATTCTTTCTAATGCCTGGGAGAGTCTTGAGGGGTTTGAAGAGTGGGCTAGTTTTCATTGCTTTAAGGCAGCTAATTCTGTAACAAATTTCCTAGCAAATTGTGGAGTTGATCAAAGTGTAACACTTATTGTGGATAATCACCAAGAGGCATGGGAGGAGTTTGTTGGCTTATCCAACATTTTTTTAGGGGATTAATTAGTCATCATTAGGCCTTATTAATTTTTTGCTTCCCTGTGTGTAGAAAGAAGGTGGCGGTAGTGGTTGAGTAAGGAGGTATGATTGTACACATTAATGGTGGAATTATTGGGAGGCTTCGTCCCATCTTTTTATATTGCCTTCCCCCATCTTCTTCCACTACGTATTTACTCTGGGGTTTTTACCATAGAGGTGAGATGGACCGAAAAATCGTTGTGGCCCTTGGGATTCCAACAGTTCATGGTGGTAGTTCAATCTGGGAGTTGGCATTTTGTGGCAAAGCAACCAGGCCGCGTATCAAGAAAATTTTTTGGGCTCCAATGGAAGAAATAATGCAAGGCATCTTCTTTACCCTAGGGGAGGAGTATTTGATGGAAAGTGAATTGTGTAGAGTAAATTCAGAGATTGGAGCTTTGTTTACAACTAATATTTTGGTTTTGGTCCAGGATAAGGATTTGGTTGCCAGGACGTTGGATTTCTATGTGGCTCCGAAGCACATATAGGGTTTGATGGAAAGTGTGAAGAATTTCGATGCTAGCCCTTTTTAGGAGCTCCTTTTCTCAGGTAGTAATGGTTTTGGGTTTTTTCTAGTCTCTGTCTTCAGGGCCCTAGAGCTGTGGTTTGTTGCCTTGATGGGTTATATTCAAGAACCGCAGGGGAAGCTTCACCATCCTTCATTGGGGGGTGGTCAATTCATATCCCCTCCTCCTCAAGCACAAATATAGAGTCCCATTGTGGAGCTAGAATTTTGGAAAGAATCCCATCATTACAGAGAGAGGGTGGAAGCAGTGTCTTTTTTGTGCCAATTGGTGGACAAACCCTGGAAAGTCGTTGCTTCATGGAAGGTTTGAGTTCCTAGAATTGCAGTCATAGTGGAAATGTGAGGGCATTTAGAGGCAATTGTGGAGCGGCATCGGTGGGTGGTGTGAAAGGTAGGCTACATCGGGTTGTGTCGGGGGCTCTAGGCGCTGAAGTTAAGTAGGAACTAGATTTGGGTTAAAGTCTTGTTGTTTGACGTTATGATAGGTGGTTAATTTTTTATGTTCGCGATGGTCATGATAGTTATCTTATTAAAATCTGTTGGCTAGATCTGATATCTTGTTTTTGTAGTTGGTTTGTCACTAGGTGACTTGTTTTGTCTCAGACCTTTATTTCATTTTGAAATGCTTAATGGTCAAGGTTTTTTGTAAAAAAATTCTTGTTTTAATAAAGGGCAAGGGACCCCTCAACCCTTGTATTTATCTTTAAAAAGAAAATAAATTAATATAAGATAAATTATCCCTTTTATATACATATGCATGTATGTATATAATAAAGTTTTCATGGATATATATATATTCTTTGATTTATTTAAATAATAATCGAAAGAAAACTAACCTCTGGATTCATTTATTCTTTTTTTTTTTTAATAATTTATATTGAAAAGTTTTTTATTAACTTTATTTTTTTCTTTGAAATTATATATATATATATAATCTCAAATAACAAACCGTAACCAAGGTTTGGGTTGGCGACGGTCATGGCCTAAGGCCCTAGCTGTGGCCATGGATCGTCGGCTAGGCCTTTCCTAGCAAGCTAGGGGGGCAGCCAATTGGCCATCCCTCTCCCTCCCTATTATGAGAGGGAGTGGGTCGTCGACTAGGCCTTTCCGAGCAAATTGGGGGGTTGGCCAACTGGGTGTCCCCATCCCTCCCTCTTATGAGGGGGGCTAGATGGTTCAACCACCATCCTCATTTTATTTCTTTTTTTATATATTTTAATAAAGTTATAAAAAACTTTTATCATATATATATATATATATATATATGCTCTATTAAATAATAAATGATTAAATAAATGAACAAGAATCTAATTTATATATAAAGCTCTGTTAAATAATAAATGATTAAATAAATGAACAAGAATCTAATTTATATATATATATATATATATATATATATATATATATATATATATATATATATATATATATATATATATATATAAAGAACACAAACAAGAACACATTACATTCAATCTAGGAAGGCAAATGGAAAGTATATTAGGAAGTTGTATAGATTTAGGGTTTACATGTATTTTTTTTTAAAGCAAACAACTAAAATACAATATTAAATTTGCTTATCAATTTGGAAAACATTTAGAATTTAAGAGAAAAGAAATCCCTTCCCTGATTTGTTGGGCTCCTTGCTTCATTCCTCCCTCCCCCATCTGATCTTCTTCTTTTTCCCTATACTTGGTCTTCTCCTTTTGCGAATCTTCCAAAAGACCCTTTCCTCTTTTTTGGTTGACTTTTAAATGAAAGAGATGTATTATTTTATCATTTTCTTTTAGGGTTGGGGTTTCACTCCCATTTCTTTATTATTATTATTATTATTCATAAATGGGTTTGTCACTATTTTATTTTTTCAATTTGATTAGATTAATTATTAGACAGAAGGATCAAATAAGTGAGTTTAATACGAAATTGGTAATGTTATTTTAATTTAACATATAAATGTGATCATACCAACATGTATATGTTAGGATCTAGGAGCACAATGGATTACCTTTGTATAAGCAACTAAACACGGAATTTAACCAGAAGTAATAAGTAACTAGAAATCAAAAACAGCACAGAATTTGAGAGACAATACACAATTGTATTCAACTCATCCAGAAAGAAATACAATGAAGATGTCACACTCTTCCCAGACCTCTTGGGCATACAGTAATTCTCCCTCAAGAGTTCACTCTCTCTCAATTACAAACACAATCAACTCAATAACCGAGTTGGTGTTTCAACCAATCAGTATCAATACTGTCAGTACCACCGAGTACACACACATACTCCAAGTCCGAGTACACCACGTACTCCAAGTAGATCTCACCTGATCTTGCTACCTGTTGTGTTGCTGATCTCTTTTGACCTTGCTATCCCGCAGATCTCCTTTGACCTTGCACACACACACCTGCAGATCAACTGACCTTACTTACCATGTAGATCTTCTACCTGATCTTGCACAACCTGCAGATCAACCTGATCTTACACTCGAGAAGAACCCTTGTCCTTGCCTCACCAAGTCCTTATGATTCTCCAAAATTACAATACAGCCCCATGAGTCTATTATATAGATCCCATGCAAACAATAATTAGACTTTTTAATTACAATAATTAGAAATGCAACTCAAGACTAAAATTAGTCTTTAACATGCAAACAACCTGTTCGTTAAACTAACTATTCGTGAAACCGACAGTTCTGGAACCTCACAGGTGACCGACATCGGTCCCTGTCTGTCTGGAGGTGACCGACGTCGACCAATACCTAACCGATGTCGACAGCACTGCACACTGGATATGACCGACGTCGGTTGGCCTGACCGACGTCGGTTGCTCTGCAACTCAGCAACCTCCTCCATGTTTGCATCAGTGAAACTTTTAGCTCCACAACCTAACAGTATAAATATTGGAATGATAAAATATGAATAAATGCAATCATACCAACATAATAGCGTTATTACTCCCATTTTTAAAAAAAGATATAGTTGTCAAAATAACAAGGAGATATAAATCAAATAATCAGGGCCAACTTAGCTTGATATTGTCACTTGACAGTGCAACATACTATTAAGTTAACATAAACCGATCTTATGGATAGACCAATCAAAATCAACATATCAACACAAACAATTCTAGAAGGCATAATGTCACAAAAAGTGATAAAACAAATAGTTAGCATTAAACACACACACACACAGTCTAAGGCGATCATATAGGAGTTGCAATGAACCTAATTTTCAGTTACCACAACTAGGTCAATCAATCACAAGACATCTTACTTGTACGTCGAGCTCAATGACACACCCAACACATCAATCATCCACATGATGACACATCATCGAGAAAACACTATCAAACTTGAGAAGGGTATTGCATTATTAACCTAGATTGGCTTCATGTACATGTTCAAACACTTTTATGTGTAAAACAACATAAACATGATCACGTTACTACTTTTATAATAATGTGATTGCATTATGGCTTGGTAATTACCGAGCCATAATTTAAATAATGTGATTGCATTGTGTCAATAATGCAATCACATTATGATAAATATCCACAAAATTATCCCCTAACTCCATGCACATACCCTATAGTCAAAATTTTGGATTGTTCAGATTAGTTTAGCATGATTTATTGAAAATTTAGGGTTTTACAACCCTAGTTTATATGAATAATGGAGTTACAAAGATTTTCAAGGGATAATGATATTGATGCTAGAGAATGTTGGCTCCAATTTAAATAAACTTATTTTGTATCAAGATCTTGGCTAACAAAGTTTGGAATACATATAAATGGTCTTGCATTTGCTTGTTGTGTTGAGATTCTCCAACTGCAGAAGCGATTGCCCTTGGAAGAAGTGAAACATGATTTCTTAAATTTATGGGACAAAATAAAAATAAGGGGAAGGAAATAAGGATGGTGATGGTAAGGAGGAAGAGATTGTAGGTGATGAAGAAGAAGAGGAAACAAATAAGGATGGTGATGGTAAGGAGGAAGATATTGTAGGCGATGAAGAAGAAGAAGAGGAAGAAAATAATAATGATGATGGTAATGATGGAGACTCCAATGATGAAAATGTAAGACAAAGGAGAGCATAATGATGATGATGAATAAGCAACAAATGATGTAGTAGAAAGAGAGATAGATGATCATGAGGAAGAAAACAATGATTTGATCATGGTAATGAAGAAGACTATGTTAATGATGATGAAAAAGAACACAAACATAATAATTGTTAATAACATATGGAGATTATGCAATGTTTTAATTAATCTTGCAAACTAGTCAAACACAAAATACAAAGATAAATATAATCACACAATATAATGTATCATCAAAATATTTCAAAACTATCTAAGTAATACAATTATATGTCTTTCCTATAATCTAAAATATTCCTTTACCCACAATATCTCCTTAATATCATAATTATACTCATACCTATATACAAAACTATTGTTGTTATTCATAATAATAATATGTTAAACAACTAATTAATAATTTATTAGAATTTACCATACGGTAAATAACTAACAATGTAAATAGTATTTTACTCGATGTAAGTATTAATCCCTAACATTCCTCCATTAGTCTTTACATGATAAAACATACATGTTCTCCAAGTGTAACGTGCCACCTATGTATGCTCGTGATCTTCTCTTAAACTATGCAGCATTAGAGTTGCATAAAACTCCAACACACTATATCTTCACACATGACTTTCGTGAATGGATATAATGACCATTTAGGTATTGAATAGGCACCCATGCTTCTATTCTTCCTCCATATTTGTATTAATGGTTTTAACCGAATTCGACCAACAACTTTACCCCAATTGGTTTTGTAAGTGTATCAATATCCTTTCACAAATGGTTTTACAAGATCACCAATAACCTTTCACAAATAGTTTTGCACAAATTTACCAATAACCTTTCACAAATAGTTTTGCATAAGATCCCCACCAACCCTTTTACAAACATCATGATTGCTACAACACATTTTAATCAATATTATACATTTTGATTTTCCGAACTGCTGCTGTATGTTGTTCTTCCCAACGGAATGTTTTCTTTTTCTGGAGAAGTTGTTGCAGAATATACCTGTCTTCACCAGAGTTAGGATAGAAACTGTTCAAATAATTTAACAAACCCAAAAATGCTTGAAGCTTGGGTTTATCCAAACATTCAAGAAAACTGATGACTTTTTCTTTTATATGTGGCTGGACTTGCAGTTTAGAATCTCGAATCACCATACCGAAAAAATTACATTCAGTTGTGCATAACTGGATCTTTGTCTCTGATAGAACAATTCCTGCATCTTGTGCTAGCTGAAAGAATTGGGAGAGATGAGTAGCATGCTCATCTAAAGAATTACTGAAAATAAGAATATCATCAATATAAACACAAAGAAAATGAGAAGTGCCACCAAAATTTTTATCCATATGCGCCTGGTAGTAGGCTGGCGCATTCATTAAGCCGAAAGGCATGACAGTCCACTGGAAATGGCCAAAGGGGTAGCTGAATGTTGTCTTGGCTCTATCTTCTTCCTTGACTCTGATCTAGTAAAAGCCTGACTTGCAATCAAACTGTGAGAAATATTTACAGTGTGCAACTTTCTCAAGCAAGTAGCTTTTATCTGGTATAAGATATGGATATGGCTCTGTTATAGCATTTAATGGTCTGTAATTGATGACCATTCTCTTCTTACCTCTTTTCTGTTTTGAGTGCTTGTTTACCATGAAAGCGTAACAGCAGAAAAGAGAGGTAGATTTTTCAATGAAGCCATTAGATTCTAGATCTTTGATCTGTGCTTCCATATCATTATAATCATGTGCTGGTATTGGGATTCTTTTCCCAATTTTCATGTGCTTGCCTTCAATTATTTTTATCTCCATTTCAGGCATAGCTTTGGACCAAAACTGCTGTGGATTTTCTGAGCAGATAGAGGACTTGATCATTTCTCCAATTTCTAATATCTCAGCGGGGATTATGTTAAGACTCTGAGTCATGGCACTAGGAAACTGTTCTGTGGCATAGATAAGGCGAGGTATCCTAAGCCTTTCATTCTCTATGGTGAACATGATGCTTTTTGCAGTAGCACCATAGGGTGTATATCTATCTATAAATGATCCCCCAAGGAGGATATCAATGGGCATCTTCTCTAAAGCAAAGAAATCACAATGGAAGAGTTTATTTTGTATACGCAGGGGTTGCTGGTGTTTATACCTATTGCATATGAAACTATTTTCATGTATGTCAATGCTCTTGTAAGCAAGGTTGTCATCTAGTGTCTTCCAGTCACTGATGAGCTGAGGTTTAGCAAAGGATAAAGAAGCTCATGTGTCTACTTGTGCATCTACAAGTCTGTCGTTTATTTCTAAAGTGAAAAACTGAGCAAATCTACCATTAATTAAATAGTTTAGATAAGCAGGCTGTGGAAGTTCAAGGGAAGGAATACTGGTACATACCAGCTTTTGTCTTCCTAGAACCTGAACTATTACTGGTTCAGTGTAGACTTCTTCTTCTTCTGGTTCTGCTTCTTCTTCAAGTTGATTACTGCATGCACCAAGACAGTAATCTTGGTCGGAGTAAAAGATACTGCCGACTTCATCCTCTTCATAGCCATCGTCCCACCTAGGATCTTCTACTAAAACAGGTTCTTCAGCTGGTAGGATCTGTTCCCAAATTGGTTCTCTGATTTCTTTAGGCGGCTCTCTGCTGGTGAACTTATTCTTTATCCAGGAGTCACTTGGCTTGAAAGAACTTGGATAATGCATAGGAGGATGCTGAGGTCTATGCATTGTCGGTGGTTGTCTTGGTTGAGAGGGTTGTCTCCCTCTGGATGATTCTCCTCTAGAATATCCTCTTCCTCTGGGCTTCTCTGGTCGTTCTGGAACTTCATGGTGATTACGTGACCAGGGTCCATGTGCTTCATTAGACAGAATAGACCAGTCATGTTCTCTTGGTCTATAATGTCGTGCTCCTCGTTGCATGTTTGTCATTGGCTGCTCAAGTTCATCTGCAAGAGATTCTAATGCTGTTGTATCTGCTTCATCATCAAATTCTTCATCAGAAAGATCTTCAAGGGTTGGCTCATAAATATCTTCTTGGAGATAAAGATCTTCATCTACATCAACTATATCCCACCACGCTGCTGCGGTGGAGGAAAAAACAGCTTTAACTGCAAAATTTTTGTAGGAGCAGTTAGGAGCAATGTGGCCAGGTTTGCGACAAATGTAGCAAATTGGCTGCTTAGAAGGAGGACGTGCAAATCGTCGTTTCTTGAGGAAACGATGAGGAGGTGCATATGAGTGTTTGCGGGGAAAAGAGCAGCGCTTATAAGAAATATGCCGGCGACGCTGCTTTTGTTGTCGGCGTGGTTGCACATAAGGTCTACAGCCAAATGGGGCTATTTCAAGGAAAACTGGAGCGATTTGGGATGCTTGGTGCTTGCTTAGCTTCTGCATGGACTTCGTCTCAGAGACTAAAGTCATAATGTTTTGCTAGGCAAAGTCAATAACCTCTGAAAGAGCTAGATCTTCGATCGTTAAGCCTTTCAGGTCAATATAAGAAAGGACTATGTCGATTAAATTGTAGGGTAAGGCATGCAGAAATTTGAGCTTGATTTCAGTAGAGGCATAGCTGCGGCTATCATATGCAAGCTTTCGAAATTGTTTAGCAAAAGCATCAAATTGCTTAAGATCGCAGAGCTCCATTTTTAACAACCATTTTTTGGATTCTATTTCCCTGTTGTCGATAGACGAAGCAAACTCATTAATCAACAAACTAAATAATGCAGCTAGAGAATCTGGCTGATTATGTACACGCTCGTATTGCTGAGCTTCAGGTATAGATTGCCACCACAGACTAGTAATTTCTCATAAAAACTTTACTGCAAAGCAGGTGCTGCCTACCTGATCAAGATGGCCTTGTATAACAAGGACTCGCATGGTATTGCATCAGGTGGTGATTTCATCTAAAAGATTTAACAGGTCATCGATGTTAAGGTACCAACGCTGCAAATGGATGAGTGCGTTGCATAAGGGAATGGCTTGGTGATCTTTTTATAGTTTTGAAAGAAGGGCCAAAAGAAACTGAACAAAGAGGTTTGGAAGAGGATTCGGCCTTTTGGTCTTCTTTTGATAGCCAACTGAGACTATCATCTAAAATATCAATTTTAGTATCAATTGAATCTACTTTTTTCTGTATATTATTTACAATATCCTTAATGGATAATATATCTCTACACAGATCATCAAAATTTTCAGAGAAATGAGAATTAAATCTAGATACATAATTTCTCTGTCGAAACTCATTAGAGGGATTATCATATGCAGCTGAGAAGTACTGCATAGTACCTGCTGGTTGTCTGTGGACACCTTTTGGCGGCGGCCATCTTCCACCTCTATATAGAGTAACTGTATCTTCTGTGTAGAATTCAAGACTGTGTTTTCTGAGAAGACTCATGAATGTTCCAGGTAAATCATTGCCGGGATTTACCTCTTCATCTTCTATAAGAATATGACCAGTCTTTACAGATCTACGTGAAGAGGACGTAAATGGTCGAGAAAGAGAAAGATGAGAAGGATGGGACTTTACAGAGAAAGATCTGGGAAGAATATTAACAGATCTGCCGTCATTATGATGGACAGTGGTTTGACTCTTCATTTTAGGAGATACATTTTTAAGCCAATCTAATTTCCATTATGGTGGAACTTCGATTGTCTCAATATGTCCTTTTTGTAACTGGACTGTACCACTTAGTCTTCTTGCATATGGCATATTTTCTAGGATCTTGGGGTGATTTGTATTGGTCATACTATAAACAACAGAAATATTTATAGAAGCATATTTAAATTCACCAAACATATTTAGACCAAACAAGGAAGTAAACAAACCCCAACAATCTAAAGATCCATGTTTGACTTCTTTACAACCTCTGTCGCGGACTGCAACAGACAGGTTAGGACAAAACTCAAAATATATAATATCATCATTAAGTCGACCAAGGCTAGATAGCTGACAAGAATGTTTAAAACTAACTTGGCGACGATCACATAACGCTAAATATAAAATAGGTTTTATATTGCTAAGAATCAAGGGTCGTATGTGTACTCTGATCAAACCAAAATGGACAAATTTCACATCTTCATGTGACCTGATGTAAGTAATCTTTTGTTCAGGGAACAGAGAGTAAATTTGTTTGATAAGTTTTCTTGGGTTTGTAGCAGAGGGTTAACTCAATAGACTTGATTCGTGGCTTGACAAAAGACAAATAAGTAGATGTATACAAAAATTTTGACTTAACTAACTCGGATTTTTTATACACACTAAAAGCCTTAATAGCTGAAAGTTTAAACTGGCTAGTTTCTTGCTCAAGATTTTCTTCAGTAATATCAATATCAGGACAGTCTGATAATTGATCTGGAATAAAAGGAGGGAGTTCGTACATGCCTTCGAACTCAGATTCGTTTATGATTTCTACGGTAGATGTGGATGGTGCTTTTCCGAATTCCATTGCAGGGAGATTTGGGTTCTGGTAAGCGAAAAATTTCTGGCCAGGGAAAAAGGGATGCAGAGATAAAAGCGGCGTATGACAAATTAGAATAACGCTCTGTGACTCGATGCAATAACTTTCTCAAAGAAATTTTCAAAGCAAAGAACTCAAAAGATCGATCTGCGAAATAGGAAAATGATTCACAACTTAAAGTAACTTAGACTCATAGGATATAGTTGATGTAGATGAAGATCTTTATCTGCAAGAAGATATTTATGAGCCAACCCTTGAAGATCTTTCTGATGAAGAATTTGATGATGAAGCAGATGCAGCAGCATTAGAATCTCTTGTAGATGAACTTGAGCAGTGAATGACAAACATGCAACGAGGAGCACGACATTATAGATCAAGAGAACATGACTGGTCTATTCTGTCTAATGAAGCACATGGACCCTGGTCACGTAATCCCCATGAAGTTCCAGAATGACCAGAGAAGCCCAGAGGAAGAAGATATTTTAGAGGAGAATCATCCAAAGGGAGACATCCCTCTCAACCAAGACAACCACCGACAATGCATAGACCTCAGCATCCTCCTATGCATTATCCAAGTTCTTTCAAGCCAAGTGACTCCTGGATAAAGAATAAGTTCACCAGCAGAGAGCCGCCTAAAAAAATCAGAGAACCAATTTGGAAACAGATCCTACCAGCTGAAGAACTTGTTTTAGCAGCAGATCCTAGGTGGGACGATGGCTATGAAGAGGATGAAGTCAACAGTATCTTTTACTCCGACCAAGATTACTGCCCTGGTGCATGCAATAATCAACTTGAAGAAGAAGCAGAACCAGAAGAAAAAGTCTACACTGAACCAGTAATAGTTCAGGATCCAGGAAGACAAACGCTGGTATGTACCAGTATTCCTTCCCTTGAACTTCCACATCCTGCATATCTAAACCATTTAATTAATGGTAGATTTGCTCAGTTTTTCACTTTAGAAATAAACGACAGACTTGTAGATGCACAAGTAGACACAGGGGCTTCTTTATCCTTTGCTAAACCTCAGCTCATCAGTGACTGGAAGACACTAGATGACAACCTTGCTTACAAGAGCATTGACATACAGGGGAATAGTCTCATATGCAATAGGTATAAACACCAGCAACCTCTGCGTATACAAAATAAACTCTTTCATTGTGATTTTTTTGCTTTAGAGAAAATGCCCATTGATATCTTATTTGGGGGATCATTTATAGATAGATATACACCCTATGGTGCTACTGTAAAAAGCATCATATTCACCGTAGAGAATGAAAGGCTTAGGATACCTCGCCTTATCTATGCCACATAACAGTTTCCTAGTGCCATGACTCAGAGTCTTAACATAATCCCCGCTGAGATATTAGAAATTGGAGAAATGATCAAGTCCTCTATCTGCTCAGAAAATCCACAGCAATTTTGGTTCAAAGCTATGCATGAAATGGAGATAAAAATAATTGAAGGCAAGCACATGAAAATTGGGAAAAGAATCCCAATTCCAGCACAGGATTATAATGATATGGAAGCACAGATCAAAGATCTGGGATCTAATGGCTTCATTGAAAAATCTACCTCTCTTTTCAGCTGTTACGCTTTCATGGTAAACAAGCACTCAGACCAGAAAAGAGGTAAAAAGAGAATGGTCATCAATTACAGACCATTAAATGCTATAACAGAACCATATCCATATCCTATACCAGACAAAAGCTACTTGCTTGAGAAAGTTGCAGCCTGTAAATATTTCTCACAGTTTGATTGCAAGTCAGGGTTTTACCAGATCAGAGTCAAAGAAGAAGATAGAGCCAAGACAGCTTTCCGCTGCGCCTTTGGCCATTTCCAGTGGACTGTCATGCCTTTCGACTTAATGAATGCGTCAGCGTACTACCAAGCGCATATGAATAAAATTTTTGGTGGCACTTCTCATTTTCTTTGTGTTTATATTGATGATATTTTTATTTTCAGTAATTTTTTAGATGAGCATGCTACTCATCTCTCTCAATTCTTTCAGCTAGCACAAGATGCAGGGATTGTTCTATCAGAGACAAAGATCCAGTTATGCACAACTGAATGTAATTTCTTCGGTATGGTGATTCGAGATTCTAAACTGCAAGTCCAGCGACATATAAAAAAAAAGTCATCAGTTTTTCTGAATGTTTGGATAAACCCAACTTCAAGCATTTTTGGGTTTGTTAAATTATTTGAACAGTTTCTATCCTAACTCTGGTGAAGACACGTATATTCTGCAACAACTTCTCCAGAAAAAGAAAACATTCCGTTTGGAAAGAACAACATATAGCAGCAGTTCGAAAAATCAAAGCAACCATAGCCCAACGACCAGAACTGCATATCTCACAGTCTAAACATATGAAAGTCTATACTGATGCTTCTGACCTTGCATGGAGAGGAGTACTTGTTTGCATTATAGATAGTAAAGAGTTTGTGAATTTGCGAGTGGTGTTTTTAGCTCAGATGTACTGAAATGGATTTCTTCTGACAAAGAGATTTATTCTGTGAAAAAATGCTTATAAAAGTTTATGCTTAAACTTCTACATTTGCCACATTTTATTGTTGTAACCGATTGTACTAGATTTCTGACCTTTAGAAAAAAAAATCATGGTCAAAAAGATGGTCGCGAGAAATATATCCGATGGCAGGTATTCTTTCACTAGTTCAATTTTTCAGTAGAGCATATTATAGGATCAAAGAATATTATTGCAGATTGGCTCAGTCGGAATCCTCTAGCCACATTGATGCATCAGCTTGCACTTGATTTTAATCTCCCCAGGGTACTAAATCAAAGATTCGACTCCTTGAATGTTCTTGTCCAAGAACAAATCCTTAGAGAAAACCTGCATCCCCGATATACGAAGATCTCTTATGCAGCAGGGCAAGACCTGCAAATGTCTGCAACAGTGACGCTCCAGGCAAACCGCCGTCAAAATTTAAGAGTCATCACAATTGAACGGCTCAACAGTGAATTCTTATATCATCAGTTCACTAAACTCTTAAAGCGACCACTATGGACGTGGCGCATTCGAATCAGATCAGTATCTAACGAACATTTGTACCATTGGGTAGCTCGACATGCCCCGCACCGCATTCATGAAGAACAAAATCATGACCAAGACACAGTAGTGCACACAATCATTCGCAAACAACTTGAGTGGGAATCTTATTTCCACTGCACTTCCAGACATACGCCATGTGAAGCAGAACCCCATAATTGTCGACATTGGCATCTACAAAACACCTTTCAGATAAGATGTCTTTTCAATCCGATATCTGAAGATGACTTAGAAAACGAAACGAAAGACATGTTGGGCCCACAGCCTATGATTCCTTCATCACCATCATCATCATGTGGATCCAACGCTTCAAACAGCGTCTCACTGTAGCCACCTTTAGAGCTGTAAAGCATGATGGGATTGACACCGCCTTGCCAGCGAAGCAAGTAGGACCGCTCAAATATTGCTATAAATAAACCTCTCTGCTTATGCATTTATCATCGAACATTTTTTTGTGTAAAAAACTAGTAGCCTTGTAAAAGAGTATGCTCTTCACTTGCTCTTTTCAAAGGATCTTGTGAATCAAAAATTGAAACAAAAAGATTGTAATATTTTGAGTGAGTAATATAGTGAAGCCGTAGCCATTGGGCACCTGCCTACTATCGCAGATTTCTTCTAATTCACGCTGAAAAAGAGTAAGACAAAGAGGCATCTACTGACGTGAATGTTTCTACAAAAAAAGTTACATGAAAAATATTCAAAAAGAGTTATATTTCTTCTTATTTATTACACCAAACTAAAAAATTAAAAAATAAGTCACCATATCAAAAGTGCAACGACGTTGTTGATAACTGAAAAGGACTTGTTAAACTACCTACAACCTCATTCATGTTACTACTTACTCAAAAAAATTGGCATTTAAAGCTCAAATTGCAATTCTAATGCATGTCATATTTATAACAAATCTCCCCCACTATACTTTTGACATATTCTTTACAAAATGGACATCAATTACCCTGAAAATGCATCATTTACATAAGATGGATTTTTTTTTTTTTTTGGACAACTTTGACATAAAAATGAATATTGTCAAACAAAGTTTTTATTGACATGGATCAAATAGTGATACACATATATGACAAAACTAATGACTCAATCTTTTAAATATAAATTTACTAATATAATGACACATAACAACTCAAGACTAACCATACGAAATTCAAATGACACATATCAATAAACTCACTATAACAAAAATACCTATGAGAATACCGTAGGAAGACCACCGAGATAAGGGAACATATATAGCTGTGTGACTCAGAAATGGCATAAGATGATGTTGTGTCGGGAGCTTTTAAACAAACTCCAAATTGAATGTAGATAACAAGTTACCTCAAGCCACATAAAATTGAGTTATCACGCTGAATGTGAAGTTTTTCGTTTGAAACCTTTAGAGTCTATATTTGTGGATCTGATGGTGAATCAAATATATCTTTAGCAGAATACAAGCTTCATCGAACATACAGTGTTATGGTATATTTCTAATATTAACGGTCATACCTAAATTTTCTTTGAATTTTGAAGATGTTGAATGATGGACAATTTGTATATGATAAGTTGAGGCGGTAGATGATCAAAACAAGACTGCATACATGAATCTATAATACAGATTAACTCACTTCATCCAATAAATCAATCCTATGTTCTAATGTAGTTAATTAAGGAACATGATAGGTATAGGGTGACTTCAAGGTGTCTTCAGATGATCAAAATATATGATTTTCAATGCATGATAGGATATCTTCATGTGCAAAAGTCAATAAAATGATCCATCCACTGTAGACAAGATCCTACCCACTTCAATGTGGCTGCAAACATTGTTTCTCACTCCACAAGTGAAGACAAACACAGCAATAGTAAAAAACATGTCTTTTTCTTTCGTGTGCACACCAAAGTCCAAAAGGTGTTGCAATCCTTTTTTGACTTTCTCCACACATTGTGTGATCATGAAACTCAAACTCGTGATTTTTCATATTGGGTTTAACTTAAACGCTGTCAATTTAGATCATGAATTGTATCACTAATGTTTGTTTTGCAATTCTTATCAATGCCTCGACACCCAAATTTCATAACCTTGGGATAGGGCTTAAACAACAATACCACTTAACTCTGATTCTTTGCATGCAGGTACATAGCATTGGACCTGCGGCAGGGAGTAACAATAAACAAACATGGCACCTGTAAGCAAGCATTGTTACAAAACATGATAAACATGCTATTTCCAAATTTATATACTTCGATATCATCCTTTTGCCACAGAAACTTAAAAGAGATTCTTTTGTCATTTCCTATCTTCTTTGCCACGATCTTCACAGCTTTTCTGATATGTATATAACCAGATCATGGCACTCACCTTTAAAACCCTACTTAAGGCTCATTTCTGAACCAAACATAGTTTTGCCTTTTTGAGCACCTACGAACTTAAGATTACCTGCCCGGTAAAGTTACAACACCTAGAGGATTGAACAAACAATTCCATGACAGAGGTGGTGTTTAAAAACACCTAAAAATTTATAAAAAGCTTTCGTCGGCTGGTGAGATGATATTTAACCGCCGAAGCCGTAAAGAGTCCTGCCCTGCCTCTTGAGGGCATACACCACGTCCATGGCCGTCACTGTCTTGCGCCGTGCGTGTTCCGTGTATGTGACCGCGTCCCTTATCACATTCTCCAGAAAGATCTTCAAAACCCCCCTGGTTTCTTCATAGATGAGGCCGCTGATGCGCTTCACACCTCCCCTCCTGGCGAGACGCCTGATGGCAGGCTTGGTGATGCCCTGGATGTTATCGCGGAGGACTTTCCTGTGCCTCTTGGCGCCTCCCTTGCCCAGACCCTTGCCGCCCTTTCCCCGTCCAGACATTTCCTCTGTCACAAATCACCCTGAACCTAGACAAACCTTCCAACGAATTCGACGCCTGATTTTTTTACAATAACTGGCCCGTCTATTTTTATAGCTAGTTGTTCTGCTATCTGCGCCCGTCTTTGACCGTCGGATTCGCCCTACATGGCCCGTGATCCGTGGCAAAGGAGTGGACTGATTCTGAGCCGTTGGATCTCCATGAATGCCATTTGATTGGTGGTAATTGAAAATCGAGGATCGAACAACCCCCAATAAACCTTGGCATTTTTTTCCTTGTAGACGTTAATGTCAAAATTAAAAATTACGAATAAAAATATAATAGAAGTTCCAAAATGCATATAAATACGCCTATTTCACAACGAAGAATGAATCAAACATGTAAGGTAATATAGGAAATATAAACATTTTAGCTTGTTTACGTAGTGTTGTAAATATCTAGTTGTATGGAAAGAGTTATGGTTTAATTAGTAAAGATGATAGTTGTTTATATCCATTTATCAAGGTACAAATTTATTTATATATTTGATATGAAGTCAAGCGGTTAAGATCAAGATCGCGTCTTTAGTGATTTTGATGGTGTGAATGCCCCTTACTCGTCGTTGTTTAGCCAAAGGAGTTCACTAATTTAGATGTATGTTTACTCAGCATTGTAAATCCATTATATGTTTATTTTCAAAATATGGGCAGAGATGTCGATGTTCAATATAATTCAGTAATTCCATGTAACACCTTAAGGGATACAATCAAGAAAATATCTAGTTACAATCTGAACCTAGAAATGTACATCGAAAGTTGTTAGAATTATCGTATCGATATTTAGTATTAAACATAGCATGCTACAAAAATTGATAGGTGTTGTTCAATGTGACAGGGTCGCCAAATGCAATAAAAATATCTATATTTTCTCCCCCTTTTGTCACCTTTCATCTTAGATGTACACCTTGACTCTCGTTTTTTTACAACACACTAAAATATGTAAATCATAAGCGTAAAAGAATATTGGATTATGGGTCTTTGTTAGAGAAATCTACTAATTTATCATACCCCTTTAATTGATACAAAGATGTTGATAATCAAAAATAAATAAAAATAACATAAATAAAATAAATAGCTTCAATGTGTGCCACAAATGCTTTACAATAAAATGTTAGCTCTGAATTGATAAATACACCAATTTACTTGATAATACATTATTCTACATAATTCTATTTAATATACAAATAAATCTAGTCACTTGTTTATTATAAATGACTTGAATCCATTTTTTTGAAAGATTTATGTACATGGCGAATTTCAAGCCACGAAAGTCAACATAACTATTAAATAACACATAATTTGGACCAATCGCCTATACATAGATGAATGTGGCAAACATGTATAAAAGAACACTAAATAAATGTTAAAGGAATGTTTTTTTATGTCTACATTTTTCCTTAGTACTTGATGTGCATGCTTAGCCACAAAGTAATGGTGTGAGCATACATTTCAAAGTAGAACATAAAGGGATACTACAAATTTGGGTCTCCGAATATTGAATCGTTGAGCCTTGAAACCTACAATACCACTTTACTTTTCACGCACAAATATGGGTAAGTGTAAAAAATAGTGATTGTTAGATATGAAGCTAAATCCCTGGAAGATACCTCTTTTATCTCTTGTATGTAGCAGAAGTCTCATGGGTTTGTCATACTGTCGAAAGAGATAAAAATGTGAAGCGGAGTTGCAACCATGCATGTCATCAAGCAGTGGGCCTACATGTCCACATGAAAATCTAAGTCACTAAGTAATATGGGAATTGAATTTTGAACCATATAGTGTAACAATCCTTGCCCAGTTTGCCCTTAATTGTCTCAATTTGTTGCCTTGTAATTTTTTCAAACACTTTGTAAGCAAAGTGCTTCTTGCTAGTTTTTGTCACAGTTTTGATTATTTATGTAAATGATGATGGATTAAAGATTCAAGTGTTTTTAGAATGACAATGTTAAGTTCTAGATGCAGGTTTTGTTCTTTTATATGCAATTAGATGAATTCACAAAGCAAACTAATCACTTACAGCCAATGGACATTTAGTCAAACAATTGGCATGCAACCTACTATCTCAATTCAAATGCTCAAAAGATAACTATAAATGACTAGCAACTTGTGATTCTTAATTGTATTGATGATTTGATACAAAGCTCCACTAAACTAGCCAAGACAATTGGCATAAACAAGAATTACAATTATATGGTATGTTGGTATGAAGGACGCACACCTACAGTTGCAAATATAAACTATACTAAAGGATGGATTGTATAAAATGAGACCTAGTGGGATTGAGGTACCCTTGAGAATAGATGAAGGAGCAAGCAATTTCCCAGCGAAAGGATGATCTCCCAAGCCAAATTGAATTTTCCAAGCCAGTCGCCCCTGTTTTGGTCTGATATCAAATTTAAAAAAATATGCACTGAATATGCACTACCTCAAGCATCTAATATCATCTCCATGCTCCAAGGAAGTGGGCGCAACAAACCAAGTAGGGAATTGATGTAAAACGGAACCCCCACAAGCAAAAACATCCCTCCTAATGGTGTCCTTCCTGGACTGTAAATATTTGATTTTTATATCAGCTTTCTCTACAATACAATCTGCTCTCTTAACCAAGGAAAAATCGATTCCAAGCTACATAGAAACCAACACCAAAAGATAGCTATGCAACCTCCACAAATTCACCAAATCGATTTCTCCAAAATTGGCCAATGGCCACAAATTTTGCTCCAATTGAGGTGACTAAAATATCACCTCCAAAATGCAACCCTTCAAGAGATATTTCACTCCCTCAGTTATGCTATCAATGGGAGTTATCATTCCCAAAGACAAATTGATTCACTGCAGGAAACTCTAGGCTCCACCAGCATACCGCAACAAAGACAACATCAAATTGGGATAATTCATGATGGCAGCCCACACCTCCCTTTATACTCTTTTTCATTTGGGAAGCTTCTAGAAACATCATAATATTTTATTATTATTTATTTCCCTTTTAATATATTATATTTGCACTTTAATATAAAATAATTAATTATATCATAAAGCACACATATAACATCATCTTGTAACATGAGGTTTCTAAAAATAGAACATTCTAATAAATCATTAGAAAACCTCCAGAATGTGTCAAAACTTCCCCAAAGAAACTGACTACCATTTGGGTAACTACAGAGAGGACCCTCAAACCATGCCATATTAGCCTACGAGGGCCATTAATAGGCTAATCATGTTGAAAGTACAATGTCTAACTAGAAGGGGACATTACAGTCCGCCCCTCCTAAAATTGTTTGTCCCCAAGCAATCTCAAATTTAGATGATGTAGAATCTCCTCATTCTCCCAAGTAGCATCCTCAACTGGCAAGTCCCTCCATTTAATTAAGTATTCCTGGATGACCCGTCTCCATAAAGTCCTCTCTCGAACATCCAAGATAGCATCGGGCACCAGTATCACTTTCCCCTCATCATCCAAGGGTGGCAAAGTCATGGAAGGAACCACACGATGTCCTAACGCCTTCTTGAGGCATGACACATGGAAGACATTGTGTACTCTATTGTTGGCTGGCAACTCCAACTCATAAGCCACCTCACCCACTCTCCTAATAATCTTGAATGGCCCATAGTATCATGGCTTAAGCTTCTCAGCTCCACTTTTCTTAAGAGAAGACTGTTTGTGCGATTGTAGCATCCAATAGACCATATCACCCACCTCAAATGAGCGTTCAACTTGCTTCTGATTTGCATACTACTTTTGTTGGTTCTAAGCCTTTTGTATGTTTTCTCGCAATGCTCTCATAATGTCCTAGTTCTCCTGCAATAGATTACCAGCACTGAGCACTCGGCTATCTCCAAATAATAAATCCAGAAAGCTCAGTGTATCATACCCATACAATGCCATGAATGGTGTCATCTAAATGGAGAGATGGTAAGTGGTATTGTAATGATACTCACATAAATATAACCACTTAACCCAACCCTTCTGTTGCCCTGCTATGTAGTTCTTGAGGTAGCCTTCCACCCATTTATTCACAATCTCCATCTATCCATCGGTCTGTGGGTGGTAACTAGTACTCGGAGTGAGTTATGTCTCACACAGCCTGAATAGCTCCTGCCAAAAATGACTCATAAACTAGTTTTCTCTGTCACTGACTATGCTCTGAGGCAACCCATGCAACCTAAATACCTCATGGAAGAACAGTTCTACCACTTGCGTAGCTGAGTAAGTAGCTAAGATTAGAAGGAAGTGAGCATATTTAGTCAAATGATCCACAGCCACATATATGCAATCCTGTCCCTGGGCTCTGGGTAATTTAGTAATGAAATCCATAGATAAGCATTCCCATTTCCTATCAGGAATCGAAAGTGGTTGAAGTAAACCCGATGGATATGTGTGTTCTTATTTATTTTGTTGATAAATAAGACACTCTATAACATATTATAGAACATCTGATTTGAGGCCCTTACAAGTGAACCTCTCCTGAATCTACTTGTAAGTCTTGAAATACTCAGGATGCCCTGCCATGGGTGTATCATGAAAGGTCTTCAAAATAATGTTCTTCATCTCTGATCCTGGGGTCAAATAAATCCTTCCTTTGTAAATGATTAAATCATTTACAATTATATATCTAGTATCTTGTATTGACCCCTCAATAATACTTGCATCCCAATTGTCCTTGGCATACTCTGCCACTATCAAGTGTCGCCAATCATTTGCTATCCTAGTCATAGAACTCAAGTGTGGATGTCGAGATAAAGCATCAACAACCACATTTTGTGTCCCCTTGACAAAGGAGATGTCAAAATCATATGATTGCAGCTTACTGACACATTTATGCTACCGATCATTAAGATATCTCTGTCCAAATAAATGCCTCACACTGTTATGGTCTATTTTCACCACAAACTTATTGACTACCAAATAATACCTAAATTTGGCCAATGCATGCATGATGGCTAACATCTCCTTGTCATATATGTTGTACCCCCTCTCTAGATCGCAAATCTTTCAACTCTCAAAAGTAATTAGATGTTTGTCTTGTATAAGGACTGCGCCTATCCCCTCGCCTAATGCATCACATTGTAGCTCAAAGGGTATGGAGAAATTCGGCAATGCAAGAATTGGGCAAGAAGTCATAATTAGTTTGAACATCTCAAAACAATCGTGTGCCTCAGGAGTCCAAACAAATGCCCCTTTCTTCATCAAATTAGTGAGTGGTGCCACATGCCATGAATATCCATTAACAAACCTGCGGTAGAAACCACACAATCCCAAAAATCCTCTAAGCTGAGTAAGGCTCTCTGGAGTAGGCCATTCAACAATTGCCTTGATCTTTTATGGGTCCATACGTACCCCCTCAACATTGATGATGTGCCCAAGATACAATAATTCTATCATTCCCAAGTCACACTTGGATTCCTTGGCATACAAGGACTCACCTCCAAGAATACCCAAAACGGCATCATGATGTGTAACATGTTGCTCCCATGTTCTGCTATAGACCAAGATATCATCAAATAATACCAACATATACATCCTTAACTACGAATGGAAGACCCTGTTCATCGTAGATTGAAATGTCATCGAAACATTGGTTAGCCCAAATGGCATAACCATAAACTTGAAATGTCCACAATGGCACCTAAAAGCTGTCTTCTCTATGTCCTGCTCCCTGACACGACTCTGATGATACCTCGACCTCAAGTCAATTTTGGAAAATTAGCAGGAACCATGTAACTCATCTATCAACTCATCAATTCTAGGGATGGGGTAACGGTTCTTGATTGTTCTTTTATTCAGGAGCCTATAATCAATACACATCCGAAATGGACCATCCTTTTTCTTTAGCAAGACTACTGACAATGCAAAAAGTGACTTACTTGGTCTAATGTGTCCCATGGCCAACAAATCCTTAACAGTTTTCTCTATTTCATCCTTTAGCCTCTTGGGGTGCCTATATGGGGTGACCATCATGGGCTTAGCGCCTTCCTCCAACTCGATGATATGCTCAATCCCTCTGGCTAGTGGTCTTCCTGGTGGAATATCACTAAATACTTGAGTGTGCTTAATTCTTAACTCCTAAATGTCTGGATGGTAAATTGGCTTCTGTCGCTCACTCTGTATAAGCATCAAAACACACTCAGCTACCAACTCAACCATGTCATGCCTCATAAGTCTCTCCATCCTCCTAAAAGAAATCATCCTAAAACTGGAATCTCAAATAGCCTTGAGGACATGAATTTTTCCATCTACCTGGAATGTCATTTCCATCTCTTTGAGATCCAGGGTGAATTTCCCTATGTCATGTAATCATCTCATGCCAAGTGCCATATCAATATCACCCATATTCACCACATGGATTTCGGTCTTAAACTCATAGTTGTTCAAACACATAGGCAAATCTGATATCCTCCTTTCACACTTGAGGGTATAACCATCTGCCACCTAAACTCTTATTCCCTCAAATTCCTTTGTCCTGATTCCATGCCTCTCAAATAATTAGGCATCAATAAAATTATGAGTGGCTCCTATGTCAAGAAGAGTGATAATATTTTGCCCTACTAGAACTCCATGCATTTTAAATGATCCCTCCTACTGGATGCTAGTGATGTGCGCATCATGTTACCTCGTTACCCCTTCATGCTCTCCTTCTCTTTTATGCTTATCTTCCTCATGCTCCATACCTGAATCCTCAGGATCAGATTGCTGATCTAATTTCTCTGACTCAGAGTCCTCATAATATGCCCACATCACTCTATTAGCTTTTCTTTTTGGTCTTAAAGGACAATCATGGTTTGCATCACAGGGCCCCTTGCAGTAGAAACATACCTTCTTTTTGTGCAAATCATTAAGTGTATCCCTATCTAGAGGTGATGATGATTTTCCCTTAAAATCTAGTTTGTTCTTTTTAGAGAAAGATTTATTGTCTCGATATGAAGAAGATTCCTTTGATGAGTAATTGCTTTGTGGGGCTGCAAGTTCCATGCTCCTAGCCTTCTTCATTGCCTCCTAAAGTGTGGGAGGATCAAATGCTTTAATCCATCCTCGCATAGGCTCCAATAACCCCTCAATGAATAACACCACCAATCATCTCTCTGAGATGTTGGGCACCATTATTGATAGTTTCTATAAGTCTCCAATATAGATTTCCAAACTACCAACTTGCTTGAGTTGGGCCAAATCCCTGAAGTATGATTATGGATCCTTCCTATCAAAACACTCAATCAATCTATCCACAAACTCCTGGTA
Source organism: Torreya grandis (assembly GCA_037957365.1). Classification (NCBI taxonomy): domain Eukaryota; kingdom Viridiplantae; phylum Streptophyta; class Pinopsida; order Cupressales; family Taxaceae; genus Torreya; species Torreya grandis. The sequence continues at coordinate 4,846,299 of JARHVA010000207.1, forward strand.
AGATGTGATATGATTGTGTTGCAATGTAACTAGTCTATGATACCACCATTCATGTGTTGCTCCCTCTAGATGCAAAGTGGCATATTTGATAACTTCCTCTTTTGTCATGAGTTGAAGAGCCAAGAACGTATCCAACTTATGAATCATGTCTATGCCGTAGTCTTGTCATTGCCATCAAACATGGGTATTGTAAGCTTATTAGTAGTGTGTTAGAGTTCCTTATTTTGATTCCTAGGTCTTCTCTCCTGTTGAGACCTATATTTATCCATCCTTGACTATACAAATCGATCAAAATGCATAAGCCCTTGTGCTTCAGGTGTCAATTGCTACCATTCATCATGGGCAACCATGTATGCATCAACATAGGTTAGATTCTCAATCTCTTCAATATCCTCCTTAGCTGGTTCATTTCTCAGGAATGTGGGCCGAGTAGGCCTATCTACAGTGTGGGAGGGTTCCCTCTACACTCTTCGGGACCCAGCTACACTCCTATCATCTTCCTAGACCTGAGGCTGTCTTTTAGGTAAATTCAACTGCTGCAAAGTATTTGCCAACTACTATAAGGCCCAAACTACCTATTGATGACCAAATCGTAAATCTCTCAGAGTGTCTCTCACTTCTCTGTCACTATTTCTATCATTGTCTCTCCTCTCATCTCTGTGTGGACCCATGTCTGCTCTGTCACCCATCTCAGCCAAAGGTACCTCTATAAATGGGTCTTCTTGCCAATTCCCTTCATGTTCTGCCATTATGTGGGTATAGTACTTGTGATGACCTCTGATGTGATATTTTAACCCTCCAGGATGGCAGGATCAGAGCTCTGATACCACTGTAACAATCTTTGCCCAATCTACCCTTAATTGTCTGAAGTTGTTGCCTTGTAATTTTTTCAAACACTTTGTAAGCAAAGTGCTTCTTGTTGGTTTTTGTCACAGTTTTGATGATTTGTGTAAATGACGATGGATTAAAGCTTCAAGTGTTTTAAGAATGACAATGCTAAGTTCTAGATGTAGGTTTTGTTCTTTTCTATGCAATTAGATGAATTCACAAAGCAAACTAATCACTTACATCCAATGGACATTTAGTCGAACAGTTGGCATGCAACCTACTATCTCAATTCAAATGCTCAAAAGATAACTATAAATGACTAGCAACTTGTGATTCTTAATTGTATTGATGATTTGATACATTGTTCCACTAAACTAGCCAAGACTCTTGGCATAAATAAGAATTACAATTATATGGTATGTTGGTATGAAGGACGCACACCTACAACTGCAAATATAAACTATACTAAAGGATGGATTGTATGCAATGAACCCTGGTGGGATTGAGGCACCCTTGAGAATAGATGAAGGAGCAAGCAATTTCCCAGCAAAAAGATGATCTCCCAAGCCAAATCAAAATTTCCAAGCCAGTTACTCCTGTTTTGGTCTGATATCAAATTTAAAATCACATGCACTGAATATGTGTTGCCTCAAGCATCTAATATCATCTCCTTGCTCCAAGGAAGTGGGTGCAGCAAACCAAGCAGGAAATCGATGCAAAATGGAACCCCCACAAGCAAAAACGTCCCTCCTAATGGCGTCCTTCCTTGACTATAAATATCTAATTTTTATCTCAGCTTTCTCTACAATGTAATCTGATCTCTTACCCAAGGAAAAATTGATGCCAAGCTATATATAAACCAACACCAAAAGATAGTTATGCAACCTCCACAAATTCACCAAATCGATTTCTCCAAAATTGGCCAATGGCCACAAATTTTGCTCCAATTGAGATGACTAAAATATCACCTCCAAAATGTAACCCTTCAAGAGATATTTCACTCCCTTAGTTATGCTATCAATGGGAGTTATCGTTCCCAAAGACAAATTGATTCACTACAAGAAACTCTAGGCTCCACCAACATACCACAACAAAGACAACATCAAATCGAGATAATTCATAATGGCAACCCACACCTCCCTTTATACTCTTTTTCATTTGGGAAGCTTCTAGAAACATCATAATGTTTTATTATTATTTATTTCCCTTTTAATATATCATATTTGCACTTTAATATAAAATAATGAATTATATCATAAAGCACAAATATAACATCATCTTGTAACATGAGGTTTCTAAAAATAGAACATTCTAATAAATCATTAGAAAACCTCCAGAATATGTCGAAACTTCCCCAAAGAAACCAACTGCCATTTGGGTAATTGCGGAGAGGACCCTCAAACCATGTCATATTAGCCTACGAGGGCCACTGATAGGCTAATCATGTTGAAAGTACAATGTCTAACTAGAAGGGGACATTACATATTGTCATTAGGCGATAAGCCTCCACCTTCTTAATGTTAAATATGATAATGCACACTCCCCTTTGTTCCTGACATGCAGTAGGAGTCCCTTAGTTTTTCATATCGTCGAAGAAAACATGGCCCTGAATAAATAATACATGGTATATATGCCCCCTTTTGAGATTTGATGTGAACTTATGGAACTTATATCTTGTAATAAACTAGCCATATCATGGAAACATAACATATCATCACATAATATAACACACTCGAATATATCATTTGAAAAGCATGTAAAAAATTGTACTTTTCCTCATGTGGTTTCAAGATGTAGGCAAAGTGGGATCATATCAACATGGAATATATAGATCATAACATAAGAAATCATTGAGTTTGTCATGATAATGAGTTGTTAGTCTACGAACATATAGCAATAGAAATGATTAGCAAGGAAAGAGATTATGCCCCACTATATGTCCTCAATATGTGCATGATAGGGATCATGACAACATAATAAGGAAAAAAGTATAATGAGGATAATAAAAATCACAATAACATAGCAAACACATTAACACAATAAATATGATAATAATTATGGAAACATTGCAAGCACATAAGTATAATGAATGTGAAAAGTATCATAACAAGTATATAAGCACAATGAATAGATAATGATCATGGCAACATAACCAACACATAAACACAGTCAACATAATAAACATATAACCATATTTGATATTATAAGTAGCAAAAAAAGTATATAAACACGATGAACATGATAATGATCATGGGAACATAACAAGGGTATGAACATGAACAACATGTGCATGACATAATAATTGTACATCATAATAATCTTATAATGTAAAGATCAAATTAGAAATAACATTGTATTTGATTATTGGATCATAGTAAATGCATTTAATGTTAGTAATATCAAATTGAGTGTGGTAATATTGCATCATCTTAGTAACACTATCATTAAAATATAACATAGTACATGGATATTGGAAGGGGGTAAAAGAAGTATAATATCACTCAACTAAAACAACTTGATAAAATTATAACAAGTGAAATCAAATCATGATAATTAATAGCAAGACATTTCAAACGAATATTTGTATTTTTTAACATATCATATTGGAAATCATATTCATAAGATAGAATGGTAAATCATGAATCATTATAATATTGTTACATTTCTCCTATCATTAAGTGTGTAATAATTATTATATAATTATTGTGTAAAGAACAAATAATAAGCATTAATGTGTTAATTTTGAAATTTTTATAAGATACGATAAATAATGTAAAAGAAGAAAGAAAGAAACATGTTTATATCTGTTTTTTATCAGAACACATTAATTATGACTATAATAGCATAAATTATCATCATTTAGAAGTCATTATGGATCTTAAAAATAAACAAAACATAAAAAATATTAAAGAAAGTAGAAATAATGAAAGACAAAGCATGGACAAAAGGCAAAATCATAGAATAAGCATTCCTTAAAAAATATACAAAGCATCCAAAGTAGAAATTCAAATGAAACATGGATAATTTAAACACCACCAAGATGAAAATATGCACAAGATTATGAAAATAATGGTTAAAGTTTGATTGGCCAAATGACAACAAGATTGAAAACTGATAGTGTATATATACTTATACATTTTTATATAATTTAAGATGCACTCATACTTATTAATTTATCATATTTATCATGTTAAATGCATAATTATGTTCTCACAATTTCAAGATCTTATTTATAAGCTTCTTATAAATAAAAACATTGTATACAAAGGTAATCCTTGAATTAGAGTTTGTCTAATTTACAGGGGTTTTACCTTATTTTTTATTTAACAATAAATTTGTTTTACTAATAGGTGTAAAACTCGAGAGATCTCATAATGTTAAAGATGTACAATGATAAATAATTATGATTTGGGAAATCAATAAATACAAAAAGATGCCATTTTTAGAAAATACTAAGAAGAAATGTTTTTAACTCAAATAAAAAAAATTGTTGAATGTTTCAGATATTTGAAAGTGAAAATTAGTAAAAGATACGACTGTGATTGCTCAGAATCAAAAATATAATCTGAAATTGTTTCTACACAGGTTCGTGATTCTTAGACAACAATGCATGCCATCCGTATCTATTGACCACAAATTTATCCCTATTGATTGTGACCAATGACTAACAAATAAAAATCAAATTGTGACAATGCAGGGCCAATAATAGAAGCTAATAATATTCTTGGATAAAATCATGCTCCATAGATAATAATGCAAGCCACTCATGTTTATTGATTGTGGACTTATCTATGTGAGTTGTGATAAAAATCTAACCATTGCACCTTATGCACCTATGTCTATTGAGTAGGTCGAGATGTCACTTTTTTGTTTGTGTCATGTGAAATTCATTGTTTTACTTCTTTTGTATTTGAAAACCTAAAGGTATCTTGAAAGCTTGAAACATACAAAAAAAGATAGGAGAGTGTAATGCGTTGAGCTAACCCCAATCACCCCCTTGATGATTGATTGTTGTTTACTTATCCAATATTTTAAGGAGGGAAACCGAACCCACATAGTTCTCCCACTTAGAGTGATTATGCAATTATACTCATTGATTATATATATATATATATATATATATATATATATATATATATATATATTTGATACTTGACAATGATAGTTCTTAACTTACTTCAAGATGGTTTAAACTTGGCTTGTGATTGCTCCTTGTGATTGATCTTGAATTCGAGAAGAATATGACATATTTACTCAATGTGTAATAATGTGTAAGTTAAGAACCAAGTGGAGATAATGAATGACATTTGATGTGTATTTATAAGAAAACTTTTTGATAATTTTCTTTAACCGACCTTATCAAATGCACTAAGAGACCTAAAAGAACAATTAAAAAGTTGGAAACTAGTCATTAAATGGTGTGAGATGCAAACATTGTAGTTGGACAGGTCCATGATAGTGAACCTATTTGCTCGGAGTGGACCTATCTTAAAAAATCAAGGATAGCTGTCTCAAGGTGACAAAAGTCCAAGGATGGAATAAAATTAGTTTTGAGCATTCAAATTGGAGATAGTGATGAAAATGTTAGCATAAGCATGGGACTTAGTATTATTTATAACAAAATAGAAAATAAATATAATGGTGTCAAAAAGAAGTAAAAGAATAACGTGAGAAGAAGAGCAGTTGTGGAAGTTGAAAACCCTATATAGGCGAGTGTAAGAAGAAGTAAAAGTAAGCCATTATTTTGAATAAACTTAAATCCCATCGCTTCTTGGCCATGGGAGTGTTCAACAAAGCTATGAGTCATTTTGAAAATCTTTATTATAGTTACGTTCAATGTTTATTGTTAATTGCATCTTTTAATTCTTTACTTTCTACAGTTATTTACAATTCAACTATATATGGTTGTTTAATCATCTAATTGGTTGTAACAAATAAAGTTAATAATGGTGTGGCTACTTTAAAAAGACTCAGGTCTTATTTAGCCTGAGAGGTGGTCATAAAATATTTCAATGAGGAGTTGTCTTATTCAAGGAGTTGAAAAAGCCTCCAACTATGGAAAAGATAGGTTTTAGGTGAAGATGAAGGTGGAATATTTCACGACCTGCAAATGTCAAGAGCATGTCGATCACTTCATTTCAAAGTGAGCCTTCTCTTGCTAATTTTAATTTTGTATAAGGAGATGCAAATTATTTTATATAGCATTGGAAAGTGGTATGGTGGTGTTTTTTGAGTTCAGTATAGTTGGCTAAAATGTTAGAAGTGGTGGAAAGGCAAATAATGGAAGAATTATGCAGATATGACCATGCTCCATAATTGGATACAAAAACATTGAATTAAAATTAAAAGTTTGTTAGAATTGAAGACTTTGGCGTGGTTTTCATGTTCCAAGCAAAAAGGTAAATCCTTTATTATGTCTAGTGATCATGTGGGTTCGTGGGATCCTTTTATATCTTTTATTCTCTCACCATAACTATTAGTAGATGTAATCTTCATCATTGACTCGGTGATGGCTCTGTGCTCTCTCCTTAATGAAAACTAAGGGCACTTCAAGGCATCAGGGACCAGATAACGCAGTCAAAGCATCACAAAGGGTAAGATATTATTGATAGAAATTTGATTTGAATAGCTTGAAGGTGCATCTATTAGGATAGTAATTACAAAGAATGTAACTTTAGAGATTGTGCCATGGAGGTCAACATTTCCAAAGCATAATAGGACCAAGTTGGATATTTTTAGTTCTCTTATTTACAAGCATGGAGATGAATGGAAAAAAACATATTTATGTTTTTAAAGCGTCTTTAATCTTAGAAGATTTCATAGGGAATCTAAGAGGTGGTGGTGTTAGGTCCATAAGCAAGGCATTTCAAGTGACTATTAACAAGTGGCAACGTTACAAAATAAATAATTTGATTGATAATATTGATAAGTTGAAATTTGTTTTTATTATGTTTATGATTATTTTTATCTGGAGGATGAAGCATAATGTAGATTATAAGAGGTCTAAACAAACAAAAGTGTCTGTAAATTTGTAAAATTATAAATGTATTTGAGTTTGTATATATAGTTAAAATAACATCAAAGGAGAGTCAACATGAGAGGCTTAATAATTGTTAGTTGTACAAGAGCGAGGAGTTATAGCATGAGACGCTGAGGAAATTAGCTAGTTATAGAAGTGTGAGGAGTTCTAGCATGGGAAACCAAAGAATTTAGTTAGGAGTAGCTTAGCTCAAATGCATTATAATGGAACAAATTTTTAGACACTTGATTAAATAAGGCCTCGTATCTCAATGTCTTAGGGTCAAATACCTATTTTTGTTTGAGTAACTGATAGCATAGGCACGTGACTTGGCATTATTTGTAATAAAATAAAAAAAATTGTAATGGTGTCAAAAATAAGTCAAAGAGTCATGTGAGAATAAAAGAAGTTGCAGAAGTTGAAAAGCCTATCTAGGCAAGTGTAAGAAGGTGACAAAAGAAGCCATTATTTTGCATAAACTTGAACCCCATGGCCTCTTAGCCATGGGAGTGTTCAATAGTGTTATGAGTCAATTTTGAAATATTTATTATTGTTATGTTCAATTTTATTGTTAACTGCATCTTTTAATTATTTACTTTTCACAACTATTTATAATGTTAGTGTATATGGTTTTTTAATCATCTAATAAGATGTAATAACTACAATCAATAATAGCTGCAGAAAATAAAGAATTAAAAGATGTAGTTAAAAATAAACATAGAACAAAATAATAACAAAGATTTCTAAAATGACTCGTTAATCTTATTGAATACTCCCATGGTCGAGAGGTCATGGGATTCAAGTTTATTCAAAATAATGGCTTACTTTTGCCTTCTTATTGCACTTTGCTATATAGGCTTTTCAACTTCAACAACTTCTCTTCTCCTCACATGAATTTTTGACTTCTTTTTGACACCATTATATTTGTTTTTCTATTTTATTACAAATAATGTCAAGTCTCGTGCCTATGCTGATAGTCTCTCGAACAAAAATAATTGTCTCACCCTGAGACACTTAGATAAAAGTCCCATTCCTATGCTAACAAATAAATAGAGGGTTGGGCCCACATACAGATAAATGACTTAAATGAAAGATAAATAAGAGTTATATATTTGACCATAAGTCATACGGTTTAGGGTATGTCTATAATTAACATTGTCAAGTACTTATAACCAAATTTATGTGTCTACATTTGCCCCTTTATTCTAGTAATGAAATTTATAGAGTAAATAATAAATAATTAAATATAAGTGTGTACAACACTCTTTTTATTTGATAAAATACTTCAATTATGTAGGGCACCCAAATTTAGAAAATCTTGTAACAACACATGAAGTAGTTATTTGTCCATATTTGAAATTTGAAAAGTGAACTTTGAAAATTGAAAAAATGGCAAGGAAGGATTACACCTATGTGGAGATGAAATTAAATTTTCATATAACTTGTGTAACGGATGATAGAGAATTATGCTCCCTTATTAAAGCACTTAAATAATTTGAACCATTAAAAAATTGAGAGTTATCAAATTTCAATTTTGAATAACCAATCAAGCCCTTGAACTAGAAATATGCATATTCCAACTCTCATTAATGGAGAATAATACCCAATGTAACAATCCAAAGAAGGTGGAACCACAATGGGTTTGATATAAGTGATTATAATGATGTTGAGTGTCAAACGTATGCCACCCATAATAGAATATGGAATCACACACTGGGTTCACCAGAATCAATACCAAGGCCATTGAGTGCCACTAGACTCAAACATATATTACCCATAGTAAATCAAATCACACTTCTATAAATAGATCTATATTTTATTTTATATGATTGAAAGAGAGTGAAGAATGTTCATGCCCCCATCATGACCACATTGTTCATAGATTTAAATTGAAATAATAACCATTTTAATTTTAAATTATAACTTGGAACTTTGGCACCACGCATGAACATGCATTATGTGCCTTTGAACTTGTAACTTGTAACTTTGAAATTATGTATGAACATGTATCATGATTTTGAAGCTATAATTTTTAATTAAAAAATGTGCATGAACAAGTATCATGCCTTTTGAACTTTGAAAATGTACAGGGACAATTATCATGCCCTTTGAATTTGTGCTAATGATATAGAATGCCATGGACTTATGTGTTCAATTACAATTGTATTTTTACATGTAACTTTGATCTTGTAAATGTTTTGAATATTCATTGAAGTGTGTATGATTATGTACTTTGAGTCTTTGAAAAGTGAACAAATATACATGTCATATGCCCCCATAATCTATATCATTGTGCCAATATTTGTTATATATTTTATTTTTGAATTACTTTGAAACATGTACTATGTTATAAAATCTGATTTTGCATTAATTTGAATCTTTAAAAATTGTGTTTTGAATTTTTGAAACATGTACTCTGTCTTAAATCTAATTTTTTTGTTCATGGAGGCTTGGATCTTTGAGACAAGCTTACTATGATGTCCCTTTTTGATATGAGGGATGTACCATGCAAATCACTCATATTTAAAGAAGATTTAACTATATCATATGATAAAGATATAATCACGTGTATCATATCATCATGTGGAGAGTATGACATCATAATAATGCATTTGTCATTGAAGCATGTATGTAACACGATGAATGTGAGGTATACAAATGCTATGTCTAAATACATATAACAAGGGATATAATAAAATAACTATATATGAAGTAGATTACGTAGTATAAGTGCATGATATGTATCATAAATCATTACTTAATCTCAACAAACACAACAATCACAACACACAATGTCATATATAAGGCCAAGGGACACACACAATGGACATGAATATGTCACATCAAACAATACCAAGGGTTAGATGTAAATGATTGAGTAATGTCATAAATAAAGAACATATTCAAATGTTGCATGTACTAGAAAACAAATAGTTAGATGACATAAATGATGGATATGTTCAAATATTGCATATACTAAGTAAATATTGCACACATAGGGCTTGCTGATGATGAAAACTATTTTTTCAACTAATCAACCATTTCACCTATTGTGAAGATTAAATTGGAATCACACTAGTCTAATGGTAAGGTTCTAAATGATCTAATACAATCCTCAATATGTGATTTTTTAAAAAAATATTCTAAAAAATTATAAAAAAGTTGTTAAATATAACACATTTCATTATAATTCAAAAATCTACTATCAAACAATAAATCAGTTCAGATATAAATATATAATCAATCTTATCTGACAGAAAAAAGTTTATGAACAAGACAATCTCTTAAAGAAAAGAAATCTGATTGCATATTTATATTTGAACCGATTCATTGTTTGATATTAGATTTATGAATTATAATGAAACATGTTATATCTAATAGCCTATTTATTATTTTCTAAAACATAAAAAAAAAAAACCCTCATGTTTTTAGTATCATATTCAAATCTTTATAATCTTACCATTGGAGTGATAAGATTCCAACTTAACCTTTGTAATAGATAAAAGGGTTGATTAGTTGATGAAATATTTTTCATCGTCAACAAATTTGGCAATTCCGTTGGGGAGAGATTTCAAAAATATTATTTGTTTAAAGTTTTATTTTTTTCTTGTCCATGGTACTTGGAGGACAACTCATGCTATCCAACTTAGAATTGATATTGTTGATGATCAAGCTGATGTTGCTTTTAATTTAACTCGTTATGCATGGTATAATTAGCCTCTTAATCTTCAACATATCATACAAGTGATAAATGAAGAAAAAAAACTTGTAGACTTTGAAATAGATTGATACGTCAATCTTACTTGTAAAACTTAACAACATATTTTATATAGATATAAATGAATTCGAGAAGATGGAGTTAGAGTTTTAACTACTAATTCTAGACCTAGAACTTGTTTTCTTTTTTATTCTTATTTGTTTGATGATTTGGTTATGTTCTCTAAAACTATTAATACAAATTTGTAATTGAATCAATTTAATCAGGTTCAAGAAAATTAACCAATTTAAGTATAAGAGGTTGTTAAACCTTTTAATGAGAGAAATTAGATCTGAGACTACAAGATATGATTCAAGGTTTGAAAAACAATAGAGATTATGATGATCTCACTAAAGATGAAACAAGTTTTGAAGCTGAAGCAGAACAATAAATAACATTAAATTGATGGATTTTTGAAAATACACTTAACATTGGAAATTGTCTAGATAAGTTACTTTTCCTTAAACGATTAAATATATCAAAATTTTCTAGAACTTCTGAGAAATCTTGAGATGATCATTTAGATGCATTTAAATTAGTTTGTGATATTCTTGGTATAACAAGTGAAAATATTTGCTTAAGATTTTTTGTTCAAACACTTAAAGAGAAAACTTATCAAGCTTTTGTTAGTTTACCTACCAAAGCTATTTATCACTTGAAGAAATATTGAAGATTGGCTAGAATTATTTTTCGGAAAAGCTAAGAAATATTTAGACCTAATCAATGATCTTATAAATTTTTCTATTGATCCAGGTGAAACCATATATCATTTCATTACTAAATTTATCGAGATATGTCAAAATATTCTTTGTGATTTTAGACCTTACAAAAAATTATCTAGACTTTACTATTGTAGTGCTTTACTTTTGAAGTATAAAATGACCTCAGAGGATAAAGACATTATGGAATACGATGAAACTGTAACATTTTATATTGAGTATGAAAAGAAACTTAAACATATTAGGTTTAAAGATAGGTATTTTACGGGTCTAAACTTAGACAATGCAAATTTTTTAAAAGCCATTCAAAGTCTAGAAAATAAACTGGTCACTATTAAAAGATAATTAAATGATAAACCTTCTTCATCTAATAAAAACATTGTTTTAAATGAAAGTAAAAATAAAGAAATTACTCATTATTGTAATGTGTGAATTAGATCATGATCGAATTCATGTATTGTTGTTTAAAAATTTAAAAAAATTATGAAAGGGAAATATAGTATATATGTTAATCTAACAAACAACATAAACGTGTATATTCTTAATAATCCATCAAAAAATGATGGTGCTTATGTTATTAATATTAGAAATGAATATTACAATTTTTCTCAAAATAACAATGTAATAAATAATAATTTTTCTTCTAAAGATAAAGGTAAAGGAACTCAGAACAATTATTCAAATAATTCATCTAATAATTCTTCATAAAATATTTTTTTATCAACTGGTTATAATAATACTTAATATCATCCTTATAAACCTAAGAATTATACTCAAATTTGATAATTTAATGCTGAAATTTATAATATAATTGATTATTTATCTACAATTAAAGCTAGATTTTTATTATTACGAGCAGCTAGTCTTTCATGACAACTTGATAAAATTAATTAAACTATTAAGAATTCAAATTCTAAAAATGATGTAGGCTTACAAAAAAAAGATAGTAATGAACAAACATCTATTTTTGCTAAAAAATTATGAATTTCTTGTAGATTATATATCTCTTTTCTATGTTTCAGTCAAAATTGCTAATAAGATTATTCATAATTGTATCTTAGATACATGAGCTTTAAAAAATATAATATCTAAATTTATTGTAGATCAATTAAGTATTTCATATGAAATTGATAATAAGAAGCTTACTGGATTTCGTTCAAAACAAATTAAAAATTATGGTAAATTTTTAGATATAGTCATTAAAATTATTCAAAATGAAAGAATTCGATGTATAACTAATGTCAAAATTTTAGATAGTCATAGTAATTATGCTATGTTATTAGGAAGAGATTAATCAAAAGCAATAGGTGCTTTTGTCAGAAAAGATACTACATGAGTTCCTGTAAGTAACGAGATTAATTTTATAAAAAGAGAGGATTGGTTTTGTACACCTATAGAATCATCTACCCCTTCCACTGTTGTCTATGTTGAAACAAATATTATAACTTATGATCTGATGAACTTGGATGAACTAGAAAATCAGTAAGAAAAATTCATTGATAAAAATATTATATGGTCACTATATTTTGATAGAGCATGTTCTCAACTACGAAATGTTGCAGGAATTTGTTTAATCTCTCTTATCGGTAATATATTTCGTTATGCTTACAAATTATCATTTGAAAACACTAATAATACTAATGAATTTGAAGCATTATGTTTAGGTTTAGAAAAAATTATTGAGCTTAATATCAAATATTTAAAAGTTTTTAGAGATTTTAAATTAATTGTTAAGCAAGTTCGAAAAGTTTATAAAACTAACCAAACTCATTTACATCGTTATACTTAAAAAGTTTGATCTTTTCTTGAGTATTTTGAAGCTTTTAATATCACTTACATACTTAAAAAATATAACAATAGAGTCGATAAATTTGTTTTTGCTTCAATCCCAACTCTAATGAAAGTGAACCAATCACAAACTTCTTTTTTTTAAAAAAAAATTAACTTAAAATTTCATATTTGAATGATAGTTGGCTTATTCTTAGTTGTGATGAACACATAGATTCATTTATTCAAGGCAACTATTTTAATCATGATGATTATGTATTAAATTATGAAGATCATCTGTAATTGAGCACCAATAAAATTTTTATTGGTTTATTAAGTTTAGAATCTATGTTTACATCTAATGATCAACCCAAACTTTTTAAAATAAAATAACTTTTTAAGAGAATTATATTTGAAACTATCCCTATAAATTTAGGTATGGAAGAGAATCTTAAATATATGTATTTAAGAATTCAATGTATTGCTAGTAAAAAGGTAAAATTTATTAAACTATTCAAAGAGTTCATTAATGTGTTCACTTGGTCATACAAAGATCTTAAAGGTTATAATACTGATATTAATAAACATGATATATTTATAAAATCTGGTGTTAAACTTGTAAGATAAAAAATACGAAGAATTGATCTTTTGTTAGATAACATCATTAACAAAGAGCTAGATAAGATGATTGATGTTCGTATCATTTTTTCTATAAAATATTTTGAATGGGTAGCTAATTTAGTACCAGTTAGAAACAAAAATTGAGATATCATATTATGTGTTGATTTTAGAGACTTGAACAAAGCTACTGTCAAAAATAATTTTTCCTTATCGAATATAAATCAAATTTTGCGACAGGTTGCAAGATTTGAAATGATGTCATTATGAGATGGATTTTCTAATTATAATTAATTTTTTAAAAAAATACTGAAGATAGATATAAAATAATTTTTACTACTCGTAGATGAAATTTTGCTTATTATAGAATGTCATTTGGATTAATGAATGTATGAGCTACTTTTCAAAGAGCTATGCATGTTACATTTGATGACTTAATTGACATTGTTATTCACGTTTATCTTGATGATCTCACCATTCATCTAAAAACATGTAAAAATCATTTAGATCATTTTCGTGAAGTTTTTACAAGATATATAAATTAAGGTATTTTTTTAAATAAAAAAATTAGTTTTTGGTGTTACTGAACGTAAATTATTGAGACATGTCATTTTTAAAGATGACATTTCCATATATCTTGAACTTATTAAAGTCATTAAATAGTTACCTCTTCTTAAAGATCAACCTAGTTTACTATCTTTCTTTGATAAAATTAATTTTGTTAAGAAAGTTATATCATATTTTATTGATAAGTCTAATTTTCTACAATTATTACTTAAAAAAGATAAATCTCATATTTGGGATGGTGTTGATTTAGCATTTAATAACATTAAAGATGCCATTACAAATGCTTCAGTACTTATTAAATTAGATTTAAAAAAATCATTCATTCTTTGTGTTAATGCCACTGAAAAAGCGATTGACGCTGTTATTACATAAGAATTTGATAATAATGATGAAAAATTAATTGATTATTTGAGTCAAGTATTAAAAGATGTTGAAACTAGGTACCCTCTTATTAAAAAAATTGTTCTTTCATTAGTTTCCTCTGTAATCAATTTTTATTATTTATTGATCAAAAACAAAGTTATAGTGCTATCTAACGTACTTGTTTTATCTTATCGTTTGAAACAACCAACTATTAAAGAAATGTTTACAAAATGGATATTATAAATTCAAGAGTTTGATCTCAAATTCGAAACTTCTAAGACAATTAAAGGTAATGATTTGACAAAATATTTAGCTAAAAATTCTTCTTCAAGTATTAATATTTTGGTCTTATTAGTTGATGATAATTTGAATGCAAAATCTCATTTAAACACCATGAAAATATTTGATTTGTTTTTACAAAAATTTGTCTTGAAATGAATGAGTGTGATTGTATGCTTTTTGAAGATGATTGGCATCATGACTCAGTTTTCTATTTTTAAAATCAAGCTTATCTTGATAATTTTGATAAGAAACAAAGACGTTCTTTACACTTAAGAGCTTTAAAATTTTATTTATTAGAAAATTCTTGTTTTATCAAAATAGAGATGGTATTTTATTAAGGTGCCTTACACATAATCAAATCCAAACAGTTCTTAGAAATTGTCATGATAGAAATTGTGGTGGGTATTATGCTTCAAAAACTACTACTTATAAGATTTTATGAGTAAGTTATTATTGACCTATATTATTTTAAGATGCTTATAAGTTAGTTCGTTCTTATATGTCATATGAACTATTTATTGGTAGAGATAAGTTATCTGCAATGCCTTTAAATCTTGTGATACCTGAAAAACTATTCATAAAATGAGATATTGATTTTATTTCATAAATACACCCTCCTTAATAAGTTGGTCATAGATATATCGTAATAGTAGTCGATTATTTCATTTAATGCCTTGAGACCAAAACCTTTAAAAATTTTATAACAAGTGAAGTAATTTTATTTTTAAAAAATTAATTTTTTTCCAGATTTGAAGTTCTTTATGAAATCATATATGATAATGGTCATCAGTTTATTTCAAATAATTTTTTAATTTTTTTTGAGAAAATATTTTATTATATCTAGTCATTCGTCTAAATATTACCCTTAGGGTAATGGTCAAGCCGAGTCAACAAATAAAAATTTGATTTCAATCATGAAAAAATTAATTTGTGAAAATAAATGAGATTGATATCTTAAAATTTTTGAAGCTTTATGAACTAATAGAACTATTGTCAATGTGGCAACTGGTTATACACCCTTCATATTAACATATAGATTTGAAGCTACTTTATTAATAAAACTTGAAAAATTTTCAATAAAAATTGTTTTATAACATATTTCTGAAGATACTAATTTGATTGAGCAAAGATTACATGATTTAATAGCTCTTGATGAATCAAAACAACATTACAAAAATTAGAAAGAGCTAAACAAAAATAATAAAAAAATTCGATAAGAAATTTTTTAATAAAAATTTAAATTTAATGATTTAGTTTTACACGAGACATCTCATGAAAATCTTGGTAAACATCATAAATTTGATTCATTATGACTTAGTCCTTATCATATTACAACTGTACTTAAAAATAATGCTTTTCACTTGAAAGATCTTGTTGAGAACTGGTTACATTATTCAATTAATTACCATCATTTAAAGTTGTTTCATAATTAATTTTTTTTCAAATTTATTGATTTTTTTTTCTTTTGTTGCTTCTTTTTTTCTATTCTTGCTCTGTAATTTTTCTATGGTTTGTTTGTTTGTTTCTTATTGTTGTTTGCCTTTTACATTTAAAAGATCAACAAATATATCAAGTGGATGGAAGTATTCATGTTATGCAAGAAGAATATAAAAATATTGCAATACAACTGTAAGTTTTAATTATTTTAAAATGTTAATCTTTATAAGCTCAATTTTCTTTATACATGAACAATATATACTAAGTTATAACTAGTTGTTGAAATGTTAGTTAAAAAAAAAATTGTATTAGAGGCTTTTGCATTTATTTATGTGTCTAATCTGAAATCTCTTATTATATTATTCTTTTTATTCATGTCACGTTAGTTGAACATTGCATCCCTTATTGAAAATCATTATAAAAGGGGTTTGCACATAGTTGTTTGAGTAACGATTTACTTGGATCACACTCTCAAGATTATTTTTCTTACAATAAATAATTTGATTGTTACTCAATTTTATATTCAAAACTGACTCGCAATATCGTTAGTGTTATGTCTATTTTTCGTATCCCTATAATTTTTAAAATTTATACTTCTATTTGTCATAGTGATAACCTAATCATAATATCTAAAATTACAGTCGGAGACCTAAGTCAATTAGTGGTACTATGAATACACATATTTTTAATTAAATGCTCTGATAATGATTTATTTATGAATTCATATTTATATTACAGTGATTTTGAAAAGTATCAATAATTAAATGAATAAAATTAGCATATATATATATGCTAATTGTATATATATATATTATTACTGAATGTTTATTTTCAATCATGAGGTTTTAGTAGACAGAGTTTATCAAATTGTATTCAATTGAATTGATTATTACAGTATTTTTAATTTGAAAATGATAACACACTATTATTCTATCAAAATTAAATGTATTATATGAATTTGTCATGATGGTTTTCAGCTAATTTCATTTAAAAATTCAATTGCAAGTATGAATATTGATACAAATAAAGTTGTGCCATAAATGAAATTTAGTTTAATTTGAAACTTAAGTTATTATATTGAAGGATTATCAGATAATCTTAAGTGGTTGTAGGTTCTAATCTACAATACTATCTTATGATAAGTGTTCAATGCAATGTTGTGGACCTAACATGAAGACTTTGAAATGGACATGGGGTGATTTTTATTTTTTGAACTATTAAAAATTAAGTTATGCTTGATAATTGGTAAATTTTGAGGCTCATATCATTAATGTCGAATGAGAAAAGTTAAAAAATTGAAAGTTCAATTGGTAAGTTAGTTTAATGTGAAGTGTGATAGGGATGTTTCAAAATTAAAACAAAATCAAAAGGCAGTTTAAGAATTAAATGCAGTTGTACGTGCCTTGATATGCATTAGTTAGCGAGCATTTTAGTAAGAATTTTGGTCATTACTAAATTTGAAATCTTGTTAAACAAGTTATCATTTGGTTAATGACATGCCTCAAGTTGAGAAACTAACTAGATGAAAACACGTAAGCAGGAGTAGTTCATATTCAGGTTATAGTATACAAAAGATTTGTTTTCATTTTTTATAGGTATTTTGATTAAGCACGTAATAGAAGTTATACTTTACCTAGATAAGTTTGGGATTTGCATACACTGCATTAACAGGGACGCCATTGTTGATAATGAATAATTAGCAAAGAGATAATTATAGTTTATCACTACAAATAGTTTGCATGGAAAAAAAATTATGGTTTCGAATTTTCATGAAATTTTTGATAAATTATTACAAGACAAATTATTTGTTTTAATTCTTTTGCATGCATGAATTTTAGAATTGTTCGTGATAAGGTTAGTATGCAAGATTTCGTAATATCAGTTTTGAAAAATTAACTATTGTTTTAAGTTTTATCATATTATATTTTGTAGTATGAAATTTTGATGACTGAAAGTATTTTCATTGTCATTCATAAATTTCATCCTTGATTTTGAAGTCAATTTTAGTGAATAATGGAGATTATCTTGGAAATATATGATATTCTAACTTTTAGGTTTTTAGTTTAATGATAATTTGTTTCAGTGATGATTTTGATAATATCAATTTGAATTTCAAAGTTATGATTTCATAAATGCATTAAATTTTGGTGTAAAAATGAGTTGAAAATGGTTATTTTCAATGAAATCTTAATGATTTGAAAGTGATTTTGTCATGAAATTTTGGGTATAATTTTTTTGAAAGTATGTAAAAAATTATTTTGTTAAATTTTTTTGATACATAGAATTTGATGACATGCAATATATGATTCTTCAAAATTTAGAGGTCTATTTCAAAGATATCAAAATATATTTTTGGATTTTATTTTCAAAGTCATAAATTGAAAAGTAGTAAAAAATGGTTAACAGTTTTAGAAAGTTGTGATAAAGTTAGAATTTGAGTTTTTGAAATGATGATTTAAACAAGATATAACCATGTTAAAGGCTTACAACATTGTGAATAAAACTTATGTTGAAATTATTCTTTCAGTGGTTATAAATATATTATCAGTTTGATGAAAAATACGTGCAATTTATAATTTGTTAATAATATATATATTGAGATTGAATTTGTGTAGTGAGAATAAAATGCAACAAGGGATAGCAGAATATTTGAAATAAAATTATGAAAAATATAATTTTATGTAATGATTTGTTTGATCATTATACTAATACATGACACATAATTGAAAATCATATAAATAAAATTCAGTTTCAAGTGATAACAATTGAATATTTGATTTGTTCATTTTGTTAATATAATTAAAAAAATTTATAAAGTGATTGGAAACCAAAAATTTAGAAGTGCAATTGTTATTATTGATTCTATAGTTGATGTATTCATTTTTGAGCTCAGTCAAATGATGATGATAAGTTTTTAAATATATTTTAAACTATATTTAGATGTTAGGTTGGGATCAATTAGATTCAAACAAAGACAATGATAATAACAGGCGGGAAATGAATCATAACTTTGACAATATGAATCAAAATGCATCTAATAGGCAAATTGTTAGAGAAAGTTTTAAGGTTAGATGGTTTGGTCCTAAATATGCAAGTAGAGGAGCTTGAATGTCCACTTATTTTGATGCCACTGACCCAACATTTTGGAATGTATTGAGTAATTTGTCTTTAATCCTGATAATCATAGGGACAATAAGGGTTTTTATGGTCATAGATTCAAAGCTAGATCTCTTTCTCATAATATATTTTTCCATCAGTTGCAAACTAATTCTAATCATTTATCTATTTAGTCAGCCAATCAAAGAGTTAATGTTATTTATAAGCCACAACAAGAAGTTAATGAACCAATCCATACAAAGATTTTTATAAATCTTCTATTACCATCATGTTCTAGTGAGCCTACCCCACCTAAAAAGATGCCTATTATAGAATGCGATAAATTAGTTTGAAAAAATCTCTTCTTGTCATGTATTTATCTACTTCAAGGAAACATGTAAATAGTCAAACTGATTCTAAAATTCTAACAACCATCAGAATAGTGAAGTGTATCAAATTGGAGATAGATAATGTTGAGAGTGATTCAGATATAAAACTGATTTAGTGTTCTATAGTTTAGATGAAATATAATGAATACTTGAATGAAAAGGGTGAACTAGTGATATAAGTTTTATTTGATTTTGATTATCAAAAAAATAAATTTTATTTCAAAATTGAACTTTAATTTGATAAGACTTAGCATATTTCAAAATTTTAATATTGTAGTAATGATATTTTTGGAGTGCATCAAATTTTAACTATGAATTATCTTATTTTTTATTGAAATAATGTTATTCTTATTATTATTAATTGACTAGAGGGTTCCCATTCATTAAAAAATATTCAGTCTAATTTCAAATAATTGATCTCTTAAAACTTTAAAAGTTTTAAATAAATCTCAACTTATAACTGTTAATATTAATTGACTTTTAAAAATCAATTATTTAAAGTTAACAACTAACTAAAATAGTTACAACTTTTTTTTCAACTAGCTTGGAAGTATAAAATGAGATAAAAGATTAATTTGAAAAAGAAAAAGAAAAAGAAAAAGAACACAAGTATTGAAGATTATTATATTTTAAAGTCAATCACTTATCTTTTTCATGAATTTTTTCTGAGATAATATGACTTTTGCAAATAGATCAATGATACTTTTTTTGAAAATTGAGTATATTACTTAGGCAACAAATTATTATTTATAACAGATTATCTAAAGTTGTCAAATTTAACATCTTTTGATGATTATTTTTTGTAGTTTTATGTACAAAATCTGAGTATTCAACTCAAATAATGATGAAAATTTTATTATTTATGATATATTATTGATCTGTTTGATTATAAAAGTTATCTTTTAAAGATATTTTGTAAGAAAGATATTTTTTTCTCAAATAAAATGATTTATTTTGCTAAGGTAACTCTCTTTTGTTGAGACTCGTATATTTTATTTTATTTGACTTCTAATTTAGTATAAATCTGATTTTAACTTAATTTCTAATTAATCTAATTTTTTTTCTATTTAATGTAGTTTTAAAATAATTAGTTGTATTAATTTTTATTGTTTAGTTTTGATTTCTTTTATTAGATTAAGTTTGTTAGGTTAGTTTAGTGCTAAGTTTAATTCGTATTAGATTAGTTTAGATTAGATTATTTTAATTTATTAATTAGTTTGTTGTTTAATTACTTAATTGATAGATGTTATTGTTTACATCTTTTCTTTTCAGTGTTAAATTATGTTTATGTTACTTGATTATTGAAGATATGCCTAAAATTTGATTTATTTTCTTATCTTTATTTTATCTTCATGTTTCTTTGTTTATTGTCTTGATAATTACTTAAAAGTTATAACAATAAAGTAAGACATTATTCTTAGAACACAATTATATTATTGAATCAGATTTTTTTCCTTCAAAAAATTGTATTGTTCATAGGCTCTTCTCTATTGAATAGGATTGATAACATATTCATATCTATATTGATTCATTATTTGATAGTATATTTATAGATTATAATGGAATATGTTATATCTAATAGTCTATTTGTTATTTTTTAAAATATATAAAAAAAAACTCTCATATCTTTAGGATCATATTCGAACCTTTAAAACCTTACTATTAGACTGGTACGATTCTAACTTAACCTTCATAATAGGTGAAAAGGTTGATTAGTTGAAATATTTTTTATTATCAATAAGACCAAGGGTCATAAATAATAGACATGTTCAAATGTCACATAAATAAATATTGCAAATATAAGGCCAAGGGCCATAAGTAATTAGACATGTTTAAATGTCACACATGCTAAGTAAATATTACATATATAGGGCCAAAGGCCTTAAGCAATGGGCATGTTCAAATGTTGCATAAGAGAATAGGTCTAAAGGCCTCAAGCAATAAAAATGTTCAAATGTCACTCATACTAAGTAAAAATCACATAGAAATGATCAAAAAATTGTTGAACGCAAGGGCTAATGGCCTCACACAATAAGAAAGAAATGCCTAGCCTTTCATGTAAGAAAGTGACAATATTGAACAATCATAGAACATGTGAAAACTAATATATTCCATCTAAATGCATTAATGCCACATAATGTCAAAGTAACATATCCATGTGTTTAATATATTTTGAATAAAAACTAATCAAATTAATAAATATTAATCTATTCAAATGAAAATGGTGAAATATAAAATATGATATTAAAATACAATATGCTACAAAATTTTATAGAATTGAAAACTTGATATAAATAGTGAATGAGCATAAGACTATGAAAACCTCCTTAAAACAAAAATTGTGTTGACTGTGCAAATTGATAGTGACTGTAAATTGCTTAAAAATACCTATAGACTATGTTGCCATGTGGCATGATCACGTTTGATCAAGAATAAATATGAGCAGTTAGGATGATGCCACATGGCTTCATTACATAAGACATATAATATAAACCAATTGAATGAGGGATTGCCATGTGGATCTTGATAATGTTAACAAGTGTCATGAGACTAAATTTGAATTCAATAGATCATTCCACATATCACCAATCAGAACATGCCATGTGGTACAGGCTTAATCATTTGAATGACACGTCTAAATGTAAAATCATACTTTATCTTTCTCACATTAATTGCTTGTTCAATGTTTTGTGCCTTAACTATTTGTAATTTTGTACTTAGCCATTTTCATTGAAATGTATAGGTTTGAAGTATGACCCACGGTGAAGATTCAATGAAGATATGACAAGCGGCAACATCTTGAAAAGATTAGACTAGGTGAAAAGTCAAAAATTGACTAAGGCATTTAGAACCTCAGAGCTCCATGATTATGCCACATGTCATAATTATAGGGAGTTAGGGGTCAGAGAATAATGAAGAAATGTCATGAGCCCCTAGAGCATCATGAACCATCAAATAACTTATATTGATAGTCTATGAGGGATGATTATTGGTAGAGGAAAGATAGCCTATCAAAGAGGCTCCAAAGCTTGAAATCCTAAGATGACACTAGGTGGTTCCATCATGAAGGATGAGAGCTGATAGAAGGTCCAAGTACAACATAGTAGGCTCAAAGACTTGAATCAATAAGATGATGCCACATGACATCGTCACATCAACCTAATGATGTTAGCAGGTTTCCTCAACATAAATTTGATGAGCATCTACCTATCAACAAGACATCAAGTCATAACCTCTAAACTAATGAGGGTTTACCACGTGGTAAAAACACTGGTCTAAATTTGACTCTTGTCTACCTATCACTAGGTTATCACTATGTGAATGAACTATTCAACTGAAACATCCTTCTTTATTTTTTTAAATTTTAGTGCTTTTGACTTAGAAGTTTATCTAAGATCATACTATTTATTAAAAATATGCAAAATTATGTGTTTTTCACATAATTTTGACTAATTTGATTACCTAGAGATAATATATGCCTGTTGAAAATGATTTATTTAATGCTTAAAGTTATTTGGTATTTTTGTTTGGCTAACTTTTTAATACCTTTTCATTTTTTCATCTAAGTTTTTGACTTAGTCATTGTCTTTCTTTCCTACAGGGTGCCCAGATTTAAAAATGACTTGACAAGTATATGCCCAATCAACTAAGCCTTCAAAGTCTAAGATCTCCTCTCAATCATTTGATCTCTTAGATCAATACCCTGGGTTCATATGGCCTTCAAAAAAAAAGGAGAATCAGAGATTGAAGAAAAATCTAAGTAAATAAGGATCCCAACCTCTAAGATCATGCCATGTGTCATGATCTCATGAGGTCAAACCTAAAGAAATAAAAGCAAAATTGAAGGAGTCATTAAAACTCAAAACCTTGAGATGACATCGTGTGGTTCCATCTCGAGAGCTGATGAACTGAGTAAATAATGATTCAGTGCCAAAGCCCTGAGAAGCTACTAGTAGTTTGATCTCTTAGATCAACAACTCGTAGGCACTAAATGCCATCGAAGGAAACAAAGATGAGAAGGTGCCCCAAAGGCCAAAGACCTACGATGATGCCACATAGTGCCATTGTGGGTTGTGATGGATGCAAAAGGTTATCGAAGGGCTGAGTGGTGCCAAAATGTTGAGGGTTATCCATATGTGACTAGATCAAGGATGGGAAAGAGCCTTCAAAAGCTAAGTTTAAAGCTAAGATAGAAATCAAAGAACATATAGAGAATTGCATGAAAGCAAAGAGTAAAAAGAGAGGGTCTGAATGAACATTGTTGTGTGGAAAAGACAAATGCTAAGTGTCAAGAAGTAAAGAACACCATGTCAACCCAATGTCGAGTCAACAAGTGAGCATAAGCTAATGATTTGATGCCCGTCTAGACCATCTTAGTAGACAAAATCCTTTAAGTGCCTTACATGTCAAAACTGAATAGAACACTCAAGATTGTTATCATTTCTCACTAACAAGAAGATCTGGATGATAGAATTTGATGCAAGTCCCAATAGATAGATAATCATGCAACTCATCATTTTAGCCCAAATTTAACATAAGTGACATAATTAAATGAAAATTCAGTTAAACCATTGATCAGGGTATGGTCTACATAGTGAATTAGGTAGAAAACATGGCTTTGAAATGTAAAATCATAATTGAGCTAGTAGATCCATCAAGATCTTAACGACCTCTCCCAGTCATCATTCAAAATTTGCAACCACCCTAGTAGTGAGCTGAGTGAATTTCATGGACAAATATGTATATATAAGGGATGTTTTTTCCCTTTGTAAAGGGTTGATACTTTGTGCAAATAAACTTTATCAGAATCACAACATAATCATTTAACTTGTTTTCACTTTGGCTTCTTGCCTGGGAATGTTGTCCATGGTTTCTTATTTAGAGTTTATGCTTATGCTAAGGAATTTATGTTATGCTTTGCTACTTAATGAATGCATTAATTATAATGTGCTTTTATTAATTTAGTTTACTTGTAAGTTATTTTCATTTGCTTCAAAACACTCCTTACTTTATTTGCTTACAACTATAAGGTGATTTGAAAGTCATATGTGCAGTCTATTACATGTCTTTTGGTGTGTTTATATTTAGTGAAGAATTTATGAGTTAGGAATTCAAGTTTATATCCTTAAAATCTTTCCCACTAAGTGGTTAAACATTTGTGCAATTGATGAACCAGGCACACAGTGGTAAAATTGTGACTTGGCATTCATAAGTTCTTATAACATTAACATCCTCTCAACTAGAAATATCCTTTCCTACCTTCCATTTCCCTCTATTTTTATGTTTGTTTTAAAACTAAAATACACTTCCCTTGCTTTTGAAATCAACTAGCATAAACACAATAGCAGTTCATAATGAAGGATAAGTTAGTAAGAATTCCATCCAATCAGGATATTGAGCTTTTGGAGGTAGTAGTTGCCTCTCTTGGAAGTTACTTTAAGCAAGTTATATCATGGAACCCTATACCTACAACTATGCCCTAGATTTATCCAACTATCAATCCTAAAATGGAAGATGAAAGTCCCTTATTGTCCCCCACTTTTCTCTTTGAACACTTAATCTCATAAGTGTTCTTGGAGTAGGATTTTTGTGTGAACAACATATTCTTAGTTATGTAGATGTTGTTTTAGGTAATTTAGTATTACTAAGGGCATACTGTACGTTTTCCCAACTCATATTTTGCTATTTTTTCCAAGTGAAACATGTTACTAACTTAGATTGAGATTCTCACTTCTCTATTTTTGTGTTTTCTATGGCGATTATGTTTTCTTTTTTGCTTGGAATAATAAGTGACAAAACCCTTGGTTCCCTCCTTAAGGACATAAATGAGAGAAATGATTTAAATCATTCTATTTACTCTTCGATGGTTACAAGAATGTAAAATGGTTTGATGCCCTAAATGGATACCATTTGATGTTGGGTTTGTTTACCCTAAACAATCTTGAGCTCACTATGTTGTGTTGTGTTTCTCTATGTTTTTCCTTTGTTATTTGAATTTTACCTTGTTAAATGTTTACTTGGTGGATAAGTACATATTTATATTTAATTTTTTTTCAAATGTATGATTTTATTTTGACATCTCCATATACATGGGGGACAACTTCATCTTGGGGCTAATGGTTGGGGTGGTAAGGGCCACCAATGGATGGGCTCATCTTACTCATTTTCCCTTTTTGTTATAAGTTGCACTAGTGTTGTCATTTTTTTAGATGTTTTTATTTGTATATATGATTCTTGATTTAAGTGTTATAAATTTGATTTATTTATAATTTGTATTTTAATCTTTTATAATAGCATGGTTGTGTTTTACTATTTCAATTTAAACCCTATCAAGTACTTGTAATGAAGGATGCATTTATA